>BSBN01001285.1:2701322-4051983 GCA_027924645.1 Cunninghamia lanceolata
TGGAGCTACAATAGCAATTGCAAAAAGAATTGAAAAGAAATTCTATCATCTCAGAAAAGGTGACTTTCTTGGATACACATCTCAGACAAATGAAAGATGGGTTTAGCATAGAAGACTTTGCCATACAAATCTTGATGACTTAACAAACTCAGTTCAGATTGTGAAGGATCTACTAGAGATTGATTACTCAAGCAACATCAGTTGCAGGAAATGTCAAAGATTGTCGAGAAAAGCATGGCAAGATAAAGAACGATCCTCTACTGAACAATTGGAATTAATTCATACAAACTTTTGTGGTCCTACAAGAATACCAAGCCTCCATGGTCAAAGGTACTTTATGTTTTTCATGAATGACTTTTCTAGAATGACTTGGGTCAGTTTTTTAAAAGATAAATCAGAGATTCTAGAGGCACTCAAAATCTTTAAAGAAACCCTTGAAAATGAGCTAGGCATGAACATCAAAGGTCTAAGAATTAGAAAAGAAGAAGAACATATCTCCAATAATTTTAGTATATTTTGTGAAACCTATGGGATAGAAAAATAGCTCTTTGCCAAAATTAAGATAATAGAAGAAGCAAGTAGAACTATTCAAGAGAATGCAAAATTAATGATGGAAGAAGCAAATTTACTAGATGTATTTTGGAAGGAGGAAATAAAAACCACTGTCTACACATTAAACAGAGTTCAGGTAACAAGAAAAGAAGGAAAGATCCCTACTGAGTTATGGTGTGGATCAATACCCACTGTGAAATATTTCAAAATCTTTGGAACCAAATGTCTCATCAAAATGGAAAAGGACAATGCTATGTATGAGGAAGGCATTTTTCTTGGATACTCATCTTAGACCAGAGCTTATCGTGTTACAACAATAGATTGGGAAGGATCGTGGAAAGTATAAATGTTAAGGTTATTGAAAACATCCAAGAGAATTTAGTCTCAACCAACAAGAGTTTGCACATTGAAAAACAAGAAGATTCCCAGACCACTGAATGCGATATGGGAGACCATTATAAATCAAATGAATATGTGCTTAATTGCTAGTATTGACAGGGACAACTCAAGAACTACAGATGAAGACATGGATTTGAAAGAAGATTTAAGAAGGCAAATCAGGCAGTTACATCAAACTCTAAAAGAGAACATTAAAGAAAAGAAAAAGATCGAGAATTGTCTGAAAGTCAAAATTAAAGACTGCATAAAGCTTGAAGAAGAGGTAGAAGACTTGAAAGCTAATCTAAAACATGTATAGGCTCAAAGAGATCGATTCAGTGTGAGTGCTGCCAGATATGATAAGTTAATAGTAGAACAGAAAAATGATAGAGAAGGCATACCATTTGGAAAAGACAAAAGATTCAGAACAAGTCAGGAAGAGGACAAGATCAAATAGACTCAGAATCAAAGAAGCAAAAGACTATCAATTAGACAACCAAATGCTGAAAGGTACTTTTCTTTCAATGGTTACTGCAATTTATGTAAGAAATTTGGTCACAAGGCTAATTGGTGTAGAAATAGGGTGAATCGAAATCTCCCATCCTTCTCTAGTCAAAATTCCATTAGATTCTATGCTTGCCACAAAATGGGACATAGAGCTAATGAGTGTAGAAGCCAAGTGAGAAAAGGCTATGGGACAAATGGGAAAATGGAATCCTTCAGTGGCTATTGTTATATATGCAATAAATTTGGGCATAAAGCTAACCTATGCAAGTCAAGGATGAATGAAAGGAACAATGGTCAAAAAAATACTATGTGCTTTATTTGCAACAAGCCTAGACATGTTGCAAGATTTTGTAGAAGTAAGAACATGAAGAAGGATAATCAAGAAGAATTGAAGAAATTAGTGGAAAAGGTTGATTTGGCAGAAGTCAAGGAAGAAATGAACAAGGTTTGGGTTAGGAAGGAAACAAATGAAGGAAGAGAGGAGTCTGCTCTAGGCTTCGGAGCATCTACTTCCTCTGAGAAGTAAATTGTGAGTCATGGCTCAGGGGAAGCTGTATTGAAAATTCTAAATCCCCTAGCCAGATAGTTTGTGCTGAGATTTGGCACAAAGATATGAGGACTTACATGGCAAATTGCTTGAAAGGAACTTTGTAGATCAAGGTACAAAGGGATTATGGTCCAAAAGCCCAAAATGACTAAAGATAAATTAAGTAACAAAGATTGAATCAATATGCTTTTGCAGTTGATGATCATTATATGTGGTTCAGAGTTAAGCTTGAAACAATATAAAGCATCTGAGTATTGAGTATTTTGACGTGCGGTTTTGAAAGTATGTTAAGAGGTCAATGATGATTGTTGGATATGAATTCTAGAGTTTCATGTGGAGTAATGACGTAACAAACAAATTGGTCAAGTGTGTACTTAAGGGATAAGCTGATAGGTCATGAATTTTGGCTAAGTATCTAACCAATAAAATCAAGTGACAAGGCTCCGGTATTTTGGTCCGCTTGGATTCGCCATTGAAGATAATGTTCTGCACTTCTTACATATGGTTATAAACTAGATGATCTTTCAAGGCAATGATTGGGAATGAGATACAATTAGGATCTAATGCTTAAGGTCTGATAGTGGAGGTGAAGTCACATCAGATGAATTCAATAATTTTTGTAAAGAACAAGGGATAAGGAGACAATTGTCTGCTAGGTAGGAAATATAGGACAATCTAAGAGGTTGCTAGATCAATAATGAAGGAAGCTAACCTACTGGATGCATACTGGAGAAGAGATATACATATTGCTATCTACATTCAAAACAGAGATTAAGTCAAAACTACTACAATAAGAGTCTGGGAAAGATCATTGAGAGTGCTATTGTGAAGGTTGATGAAATCAGAGAAAGAATAACATTAAATGGACTTGTTGACCAAGAAGACAGTCAAGTTGAAGAAGAAAAAGTTCTGGAAAGAATTTATGAGATCCCTAGAGATTGTGCATAGGTACCACACTGAAGACTAGTTCTTGGGTAAAAAGAGCTATTGGCAAAGAAAAAGAATTACAGGATGAGGTATGCAAGGATAAGTTCTCAATCAAAGCAATAATAGGAAAAAGGTGTAGCAGTGCAGGTAATAATCAAAGATGGTTGCTGAAGTCAAAATAATTATGAACTTATCTCCCAAGGGAAGTATGTAGATGATGCTAATATGAATTTCTGATAAAGAACAGTGAGTATTGTAGTGTTGTTGGTAGAGAAAATAGGGTAGTAGCAGCAAGATCCTAAGGTTAGGATTGACAAACCAAGAAGGAGAGAACTTCACATAAAATTGTAGTCAGGAAAGCATCAAGTAAGGGGGAGCAGTCATTTGAAGAAAGTTTAGAAGAGAGATTAGATTAGAGCAGAAGAGTGCAAGAATGTGCCCTTTGCCATTGATGTCAAATGGGGAGAGAAGTCATGTAAAAAACTTAGAGTACATATGTGTAAGAGAAAGGAGGAGAATTTTAGAGAAAGAAAGAGTGTAGGTGTGTAAAGAGAAAGGGGGAGAATCTTGTCTTGATGGTTGTTGCAGTTTTTCGCATCATATGTTGCCATCAATGACAAAGGGGGAGATTGTTGCAAGTATGTGCCTAATCAGTGTTGTCATTGATGTCAACATATTCTTGTTGTCATTGGTGTCAACTATATCCTATTCCATTACTTGTTTAGAAGACTTGTATGTTGAGGATATTGAGAAAATTAGCCTCTCCGGAAGAAACAAGTAAGTCACAGAGAAGTGTAGTATAGAAAGTGAGTTGTATGCTGAAGAATAGTCTGGTAAACTGCTCTACATTTATTCCTACTTGAAGATCATGGCCTATGGATTGGAAGTAAGTTAGAGGTATGTCTAAGGATGCTACATTTTAGGTCTAAGCCATCCTTATGAAGATCTGAGTGAGCTGTGGTCACCAAAGTGAAACCTATTTTTTCTATAAGTTCAATTGAGACAGGAAGATAGTATTTGGCTCTGCATTCCTCCGCAATAAAGCATTTTTCTCTACAGTTCTAGAGGGAAGTCTGGGATGATGATAAGTTCCTACAGTTGCAATGGTTCATGGTTTGGTGGTCCACAAGCTATCTTTCTTTTATGACAGTTGAAGACAATGAATCTCATGTGTTCCGGTGAGAAGATTCCTATGAATAAAGTGGTTAAGGTTCGTGCGGTTGATCCTAATGGTTATAGCATGCTTGTTGATGTCTCCTAATCATGTTCCTATCTGGACTTTGGTCTGCATTAAAAAATTGAGATGGTGTGAGAAGATTATTCCCATATAACGTAGCGTGTAACTAGTCTTGGACGACCTGGTTGATCCTAGTGATTGCGAAGATCTTTGGGAGATTGTGGAAGCATGTTGTGGCATGGAAGATCATGTTTGAGTCCCATCTAAGGCATGACTTGATCCACATTTCATTCCCTTTGCATGATGTTGCAATAGGTCAGGACCTATTTTGTAAATGTTTGTAATATCGACCTTGGAGATTGTTCCAATGGTTGATGGAAACCTTGAAGATCATTCCAAGGTTGATGTAGTGTATAAATACTTGTAGCTGAGTCATGGAAAAGTTGTCCTTAAGAGAAAATGAGAATATATTAAGGAAGGTCCAAAGGTAGAGCAGAGAAGAGGTAAAGGAAAGAAGAGGAAGAGCAGAGCAGAGGAAGAGTAGGGCAGAGGAAGAGCTAAGCTGAGGAATTGTTTATTCACAATAAAAAAAGGTGTTGATCGTGGCAATGAATCTAGCAGTAAGTCACTAGTAGGGTTTAACAACCCTCAAGGTTTAACAAGCCTTATTGTAATCTTGCTAGGTTTATGGTTGAGGCAGTGAGCCTACTAGACCTAGTTGTTCTTCATGGCAGTAAGCCAGTATGTTTAGTCCCATTGGGTGACCAAGACTGAACATCACTATTTCAAGTTTACAATATATATTAAGAGTTAATCCTCTCCATGGTTTTTCCCTACCTTGGGGTTTTCCACGTAAATCTGGTGTCTCTTGTGTTTGATGTTGTTAAGTTTTTAATTTCATGTACTCATTGTTAAATCATAATAATTGTGGATAAGTGATGAATGTTTAATTACAGAAAGTGTTTAAGTTTTTGTGACAATTGATTCACCCTCCTTCTCAGTTGTTGGGCACATATCAATAGTCATTCTATGTGCTACCTTATTAGGTAAACTAGCTCTAGGTATAAGATCCATGTGATGACTGATACTCTTGATTGGTGGCAATCCTTTAGGTACATTATCAAACATGATGTCTTCATACTCTATCAAAAACTCTTTTATCTCCTTCAGTTGTGATTCTTTAGTCTCCTTCTTTAATGTTTTAGGCTTCTTAGGAATCAAGGCATAACACATATTCTCATGTCTCAAACCATCAAGAAATTTCATTCCATCTACCAAACAAATTCTAGCATTTCCACATACTTCTTTCTTAGGGTCATCTTCCAAAGAAATCAAGGTAATTCTCTTTCCATTATATGTTATAGTGTAAGTATTCTTTCTCCCATCATGTATATCTTTTCTATCATACTGTCAAGGTCTACCCAACAAGATATGACATACATCCATAGGCATAATATCACACAAGACTTCATCATGATAAGATCCAATATGAAATTTCACCAAACATTGTTCACTCACCAGTACCTTATGATCATCCTAAATCCATGCTATCTAATAGGGCTTAGGGTGTTTCAATCTTTCCAACTTAAGCTTAGTCACCATCTCCTATGAAACTAGGTTATCAGAACTACCACTATCAATTACACCTTTACAACATTTACCTCCTGATTTGCATCTGGTTCTAAACAAACTTTTTCTCTGTGGTGGTTCTTCATTTGTTTCTACTTGAAATAGTTCTCTCCTCATCACAAGTGATTCTCCTTTCTCAGGTTTGCCAACTGAACTAGGTGATCCAACGGGTTCTTCTTCCACATAGGCTACTCTTCCACTATTCTCTGTCCTCCTGCTTGTACTTCCTTGATTACATTAAAATCCTCTATGTCCTTCTCCTCCACAATTAAAAAAGGTTCCTCTGAATGTTCTCCTATCAGGTCCTCTTCCTTGTCTTCGATATCCTTCACTCTGGTATGGACTAGGGTTACCTATGCGGTATAAAGTTTTTTCATCTCTTCGATATGCATTGTTATCTTTGTCCTCCTTCTTGAATGTGTTCTCTTGTCTGTTCTGCTCTGCATATGATCTTTCTCCTCTAGAAAATGTTCTACCTCTCTAAAATTTAGCTCCTCTACCTCTCTGTCTCTAATCATACCTCTTATTCAACTTCTCTTCAACTTTCAGAGCAAAATAATATGCTTTTTCTAGTGTTGTCATCCTTACCAAACTCATTTCTTCTTGAATGTTCAATCTCAGTCCATTCATGTATCTAGCCACTTTCTCCTTGCTTGCTCACTATGTCCTGTCCTTATGATCATCTTCTAAAATTCTTCAGTATATTACTTCATAGATTTCTCCTTCTGTCTCAGGTTTTGCAATCTCTTCAACAACTCCAACTCATAGTTAGCATGTATAAACTAATTCTTTAATTTTGTCACCATCCTGTCCCATTTTCTAATCTTTCCTTTTCCTCTTCTGTTTCTATCCAATTGAACATCATTCCACCATATAGCAGCATATCCTTTCAACTTTGTCTTTGCAAATTTCACCTTCTCTGGATCTTCAACTTCTTCATATTAAAAGTATTCTTCCATTTCATTTATCCAGTCAATCAACCCTTCAGGGTTCAAATTGCCAATGTAATTAGGTACATCAACTCTAGGTCTCTTTCCAATCTTTGAAATAGCTCTCAACATCTTGACTTGATCTGATTCTTCTTCTTCTTCACCTCCTAGGGTTTCTTCAGTTTGATTCGCATATTGAAATTATTCATCATCACTCTCAATATCAATTCTAGGGCTTAGTCCCTTTCTTCTATCTTCTTCAACAACATCTAGTCTAATTCGCATTTTTTTCATCATCTCCATCATCTCATCCATTCTACCATCCATTGTTCCAACAATAGGGATTCTCCTTAGTGGCATCTTCTTAGGATCAAGTACAAATTGCCTCAATTTCACCAATTAGGCTACAAGGTGACAACTGCCTCAGATTCAGTGATCTATCCACAACAAGATCTTACAGAATTCCTTCGCCAACTTTGCTCAATTCACTCCCAAAATTCAAACTTTCACTCTAATACCACTTGGTGCAGTCACGGTTAGGAGGGTCCTCAAAGAGAACATCCAGACCATGCAACTAGCGTAAACACACTAGAAACAACTCAAAGATCTAAAGAAAATGTAGATTTAGTCATTTAGTATATCATAGAATGCAAATACAAATCAGTCGGCAACATGTGTGCTTACAATTAGGGCTCACATGTATGATTACAAAATATCAGAATATGCACAAGATATGGCTTTGAATCTCCTTCGTAAGAATTCAAAACTAGAAACCTCTAAATTATTCTAACTACCTTCCTAAGAATCTATTTCATCATTTTATATCATCTCTAGAATATAAG
This sequence comes from Cunninghamia lanceolata, assembly GCA_027924645.1. Classification (NCBI taxonomy): domain Eukaryota; kingdom Viridiplantae; phylum Streptophyta; class Pinopsida; order Cupressales; family Cupressaceae; genus Cunninghamia; species Cunninghamia lanceolata. The sequence continues at coordinate 2,708,811 of BSBN01001285.1, forward strand.
ATTCCTCCACGTCGGCCAAGGAAGATCACAAACTCCAATGAAGAGTTATAATGTGTGTACATGGATAGGTTGGACCTAAATGAATAGAACTACTCCACAAATGAATGGAATGATGTGAGGCTCTCAAGAAAGGTCGGCCATGAACCCTTAAACATTGAATGAAGTGCCTTTTAGCTTTGCAAGTCATGAAATGCTCCACAAGTCTTCTCCTTCAGCTAATTATCTAAGACTGTCAGGATGCTCTGTCTGAGAAAATAGTTGATCTTCTGATAGCGATATCTTTCTGGTACTTGATCCAAATGCTCTAAAAATTGGATATGATGTAGATGAATGAATCTAGATGCTAAGTCTAGCTCTACAAGGTTTAAAATGGAACTGCAGCAGAATGTGGACCAAAATACAGAAACTGCTACTGACTGAACTGTCTGAACTGAACTAGGAAATGAAAAGAAATAAACTGAAATGCAAATATTTTTGGTTGATACAAGATTTCTCTTGAACCAGGGATGCTCCTACATCATATACCCTAGTGCATAACATCCACATGCTATATCAAAATAAGGATTGCTCTTTATAAATATTCACGTAACGCTTGCAACATCACCCCATCTCATCACACTCCTAGAACTACATATCATCTCATCTCAATCTTAATGTACCTTGATCCCATGGATACAGGTATGTAGGCAATCTGAAATATGAAGGAAGTATTCAGTACTCAGGTACATAAGATATCATCATTTTACCTAAACATCACCCCATCCATCCCACCCATCTATCTCACCCATACATCCTAATAAAATCTATAGCTTTCATGAAGATCACTCAATCTAATATCAATTCTTCTATTCTTTTTTCATTTATCTTCCATCTTTCATCTAAATTTTCATCTTCATCACTCCTTTCATTTCGAGAGCACACTTGTGTTATTTGAACCCAATTGTCCTCTCGAGGGGCATCATCATTCATCTTTCTAATATATCCTCAATCCAATCACATACCAATCTAGCTAATCAATCTATTTGCATTATCCAATCACATCCTTTGGTCTTGACCCTAATCTTGTTGTAAATCAATCAATTAATCAATCGACCAATCCATCAATCATATCAATTTTCTTATACAAATTGTCACACTCTCGAAACTTGACCAGGCTTATACGAGGTGTTTCATTTCTAAAACCAGACACTATCAAACAATCATCATCAATTAATCATTGGTTTACAAATTCACAAGGGCAATGCCTCGTTTGTTTTTGAATAATTGTCATCATCATTCATCTTAGTTGTTAACTTACCATTATCTTTCCTTATCACCCTCGCTTTGAGTGACTGGGGCATCACTATCTTTAATCCAATCATTTTCTTTCAAACATATTATTCTAAATTAATCTTTTTCTACAAATCAAGTACCATGTTTTAAATTTCTTTGAAATGTTGTTACTACCCAACACCATCTCAAAGAGGGCCAAAATGTAGACACCTAAAAATGACCCTTCACATTGCATCACTTGCATACATCATTTCTTCCTAAATCACCTAATTCCAACATTAACCGAATAAATTCTATTTATTTAATTAATTTCATTAATTTTCCTTTTTTAATCTTAAAATCCACATTAATCAAAATAAATTAATTATTTAATTAATTGATCACTTAATTCCTCTTATAGTCAATTAAATAATTTTAATTATTTAATTAGCTCAATTATTCCTCCAAATTTAAATAAATCATTCCAATTTATTTAAGTCGACTTTATCTTCCAAAAATAAATAAAATCAATATTTTATTTATATCTTATCTATTCTTCCATCATGCACAATTAATTAAATAAATTTAATTTCAAAATATCTTCAATTATCTTCCAAAAATAAATCTTGTTCATCATGCACACAAATTAAATAATTTATTATTTAATTTTATTCAAATCATGTAAAAAGAAAATCTAAAGTTGAGTTAATTGGCTTTATCTTTATTATTTTTATCATCAAATCATAAATTGGAAAAAAACATTCTAATTTATGAAATCAAATCCTATCTTTAGCCAAAAAGTAATTAATTCAATAAAAATAGCTTTTTCTTCATGACACATGTCATGTGCACATTTGTCATGAGTTATTGATTTATCGCATCCATCCATTTCATTGATTTATTTCAACCATTGATCGATCCAACCCTGGAACAAGTATATATACCCCCTTCATCCTTTCATAATTCCTCTTCGATCATTTAAGCTTTTGCATTCCTACAGCGCTTGAGCATTCATCGTATCGTTGAGCACATATCGACACATTGAGCACTTTGAGCACTTATCTACATCTGCTTGTTGCAACCATGGGTACGTGACGTATTGAACAATCCACATAAATCCAAGAGATCAATACAATCTAGGTGATAGCTTTCGATTATTAATTGCATTATTCATTGACTTGGTTATCTCTTAGATCAATCTTTTAATGTTATAGGATTGAGTTTATTATCATTGTTTTGATTTTTCCTAAGCTCGATTTTACCTATACATAGACACTATGTAGATGCTAAGTCTTGCTCCGCAAGCTTTGATATGAAGATGCAGAAAAATACGGTAGAAAATGTTGAACTACAAATTACTGAACTGCAACTAAAAATGAAAGAAAAGAAAATAATGCAAATATTTTTGGTTGATGCAAGATTGCTTTGCAACATGGGATGCTCCTGCATCAGACTCCTAGGGTTTTTGAAACAGTGAGTCCCTTACTTTGCTAGGGCTAGAGGAAAACCAAGGTGGTCTACCTCAGCCTGAGAAATCCATGATGAATCTTCTTGTGGTCTTCCTTTCCATTTTACCAAATACTCTTTTGTACTTCTTGCCTCTGGTACTGCATCCAACTCTGCTATCCAAGATGCTCTCTATCTACTCTGGTGGTTGTTGTGGTAACTAATTCTTCAAGCCATCGTCAATGTTGTCACTTGACTCTCCTTCATGATACTGATATAAGTCTACAATGTTGAATATAGGTGATATACCCCATGTCTCCGATAGCTCTACTTCATATGCATTTCCTAAATCAAACTTCTTAAGTATCTTACATGGTCAAAACTTCTTCATCTTCATCTTGTTGTATGTCCCTACTAGAAATCTCTCCTTTCTTAGATATACCATTACTTCATCTCCAACTAAAACTTATTTGTCTCCTCTTCTCATCTTCTTTCTCCTTATACTTAATATTCATCTCCTCCAAATGCTTCTTGACTTGATTATGTAGTTTCTACATGTATCCTAAAAATTCTTCTACTTCTGCACTTCTTTTATTCTCCATATTGATGTCTTTCAATTCTGCATCTCCTCTAGGTTTCACTCCTGTCACAAATTCAAATGGTGTCTTCCTTGTACTTCTGTTCACTGAATTATTGTATGCAAACTCTGTTTGTAGTAGAATTAGATCTCAACTTCCTGTCTTATCTCCTACTAAACATCTCAACAAGTTACCCAAACTCCTATTTACCACTTCTATTTGTTCATCTATCTGTGGGTGAAATGTTGAACTAAACTTTAGCTCTGTCTTCATCTTCTTCCACAATGTCCTTGAAAAATATCCAACAAATCTTGTATCCCTGTCTGAAACTATACTCTTAGGTAATCTATGCAATCTCACAATCTCCTTAAAAAATAGGTCAGCAACATGTACTACATATTTTGTCTTCTTACAAAGAATGAGATGTGACGTCTTTGAAAATCTATCAACTACTACAAATATAGAATCATATCCTCTCTATGTTCTTGGAAAACCCAATATGAAATCCATGCTTATATCTTCCCAAGGTCTCTCTGGTACTGTCAAAGATTTGTACAAACTAATATTCTGACTACTCCCTTTTGCAACTTGACATATTCTACAAATCTAAACAAATTTCCTAACATCCTTATATATCCAAGGCCAAAAGTAATGTTCACTTACCAGAGCTACTATCTTATCAATCCCAAAATGTCCTACCAATCCACCACTATGTTTCTCCTTGATCAAGTTTTCTCTCATTGAACTCCTAGGTATACATATCTAATTTCCTTTGAACAACATATCTTCCTGAATGAAAAAATCCAACCACTTACTTCTATCTATCGCAATAGGTTCCTTACATGCTTTCCATGGTTCTACAAAATCAAGATCTTCATACATGTGCTTCAGTTCCTCAAAACCTAATACTTCTACTCTCATCTTTGTCAGCAAATTCTTTCTTCTACTCAATGCATTTGTAACTTTATTTGACTTCCCACTCTTGTGTTTCAATAGAAATGTGTAACTCTGCATGAACTCTACCCATCTCATACGTCTCTGATTCAATTTTCCTTGACCATTCAAATGTTGCAAAGCTTGATGATTAGTGTACAATACAAATTCCTTAGGCAACAAGTAATGTCTCCACTTCTTCAAAGCTTGAATTATGGAATAGAACTCCTGATCATAAACTGAATGTCTTCTCCTTGCATCATTCAACTTCTCACTGAAATATGCTACTGGTCTCCCTTCTTGATTTAATAAACTTACCTAAGAATTTCTTCAAAACCTCATTCATCAACCTCATGAAAGTACTCGGTGCATTAGTAAATCCAAAAGGCATCACTAACCATTCATACAATCCCTCATTTGTCTTAAATGCAGTCTTCCACTCATCTCCTTCTCTGATCCTGATTTGATGGTATCCACTCTTCAAGTCTATCTTTGTGAAATACTTTTCTCCACTCAAACAGTCCATGATGTCATCCATCCTTGGCAATGGAAATCTATACTTAATTGTGATCTTGTTGATTACTCTAGAGTCTGTACACATCCTCCATTCTCCATCTTTCTTTAGTACTAGTACTGTAGGTACTGCACATGGGCTTAAACTTTCTATGATCAATCCTTTCCTCAACAATTCCTGTATTTGTCTATTCAACTCTGTATTTTCTGCTGGTGTCATCTAGTGTGTTTCTTTATTAGGCAAAATAGCTCCAGGTATAAGCTCCATATGGTGACTAACACTCCATATTGGTGGCAATCCTTCAGGTACATTATCTGATATGATATCTTCATACTATGTCAACAATTCAGTTATCTCTGTTAGCGGTGGTTCTTCTTCTTTTCCAGTAATAGTCTTTGCATTTAGGTCTCTGCATTTCTTTGGAATCAAAGAAAAACACATATTCTCATGTTTCAATCCATCCAGAAATTTCCTTCCATCAACCAAACAAATTCTAGCATTCCCACACACTTCACTTTTAGGCTCATCTTCCAAAGGTATCAAGATATGTTTCTTCCCATTAGATGTTGTAGTACAAGTATTCTTTCTCCCACCATGTATGTCCTTTCTATCATACTACCATGGTCTCCCCAACAATATATGACATACATCCATTGGCATAATATCACGCAATACCTCATCATTATAAGATCCTAAATGAAATTTCACCAAACATTGTTCACTCACCAGTACCTTGTGTTCATCCTGAATCCATGCTATCTTGTAGGGCTTAAGATATTTTAATCCCTCCAGGCTTAGCTTAGTCACCATCTCCTCTGAAACCAAATTATTATTACTACCACTATCAATGATAACCTTAAACCACTTACCTCCTGATTTGTATCTTATATGAAACAAAATTTTCCTTTGTGGTGGTTCCTCAATTGTCTCTACTTGAAATAATGCTCTCCTCATGACTAATGATTCTCTTATCTCTAGTTTTCCAACTGAACTAGGTGATCCAATAGGTTCTTCCTCTAAATAAATTGCTCTTGCATTGTTCTCTGTCCTCTTGCTTGTACTTCCCTGATGACATTCAAATGCTCTGTGTCCTTCACCTCCACACTTAAAACAAGTTTCTCTGAATGACCGTTTATCAAACCCTCTTTCATCTCTCATGTATCCTTCATTGTAGTAAGAATTATGACTCCCTCTATTGTTGCGGTAGAAACTTTTGTCATCTCTCCCTCTGAGGCATGAATGATTGTCCTTTTCTTCCTTCTGGTATGGGCTAATTTCTTTTTTCTTCTCTATATAAGGTATTTCTCCTCTGGAATGTGATCTACCTCTTTGAAATTTGCCTCCTCTACCTCTCTGTCTCTGTTCATACCTCTTATTCAACTTGTCTTCAAATCTCAATACAAACTCATATGCTTCCTCTATTATTGTCATCCTTACCAAACTTAGTTCTTCTTGAATATTCATCATCGATCCATTTATGTATCTTACCACTTTCTCCTTGCTTGCTTCACTATGTAAGAATTATAACTCCCTCTGCTGTTGCGGTAGAAACTTTTGTCATCTCTCCCTCTATAGCATGAATTATTGTTCTTTTCTTCCTTTTGGTATGGGGTACTTTCTTTGTTCTTCTCCGCATAAGGTATTTCTCCTTTGGAATGTGTTCTACCTCTTTGAAATTTACCTCCTCTACCTCTCTGTCTCTACTCATGCCTCTTGTTCAACTTGTCTTCAAATTTCAATACAAACTAATATGCTTGCTCTATTATTCTCATCCTTACCAAACTTAGTTCTTCTTGAATATTCATCCTCAGTGCATTTATGTATCTTGCCACTTTCTCCTTGCTTGCTTCACTATGTTTAGTCCTTATGATCATCTTATGAAATTCTTTAGTATACTCCACAGATTTCTCCTTTTGTCTTATGTTTTGCAATCTTTTCAACAATTCCAACTCATAGTCAGCAAGTATAAACTGATTCTTCAACTTTGTCACCATCCTATCCCATTTTATGATCTTCTCTTTTCCTCTCCTATTCCTATCCAATTGAACTTCCTTCCACCAAATAGCAGGATGTCCTTTCAATTTGGTTTTTACAAATCTTACTCTCTTTGGATCTTAAATTTCCTCATATTCAAAATATTCTTCCAAGTTATTTATCCAATCAATCAATTCCTCTAGATTCAAATTTCCAGTATAGATTAGTACTTCCACTCTAAGTCTCTTACAAATTTTAGAAATAGCTTTCAACATCTTCACCTGATTTGGTTCTTCTTCTTCTAGGGCTTCTACATTTTGGTTAGCAGCTTGGATCTCATCTTCATCACTTTCCTATTCATGTCTAGGGTTTAGTCCTCTTCTTCTATCTTCTTCTACAACATCTAATCTAACCTTCATTGTCCTCATCATCTCTATCATTTCTTCAATTATTTCAGCAACATTGGCCATAATAGGCATCCTCCTTGGCGACATCTCTTCATAGGATCTAGTGCAACTACCTCAATTCAGCGATCTGACTACAGGGCTACAACTACCTCACAATTGGCACTCTCTATTGACAAATACAAGTAGGCTACCTCAGGTGAGCGTTGTTCACCACAAGATCTTCCGGAATGCCTTCACTTCCCAAAGGATTCAAAACTTTGCTCTGATACCACTTGGTTCAATCATAGTAGGAGGGTCCAAAGAATGAACTGTCTAAACCATGCAGCTAGAGTAAACACAATAGAAACAACACAAATATAGAATGCAATGGAAGATTCATATATTCAATATATCAAAGAATTACAATGCTCATATGCTGGTAACATGCGGGCTACAATCAAAGGGCTCATAGGCCTACTTTCCAGGTTACAACAAATATACAATATATGACATTGAAGTGCCTTCTGAAAATAAAATCCAACTCTAAATCACATTCTAAAACTACTCACTTCCTAATGCATCTAGGAGATCTATATATATCATCTTTAAGCTCACAAAATCCTCCACGTCGGCCATAAGAGGTTACAAACTCCATTGAAAGATGTAACGTGTAGAGAAATGTAGGTCAGCCTACAACACATGGTTTTGCTCCACAAATGAATGAAACTTGGTGCAGACATTAAAGAAGGTCTATCTGGTCCTCCTTTTCCTTGTGATATGTTTCATTTGGCTCCACAAGTCTTGAAAGTGCTTTACAGCCTTCTCCTTCAACTAACTGTCTAAATGTTCTGTTCTGTGAAAGATGATCTTCTGATAGCAATATCTTTCTGGAAACAATTCCAACTTACTTGAAATCAAAATATGATGTAGATGACACTATGTAGATGCTGATTCCTACTCCACGAGCTCTGATATGAAGATGCGGTAGAAAATGTTGAACTGCAAATTATTGAACTACAACTGAAAATGAAAGAAAAGAATAGAATGCAAATATTTTTGGTTGGTGCAAGATTGCTCTACAACCTAGGATGCTCCTACATCATTAATGCATGGAAATGTGATCCTATATGCCTTAGGAATGTAATCACCTTGAGGGGTGATGAAGAGAATTCTTGCCCCTGACCCATGAGAAGTGAATGATCTATCAAAGTATAGTTTCCAATGTGTTGATGGGATGACTGGGCATATAGATTCATCTAGGAATTCTGAGGTAAGTGGATGATCTGAATGAATAGGAGCATCGACAAGCTAATCTACTATAACATGCACCTTGATAGCTTTTCTGTCCACATACTCTATATCAAATTCACTAAGAATGAATACCCACTTTGCCATTCATCTCATGAGTGTAGCCTTTGACAATAGATATTTTAGTGGATCTACCTTAGAAATGAGCTTAGCTTGGTGATTGAGCATATAATGTATTAGTTTCTGGGAACTAAAGACAACTGCTAGGCATACCTTCTCCATGGGGGTATAATTAAGTTCATATCCTATCAAGGTTTGACTGATATAATATATAGATTTTTCTTGAAGAGCACACACTTATACTGATAAGGGGTGAATTAGTATAAGAATAATTTTAAACTTTTTAAAAACTGAATAATCAAAAGTTGATAGTGCAAATGAACCATAAGCAAAATGAACACCAATTTTACGTGGAAAACCATTTCAGGAAAAAAACCACAGAAAAATATTTGCTTTTATTAATATGTAAGCACCAACCTACGTAAGACACCAATCTTTGAATACAAAAGTAAACTTCAACTCATTGGAAGCACCAACTCCCTTGAGCATTAACTCAGTACAAGGCACCAACCTTTGATACAATAGGCACAATATCTTCTTATGGCTTTTCTTCAATGAAAGATGAAAAATAGTCATATACAAAACTACAAGCTTTCATTTTTACTCAACTAATATTCTTCTCATAGATCACTCATCATTTCTCATACCAATCTGCTTCTCTTTTCTCGTTATAAATCTACAACTTAATTTGCTTCACTATACTAATTTTAGTCATTCTTCTTTTTCAACACCATAGACCTTAACATGCAAAAATCTATCCTTATAGTGTTTGTATTCATGCTACATAATATCTTGAAAAAACTCTTTAATATGAAGTCGCTTGTTTGCTGATAATGAACTACTACGATTGTTTATTGATAGTGTTGATAACAATAATGGCAACTGAAGAATACTCACATCTAGGCATTGATACTTGCTAGTTGGACTTGGAAAATACCTTGACAAATACACAGAAATTCTTTATCTGAACATAATAACTCTTAATGTTGTTGAAACCACACACAGAGTACAAGAAACTAAATTGTAGTCCAAATATATATATCAAAACTGCCTCAATGGTGACGTCTCACTACACAAAGGCATCAAAAATTGAATAAGAGGAGTAGCTAGCTCACAATAGATAGAAATGTAGAAGTTATGAAACCAACCTCACAGGACCTAGTGAACACCTACAAAACCTAATAACCTTCCACAAGAGAAAAAAGCAAACAGAGCAATTTGCACAAAAAAGGATGCAATTAATGAACTGGATTTTGAATTACATGAGAACACTTGCTTTTATATTTGCAAGTTAGAAAATCCTAATGAGAGATTCCTAAGTTTAGTTTAAGTGAAATAAAGTAAAGGTGACTTAATTAATTAATCAATATGTTTAAATTAATTAAGTAAAGAACCTATTACTCTAACACCCCCCTTAAGATGAACTTAGGGAGAAGCTAGAAAACTAAGGACAAATGCATGAAAGAAAAGATGGGTCCTGGCAACTAGGCCTGATGAGGTACCCATGTACAAAAGAGTCTCTCACAAATAGAGAAAAGGAGAAAACCACTTGGGAAAAACTCCTCCCCAAAAGAGAGAACAAACCTCCGTACAAGAGAGAGAAAAATAGTGAAGGACTAAGAAGCCTCCACAAAAAGATGTCCCAAAAGAAGATGAGCATGAAGAACTTCACTAAAGCATGAAGAAGCTGCAAACACTATCAAAAATTGACTACTATAGTGCTAAAAGAACCTCCTCTAAAACAAGATGAAGATCACAATTAAGAAGACAATCTTCATGAGTGCCCCCAACTACACTTCTCAAATCAAATGACAAACAAAGACAAAACATCTGGAACTTGAAGATACAAATGGCACAAGTACCAAAAGTTTGAAGAACTGATCAAGTTAAAATAGGTTGCCTCCACAAAAGGAATGCAAGAGTGTCCATATGGTAAATGCTCCATCTCACTGAAATGCATGGGTAACCAGCCGCTGATGTACCACTACATCCAACTAGTACACATGAACAAATACTAGATACATAACTCACTCCAACGTGAAACCAAGGAAGCATTAGCACCAATAGTAGAAACCCCCCCATAATGTAGACAAGGGAGAGCCATGACAGGTACACTGAAACTATGTGAAACCAAGAAGTGCATGTAGAAGAAACAAAAACATTCGAATATGCAAACATGAAAGTACTAGCAAATAAAAGGGTGTGCAAACCAAGGCACACACGCATGAGGCAAGAATCAATGTGATTCACTATTGTCGTGGAAGGGACACTCACTTGACAAAGGTATGATGGTAAAACAAAAGGCAAACATCAATCACCCATGGCACTTTATATCATAGTGTGAGTACAATAAGGCACAAAAATGATGTCCAAGATCTCAAGAATACATGTACAATATTGAGGCACTTTATTTTAGTGCATTTACATATGAAAAGTGTTTACAATGAAAGCTCACAATGTCCCAAAAAAGACCACATGCTGAAAATATAATTCTCTAATAGAAATAGAGGAAAATGATAGCACCATGATGAAGTACACAGAAAAACATGCACTTTCAAAAAAAAAGGGGACCCAAAAAGGAGTTCGGATGTAAAAGATATGGCCCGTCAAAGTCTCCAAAATGAGAATTGTATAGCAACAACACTAAGAAAACTGATTTCTAGAAAAAATTAGAAGTCAAAACTGAAAACCACCTACACCACTGTGAAAAGCACAAAATTCTACCCTGTTTCAAAAAAATTGCACTAAAAAATACCACCGTATGACCAAGATATGGCCTCTGGAAGATCAGGTGCAAAAATGAAAAGCCCACTCGTGAGGGGTTGAAAATCCATCTCCACCAAATTTAGTACAACTTATGCTAACTTTGGAGGCCTTCCAAAAATAGAAACTCCCCTGATGATTTGGAGGTTCGCCAAGTATAGATGGGCCCAAACAAATTTAGATCTCTGCTAACTGGAAAAAAAACTGCCAAATAAGCCTCTAAAATAGAGGTTCTGCTAAAAAAGCCACCAAGTGGCACAAATCCTGAGGCAGGTACAGATGGCATGTGTTTTTTTATTTTAAAAAAACCACATAAAAAATTATTATAAGTTTTATTATTTTAAAAAAAGATTTTTTAATTAAAAAAATGTTAAAAATTTTGAGGGCGGGCCCCTTAAGCCACTCGCCACCACCCATGTGAGTGGTGGGGGGCCCAAGGGCTCTCGTCGCCCCCTTTTAAAGGGAGACAGTGGATGACCCCACCTTGATCACGGCAAGGTTATACCCTATCGTGGCAGGGTATAGGGTACCCCACCCAACACACCAGCGCATATGCGCGTTTAAAAAAATTTCTATTGCCTTTTTTTATATATTTTTTTACAACCTTGACAATTAAAAAAACCTGCTGGACAAATAATTTTTTTGGGAAAGTTTTTTATGCAGGAAAAAAATAAAAAAATTTTTGAAAATTTTATCTTGATCTATGTGTTGGGTAGGTCGTACGACTTGCCTAGCAAAAAAATTTGCCCCAAATGAGACTGAGGCTAATTTTGATGATTTGGCAGTCAAACTTAAGATTTTTGGGCTCTCTGAGCGTGATGGTAAGGTTTGTTTGGGCCCGAAACACTCTGAAAAATAGCTTTCCTCCGGATCCCAAAAAAAAAGCACCTACTGAAACCCTTACAGATATGGCCTACAAAGCTCAAATCAAGCCAAATTAAAGGCTAATATGACTATTTTGACTACTTTGAATCTAATGGAATACTCTATTTTACATAGAAACACACCTAACAAATAACTCTTGCTCAAAATTTTCTCCAAATCTGAGAAGGGGCTTACAGATCTGGAGCTCTGATACCATGTAAAAGTTGTGAAAACAACCTCACAGGACCCAGTGAACACCTGCAAAACCTAATAACTTTCCACAAGAGAAAAAAAAAATAAAGAGAGTAATTTGCACAAAAAAAAATGCAATTAATGAAATGGATTTTTAAATTACACAAGAGCACTTGCTTTTATATTTGGAAGTTAGAAAACCCTAATGAGAGATTCCTAAGTTTAGCTTAAGTGAAATAAAGTAAAGGTGACTTAATTAATTAATCAATATGATTAAATTAATTAAGGAACCTATTACTCTAACAAGAAATCTACAAAGAAGGGTTAGCATTATCTTCCCTATTACTCACGTCTCCCTTTTAAACTCTTCACATCACCTCAAATTACACTTATTACTCCAAACTGGGCATCGCTTTCCCTTAAGGCCCTCGTGTTTTCTCTTCAACAATTCCCATGCATACTTTTGAAATATTCAAAATATGTTATATATATTCAAAAATGAGGAGTGATTCCTTTAATAAATAGGCTTCCACTATTTCCTTAGTGATTTGTGGGACCCACAATTCTTCCACCACATTAACTTTTAAAAAGTCTTAAGTACAATCTTCAACACCCATGATTTGGTCTAAAGTTATAATGAGTTGCAGTTAGGAGAGTAGTTTTCAACACTCATGACATAGATCAAACATTAATAAGACTTTGTCTTATTTTATGAAGCATCTTTAAAAGCCATAAAGTATTGCACTTTTTAACAAGGATAGAGCACTTTAAAAATAGATGTAAAGCTTCTAAAATAAGGTGCTTTCAAAAATTGATATAAATCTTTAAAATAAGATATAAAGCATGCTATCTTTTTTCTTTCTATCTTTTCTTTCTTTTTGCTTTCTATCTTTGGTTTCTTTTTTCTTTCTTTTTACATGTTATCTTTGGCACTTTTTTTTGCATGTTATATTTTTTCTTTTTGCATGCTATCTTTTTCACTTGCTATCCTTTTCACTTACTATCCTTTTCACTTGCTATCTTTTTCACTTGTTGTAAATCATAAATAAATCAGATTGTGATGCCAACATAGAATCTCAACTACATTTGTATCGTTGCATGTATAAAATCGGTTATGGTTTCCATTGACATCAATGAAAATATTCTAATAATCTCTCCCTTTGTCATTGATGGCAACTTCATACTTTCTAAACTACTCCCCCTTTGACATCAATGGGAAAGGAATAATCTACTATTCTGAAACTTCTTTTTCATAAAGCTGTATGATATGACAATAATCAGCTCCCTCTAAAACTAGACTTCTACTTAATGATTGGAGGAAAGTGATATCACTCAGGCCAACTATTAGAACACACTGATATATTGAGAAGGGGGGGTGAATTAGTATATGCCACTTTTTAAAACAATTCTACTATAGTAATAAGATCTCTACTATATCAATCAGAATATGAAAGAACTATGCAAGCAAAAGTAAAATCACGTATCCACACAAGAGACCATAACACCAGATTTACGTGGAAACCAAGATGGGAAAAACCACGGTGAGCAAGTTTCTTGGATCTACTGTCCAAATCTAGCATCACAAAAATGAAACAATGAATTACAATATTTTGTAGGCTCCAACCCACATGAATATCAACCTAAGAAGAACTGTAATCCTTTTTACAAATCTATAGGCTCCAACTTACTAGATACTTTAATCTCAAAACAAACTGAGCATCAACCCAGCAATAGGCTCCAACCTCCCACAAAAATTGAGCTCCAACCCAACGATAGGCTCCAACCTATCTGAGGCTCCAACCTCCCATACAAATTAATCTACAACTCACGAAATTGAAACAGTAACAAAAAAATTCAACACTTACACATACTATGAGAACTCAGGATCTTTAGTTCATGCCTTTTGCATCCTTCAACTTCGCATATCTCCACATGCCTAATTGCTTGGTATTTGCATGTATTTCACTTCTCATTCACATTCGCTTGTATTTAGATATTTCACTTTTGCATTTGTAGATATAGATAGATATTTTGATGCAAAGCTTGCATTCTTTTTTTTTGTTAGGTAAGTGTTGCCAAGTTGAAGGATAGGCTCCAACCCAAGGATAGGCAGTAAGATGATCTATAGCAGAGCTCCAACCCAACGATAGGCTCCAACCTATCTGAGGCTCCAACCTCCCATACAAATTAATCTACAACTCACGAAATTGAAACAGTAACAAAAAAATTCAACACTTACACATACTATGAGAACTCAGGATCTTTAGTTCATGCCTTTTGCATCCTTCAACTTCGCATATCTCCACATGCCTAATTGCTTGGTATTTGCATGTATTTCACTTCTCATTCACATTCGCTTGTATTTAGATATTTCACTTTTGCATTTATAGATATAGATAGATATTTTGATGCAAAGCTTGCATTCTTTTTTTTTGTTAGGTAAGTGTTGCCAAAGGGGGCAACGCCCATATAAAAAGTTGAAATCAAAAAATATTACCCAAAGCATGCCCTTGCCACAAGGGGTGCTATAACATAACACAAAATTGTGTTTCAAGACCTACTCTTTTATCTTGTTTTCTTTGAGGACCTTAAAGACATTGAGTGCTTTTGTGCAGGAGGAGCTTTCTTCCTCCTCACCTTAGTCCAAGAATGTTTGGCTTTAGGGGATAGAAGTTGACCATCGCTCAAATTCCCCGATATAGACTTCCCAATATTATTGTCTACAGAAGTGACCAAAGAGACAGTTGAGGTCTCGGAGTTAGATTCCTCCAAGGAGTGTGGAGGGGGATACTGCAATTAGCTATTGTCTTCAGATCAACCTTAATATGATGAGAATGACCAAGCTCCACAATTGTAGATGATAGGGACAAGGCTAGAATAGATTCTTCTAGGGTGGAAGAGAGGGGAACCGTGTTCTTCTTAGGAGGAGAGAGTGTAGTGGCAGGAATCTACCCTGTCCCACCAAGAGGGTTTGCTGTGAGGAGCAACCTTTGAACTCTCACCAACACTTTTTTTACCATACTGCGCAATAAGATGATCTATAGCAAAGCATATTCTGCATCTAAAAGGTATTTTCTCATAATCAATTGGCTGACACCAACGCCTATTTCCAACTTTGAGTGAAATTTCTATTGGAATACCTCTTGTGACATCCATTTCTATGCACAAACAAACATAAGTCATATTTTCATAGTTGATTGTTTCTTTTGAGATGTTGCGTAATTTCACCAAACCATTTGCAATTGTTGTTAAACAATCCATTTCCTAGAACTGTAGGGGTAGGTAAGGTAATCGAACCCACAAGAGAGCTATAGAAAATGTCTTTGTTCATGAATCAAATGAAGGGAACCAAGGTTTCATGCATAGTAGATCACCTTGAAGAGACCATGGCCCAGTGTTGAGCACCAGTTCTTTATCTTCCAAAGATTCAAATTCTAGAATAAAAAACCTTTCGTACACGAGTAGATACTAATTTCATCCACAAGATACTCCTTCC
The DNA here is from genome assembly GCA_027924645.1 of Cunninghamia lanceolata. Lineage (NCBI taxonomy): Eukaryota > Viridiplantae > Streptophyta > Pinopsida > Cupressales > Cupressaceae > Cunninghamia > Cunninghamia lanceolata. The sequence continues at coordinate 2,724,576 of BSBN01001285.1, forward strand.
AGCTTGCATCAATTCATGCATGAAGATCACAAAGTTTAGGCCATACCTTTGTGAACCTGTAAATAAGGGCATTATCCTTCAAGAATTCCTCTCTATCGAAGATGATGTTGTCTAGACATATCTCTGTGGTAGAAGAAGAGGGTCGAATAGAAAAGGGGGGACAATGAGGCACCAAAATTGTCTAAACATGCCATTTTGATCCAGTCTGAGTAGTCCATCCTCCCAGATTCTAGAGCCCCTAAGGGGTTTAAGAGAAGTAGGTCCATTGCAATCTAAAGACCTTAGAGTCGTATCCATTTGTAGGCCATAATCTTCTGTCGATTTAAGAGGGTGGTACCATGGAATGGAGGGCGAGGGGTGAGGGCTTCCACAAAGCTCTTTAATAGGGATTTACCATGAGCGGAAGATCTTCCAATAGACTTGTCTGTGGTGACCTCAACGACCCCAAACCCTTGCTACCATCTTTCACAGAGAGAAAATCCTCAGAGTCAGTTGAGCAAGGTTTTGGGGACTTCAATGTGTCCTTCACATCATCGCGAGCTCCTGAAACTGTGCAGTGCAGACCATACCGCCCAATCATGAACTCCTAAGGTCTTGAGTCTATTTGCCGATGAACAGAATTGGTGGGGATCCTTTAAGGAGAAGAGGACTTAGGCGCTTCCTGCGTGGAGAGGTCTGAAGGAGCAGAAGACATTGCGACTTATATAGTTAACACTTGATATATTATCTTAATTGATATTGCAAAGCTTGCATTCTTATTCACATACAAATGCATAAATTGATCTTTCATTTATACCAATCTGTAGAACAAATGATTTCCATGTCAGCATTACATTCACTAATGCAGAATAAAACAGTCTTCAAAGTCAGGAACAAAATTTTGATTTCCAACATCTGTAGTTCCAAAGGTTTGAACCCAATTTGAATTTCCAATGAATACACATTACACGGTCAACATCAACCTAAAATTTTGCTTTTTAACATAGTGTCCAATTCAAATATATTTAGGTCAACCCAAAATGGGTCTGGACCAAAAAACTGGAAAACCCACATTGTACCATGATGGCCCCAACCATGTATTTGAACATTTGAATTTACTAGCCATTGAACGTGTTGATCACTCAGAATACTTAAAGGGGGGTGAATCAATATTCTCTTAAACCATTTAGATATAAAACATTTCAAACCATTTAGCATATTCAATTGTAGTTATGTGAGTTATCCATAAAAAATGAGACCACAAATCATAACACATAGACACCAGGATTTTTACATGGAAAACCCAAAAAGGAAAAAACCACAATGAGGATTAGCTCACAATTTATTATAGTAGCAATACCAAATTACAAAAGGCTCGTTGCCATGGAAAGAATGCTCACTATAGGGGACTCGCTATCTAAGTGGACTCACTGCCCACTAAGAGAAAGAGTAGAGAGATAAGGAAACGAAATGGATCACTGCCATGATCAGCTGTTACAATTGCATCTACACATGCATGAAATACAGTTCCAATGAAGCACAATCAATATCTTCTTCACTGATCTGAAAACACACAATCTTCTCTATTCTTTCTCAAGTTACAACTATAGGTTCTTGTCGCATCATTCAGAACACTAACACACATTATTCCTTCCCATCACTTCACTAAAGCATCAAAACAAATCATCTATATATATCTACTTCTTTTACAAAATCAACTAGGTCGTCCCAAATGGATATAGCGTGTGAAACATGCCTCAAAATTTGCCCATGAACTTAATGCCAAGATTCAAACTTGAAAACAGGTTAGGGTGGACCTAAAATAGCTCCTACTTAACTTCACAAAACATGTTTACCTTCCTTTTAAATTCGCTTTACTCATATCATCAATTAGGTCGGCCTGCTTGAGTGTAGCATGTGAAATAACAATAGTCGCCCTCAAGATCCAATGTGAAGTGGACCAAAACATGAAACACACTCTCCTAGGTTGAAAAGACCTATAGAACATCTTAGGACAATACTCCAATCTTTGGATTGCTTTGCACAAGTTATACTTCTTCAAGCCAACTTCATGAGCAGGGTAACACAAACACATACTGACTATCAAAGCATAACTCAGTATCTAGACCTCCAAATTACCTCAAACCTAGAACAAACAATCTTCAGACATCTCCAAGCATATACCCAAATCTGCACAACAAAATGTTTCCATGCAGTGAGATGCGGAGTAATAGAACTTGTTCTCTGTCACAAACTAATGATGTTTATCCATGTAGCGATACTCTGACAAACTTATCTATCACTTCAGAAGACTTCATACTCTGAAACTTTGGATTTAGGATCTCCAAACATATGCCAACAACACCTTAAAGCTGCAGAAGGAAATGTGTCACACCAGAGATATGCGGGCTAGAAAACTGTAGCTCTGTGCACTGAGGTAGCAGTCTGACACTTAGCCAATTTTTACCCAATTATCTTCCAGATCAAAATCTTTTGCATAGGTAACAATATGAGTATAGGAACCTATGAGGGATATTACTATAACCTCACAACCCAATTTTGGTCTCTAATCTTTATTTCCAAATCTTTAAGCCTTTGTTGCCATCAATGACAACACTTATTTAAATATTATGCTCATTAGTATATCAATAGTGTCTCTAACAATGATATTTCCAAAAATCTCCCCCTTTAGCATTGATGGCAACACATAATGTGAAAACCATCAAAACCAAGTCTCTAAAAATTATCAAAACCAAATCTTTGAAACTTCTCCCCCTGAGACAAATATTTTCCACATATGCATCTCTCCATCAAAAATAACTTTTTCACTTCTGTTTCTCTCCCCCTTTGACATCAATGGCAAAGGATATGAGCTTTTTACCAGATCTCCCTTTGTCTAGAGTACATAAATGTATATAGACTGAAATTTTCTCCTCTTAAGTAATTGATTTCTATATACACCAAAATTTCAAAATATCTCATAACCTTTCGCATATGTACACAAGAAATCAAGACTTACTAAGATTTTGGGAGGATGTCTTTGTAGATGTTCTTTAGTTGTACCACATTTGAATCTCATCTTGCCTTAGCATACTTCAAAAACTTTACATGCCCATTAATTTGTGATAGTAGATCTTTTGCCTTATCTATTGTGTCAAGGGAATCAATCATTTTCCTTTATCAGTTTCACTAACCAGGCCCATGATGGAAGCTATCTTAAAACTTACAATTTCTCTAGGTTGGCTCGTTTGGTCCTTTATGGACTCCTTCTGATTTTGTAATTTCTTTATATTTACATGAGCCTTCTCTATTCCATTTCTCAAATCTCCATTTATATATTTCTAAGGATCATAAGTTCTAGAAAGCTTTACAAGTTGATTTTCAAAGCCTTCTATCTTGTCCTTTATGCCTTTTGTTGTTGTGGGCCAATTTAAGCAAAATTGATACAATGTATTTGCATCATTAATAGTTGTCTCGACATACTTAATGCTATTATCTAACAAAATTTGTGCTTTAGAGCATTTATCAGATAACTCTACTAACCTCTTACTATTAATTTCTCCTCTAACTTTCTTATCTGCCACTTGTTCAAAAGATTCAAAGTGGCTACTCACCGACTCCATAATCTTTTTCATCTGTAGAGTTGGAGTCAAAGAAGTGTCTCTCTTAGCTTTAGGCATGACCATTTCAAACATTGTCAAGGCTTCCTCTATAATCTCATTTCTTTCAATATCTATCTTCAAAATTTCCTCTTGAGCAATGTTTTGGAAAATTGTCCCCAATTTTAGCTTTTGTAGAGGAGACATACTAGCAAAATTTATTTGTCCATTAGATAATGGTGCTTGTAGTAGATCAGAAGTGGACAAGGTTTGTAGCTCTCTCTTCTTAGTCAAAAATTCTCTTATAGAATCCAAGGGTGATGCTACTGAGCTCTCACTAGTAGTGTCTCTTCTCTCATCTCCAGTAGACACTTGTGCAGTAGGAATTTTTGGAGGATTTTCTTCAGTAGATGCTTGTTGCTCTAGACTATTCTCTGGAATAGAATTGTTATCCACTTGTTCTAAAACTTCCTCTTTCTACTCTTCCTCTTCTTCAGTAGTCTTCTCCTCAGAAGATTCCCTTATTTCTTCATTTTTTTCTAAGTTTACCAAAGGAGGGATCACACCTTGATCCACTGAATTTGTAGGAGGTGGTGGAGATGGTATAATTTTCTCACCTTCCATAATAGGAAATGCACTTGAGATGGCACTATTAGGATTTATGTTCTCTTCTTCATCTATCTCTATTACAGTTGGACTTTGAAGTTCATTCAACACATTCAATGTTATCTCTATAGTTTCTTTCTCCAAATTCTCAATCTCTGTCCTATCACCAGCCCTAATAGTGTTTATTCTTTTCTTTGTTCTGAATTCTTTGTTAAGCCTCTAAGTGGCTTTGATTTTATCTTGTCCAGAGAGGCTTGGACAAATTTCCTTTAGAATTATTCCCTTTATTTCCACATATTTTGCCATGGCCTCATCTCTTTTAGTAGTTAGAATGTTGGCTAGGCTATCAGGTAATTCATTTGTTATTTCAATTAAATCTTTATTAAACATATCAAAATACCTGATAAAAATAGCTTCAATGGTGCTTTGTCTTGATCTGAGATGTCATCATATAGATCTGCCACTTGCTTCAGATTTCCATGCTCAACTATGGCATTAATTGTGGCTTCAAATGTCAGAGAGGTATTATCTTTCTTGTCCTTCTTCTTTTCCTTTCCTTTTCCTTTCCCCTTTTTGGAAGGCTCTCTTCTTCTCCTAAAGTATCAATTTTTGTCCTCTTTTTCTGTGTCTCTTCATCAGTAGGAAGAGATCCCTTTTTCTTCTGGACCAATTTCTCTTCTTCTTCCTCTTCTTCTTCATCAACACCATGACTAACATATGCTCTCCCTGTGGCTTTACTTTCAATTCTTCTCTCCTTTACCAGTTTGGAGGCACTAGTTTCAACATTCTTTTTTGTACCAACAATAGTAGGGGCTCCAAAGGCCTTGGATGGACCAATAGGGGAGGAAGAGGTCCTTGTTGACCTTCTAGTGCTAGGTGCAAGCTCCTTTCCTTTAGTCATCTCCTCTTCAGTAGCTTTTATTTTAGCTTTTTGCCTATTGTAATTATTCTTTGGTTATCCTTACCCTCTCAGCAAACTGCTCAACCATTCTCTATACTTTCTTCTAGGACTATGGCTTGGTTTGTTCAATGTGGATTTCCATGGAATTTTCTTTAAAAGTGCCAAAACTCTCTTCTATGGTATCACAAGGTGTGATTAGCATTAGTTCTGCCAAACCAACAAGAGTATCTTTTGAAACCTCATATCCCATCTCTATGATCCACACTGTTCTGGGCTCACCTGCTTCCATCAGACATTCATCTTTTGTCACCATGAAAATGATTTCATTTTCATATTTTTCAACAACTCTTCTAGGGATTCTTACCCTCACTTGCATCTTCTCTTAGAATAGCTTGAAGTAACCCCACAGAGCTTTATTTTGTGCATCATTACCAATGTTGTGTAAATGATCTGATTTGTGTAGCAACTAGAATATTTTCTCAACCACACAACATTTGGCATTCCAGGTAACTCTTTTGAAAAGTAAAATAATAAATAGATAGTGAGAGTACCATATTTGAATGGATACTTGGAATCCTTGTTTTTCTTCAAATTTTCCAAGAGTTGTTGTCGGAGCAGTTCACAAAGATCATAGTCCACATTTTCTTTCACCATCTAATATGCAGCGTAAATACTTGTAGCAGATACAAAGTTCTCTCTGTTGGTGAAGTACATCTTATACCCAATCATCATAGAGGCATATTTAACTACCAAATCCTCTATGTCTTTTATTATCAGAGCTCTCTTGTCAAACTTAGCTCCTGTGAGCTTCAACATCATGTCATTCTTCACAAATTTTAGCACTGGTACAGTGCCAGTAGAAGATAAACTTGTGACGACCTTGATGGCCTCCTTGCTGATTATATGAGGGATATCCAACCACATGAACTTGTCATGGATCCTTCTTAGCACATATCTCAACCAAGTATTTTCATAACATAAAATGGGAAAGTTATTCTATACATCCAACTTTTGCTTTGCTAGGGCACTGAATTTTGTCTTTAGAGCAAAATTATCATCTGTTAATTCATTGAACCAAAATTGCCCTAACTTAACATGATTGAATTCTTCCATATTCACATGAATATATGCACTCTTATATCCTCATTTTGCAAGATGTCATATGGTATGTCATAAAATGCACCTTCGGATCCGTTTCCATTGACTTTAACAAATGCTTCTTAAACTTAGGTCTAGGTCTATCTATTACTTCAATCACTTGAGGTTTAAACATCTTCAAAACTCAATTTATTAGATCAAGAGTAGAAATATGTAAATACCTTGATAAACGCTTCCAGTTAGGGTTTGTACACTAAATGCAAATGAGTTCTTCCTAGCCACACTACTCGAGATCTCCTTTTTCACTTGAGTATTTGTTTGCAATGTGAATTTTCATCAACTGAATTCAAATAACCCCTTTTCAATCAAAACCTAATTCATCATAAATGTTGTGTTCCAAAAAGCTATTAATACTTCCATTATACCTCACAGTTGATCTAAATTGCTCTATAATCTTCTGCAATAGAGTATTTTCTACCAGAATTTTCTTCAAATGATCAAGCATATCAATCTTTAGCTCATATCTTCATGCTAGCCTCAGCACCACTTATTTGGTAGAGGGAGGAAAGATTTTCATTGATGCTCCCTCTGAGCCAAAGCTCTCAATTTAGTTTCCAGAGGAAACATCTGCACCAAAGGCTAGTACAGACACATCCTTGACCTCTGGTACATCCTTCTTAATCCAAATCTTGCTCATCTCCTTCTTGGTTTCTACTAGATCAAACTTTTACACTGGTTTGTTTTCTCTACTGATATATCCTTCTTCATGCTTCTACTTCTACAAAAGTTTACAAAGTGTCTAGGCTTATTATAGGTGTAACATAGAACATTCATCTGATCATTATTCCTTCTGTTCATCTTGGATCTGCATTGGTTAGCTTTGTGCCCAAACCTATTGCATGTAAAATAGTACCATTGAAGGATTGAATCATTCTACCATTGTTATAGCCACTCATTCTTTAACTTCTACACTCATTAGCTTTATGATCGACTTTCTTGCAATAAAATCATTAACCAAAGAAAGATGGAATATTTTGATTCATTATGCTCCTACATTGTGTAGCCTTATGTCTAAATTTATTGCAAGAAAAGCAATAGCCATTGAAAGATGGGTACCTTTGGGCATTAGGTTGTCTGATTGGTGGTCTTCTAGCTCCTTTCTTCTGATTCCAGATCTGCTTGTCATTGTTCTTCTTGTCTTCAACTTTTGATGCTTGACCTGATTTTGAACTTTCACCTTTTTCAAACCCTAAGCCTTCTTTATCATTGGGATCTTTCAGACTTGCAATAAACTCATCAAGCCTTGCAGAACTTATCTTGAATTTTTCTTCATAGTTCTTTGCCTTCTCTAGATCTAATTTCATTTTCACACCTTCTTGTTCCAACCTTGTACATTCTTCAGATTTGGCTTTCACTAATGAGTTCAAATATTCCTCAAATCTTGCTCTTTCTTCAACAGGAATATGAAAACACTATATTACATGCACATAAATCAAACCCTTTTCAACCACTATGTTAATGATTTAGCAATTAAGAACATGATTCATCAACACAAGTCATGTGCAAGGAAAAGAAAACACATATACATTACCACCAATAGGCAGAACCATAAGAATAATCAAGATTATCTTCTTATTAATTGACAATATCTTGGTAGATTACAAATGAGTAGGATTCCCACACCCTAAATGCATACAATATGTGCCCCTTACATGCCATCATAATTACAAAATTGCTTGCACAAGCACAAGTACTATATGTTCCCCCCTTGCAAATGATCAAAAATACTCTTTTTATACGAGGTTCCTTTCATTTACATTTTACAATTTGGCCTAAGTCAGCCTGAATAGTGGTGTCATGCATAAGTAGGGTCGACCTTAGCTTACAACCTATCTTAAAATACAATAGAAGAAAAAAACAATAAATGATACTAAAAATAGGGATATTATGCCCCTTCTATAAGTTGGCTTTAAAAATTGGTTGTGGCCTCTTGGATATCGCTCATACTCAAACCATTGTGATATTTGATCTTGATCTATTGTGATTAGGTAGAATGCTTGATCTTATCCTAGACACCATCCAAGTCAACCAACTATTCTTGGAACTTTGTATACAAGGCCTTTAGCCTCATTAAGTTGTCTATACCTCGCTCTGACAGTTGCTACTAAAAGATGGTAGAGAGCTCCTTTATCATCCTTGCTGTAGGGAGGACTAATGATGTGTCATCTTTGAATTTGCATGGGATTGATCTAATGAGGGTTTCTACCTTACCCGGACCCTGATTAATTGCATCAGCCTTTATTTGTATTTTTGCCTTAGACTTTTGTAGTATTTTAACCCTAAGTTTTCTATCCTTCATCCATTTTGTAATTGACCGTGGTTCAACCTTATCCAAGACTCTAGACTATAGAAGTGTGAGGGATGACCTCCATCTTTTGCAAAGTAGGGAGGTATTCCTCCCAAACCAATAGCTCTTCCTCAATGTAACCCTTCATATTTTCATCCACCTCCAACTCCCTTTCAATGGAGTGATATACCATTAGGGCTTCCCTGATGGTTCCATTCCCAAAGGTTTCTAATGAGTTTTTTCCAGGTAGTTGTTATAGGGAGAATGCCCAATGGATCTGAGATTTGACCTTCTTTGGTCATAGCCTCCAATAATGTTGGTGTAGGAGCACTGGAGTCAATGGAAGCTACTAGGTGTGTAACATAAGAAGACAACTGGGTTACCTACTTCTTAAGCGCTTCTTTGGTCACATCATCCTTCTTCATCTTATCCAAAATGGTCATGACTACCTCAATTAGTGCATATTTATCTCCTTCCTTGGTCCTGGAGCCAAGGATAACCTTGATGCAAGAGCATCCTTGGTTCAAGAGCCATCTTGCAACAACCAAAAATATTTGTATTTTATTTTGTTTGCACTTCAGTTTGTTTCTTTCATTTCCAGTTCATTTCAGGCAGTTCAGTCAATAGCAGTTTCTATATTTTCGTTTGCATTCTACTGCAGTTGCATTTCAAATTTTGTGGAGCTGGACTTAGTGTATAGATTCATTCATGCACAACATATCCAAAACTTGGAGCATTTAGATCAAGTACCGGTAAGTTATCGCTATCAGAAGATCGATTGTTTTCTCAGAGCAAAGCATCCTGATAGTCTTAGACAATCAGCTAAAGGAGAAGACCTGCAGAGCATTTCACAACCTTCAAATCTTAATGACACATCATTCCATGTTGTTTGGTTCATGGCCGACCTTCCTCAAGATCCGTACATCATTCCATTCATTTTCGGGGGAGTTCTACTCATTTAGGGCCGACCTATCTATGTACACATGTTACAACTCTTTGTTGGAGTTTGTGATCTTTCTTGGCCAACACGGAGGAATCTTTGGCTCTAGAGATGATATATAATGATGTAATAGATCCCTAGGAAGGTAGTAATTGACATGGTGATAGTTTGATAGTTTGGATTCTTTGTGAAGGAGCTTCAAAGCTACATCTTGTGCATATTCTTATTTTGTAATAAGGTATGTGAGCCCTAATTGTAAGCCCACATGCTGCCAGCCAGTTTATATTTGAATTCTATGATAGACTAAATGACTAAATCTACATTTGTTCCATATCTTTGAGTTTTTTCTATTGTGTTTACTCTAGCTACATGGTTTGGAATGTTCATTCTATGAACCCTCCTACCGTGACTGCACTGAGTGGGATCAGAGTGAAAGTTCAAATCTTTGGGAGCGAATTAAGCAAAGTTGGTGAATGAATTTCATAAGATCATGTTGTGGAAAGATCACTGAATCTGAGGCAGGTTACTTGTGTCGCAACCGATCACCGATTGTGAGGGAGTTGTCACCTTGTAGCCCGATCGCCAAACTGAAGCAGTTTACACTTGATCCTAAGAAGAATGCCGCCGAGGAGAGTCCGTGCTATTGGAACAATGACTGGTAGAATGGATGAGATGATGGAAATGATGAAAATGATGATAATTTGATTGGATGCTATTGAGGAAGATAGGTGAAGAGGATTGACACTGAGACCTAATGTTGAAAGTGATGATGAAGAAGAATTTCAATCTGTTGAACAAATTGGTGAAACCCTAAAAAGGTAATGAAGAAGAAGAATCGGATCAAGTAAAGATGTTGCAAACTATTTCAAAGATTGGGAAGAGACCTAGAGTTGATGTACCAAACTATACTGGCAATTTAAACCCTGAAGAGTTGATTGACTGGATAAATGACATGGAAGAATACTTTGAGTATGAAGAAGTTGAAGATCTGGAGAAGGTAAAATTTGCAAAAACAAAGTTGAAAGGACATGATGCTATATGGTGGAAAGAAGTTCAGTTGGATAGGAATAGAAAAGGAAAGGAAAAGATTACAAAGTGGGATAGAATGGTGACAAAATTGAAGAATCGGTTTATACCTGTTGACTATGAGTTGGATTTGTTGAAGAGATTGCAGAACTTGATACAGAAGGAGAAATCTATGAAGGAATATACAAAATAATTTCATAAGATGATCATAAGGACATGACATAGTGAAGCAAGCAAGGAGAAAGTGGCTAGATACATCAATGGACTGATATTGAATATTCAAGAAGAATTGAGTTTGGTAAGGATGACATCTTTGGAGGAAGCATATCAGTTTGCCCTGAAAGTTGAAGAGAAGTTGAAAAAGAGGCATGACCAGAGATAGAAACATAGAAGAGGTAAATTTTAGAGGGGAAGAACATTTTTCAGAGGAGAGAGATCATATGCAAAATAGGATAGACAAGAGAACACATTCAAGAAGGATGACAAAGATAAAAATGCATACCGAAGAGATGATAGAACTTACTATCGGAGAGAAAACCCTAGTGCATACCGAAGTGAAGGATACATAAGAGAGGGAAGAGGACCTAATAGGAGAATTTTTAGAGGCACTTGTTTCAATTATGGAGGTGAAGGACATAGAGCTTTTGAATGTAATCAAGGGAGTACAACCAAAAAAATATAAAATAGTGGGAGAGCAACTTATGTGGAAGAAGAACCTATTGGATCACCTAACTCAGTTGGCAAACCTGAGAAAGGAAAGTCACTTGTGATGAGGAGAGCACTATTTCAAGTAGAGAAAAATGAGGAACCACCACAGAGGAAAAGTTTGTTGAGAACAAGATGTAAATAAGGAGGTAAATGTTGTAAAGTTGTCATTAATAGTGGTAGTTTAGATAACCTAGTTTCAAAGGAGATGGTGACTAAGTTGAAGTTGGAAAGATTGAAACACCCTAAGCCCTATCAGATAGCATGGATTTAGGATAATCATAACGTACTGGTGAGTGAGAAATATTTGGTGAAATTTCATATTAGATCTTATCATGATGAAGTCTTGTGTGATATTATGCCTATGGATGTTTGTCATATCTTGTTGGGTAGGCCTTGGAAATATGATAGAAAATCTATACATGATGGGAGAAAGAATACATACACTATAACATCAAATGGGAAGAGAATTACTTTTATTCCTTTGGAAGATGATCCTAAGAGTGAAGTATGTGGGAATGTTAGAATCTATTTGGTAGATGGAAGGAAATTTCTGGATGGTCTAAGACATGAAAATATGTGTTCTGCTTTGATCCCTAAGAAGCCTAAAACATTGAAGGAGACTGAAGAATCACAACTGGAGGAGATAATAGAGTTGTTGACAGAGTATAAAGACATCATATCAGATAATGTACATGAATGATTGCCACCTATAAGGAGTATCGGTCATCACATGGACCTTATACCTGGAACTAGTTTGCCTAGCAAAGCAACACACAGAATGACACTGATAGACAATGAAGAATTGAATAGGTAGATACAAGAGTTGTTGAGGAAAGGTTTGATTGGAGAAAGTTTGAGTCCTTGTGCAGTATCTGCAGTATTAGCACCGAAGAAATATGGAGAATGCAGAATGTGTAGAGACTCTAGAGCAATAAACAAGATCACAGTTAAGTATAGATTTCCTTTACCTAGGATGGATGATATCATGGATTGTTTAAGTGGAGCAAGATATTTCACAAAGATAGACTTGAAGAGCAGATACCATCAGATAAGAATTAGAGAAGGATATGAATGGAAGACTACTTTTAAGAAAAATAAAGGATTGTATGAGTGGTTAGTGATGCCTTTTGGATTGACAAATGCACCTAGTACTTTCATGAGATTGATGAATGAAGTTTTGAAGAAATTATTGGGTAAGTTTGTTATTGTATATTTGGATGACATTCTAATTTTCAGTAAGACAAAAGAAGAACATTTGCAGTACCTAAGACAAGTATTGCAAAGACTAAGAGAAGATAAATTGTTGATAAACATCAAGAAATGTAGTTTCATGAACGGTAGAATTGGTTTATTTGGGATTTGTGATTTTTACGAAAGGATTAAAGATGGACCCTGAGAAAGTGAGATCAAATGTTGAATGGCCTACACTAGAGAGCATTGGAGATGTCAGATCATTTCATGGATTAGCTAGTTTCTACTGGAAGTTCATCATAAATTTTAGTTTAGTTTGTAACCCTATGATAGAGATAATGAGTGGTGACAAGAAAGACTTTAAGTGGACATCAGGAGTAGATAAAAGATTTGAATTGTTGAAGCAGAAGCTAACAAAGAAACCCATTTTGGCATTACCAGATTTCAATAAGGTATTTCAAGTGGATTGTGATGCAAGTGGAAATGCAATTGGAGTAGTATTAAGTCAAGAAGGTAGACTAATAGCATATCTCAGTAAGAAGTTGAATGATGCAAGGAGAAGATATTCAGTTTATGACCAGGAATTCTATGCCATAATTCAAGCCTTGAAGAAGTTGACATTACTTGTTGCCTAAGGAGTTTGTGTTGTATACAAATCATCAAGCTTTGTAATATTTGAACAGTCAAGGTAAGTTGAATTAGAGACATATGAGATGGGTAGAGTTCATGCAGAGCTATACATTTGTGTTGAAGCATAGGAGTGGAAAATTAAAGTTGTCGATGCATTAAGTAGGAGAAGAAACTTGTTGATAGAGATGAGAGTTGAAGTGATAGGTTTTGATGAATTGAAGAAAATGTATGAGGGAGACACTGATTTTGAATAACCTTGGAAAGCATGTAAGGAACCTATTGTGACAGATAGAAGTAAGTGGTTGGATTATTTTATTCAGGAGGATATGTTGTTAAGAGGAAATTAGTTGTGCATACCTAGAAGTTCAATGAGAGATAATTTGATCAAGGAGAAATATAGTGGTGGATTGGCAAGATATTTTGGCATTGATAAAACAATGGAATTGGTAAGTGAAAACTACTTTTGGACTCAGATACATAAGGATGTTAGGAAATTTATGTAGAGTTGTAGAATTTGTCAAGTTGTAAAAGGGAGTAATCAGAATACTAGATTGTATTAACCTTTGACAGTACTGGAGAGACCTTGGGAAGACATAAGTATGGATTTTGTAATGGGATTGCCTAAGACACAAAGAGGACATGATTTAATATTTGTAGTAGTGGATATATTTTCAAAGATGGCACATTTCATACCCTATAAGAAGACAACCAATGCAGTGCATGTAGCTAACCTATTTTTCAAGGAGATTATGAGATTGCATGGGTTACCTAAGAGTATAGTTTCAAACAGAGACACAAAGTTTGTTGGATACTTTGGAAGACACTTTGGAAGAAGATGAAGATAGATTTGAAGTTCAGTTCAGTATTTCACCCACAGACTGATGGACAGATAGAGGTAGTGAATAGGAGTTTGGGAAACTTGTTGAGATGTTTGGTTGGAGATAAGATAGAAGTTGGGTTTTGATTCTTTCACAAGCAGAGTTTGCATACAATAATTCAGTGAATAGGAGTACCAGAAGAACACCTTTTGAAATTGCTACAAGAGTAAACCCTAGAGGAGTTGCAGAGTTGAGAGATACCTGTATGGAAGAAAAGAGGAGTACAAAAGTAGAAGAATTTGTAGAACATATGGAGACAGTGTATAATCAGGTAAAGAATCATTTAGAGGATATGAACAATAAATATAAAGAACAAGCAGATGATAAGAGAAGACATAAAGAATTTGCAGTTGGAGATGAAGTGATGGTGTACTTAAGAAAAGAATGATTTCCAATTGGCACTTATAACAAGTTGAAGATGAATAAGTTTGAACCTTGTAGGATACTTAGAAAATTTGATTTAGGAAATACATATGAAGTGGAATTACCAGAGACATTGGGTATTTCACCTATTTTCAACATTGCAAACCTATATCAATATCATGAAGCAGAGTTCAGTGATAGCATGGAAGAATACTTTAAGAAATAGTTACCACAATAAGCATTGGAGCTGATTGAAGACATTTTGGACAGTAAAGTTGGACACAACACCAGAGGAAGACAATACAAAGAATATCTTGTGAAGTAGAAAGACAAACCGGAATAAGATTCATCTTAGATTTATCAAGTTGAGGTAGACCGTCTTGGTTTTCCTCTAGCCCCAGCAAAGTGTGGGACTCACTTTTTTCAATAACCCCGGATGTCTGATGCAGGAGCATCCATGGTTCAAGAGCCATCTTGCATCAACCAAAAACATTTGCATTTCAGTTTGTTTGCACTTTGGTTTGTTTCTTTCATTTCCAATTCAGTTTAGACAGTTCAGTTAGTAGCAGATTTTGTATTTTGGTCCGTATTCTACCGCAGTTGCATTTCAGCCCTTGTGGAGCTAAACTTAGCATATAGATTCATTCATGCACAACATATCTAAAATTCAAAGCATTTGGATCAAGTACTACAAAGTTATCACTATCAAAAGATTGGTTGTTTTCTCAGAGCAGAGCATCCTGACAGTCTCAGACAATCAACTAAAGGAGAAGACCTACGAAGCATTTCACAACCTTTGAAGATTAATGACACATCATTCCATGATGTTTGGTTCATGGCCGACCTTCCCCAAGATCCACACATCATTCCATTCATTTGTGGAGGAGTTCTACTCATTTAGGGTCGACCTATCCATGTACACACATTACAACTCTTCAATGGAATTTGTGATCTTCCTTGGCCGATGCGGAGGAATCTTTGGTTCTGAAGATGATATATAATGATGTAATAGATCCCTAGGAAGGTAGTAATTGACATGGTGATAGTTTGATAGTTTGGATTCTTTGCAAAGGAGCTTCAAAGCTACATCTTGTACATATTCTGATATTATGTAATCAGGCTTGTGAGCCCTAATTGTAAGCCTGCATGCTGCCACGTAGTTTGTATTTGAATTCTATGATATACTAAATGACTGAATCTATGTTTGTTCCATATCTTTGAGTTGTTTCCATTGTGTTTACTTTAGTTGCATGATCTGGACTCTTCATTCTGTGAACCCTCCTACCATGACTACACCAAACATGTTGAATGTTATAATCCTAGGAGGTCATGATTGCCTCCTCTTTGTCTACCAATGGAGTGGCTACTTGAGAAATCCTAAATCCTTGCTTATTGGTAGAGATGTAGGAAAGGGTTCTAGCCCTATTTCCTTTTGGTGAGGCTTCTAATACTTCTACGACTATGGCTAGATCTTCTTCCTCCACATAAGTTCTCTTCCTCTTCTCCATAGTTTATTGAGCAAGACTAGAAGGCCTATCTCTGACATTGTATCCTTTGGAGGAGAGGGTGTAGGTACAAGAGATGGGGACCTTGTGGATGGAGGAGTCAATACAAGTACCTTCACAGATTCTTCAGACTCCCCCACCTGCTTCCTCCTACTAGTCTATGGAAACACCCTCAACATATTCCACTTGTGGTGGCCCTTTGTATTCCAAATCTTCTTCATGTACTTCCTCTCCCTTGCACTGATCCTTGTTGATCTCATCTGGCAGAACATCATCACCCCTAGGTTGTGCCTCCATAATTGGGGTTTGTACAAGAGGGACCTTAGTACTATGTGTAGTAGGAGAAGGAGGAGTTTGTAGTGATGTAGAGGATGGGGGTTGGCTAGGTAGAAGTTGTGAGGGTAGTGAAGATGAACATGGTGGAGGTAATGGGAAGGATGTTTGTTGAAGAGGTGATGATAGAGGGGAAATGTATGAGGAAGCAACCTTAAATTCGGTTGTAGAGATAGTGGATATGAGGATAGGTGAAGTTGTGGACAATGGAACATGGGTGATGGTTGAGCTTGGTGTTGAGGCCACTTTTACTTCTTGATATGCAAGAGTAGGGGCCTGTCGTCATATTTTCTAGGCTAATGGTACAACATCCTCCTCCTCCTCTTCCAATTCAACTTTCACCACTACCACCTTGTGCTTCCCTTTGGTGGTAGCAAGCTTCTCAACCTCCTCATTCCTATCCTTTGGAACTACAAAGGATGCACCTTTTTCTTCTTTCTTCTTCTTGGGCCCATTTGAATTCTCAGTATCCTTGCTAGGATAGGGATTGATCATGGGATAGGGATTCGTCATCCAGTCCTTGGTCCTTTTAATCACTTCCTTGGACCTATTCTCAATGAAAGTATCTTCTATTTGATCCCATCTGATAGGATCCAAGGGTTGGCTATAAATCTTCTTCTCCTCATAGGAGGGATCTAGTAGATCTTCCTTCATCTCTTTTGGAACCTTGGGGAGTCCTTGGAGGTTCAGTCTTATTGTAATGTTTTCACACATTACCCCATTACAAATGGGGACCCCCTTTTTTCTTTCTTTTTGTCTTCATTTTGCTTTCAAGTTCAGGTTGTCTTTGAGTTTTTTTGGTTTGGTAATATACATTTGCCCAAGTCTCACCAAGTTCTTGCTCAAATCCATGAAGTGATTGAAGAAATTGCCTAAGGGATGGATATTTAACTAAGGAGTCCATATGCCTTCACCCTGACACATGTCCGTGAAACCCTAAAATTGGCTAAGTCTAATGTTCTTGAAACCCTAAAAAACTGACTAAGTCTGAAATTTAGTGGATCCTCAAAAATCTAGAACCTGCATGTTAAATCCTATGGATTTGGGACCTATCTCAAACATGCCGACAGTATATTTCAAAATATTTAAAGTATAGGAAATTCGTTAAATATATTTTAAAATATACGTCAGGAAGGGACCTTTGAAATCTTGTTTGCAAAATCTGGTTCATCAAGGAATTTTTCCAAGGGGGAGTGAAATCTGTGCCAAAAATTGTCCAAAAGGGAATGAAATCTGTGCCCAAAATTGTCCAAGAGGGAGTAAAATCTACGACTTTTTTGTCCCTCACCATGCCAAAAGTGCAAAATTCCTTGAGCAAGTGAAATAAGGAACATGGAATTAATCCAAGACAAAGCAAAAAGTGCAAAAATTCCATAAGGTGACCAAACATGCTCAAGGATAAAAAAATTCCATGACATAGAAAAATGTGTGAAAAATCCAAGTGTATTTGAAAATTGTGACCAAGATAGAAAAATCCTTGATCCCATGGAAATTGCGCTTTAGGAGGAAATTCCATGATCAATGGAATTTGCACCTAAGAAAATCTTGTTTAGTATTGAGAATATGCCCTCCTAGAAAATCTTGTATCCTCTTGCAAGTGTGCCTAAACAAAAGAAATTCCACCTCCAACCCCTGGATCCACTCAGTTCCTGTCTGATAATCTTGGAATAAAGGAAAAGTTAGTCCAAATGCAAAAAATGCAAGGAAAATGAAGAAAATCCTTCATTTATTCAAGAATTTGTGAATGAAATTAATCAAAATTGTGTATTTTTCTTGAATCATGGAAGTTTATTCATGTTTTATCTTAGTATTACTTTTCGTTGAAGGATTTTATTCACCATGACTACTTGAGGTTTTCTTTGTTTTGCAGAAATTGAGGACAAGGATAACTTCCATGAAGATGATGCTCAAGGATGATCAAAGTTGTTTGAGAAGCATCAAGGAGTTTCAATGCCAGACAAGGAGACTACTTTCCAATGACAAGGAGACTTCACAAAATCTGATGAAGATGAAGGAAGTTCAAGACATTTCAATGACACAAGGAAGGCTAGTGTCAAGTCATTCACATAATGGAGGAATACACTTCAAGTCCAACATCAAGGATTCAAGTACTGGAAGAGAAGATCTATCTTTGGAAATCCAAGAACAAGAATCTGATACATCATTCATGAAGAGGATCAAGTTCAAGGTCATGAAGTCAAGAATTATACAAAGAATCCAATCCAATGCATGAATCCAAAGGAAGTACAACACAAGAAAGAAATTCCAAGTTCAAAGAACACTCAAGAGATAATCATGTTGAGGTGGCATCCAGTCATCGTCAACCAATCCAAGTATGCCACATCGACATGTCTAGTTACATTGAACCTGGTCGTCCAAGATAGAGATAAGGATGGAGCCCTTCTAGAAGATCATGTTGTTGATATCTCATTGGTTAAAGTGGTGGTAGTTGTAACTACCCTCTATTAGGGTTGTGTTGTCTAAAATCTTGGTTGTTGATTCTAGAATCAATCTAGGCCCTTGGTTGTAATTTTGAGCTCTATATAAAGGCTCATTCTCTTCATTTGTAAAAAGGTTGGACATAGAGTAGATGGTTAGTTCTAGATCTTCTCTTTAGAGTAGGAGCTTTTGAAGAGTCAAAGAGACTTTGGCAAAATGTGGTAAAGATACTTCCAAAACTAATACATTCTCATTGAAGATTGGTGATTATTGTGTTATTTTAGGATGTTAGCATGGTTTCCAATTTCTTGAAGATGGTTCAAGGCAATTTAAATATATTTTAGTCATAGTTCATTGATATGGTGAATGAATGTGAATATATTAGATGAATTCCTTGGTTCATACTTTTTGTGGTTTCCTGATCGTAAGCTACAATGCAAAGTTAGCTTGAACCTCATTTTGCAATAGTTCGATTATGGATATTTGTTCAAATTGCACCAGCTATGGGTATTTTGATGCATATTTGTAGTTTCAAACTCCTTCATTACCTTTCAAGATTGTACTAGTTTCATGTAGTTGTTGTTCTCATGGCGAAATGAAGCTTGGTTCAAAGGAATTTGTCTATCAAAGCATCATTCATTATCTCATTGTCCTTATATTAGATTTCTCTAACCGTTTCCCTTTTGTCTTTTCTTTTAAGTATATTTGAAGAAGTTCCATTCATTCACACATCCAAGGAGTAATGAATTTTATCCATATCCATGAATCAGAGCAATTTAGCATAAGTCCCTTTGTGATTACCAGTAAAATCACATCATTCCACTGAGTCTATCCATCTGCACATCAAGACCTGACATTCAAGGAACCTTGGAGTAATCTCATTTGATCACATTGTTTAGCATTTGAGGTACTTTGTTCAAGAGAGGATAGAGCACTTAGTGTTTTTTCTAATTTTGTCATCAAAAAAACACATCAAGAAATCCCTTCACCAAGTGGAGGAGCAATTTGAAGTAATCCCTCTTCCTTACATCATGGTCATCTAAGCAATTCTCCTAGTGGTCTTTCAGTGCACACTCATGGATGTACCAACTACCTATCAAAGGGTTGACCCATCCAATGGGGTCAAATCTAATCCTTATATTATCAAAATCCCCCAAGGATAAGGCATCTAACTCCACCTTTGCATGCCTAGAATTGATTATGTTTTGGTAGGAGTATTTCCCTACTTTGACGGGGAATTTTAAACTAGATTTATGCTTACTAGATATCAATTTATATACTTCGACCACCTGCCTATAGATCTCTAACAGAATAATCCAGTCACCTGGGTACCTGGGTAGTTTGTATGGTGCTTTGTCAAAGCCCATTACCAAAATGTAGGTGAAAGTCTAGAACTATATATATGAGCTGCACCAATGGGCCAACTCATTTGCAACTTCCACCAACAACCTATGGGAGTAGTCATTTTGTAACCTCCTTATGATTGCATATACAAAAGCATCGTTGACAATGCAAAACTTTTTCATGCTTTCCCTGAGTTCCAACTGGGGGAAATGCACATATAGGGTTGTGTTCTCAATGATTTTTTCATAATCTGCATATGTGGGTAAGCCAAAGACCTTCTCCACCATGTCTAATGAGAAGTCTAGGAATACATACCCTATTGGTCCAATTATCTTTTTGCTCCTAGCCTTGTAACTTTGAGCACATGCCAGGACCAACTCTAGAGCTTGCACCAAAATTGGGAAAGCAACAACCTGGAGCAACCCTACGTTCTCGATGCAATGAGTCTAGAATGATTTGTTGGCTTCTCCACGTAACTTCTACAAATACCCCCAAGGATCCAAATATCCAATGTATATATCCCCAATCTTCGGATAGGAGTTAGTCACCATAGAATAAGGTAGGTACCCCTTGAATTCTTGCTTACTGTATCCTACCAACAGGACCTCTGCCATCTTCCTGCATATGCATTCAATCAACAATGTTGCACTTCTTTATTGGATTAATCATAGTTAGATCATTTCAAAATTAGCTTCAAATCCATTACTAATACCAAAATCAAAGGAAAGTCCTATCCCACACCTAAAAGAACAAAGGCAAACCCTCACACCATTCAAACAACCTCGAAAGGTAGGCCAAATAATAAAATGGATTTGATGATTTGAGAAAGGGGAAAACAATGAAACCCTAGCCCTAAAAGCAAAACTCATACCAAAAGTAAAAATGAGAAATGAGATCTAACCCAAAACTGATAGGCACAATTGATCATGGATCTCTAATGGAAAACATTGATGATTACACACCAATTTAAATGAAAAACATTTGAGACTAACGTGGAATGGATGATCTAGGTATTATAGTGAAGAAGCTTGATATCAAAGCATGCACACATGCTAGCTACCATTATCATCAATCTCTTCGGGATTTGCAAAAATGTGGAAGTAAGGAGTGTATACGGAGATCAAAAGAACACAGATAGAGTAGGGGGAGTGAATTGAAATCACAAGGGAGCAAAATAAGGAACAAATGAGCTCAAAATACCTACAAAAAAGCCACTTACATGCATGGGAGAACCACAATTAATGTGGCATCAAGGGTAGGTGGAGGGAAATCAAATCCTACTGCGTAAGGGTCTGTGGTGCAGGAGCACCCCTTCAACAAGATAAATATACCTCTAAGGGAGAAGAATAAGGTTTAATATGTTTTATGCATTTTATGTTGTCATGTAGTATTTGTGTTGACATTTCATGTTTAAAAGACCCCACCATGAGAACCGAAGTAACAAATTTGGCATCCCAATTTGGACATCATTAGACATTGGGGTATGTGGATGATTAAATCAATGTGTCATATGATTAGGTGTTTTGATGTCTTGAGCTAAACAGGTGTCGTGTGATTAGTTAGGGTTTTTGATTATAATCTTAGTTTAAGCAAAATTAGAACAAAGGAGTTAAATATAGAAAAATAGAGAGAGGTGGTGGAAAAAAGGGTTCGGTTTTTTTTTTATCCTCTGGAATTGTCAAATGTATGAATCTCTGTAATTGGCTTGTGTTCCTTGAGACATAGAGAGATGAAGTTGGAATGAAGAAATAGAAATTCTGTCAGTGTGTTTTACAAATTCTAGGTCTTGTGTAAATACTCTGTACATCGAATTGTTCTATGTATATTATTTGTATAGAATTGGTTTGCATTTAATTTAGTTTTTTTTGTGGTCGAGATGTACGATTAAAACCATTCCACTGGTGGATTTCTATGAAATTAGTGGAATGGACTTGTAAAATAGTTTTCTATTTTGTTTTCCTTTTGTTCGTGGTCATGGCAAAATAGAAACTGCGAGATTTATTACAGAGGAGGTTATCGACATGAGATTTAGATGTACATTTTATGTATATACGTCAATTGCATGCTGGGAGCAGTTTGAGAGTATATCGCATTTGTATGCGAGTATCATCCTGTGTATATCCTATGAAGAAAGGTATGTTTAAGAGTCCTTTATTGGGTTAAGTTCATGTTGTTCACTGAATATACAAGCAGTGTGTATATCACTAATGTACCTGAGTACATTTCATGTGTATATCACATCTGTATGCGAATATACATTTCATGTGTATCTTGCATCTATCTATCGGGTTGAAGTATATCAAAGAAACTGATAGTAGATGGTCGCAAGTGGTTGAACCAATTCAAAGGTTCAATGGTTCAATGGCTACAGCAGGTTCATGTGGTTTGCCAATTCTTCGTAGTAAGTATTGCCGACAGTTCAACCGACGGTTGAACCGGTTCAACGGTTCAAAGGTTCAATGGACACAGTGGGTTCGTTTGGTTCATCGGTTCAACAAGAAGATTCGGGTTCAACGGGTTCATTGGTTCAATGGAGTAAGAGGTGCTGATAGTTGAACCAGTTCAACGGACACAGCGGGTTTGTTTGGTTCAATGGTTCAATGGGTGCAGCGGTTCATCGCCGATAGCATTAAGTGTTGCGGAAGTTGAACCGACGGTTGAACCAGTTCAACGGTTCAATGGTTCAGCGGTTCAACTAAGAGTTGCTGACAGTGTTAAGACAGTGCGATGGAAGTGTATTGAGCCGATAGTTGAAGGTTCAACGATTCAAAGGTATCAAGGGGTTCATTTGGTTCGATGGGTTCACGGGTTCAATGAACTTGGAGGTCTCAAGAGGTTCAAGGGTTCAACCACAGAGATAGCTTAGAAATTCTGACCTACAAGGCCGAATGTATCAGGTTGACTCAGATTGGGGAAGCCGATAGATCGTGTTGCCGATAGGCAACCAATGCAAGCACATACACTGGTATAAGGTATGTGATAGTGTGATATCTAACCGATGGGTAAACAGACAACGGTAAATGTATGTGGGTGAGGGGTTGACACCTAATTATACATGTTTCTGCTGTGCTAGCTCTGCATCAGTTTGCCTCTCAGGAAAACTAAAGGGCCAACCACCGAAGCAGTGAAGGTGAATTACCACCTCCTCACTAGTGTCCTTAGATGCGGGATGTCAATGATTCCTTTACAGTCATGCCAAAGATGACCAACCCTAACAAATTGGTAGATGTGCAGGAAAAGTAGCAAAGTATAGAAGGGAATGTTGGAGTTTTAGGGATGTTTCTACTGTTATGCTAGCATGACAAACCCCAAGAATCTGATAAAGCAACAAGGCATCCTAACATTCAAATGCAAGATAATGCCCAAGAAAGTGAACACAATAGAATACAAAAGTAAGGTATGGGGGTTTGGGCCTACCCTTCTTAGCATGCAAAAATGAGATAGTCCAAAAACCTAAAAAACATAAAATCATCAAATGACTAAGGACCAACTTGGAAATCAAACAAATTAAGCCCAAAACTCAAAGCACATGAAGGCATCAAATCATATAAGTGAAATCCAATCCAAGGAGACCAAATTGATCCACTTCCTATGAATTAGGAGGTCATCAAATTAATCTACTACTGCACAAAATTATGTGATACTTGAGGGAAGCAAAAGAGAGGGGGTCCCAATTTTGAACAAAAATGGGGTGCATTGTGTAGGGCACAACAAATTCCAACCAAAACAAAAAAATGCTCTAGAGCATTTCAAGGAGGGAAAACCAACCAAAGACTAAGAACCCCAATTCTATCAATCACTATAGAAGCATGAATACTAGGACAAACCCAGAGCAATTATGACAAAGCACATGATCAAATATCTCTAACATCCAAGTGTGTGCACGTGATTCGTTACCCTTATTTAAGCATGCAAGAAATTGCCAATCATAAACAAGATATTGGGTTAAGTAAAGTGGATTTTTCTTTCCTATGATCACTTGGACATTGCTTTTCTACTAGCTAGGCATCTATATCCCTAACAGAGATATCACTAACCCCTCCCAATGACTTTCTCTACTACCAGCCAGGCATCCATAGTTGCACTAGAAATTGCCTAGATCACCCAGATGGTTGAGCTCTCCTGATATATCATTATTTTTCTCTCTTCTTTTGACTTTCTTTGAGCACTTGTTTTCTTTTATTTTCTCTCCTTTGCTTAGCATCTTTCTCAACTTGCAAGTAATGAAGTTTTCCACTAGGTTGGGGGTTAACTTGGCTAACGTATCAAGAGAAAACCACTCATAGGTTAAACCAATGGTGGTGACCTAGAAAGATAAAATCATAAGATTTTCACCCAATAACTAGTTGTAAAAACTCATTCCAACAAGCATAAGGAAACATTTAATGTGTAATTATATGTAAGATTTCAAGAAAACATTATCCCAAGTAGAGAAATCACTCTAACCCTTAGTTGGACCAGTAAATACACTAGTTGATATGAGTGATCAAACTCAAATTTCAAAGAAAATGATTGATTTTTTGACAAGAAATGAATGAGAACCTTCCTCCAATAATGGCTTTCTTGCTAAACCCACACAAACAAGCCTTTTGCCAACCAAAACAAGAAAAAGACAACATGAAGAAAATGCCTGTGAAAATGAACTTGAGACTTATTTTTAGAAGACAAACAAACAAACTAAACAAGGCTATGCAAATCAAAGAACAATAGGAAAACACAAAATGCAAAGGAAACAAAAATAAAAATAACCAACAGACTTAAAATAAGACCTCTAACCTAATTATGTACAAAAGAGACCAAAGGGTCTCTTCATCAGACTTCCTTAATTTGGGAAGTAATGCTTGAGGTATCGCCCATTGAGTGACAATGGGACAAGTTCCCTAGAAAGAGAACTAATGTAGAAGGTGTTCTCCCCAAGGATCTCAGCAATCTGATAGGGCCCTAACCACAACTTGTCAAATTTTGAATGGTCCCCTCTTTTTTCTTTAGATTTGTCCCACATGAGAACCAAATCATTTGATACTAAAGGCTTTGACTGTAGCCCTTCTATCAAACCATCTTTTGACTATCCCTTGATGTTTCATAAACTGTTTTAGGGAAGCATCTCTTTTCTCTTCTAGGTTCAAAAGGTTTATCAATCTAGCCTATATCTTATCTTTTGCCCCCAAGTAATCCCTAGAAAATTATAAGGTGGGGATTTTCAGGTTCACAGGGAAGACAATGTTTTGACCATAGACTAGATGGTAGGAGAAGTGCCTAGTGAAGAATTTACCTCAGTTCTATCAACCCATAATTTAAATTTCAATTGTGTGTGTCAATACCTAGGGTTTCTTTCTAAAAGTTTATGGATGACATTAATCACATTTTTATTTGTAGATTTAGAAACATCATTTCCTTGGGGATAATAATTGGAGGAAAACTTAATAATTACCTCATTCTCAAGAGTCCATTGTAATAACTTAGCAGATGAGAAGGAAAAGCCATAGTCACATACCAGAGAAAAATGCATACCAAACCTGGTAATGATGTGTTCTAAAAAATTGATGCTTGTGTCGGTAGTGTAGTTCTTACAAGCTAATGCCTCACTCCACCATGTGTAGTAGTCTGTGTTGTCAAGATGAATATATGCCCTACAGAAGAACTTGGGTTAATCATACCATTGAAATCTAGGGCCCATTAGGCAAAAGGTCTTACCTCATACATAGACTGCAGGGGCATGATAGAGTTTCTTTCTCTTGAAACTGAAGTCTGGCAAGTATGGTATCTCTTGACATGTTGATGAGCATCTTTGAAGATATGAAGCCAATAGTATCTAGCTCTGAGTATTTGGTGTGATGTAGCATCTCCTGATCCATGGCCAGTTCCAAATTTATCATGAAATTTGGTCAATACCTACTCTGCTTCTTGTCTATTCAAACAACTGAGATATAGTCCCTCACAGTTCCTTTTGTACAGGACTCCTAACTTGATCATGTATTTTTGACTTTTAAATCTCAAGGCTCTCCTCTGAGTGGAGTTCATATGCTTAGGACATCTATTACTCAACAAATATTGCACTATGTCCTAATACCAAGGGTATGTAGTGATACTTTCTACTAAATAGTGATGACAATCAATAAGTGGGTCTGACTTTGCTAGAGTTTTAGATAATCCTTATCCTCTTACTAGCTTCATTAGATGTATTTTCAAATCAAACTCTTGCAGGGTCATCATCCATTTTCCTCTCCTTTCTCCTAGTTCATTCTACATCAACATGGATTTAACGACTGGGTCTGAGACAACCACAACTTTGCTTCTCAATATGTAATGCCTAAATTTTTTAATAGATTTAACTAGGGCATACAACTGTTTCTCCATGTATGGATATCTAACTTCCACTCCTTAAAAGGGGAGATCATAAATGCAATAGGTCTTTCGTCCCCCTCTCCTTTCTTCTCAGTCAAGACAACTGCACAAGAAACTTCGGATACAAAAGAATAGATGTAAAAAGAAAGAGTATAATCGGGACTAGTTAACACGGGGACTTGGGCTATAAAACTTTTAATCTTTGAAAAGATCTATTTGGTTTTAGCAAGCCACTCCACCTTAGAATCCTTCTTCAACATATTATTTAATGGTTTGACTATCTAAGAAAATCTTGTGATGAACTTTCTGGCAAATTGATCTTACCAAAGAAGAGTTTGAGTTCCTTTTTGCTTTCGAATAAGGGGATCTTCTGGATAGCCTCCACTCTTTTAGAATCGATGAAAATTTCTTCTTTAGATATAATGTCCTAGCAACTTCCCTTTTGTTACTCCAAATATGCATTTCTTCGGTTTCAAGGAGACCCCATACCACCTGCACCTTTGAAGTATTTTTCTTAAATCATTTACATGGTCAGCTCGATTCTTAGAAAAATAGTCAGATCATCCATGTAGATTATGATGCATTTTCCAACCAAACCCTTTAAATCCATATCCATAGCTCTCTGGAAAGTGGCACCTGCATTGATCAGGCTGAAAGATATACTTCTATAAGCATAATTACTCCATTTACAGGTGAAAGTAGTCTTCAATCGATCTTCTTCTTCAATCATGACTTAATTATATCCTAAAAATCCATCAAAGAAGGACATCATTTGAGAACCATTGACAATCTATAGAACTTCATCGAGGGAAGGAAGTGGCTAATTATCTTTCTCAGAAGCTCTGTTCAAGTCTCAAAAATCCACATGGATTCTTATCTCTCCATTCTTCTTTCTAACTGGAATCAAATTGGCCACCCAGGTGGAGTGTCTTACAAGGAAGATGATCTTGGCATATAGCATTTTTTGTACTTCTTTGTATATTAGCAGTTCTAGTAAGGCATTAATAGGCCTAAGGTTCTATTTGAACGGCTTGGAGTTGGGATTCAAAGGAATAGTATGCTAAAACATGGATGTATCAAAGATTTTAAGGTCTTCATAACTCCAAGCTTTCACATCTATGAACTCCTTTAATGCTTGAATAATTCCTTCTCTTTCTTCAAGAGGACGTGCTTTTTCAATTAAAACATTTTTGACTTTCCATTCATCTCCAAGGTTGATAGTATCATATTTACCACCTTCCAGATTCTTTTGTGTTCTTTTCTTCAATTTCTAGTCTATGTTGAACAATCTTTCTAGTGTTATCAGGCCTTTAGGAATGTTGTTGGTTTTTATGTTGATGATCACCCCTTCATCAACCTCAGAGAGGTCTCCATCAAATTCATCAATGATGTGTGCTTTGAAGACACTGGTGTTAGTAATTTAATCAAGAATATGTGTGTCATCTTCAAATACCTAAAAGTGCCTAACATTATTTGGGACTGCTGGACACAAGACCAACTCCACCAAGAATTTCTTCAATTTTGAGCCTGTCATGGGTTCTAGGGTACTAGCTGCTATTGCCAGTGAGTTCATTGTCTAATTCTTCTA
This sequence comes from Cunninghamia lanceolata, assembly GCA_027924645.1. NCBI lineage: Eukaryota > Viridiplantae > Streptophyta > Pinopsida > Cupressales > Cupressaceae > Cunninghamia > Cunninghamia lanceolata. The sequence continues at coordinate 2,752,396 of BSBN01001285.1, forward strand.
TCTATGTATAGACCTTATATCAAATGCATTGAAATCTTCAATGAGATCCTAGACTCTGTTTCTACAAGCAACTAGTCTTTTGTCATGATAGACATATCTACTTCTCACTTGTCTAATCATCATTTGGGAGTCCCCTTGTACCTATAACAACTTCACTCCCTTCTGATGAGCCAATAGTAACCCTCTTATCAAAGCATCATACTTGGACATGTTATTGGTACAAGGAAATTGTAGCCTATAAGATGTGAAGAATGTCCTGCCCTTTGGATTTACTAATTTGACTCTAGCTCTGCAACCTTGTTTACACTTAGAACCATCAAATCTGAGGGTCCACAAGTCACTACCATGGGAAGGGTATGCTTTCTGAATAGGATTTACCTGAGGATGAACCTCTTTACCTTGTTTGGTTACCAAGTTTCAATCTCAATGTGTAGGACTATCACTATTTCCCTTGGGGATTCCAAGGGTATCCATATACTTTTGGCTCCATCTACTTTAGATTCATCATCTATCTCTACCCTGATTTCACTGATGCTGACTATTTGAGGCATCCAGGATAGGACAATTCAGAATGAGAGTTATGATGTACTCTGCACCAATTTGGAAGTAGAAGCTCAATCATCTGGGTATATGGACCTAGGAACTCCTTGTCTTGAGATAACTTCTATATGAATTTTTACAGGTGGTTCTTGTCAGCTTCCTTGATGGTGAGCCCCATTATGATTTCCTTGTAGACACCTAAGTCCACATCTATAAAGATCACTTCATTAGGAGAATTATATTCAGTAATCACATGTTTTAACCTAGGCTCACTGAGGATTTGAATTTGATTAGAGTTTCATTTCCAAGGGACCCACATGTAGGAGAAATCTGTCAAAATTCAAAGATTCAAACTCCCATTCTAATCTCTACTTAATGGCATACCATAGACCTTAGGAATTTCCACCACCTAGATATCAATGTGGCTCTAAATGCAAGGATCTGATACTAACTGGATATGAACATCTTTGATTTCTCCCATAACATTCACTTTTGTTGTGTCTAACTATACCACCTTTCTGTTTGTCTTACTAGGAGTGAGGCCAAGCTTCTAACATATAGAATAGGGCATGACATTCTCGGAAGCTCCAGAGTCAACTAGATAATTGTGTAAATTCTTTCCAACCATCTTGATACTGAGCAAGAATGGTGGTCCACCTATTTTTTCTTTATATAATACTATTAAAACATCTTCAATAGCAATCTTTACATCTATACTTTCATGTTTTGGTTGATCTTTCCCTTGTAATACTTTGAGTAATGCCTCCCTCTGGGTAGGACACTCTTGAACTACATCCAACATGGACATATTAGCTTTAGTTTTCTTCATGTCATCTACCAAATCATATTTGGAGCTAGTTGAAGTTTGTCATTTGTAATGGTTGGCTCTAAATGATCTAGTTGCTGGCCCTACTAGGGGAGATAGGTTGTTATTTGCATTAGGGTCAGGTGGAACATTACTATAATTTGGGTGAATGGATGTAGTGAGGGAGTCCTTTCCTTTGTTTCTCTGGTAATAGTTACTCTTAACTTGCTGATAGGATTAAACTTCGGTCTCATGCTCATTGTCCTCTTCATAGGGGAAAACAAAGGTGTCAAATTGCATATCAGCCCCTACATCTCAAGGGTGTGAGTCATTTTCTTCTTGTTGTATCTGTCGGTCATCTTGAGAAATCTAGGTTATCTTGGACATCTTAGGACAACTGAGTTCAAGGTGATTGCAAGTATCATGGAGCCTACACTAGTGAGGCAAGGACTTTATTTGGGTGCAATTTACTAAATTTGTTTGTTCCAAAGGAGATGGTACCTCTCCATTATTTAGTCATGTATTTCAGGGTCTATTTTGCCTTTGAGAGTTGAAAGTCCTATTATGACCATTATTTTGTTGGTGTTGATTGTTCTAATTTTGGTGTGAATCCCCATGGTTATGTGTGTGATTGACTTTCAACCTAGTGAGTTCATTTGTGACTTGGGATAGTGCCTTCTTTATAGCTTCTAATTCTGAGGTCAAATGTGAAGTTTGAGTTGAGTAGGGTTGTGATGTCCGTATAGGTGTACTAGCCTAGTGTGTATACTGAGAGTTGACTGTGTTAGCTTGATTTACCATAGGCTAATCAAAGAATGAATTACCTACATATTTAGGTTTGGTTTGGTTATTATAGACCTTCCCTGAGGTAGGTAGCATAGGATTTGGGCCAATCTAGTTTAGAGGTTGGGCATAACTTATATGTGGCCCTAATTGTAAATTACTACTTGGAAATCTATTCATCAAGGGAGTATTATTAGTAAGGACATTGTTTATGGCAGGAATCTAATTTGGCATTCTAGGGAAACCCACAGAAGGTAAATTTTTGAATGCCCCTCCAATGACAGGGTACATCTCCCTATACAATTTAAGGGCTTCAGTATAAATAGTTGCAAGGGAGGTAGGGTTCTGTTGATTCCTACTAAGTAATACTATTGTGAAAGGGTCAATATCCTTGAGGTAAGTCTAAATAGCAGCCACCTCTTTGACCACATAGGGGTGAGTAATCCTTTTGAAGAGTTTGTGGAGTCTAGTGTTAAACATAGTTAATGGCTTATTTGGTTGTATCTTACAAGTGGTGAATTATTGGTATATGGTACCTGGATCTCTATATACCCTAAATTGTTCTACGAAGGTAGTTTTCAGATGCTCCCATGTGATGTTGAATCTTGTGGGTAAATTTAAGTACCATGAATAAGCAACCTCCCCTAAGGAGTAAGGGAAAAGTCTCAAGACCACATCTAGATGGGGAATACTGGCTCTACTAATGGCTTCTTTAAAAGCCTAAATATGCTCTTATGTGCTCCTACTTTCTCCATAGATATACTTAGGGTATAATTTCTCATGGTTTTTAGGCATATCATGGAGTGTCCTACAAGTTGTAGGGGAAAATGGTCTACTCCAAAGAAAGAAGACATTTATAATTGAGATGGTTATTCAGGGAAGGTTTCTAAGTCTTTAGATCTGGCAGGGCTAACTGACCTAGTGTTTAACCTTCTTCTTTTACCACGGTCACTCCTAATTTTTTGGTGGTATTGGAGCTCTTGAAATTTAGTTTCTCCAACTAAACTAGACCTAGTTAATCTTCTTCTTTCATAGGTCAAAGGAAACTTAGGCAAATCTAGATTGATCAGGCCCTCCTTCTAGTGCATGTTTTGTTTATGGTTGTTTTGACACATCAAATCCAAGTAGAATGAAAGACACTCTACTTCTCCTGAAAGGAAACCTAATGATGTTATGATTACCCCAAGGTCCCTGTTAAGTTGGGTCACAATAGTGTTGGAACAACTAAGTGGACAATATGATTATTTGTTCAAGGGGCCTATGTTGGTGGTATCAATCTGGATGCTTAGCAAACTCTGATAGGTAGATATTCTTTAAAGTTCAAGATGCTAAAACCTACTACTAATCTATATAAATAATAGAAAAAGGAGATTAGGGTTTAGAAAGAAAAGAAAATGTAAAATGAGATTGGACAACCTTTGCACCTAACTTTTCACTTCACGAGACAAAGTTAATGAGATAAAGTTAAACAAGCAATGGATGACTAGTGTTCTACACAATTATTTACATTGCAAGTGAAAGATTCTAAGGAGAGATAACAAAAGAACAGGAATATGAAAACACCCTATTACATGTGCAAAATTCAAACCCTACTCAACCACTAAGTTAATGATTTAGCAAACAAGAACAAGATTCATCACCACAAGTCATTTGAAAGGAAAATAAAACACAGATACATTAACACCAATGGGTAGAAACATAGGAATAGTTAAGATTGTCTTCTCATTAATTGGTAATATCTTGGCAGACTACAAATGAGCAAGATTCCCACACCCTCAATGCATATTATATGTGCCGCTTACATTCCATCAGAATTACAAAATTGCTTGTGCAAGCACAAGTACTCTATGTTTCCCCCTTCGAAATGATCAAAAATCCTCTTTTTATATGAGGTTCCTTTCATTTACATTTTACAATTTGGCCTAAGTTGGTCTGAATAGTGGTGTCATTCATAAGTAGGGTTGGCCTTAGCTTATGACCTATCTTAAAATACAATAGAAGAAAAAAATCAATGAATGATAGTGAAAAACAAGGATATTATGCCTCTTATGTAAATTGGTTGTGGCCTCTTGGATGTCACTCATACTCGGCCCATTGTGATATTTGATCTTGATAAGCTGAGAGTAGGTAGAATACTTGAGCTTATCTTAGACACCAGCCAAGTCAACAAATTATGCTTGGAACTTTGTAAATAAGGCCTTTAGCCTAATTAAGTTGTCTATACCCTACTCTAACATTTTCTACAGAGAGGTGGCAAAGAACTCCTTTTATGATAGTTGTTGTAGGGAATACTAATGATGTGCCATCTTTAAATGTACATGGGATCGAGCTAATGAAGGCCTCTACCTTGCCTGAATCTTGACTAATTGCATCGACCTTTATTTGTATTTTGGCCTTACACTTCTGTAGTATTTTAACCCTAAGTTTTCCAACCCTTATTCATTCTACAATTAACCCTTGGTTAGCCTTATCCAAGACTCTAGACTGTAGAAGTGCGTTTCGAGGGATGACCTCCATCTTTTGCAAAATGGGGAGGTATTCCTCCCAAACCAATAGCTCTTCCTCAATACAGCCCTTCAGATTTTTGGCCACCTCCAAATCCCTCTCAATGGAGTGATATACCTTTAGGTCTTCCCTAATGGTTTCATTCTTGAAGGTTTCTAATAAGTTTTTCTAAGTAGTTGTTGCAGGGAGAATGCCCAATGGATTTGAGATTTGACCTTTTTTGGTCATACCTCCAATAATGTTGGTGCAAGAGCATTGGATTAGTTGGACCTACCAGGTGTGTAACATAAGCAGACAACTAGGTTACTATCTTCTTAAGCTCTTCTTTGTGTTAAGAATAGTTTGTAGAAGAAATCAATTAAATGTAGATAAAGATTAAACAGAGGAATGAAAATACACAGAAATAAAATAACAAGAGACAATTCTAACGTGGTTCACCCAAACTCAGGCTACATCCACTAACAGAGAGTCCAATATTATTATCTAGTAGAAATAGAACTGATTACAACCAATAATCTCTTGCAAGTCAATATCGTTGCAATATGCTACAATACAATATTAACAGAAACTCTAACCCTTGCCTTTTCACCTTCTTCAGCTGATTTTTATCAAGACTTATGTCGGTTACAAAAATAGGGCTTTTTAGTGTCAGCCAATAGAAAAAATAATTTTTGATGCCTTTATGTCTGCCCCCTTTTGATTCCCCCATTAATTAATTTGGGGGAAAATGTGCTGACAAAAATAGGGAAAAATTAACCTCCGAGTCTGATTGGGCTCCATATAACAACACTTTGGTCACCTCACTCTTCTTCATCCTATCCAAAATGGCCTCCAAAACATCTGTTAGTGCATGTTTATATCCTTCCCTAGTCTTGGAGTGAAGGACAACCTGTTGAATTCTATAATCCTGATAGGTCATGGATGCCTCCTCTTTGTCTACCAATTGAGTGGCTACTTGAGCAATACTAACTCCTTGCTCATTGGTAGAGATGTAGGAAAGGGTTTTGGTTCTCTTTCCTTTTGGGGGAGCCCCCAATACTTCTACGACTATATCTAGATCTTCTTCCTCCATATAAGTTATCTTCCTCTTCTCCACAATTTTATTGAGCCAGATCGAAAGGCTTGTCTTTGACATTGTATCCTTTGGAGTAGGTGGTGTAGATATAGGAGATGGGGACCTTGTTGGTGAAGGAATCAATACAAATATCTTCCCAAACTCTTTGGACTCCCCACCTGATTCCTCCTACTAGGCTAGGGCAACACCCTTAGCATATTCCACCTGTGGTGGCCCTTTGTCTTCCAAATCTTCTTCATGTGCTTCCCTCCCTTACACATATCCTTGTTTATCTTATTTGGTGGAACATCATCAACCCTAGGTTGTGCCTCCACAATTGGGCTCTATACAAGAGGGGCCTCAGTACTATGTGTACTAGGAGAATGAGGAGTTGGTAGTGGTAAAGGATGGGGGTTGGATAGGTAGAAGTTGTGAGGGTAGTGAAGATGAAGATGGTGGAAGTAATGGGAAGGATGTTTGTTGAAGAGGTGATGATGGATGGGAAATGGATGAGGAAGCAACCTTTACTTCATTCACAGAGGAAGTGGATATGAGGATAGGCAAAGTTGTAGAAAATGAAATGGGGGTGATGGTTGGGCCTGGTGTTGAGGCCATTGTTACTTCCTCAGATGTAGGAGTGTGTTACTTCCTCAGATGTAGGAGTGGGGCCCATCCTTGAAGTTTCTTGGCCAATGGTACAACATCCTCCTCCTCCTCCCCCAATTTAACATTCACTTCTACCACCTTGTGCTTTCCTTTGGCTATAGTAGGGTTCTCAACCTCCTCAGTCCTATCCTTTGGAACTACAAAGGGTGCACCTTTTTCCACTCTCTTCTTCTTGGGCCCATTTGAATTCTTAGTATCCTTGCTAGGATAGGGATTGATCATGTGATAGGGCTTTCTCATCCAAGCCTTGGTCCTTTTAATCACTTCCTTGGTCCTATTCTCAATGGAAGTATCTTCTTCTTGATCACATCTGATAGGATCCAGGGGTTGGCTATAAATCTTCTTCTCCTCATAGGAGGGATCCAACAGAGCTCCATCTTCCTTCATCCCTTTTGGAACCTTGGGGAGTCCTCAGAGGTTCAGTCCCTTCACCAAGTGGAGGCTCAATCTAAAGTAATCCCTCTTCCTTACCTCATGGTCATCAAGGCAATTCTCCTAGTGGTCTTCTAGTGCATACTCATGAATGTACCAACTGCCTATCAAAGGGATAACCCATTGAATGGGGTCAAACTTGCTCCTTATATTATCAAAAGCCCCCAAGGATAAGGTGTCTAACTCCACTTCTGCATGCCTAGCATTGATTATGTTTTGGCAGGAGTATTCCCCTACTTTGATGGGGAATTTCAAACTAGATTATGCTTACTAAATATCAATTTTTATACTTTAGCCACCTACCTGCAGATCTCCAACAAAATAATTCGGTCACCTAAGTACCTAGGTAGTTTGTATGGTGCTTTGTCAAATCCCATTACCCAAATGTAGGTGAAATTTTGGAACTATATATACCAAGTTCCCCAATGGGCCAGCTCATCTACAACTTCCACTTAGAACCTCTAGGAGTAGTTATGTTCTAACCCCCTTATGAATGCATATACAAAAGTGTCATTTACAATGCAAAAACATTTCATGCTTTCTCTGAGTTCCAGTTGTGGGAAATGCTCATATACCAAGACTTCTCCTTGTTGGAGGGAGCCCACTTGTTATAGTCTAGAAAAACTGGCTTGGTAAGCCACGAGGTAAACTAGGTAAGAAGTCATGTAAAACTCTCTTGTCTCCATAACCTCTGACAATTGATTATTCAACTTGTCACTAATGAAGGTACCCCAGTCTATCATCTTTCCATCTACAATCTTCATGTTGAATTGGCACATCTAGGGGTACCACTTGTCTGCTGATGGTAGCCCAAATACCCTACTGAGAAGGATTATGAATCCCCTCCTATCTTTCTTAAAATCGCCTCTAGGTTGTATGGGTGCCATCTTTAGGGGATGCTTCCTTTGACTGGTCAAGAGGGGTTGGTTCACGTAGCTAGTTGCAACCCATGTCCTAGTACTATAGTAGGTTAGGAATGTGTTCTCGATGATGTTGTCATAATCTACATATGTGGGTAGGCCAAAGACCTTCTCCACCGTGTTCGATTAGAAGTCTGGGACAACATGTCCTATTGGTCTGATTATCTTTTTGCTCCCAACCTTATACCTTTGAGCACATGCCAGGACCAACTTTGGAACTTGCACCGAAATATGAGAAAGCAACAACCTAGAGCAACCCCACATTCTCTATGCATTGAGTCATGAATGATTTGTTGGCTTCACCAAGAAGCTGGTGTAAATACCCCAAGGATCCAGATATCCAATGTTTGTATCCCTGATCTTTGGATAGGAGTTAGTCACTTTAGAAGAAGGTAGGTACCCCTTGAATTCTTGCTTAGTATCTCTTGCTAGCGGGACCTCTACCATCTTCCTGCATATTCATTCAATAAACAATGGTGTACTTATTTATTGGATTAATCATAGTTAGATCATTTCAAAGTTAGCTTCAAAGTCATTACAAATACCTCAATAAATATCAAATATGTAATTTCCTAGCGACCATCAGAAATCAGGGATCGAGCCTTACCTTTTCTTTAGGTCAAGGAAAAGGAGAAGGGCCAAAGTGGAATGCCTGATGGTGAAACCTCGATAATATGCAAGTATCAGTTATCAATTTCAGAATGCGAGGGAGTCTTAGGTGTCTTTCTCAAAGCAATGAGTAATGCAAAACCCCTGACACTCGAACTCTGATACAGGACAGGTAATTGGCAGTCAAAAGGCGGAGCTGATGCTTGCTAAACTCAAATGGGAAGATAAAACTTAGGAAGCCCGACATCTAAACTCTGATATATATTAGGTATTTAGGAGTAGGAAGGTGGGGTTGACTCTTGTTTAAGGTTAAATAGGAAGATGAAGCCTAGGAAGCATGACTCTTGACAACATTTCTATAGAAGGGACAAATGGGATTAGAGTCGATTCTTCGACCACTTTAACATTGAAGAAGAGAAAACCATGTAACTCTAAATGTCGCAAGTCTGAAAAGGGCCCAAGTAAAGCTAGGGACAAAAGTTGGGATTGGTGGGGACCTTCTAAGGTTTTCAAAATGGAAGGCAGAAGACTAGAAGCCTGATCTCCAATGCTCCACAAATTCAAGTATACCGAGGGAAGCAAAAGGGAACCAAAGATCAAAGGAAAGTCCTACCCCATGCCTAAAAGAGCAAAGGCAAACCCCCACATCATTCACACAACCTCAAAAGATGGGCCAAACAATAAAATGGATTTGAAGATCCAAGAAAGGGGAAAACAATGAAACCCTAGCCCTGAAAACAAAACTCATACCAAAAGCGAAAATGAGAAATGAGATGTAACCCAAAAATGACAGGCACAACCAATCATGGATCTCCAATGGAAAACACTAATTCACACACACCAATTTAAATGAAAAATGTTTGAAACCAACCAAGAATAGATGATCTAGGTATTATGGTGAAAAAGGTTGATATGAAAGCACGCATACACACTAGTTGCCACTAACGTGGATCCATTCGAGATTTGCACAGTAGAAGTAGTTAGTGTATATGGAGATTAAAATAATGTAAATGAAGTAGGGAGAGCAAGCTAAAATCACAAGGGAGCAAAATAAGAAATAAATGAGCTCAAAATCCCTATAAAGGGCCGCTTATATGCGTGGGAGAACCACCATTAATGCGGCATCGAGGGTTGGTGGAGGGAAATCAAGTCTTTGAATTATGGGTTTTAATGATTTGAATAACACTAATGTTGACACATCAGAACCTGAATTTTAAAATCAAATCATAAATCTTCCTACTTCACTTATCCTAAAGCATCAACTTCTCAAGAAACCATTGACATTGATGACCTTGTCGCTCATGTTCCTGAAGCTCAAATTCAAAGGTTAGACAATGAATTGGTTAATTTTTAGCAATTTGTAAGCTCCAAACATATAGATGAGTAGGTTGTCCATATCATTGAAAGTCTAAGAGGTTTATTTCTTGAAGGACAAGAGGGAGTGGAAGTCTTGCGTGGCGGCCTAGCTCACATAGTACATAACAACATTATGTCGATAGCTAGTTGTGTTGAGATCATCGCTAATGTGACTTCTTAGAATCAAATATGGACTCAAGTGTCATAACCCATATTGACATCCCCTATTCCTACATACACTTCTTCTATTCTCACTTCAATTACAGAACCAAGTAATAGTACTACCACATGTGTTGGGTTATCTACTGGGAATCTCGTTCGTCATTATAATACCAATCCATGTAATTACACAAATTCTACACCTAATTTACCACTATGCCTACATCTAAATATCCTATCACTTTTCTAAAAGCTAATCACACAGTGATACAATCATTAGCTAGTCCTACCAATTCATATCAATCCCTACCTAATTCATCTTCTGACCCTATCATTATAATACCACTTCATGTAATTACACAAATTCTACACCTAATTTACCACTATGCCTACATCTAAATATCCTATCACTTTTCTAAAAGCTAATCACACAGTGATGCAATCATTAGCTAGTCCTACCAATTCATATCAATCCCTACCTAATTCATCTTCTGACCCTATCATTAACCAATTGTTGCAAAATATGACTTCCATCCAACAACAGTTGGCAAGAATAAGTCATAGTCCACCTAAACCTAATATGACATCACATTATATCTGTAGCTCATTATCTTAACCCATCCTAAGAGCTTAAATGCCTAAGAATCTTGAAACGTCTTGCTTTGAGAAGTATAATAGGAAGGCAGACCCTAACAACCATGTGGCGGCCTTTACAACTATGTGTAGCGATTTCCTCTTTGAAGATGCAATTTTTGCTAAACTCTTTTCTAAGTCACACAAAGACATAGCATTGGATTGGTTTTGCTCATTGCCTCCTAATTCAATCACTTCTTTCTCATAATTAATCAATTTCCTTGAACACTTTCAATCTAACATTGGACCTTAAGTCTCTTTGATTAATTTGGTTCATTGCAAACAAGGAATAAAAAAAATTGTTTTTATGTGATATTATCAAGCTCTCTTCTCATAGATTCAATATTCTATCCTAGATGTTGATGTACAAAGAATTTTTATTAGAAACTTACAACCTCACATCTGTGACAAAATATTGTTGATGTGTTATGATTCTTTCACTCATCTTTGCATGGCTCTCTATGATTATCAACTATCGGTTAGTCATTATGAGAATAATAACTCGACTTTGTTTGGTCAATCTGAAGCCCCACATACTCATTCATTCAAAAAACACAGCAAGAAATCCATCAAAGTAAATACAATATCATTAAATCAAACAAGGAAACATGTGGTGGCTACATCACCTCCTGCTTGCATCCATTATAAATTGAAACCAAAGACAAGGCATTTCACACCATTATCAGAGTCTCTCTACTCTATAATGATGCAACTATTGAATAACAATCTCATCAAGCTTCCACCTATTCAACCTCTTGATCCAAGCAAGATGTAAGCATCTTATTTTGATTCGAGTACCTTTTGTCAATTTCACTGCACTGCTGGTCATGACACTAATAGATGTGTGCATCTTAAACATGATGTTGAAGACCTCATTGATTCTAATGCTAGAGGTTTTTTCATTACATCTTTTTCCTCCACACAAGAGCGAGATTTAGTGCTAGATGGTAGGGTTTGGTTGTGGGGTGAGCATTCACTTTCCGTCAAACCTTAGTCTCAATCCTCCTCTCACCAAGCCAATTAACATCACACTAATTTGGGTTCACCTTCCAAATCTTCCTCTTCAGTTTTGGGAGGATTCTTGCTATGGGGCTATCGACAATGCTATTGGTCATTTCTTGAAGGTAGATTCTACTACTTCAGATATGGGGCACACTACATTGGCTCAAATATTGGTTGATATTGATATTTCCAAGCCCCTCCATGAAGATGTTGTACTAATGGTTGGGGAAAGGCCATGGACGCAACACATTAAATATGAGGGCCTTCCTTTTAGGTACAGAAGATGTTTTTCTATTGGTCACTTGGCATTAGGTTGTCCACACTCTCGCTATAAGAGTGCACCAATTTGGTGGAAGAATGCACTCATGGATCGCCTAACAACTTGTGATTCTCTGGATGATGGCTCCTCCCAGGGAGATGACTCTTCCCAGAATGCCTTGTCGGTTCCACCTGAGGTTCTTGTGGGTGCGGTGGTGGATTTGGCTACTGATTTGAACAATAGTGTGGCCCCTGTGTCAGATCCTCCCTCAGCTCCTGTTCGTGACTTGGATTCTTCTCCAGCTTTTCTAGCCACTTTGTTGGTTGTGCCTACTTCTGGGTCTGCATCTTTGACTGCCTCTGTTAGGCCCTTGGCCCCCCTTTTGGTCCCGTCTAATGTGTGTCAGGCATACCTTTTCTTATTTCTTCTTCTACGACATTGGCTTCTTGCCCTAAGCGTGATCTCTCTTTGGATGTGGTTGCCCCCGCCCTCTCACCTTGTTTTGACATTTTGGTTTTAGAGATTGATTAGGTTGTTGTTTAGAGAAATAAAAGGCCTCCCCAAGTCTGTCGTTGCCTCGCAGTAGAGGGTTAAGGGAGTTAGGTTTTTACCCTCGAGCTGTAGTGTTGTTTAGTTTGCAACTTGGCTGTTGTTTATCTGCAATTTTTGTATTGCTTGTGTCTTGTGTGCCTGGCCTAGTTTGGCCTATTCGTTCTACCTTGGGGGCCTTGTTTGTAAAGGATTTAACCCCTGAAAGCTGCTTACCTTAATCAAAAACAAAGTAAATGCCAACCTTATTGGCCCCATTCGTCGTGGGTTAGATTATTACTTTGTCGATCCCTGCTTCATCTACTGCATTGTCAGCTTCTAACTCAACGCGAGATTTCCCTTTAGTTGCAATGTATGTTGAGGGTCCCCTCCTCTCACCTTGCTTTGAGGATTTAGACTCGAGTTTTCTTAGACAATTGTTTAGAGAAAGGACTCCTGAAATCTATCGTTACTTCACTATCAAGGTTAAGGGAGTTATTTTTTTGTTGTTTCTATTTTTCTATTGTTTCCATTTTGCTTTTGTGTTGTTTCTAGCTTATTTGTGGCTTGTTTTGCTCTACCTTGGGGGCTTTCATGTAAAGGGTTCAACACCCTAGTTTGCTTATCTTAATAAAAAACAAAGTAAATGCCAAAATGCAAACAAACATCAAAACAAAAACACTATCAAAATTATCACTTCAAAAATCACAAATTAACCTTCTAAAGATCATACTTAAAAGGTACCAAAAGAAAATTTCAAAGTTTAAATTCACTTCTTCCAAATTATAAGAAGTTAAAACACTAAATTTACACTAAACCATAACAACAAACAAAAATTGTTTGTCCAAACAATAAAATATGTGAAACATGCTTCATCCAAAGCATAAGAAATTTTATAGTTTCAACACACAAAGTGAACATCATAACAATTAAAACACTTAAAGTAACGCAAATTGCATGCCTCACACACAAACTCAAACACACATCTAAAAACACAAAGTAAAGGCCAAAGCTTAAGCACATATAAAAACTTGAAAGTATGCCAAAAAGTTCACACTAACAGATGTCAATAAATAATACACAAAGTTATTTTCACACTTCAAAAGAACACAAATTACATGTGTCACATAATTGGATGCCAAAACACAAGTAAAGGCCAAAGCACAAGCAGTCAATGCTCACACTTCAAAAAATAAATTAAATTTCAAATATCACAATTTAAAATGAGAAAAGGAGAATGCTAAAGGTAACTCAAACACAAATCAAAACAAACAAAATAAATGTCAAAACCCAAACACACATCAAAATAAACAAACACTATAAGCATAATTGTATTTATATTTGTATGTATGAATATTTTACATAAGCACATACATGTATCCTTTTGACTCATTTTTATCCTTTCTCCTTTCAATTTTTGTCTAATTTCTTTATTCATTTTTTGTTCATTTGATATTGTCCAAATTTATATTTTTAGGCTTTTATTGCTTTAATGTTCTTTAATTTGGTGCACAATGTTTCTTCTCCTTTTTGATCTTTTTATTCTTTTTCGGCATACTTTATTTACAAATTTAGTTATATAGTAGCCTAATAATTTGTGCTTGCTTGTTTAGGTTGATACTTGGGCATGTCGAGTCCCTTTGTATTTTTTTTTTCAGCATACTTTATTTCACTAATCATATATTTACAATTTAGTTATATAGTAACCTAATAATTTGTGCTTTCTTGTTTAGGTTGATACTTGGGCATGTCGAGTCCCTTTCTATTTTCTTGTGCAGTAGATTAAGTTGTTATTCTTGGTCCCGCGCCACTTCTCTTCCCCCTTTCTATTTAACCTGCTTGATCTGCAAATTATCTATTCTATTTCTCCTCTCTTGCTTTCTATTATCCTAATGATGGATCATGTAGTGTGATGATGGATCGTGTGGTGTGCTCTTAAACATTTTACAAATTTAGTTATATAGTAACCTAATAATTTGTGCTTTCTTGTTTAGGTTGATACTTGGACATGTCGAGTCCCTTTGTATTTTCTTGTGCAATAGATTAAGTTCTTATTCTTGGTCATGATGGATCATGTAGTGTGATCCGAAACATTAAGAGAAAATACTATCACACAGTTTAATCCACAAGCATCCAAATTACAAAACTGAGCAAAAACTGTAAGTTAAGAAGTTGGGGTTCTGATGTGCCATTTCCATATCTATTGTGCAATCATTCCCACTGAGTTTCCATTCGCTCCATATACAGGATAGATTCCCTAGGCCATTAGCTATTGAGATCTAGATTTCTCATGTTGCCAACTACCCTGGGGTGGGTGGGAGGAGATAGTTGGATACTTCACCAAGCACAAAAGATATACAAAATAAAGGCCAAAGTTGACTTCTATAAAGAGAAAGAAAAATATTACAAACAATTCGTCGAAATCATTAAATTAAAAGTTCAAATAATGAACACTTTATAAACTTTTAGAAACCATAAGAAGGAACACACTTCCAGTTCAAACAAAATCCATAAAATATATAAGTGAAACACATCTAGATGGATGCTAACAAACATCATCACACTTCTACAAAGTGAAAGAAAACATTATAAACATTTCATCCAAATCATTAAATTAAAGGTTCAAATAATGATACTTCGTAAGTTTAAACACATAGAAACCATAAGAAGGAATACACTTCCAATTCAAACAAAATCCATAAGTGAAAACACATCTACAAACACATAAACTATGAAGTGAAAGAAAATATTACAAACATCCAACTCATTAAATGCTCAAACACATAGAAACAATTACAAACATTTCATCCAACTAATTAACTGCTCAAAAACATAGAAACATTTCATCCAACTCATTAAATGCTCAAACGCATAGAAACCATAAGAAGGAACACACTTCCAATTCAAACAAAATTCATAAGTGAAAACACATCTACAAACACATAAACTATGAAGTGAAAGTAAATATTACAAACAAAATCCCTAAGTGAAAACACATCTACAAACACATAAACTATGAAGTGAAAACAAATACTACATAAGTGAAAACACATTTACAAACACATAAACTATGAAGTGAACACATCTACAAACACATAAACTATGAAGTGAAAGCAAATATTACCAACAAATCCATAAGTGAAAACACATCTACAAACACATAAACTATGAAGTGAACACATCTACAAACACATAAACTATGAAGTGAAAGTAAATATTACAAACAAAATCCATAAGTGAAAACACATCTACAAACACATAAACTATGAAGTGAAAGCAAATATTACATAAGTGAAAACACATCTACAAACACATAAACTATGAAGTGAACACATCTACAAACACATAAACTATGAAGTGAAAGCAAATATTACATAAGTGAACACACATCTACAAACACATAAACTATGAAGTGAAAGCAAACATCAAACATTTCATCCAAATCATTAAGGTTCATATAATCACACTTCCAAACACATAGAAACCATAAGAAGTGAACACACATCTACAAACACATAAACTATGATGTGAAAGCAAACATCAAACATTTCATCCAAATCATTAAGGTTCATATAATCACACTTCCAAACACATAGAAATAAGAAGGAACACACTTCCAATTCAAACAATCTATAAAATAGATAAGTGAAGCAAACATCAAACATTTCATCCAAATCATTAAGGTTGTTCATATAATCACACATCAAAACACATTTCATCCAAATCATTAAGGAACACACTTTCAATTCAAACAAAATCTATTAAATATATACGTGAAGTAAACATCAAACATTTCATCCAAATCATTAAGTTTCAAATAATCACACTTCCAAACACATAGAAAAACCATAAGAAGAAACTATGAAGCAAAGCAAATATTACAAAAGAAATCATAAGAAGAACATTACAAGCATTTCATCCAAATCATTAAGGTTCAAATAATCACACTTCCAAACACATACAAACCATAAGAAGGAACACACTTCTAATTCAAACAAAATATATAAAACATATAAGTGAAGCAGATATAATGAACATAGAAATCACTTTCAATTCAAACAAAATATATAAAATATATAAGTGAAGCAAACATCATCACACTTCTACAAAGTGAAAGCAAATATTATGAACATTTCATCCAACTCATTAAATGCTCAAACACATAGAAACCATAAGAAATAGGAATAGCACACTTCATTACAAACATTTCATCCAAACATTAAAGGTTCAAAATAAACACACTTCCAATTCAAATAAAATTCATAAGAAATAGGAAGAGCATACTTCATATTGTCACATTTCTATTAATTGATTTGAAGTTTCAACCACGCTTCTATTTTTAAGTTCCATCTATTGATATTGACTTCCATCTATCTCAATAAATTTTAAAATCTATTGATATTGACTTATTCAAAATTTTAAAATTAAATTAATTAATCAAATATATTAGCTCAACAAATAAAATCAAATCAAACTTTCAAAGATATCATGTGTGTATACATTAAATAAAATTTTGATATTTAAATTTACACCACTTTAGTGAATACCAAGACAACCCACTTTAAAAAGTAATACAAACATAAAATCAAGCTTTCAAAAATATGTGTATAGATTAAATAAAATTTTGATATTTAAATTTGCACCACTTTAGTGAATATCATTCCAACTCTAAAAATATTCTAATAAGACAACCCACTTTAAAAAGTGATACAAACATAAAATCAAGCTTTCAAAAATATGTGTATAGATTAAATAAAATTTTGATATTTAAATTTGCGCCATTCTAGTGAATACCATTCCAACTCTAAAAATATTCTAATAAGACAACCCACTTTAAAAAGTGATACAAACATAAAATCAAGCTTTCAAAAATATGTGTATAGATTAAATAAAATTTTGATATTTAAATTTGCACCATTTTAGTGAATATACCATTTCAAACTCTAAAAATACTTCGCTTTAAGATAATTCAAACAATTACAAAGATTAATAATCCACTGAAATTTTCTAATAAAATGATCCACTTGGAACCATAAAAATTAATAATCCACTTTAAAAAATAATATAATAAAATAATCCACTGAAATTTTCTAATAAAATGATCCACTTGGAACCATAAAAATTAATAATCCACTTTAAAAATAATATAATAAAACAATCCACTTGAAACCATTAAAAATTAATAATCCACTTCAAAAATAATATAATAAAATAATCCACCAAAATACTGGTACAAAGTTATAATTAAATAAAATAAAACAATCCATTATAGACCATCCATCCTTTTTTTAAATGCTATTGAAATGAATTCAAGAAACTCTTTTAAGTGCTTTATACGCATTCACAAGTCACAAATAGAAATCTCTTCCTTTCATTCTGAGTCCTAAACTAGGATTTTTCCCTCTCGGTCCACCTTTTATACTTCTATCTCATTTTGGATGACTAGTACTTGGAATTGAAACTTTAAAGATTCCTTTCAAACAATTGTGTTCCGAGTACTTGAAAACGAGTCCTAGTTTTTGCAGTTTATTGGTCAAATAATTAATATACAGGTTTTTGTTACTAACATAAAACTTGTGAATTATGGCCCTCCATTGGAAATATATTATGGTCTCAAATAAGCAAAGCATACAATGCATTTAGCTGCTAGATTAAACCCAATACCGTATCTAGAGAGTTATTTGCATTGCTGCAACTACTACAAGACACTAGAATCAACACTCAAAAATACAGGATCATCACCCCTTTGACATGATTCAGCTTGTTGTCAAAGAAAGTACAGGAAGTAATTGTAGAAAATCCTGAATATCTGAGAAATAGTTGTCAGTCTAAATTTTAAATCCTTTTCATTTGTTAATAATTTACAGGACTTAATCATCCAAAAAAATAATTTACATGGCTTGAACTAGCTGCAGAAGAGGCTTCTCTGTATTGAAATAAATATTATTTAACCTCTTGAAAATCCTGGGTCCTACTCCTCACCCAATAAGTAGGTTTATGACAACAAATCCCCATTTTATTTTTTTTCTATCCAATTCAATATTTATTAAAAACAATTAAGAAGACAAAATCCAGAAAATAGATAGTAAGAGTTGGAAAATTTTGATCATTACCTTGTCCCTAGCATTGACAAAACTAATTAATTCAATTTGCCCGGACAGTAGGAAGCCTAAGCTTCCCTGTTAGAAAAAGCTCTATGATTGTGCTGTGTACATAGACATCGGAACAGTATGTTCAGCATAAACTAAGCCATGAGAAAATATATTTAAATGGAGTGATTTCCTCTAATTTTTTTTGGCATGGAAATGAAAATTTCTGTGAGATTTGAAACACTCATTGCCAATGAATTAATACTGACTATACCAAACCCACCATCCCATCTATGATTTTAGAATTCTGCAAGTAAATTATTTAATTTTAAAATGCATAATTTTAATTATGATTGTCAGTCTAAATTTTAAATCCTTTTCATTTGTTAATAACTTACATGACTTAATCATCCAAAAATAATAATTTACATGGCTTGAACTGCAGCTGCACAAGAGGCTTCTAAATTGAAATAAATATTATTTAACCTATTGAAAATCATGGGTCCTCACCCAATAAGTAGGTTTATGACAACAAATCCCTATTTTATTTTATTTCTATTCAATTCAATATTTATTATTAAAATTTTTAAAGGCAAAATCCAAGAGTCGGAAAATTTTGATCATTACCTTGTCCCTAGCATTGACAAAACTAATTAATTCAATTTGCTGGGACAGTAGCAAGCCTAAGCTTCCCTGTTAGAAAAAGCCCTATGATTGTGCTGTGTCCATAGACATCGGAACAGTATGTTCAGCATAAACTAAGTCATGAGAAAATAGATTTAAATGGAGTGACTTCCTCTAATTTTTTTGGCATGATATTGAAAATTTCTGTGAGATTTGGAACACTCAAATTGCCAATGAATTAATTCTGACTATACCAAACCCACCATCCCATCTATGATTTTAGAATTCTGCAAGTTAATTGATTAATTTTAAAATGCATAAGCGTCACAAAAATGGCATCATCTCTGAATAGTGGGTGAATTGCTTTCAGCTTCATCTGGCATTAAATCCATTGCAACAAGCTTATAAAAAGTAAAAAGATAAGGGTGTCAATGATACGGGTGTCTTTTAGGCCACAGCCAAGCAAAACAATGAATTGGTGTATAAAGAACCCTTACCCTCAAGCAAAACTTGTGACCTCCAATATGGTATTATTTTGTTTTGTTTGCATGCGCATAATTTGGTCCTTATAATGAGAACAATTACAAAATGTTTTCTATATGCCAAATAAACAGTAAAGGGGAATTAAATTATGTTTTCTATATGCCAAATAAACAGTAAAGGGGAATTAAATGCTGGCTTAGAGAAGTAACCAAAGGTCTAAGGAGAGGAAAACTTAGATGGTATGATGAAACAAACCATAGTGATAGCTTCTTCAACATCATCTTTGTTGCGACCTGCCACACACCCTCTCAAAGCCCCTCCAGAACATCTCGTAGTTTCTTTACAGCACTTGCTTGTCCAATGCAGCAGTGTCCCTTAACCTTACCTAAAAATCCCAACAGCATTCCCCATATTAAGTTCAAGAAAAGCGGAAGCAACTCAAACAATTACATGAAAACACACAATTTGAGGTAAAAGCATTCACATGCACTGAAATGTCATGGAAGACACCCAACAGGAATCTGACAGTCTTGACACTCACTTTACTTCACGCATGAGGCTCCCAGCCATATTCCTAATAGTGAGTTTTACCAAACTGACAAGACTTCTAGTTCTAGTGTTGTGATGGATGGAGAGTCCACAGGCTCTTAGTGATCACACTCACTGGAAAGAAAACTCGTCTGAACCCAAAGACACATTTTGCAGGCCTGTACACAAAAACTTGTATTCGCTGGAAGGCATTCCAAACTAAATCTGACTAGAAGCTGTGCTATTCTATTTCAGGTTTCTTAACGCGCCTAAAGATCTGCTTTAAATATTCTAATGAAGGCTGAGGCTATCTGGTCTGAGTAGTAATTTCTTTGGAGATTGAGGTCCAAAAAGAAACTTTCAGAATTATGTCTTCACATTTTCCATCTTACAATGAGGAACAGAACACTACACGGCCAAATAGAAATAAATGCAAGAAAATTTCAAAAAATCTCAAAATCATAAGACAAGAAAGACCAACATTCAAGCCACTATTTTTCTGAGACAAGCACAAAATAAATTCAAACATGGAAACATTGGCCTATAAGCTTCCACATTTTCTTCAAAATACCTGGCCGAAAAAAACTACCTACCAAGAAAAGCTCGCAATGCTAAACCCTTGCATTGACAGCAACAATTTCAAGGAGTTAAATTAAAAAAAAAACTGGCTTGAGCTCTTGGCTTTAACAGGCTACAGAGAGCCCTTCTCTGCGGCTAACCTCTATCCCCACTAATAGGTAAAACAGATATTGGGCAAGAACATTTCAAATCATGGCAGAGGAACCACAGGGCACATCTAGGTTGTAACCTGCCTTTACCATCATCCAGGCTACACCTGTCAGCCCAGGCATGCACAGATGCCACCTGTCAACAGTAATACTTTGACTTTAACATTATAAATCTCTCATTACATTTTTCTCATTTTTTCTTCTAAATTATTTTTTCCTGATTTAAACAAATGCAAAATTAAAAAATGTATTAAGAAATCCCCTGGGAGAAAATAGAGAGAACCAAATAAGAAAATATATAATAACTAATTTTTAATTGAAGAAAATTAAATAATAGCTAATTTTTAATTGAAGAAAATAATAGACATTCGAAATCTATTCAATTTTTTCTGGGGCACGTTTTTTTTAACCAAACTAATAGGATTGAGCAGATGAAAACATATACATACACACCTGAGCAAACTGCTAAGGTAAGAATAATATTTTTGTATCCTATTCAACTCTTCACTACATATGACAGTGTATATAAGCAACTCTTCACTATATAAAATTGACAGAGTATATATATATATATATAATTCATGGTTCAGGGCTGCCCTACCAAATATACCAGCCCTCCATTCCCGGCCTTAAGTTCCAATAGTTTTTTCAAGAATTAAATAGTTCCAAATATATATAATTCATCAGTATTTTCTAGAGAGGCAATGATTGTTGGTAGGGAGTCCACCCATTTTCATGCAGTTTAAAACATAAATGTACATTAATTAATGGTGATTAGAGGAAGAAAACACAACCGAAGCTTTCTAAACCCTGACAGAACCCCACAAAATGCAAAATAATTTTCTGGCAAACCCTGCCAGAACCACACTAATTAGAAAAGATTTAATTAAGTACATTCAACCAAAATAATTTCTAAACCCTAAGTAAATCCTACATTCATTAATGGAAGCAACTGAGGAAAAAATAGCAGAGCCCTAGTCTTCAGCAAGAAAAAATTAACAGTGCCGTTCATGTAATATGATTTTCTACACCCTAACAAAACTCATTAAGGTCTTCTTTCTTAGAAGAAATGGCAGAAGCTAAAAAAATTAATAGAACATATTTATCTAAAATGATAGATCTAAGCTATATTCAAATTTGCATTCTGCAAACTAAGGGGTAAATCAAAAGTAAATTTCTAAAAATTAAAATCCTCATTTTATGGACAAATTTTCGATTAATAATCTAAAAAATTCAAGAACATAAAAGAAAATTTAAACAATAAAATTTCAAATCATACTTACCAGATGCATCCTCTGTTTGATTCCATGGCTTTACTTCAAATTTCTTTACAAGCGACTACAAATAGTAACCACATAAACAAACAGAACACGGCCGTGCCACATACAATCCAAGACCAAAAAGAGACACAATACAAAATGCCGAAACAAAAAGGAAAAAAATATCTCAAATCAAAAAACAAAACACAAAATGAACACGATATGAACTGAAAAATGAATGGAGTATACTAGGTATTTATAGAGCACGGCCATGCCTGAGAATACCCGTTATAGTCGTTCTTCAATGGCTCAATGTTTTTTTTATAGTTTGTTGCTCAACGGCTAATTTCAGACGCTCCATTGCAGCTGTTACAGGGAGATATTACTATTGCATTTTAAGGAATATATAAATGTTGTTCTAGTATTTATTTTAAGATGTTAAATATCTACCCCACTATTGGATACCTTCTATTTGAATTTCTTTGTTATAGGAATTTGAGATGGTTTACAAAAGTCTATGAGATTGTTTAATTTTGTGTAGAATTTATTTTTTAAATTAGTTTGTATTTAATTTATTTATTATAGTTTTGTTATGCTTATTATTTTATGTTATCAATTTTAAAATATAATTTTTAATTATATAGTTTTAGAAGGATAATAAGATTAAATTTTACAATGTATTGCTTAATAAGTTCTATTATTATGTTAGTTACCTATCTTTGTTATTTCCTATTACTACTTATTATCTTGTTATTATCTTGTCTACTTAATAATTGTTTTGGTGCATATAATGTTAGATCTCCTCATTTATACATAACCTCAAATGCGTTATGATTTTCAAGAAATGTAACAACAAACACATTATTTCATGTCATTAAATAGGTATGGTTCATTGGTATGTTTATGTCCTACAATTTGATATATTATTTTATGATATGAGCACATGTGACTATATATGCAAATACTTTAAGCCAATAAGATATTGAAACCTTGAACCAAGTAGATTCGAAAGTTAAAACTTCACAATGATCAACTATGCATAGGGAGACAATGGGTGAGGACTAGTGCCTAGTAATAGCTCGGTCAATGGGTTGAGGCTCACAAAGTTGACATATAGGCCTCGATACTTCGTGGTATTTAAAATGCATGAGCACTAAATAAAATCTAATGGACTTACCACTTATGTCAACAATGAGCTCATATGGCACAATTTACTATGTTTTTTTACAATGCAAGTCCATAGGATCACACATACAAATACCTCAGGCCAATAAGATAGCCACACCTCATGCTGGGTGGATTTGAAATTTGACCTTGAAATTGAACTATTAAGATAGGACAAGATTTGATGTCCACTAGATGTCTCAGAAATAAAATCATTTATATTTTGAACATAAGAAATTGAGTAAATCAAAGTTTATATAAGTTTGCATCCATATGCAACATCGAAGCATTCCGTGGGTGAAGTTTGAAACTAGAGAACCAAATAAATTAGGAAACTTGGGTCGTGCGAGAGTTGAGAGACTACTTCAGTTGGCCACATGTCAAGCACAATATACAATGGCTAAAGTTTGCTACACTTTAAGGATTTGGATCATTTAGCCTTGAGCCATTGAGCTTACATTGAATAATTTGCACCATAGGTACTTGCCTGAACTTAACATACCAAGTCTAAAATTACTTAGCAACCTACATTTTACAAGAAGTTTATCCTTGCAAATGCTCCATGATTTGTGCATGTGATATTGATGTAGTCTACATCATGATAAATTTGTTAGTGTGTTAATCAATAAAGCTTATGACAAATATAAATATAAATAAAAATTGGGTTTGTTTTTAGGTTGCTTAGTTGAGGTGTTACAAATCATGAATAGGAATTAACATTAATATGCACAAATGTTAATATGAAAGCATTTACCCAAAATTATTGTTCTAAATAAACATTAGTCTAAACCCATAATTTGAATTAACATTATCTAGCAATATGTATTAAGATAAAAAATAAGACGTCAATTTATTAAAGCATGAATAATATAAATCAGACATTTAGATTAATAATTGATCCATTTTTATCATAGAATCCTTAAAGTATTATTCTAATACTAATATTATCCAAAATAGAAGACTATAAAGTAGTAGACATGATTCCCATCTAGCTCTAATATCTTCACATTAGCTATATTTTTTGTGTTAAAATATTATTTTTTAAATAAGGGAACAAGTGGCTAGTGGAGAGTATTTGTAGGCTACAACTATTAGGAAAGGTGTCTCAACATTGCATGCTAATGTTAAGAACATGAAAAATATAATTTTTAGGCTACAGAATGGAAAAACTTAAGTTTTGAGCTATAGAGGTTGCTTATGGCCTCAAAGATGTTGAAACGAGTCATAACCAAAGAAAGTGGGTTATGGTGATGTGGACCTCTTTGAGATCTACAATTTAGAAAAAGGGGGCTCTATTGGATTCCTAGATGAAAAGTTATGGCCTCCAGAAGTTGGACCTCCCACACCAAAATCTAAGAACATCTATAACACATAAGAGAGTTATAAGAGGGAGTTACGCTTGTTGACAACTTATAATTTGTATGTTATGACACATCCTTAGGCATCTTTGAATGGAGATAATGGAGCTAAAATGGAGCACCCAACTTGGTGAGCGGACTATGACAAGCTTATGGAAGGTGGAAGGAATATGTTATCTTTAGCTTGTGGACTCATCTTGGGATTAGGGCATTGGATTTTTTATTAGGAATTTGGGTACCACATTTTGGATGGTTTTAGCTCATGGTTTTGTAATTATCATTTGTTGTTTTTATGTATTGCCTCTCCTATTTATTGTGTGCTTGAGATGGAGGTTTCATAGTGAGCTTTGTAGGTATTGTTATGCTTTAAGAATTACTCTACATCACTTGTTGTTGATACTCCTATAAAGACTTAAACTCTACAAGTGTATTGTAACCATTGATTACTAAATAATACATTGAGTTTCTTTGGAGTGCAGGTTTTTCTCTCAAAAGTGTTTTCCCCATGTAAATCACTCTATTATGGTATTTTGTTTTTGTGTTTATTTCCTTATAACTATATGATTAGTTTAATTTTTGCACATAACTCCACCCATAGATTAGTGTAGTAAGCATATTCCAATCCTCTTCTTCCTTTCCTTTTCTATCAGAGCTTGGTCACCTCAGATTATGGGTGTTAGGGACAAGGGTTTTTTGTACTAATCTTAGATTAATTGTGAGATTGCATAGGATGATATCTTGTTGCAAGAAAAATGGCAATATTCTTGTAGATAGAAAGATGGGGAAACTCATAGAACTAACTTTGAGCTTTGGAAGTTCAAGATGGACAATATGCTTGTAGATAGAGACCTATGGGTTGCCATATCTAGGTCCAAATCCATTGCAATGAATTAAGAGAACTAGAACATATTGGATAGAAAAGAAAAGGGTCTCACCAAGCTCTATTTCAAAGACTTTGTGTTGTTAAATATACATGAAATCACTACAATAGCTCTTTGAAAAAAGATGAGAGATTTAACAAGCTAAATCCCTAGTAAATAAAATTCTCCTAAGAAAGAATTTGTATACCCTTAGGATGGAGGATGGTGTTTTTGTGGCTAAGAACCTAAATACAATCAATATGATTGTGACCAAGTTGCACTTTATTAGAGTGAAGATGGAGGAGGATTGTTGCATGATGTTTCTATATTCTTTACTAGACTTATGGGTTTATAAAGGGGAATGGAGTTTTTGTTGTATGTTTGACCTAAGTTCTATTTGAGGTTTGGACTACTCCCCTATTACAATATAGATAAGACTAAAAAAAAAATGTTTTTATGTTTTTATTTTATTAATCTATTGCTTTTCTAATAGAAAACCAAACAAATATTGACTAGAAAATCTTCTCCTTCCTACTTAAAATATGTTAAGAGAAAGAGAGTGAGTTGGTTGAATGAAAATAAGAATAACTAGAATCTGAAGGATAGAATTAAAAATTAGAATGAACCTAGTAGATGATTTGAATAGCTCATTATCTAGGACACTAGTGTGGTGAGTTGTCATCTCATCCATGTGCTATTATCCTTTTATGCATGCTATCATTCCTTCCACATGTTGTTGTCTTGTCCATGCATTTTTGTCCTAAAAGTCACCAACACTTAACTACTTGTATGCATTTTTCGACTTTCTATACATAAGGACATAACAACAAGAAATGGCAAATATTAGGAGTTTCCAAAAATAACTAAAACTAAGAAATGCTTTAAATGATGATTTTATGTTTAAATGAAATGAAATAACAAAGCTAATGGATGAGAAAGATCAAACCCTTCATGTGTGAGAATTTCCAAAAACCTATAGCTAAGACAAGGAGAGAAGGTTGGGGTTTCTTAGGAGCTTGTCAAGAATGGTCAAGTGACTATTTGGTCTCTCTACCTCCACATGTAGCCAATGATATGGAGTAACAATGAAATGTGTGTGCATGCTTAATCTTAGGTGTGTCTAAACTTAAGAAAAACAATGCACATAAAGAAAATTAGTGAGTATTACACTTTAGGTCTATAAAATCTCAATACCCTAGTGTGTGTATGTAGATACAAATGGAATTGAGAAAAACCCTATTTGAGCCAACAAAAAAGCTAAACACAATAAGAGAACACACTAACAATAGAGAAAATGGAAATAAAGAGAGTTTTGAACAATGTCACCTCAAGCACCTGAATGGAGATGAAATCTACTAGAATCACATAGATTTTGCTCAAGAAACTAAAAATGTTGGAAGTGTTTTACAAGAAAATACAAAAACTTAAAGATAGATTATCGCTTGAAAAATGAGATCTAGTAGAATGATTAAGATTCTTTTCAAAAATGAGATTAGATTTGAAGGTGAAGAGACATGTCCCTCAAACTAGCCATTGGGATTCACCCAATTTTAGTTACATTATATGCACAACTGCAACATAGTGGCAAAACTTAGAGAAAAATAGTTGTTGTATGACTGAAGTCAATGGGCTCTAACAAATCATGTGAACATCCATGCATCAAAATGGTGTCCAATTATAATAGGTCCAACAAAGACTTGAAATGATATCATGGCACAAGATTAACAAAAAATACACCATGACTTACATAGAAAGGCTTAGGACATACAAAAACACAAAATTTATGTTCACTAAGAGTGAGATGAAGTATAGATTAGGACCAAATAAACCTAAAAAATTGTTAGGGGCAATGGACACTAATGTGAACCCAAAACATAATGTGATAACTACAAGGTATGCGATTTTTGACAATACATTTTCCCCCAACTCTAGGGGGTTGATGATAGTAATAAGCTACACTCAAGTATAGAAAGGAAATAATTGAATTTAAATAACATCAAAAGGATACCTAAACTATCACTTGAATATATTCCTAAGATAGAGATATGCATCTCGGATGTTTAATTTGGAAAATAAGAACTTCACAAATAATCTCAGATAGTGTGAAGTAGGCATAAGAAGCACAATGGTGGCATTCAAGCTATAAAAGGAACCATGTATTATTGGTCATCATGTAAATGTTTGACAAAGATCAAAAGAAAAGTGCAAATAAAGGGGTCTCCAAACCCATCAAGAGTTATATATTCTTGTATAAGACTTATAAAACCAATGCAATCATTAGCAAGGTCTATGGACTATTTCTTAGCCTATGAAGCAATTCAAGACTCTATTTAATCATTCTAGAAGATTGTATAACCTTTCAAGGTCTACACACCATTCTATAGGTCTATATGAACCATTTCATGCCTATGAAAACTTTAGAAACTCTTTATAAAACATGAGGAACTATATGGGATAGTTGATTGGCCTCTACAGGGTACAAAAGCAAGGTAAGAACGAGCTATCAAGCTTCTAGAAAGTATGCAAGATCATAGGAAACATGCATAACTATTTTAAACCTTGTACAAACTTTTGATGCCTTCTTAAGGGTTTGTATAACCATAGTGAACCCTATGAGCCCTATGGAAACCTTAGAGACCCTACTAAACCTTTAGAAGCAACTTCAAATAATCTGTAGGCTGTGTCAAGGATGTAGAAGGTTTGTCAAGTCTAAGTTAGGTATGTAAACCATAAGAAAGTTGTAATTCATGAGAGGAGGTCTATGAGAAACATAAAATCTCTATTAATTATAGGGCATCTACAGTATAACATCTCAAACTAAAATGCTAGATTAAACACTTACAAATAAAAGCATTAAATGCCAAAATCTCATAATAATTTTTTTGATCATACAAAGTAAAACAGGTACTTTTGCATTTACAAAATACATGATATATTAAATCAACTGATGGTGACTTTACATGCAACTTACAAATTTTACAAATTTACATGTACAATAAAATGTTGTCTTCTACTCACAAGTCTTTAACAATCAATTGGAAGAGGGAGAGCATCACCCTGATGCTTTTCCTCCAACCACAGACCAGCGTTCCCCTGCACACCTTCCTACTAGAAGTGGATCTTCCCTTCACAAGGGTATAGATAATGAGAATCAATTGATTATATGTGTCATCTGAGAACTAGTGCAGTGTCCTAGCTAGAAACAATTAGGTCTACAACTTCTAGTCTAGCTCTAGCTATGTACAACCCTTTGACTGTTCAAGCTATTTAGAAACATAGTGAACCGATAATGCAAGTAGTGATTTTGCATTACTTTGGCCAAATTTCATGTAAATAAGTCGTATGTTCACACACTCTTTTCTCGACTTGGAGACAACATTCTTTTACTTGAATAAATAACAAATCAATATACTTTGATATGTTTACACAATAACTATCTATTTGGCATGAAGTAACCCCTCTACTATAGGTCAACTAAATAGGTATGTAGTAAGAGCCTGGGTGACTTAAGTACTTGCATTGATCCTCTCTTTTCATCCTTGCAATCTTGGGTCTATGAAAACCTGTCAATCTACTTAATGACTAGTCAAACCTAATTTCATGCTCCTGAATAAATTAGATATGCATTAGATTTAAGATATGCAAGATTTTATCATATAACATTATCTTTGTCAAATTTGGCCCTTGTGTCCTTGCCACTAAGGAGCATTTGTCTTAGTCTAAGATTATACTTGACTTATAACTTGTCGAGGCCACCAATATAGTTCATAATCTATCATGTTTGATATATATAGTTTAATGGAAAAAGTTGGATAATGATAGTTTGTCTAAACCAAATCAAGTCCTCCTTTCACTCACTAAACATTAAGGAAGTAGGAACTGAGCTTTCTCTCTATGAAGGATCAAGCTATAGATTCCTAGGCTCCCTTTATGCTAGTTGTGATTTAATAGATTCTTTGATGAGGTTTTCACAAGCTTATGGCATTCACAAAGCATGAAACCCTAACTATCAATTATGCTGAAACAAACTAATTTCTAACACAGGTATTGATCAACAAATTACAGAAACATAGAGTAGGAATCACAGAGAGTTTGTACTAAGAAAATAAGGGCCCGATGGACAAGGGCGATCCCTCTTTTATCTTGAAAGTTTCTAAAGTCTGAAATCTTCTATACCAAGTGATAGGGTCTTTAGAGATTCCCAGATCTTGAAATAAATGCCCAGTTGGGCAACGGTGATCCCTCTTTCATCCTAAATATCAATTCACAAAGCATGAAACCCTAACTATCAATTATGCTAGAAAAAACTAATTTCTAACATAGGTATTGATCAACAAATTACAAAAACATAGAGTAGGAATCACAGAGAGTTTGTACTAAGAAAATAAGGGTTTGATGGACAAGGGCAATCCCTATTTTATCTTGAAAGTTTCTAAAGTCTGAAATCTTCTATACTAGGTTATAGAGGGTCTTTAGAGATTCCCAGATCTTGAAATAAATGCCCAGTTGGACAATGGTGATCCCTCTTTCATCCTAAATATTTCGTGATGCCAAAATCAAAAGTTCTATGCCGACTATATCTGCAATATCCTTCTTTCTGTCGCTTCTTTCTACCGGATCTTTTCAAACACAATCTACACATACAAAAGGAGGAGAAAGATGGTTGTGGCTATATAGGAGCTTGCCTCAGTCAAGCCCCACTTTCAATATTCCTACCTCAATAATAGCCATTGATGATAAAGATTTGCAGATGTGTGTGCTCATCTATCAAATGTGTATGCAGAAATGTAAAACCCTAGATGACTCAAGCATCAAGGAAAGATCAATAAATTGTTTCACTCAAGGAAACAACAATAGCATAACCTCAAGGAGATGATTGCAATGAAGACTTGTAGAACAAGAAGGTGAGGCAGCCGTATCCGTGGAGGATTCCCAAGATCAAATTGGACGCTTCAACCCTTCTCCTGATCATACAAAAGGTTTGACAAAACCCTAGGAAGAGAAAGATAGTCTCAAGATCTTGATTCCTATTCTCCATCAAATATCTCCATGATAGCAACTTCAAATAAATCTAAGAGCTTCAACCAAGTACTAATCTTCAATAGCAAAATTGGCAGAGTTTTTGGCATAGAAAGCTTGCATGTAGATTATGTGTAATAAAATGATTTTCAATTCCCTTTAAATACCTAACCTTAGAAACTCTAATATTTGAAATAACATGCCAACATTGGACAAAAACCAAAATTTGAAATCAGAATCCTGAGGTGTACAACAAGAGCCGACACCCCACCAAAATTTAAAACCTAGAAAAATAAGACAGGATAGGGGTACGGGTGCCTATATCCAAGCCCTGATTTTTTGGGTTTTCAATTTTGGTGGGCCATGTCCAAGCCCTAATTTTTCCATCAAGTCTACATTCAAGAGGTCCAGGATGTCCAAAATCCAAAATTTGTTCTCAGGTTCAGTCGTCAATTGCTTCATACTATGACATTTCTTCAATTATCTATAAGCCAATCATGGTTTAGGGAGGTAAAAAAAAAAGCAAGGTGAAAGGATACCAAAAGAGAGGAGCTAAACTATGAGAAATTGTGTCATTCCATGTAGGAGGACAATTTATGACATAACATTTAGCGCCCACTTTAGTGGCCATATGACACTATGTGCATATGCAACTAAATGAAAATAAGTACATCAATCATGAAAAGAATACCCAAAAGGATACTATAGAGGAAGTCTAAGTGTTGCCATGCAAGAGGAAGAATCCCCCAGTCTATAATCTTGCAAGACCACAAAGTTAGGAACTGTATCCTGCAAACGAACACTTGTCAAATAATCGAAATCAAATCATCTTGCAATCAACACACAAATAGGTAAGTCATAAACACTAATGGAGTTAAGTGATGAAACGTGATGAGGGAGGAAATCAAGGGAGATATATTCCTGCTTGTTTATGCTCGCTTAGTCTGAAAAGGAGAAACAAGGTGGTTATCTACACACACTGATTTTAGGGAAAGTTGATGAAAAATGCATTGTGAGGGGCATTTTTGCAAACAATGCCATAGCACAAAACATTGGATCAGATGGAGAACAGAACTAGGAGTCCAATGCAACAAACAATGCAAAAATTCAATTTTGGCATCCCAAGATAGAGGCTCATGAGTAAAACTATTCAAATTTGTACCTACATAGTGATAGGAATTCTCATCCATTTACTATACATATAAAAGGAGTTTTCACTTTTCATCACTTATTCTTATTGTCATTGTGTAGAGAGAAGGATAGGGAGAAAGAGACCAGCCATTCCGAGTTGACGTCCATACCAACTTTCGAGACTAGAGATGCTCCAAACCTGAATGGCAAAGAGATGCATCGATCCTAAGGTAGGGTCTTAAATTTCACTTCTGTCAACTTTCTTTTTCTATTTCTTTCATTTTCCATGTTTTACATGCCAAGTAGCCCTTTCAGAACAGGGGTTCCCAACCAGGGCACCCAAGTCTAGGAAAGATAAGGGCCTCAAGGACAAGGCATAGAATGATGTCTTAGATGCTTTGTGATGATTTGAGCTGATTCAATTTTAAATGTTTGACTTGCAGGACATTCCTAGGACATGAGAGCAAACATGTGGTCATCTAATGATGCTACTTCACGACCACACAAGCACTATGTCTGATGAGGAGAGGGTTTTCTTGCAGACTGTGGATCTTTGGTGGGTGTTTATTATGCCCATGATGATATTCCACTATAGTATGTTGATGGCACTTATGGAGAGGTGGGATGCAGATACGTCTACATTCCATCTATGCATAGTTGAGATGATAGTTGCCTTGGAGGATGTCTACCGTATCCTACGACTACCCGTCTTATGAGAGATAATGAGGATCCTAGAGTGTCATTCAACATAGTACACTAGAGAGAGGCAATTATATTGCTTAGGTTGTACCTTCACTTAAGTGGAGCGCAGACATATCCAGCTTTGCTTTTTAGAGTAAGGATGTGCTGATATTCCCTTAGTTTAGAGGAACATGATCACTACCATTGCCTTGGCAGTTGCACAAGATGGATGAGGCGCTCGCCTTCATGGGGGCCTTGTTCATACTATCAGATCGATGGAGAAGCATCGAATAGTGTATGTGTGGGGGTGCAGTATGCTTTCACACCTCTACCGTAGTTTAGGACGTTATGTCCATTATGAATCACAAAGCTTAATCATGTGTACCCTACTATAGGTCTGGGTGTTTAAGCATATTAGGTGCCAACAGCCTACAGGTTTCCCTATATAGTCTACATGGACCTATCCACGTGCACATGCTTATCCACTCATCAGATGCTGGAGAGATGGTGATCTTTTATAGTGGAGAGTGATATTTGATAGGTTGCAGCACAGTGACATTGTTTGGAGACCATATCGTGATCACAGACCATGGACGGGTTAGCGCAGATAGCTAGCGAGGATGTAGAGGGATTGGTTGATGATCGGTCACCTCGATCACATAGTTGTTTGGTTTTACTTTGATAGATTAGTGCGATAGTTCAGATGCATACATGATGTTCCTAGAATGTGTTCGAGCTATGCCTAATCAGTATACAGTGCAGTCAAGGAAAATTTTGCCCCATGGCCGATGATAATAGATATGGTAGTGAGCGATGATGATGGTACAAAGGATGCAAAGCCACTATCTAATGCAGACAACATTAGTGTTACCTAAGCATATCAGACTTGGTGGAAGACAACATGACTCACTCCTATCTTTCCTTTCGGTCACCCCATAGGTGATCCTCGACCCACTAGTAGAATTTTGGTAAATAAATGACTAAGTGACTAACAATTTTAGTCACAATAACTAAAAATGACTAAATTCTACTTTTTTTTGCAACTCAGCTATAAATGAGTAAATAAATGACTAATTTGGTCGTTGACTAAAAAATTATTTAGTCACACAAATAAAAATGACTAAATAGTTAGTCATTTATTTATCACAAGCCATTTGAATAAATCATTTAAGGAATAAAAAATCAATAGCCCTCCAAAATACTCTAAAACTTTAATAAACATACTCTAAAACTTTCGTTGAAATCTTATTTTCAAGCATAGCCTGCCAAAATGGAGTTTTCATTTTAATAAACATGCTCTAAAACCTTCATCCAAACCTTATTTTCAAGCGTAGCCCGCCAAAATGGAGAAGTGTTTTAGTAAAGAATGACAAAGAATGGTAAGGAGATGTGCATGATAGGAGGCATAGGATTCATTGCTGCTTATCTTATTCCTGCTCTGCTCAACAAGGGTTACATTGTTCATGCTACTATTTGTAATCTAGGTATTTAATTGACATATATTTGCATAATCTCAAATTCCTAATTCAGATGCTTTTGAAGTATCAATGTATGCTATATAGGGTTTAGAATGATTTCTTTTAAATTAAAAAAAAAAAATGATGTATTTTCTTGTGATTAGATAATGTGGAGATCTCCTAAATCTGCCCCAGCTTGCTGTCCTCTTTGGCATTGTATTCATTACTCCAATTGCTAGGGTTTTTCATGTGACATCTTTAATATCTTCATGACAGTGGCTTTTAAATAGATATTAGTCTTTGATTTAATCTTTATCATGGTAACCCTTGAGTTCCATAATCCACCTTCAACCTCTTCTAAGAACATTGTCTTAAGCTAGACTGCATGGTATGCATATAAAGCAAGTCCTTCATACCTACCATTTTTCCAAACCACCATTCACTACCTTGCTTAAAATGTTGCCTCCATAAGCACAATAACATGTTTTAAATTCATGGTTACTAGTGATTGACCATTAAGGTCACTACTTTCATCAAGATACAATGAGATTTTTGTCTTCAAACTCAAGGCATTATGCAAGATAACATTGTGAATTGTTTGTTGTGTAGGGTTTGATTTTATTGCATATTTACTGCTTTGCTAACTGCCTTTAAGACTAGATATTGCACCCTTAGTTGCAATCTCAAACAACTCACTCACTGTCACTTGAAGATTCCTTTCATGAGCATCCTTCTATAAAATCAAACCATGCCCTATAGATTGCCTACTTACTTACTATAGGGGACTCATTGTTTCATGGTATTGTGGGTCTTAAGATCCTTAAACCTTATTGTCACTACTTCATAGTCCACAAGGTATTATTCACCATTCTCTCATCTTTGATGAGTCTCAAAACATTGCTCAAACATGCAATCCACTACCTCCATTATACAATGGCTAAGAAGAAATAGTGAACTTGTGATTACCACTGTTACTTCATTTGGATAGTCATTCCCTAGTTGCATTTACCTTGTCTAACACTATCAATAACATTTGAAAAACCCTTAAGGTCAGCAAGGGGGTAAGGAAACTCACTATTAAAATCTCCACTTTACTATGCAAGGTTGGAGCTTTATTATCTTGTCACTGCTTAGCCTCTTTTTGACTGTCACACCTCAAGTGATTGTCATTCTTTTTACCATAGATTTCATTTACAAATGTCACTGAGCTACATAGTGTGCTTGTTATTGCTACAATCTTTAGATTGTAAGATTTTGTTATTGGGTACAATGTCTCAATCTTTCTGGTATTGCAACCTCACTAATCTGCTAGAGTTATGATGTATGTTTCTATGGAGGCCTAGGGTTTGTACCCTAGTCATGCTCTTACCAATGCTTTTGTTGGTATTAAAAAACAACCTTAAATCTTGGGTCGGAAAATTAGTTGTCTTGATAGGGTGTGGTATG
Source organism: Cunninghamia lanceolata (assembly GCA_027924645.1). Taxonomy (NCBI): domain Eukaryota; kingdom Viridiplantae; phylum Streptophyta; class Pinopsida; order Cupressales; family Cupressaceae; genus Cunninghamia; species Cunninghamia lanceolata. Next base: position 2,787,474 of record BSBN01001285.1, read on the forward strand.
ATCTTTGATTTTATCCTAGAGTGTGTGGGAAGCTTGTGTTTGATCATTAAGGTATGTAAACTTGATCAGGGAAATGTATCCTATATAGCATGGGTCTTGCTTTAATACTTCCCATAATGGTTATTATCAGATCACATTATTATAGTTTGTGGTAACCCAAGATTGCATTCAAGTGTGTAACAAACTTGCTCTGTAGTTTAAGTTGTACACTTTTAAGTAACATTCATAAGGTTTAGAAAATCTTGATCACTCTCTAGAATATCCCATTAAACATGGGTTGTGCTTGAATGCACTACATAATTGATATAATTCAACCACTCTGCCTATTAACTAGAGTTATATGCTCTTTATTGCAATAAGAGGTAATCGCTCTCGGATCATGCTATCATTACATTGTAACCTATTGAACTTGAGTCAACCTGAATGCACCCAATGATGATTGTCACCTAATTGTGATGACAATGACTAATTTGTACATGAATTGTGCTCATATGAGTGCCTCCCTTTCTATCACAACATAGCCACATTAAACTTGGGTCACACATGAATGCATCCTGTATTCGTTATAGAACAACTGTGCCACATGACCAATAGAGTTATGGATCACATAATTATAGTCACAAGAATTTGTTCCTCGGTTGTGCTCTTATGGTGATTCCATTATTGTTGCAACATAACCCTTTGGACTTATATTGCTCAAATCCTTACATTGCTTATAATTTTCTCTTTGGATGGATGACAATTCAATGGTAGGGATTTGTATGCAATTCATGCTCATATAAGTGCCTTCGTCACCATTACACAATAGTACATTGGAATTTCCTTTCTTGAACCTTTACTTCATTTTTTATTTTTAGGGTTTCTTAATGATTATTCCATTTCCACGTGGCATATTGATAAAAGAAACTAAGAAAAAAATCATTTTATTTTTAGTTAACTCCTACTAACATACTTTTGGAATAAATGTTTGACTGCATTACTTCGAGTGTGAAGAATTTTGTTTTCTGCTTATAATACATTCATTGAGAGCTGTAGTAGAAACTTCTTATGTTGAAACCCATCCTATAAACTTGATTTAAGATACATTTAGGAGGCTTCATAGATTTTTTGTGATTTATATAGATTTTGTTTTGATAGTAAATCACATCGGATTCTTTCTAAAATTGAAATGATTTATTAATTATGGTTTTACGATGATCAAATGTTTTATTTGGAAGGGGTTAATATGTGGCATTTTTATGTGCAAGAAGAATAGATTGCGATGCAACATTTGGGTATGGATGGTTTAGGCAAACTTGGATTGCTATTAGTGACATAACCAGGTTGAAGAGTATCTTGAGCTGGTCTAAAACACTTTCGGGTGTTTTCTCTTAGAAGTAGAACCTGAGTATAGGAATACAAACATTGGTGGACAGAGAAAATCATAAATTTGCTGGTCCAATTTTGGATCCGATTTGAGGTTGTGAATATTGAATAGAGAAAGTTCCTACATTCTAAAGATAAAATCAAAAATTTGTTGGTCCAATTTGAGATCCAATTTGAGGTCGTGAAGCTTCGACAGAGAAAGTTCCGACATTCTAAAGATAAAATCATAAATTTGCTTGGTCCAATTTGAGGTCCAATTGTAAGGATTTGTCTTTTTAATTATACTTTCTGACATTTGTCTTGATACAAATTGTTACTTTAGAATTATGGTATTGTTTTTCTCCTAATGTTTTCAACCCTCATTTTAGGGAAGAGCTCCGAAGATGGTTCCTTTAGATGGAGACTACACTTTTCTGCTATAGGTTTCATTTAGAAACACCAAAAGCTCAAGTATTGTCATACTCAGAGAAAAAGTAGGAGTCATGCAATGACAAGACACTCATTTTTGGAGCTTTGGTTAAGGACTTTAAATATTTGGCTATGTGCATGGAGAATGTTCATGGAGTGCAAACTTCCTTACAAAGCAATTACCACAATAGAGTTTGGGATGAATTGCACTTGTAATTTTATGCTGATATGGATATGTTCTAACTTGTAGTTAATTGTTGTAGCATAATAGATAGGCTAAATAGTTGTTCATATACCATTGTTTCTAATTCAAAATTGCTATATCTTATTCTAGGAGAAAATCACAGGGGGAGTCTATACATAAGACACCAATGTTTCAAATTCAAAATTGTTGGCTCTTTCACAATTGTTTGCTTCATTTATTTGATTTAAGACAACCTATTGTATAGAAGATGCTCTCAAAATCATAGTAAAATCCTTTATTTTGGGAAGACTATTCAGAATCTTCCCATCATAACAATGAACAAAAGCATCAGTCATTAACCTAAACTTTGCAAGAGTTTCATCAAATTCTACTTTTCCACTCCCTTTTCCATTATGAATTTTATTCCCAATTTCATCCATGAAGAACTTCCTCAGCCTGTAGATCCTGTTGTTAGCCATAACTTTACTAGGTGTTGAAGATAGCTTCGAGTTTTTACCCAAGCAACAATTGACAAAATTCGGCCTTACCAGATACAATGTGTTGAAAAGCTCTTTGACGTTATTCTGGAAAAGAGTTCCTGAGAGTATAATGCGTAGTTTTGAATTAACCTTTTTGCATGAATTCCATTGTATCTGGTAAGGCTGAATTTTGACAAAAAACAATAATTGACAAAATAACATCTAATATACAATCTTAAGCATATAATTTCTTGAGATGCACAACATTAATAGGTTATTTAAGTGACATACCTTGTTCATCAGCTAATTTATATGCTTCTGATCCAAAAGTGTCAGTAACAATGATGGGTTCAAATGTTGACTTCTTTTATGCTATTTCTTATGCTTTCAAACTTTATACCTATGATATTTTAGATATTTTTCTAAGAAAATACCACCATAATATGTTGTCTTATATATATACTTGAACCTAATCTACTAATGAAACATGGTGATAATATTTATCAATTGCATGAGTTAGACATAAGTATGTATGTATATAAATGGGATTTTGTAGATTAATTATGAAGGCTATTTTGTATGCATATGTTTTATGGATTAACCCTGTGCAACAACAAGTTGGTAGCATTAAGGAGAGAAGAATTCACAGCACATTGCAAGATAGAGCATTGAAGGAAGTCACAGTTAAGGGCCAATTGAAGTTGAACGTGATCATCATGGAAGAATAAATACAAGAGAAGAAGAAGACTTGTTCTAGGATTCTAATCATAGCTTATGTGTTTTCATTCATGAGCCGTTGAATAGGAATTTATGTTTGAACATGACTCTACTTCCTTTGTTTCAATTAGAATAATAAATTGATCTCAAACCTATACCCTGATATCAAGGGATGAATTGATGATCAAGGTAGTTGGTAGTTACGTCATACTCTCCCGTTTTGTATAAGTTAGAAGGGATGAGTTTGATCGGAAGTTAAGTTTTCCTTTCCAAGTTACATTATTTTTACAGTTGCTCAATAGTTGCTCTATTTTTATGTTGGAAGATCTAGACATGTTTTATTGAATACAACCTGAAAAGATCATGTTTCTAATATGAAGTGTATACAACTATGTGTTATGAGAATCTGAAGTAGATTTGGTTTTTAGATTAAGTGAGATAGTTCCCTAAGCTGGCCACTCAAGGTACTAACCCTCACTTTGTATCTTTCCTTATTTATTCATCCATTTCTAGTTAAAATTGTTTCATGTTATTTTATAAAGTTGCATTGTGTAATGAGTAAGATATCTTGATTGTTATTCATGAATAGGGTGCATATTTGAAGTCCTCCGGAGGTTAGTGTCAATTCTTTTATTATTCTATGTATTTTGAGTTAATTCTATAATTCTCTTTGAATATAGTTATCTTCAGCTTATGCTAAAGGTACCTATAGCAACTAGATTTTAAACTGTTTTTGTTGTCCTTACATTTCTATGAACTTTAGTAAATCAAGTTAATTAGAATAAGTCTGTATGAGTTAGTTTAGGATAGAAATGAGTCTTGAAGGCATATATAGTGTAGGCATCATCATAAGATTATGCTCCTTGGTCAATAATTCAATGTAGGAATGCAATGATAGAGTGGACTATTAAGATAGGTTTACCCCTAAATTTTGTTTAAGTCTACAATGCATTAGTTTTCCTCTACATTTTTGGCGTCATTGCTTGGGATGGTGCTACCTTCATAGTGTCATTAGTTTTAAGTTCTTTAATAGGTTAAATTTTTATTCCATCATTAGAATTAATCAATTCATTTTTTCTTCAGGACATACCAGACATTATACTAACATTGTGCAGGACTGTGGAAATATCAAGCTAAAACTACTATATGCGGAGGTAGAGAGATCACTGAGGTAGATTCCTCCCTTCAATTTCTCAAGATAACAAGGACACAACTGACTTTATCAACTACACAATAAAAAGTGCTAAAGAAGAGTTTCCTCTTACATCTTCATCAACACCTCCTACATCTCCATCAGCGTCCTGCACAGCCACAAAAGGGACTTTTAGAACCATGGCAGATGCTGCAGTAGAGGATCCTCTAGAACAAGAAATGTTTGAATTCCCTATCCTAGACCAAGCACAAGCTGCTACTCTGAAAAATATACCACCTTCTGCATTACCTATTTTCTACGGCTTGGTGACTGAAGATCCTGACACTTTCCTATTCGAGTTTGATGTCTTGTGTAGGAGTTATGATTGTTGGTAAGAGACATTGTGTGGATTCATAAGTGTTGTCATTGATGGCAACAAAGTCTATCCCACACATCTGCAGTACATAGTATGCCTATACTAGAAGTCAGATTGAAGATTATTTTGGTCCGATGAACAAGAACAGAGTATGTAACAAGGTCTGACAATCAGGTCCGGATCTCTCAGATGGTGTAACTCAGTAAGTTGTGAACTTGGACAAGTCAAGAGGGGTATCATGACTACTATATTCTAAAGATTTAGCCTCTAGGGATAAAGCAAGAAAAAGATATGAGCATCTAAGTGTTGGGTTCCAGTCAGGTAGAGCAGACAGAGGAAGAACTGACCGGCAGAGCATCCGACTTCAATCCGGATGAGTAAAAGGTGCTAATCAAGCAATCAGTGATATTATACATTGTTGGACGACATGATTTATGACTTCTATGCCTATGTGTTTGATATGCATCACTAATCAAGCATGGATTCAGCTGACAGATCAATAACTTACAAATATCTTAAGTGTTCTTGTTGCCGACTAAGAAGTTGTTGGAAATCATTGATGCAAATATATATACTTGATGGATTCAAGCCTGTAAGTGTGTGAAATGAATAGCATGTATGGTTAAGTGTGAAGAAAAGCATAGATAAGTGTGAAGGCAATAATTCAAGTCTAGAATGTGACAGGAAAGTTATATTAAGCAGAGGAAGAATGGAATGTGCAAAATCAGTATACTGTACCTAACCAAAACTAAAATCTGACATGCATAAATGTTGTTCATTAGTTCAAACACCTTGGTATCATCTATAAGCAATTGTAGACTATAAGTCTCTTGTAGGCAGGGGGCGTTTTGTGAGCAGTGTGCTCAGGTAGTGAGCCCTAATTGGCAAGTGACAAATTTGTACTCTTTATTCTTTTAACAGAGAATACAATCTTGGGTTAGTCACCCTATGGTTTTTCCCTTAACAAGGTTTCCACGTAAAAATCCTTGTGTCATGTGTTAATTTCCTTTTCAACTCTTATGATTGTCTTGTTTTGGCATAACATTAAATGATAAGTTAAGAAAAGGAAAAAAAATAGAAAAGTTATAAGGTAACTGATTCACCCCCCTCTCAATTATCTGCATTGTTTCCAACAATTGGTATCAGAGCCAAGTTCCTCTGAATAAAGCCTAACAGCTTGACGAAGATCTGGGAATCTCAATGGATGCATATGGTATGAAGGAACAACTTCAGTCTGCCTAGATGATCTTGAACAATCCCACCCTGAAGTCAATAATTTGAGAGAAAGACTCAAACAAGCTGATGATTTCATAAATGAGCTAAAAGAAAAAATTAGTATTTATGTGAAGAAGAGAAAGGAACTACTCCAAAAATTAGCCAATCATAATGAAGTCAATGATTTTGATGAAGATCTAAATGCGAAAAGCAAGCTATGTGAAAAGTTGTCAAAAGAAGTCATTATGGTAAGGCATGAAATGGAATCAAGGGTTATGAGATTCACACAAGAAATTGAAGAAAAAGAGGAAGATTGAAGATTGAAGATAATATACAACAATCCCTCAAGGAGAAAATAGAGGACTACCATAAAATGGACAGAATAATCAGGCATCTTGAATCTGAGCTTGAAGAAGGTAGAGATAATGAAAAACAACTTGAAAATCAGATAGACACTCTTAAACAAGATCTTCAATTTGCAAATGAATACAAAGAAAGTTCAAGATAAGTTCAACCCAACTTGAAGTTCTTCATGAAAGCCAAAAGAGGGTAGATGATAAGCGTGTCTTGGGATATGAGAAAGGTGAAAGCTCTGGATCCGGTCAGAAGAAATCTAGATCAGGAAATCAAAGAAACAGGCCTAGAAGACCTCCGGTAAGGCAACCAAATGCTCAAAAATATCCATCCTTCAATGGATACTGCTTCAATTGCAACAAATTTGATCACAAAGCAATCCAGTGCAGAAACATAATGAATCAATTTAATTCATCCTTCTTCGGTCAATGTTTCAGTTGCAGAAGTTATGGTCACAAATCTAATGAATGCAAAAATATGCAAATGAACAATTCTTTCAATGGTAAATGCTTTGCATGCAGTAGGATTGGACATATGGCTAATGAGTGCAGATCAAGAGGATATCATTCAAATAAGCAAAGAAATGTTATGTGTTACAATTGCAATAGATCCGGTCGTATTGCCAAATTCTGCAGAAGCAGAAATCAGGGAAGAAAAGGTCTGATGGAACATGATCAAAAACAAGATAAAGACAAAGGTAAAGTAAATGCGAATGAAGTTTAAAAGGAGATGAGCAAGATTTGGGTAAAAAGGGGTACAATGAATATTGGGGATGGATCCGCACCAGAATCTGGTGCTGATATTCCTTCTGGAAACTAAAAAGCAAGCTCTGGCTCAGGGGTTGCTGCAGAGAAGATCATTTTTCCCCAGCCAACTAGTGAGTGCCTAAATTCAGCACTTTGAGTCAAAATAAGAGGTTACGGTTTAAAGGGTTTGAGAAGACTCACTTGAAAGTCATCTAGACAAAATTTGACAAATCTGCATGCAAATTTGAGCTATTTATGAGGAGATCCTATATTGACAGCTATCTGGTAAAGCAAAATTTCATAGACAGATCTGGTATGATCCAGAATTGAAATATTTTAATCTACGGACCTATGGCATGTTTGAATAAGGTGAAGATATGTTGTCAACCCTCATAAACAATGATTTGAAGATCCGCAAGACAATCCAAGAAAAGCTCATTTGAGAAGCAGGGTAACCAGATGACTTAAAGACTTGTGCATTTATTACAAAAGGAAATTACAGTTTATGCAAGGATAAAAGGGTTCTTTCACTCATTATTTACACACTTGCACTCGTGAAGAAGAAAAGAAGAGCTATGCGAAGAAGATCCTACAATTCACTCAAGTTCAACTGAAAATTGAATTCAACCAAAGATTCGTTCTGGTTTCTGCTTCAAACCCTAAAGCATGAAAAGGTACTTCCCTTCTGAAAACTCTCTTTGGGTCTCTTGCAAAAATGGATACTCCAATGGTTGTCAATATTTATGATAGGCCAAGACCTAAATTCAAGAAACACCCTTACAAATCTCTAGAAGTTGATCCCTTGGGTGCGTTTTCTAGCATTCCACACAGAGTCTTGCATGTAGAAGATGTTAGGGTTTATATCCATGTAAATATTGAAGAATTTGGAGACTCAAAATTGATGGACATTTATCACAAACAACTAATAGATGAGAATTTTGAACTCAAACCTGAATTCAAGGCCCTCCAAGACAAACACTTCAGACATTGTATACATTTTTTGTGTTTTGCAGAAGACGATTAGGTCCGGTATGTTCTAAGTAGGATGCATGATAATTTTATGTGGCTAATGAGGCCATTCAAGATAACTAAAGATGCCATCAGGGCAGTGACCAGACTGCATTCATCTGGTGGGTTACCCACACTCAAATCTATGAAGAACCAAATGGTAACTGAAGCCACCGGATCAAAATTTGACAAAAGAGCAATTACTATAGATGACATCACAGATCCGTATGTCAAGTTTGCTTCAATTATAATCGGCTACAAAATCTACCATTCAAGCAGGGAGAATTATGTGTCTGCTACAACAATCTATGCTACATATCAGATGTTGAGGGAAGATGCAGATTATGATCTGTGTGAACTTCTTCTAAATCAGTTGTTGGGGAACTTGCAGAAGATCAAAAGGGATAAGAAAAACTCCTTTAAATATTTTTTTTTTGTAAAGGGGTAAAAACTTTATTGAAATTCAGAAAAGAACATTACAAAGCATCAAAGGGCCAAGGCCCTAGTAATCCATAAGAAACAACCATACAAAGCATGAAACAACATCATCCTTCACCAATACCATTCCCATCCTCAGCAAGAATCTTCTCCAAGTCATGTCAGAGCTCATGAGGAACCTGCTCCCATTCATCAATCTTCCAGCCATCTAAATGCTCAGAAGCCCACTTAGCCAAACAATCTGCTACCCTATTCCACTCCCTTGGAATATGGACAAAAGACACCATCTCCATCAAAGAACTTATCTGCAAAATCTACTGCACCATCATAGCCAACTGCCAACTAACATCAGAAACCTTCTGTGTATTCAGTAAATTAATCAAAACCTATGAATTAGACTCATAGATAACCTTGCGCCATCTCCATAAGCCCTCTCCAAAGCATAGAGGATCGCCAAACCTTCCATAAGGTTGATAGTTTGCCATCCTTCATGAATAGAATAGAAAAAAACCACCGATCCCAAAAAATCCCTGCCAGTCCCACCAATCTCAGCAAGGCCAAGATTGCCCCTTGAAGAACCATCAGTATTGAGCTTCAGAATGCCAGCCAGAGGGGGAAGCCATCTCCCCACCCTTTGAACTTTCTTTTTCACTTGCCTTCCTCTCCTGACACAAGCAGAAGATGGAGACAACCCCTGAATACCCAATCTATCCACCAGCTCAGCATCTCCTTTCTCCAAAGGGAACACCACATCACACTTAGATTCCACCGTCTCCCAAATCATACTCATAATTTTGTGCCAAACTTGTTGAATCAATAGCTTCTCACCTCGAAATATTCTGTGATTCCATTCCAACCAAATCTGCCATAGTATGAAGGAAGGCCCAACATACCACACATCTTGCAAGAAAGAGGCCATAGAAGGAGGTCTACCCAGACTACTCCAAAAATCCACTAGGGAAGAAGCATGAACATAGGGGCTTTTCCAAACTTCCCACCAAAAATGCCAAAGCTGCAAAGTCAAGGGATAATGGAAAAACAAGTGAGAGGAGTCCTCCTCTCCACATCCACACATAACACACATAGAAGGACCTTGAAAACCCTGCTTCTGAATATTATCCCAAGTCAAGCACCTATTCCAAGCCAAAGTCCAAATAAAGCAATTACACTTTGGCCAAGAAAGCTTATTCCACATTTTCTTCCACCAATGAACCTCCACCCCATCCAGCTGGTTAGATAACAACACCTGATATTCAGAAGCAACAGTATAGACACCCTTAGGATTAGGAGACCAAGAAAGAACATCCCCTTCTTGGAGGGAGCTACAACGTCTACAAGAAAGGATACTATGAAGCTCAACACACTCCTCCTCCATACCAATAACATGCCACTCATCAGGATTCTTCCATCTCACCACCACCAACTGCCCATGAGAAGAAAAGGACTTGAAGTCACTCACCCTTGACCAACCTACTTCACAGAACCTCTAGCATAGAGTCACCAAATTAGGAAACTGAGAAACAATGGGAGGAAAACCATCCCAAGAATCAGACCAAAAATGAGCTTTTGTCCCTCTTTTACAAATCCAAAATAAACCATCCTTAACCAGAGCAACCCCTTTCTTGAGCGTACTCCAAATCACCGAGCCTTTCCCCACTAGTGGATAATGAGGAATATCAATTTGAGGGATCCCTGGGAAGTATTTCTAAGTTAATATCCTGGCCTAGATCCCATCCTGCTCCACACACCACCGCCAATACAATTTAGCAGCCAACGCCATCCCTAAAAATGACGACTGCCTTAACCCGAGGCCGCTAAACTGCTTTGGGCTACAAACAATGACCCATCTAACAAGGCTCCATTTAGAGGACAAGAAGCTACCAGCCCATAAAAACTATCTTGCTAAGGAATTTAATTCCCTAACAAAACCCAAAGGGGCCACCTGAATCATACATCTATAAATGGGGAGGGCCTGCACCACAGACTTGAGCAACTGAACACGACCCGCAAAGGACAACAAGCAATGGGTCCAATGATTAACTTTCACACGAAATTTATCCAGAATATTCTGCCAAGACTCCTTGGGAAGTCTTCCAATAGAGATGGGAATACCAAGATAGGTCAAAGGGAGAACCCTAGTCTGAAATCTCAAGATATGAGCAATTCACCTCTGAATGGAACGTGGAGTATTGAAGAAAAAGGTGGAAGACTTATCTTCATTAATCAATTGGCCCGAAGCTAGAAGATAAACATCCAACACCTTGCGCAAATTTGAAGCTTCCCTAATTGTAGCCATACCCATCAAAGCAGTGTCATCAACAAACTGCAAGTGAGACTGTGGAGGTAAACTACCTCCCCACCCCTAGCCCTGGATGAAACCTAACTCCACATTCCTTCTTATCAAGTGTCCCAGACCCTAAACAAGAAGAAGAAACAATTAAGGAGAGAGGGGGTCACCCTGCCGCAAACCCTGAGAGGCACCAAAAAGCTCAGAGTGCTCACCATTTATTAACACAGAGAAGGCGACCGAAGTAACACAACTCATAACCCAATAAATCCACTCATCCCCAAAACCAAAAGCATCAAGAACCTTCCGAAGGAAGGACCATCGAACACGGTCATAAGCCTTAGCCATATCAAGCTTGATGAACATTGCCTTATCTTTGGAATTAGCCATAGAGTGAATGGTTTCAGTTGCAATAACAACCCCATCCAGAATCTGATGACCCACCACAAAACCACTCTGTTCCTCAGAAATCAGCACTTTAAGCCACTTTTTCAACATATCAGCAATCAATTTAGAGATAATTTTATAAATCACATTGCAAAGAGAGATAGGACGAAATTGACTTAACCTATCCGCCCCATCACACTTTGGGATGAGAGAAAGGAAGGTAGAATTCAAAGCCCGTAACATCTGTTTATTCTTATGAGACTCCTGAACAACTGCCAACAAGTCCAACTTGATAATCTCCCAGAATTCTTGAAAGAACTCAATCGGGAAACCATCAGGTCCGGGAGCTTTCCCCCTCTTCATTTGAAACATGATCCCCTCTAGCTTCTCAATCGAAATATCACCCATAAGATGCTCATTCATCTCCCTAGAAACCAAAGAAGGTATACAAGAAAGGACTTGAGCTTCCTCATCAGAACCCCCCTGCGAGTCCTCCCTGAATAAAGAAGCAAAATATTGCATAGCTTCACATGTGATTTCATGAAAAGAAGAAAGAGTTTCACCCCTGTCATTCACCAGAGTAGAAATAGAATTGCCATGTCTCCTGGCTTTCATCGAGTTGAAGAAAAAAGCGGTATTTTTATCCCCTTCCTGAAGCCACTTAATCCGAGCCTTTTGTTTCCGAAAAACTTCCTCTCGTAGCTCACACTCTTCTAATTCTTTCAAATCCCTAGTCGCTTTCTAAAGTAGGTCCTCAGTCACTCCATCCTTCCTGATCAACCTCGTAATACCATCCAACTCAGCCTGGGCAACAGTCTTAGCACAGAAAATGTTTCCAAAGCACTGTCGATTCCAACGTTTAAGCTAATACTTGACAAATTGAAGTAACTTAGCAAAAGTATACATTGCTGTACCATAAGCAGGTCTACCATACCTCCACCACTCAACAATATAGTCATGGAAAGAGGAGTCACACAACCACATAAGCTGGAACTTGAAAGAAGGAGACCGAGACACACGAGCTGAAGAAATAGCCAGCTTGATAGGCTAATGATCTGATCCCCTCCAATCCAAAATTTCAGAGTTAGATGACCACAACCCACCAACCCAGTAGCAAGAAACTGGAAAGCAGTCAAGTCATTCTGCAATGCAGTTATTCCCAATCCTCTGATTATTCCAAGTAAACTAGCCATTAATGGGCTTGATATCCACAAGATTTAAAGCTGAGATGTTATCCTAAAGTAGCAACGCAGAAGGCTCAAGCCTCGCAATACCACCCCACTTCTCAGCCAACTTAGAAATAGCATTGAAGTCTCCAGCCATAATCCACAGATAGAAAGGAACCATGCTTCGGACAAACCGGATATGGGACCACAAAAGTTGTTTACCCTGAAGTTTAGTAGGCACATAGATATTGGAGAAGAGAACAAACTCCCTTGTCTCAAAACAAGATGCAATCATAGAGATAGAAGACTGAAAGGACAACCACCAAAGAGGGTAGATCTTCTGAGCATTCCATAAACAAGCCACTCCTCCAGTAGACACTTGAGTACCAATACACTGGCACTCTCCACTCCCCCACAACTTAGGCACTAAACCAAACATACACTCCACTGATAACTTAGTCTCCTGCAGGAAAAGAACATCAGGAGATTGACTTCTAACCAAATCACGAACAACTTTTTATCAAGGGCCACTATTCAAGCCCCTTACATTCCAGGATAGAACAATCATTTCAAGGGGCTCGAAAAATGAGAATCCAAAGTCTTAACAGGACTCTACCAAAGTTTCCCCTGTTAATTTAATCTTATCCAAATCCTTTTTTCTACCAAGCTTGGAAGACTTCTCCCCAGCCCCTTTTTTTGGATCCTTTTGATGAAGACCCAAATGAGAAGAAGAAGACTTATTAATCTTCACCCCCTCAGTACCTGCATTTGAAACAAGAGGAGATCCATCCTCACCACCCTTCTTCCCAACTATAATAGGAACTGATTCCACCTGGACTTCCATTTGAACATCTGTGTCCATTTGCAAAGCCCTATTGTCCTACAAAACCTGAGTAGCTTCAGAAAGAAGGCCCTCCTGTCCTATACCTTAAGCACCCTGATCCATATTCACCAAGCCTAGATTCACGTCCTGCTGGCTGAGATCATCTAAAACTTCAAATCTGTTGAAATAATCTTCATCCTGCCTTTCCTCCAAAGTCCTCTTTTGACCTCGATTCATGTTTCAAGCCTTGACAGGAATGAAACCATCAGCCCCATCCACATCACCAGGAATGGGTTCCTTCCCCTTTTCAACTCTAGGGGGATTGTGGGGAGGTTGAGAAGACTGGGAGTCCACAGGCCTAGCCTTAGGGCATCTCCTCTGTAAATGTCCATATTCATGACAGAGACGGCACCGAAAAGGAAGAGTCTCATAGTCCAACTGTTACACCCAAGAGTAAGGACCCGCACACATATCCACTGAATCTAGCAAAAGTTTACTTAAATCAATCTCAACACAGATACGAGTAAAAGTCATCACCTTTTTAACTTGAGTTTGCTGGGAAGCACCAACTAGTTTTCCTAGCATTGAAGCCAACAAGTGTAAAACATCATCCCGCCAACATTCCATAGGAAACCTTGGAAGCCAAACCCACTCTGAAACCCGATTCGAAAGCTCTTCAGTAGGATTGAATCCCACATGCCAAGGTTTAATAAATAACCCAATCTGATTATGAAAATAGGGGCCTCCTTCAAAGGCCTTGTTGCGATCCACCAAGCAATTGAATGAAACCATGAAAAAGTTATTTGCTAAAAGCATAACCTTGATTTCTCCCTCTGGCATCTAAGTCCGTTGGGCCCATGATTCAAGAAATTGTAAAGAAACCCACATCCCCATAAACTTGCACAGCAATGCATGCTTCAAATAATAATCAATATCTTTTACAATCATCTTCAGCGGGATAACCAATTTTGGCCTCTCCTCTCAATGTTCAAGACATCCATTGATCTTCATAATCCGAGTACCACCAAACAAACCTGAACCAACCAACCCTGGATCTGGTGAGAACAAGTTATTATTAAAAACCTTCGAAGCATGCGAAGGAGAATTTGCACCAACCGTTGCTGAGCAAAAATCCATCTTGGGACTAGCCCCTGCAGACTCCCTGATCGGCATTGAAACTAAACAAGATCTAAGGTGGGCAAGCAGGCCCCCGAGAAAAAAGAACCACCACTAGGGTTTAACCGATCCACCACCTAGCACTGCCTTTGAACTGTAGACCCAAACCAACCAGGCACAAAAACCCCACCCACGGCCTCCAACCAGGCACAAAACCTCCGCACGCTCAGGGAGAAAGATACACCGATGTAGATGAAAAAACTTTGCACTGATAAAAAACACAACCCCAGACCTCCCCGAAATGCATGCACTCCCCACACTTTGCATGGCCAAGAAAAAACTAGAGGATTGAGCTAGGGCACGAAAGCCCTAGCTCGACATGCAAAGCAAAAAATTGACATCCTCCAAACAATCCTACTTTTTTTTCTCCAACACAAAATAAAATTACTCAAAACTCCTTTAAATATGGTAGTCTAATACTATGTCTATTTTTCTATTATATGAATGAGCTACCTAGATCAAATGATTGGGTCTAGAAAAATGATAAACCTGTTGCAATTTAGATCAAAGATTACATGTATGGATTTGGTGATGCTCAAGCCCAAAACATAGCCCTCTGGGTTACTTTAAGAATTTCCAAAGCATGATGCAAGCCAGAGAAAGAATACCACAAACAATAGTTGACAAATACAAAGATACAGTCTGCTTCATGGTTGACACTGATCAATGCCTAATGGAGGTAGTTCAGCCAAGAACTGTATGGATAATGCCTATGGGATATGAGGTTGATGAAAAAATCTTGGAGCTACATATTCAACACCTACTGAGCCAGCCTAAGGACACTGAAGCAGAAAGGTTTGGCACCTTTGAAGAGCTAAGTATAAAAATACATGTTGAATTAAGATAGCCGAAGATGACGAGGAAAGTAAGAAAGGAAGTTGAAGAAATTGCCAAAAGATTTGGCATATCAAAGGAGGTTGTAGATGCTAACAGAGGGAAAATAGAGAGGGCAGAGATAGAAAGACAAGAAGCAAAGAAAGAAAGTGCTCATGTACAAACCTCCTCTCAGACTAGATCCTCCAAGAGCTCTACTCCTATAGCTTCCAAAAGCTCAAAGTCTACCAAATCAGAAGTCAAGACATCCAGAAAAAGAGAAAAGAGGATGAAGACCAAAGCCACAAGGACATATACAAGCCATAAAGATGATGAAGAAATAGAATCAGATGAAGAAATCAGGAAAATAAAGAAGAAGAGAACATATGGGAAGTTCTCTACTAGTAGAAATGAGGAAGAGAAGGTAGAGGAATTTGTTGAAAAGCCCACTCTTTCCATTGATGACATAGTTCTATGATGAATACAATGATGCTGACAAGAGAATTCTAGAAGAGGCTACTGTAAGGTACTTGAACATTTACAATAAATCTTTCATTGAAATTATATCATTGATTCCTAAGAGCCTAGAAAAGGTACTTGAGCTGAGAAAAGAGAATGCAAAGGCAAAAGACTTAGAGATTCGGGAGCAGATAGCAGTTACTGTGGATGGGAACCTGTAGTCGATGACATAGTTCTATGATGAATACAATGATGCTGACAAGAGAATTCTGGAAGAGGCTACTGTAAGGTACTTGAACATTTACAATAAATCTTTCATTGAAATTATATCATTGATTCCTAAGAGCCTAGAAAAGGTACTTGAGCTGAGAAAAGAGAATGCAAAGGCAAAAGACTTAGAGATTTGGGAGCAGATAGCAATTTAGCTTTATCCTTCCATCACTTCAAAACAAATGAGCATGATTTTCAAGGAGTGTAAGGATGAGTTCTGGAGAAAGGAGAGAATGAACAAACTCATTCTTGGAGAAACTAACCAAGTAGCAAGTGAAACAAAAGATATCCTCTAGAATGCCTTAAAGAGATTCAATCTTCCTATTGTAGAGGAAATAGATGAAGAACCTTCTACCATGGATGTTGAAGAATCAAATGATGTCAATGAAAAACCTTCTGACAAGGATGTCGAAGGATTAGAGAAAATAAATGAAGAAATCTCTAAGAACTTAGACTCCTCAGTTCTGGAAGAGGAAGTTCATGAAGCAGAAAATACAGGTGACATCTCTCCTTTGGATCCCACTGCAATTGTGACAAACATTCCAGACACTAAAGCTAAAGGGGAAGGTAGAAGAGAGGAGAAGAAGATTCAAGGAAAAGAGGATAAAGGAAAAGAAGAAGAACAAGCAGAAAAGATTAATAATGTCTGTTCTGGTATCTCAAAAGGAAAGAAGTCTCAATCACCAGCAAGAGACACTATAGAGACAATGAAGAACTTCTTAGACAGAGAAATGATGGAGCTAGATGAAGCTGAGGTATTTCAAGGATCACTGAATTTTGACTCTCTCCCTAGTTCAGACAATGAAAATAACATCTTTTGCTCAAGCCAAAGCAAAAGAAAAACTCTTGAAATCTAACATGGAGGATTGTGAGCTATTGGAGATTGCATCTGGCATGCTGGAGAAGATTATGCCAACCTACCAAAAGGATCCTTCTGCCTCTCCATCCAGTAATTTGAAAAACTTAGTCAATTTTGATAACACTCATTTTGAATCCTTAGAGAAATCAGCATAGACTAAGGTCCAAAAGGAGTTCTTGGGAAAGAGGTTCAGTGAAGTACAAGGGCTAATTACTAATGATAGAAGAACCTTAGGCATTGGCATAAAGATTCTTGAAAATGCTCTTAAATATGGTGGGGGCATATACAAATTTTGTTTAACTTGGCCTAAAGTGATAGAGGACATTGAGAAGAAAGTAAAAGAACAAGAAGGAAAACTGTCAAGTTTGCCTCAGAATTTTGATCCCCTTACTACCTCTTTGGTGAATCATGAATGTCAATCTATTTCTATAATAAATGAAATTAAAGAACTTGTTAAGGAGAAAAAGAACATAATAGATAGAATGGGTAAGCTCAGAGGGATAATCATCCCTAAGTTAGAGGCAATGCATGATGCCTTAACAGAGGCACAAAACACAATCCAGACCAATGATCGAATAGACCTAAAGAGGGTAGAAGCATATGTGTTTTTATTGAGTGGACACATCTCCATTTGGGATAGAATGAAGAGGAGTTGGGCCACAAAAATCATCTAGTTGAATACAACCTTTGCAGATATACTTAAGTATGTGTAAGTATAACATATGATTTATATATACTTATGCGGCCATGTATAGAACAATGTTTGCAAAATTTTGGTATGTGGATTCCTCCCTTTGCCATTGATGTCAAAGGGGGAGTGAAGAGTAGTGAAAAATGTGGAGTCCAACTAAGGGGGAGCTCTGATAAAATAGTGCAAAAGACAGAGCATCAGCCAAGGGGGAGTTACTGCAACACTTAACCATTTTTTAATAAGTGTTGCCATCAATGCCAAAGGGGGAGATTGTTGGCAAGAGACACTATGTGGCTTCATAAGTGTTGTCATTGATGACAACAAAGTCTATCTCACACATCCACAGTACATAACATGCCTATACCGAAAGTTAGATTGAAGATTATTTTGGTCCGGTGAACAAGAACATAGTATGTAACAAGGTCTGAAAATCAGGTCCAGATCTCTCAGATGGTGTAACTTAGTAAGTTACAGACTTGGACAAGTCAAGAGGGGTATCATGACTACTGTATTCCAAAGATTTAGCCTCTGGTGATAAAGCAAGAAAAAGATATGAGCATCTAATTGTTGGGTTCCAGTTAGGGAGAGCAGACAAAGGAAGAACTGACTGGCAAAGTATCAGACTTCAATCTGGATGTGTAAAAGGTGCTGATCAAGCAATCTGTGATATTATACATTGTTGGCTGACATGATTTATGACTTTTATGCCTATGTTTTTGATGCACATCACTAATCAAGCATGGATTCAGCTGACAGATCAATAACTTACAAATATCTCAAGTGTTCTTGTTGTCAACTAAGAAGTTGTTGGAAATCCTTGATGCGGATATATATATACCCAATGGATTCAAGCCTGTAAGTGTGTGAAATGAATAGCATGTATGGTTAAGTGCAAAGAAAAGTTGAGATAAGTGTGAAGGTAGTAATTCAAGCCCGGAATGTGACAGGAAAGTTATATTGAGCAGAGGAAGAATGAAATGTGCTAAATCAGTATATTGTACCTAACCAGAATTGAAATACTACATGCATAGATGATGTTCATTATTAGTTCAAACACCTTGGTATCATCTGTAAGCAATTGTAGATTGTAAGTCTCTTGTAGGCAGTGGGTCTTTTGTGAGCAGTGTGCTCGGGCAGTGAGCCCTAATTGGAAAGTGACAAATTTGTACTCTTTATTCTTTTAATAGAAAATACAATCTTGGGTTAGTCATCCCATGGTTTTTCCCTTAACAGGGTTTCCACGTAAAAATCCTTGTGTCATGTGTTAATTTCTTTTTCAGCTCTTATAATTGTCTTCTTTTGGGATAACATTAAATGATAAGTTAAGAAAAGGAAAGAAAATACAAAATTTATAAGGTAATTGATTCACCCCCCCTCTCAGTTATCTGCATTGTTTCCAACAATGACTACACCACTAATCCTTACAAACTCAAGATGTTCCCTACCACACTAAAAGATGCTACTTTAAGGTGGTTTATGGGGTTGGGGAAAGATGTCATTCCATACTGGGATACCATGAAGACAAAGTTCCTAGCAAAATATAAAGACTACTGCAGAGGCCATGATAGGAGGAGAGATGACATCTTCCAGATGTCACAGAAAGAGGATGAACCACTAGAAGACTATGTTGAATGATTCCAATTTGCCTTGAAAAAAAACCCTCAAAATAGATTGTCTGAAGAATCGCTAAAGCTAGTCTTTTTGAGGGGAGTCAATGATGATTGCATGGATGCCCTCAATCTCATTGGAACAGGGGATATATCTCAACTTCCCTATGAAGATGTCTGTAGAGCTTGCAGAAATTATTCTAGAACCTTTTCTAGAAAACCAAGGGGAGAATGAGCAGCCATCACAGGCAAGGCAACTATTGGAGTTTCAAGAGTGGAAATTAGTAACCTGCCAGCCAACATGAAGGAGGACATTATTAGCCATATGGCTACATAGTTGGACACTCTACATATAAAGAAGAAACAAGAAGAGGTAGATGTAATGCTTACTTAATATAGTCCCAACTGTAGACAAAGGAAGACCAATTGTAAATGCAAAAGGGTGGCCAATATCTAGCAAGAAAAGATTGAAAGGCCAGAATTACAGGCATTTGAAGGAGAAGATGGGTAAATGTTCTTTATAGTTCAAAGGAGACCTTGGCAACAAAGGCAATGTATGCCCTCTGATCCACTCAAATTTAATTCTTCCTTTCCTGCTGTAAACTAGAATTTCTCTGCTTGGAATAATCAACAATGGCCTGGTAACCCAAATGCATGGCAAAACCCACAATGGCCTACTCCACAAGCTGGTTGAAACCAACAACAACCAAACCTATGGCCTCAACAAAATTTCCAAGGTCCCAACTATAACCCCGAGTGGCCTACTCAGCAGCAACAATGGCAGCCTCAATGGAACAAGGGCCAAGAATGGTAGCAAAATGCACAATTTAAACAACTAATGATTCCATCTCAGCCATAGCAGCCAACCATAATGCTGTGATCAACACCTCAGAATCCACCTCCTAGACCCACCCAAATTCCTACCCAACCTACACCTAACCCTAACAACAAGCCTGTCTAGCAGGTTTATACTAACGAGGTAATGCAATATCCCACCTATGGGGTGGATGAGGTGAGTAATGTTCATCTTAGATCAGGGAAGCAACTTGTAGGGCCTTCATCTCCCCAAATTATAGAGCTTGAAGATGAAGAACCCACTGAAGAAGCCTCAGATAAACCACCTTTGGAACCTGAGTCAACCCAAGATGCCCAAACTACCTTACAACATAAGCCTCCTCCTTTCCCTGAGCACTTGGCAATGCAAAAGCAAACAACCCAAATTGATATTGTCCTTCTCAGTCAGCTAAAAGATATAAGCATCAAGATTCCCTTAATCCAAGCCATCAAGGATATTCCTATCTACACCAAAACTATTAGGGATCTTTGCATAAAGAATCTGGGAAGGAAGAGAATAGACCCTTAGATAGTGCATGTTTTAGGTAATCTTGCTGATATCATGCTAGGTAATATAACTGTTCCCAAATATACAGATCCAGGTAGTCCAGTGGTGGATGTCAAGATCAATGGGACTCTGATTAAGAATACTTTGATAGATTTAGGTGCTGTAATTAATGTCATGACCAAGAAGACAATGCAGACACTCCAATTGAACAACCTTAGGCCTATTCAGACAGTCTTGCAATTAGCTAATAGGTCTACAGTCAAACCTGAAGGAGTCATAGAAGATTTGGTCATTGCATTAGATTCTTGGGTATACCGTACTAATTTTATAGTATTGCAGCCAAAGGTTAATCTTGTTGGTTATCCTCTTATACTAGGTAGACCATGGCTTGCCACTGCTGATGCATTTATAGGTTGCAGGTCTGGTAACATGATCATATCCAATGGGACAGTGACCAAGAAATTGGTTTTATATCTACCAACCCAGCCATACCACGAGTTTGAGCAGACCATTTGGCCTAGCCTGGAGGATGAGGACACCTATTTCCTGTAAACCCTGATGACTATTGAATGCAACCCTTTATTGAATATTCCAGATGAAGATGAATTAATTGCTCACATTATACAAAATAATTATGGGAGGCACCCACAGTAGCAAGACTGCCTATCTTGCTTACAAGACCCTTTGAGCAGCATAATACCTAACAGTTCATTAGAAGAAGTCTCCCAAATCTTCCATGCGTTATTACCGCAGCAATGCTTACCTGTATTACCTAGCTTTGATTTGTCTTCCATGCAAGAATTGTCCAAACAAGTAGAAATCAAGTCAGGCAAGATGTTGAATATTAACAATACATTAACTGATGAACAACATCAATCCCTACATGAAATATTGCATACACACTCAACAACATTTGCTTGGGATTACAGTGACATGAAAGGCATTGATCGTACCTTATGCATGTACAAAATATATATTAATGATGGCTATAGACCCATCAGGCAGCAGCAGAGGTGCATGAATCTTGCCCTCAGAGAGATTGCAAAAGTTGAGCTTCAAAAGCTTCTAGATGTAGGGTTTATATACCCCATTTCCGACAGTGAATGGGTTTCACCATTGGTCATAGTGCCCAAGAAAGGTGGAAAATGGAGAGTTTGTGTTGATTACAAGGAACTGAATACTGCTACCAGGAAGGATCACTTTCCATTGCCATTTATTGACCAAGTTCTTGACTCTTTAGCAAGCAAGAAATATTTTTCCTTTCTTGATGGTTTTAGTGGCTATAACCAGATTAAGATTGCTCGAAAGGATTAGGATAAGGTAATGATTACTTGCCCTTAGGGGACATATGCATATTTTGTCTTACCCTTTGGTTTGTGCAATGCTCTAGCTACATTTCAATGAGCAGTCCTTAGTATTTTCTCTGATTTTTCCCATGACAACATGGAGATTTATATGGATGACTTCACCACATATGGTGACACATATGATGAATCCTTACACAATTTAGAGAGAGTGTTGAAAATATATATAGAGCACAACCTCTCTTTGAGTAATGAAAAGTGTTTTTTGATGATGACACAGGGAATAGTCTTGGGACATTTCATCTCAAGTGTAAGCATCCAAGTTGACCCAAAGAAGATTGAGATCATATCTACCCTGCCTATTCCACAAAGACAGAATGATGTAAGGAGCTTCCTGGGCCATGCATGATACAACAGGAGGTTCATTCAGGATTTTAGCAAGATTTTTGCACCTCTGTTTACTCTACTAACTAAGGACAGTGAATTTGAATGGACATCAGATTGTCAGATTTCTTTTGAAAAGATAAAAACATCATTGACACAAGCCCCTATTCTCAAAGGTCCAAATTGGTCACTACCTTTTCACATCCATATAGATGCATCAGATTTTGCCATTGGGGCAATCCTAGGCCAACATGAAGGAAACAAAGAATATGCCATATATTATGTAATTAAAAATCTGCAAGGAGTTGAGTTAAACTACACTATGATAGGGAAAGAGATGTTGGCAGTTGTTTATGCAATTAATAAATTTAGGCACTACGTAACTGGTTACAAGGTATTCATGCACATAGATCATGCATCCATCAGATATTTAATGAATAAGCCAATAGTGGGTGGAAGACTTGTTGGGAATTAAGGTGTAATGCTTCACCACTCTCAACACCAAAGTGCAACAAAGAAACATCCTAATTTTTTTTTAACCACTTTTATTTAAAAGGTGAAGTGAATAATCTTTATAAGACTCATAATCACATCTCTCCACTTACTAAATCTATGTATTGACCTTAGATGGAATTTTTATACACATTCTAAAAGTATAAAAAGAATAAAGATAACAAAATAAATCTAATTATAATATGCATTTATATTTATTAGAAGCCTTCTTTTTGATTGGTTAAAAAATAAAAAAATAAAAAATAAAAAGTAGTAAATAATTTAAACAAGAGATTGAAAAGAATTATTAAAAGTAATTCATTTACTTGCCCATGGTATTTAATTTAAAAGAAAGAAATAAAAATTAGTAAATAATTTTTACAAGAGATTACCACAAAACTCCTATAATAATAATTTCATATTTCCAAGGCTAGTAGCTTAGTCAAATTAATAGCTTAGTCAAATATCTCTCTCTCTCTTGTAGGTAGGCCAATAGGCTCAAGTGGAACATAAGAAGGATAATAAAATATTTATTTTACAAGGGCATTCGACTATCTTAAGATTTTCCCTAAGCCAATAACTCGAATTAATTATGCTAACCCTAAGAAATAAAATAGATACATCTAAGGAAATACATGCTCAAATGTGAATAATAACACAAGAGTTATTTAACCTTTCCTTTTTAACTTTTACATGGCTCATAAATAAATAATAATGCAAGATTTAATTAAATCTTTCTAACTGATACATCATGTGAACATGGGACAAAAAAAACCTTTTTTTGATTAATTAAATTCAATTATGTAATGCCCCCTCATTTTTTGTTTCGACAGTTGATAGTTTTTCTATTGCATTTAGACAGTTTTGAGACATTTGAGTTGTTAGACTTATCGTTTATGCTTATTATGTTCATGATGGACTATGGTTGACTAATGTGGTAATGGACATGTGTTATGAGTAGTATGAAGACATTATTGTTATTACAATTTGTGATGTATTTTGACATGATTAGTTGATGGTTAATTGATTATGCAGAATAATGTTACTATGTTTTTTGGATTGAATGTTATCTGATTGTTAGCTAGAAATGTTTATGTTTATTTCTATGCTTGAGAGCAGGGATGGTGTAGTATTGCTCCTTTGAGCACCCTACTACGATGTGATTCCCTGACTCCGTGTGTTTGATATATTTGCATATGTTTGTATACAACCTATCGTTTTGATGCATGTTGTAGGTACCGGGCATCGACTCCACCTGACTGAGCAGGTCTAAGCGTGCCCTTACACCAATGGATCATGTTGATGGGAGATAACATGGGGTTTTCCTAGGTCAGTCTCTATTTTCAGTCTATGGTTGTGGGTCTTGATGTCACTCTAGGATTCTTGTCTCGGTTTTGGTCGTCATGTGGTTGTAGAGGTATTGTTGAGTTTTGCTTATTAAGCCAATGTGTATTTTGGGAATGCATTAATTATTATATTAATAATGTTATTAAAATGTCAAATATAATAGTATTTTATTTAGTCGTAAATTATTAAGGAAATTTGGAATATTATTTAAGTAAATTTCAATAAAGATTAAACTAATTATTTTAATGTTTTTATAAAGATTGAGTTATGAGTATGTAACATTGTGTTAATAAAATAGTATATAGTAAATTATAGAATAATATTAGTTAATAATTTAATTCTTGTTAGTTGTCAACTAAGTTTTCAATTTTGGGGAATCTCCAAGAAAAGTAAAAAAAAAATATTTGCTTCAGAGTAGTGGGATTTTCTGTAACGGAATTATGATAGTGGACATTTATGACTCTTGGCTATTTTTGCTGTTTTATTTTGAGGGAGTTGTTCTGAGGAAGGAGACAAAATTTGGGGGAAGAAATTGTCGATACATATTAGTTTAAATTTCTAGTT
This sequence comes from Cunninghamia lanceolata, assembly GCA_027924645.1. Lineage (NCBI taxonomy): Eukaryota > Viridiplantae > Streptophyta > Pinopsida > Cupressales > Cupressaceae > Cunninghamia > Cunninghamia lanceolata. The sequence continues at coordinate 2,811,867 of BSBN01001285.1, forward strand.
AAATCTCTAGTGTGTATTTGAAAGTGTCTCTTTAGTCCAGTGAGCTCTTTGTCTTCCTGTCACCATTCGAAGTTTCCAAATAACTCTATATTTGATAGTTTGCTTTTCCATTCCTGAGAAATTTAGGATTCTCTTCTTTTGTTTTGTTGAAGCCTCAGTGATCCATATGTAAAATCTGCAAACTTTTTTTTATCAAACTAATAGATCATGAGAATTCATTACTGCTCTCATGTTACATCCCTCTTTTTTGGAAACAATTATGCTATTCACTTTCTTGCAAATTTCAGTGATATATTATGTTGTGGACGACATGGAAACTGATGATTTATTTTACAAAGTTAGTTCTATGAAATTATAGAAGTCTATTGATTATGATCAATGTGATATTGTAGACTAAATGTCTTTTTGATAAATGCAATGATGTTTTGGATATATTATGTTTTGATTTGGAAACATAGGTGCTTTGACCACAAAATTGTGTGTGAGACTGTCGTTGCAGGAACAGGTGGACCTGTTCGACGGGAAGAGAAAGTATCCTTGAGAGAGAATATAGACTCTGGAAATTAACCATGGGTGTTTGTTAATGAGAACGCCAAACAGGTAGATAAACCTTGGAACCATCAATTTAGTCTTGTTTGTTGGTTGGGTAGTTTAAGACTAGATGTCGACGTCTGGTGATAAGGTGTAAACATCCTTTTCGCAAGTCGTCATATAGAATCTTGGAGTCGTCGATGCCGTCGTAAGTCCACCATAGCAAGTCGACTTATTTAGATGTTTATTATTTTCATTTATAAGTATTTAATGAACTATCTTGTGGCGAAATTGTAAATCATGCCTCGTAGTTAAGGATGCAAGAAGTCGTTTTGTGCATTAAAACAATTTAGAAAACCTTGTGATGCGTTACGACCAATCCGTCGTGATTATCGTCAAACGCGTCGAACTTGTGTTGTGAAGTTATTCTTTTCTTGTAGATCAACGAATGTTGATTTGAAGCCATAGCGTGTAATAATTTGTTATGGTCGTTGATTAGCATGAGTCTTTTCTTCTAGCTTTGACCGCGATTTGTTGTCAATCTAACCTTGAGTTTTCTTAATAAGATGGTCTTTGTCTCTTTTCCTTTTCGACCCAAATGATGCTCAAACCATTTCCTAACCACCGCCGTGTCGAGCTTAACTCCACAATTCATCTTTTTGTTGGTCTTAGAAAGTTAGATGCCATTTTGATCGAGTGAGGGCAGAGTCGTTATGTTCTTTAGCAAGCCACGTCGCCATAGGAGCCACCACCTTTTGAATGGTCGTGATAAGTGGAAGTCAGGTAAAAAGATAGTAATGTCGACCCAAGTATTTATGATTGTGGTGGCTATGAGTTCTTTAGAAAGATTCTTCTTCATCGTGGAGTAAAGGTAAGGAAGTGATGGCGGTTAAAATAGGTGTAACTACAAATTAATGGAGATGCTTGATCATTATGGTGGGTGCGAAGGCATCGAGTGGCAGTTGTGAGGAAGGGTAAGGAAATCTCAGTTTGTAGAGTCTTTTGCTGCGCAGTGATAGGGGTGTGCGGTGTGGAGATAGGAGTGGGAATGTCAGTTGAAGATTAGTAGGCGAGTAAAGGAAGGCTCCGTCATGTGGAGAGTTGAGAAGTGGGAGAGACGAGTGTTAGAGGGTGAGATTCCATCAATGAAGGGGGTTGCTGTTGTATATCAAAGAAAACTGTGGAGAGTTGAGGGGTTAGTGGTTGTTTTAGAGGCAAGATGGAATCGTGGATTGGGGAGGAATAAGGGGGATAGTTGAGAGGAGACGGGGGTAGTGGTGAAAGGAGAAAAACAAGAGGTGGCTGTCGAGGAAGAGAAAGGAAAGAAAACTGCGAGGAGGAGTTAGAAGTGGAGAAGGGTGAGTAAGGGAAGATACTCTGACATGTAGGAGAAGATAGGGTGAAGGATGTCTCTTAGTGCCTCATCGTGAGGAGTTAGGGTGAGTTAGTGTGGGCTATCGGGGGTTTTAGAGGAGAGATACGGCAGAGAAGGGAGAGGTTTTGATTGATAAAGAAAAGTGGGGAGACTTCATTGGTACGACAGGTGTGAAGAGATTTTTTTGTTGGGGTCTGTCGCTGTGTAGAGACAAAAGAAATACGGCAAAGAGGATTGAGGGAAGTCTAGGGCATGCGCTGTGCTCGATTAAGAGAGCAGATAGTGTTTTGAAAGCTGGAGGAAGACGTGGATAGGTGTGAAGAGAGTCGGGAATCTACAACATTTGCCAAGAACCTACCACAGTAGTTTTCAACCCTGTCGACAGGTTCTTTTATCCTCTTTCTTTGCAGTTTAAATCAGATTTTGTCTCTCTTCATTGCAAAAATGTAGTAATACGTTTACAACGAATATATTATGATGACAATGTCTTTTTCTACGATTATTGTACGAGGTTAATCATTATAAATGTAACAATGCTGTCTTATGGTATTTGAAACCACAGAAATAATATTGTTGCTGCCTGTTAGAATTCAAAGAACTCAGAAATTAGATTATTGTCTATCATGAATGACATTGTATGATGATAAAACTCAGTTTTCTAATGTGCACTCATCTAGGAATGAACACCACATGATGCAAAATATAAACTACATTCTCCTAACGATTGGCAATGATGCATGATCAAAGAGATTCCTTTAAGACTGAGATATCAACGTAAACTGCCCTTGGAGCACTTGAAACAATAGCTCCATAGTGAGAAAACACTTTGCTCCATGAGCGTGTTGTGTAGGAGAGTAAAAACCACATATTTAAAGCATGTTTGACATAAACTTTAATGAGTTTGACAGCTGAAGTTGTAGTTGCAACCAGCTAGAGTCATTTTCATCCTATATCTTTAGTTAGAGGTCGACCATGCATTTGGTCATCTCTAAAGTCGTAAGAAAGACTCCAAATCTTTTATTATTTTATATTACGATTTTTACCTCATTAACTCTTGCGAAATAAATTGACTTGGAAAAGGGGATAGGGTGTTAATGTTTTCGTGTTGGTCGAAAACTGTCATGGTTTTGTAACGAGCAAGTAGAGTGGGAAAACCCGCATTTTGAATCTAGTTTACGTTGCATGCGACGACTCTAGTATCGTCTTGTAGACCTTAAGAGTCTAGAACCCTTAAATTCTGGGATAACGGGAAAATGTTTTAGATACTTGAGTGTGTTGTGCAAACATGGGAACCGACTAAATGAATATGAAACCAGTTAGGAGTGGGCGCTTATAAACAATGTATTTACATGAATATGAGTTTATGAAACTATGAACTCGGGATTAGAGTAAATGTTGTGCCATGCGCTATTACAGGAGGAAATCCTAAACCCTTGAGGTCATCAAGGTCGTCAATTAGTTCAAACTATACAAATAGGAAACTGTAGGATTTCGATCAGTTCAAGTTGAGTAGGGTGGGTGAACCAAGTTCATGTGTTCTTAGAACGCTAATTAAAAACAAATCCTTTGGCCAAGGTGGTGTACTATCCTCAAGTGCATCGAACGTTCACCGTAACTAGATGGCGTTTCTTGTGGAGTGTCGTGCATGACTAGAGGGTATCTAGGGATCTGCACGATAACAAGACACGTAAGTTACAACACCAAAGCTCAGATGGCAAATACCGATGGTTATCCTAAGTCTATCGTCTTGAGTAGGGTAGGGCCACTTCCAGTTAGGAAGGAGTGCGGGAGACTGACGATCTGTGGTTGGAGGTTAAGCTCCTTGAAGATACTTTCTCTTCCAAATAATGAGGAATGCCGAGTCTTGAATGTGATGGGTCGACAATCGAGATGCATGTTAATGGTATGTTTCCAATATTTGTTTGCTTCAAGAAAATTTCATATTGTTAGAAAACAAAATGTTTATGTATATCATTTCTTTCAGTTTTATGAAAATGAGATCATGTTAATGATAAAATTATAAATGTTGTAATGGGATATAGATAAGTTTCTTTTGTATTTGATTACCTAGTAAAAAAAAAAAATTTACCGTTGTGAAAACCTAGTTATTCTTGTCATTTCGGATTTGGATGTTACATATGGTATCAGATCTAACCAGGTTTAGCACTAGGGCTAATGAGTCCACTAACCTAATTAGGAAATCAACATTATGCGGGTAGCTAATGATTTGATTTATTGTGCCAGGATGGTATACACCAAGAAAACCGCAAGAAAATCCTTCGCGGGTAAGAAGCGTTATCTGCAAGCTAAGCAGAAGCGGCTTGCGATGATCAAGACCATAGAGAAAACTAATGACGAAAATGACATTTGGCTTGATGATGTGGAAACCTTAGCCAATGCAATGTCACGACTTAAGTGAGTGAGGAGAGAACTCCTAGAGGGAACAGCGACGGCAACTCGAATCATGATCAACCGCTGCTCCTGGATTGTAACTGATAGTGTACCTATTAGTGTACTTGAGGGTGTACCTAGTAGTATACCCATGATCACTAGAGATCCTCGTGTAGTACCTAGATCTGAGATTATTGAGCTATCTTCTGATAGTGAGTCTGAGGGGTATACACCTCGTGATTATGTGTCGGACAATGAATCCGAAGGTTACACTCCACTAGATAATACTAAGTAAAAACATGAGATATGTCTATCTCTAATGATGTTGAAACAATTTTGCAAAATGAATAAAGACAAAATTTTGGTTTGAAGAATAATTATGATTATGATCAATTGTTGTGTTGTTTTGATGATGTTTAATGTAATAAGCGTAAAACTGATTAGTATATGTTTAAACAGGTGTGAAATTAAACTAGCATGGACCAATCAGGGTTTAACGAGGGGGAGGATTGGGAAGGTCATAACTCTCGGGAAAACTCCACTGACAAGTTGGATAGGATTCTAAACATGCTCACTAAAACCAAGGAAAGGTTGAACAAACTAGAAAGGAAAATGGATGAAACTGGCAACACAGAGGGTGGAAACGAGAACTCACATTATACAAGCAAGAGTAAACATTGGAAAAATGGCACGTCAAGTGAAAATCCTGACGACAGTGAAGTTCAAAGAAAAACCAAGGATAAACTTGCATTAGAGTTATCTAAGGATATGAAGAAGGTTAACCCTCCAAAGTTTGATGGAACGAAAACTGGAGATGCAACAGAAGCATGGTTAACAGAGATGGAGAAATATTTTGAGATCAGAAATTACTCTGAGGTTACTAAAGCCATGTGGGGAGCCTATCAGCTATCTGAGGAAGCGTCCACTTGGTGGATGAATAAGAAAATGGAGCTGGAATTAAGTCCCTTGAAGGTGACATGGGATGAGTTTGTGGAACTGTTCTGAAAACGGTGGTTACCTCAGTTATACTTTGATCAGAAGTTAACAGATTTCCAAAACCTCAGGCAAGGTGAACTATCTGTGGTCGAGTACACAGAAAAATTCACTAGGCTACTGAAGTATGTTCCCCAATACCAAAAGGATGAAAGGTTCTGAATCAAAAAGTTCATCATGGGACTCAATCCTTAGATCGGTGGTGAGGTGGAGGTGCATGGTCCATGCACGATGGATCAAGTTTATGAAAAGGCAATAAAACAGGAGCAGAAGATCAAATCTATTTCTTCTTACCATGATAAGAAATGCAAGAAGTTTGATAAGAACTACAATGATCAGTCTTATAAAAGGAAAAATGAGAAGGGATATGGAAACAGGAGGTTTGATAGGGGAAATCGAAAGAATCAAGGAGGATTTGGTAATGAACGAAGAGGTGAAGATTTTAAGAGAAATGTAAATTTTAAGAAGAATGGTGATTCTGCAAGTAGGATATCTGAGAAGCGAGGACCTATAGGAGGATGCTTTTCTTGTGGAGGAGATCATTATGCCAACCATTGCCCTAACGAGAAGCCGAATGGGAGGCCTAGGAACACGGAGCTTCCTTCACAACAGGAAGCCTTTCAGCAAAGGATTCATGCTGCTCTTAACAATCGGCAAGCGGAGTATCAGATCACTCCTATTGAGATGACAGGTACCTTATTTGGAGTTCCTGTTTCTATTCTATTTGATACTGGTGCAACAGAAAATTTTGTGTCACCTAGAGTCTTAAGTAAATTTTCTAGAAAAGCTGGCTTTATGTCAAAACCTTGGACAATAGAGTATGCAAATAACTCAAAGGCTCAGGTAGAGCAATGTTTGTTCGAAGCTAAGATTGATGTTTCTAACTTTACCACTGAGGCAAATTTGTACGTAGTGCCTTTAGGGTCCTACGATGTCATCCTAGGAATGAATTGGTTGTGGAAACATCGAGCCAAAGTAGATTGTTTTCATAAAACCATTGAATGTCTAGATGAGACGGGCAAAACAGTGAATCTCCAAGGAATTCAAAGGGAAATAAGGGTTAGATCCATTTCATCAAAACAACTAAAGTGGGCTAGGAGAAAGGGATGTCAACTTTTTGCAGTCAAGATGGACCTAGTAGAGGAAACCTCGGAGAAACAATCATTTGAGGAAAGATATCCATATCTATGCAACTTTAGGGATGTATTTCCCGAGGAGTTACTAGGCTTGTCTCCGAAGAGAACATTTGACTTTGGCATAGATATTAAACCAGGATCAGAGCCAATCTCTAAAGCTCCGTATCGTATGACTACCACAGAACTTATGGAATTAAAAGCTCAGTTGTAGGAGCTATTGTCTAAGAATCTAATTAGACCAAGTGTATCACCATGGGGAGCCCCGGTTATCTTTGTCAAAAAGAAAGATGGAACTCTAAGGTTGTGCATAGATTATAGGATGCTTAACAAGGCAACTATAAAGAACAAGTATCCCTTGCCACAAATTGATGATCTATTTGACCAAATGCGTGGTGCATCAGTCTTTTCCAAGATAGATCTGAGATCTGGATACCATCAGTTAAGGTTGAAAGATGAAGATATTCCCAAGACAACATTTAGAACGAGGTATGGTCATTATGAGTTCACGGTGTTGCCGTTTGGATTGACCAACATACCAGCTGCTTTCATGAATCTTATGAATAGCATTTTCAGAGATTGTCTTGATAAGTTTGTGTTAGTTTTCATTGATGATATTCTGATCTATTCCAAGGATGAAGAGGAGCATGCACGACATCTTCAAATAGTCTTGCAACGGTTAAGAGAACATAAATTGTATGCAAAACTCTCAAAGTGCACCTTCTTTCAGAAAGAAGTACAGTATTTGGGGCACATAATATTAGCCAATGGGATATCAATTGATCTGGCCAAAATAAAAGCTATTATGGAATGGCCTGAACCTACCAATGTGTCAGAGGTATGAAGTTTCATGGGATTGGCAAGTTATTATAGGAAATTTGTGTTGAATTTCTCAAGCATTGCTAGCCCAATTACCTCTTTGCAGAGAAAAGGAAAAAGGTTTGTTTGGACGGACGAATGTCAAAAGGCTTTTGACTTGTTAAAAGAAAAATTAACAACCACTCCAATTTTGAAAGTTCCTGATCCTGAGGGAGAGTTTGAGGTTATCACTGATGCCTCGGGGGAAGGATTGGGAGGTGTGCTTATGCAAGATGGCAGGGTAGTAGCCTACAAGTCTAGGAAGCTGAAAAACTATGAGCAGAACTACGCTCCTCATGACCTAGAAATGGTAGCGGTGGTTCACGCCCTTCAGATGTGGCGACATTATTTGTTGGGAAGGACTTTTATTTTAAAATTGGATCACCAAAGCCTTCACTACATATTCACACAACCTAATCTCAATGCAAGGCAAAGGAGATGGTTGGAATTAATATCAGATTATGACTTTGAAATTTCTTATATCAAAGGCAAGGAAAACCGAGTAGCTGATGCCTTAAGTAGAAGGAGGCACATCGCCTCTATAACCTCCATACATGCTAACTTTAAAGACTTAGTATTGCAAAACTTATCTGGAGATGAGTATTATGAACAAGTGAAACAGGCTCTGCACTCAAACCCTAAGGACCCAAGATATGACGGATTCAGTTTTGAATCCAATGGTTTGATGAGATTCAAGGGAAGAATCTATGTTCCTGATTCAGTGGAACTTAGGAACCTTGTGTGGAAGGAAATTCACTGTGCTCCTTACTCTGGACACCCTGGTGTAACAAAACTGTTAGCGGATGTCAAGCCATTATATTTCTAGAAGGGAATGAAAAGCGATGCTACAAAGTTTGTAGCTAGTTGTTTGGAGTGTCAGAGAGTTAAGGCAAAACACCAACATCCTGCTGGATTGTTATACCCGCATGATATTCCGGAATGGAAATGGCAAGTTATTAGTATGGATTTTGTCCAGGGGTTACCAATGTCTAAGAATAGGCATGATGCAATATTGGTTGTTGTGGATAAACTAACCAAGGTTGCACATTTCATACCAAGAAATTTGACAAATGGAGCACATCTTTTGGCTTGAAAATTTGTGCAAGAAATTTTCAGATTGCATGGAGTACCTGAAAAGATAATATCTGATAGAGATGCTCGGATAACTTCACGGTTTTGGCAAACCTTATTTTCTACATTAGGGACTAAACTGAATGTAAGTACTGCTTATCATCCAAAACTGATGGACAGACAGAAAGAGTGAATCAGGTATTAGAAGACCTTTTGAGAATGTATTGCATGGATCAGCAATACAGATGGGAGGAATATCTACCTCTTGTCGAATTTGCCTATAACAACTCCTATCATTCTGCCATTAAGATGGCACCATTTGAAGCATGATATGGAAGGAAATGTAGAACTCCTATAAGTTGGGATAAGCTGGAAGATAGGATAAGCATTGGACTTGAAATGCTTGCTGATATGGAAGAAAAAGTAAAAATGATTAGGAAGAGGTTGGCAGAAGCCAATGACAGGCAAAAGAGTTATGCAGATCGCAAATGAGTGCCTAGACACTTCTCTGTTGGTGAGAAAGTGCTTTTGCGAGTGAAACCCCAAAAAAGTTCTATAAAATTTGGTAAATCTTTGAAATTGGCTCCTCGTTATGTCGGACCTTTCGAAGTTCTTAAGATTATCAATCCAGTTGCCTACAAAGTTGCTCTACCTCTAGCCTTGTCTAAGATGCATAATTTTTTTCATGTTTCGTATTTAAAGAAATATTTTGTAGGTAATAACCACATCCTTAACTGGAATTCCTTACAGATGCAAGAACCCGGGGTGGTTGTGATCGAGCCACTCAAGGTGCTTGAAATGCGTAAACTTCGTTTATGTAATCGAGAAGTTTTGCAATGCAAAATACAGTGGGACCAATATGGCAAGGATAGCGCCACTTGGGAAAACTACAAAGACATTTACCAAAGATTTCCTAAACTTTTCAAAGACATTAATGTTGCATTATAAAAAGTTTGTTTTAAGTTTAAATTTTGCTTGATAAACTTAATCATCGGGGAAGATGATTTTTAAAGGGGAAGGATATGTTACATCCCTCTTTTTTGGAAACAATTATGCTATTCACTTTCTTGCAAATTTCAATGATATATTATGTTGTGGACGACATGGAAACTGATGATTTATTTTACAAAGTTAGTTCCATGAAATTATAGAAGTCTATTGATTATGATCAATGTGATATTGTAGACTAAATGTCTTTTTGATAAATGCAATGATGTTTTGGATATATTATGTTTTGATTTGGAAACATAGGTGCTTTGACCACAAAATTATGTGTGAGACTGTTGTTGTAGGAACAGGTGGACTGTGTTCGACAAGAAGAGAAAGTATCTTCGAGAGAGAGTATAGACTTTGGAAATTAACCATGGGTGTTTGTTAATGAGAACACCAAACAGGTAGATAAACCTTGGAACCATCAATTTAGTCTTGTTTGTCGGTTGGGTAGTTTAAGACTAGATGTCGACATCTGGTGATAAGGTGTAAACATCCTTTTTGCAAGTTGTCATATAGAATCTTGGAGTCATCGATGTCGTCGTAAGTCCACCATAGCAAGTCAACTTATTTAGATGTTTATTATTTTCGTTTATAAGTATTTAATGAACTATCTTGTGGCAAAATTGTAAATCATGCCTCGTAGTTAAGGACGCGAGAAGCCATTTTGTGCATTAAAACGATTTAGAAAACCTTGTGATGCGTTACGACCAATCCATCATGATTGTCGTCAAATGCGTCGAACTTGTGTTGTGAAGTTATTCTTTTCTTGTAGATCGATGAATGTTGATTTGAAGCCATAGTGTGTAATAATTTGTTATGGTCGTTGATTAGCATGAGTCTTTTCTTCTAGCTTTGACCGCGATTTGTTGTCAATCTAACCTTGAGTTTTCTTAATAAGATGGCCTTTGTCTCTTTTCCTTTTCAACCCAAACGATGCTCAAACCATTTCCTAACCACTGCTGTGTCGAGCTTAACTCCACAATTCATCTTTTTGTTGGTCTTAGAAAGTTAGATGCCATTTTGATTGAGTGAGGGCGGAGTCGTTATGTTCTTTAGCAAGCCATGTCACCATAGGAGCCACCACCTTTTGAATGGTCGTGATAAGTGGAAGTCAGGTAAAAAGATAGTAATGTCGACCCAAGTATTTATGATTGTGGCGGCTGTGAGTTTTTTAGAAAGATTCTTCTTCACCGTGGAGTAAAGGTAAGGAAGTGATGGCGGTTAAAATAGGTGTAACCGCAAATTAATGGAGATGCTCAATCATTATGGTGGGTGCGAAGGCATCGAGTGGCGGTTGTGAGGAAGGGTAAGGAAATCTTAGTTTGTAGAGTCTTTTGCTGCACGGTGATAGGGGTGTGCAGTATGGAGATAGGAGTGGGAATGTCAGTTGAAGATTAGTACGCGAGTAAAGGAAGGCTCCGTCGTGTGGAGAGTTGAGAAGTGGGAGAGATGAGTGTTAGAGGGCGAGATTCCATCAACGAAGCGCGTTGCTGTTATATATCAGAGAAAATTGCAGAGAGTTGAGGGGTTAGTGGTTGTTTTAGAGGCAAGATGGAATCGCAGATTGGGGAGGAATAAGGCGAATAGTTGAGAGGAGATGGGGGTAGTGGTGAAAGGAGAAAAACGGGAGGTGGCTGTCGGGGTAGAGAAAGGAAAGAAAACTGTGAGGAGGAGTTAGAAGTGGAGAAGGGCGAGTAAGGGAAGATACTCCGACATGTAGGAGAAGATAGGGTGAAGGATGTCTCTTAGTGCCTCATCGTGAGGAGTTAGGGTGAGTTAGTGTGGGCTGTCGGGGGTTTTAGAGGAGAGATACGGCAGAGAAGGGAGAGGTTTTGATTGATAAAGAAAAGTTTGGAGACTTCATTGGTACGACGGGTGTGAAGAGACAAAAGAAATACAGCAGAGAGGATTCAGGGAAGTCTGGGGCATGCGCTGTGCTTGACTAAGAGAGCAGATAGTGTTTTGAAAGCTAGAGGAAGACGTGGATAGGTGTGAAGAGAGTTGGGAAGCTGCAACATTTGCCGGGAACTTGCCACAGCAGTTTTCAACCCTGTCGACAGGTTCTTTTATCCTCTTTCTTCACAGTTTAAATCAGATTTTGTGTCTCTTCATTGCAAAAATGTAGTAATACGTTTACAGCGAATATATTATGATGACAATGTCTTTTTCTACGATTACTGTAAGAGGTGAATCATTATAAATGTAACAATGCTATCTTATGGTATTTGAAACCACATAAATAATATTGTTGCTGCCTATTAGAATTTAAAGAACTCAGAAATTAGATTATTGTCTATCATGAATGACATTGTATGATGATAGAACTTAGTTTTCTAATGTGCACTCATCTAGGAATGAACACCACATGATGCAAAATGTAAACTACATTCTCCTAATGATTGGCAATGATGCGTGATCAAAGAGATTCCTTTAAGACTGAGATATCAACGTAAACTGCCCTTGGAGCACTTGAAACAATAGCTCCATAGTGAGAAAACACTTTGCTCCACGAGCGTGTTGTGTAGGAGAGTAAAAACCATAGATTTAAAGCATGTTTGACGTAAACTTTAATGAGTTTGACAGCTGAAGTTGTAGTTGCAACCAGCTAGAGTCATTTTTGTCCTATATCTTTAGTTAGAGGTCGACCATGCATTTGGTCATCTCTAAAGTCGTAAGAAAGACTCCAAATCTTTTATTATTTTATATTACGATTTTTACCTCATTAACTCTTGCGAAATAAATTGACTTGGAAAAGGGGATAGGGTGTTAATGTTTTTGTGTTGGTCAAAAACCGTCATGGTTTTGTAACGAGCAAGTAGAGTGGGAAAACCCGCATTTTGAATCTAGATTACGTTGCATGCGATGACTCTAGTATCGTCTTGTAGATCTTAAGAGTCTAGAACCCTTGAATTCTGGGATAACGGGAAAATGTTTTAGATACTTGAGTGTGTTGTGCAAACATGGGAACCGAGTAAATGAATATGAAACCACTTAGGAGTGGGCACTTATAAACAATGTATTTACATGAATATGAGTTTATGAAACTATGAACTCAGGATTAGAGTAAATGTTGCGCCATGCGCTATTATAGGAGGAAATCCTAAACCCTTGAGGTCATCAAGGTCGTCAATTAGTTCAAACTATACAAATAGGAAACTGTAGGATTTCGATCAATTCAAGTCGAGTAGGGTGGGTGAACCAAGTTCATGCATTCTTAGAATGCTAATTAAAAACAAATCCTTTGGCCAAGGTGGTGTACTATCCTCAAGTGCATCGAGTGTTCACCATAACTAGATGGCGTTTCTTGTGGAGTGTCGTGCATGACTAGAGGGTATCTAGGGATCTGCACGATAACAAGACACGTAAGTTACAACACCAAAGCTCAGATGGCAAACACCGATGGTTATCATAAGTCTATCCTCTTGAGTAGGGTAGGGCCACTTCCGGTTAGGAAGGAGTGCGGGAGACTGACAGTTTGTGGTTGGAGGTTAAGCTCCTTAAAGATACTTTCTTTTCCAAATACTGAGGAATGCTGAGTCTTGAATGTGATGGGTCGACAATCGAGATGCATGTTAATGGTATGTTTCCAATATTTGTTTGCTTCAAGAAAATTTCATATTGTTAGAAAACAAAATGTTTAATGTATATCATTTCTTTCAGTTTTATGAAAATGAGATCATGTTAATGATAAAATGATAAATGTTGTAATGGGATATAGATAAGTTTCTTTTGTATTTGATTACCTAGTAAATAAAATAAAATTTTACCGTTGTGAAAACCTAGTTATTCTTGTCATTTCGGATTTGGATGTTACATCTCAATTCTATTAAATTGCTTAATTAGCATTGCATCTCTGAAATCTATTGCCTGAAAATGAGATTTTAAGCCATAATTTGAATGAAGATTAAATGGAATGCTATCAAAACTTTACCTCTACTTGGTATTCACCTCTCATTTCTTTTATCTGCTAGACTTTATCATACTACCTTGGGTCAATTTCTGCCAAAATTCAAAACTACAATCTTCTACCTTATCCAGTTGCTACTGCCGCCATACGGCCATACCATATGAAAGTCTTTGATTCTTTCTGATGGATAAGAAAATGCTTAAAACTAAAGATTTATGGTGTTAACCTAAATTTTATCTCAAGCTTTGTTTTTACCCTTGTTCCCTCTCCCACGCGGCCGTACAACGGGCCATACGCCACTGGTTGGGTGAAAGTGTTTGCCTGAGGTTTTCCATTTTCGTTTGCTGCCAGTTGTTCACTCCTCATCATTGGACCTGCATTGTCTTTTGATTTTAATCTCTTTATTGTTGATTTTAATCTCTTTAAAAACTCTAGAAAATTCTTACACCTATTATCTCTGAATCCTTCTTCCATTCCATAATTTCCCTTGCAAGCCATTTTTACTTGAAAATCACTTTCTGGTCATGACCTCTGAGAAGATTTCATCATCAATATATTAAATTTTTTTTTGTTTAGCAATAGTTTATAGAAACTGAAATTTATTTTCCCTGAAGAAAAAAAACCCTTATGCTGAGATTCATCCTGTACCTCTAAAATATGTATTGCCATCTTGCTCTCATAGCTTTTCCTGGTAGACTATTCTTCATTTTTGCTAAAAAACCTTAGCTTTGAAAATATTTACAAGTAATATTCATTATCAATATAATGAATTTCTCTTGTTTAGCAATAGTTTATTAAAACTGAAATCAATTTAGAATGTATGCAAATGTAAGCTAAGAATTAGAAAAACTTCTATTTGAAACTCCTTGTCAACTAATAAATCTTGCTTTGTGATTATTTTTGGTTAAATTGTTAATTTGACTTGCTTTTAATCAACTCATTAATTGGCAATAGAGATAAAGATAATATTAGTTTATCTCATAAAATATTAGGATAGACTTGTAATAGTTTAAATTAATTTTTTATTAGAATAAAGTTGATTTAGTAGATGCAAATTGTTAAATGAATGTTTAATAAACTTGTTTAAATTATCATTATTTTGAGTTAGTTAACAATTATTAAAAAGAATATAATTTTCTTTTAGAAATTAAAAAAAAATGATGAACTATTGATTAGTGTAACTTATATATATTTATTAGGATAGATTTGTAATATATTATCCTATAGAAGAATTTATTTATTGAAATAGAGTAGGAGGCTTGGTAAATAAGTTTATTTAGAAAGTTTCTATTAGATACTCCATGAATGTTTAGTAAATATTGCCTAAGTGAATATCACTTTGAGTTAGTAAATTGTTATCTAGATTTTTATCAACTTTTTAGGAATAAAATTTGGTGAACTCATATTTGTGTTAGAATAGATTTGAAATATTCTATTTAGAATAAAATTTAATTAATAGATGTATGTTTGTCAAAAGAATTAAATAAATGATGAATGGTATTATTATTCTAAAATTAAATATATTGAGTTAAATATTAGTTATACTCATTTTATCTTATTTAAATTTGTTTAGTTATGATTTAGTAATATACCATCTTGTGGTACATTGATTTTAATAAATAAATAATAAATTAAAGATTTATTGTGAATTAAGTTATTATGGTAATGGTTAAACAAATATTAGATGAAATTATAATTCTAGAATAGAATAGTATTTGGATTTTATTTAAAAGAAAGTGAAAACCTTATAGTGCTTTCCAGTTTAAATCATTCAATGGTGTTATGTTGAGTTAATTTTGAATATGGTCTTGCTTGAAATTTCATTGTTTGTTAATAGCATCAAGTAGTAATGATGTAATTGGTTTATTATATTATTCTTTGGTTCTGAGTCATATTGTACTAATTAAGTGTCTAGTCGTTTAAATCTTCATTTTTCCATATCAAAAAATAGATGTATTAATAGTGGTATGGTGTTTCATTTTATCCGACTCCAGAGGCTAGGCTACTTGGGCTCTAGTACATCATTGAGTAATTTCATTTTAAATGTTTTATTTGATTTGAGATTTTGAAGTGGATAGGGGAAGTTTTGTGATTGAGGTTTTGGATTTAAAATTGTCTATGTAATGCTTTGGTTTGCAAAAAGATAGATGCTTTATAGTTCCTTGTCCATGCATGATATTTATTGGTTTCTGGATGTTGGTTAGGGGTGGCTAGTTGTCTATAGCAGAGTGGCTTTCATGGTGGGGCCAGTGCCCAAAGTGGCTGCCTGGATAACCCCATGGAAGTTGTAATCAAGTCATAACATAATAATTTATCTAGGTGGGTTGGGTAGTAATTCACATAACAAGACAAGTATGATGCCTCACCTATACCTTGAGTGCTCTCACAGGCTAAGGATGGGATGAGAAGGCCTGGTTGTCAATGTCGACCTCCTTTTCTCCATAAGAGGATGTGTTGGCTTCGTATGTGTCACTCTATGGGGCCAGTGCCTAGTGAGAGGCTGCCAGGGTAACCATAGATAGGGCCAGTTTCTAGTGAGAGATAGCCTAGATAACCCATGCTAGGACCATGCGATGACACTCTCCCTACTGCAGTCTAGTTACTTCCTCTTTAACTTTTGTTGCTGCCTCTACAATACTATCTTGTCTTGTTGATTTGTGTTTTCTTGATTATCTATTTTGTCTGTGTCAAGTTTGTATCTACTTGGTTGTATCCCTTGACTTAGTGGAACCTCATTGTTATCTCCTAGCTCAGAGGGGTGGACCTCAGGGTTCCACATGGTTGTGTGGAAGAGCTTAATCCATTGGTTTTCTTGGTCAACCTGGTCCGTGATCAATGCAGAAGTGTTTCCAGTTTCTGATTGGTACTTGCATCCGTAGAGCTGTATTTTACTTTCAAAATTGTAAAATCTTATTGTTTATTGTAAACTGATGTGATTGGTCATGAACCTTGTAATCTTGTAATACTTGTATCCAAACTCTTGTGTAGCTGTTCATATATGAAAATGAATAATGTAATTCTATGGTATCATAATGTAGATTACTTGTATGGTTATGAAATTTATTTCTATCTGATGCAGTTATGTTTCCCTAGAGGTGTTAGTTGATCATTTTATGTAAAAGTTGTAAATAATGTAATGTGATCTAATGATTAATGCATTTACTTGCTTCAAAAAAAATATTTCTATAAATTTTGTACTTGTTAGTCTAACACTCTAGGGTTGCATGACGGAGCATCACATTTGGTATTAGAGTGAGGTTTAAACATTGGGTACTCTAGTTATAACTGAGCCCATTATGTGACCTAGTGCTTAAACTCTGTAGATTAACTTTCATCCCTATTGTTCCCTCTCTATGTGTAATCAATTATCCTTTGGTGTTGTAAATAGATGCCTAGAGGTAGAGGTTGAGGTCGTGGTAGATGTAGGGGTCATGGGAGAGGTGGTCGCGGTACACCTCCTCCCAATTATCCTCATGAGAGTGCTCATGAAGGTGGGGGTCAAAATATGGAAGGTCAGGGTCAGCCTGAAGGAGCCCAGTTAAGATAGTTACTTGAGGAGGCCCTTACCTGTTTAGGCCCTAGACAGGAGGGAGTAGCCTAGAGGGGGTCAGGAGGTAGATCAACTGAAACCTAGAGAAAGAGAGAGATCACCTAAGCAGAGAGAATTGTCAGCTAAGTAGGAGGCCACTTTAGCCAGTCATATGAGAGATCTTTTGAGGGCACGCCCTCCCACCTTTGATGGAGCTAGTAGTTGTCTAGAGGTAGAGACATGGTTACTAGATATAGGTAGGTGTTTTGCCATCCATCCATATGGTAACAACACCAAGGCTAGATGTGATATCCTACATCTCAGATGTTTTGCTAAAAATTGGTGTCATTTAGAGGAGCAAACGTTGCACTTGGACATTAGCACGGTTTCTTGGGAGTTGTTCTTAAAGAGATTCAAAGCCCGGTTCTTATTTGACCATTGGAGGCAGCGTCGCGCAAATGTGTTCCATGAGCTGAGGCAGATGGCCATGTTAGTTGAGCAGTATGAGCGCAAATTCTATGAGCTCAAGCAGTATGCGGGTATCAAAGATGATGAGACTATGTTAGTGCAATATTTTACCAGGGGCTTAAATGCCCAGATCAGTGGAGGGGTTCGTGTATTCAAACCTAAGACTATGGAGGTAGCAGTGGAGAAAGCCCAATTAGTAGAAGAGAATCTGGAGATGGCACTTGGAGGGCATACAAGTGTGCACATTAGTAGTGCACCTTTTGTAGGTGTTGGTGGTCAATCTTAGGCAGCTGGCTCTTCAAGAGACCATCATGCACTTGACAAAGGCAAGCAACAACAATAGTAGTGTTCTTAGTCACAACCAAAGAATACTCAGCCGTAGCAAGGTAATAGATCTTAGAATAAGAAGGATTGGTCTTGGCAGTGTAATAAGCACAATCATTTTGATCATCCAACTCAGAGTACGTAGCTTGTAGTAAGTAGAGATAATTTTTAGTAGTCTAATATTTTCTTGGATGGTGGAGGTTTCGGTAGAGGCACATGATGTTTCTCTTGTGGACAGCAAGGCCATATAGTCAAGCAGTGTCCACAAAGGAACCCTTCAAGTTTTGGTCAGATGCTGGCAACTTTAGAGCCAACCGTAGGTGATGCAAGGAGGTCTCATAGAGTGTTCGCAGCGATTGAGCATCACCAAGTAGAGCATCAGGGGACAGTCTTGGAGGCCACAGGTAGGGGACAAGTAGCTTTCTTTGGAGATTGTGTACGTGCTGTAGTATCAGGAGTAGACTCTCAGGGGCAGAGACGTGGAGTAGGTCAGGGTCCAGTGGGATCCTAGTGGTGAGATTTTTGCTACCTGGGAAGATGTTTTCAGGATGTGAGAAATATACCCTTACTTTTGGCAAGCTTCTAGGAGTAATCCTGATTCTGAGGGGGAGGATGTAATGCCCCCTCATTTTTGGTTTTGATAGTTGATAGTTTTTCTATTGCATTTAGATAGTTTTGAGACATTTGAGTTGTTAGACTTATGGTTTATGCTTATTACATTCATGATGGACTATGGTTGACTAATGTGGTTATTGACATGTGTTATGAGTAGTATGAAGACATTATTGTTATTATAGTTTATGATGTATTTTGACATGCTTAGTTGATGGTTAATTGATTATGTAGAATAATGTTACAATGCTTTTTGAATTGAATGTTAACTGATTGTTAGCTAGAAATGTTTATGTTTATCGCTATGCTTGAGAGTAGAGACGGTGTAATATTTCTCGTTCAAGCACCCTACTACGTTGTGATTCCCTGACTCCGTGTGTCTGATATATTTGCATATGTTCATATACAACCTATCATTTTGATGCAGGTTGTAGGTACCGGGCATCGACTCCACCTGACTTAGCAGGTCTGAGCATGCCCTTACACCAATGGATCATGTTGATGGGAGATAACATGGGGTTTTCCTAGGTCAGTCTCTATTTTCAGTCTATGGTTGTGGGTCTTGATGTCACTCTAGGATTCTTGTCTTAGTTTTGGTCGTCATGTGGTTGTAGATGTATTGTTGAGTTTTGATTATTAAGCCAATGTGTATTTTGGGAATGCATTAATTATGATATTAATAATGTTATTAATACGTCAAGTATAATAGTATTTTGCTTAGTCATAAATTATTAAGGAAATTTGGAATATTATTTAAGTAAATTTCAATAAAGATTAAACTAATTATTTTAATGTTTTTATAAAGATTGAGTCATGAGTATGTAACATTGTGTTAATAAAATAGTATATAGTAAATTATAGAATAATATTAGTTAATAATTTAATTTTTGTTAGTTGTGGAATAAGTTTTTAGTTTTGGGGAATCTCCAAGAAAAGTAAAAAAAAATTATTTGCTTTAGAGTAGTGGGATTTTCTGTAACAGAATTATGATAGTGAGAATTTATGACTCTTGGCTATTTTTGCTTCTGGGGGTTTTTTATTTTGAGGGAGTTGTTATGAGGAAGGAGACAAAAATTGGGGGAAGAAATTGTCACGGGAAATAGAGGAAGAACTTGAGGAAGCTAAAGGAATTTGCAGCCTGGGATCAAAATTTTGGGTATGCTTACTTGTATCAGACATATTAGTTTAAATTTCTAGTTAAATCTCTAGTGTGTATTTGAAAGTGTCTCTTTAGTCCAGTGAGCTCTTTGTCTTCCTGTCACCATTCGAAGTTTCCAAATAACTCTATATTTGATAGTTTGTTTTTCCATTCTTGAGAAATTTAGGATTCTCTTCTTTTTGTTTTGTTGAAGCCTCAGTGATCCATATGTTAAATCTGCAAACTTTTTTTTATCAAACTAATAAATCATGAGAATCCATTGCTGCTCTCAATTCTGTTAAATTGCTTAACCAACATTGCATCTCTGAAATCCATTGCCTAAAAATGAGATTTTAAGCCATAATTTGAATGAAGATTAAATGGAATGCTATCAAAACTTTACCTCTGCTTGGTATTCACCTCTTATTTCTTTTATCTGCTAGACTTTATCATACTACCTTGGGTTGATTTCTGCCAAAATTCAAAACTACAATCTTCTACCTTATCCAATTGTCATCGTACGACCATAGCATATGCAAGTCTTTGAATCTTTTTGACAGATAAGAAAATGCTTAAAACTGAAGATTTATGGTGTTATTTCTGACGGATAAGAAAATGCTTAAAACTGAAGATTTATGGTGTTAACCTAAATTGTATCTCAAGCTTTGCTTTTACCTTTGTTCCCTCTCCCACGTGGTCGTACGCCACTGGTTGGGTGAAAGTGTTTGCTTGAGCTTTTCCATTTTCCTCTGCTGCCAGTCATTCACTCCGATTCATTGGACCTACATTCTCTTTTAATTTTAATCTCTTTATTGTTGATTTTAATCTCTTTAAAAACTCTGGAAAATTCTTACACCTATTATCTCTAAATCCTTCTTCCATTCCATAATTTCCCTTGCAAGCCGTTTTTCCTTGAAAATCACTTTTTGGTAATGACTTCTAAGAAGATTTCATCATCAATATATTGAATTCTTTTTTTTGTTTAGCAATAGTTTATAGAAACTAAAATTTATTTTGCCTGAAGAAAAAAACCCTTATGCAGATTCATCCTGTACCTCTAAAATATGTATTGACATCTTGCTCTCATGGCTTTTCCTAGTAGACTATTCTCCATTTTTGCTAAAAAACCTTAGAAGTCTTCTTCCAAAATAAATTTTCTTCTCTCTCGATCCTCTTTTCCATAATTTCTCCTTTGCAAGCCATTATTCCTTTGAAAATATTTTCAAGTAATGATTTCTTAGTAATATTCATTATCAATATAATGAATTTCTCTTGTTTAGCAATAGTTTATTAAAACTGAAATCAATTTAGAATGTATGCAAATGTAAGGTAAGAATTAGAAAAACTTCTATTTGAAACTCCTTGATCAACTAATAAATCTTGCTTTGTGATTATTTTTAGTTAAATTGTTAATTTGACTTGCTTTTAATCAACTCATTAATTGGCAATAGAGATAAAGATAATATTAGTTTATCTCATAAAATATTAGGATAGACTTGTAATATTTTAAATTAATTTTTTATTAGAATAAAGTTGATTTAGTAGATGCAAATTGTTAAATGAATGTTTAATAAACTTGCCTAATGATCATTATTTTGAGTTAGTTAACAATTGTTAAAAATAATTTAATTTTCTTTTAAAAATTAAAAAAAAGATGAACTATTGATTAGTGTAACTTATATATATTTATTGGGATAGATTTGTAATATTTTATCCTATAGAAGAATTTATTTATTGAAATAGAGTAGGAGGCTTGGCAAATAAGTTTATTTAGAAAGTTGCTATTAGATACTCTATGAATGTTTGATAATTATTGCCTAAGTGAATATCACTTTGAGTTAGTAAATTGTTATCTAGATTTTTTATCAACTTTTTAGGAATAAAATTTGGTGAACTCATATTTGTGTTAGAATAGATTTGAAATATTCTATTTAGAATAAAATTTAATTAATAGATGTATGTTTGTCAAAAGAGTTAAATTAGAAGTATTCATAGGTTATAATGGTAATGCTAGTGAATAAATAAATGATGAATGGTATTATTATTCTAGAATTAAATATATTGAGTTAAATATTATTTATACTCATTTTATCTTATTTAAATTTGTTTAGTTATGATTTAGTAATATACTATCTTGTGGTACATTGATTTTAATAAATAAATAATAAATTAGAGATTTATTGTGAATTGAGTTATTATGGTAATGGTTAAACAAATATTAGATGAAATTATAATTCTAGAATGGAATAGTATTTAGATTTTATTTAAAAGAAAGTGAAAACCTTATAGTGCTTTCCGGTTTAAATCATTCAATGGTGTTATGTTGAGTTAATTTTGAATATGGTCTTGCTTGAAATTTCATTGTTTGTTAATAGCATCAAGTAGTAATGATGTAATTGGTTTATTATATTATTCTTTGGTTCTGAGTCATATTGTGCTAATTAGTGTCGAGTCGTTTAAATCTTAATTTTTCCATATTAGGAAATGGATGTATTAATAGTGGTATGGTGTTTCATTTTATCCGACTCCAGAGGTTAGGCTACTTGGGTTCTAGTACATCATTGAGTAATTTCATTTTAAATGTTTTATTTGATTTGAGATTTTGAAGTGGAATGGGGAAGTTTTGTGGTTGAGGTTTTGGATTTAAAATTGTCTATGTAATGCTTTGGTTTGCAAAAAGATAGATGCTTTATAGTTCCTTGTCCATGCATGTTATTTATTGGTTTCTAGGTGTTGGTTAGGGGTGGCTAGTTGCTTGTAGGAGAGTGGCTTTCATGGTGGGGCCAGTGCCCAAAGTGGCTGCCTGGATAACCCCATGGAAGTTGTAATCAAGTGATAACTTAATAATTTATTTAGGTGGGTTGGGTAGTAATTCACATAACAAGATAATTATGATGTCTCACCCATGCCTTGAGTGCACTCATAGGCTAAGGATGGGATGAGAAGGTCTGGTTGGCAAAGTTGACCTCCTTGTCTCCATGAGAGGATGTGTCAGCTCTGCATGTGTCACCCTATGGGGTGCCTAGTGAGAAGCTGCCAGGGTAACCATAGATGGGGGCTGGTTTCTAGTGAGAGATAGCCTAGATAACCCATGCTAGGACCATGCGATGACACTCTCCCTACTGCAGTCTAGTTACTTCCTCTTTATCTTTTGTTGTTGCCTCTGGAGTACTGTCTTGTCTTGTTGATTTGTGTTGTCTTGATTATTTATTTTTCTTGTGTCAAGTTTGTATTTGCTTGCTTGTATCCCTTGACTTAGTGGAACCTCATTATTATCTCCTAGCTCAGAGGGGTGGACCTCAAGGTTCCACATGGTTGGGTGGAAGAGCTTAATCCATTGGTTTTCTTGGTTGACTTGGTCCGTGATCAATGCAGAAGTGTTCCCAATTCCTGATTGGTACTTGCATCCGTAGAGTTGTATTTTACTTTCAAAATTGTAAAATCTTATTGTATATTGTAAACCGATGTGATCGGTCATAAACCTTGTAATCTTGTAATACTTGTATCCGAACTCTTGTGTAGTTGTTCATATATGAAAATGAATAATGTAATTATGTGGTATCAAAATGTAGATTACTTGTATGGTTATGAAATTTATTTCTATCTGATGCAGTTATGTTTCCCTAGAGGTGTTAGTTGATCATTTTGTGTAAAAGTTGTAAATAGTGTAATGTGATCTAATGATTAATGCATTTACTTGCTTCAAAAAAAAATATTTCTGTAAATTTTGCACTTGTTAGTGTAACACTCTAGAGTTGCATGACGTGGCATCACAAATTACATTAAATTCAAGATATACACCACTCTTATTTTTTTTTCTTTTTTAAATAACTCATTTTTTTAAAGAGGATGAACCTAACTAACCAAAATAAAATGTCATCCACTACAACAATTAAAAGTTAAAAATTATAGCTTATCCAAAGACACTTTTTATTAACAACAATACTAAAAACAGATTAAATTCTCTACATCTTGTAACAATTACACTATTACCATCATACAAATATGGTTTATGCTAAGAGATTTAAATTAAACTATTATTATATTGAATTAGGCATCCTTGTATGTCTTTATTTTAAATATAGATAAAAAGAAAAGCCTTTAAATTTGTATATTTTGTTTTAAGTGCTAATACAATAAAATTAACACATTCCCTAGCCCTAACAAATTTAAAAGAAATCCAAGTCCACCCTAAGTAGGCTGCACCCTCTTCTCAATTATTCTCTCTTTATATAACATTTTTTACATCATACCTAACATTATTAAACAATTATGCTTAGAGCACAGGAACAAACGCGAATCTAGAATTATTACCAATAAGAATATACACTATATATATTAGTTTTATTTTTATAGTGATCTAAGGAAGTAAATTAACTTATTAAGGCTACGGTCATAGTTTAGCCTCCTAAGACACATTTATTCTTTTCTTTTAAGCCTTTATGAACTATCTCAATATGCCAAAACAAATGCATTCATAATGAAGGGAAGAAATCAATCTTGGAGTTAATATAGGTCATAGTTAGGACGAGGATTAGAGTAAATATGTTTTACCCACTCACAAGTAAGTAACAAAGGATTACAACATAAAATAAATATAAATATTGTTTACTCACTCACAATTAAATAATAAAGGATTACAACATAAAATAAATATAAATATATTTTACCCACTCACAAGTAAATAACAAAAATTAAAACATAAAATAAATATAAATATGTTTTACCCACTCACAAGTAAATAATAAAAGATTACAACATAAAATAAATATTTTATTTAAGGAAATATAGAAGTATACACCATTCTTTCCATTTAAAACCCTTCTCTTGATTTATTTTAAAGGAAAGGGAAATATAGCCTAAATAAGTATTTAAAATTGTTATAATCCAAATAAGCCAGCATAACACATAGATTAAAATAATTCATTTGCTGCATAGGAATACTTGATATACATAAAAGTTACATGCATACATAGATTCTTAATAGGGAAGGGCAAACTTGAACTGGAATTAAACTTCTTTGTTTTTTTTTAAAAGAAACATATATGCATGCAATATTGACTTAGGAAAAATCATTTTATTTGATGCCATGATTTTTAATATTATAAGGACAAAAGAATGCATCGAAGCTGGGCGTGAGTAAATCTAAACCCTAAAAAGGGTGCTCCACCTAAGGTTGCCCTAAAACAAGATACATTTCTATTTTATGTTTCTCTTCTCTTTGTTGAATAGAAGAAGTCTGCGGCGGCGACCAGCAACAGGGTTGGAGTTTGGTAAGCGTCTGGCTTTCTAGAGGACACCCTAAACTTTGTTATTAAGATGTTAGTTAAACCTGTGGGTTATTGTGGCTGTGCTTCCTTGATGCCTATAGATCATAAGAATATGGACTTAGGAGAATATATAGCAGTGCTGCAGTCTTTTTTTTATTTGTATCCTAAAAGAAATGCTGCACACTGGAGATTGAAGAAAAATGAACCTAAAAGATCCCTAGGAGCAGTCATTTTGAAGGTATAAAATAGTACATGCTTACTCTCTTTTCTTGCTGTAGGTTTTGACACCATTTGTATGCATTATTTGATTAGAGGTAACCTACTTTTCTCCTCTTTTGTTTTTTTTAATATATATATATTTTTATCTTTTTTTTAGGGCTAGAGGATGATTAAGTGAGAGCATGATGTTTTTGAGTGTTGTTGTTCAGATTTATTTTCGGGTAGTGGAGGCCACATGAGGCGGCCAATGTCATTACTGCCCTGCTAAGGTTGAGCCTCGTCTTCAGAGGAAAAATCTATTTGCCAACACTCAACAATAGGAACCCATTTGTAAAATCTATAGGTCTCATATTAATATTGGCTAAATATGCATACTAATAACAATGTTGCATTATTCATATATCTCTCTCAGTACCTATACTACAGAATGAGAGGGGAGATTGTTCATTTCTCCACAACACATGTATAGAGAATAAATTCTTGTTTTCAAAATTCATTATCCTTTATACTGCACCTAGAAATTCTTTTATACGTGTTATATTATTTGCATACTGTTGTATCATTTCTATATTCATGTTGTACTACTCTATCATCTTTTTTTCATTTCACTATCCTTGTTACTGAATACTAGAACTACTGAAGGAATTGACAAAAACTTAACAAGTATTCCCTCATTGCTCCTAATACATGCATTAACAGTTTACATAAATACATCAAAACATCCATGTTTCCCCAGAGAAGGTTAATAATACAATGAGATTTTACAGTTTATTTTACAACACTTAAGTTTCCTTTTCGTAATGTTTGAAGTCACTTCTAACCCACTCTGAATAAAACATAATCTCCTATGGGCTTCACATCTCAGAATGATTTTTTAATTAATCATTCTCCCTTGACCTGCAAGATCCTCTAATGTAAACTAAACTAGAACTGTAGCCAATGGAGGCTCACCTCCCAACCTAGGACAGTAACTATCCACCCCTGAGCTAGGGGAAAAACACAAGGAACCCAGGTTGCACTACATGCCCAATTAACTAACCCACACAGAACAATTTTACAGACTTCCCAACATAGTAAATCAATTGATAGTTACAACATTCATTGGGTAAACACACACATTCCACAAGTAGCACTAGAAGGCTTGATGAAATAACCTTCATAGAGGGGTAGGAAACTAGGTGGCCTGTAAGCAATTTATCTTTACATAAATGAAAAATATATATATGTATATTTTGTTTTTTTCTATTCTTAGGTACTCATACCCTTAATTTATTTTCATAAAAGCACGGTGAGGGTACTCTTACCCTTTTGCAACTCATATAGGTCCTATTTTTAACACATAGACATAACAACAAGTACAACCAATCTCATACCCACTGAACATTATACTCACAACACTTGATACCACAACATGATTTCATTATAACAATAAAAGAAGAATGCAAAAATTATCTGACATCACTTAATTTAAGCTAAGTTCTATAAATATGGAATTAGTATCCTACCTAAAATTCAATGTAGAGCTATTTAGATCCCCTAAAATCTCCTATTCCTCCAGTTTGCACTTCATTTTCCTTTTTCCAATTCTCTCCTTTCTCCATGTCTCTTTGTTTTGCAAAGTAGTAGTAAAAAAATTAGAAAAAACACCCCCTTCTCTTTTTACCTCCCCTTTTACCCTCAATTCACATCTGTCCCTATAGGCAGCAACATGTGTCTCTCCAAGTGGACAGCATGTGTCCTAATATGGATAGCATGGTGTCACCTTGGATGGGTGACATGTGTCTCCCCAAAAGCCATGGTTTATCAAATAAAAAATGAATTTCCGTCCAAAATAAAAATACAATTAAAAAGGTGCCCAATTTTTTTTTTTTCTAAATCTCATTGCATTTCTTTGAGGGGTCCACCTAGGTCTAGGATAAGGTTTAATTTTTTCTAATAAAAAGGCACAATTTGTACTTAACATCAAATTTAGTAGACTAATTAGGCTCCCCCCACAACAAGACACCTTACAACACTATTACAACATAAACGTCAACATATAATGATTCACATGAAATAATATGTCCCAAGACAATACCACAATTTATATAACAATGTCACATTTCCCATCACAAGATACTTTAACATGACACTTCACATGACACACTTTTCACAAGACACAAGCATGACTAACAATTGACCTAAGCCTTTCCATACAGGCTAGGTCAGCTTACTGGGAAACTACAATGGGTTCCCAAGTGTTTTTCCCCATTTCCATTGTCTCAACTTGCATGCTTGTTTCACATTGTTAGTTATGAATATAATAGTCAAAGCACAATACAATTATCCATCTACTACTTCGTATACATATTAAACATATAAAAATCATTCTTGCACTAAACCAATATTTAATCCATTTCAATGCACATGAGAGAACATACATATACGCATCTACAAGAGTCTAGATCACAATAGTACAAGACAAAAATTTACATAATTAAATTTGCAAGATACATGTATACATATATCAATAAGTCTCATCAACCATGATAAACTATATAAATTCACACAACATAATCCAAGGCATCATGCATAGCTATATCTTAATAAGCAACACAATCTGTTAAATAAGGTACAAGACAGGATCTAAGAAGCATCACATAAAGTGAAGTGAGAATATGCAAATATAAAGGCATGTACCAATCATAGTCCAAGTCAATATCATACATCATGAACAAGTAAATAATCATAACCATGGTCAAAAAACTGGGAGAACCAACATATGATGTCTCATTACCAAACTATAGTAATAGAATGTGAGATCACTTCCCGCTATTATGGAGGGTATCAAAGAGGGGTCCTACATATGGTGTCTCAACCTTGGTAATTCCTTGCATTATATATGATTGTATTTATTTATTTATTACCCATGTTGCAAATTAATTGTAAATTCCATATTGTCATTTTGTGGGATGTGGCACGGTGATGTGTCATCCTACACAAAAGATGAGAACTTGTAATTTTGTCCTCACATGAGGAGATAGATGTCCCACTTTGTGGTAGGAATATTTTGCCATGTGTCAGCATCTTGGATGTTGTGTAAGGGAATGTTGACTGAAACGGTTATGACAGATTCCTATGACAAAGTTATGACATATAAGAGTCAGAAATAGAAGCTTGTAAGATAGGTGAAGACATGTGTCATGAAGCATCTTTGAAAAAGGAATATTTGGGTGCCCCAAGGTGGACCATGACATGTAAGAAAATGTGCTATTTATAGCCTGTGTATGACAGATTCTCTTATAGATGTAAGTTGTAACTGCTATGACAGATTCTATGACGGTCGTAAGAGTTGTAAGAGCATCTGTCATAGCCCATTTTGGGAATAGGCGACCTCTTTGGAATGGGAGCTGTGGAACAAGTGTTAGATACATTCTACAATGTCGACCACATGTCCTTAGGCATGGGTTTTGGACCATGAGGCCAAGTTGGACGCCCATTCCAAGATAGGACCAATTTTGCCTTGTATATTCTATATAAACAAGTGCTTCGAGGAAGAGATGTATTACAGGATTGACAGGTACTATTATGCTGCTGGATTGACTCCAAACATGAGTGTTGAAGACCATTAAAGCTTGCATTGCAAGTGTATTGTAAACAACATTTAGTTTTGTTAATACATTGTGCAGGTTTTTGAGTGTAGGGTTTTTCACCCGATAAGGGTTTTCCCCACGTTATATCTTTGTCTCTCTTCTTCTGTCTTCTTTCTAGTTCATGTGTATTGCTGCAATATCTTTGTTAGATGTTTAATGTTGCTGTAATTGTAAGGATTAAATTAAATTTGCATAGCTCTCCCCTCATTAGATTAGTGTAGGAAGCGATTTTCGCACACCTAGCTTCCTTTCAAGACTTGTAAGATGGTTATTGTTGGTACAGGAGTTTGATATTACAATTGTTGACAAACTAGGCAAGGCCAATGTAGTTGGTGATTTTCTATCTAGACTACCTACACAATCTTCAGAAGGAGTGGTTGATGATTCTTTTCCTAGTGAGCATCTATTTGCTCTCACTATACACACTCCATGGTATGCAGATATAGCCAATTATTTGGTTACATGGCAAATTCTAGGATACTTCTCTCCAAGGGAGAAGAGCTAGTTAGTTCACAAATGTTTCTCTTACTCTTGGATTTATGGATTCTTATTTTACACTAGCCTAGAGAATATTATGAGACGATGTATCAGAGAGGATGAAGTGTTTGATATAATGAAGGCTTTCCATGATGAACCTTGTGGGGGACACTTTGTAGCTAATAGGATAGCCTTCAAGATACTAACAACAGGGTATTACTGGCCAACACTTCATAAACATGTTGTCAAGTACACTAAGAGCTATGATAGATGTTAGAGAATGGGGAGGCCTACAAGAAGTGATGAGATGCCCTTACACTAGCCACATATCTCATTGGTTCCTTTTGACAAGTGGGGATTAGATTTTGTGGGTCTTATATCTCCTACATCCAACAACAAAGAATATAACCTGGTATGTACTAAATACTTAACTAAGCAGGTTGAAGTGAAGGCATTACAATTTGCCAAAGATGGCAATGTGGCAAAATTCCAGTATGAGGACATCTTCACTAGGTATGGTGTGCCAAGGGAGATAGTAACTAACTAAGGACCACAATTTACATATGATTTAATCACCAAATTGGTTGAGGAATATTAGATTGAACATAAGAAATCCACTCCCTACCATCCTCAAGCCAATGGTCAGGTGGAAGTCACAAATAGGGAGATTGAGAACATCTTGACAAAGATAGTGTAGCTTCACAGAAGAGATTGGGTTTCTAGGCTCCCTGAAGCTGTTTGGGCATACAGAACAACCTAGAAGACAACTACAGGGTTTACACCTTATGAGTTGGTCTATGGAAAGACAACAGTCCTGCCTATAGAATTTGAACATGAAACCCTGAGGACAATAGTGGAACTAGGAATGGATTTGACCACAACACAACAAGATAGGCTACCAAATTTGGATGCTTTGGATGAAATTTGATTGGAGGCCATTCATCACACAGAGGTCATACAAAAACAAAGAGCAAAATGGCATGACAAGTACATCAAGACAAAGAAATTCACTACAGGTGACTGGGCACTCCTTTATGATTCAAGATACAAGGACTTTAAGGGCAAGCTTTAGTCTTGTTGGTTAGGCCCATATGAGATCAAGCAAGTCTTTCCTAATGGTGCAATTCAGTTGCAGACTATTGATGAAGTTCATTTTTCACTATTAGTAAATGGGCACAGGCTAAAACTATATAAAAAGCCACTTCAGAAGGATGACTTTCTTGTTTCTCTAGCTGCTGAGTATAGTCCTCCTGATACTTCTGATGACGATGATGTAACACCAAATGATACACCTTCAGATACTGATCCACCAACACTATCTAGTGATGTGGAGGTTAAGTTGCAATACTCAACCCCTATTGCTAAAACATAATTTTCTTTGCTTTAAAATCACATGCACACACAACACATTGTACATGATGACCACTGTCAATTTTAGAGGGACCTATTTTTCACATACCATAGGGACCTATTGCAGTTGGGCCTTGGTTTCCTATTTCTGCACATATTCAGTTGGGACCTGTGTTGCGGGTGCCTATAGCCACAAGTGTATGTGGATCTTTTCAATCATTTGTCACACATTTCATTCTTCTTCCTACGCATTTCCTTATTGCTCCACATGCTTCACTCACCTTCAATAATCCAACGGTTGCGGCATGTTTGTTCGAATTGTATTAACCAGCTGTTACATCAACTTTTGCAGTTTGTCCAATTGAATAAATGCTGACGTACCTGCCACCCTTCCATCTACTCTATGCATATCACTCCACTCGTGCCAAATCAATGTCAACGTACTGATCTCTTTTTCCAAGGCGATCCACTCCATGCTCTTCATAATCAATGCACATAAGGTAACCTTTTAATGATTATCTTCAAAGTTTCTATTTATATTCATTATTACTAAGTGTTTAACTCATGCATGCGGCAATATATCACCCTTTTCATGTAATCATTTCTCTTTCACCCCTGCACATTCATTCATGAAGTGTGGTCACTTTACCTTTCAGTTGGGGGGAGGAGTATATGGTCCATTTTTATTTTTTTACCACCAATCAAATTTTCTTTAAGCTGCTGTCAAGGTTTTCCTATGTTGTTTTCCATGATAGTTGACCTGCCCTGAATTGTGAGCTTGTTATTTACTTGAGAGTGAGCTGAATTTCAAATTTTTACTAATAGAGCACTCTAAAAGCTACAGTTGGGGATTGAAAGAATTGACAGGCAGTTTTCTGAGGTGGTAAAATTAAATAAGGCAGAATTGAGAAGTGATAAGAGTGCAGAATATAGGTGTAGGGGAGAGGATGAAGAGGAGAAGTTAGAAAAAGAGAAAAAGTGAAGATAAGTCAGAAACTGTCACACCTAGGCGTTCAGGAAGATTGAGGAGGCATAATGTAGGAAATTGAATTGATGAGGAGCAAGGGGAAGTAGGAAAGGAGGAAGCACCATAGCAAGATCCAAGATTTTTGGATACACTTTCAGAGAAGGAAGGAAATGTCCCTGGGAATACTCCTACTGATGCTAGTATACCTACCAAATGAGGAAGGTATGTTTCTTCATCCTCTAGTTCTAATTCAGAGGAAATTTTCATTGCAAGAAAAATGGGAAAAACAGTTCCTAGCAGCCCTGTTAGAGAATTTTTTAATGTTACTAAAAATAAGGATGAAGGTTTTGATTTTGAACAAGAAAAAGAGTTGTTAGAAGATAGAAATATGAGGCAAGAACTTTAGGAAGCCCTTAATAGAATTAAATAGTTAGAAGAACAAGTGAAATAGTATGAGGAAAAGGATAGGGAGAAAGAGATAAGAATAAAAGAATTGGAAGAGAAAATTCAGACATATAGTCACAACTCTAACATGGATCTCTTAGCACAAGTGATTGAGAGTAAAATAGAAAATGAGGAAAAAGAAGCTCCAATCCTACTGCCTCCTGTAATAAGGCCTCCACATGCCTCACTGTTCTATCTATGGGTTTTGACTTGATGAAGTTCAATGATGAATTTAAGCAAGAAAAAGAAACCTAGGAGAAGGAGAAACAAATTCTTAATACATCATTAGAAAGTAAAAATGCTGAGTTAAAAAGGTTGGAAGAGAAGCTAACAGAGGTAGTTGACAGGGCAATTCAAATCATAGAATGCAGACCTCCACCAAAAGTTTATGCCTTATTTCTCAAAGAAAAGTTTCTTAGTTTTCAATTTAATAGATTCTTCAATGATCAATCTATTTCTATTTATTCAAGGCATGATTTTTCTAGTTATTTCAAGGAGTCAGTTTGGAAGAACAAGATCAGTTGTGTGAATACTGTTTGCACAATTATTTGATGGAAGAAGATACAGAGTGGAACCCCTTGATATATGCTGGTGATCTTCAAGTCAGAGCACTAATGTCTTATCTTAGAAATGAACAGGTTAGAGGGGAGCTGATGGATAAATATGAGGAACAAGAAAAGAAAGTGCCACTACACATTAGGAAAGAAGCCTTAGATCTTAAAGTAATCCTGGCCCAATGGCTAACACTACTCACTCATAAGGGTCCAGGTAAGGTGATTATGGATTTAAGACTCAGGGATTATAGAAGAATACAATGGTTGACAGTATCTATCATTCAGAATTGCAGGAGGTATGTGCAGAATAGATGGGATAGTTTGACCCTAGAATTGCAAAAGAAAGAACCTCACTCTCTCCACAACTTTATGAATATGTTTGAGAGGTACATCAAGATCTCAGAGCAAAAAGGAGTGGAATGGCTACCCCTTACTTATCACCTTCCTATTCTTCTTTAGCCAGTACCACACTAGACAGGAGGAAGAGGTGATGAGTGCAGGCGTGTTGAATTAATCAGGATGGAGAAACTTGCATACTACAATGGTTTTTATCTCAAACAAGGAAAGGGGTCAGAGAAGATATGGATCTGAGGCAGATAACTTTGCATTATAACCTTTTCCCCTAGGTGTTTTATTGAATATTTTGCTCGAGGTCAAGCAAAAATCTTGTTACCTAAATTTCACTACAGCTCATTCAAGTAGAGTTTTGATTCAAAACTTATAAGGTACATCTGATCTGGTTCTTCATACATTACATTCAAGTGCATAAATGAAATAATTTAGGAGATTATGTTTATTAGTTTACTGCATTTATCCAAGTGCATGTAACATAAGAAGGGTTTATCCAAAATCTTTTCCAAAAAAATAAATAATCTTTATTGAATGTAAAATGTTCATTATCTCACAAGCCGTGAGGTTAACTGCCTTATTCAATGAAATAGAAGAACAATCTATACATGAATAAGTAAATAAAGTACTATGCATGTAAGGTCAGAGGTCAGTCATTGCCTGAGAATGACTAGTTCTAGTTCTAGTGTGTTGTCCTGTCACCCCGAGTCATCTTTGTCCTTCCTAGCTTCATGTCGTCCTTGGTTCCTACATCTGAAAAAAACTGTGGTGTTAGAGCAATTCTCTAAGCAATGAATGGCCCCAAACCATACATGAACAAGATACCATACATGTATAAACTGATCCTCAATAGCATTAAACAAAAAATGTATACCTTGGATGTCCTAGAGAACAATCAAGTCATCAAACACATCCAAAACATGCATTTATTTTCTAACAAGTTTGCTTCATGTGCAGATACAAATGTAATTATGTTTCTGTTTGATTCATCAGTTACATTATGAGTGGAGGAAATGTGTCTCCCACAAGGGTTGAGCCCAGCTCATAAATCTTTATAGAACATTTCATATGCAATATATAAATACAAAAGCACAGCCCAAGGAGAATATTCAAAAAATAGATCACAGCTGTCAAGAGCAATAACAGTCAACAAAAAGAACAGTGAAAAGGACATACAGTCATGAAATAGTCATTAGCAATGGACATTGAAGAGCATTGAAATCAAAGTGTATGCAAAAATGTCAAAGAGCAGTCATAGAACAATCACATAACAATCTACAGGAATGACTGTCAAAAGGTAGAAATAACAATCATGAGATGACTATCATTAAGCAGTCCTAATAACCTTGAAGATGGTTAGCAGCAAAAGGTCATGAGAACATGAATTTTCATTAGAGAATGGCTATCACAACAGCAGCAAACAGTTGGCAGGAAGGCAATCACATGCATAGCCATGATAAAGACAATAATGAAGGAAAAGAGAGGATGGAGTAACAACCACACATCAACAAGCATGATGCCCAATTATTTGAGTGAGTCAATTTCCAATATAATGTGTATGTCTTCTCATTTTCATGCATTCAGGAAGTTCAGAGACAAAAGAGAGATCTTGTGATAGCCTTTCAGATGATGAAATATATCCAATTAAAGATCATTTTTGCAAATTCATCAATTGAAAATGTTTCTGACTACATGACAGCACCTTTGTACTGGTGAAAAGTGCATTATCTTGTGCCAACATGGTAGTTGTGGTCTAATACATATACAGTCATGTTGGAGCAGCAATAAGTGCTAAGGAATGAATAATGGAATAGTAGATCAACGTGCCACATCATGGGTGAAATCATGGATCAGCAAATGAAAGGTACAACCATATCAGTGTTATGTCATACTATAGCTATAGGAGCTATATCAACATCATGCAGTGCCACTATACTGTCACAATTGCTTCTTGAAGCATTAAAAGTGTATAATTTATCAAATGCCAAAGAGTCATATGACTGCTCAAGTGCCATAACAGCAACTCATTAAAAAGGATAGTCATACATAAGATTTCTTCAATACACAATCATGATCTAACCATGAAAGGAACATCAAAGGCCTTATGCATTGTCCAGGCATAATAGAAGCAACATCAAATGTTACAACCATGATAAAGGGCAGCCCAAACTAAAGAGTAACAGTCTTGGCATATCATACAATGATATTTGTTGGCAACAAACACAGTCATGATCATCCAAACATGAAGACATATGAACATAACCTATAAATAGAATGTATGATCAATGATTTGTGCAACACAATTACATGCTTTGATCATTAATATAGAGAAGTCATAAGGAATATTTGCTAGTGTGAAGGCTGGATAAAGACATAAATAATAGTGAGCATACACAAAGTCTACTATTGAAAGTTATTGAAATCATATGATGAACAGGCTTAGGAGTGAGGATTAGAATGAAGATACAATCACAATGATAAAGAGTAGTCGTATGGGATGACTGTCATGCAAACAATCACTAATAACAAGGAACAATCATCTCAGTGACTCATGTGACTATCACAAAGAGCAACAACAAATGACTGTCCAATAAGTGCAGCAAAAAATAGTCTTCAAAGAACATCATATACAAGGTACAAATGATACTTATCATTTTCTTTCCGTTATCTTCAATTAAATATATGCCAAAGCACATTCAAGACCAATTGGAATAGCAAAAGGAGGTCACATGGATGTCATCACTACAAGAGTGCAATGTGGACAACAATAAGAAAGATACAACCATGCCCAAATGGATGTAATATACATACACAACACAAGAACAATCATACAGACCTCAGATAGTATGAGTCTGCAAGAAGAAGAAGATGAAGCTCATGTTATCCTTTAGAAAATCTTTTAAAGGTCATATGCTTGTATTTTGGAACAATTTACAATCTCATGAGACCATTCACTAACTTTCAGCAGAGAGGAATATAGATGCAGTTATCAATAGATGGAACAATCATAAATAAGAAATAAATCATTAAGAGCACATCTTCACAATGATAGAATCCATCTTGCACAGTCAAGGAGAATAAAGATGACAGTCACCAAACAGTGACTAAAGACTCATTTAAAAAATCAATGTAAGTCAAGTATGTTGCACAAGTCATGATTGTTATAGTCAAGAGAACATAGAAATAAGACTGCCAGTGTACCCAGACAAAGGTGGATTTCAGAACTTCCACATTTTTGCCCATTTTGAACACCTACAGGGTTTAATGGTATGTGCATCATGGAGATGCTATGAACATCATATAGAAGTGATCGTCATGATGATCACAATGAGCTCATAATAGAAACTACTGACATAATACTTAGAGAAGATAAGTGTTTAGAGTTGTAGTAGATCTTTTCAAGTTCATGACATGGGCAGAAAGTATGTCCTTCATTTGAAAATGACAATGTTATTCTAAACTGTAGCAAGAGCATATGCCAGAAATATAGAGGTTGAAGCAAATTACAAGTGAATATAATGGAAATTTTACTATGGTATTGTTGTATCATCTGGAAACACTCAGAAAATGACCATTTTTTGCCATCAAATCACAGACTAGTGTAGGATTGAGCCTCAGAATTTAGAAAATGAAAAAAATGCAGATACAGAGGAAAGTAAAATTTCAACTCATTTCAAAATAAAATGTCCAGAAATGCTCAATTCATGGTCTCTGATAGAAATACAAATTTTCCAAATTTGAAATGCTCAATTCATGGTCTCTGATAGAAATACAAATTTTCCAAATTCGAAATGCTCACAGAACCCTCCAAAAATCATTGAAAATGAAGTTTTTTTTCAAGCATCTCGCTACAGCCACAAACAAATACAGATTTTTGAGTAAAATGCCTAGAAATTGCTACCAAAACGTATAGCAGTCAAAGCACAATGCACAAAATTTCATTTTTTACAAGTTTTGTCAATATTTGGGGGCTCATTTTAAGCCAGAGTAATGCAAATACAGAGGAAAAATCTAAGGTTTTCAGATCATTTAAAGAATATACTCAGAACCCTTCAAATAGCGGTCTCTGGCAGCAGATTGTAAAGTGAAAGTCATAGAAAATGGAGTCAGCAAGCCCCATGCTACAGCCACAAAGAAAATACAGATTTTTGAATTTAGAAATGCACAGAGATCTTCTCTCTACATGTTTTCTATCACAGGTCGAGCGGTTGGAGCTAATAATGCAAGTAAAGAAAAGAATGCAACCCATCTTAAACTCATTTCACAGCAAATACTCAAATTTTCTCAAAATCGCGACCCCAGAAGGGCAATATGCAGCAAAAAATCTCATAAAAATGAGGAAAAATTGATGGTAAGAACAAATTACCTCTTTTTTTTCCGTTTACTTTGTTAAATCACAGTTTCTTCCTCAAACGACCATCCTTAGGAAACCTCAAACGCAATTAAAGCATAATGGTCAGCCACATAATCAAAAAACAAGGAAAAATGCATCAAAACCAGCTAGAGAGGCCCAAATCTGGCCAGTATCAACAACAAAAGGTCAAAATCTTAGATAAATACAACATACCCTGTATTTTTCTCTCAAAATCAGCCAGATCAACCCAAAAATTGACTAGAAAAGTGGGGTTCTTACCTTCCAAACCCTCTATGGTGGCGGTTGAGCGGCAGCAAGTTCAAACAACAGAAAAATGAAATCCAAATGAAATGTTTTTAGGTTTTTCCTCTTTTTGGGTCGAATAGACCTAAACTTCATTTTTGTGTCTTTTGACTATTATTTTTGCAAAAAATCAATTCTATCCATTTGAGGCCTGTGGTGAAGACTTGTGAAAGTCTTTAAGCCTAGTGATCATTGCACATGGGGCACGTGGCATGTCTTTTTCTACCTTTTATTTCTTTCCCAAGGTCAAATGCATTATGACAAACACAAAGCCGAATAGTATATCTTGCAAGTCATGTCATAGTATGGTTACAAGGAGGATGAAGTGTAGCCATAAGGCATGGTGGTGTGTGTTGGGATATATAAGGTGATATAAAAGGTAAGTCATGCATAAAAACATTTGATGGGAGCTATAAGGTAGTGTTGAGGTATGATGCTTTTAATGCATATGGAGGGATAAGGTGATTCAAAATGTATAATATTGTAATTACATGTGAAGTGTAGTCATAAGGCATTGTAATGTGTAGGGAGGCATAAGGGTCATTTTAAAATGTATTGCTTTGAACCTTGTAGGCATGACACATGATATGTATGCATGTAGGAATGGTTAGGGATTGTAGGGTATTTTGACGAGCCATGAGACGCTTTGATATAGCCTTGTGACATGTAATATGATGCAAGTGCGGAGTCATGTTTATTTTGCCTAGGAGTTATGAGGATGTTTGCTTTGTCATTTTTGCATAATCTAAGAATAGATTAAATATTGTAAACAAACGATAAAGTAATGAATTATGAATTACTTTATCATTTGCAATAAAAATGCAAAGAGGCAATATTAGGTAGATTTATCACACATGGCAAAGTAAGTCTCGTCAATTGCTTTGTCGTCCTTTCACAATATTTAAATTGTCCCTAAATCATGCAAAATCAGGAAATTAAATATTTGTGTCCTAAATGCCATTATTTTCTGCATGGAATTGTAATAAATTTGGATTGTAAAACATTAACTAAGTGGTGTAATTATAAACCTCTTAGTCAAATGTTAATTAAATGTAGAAATAATGTGTATTTATGTCATTTATTGTGAAAATATCAGACATTTATGAGGCTGCAAGGTGAGTTTGACAAACAGGTGGAGGAAGTTATTGCACAAATTTGACTTATTTCAGTGGCCTTAAGGATCATTTAAAGGCATTTTTAGGTGCTTTTATGATTAGTGATGACATGCCTTGACTATTTCTGCATTAGAAACCCATTTTGGAGGACTTTAGGCAGATATTTTGGGGGCATTTATGAGATGCACGAAAATGGAGGTGGCTCATGTTTATCTTGTTACAAGCTATTTGGGAAGTATATAGTCTTCTTCCTTGTTCATTATTCACCAGTTCTTGCTATTCACTACCCTATATATTATAATTTTCTGAGTTCTTTTGCAGAAGTGAACAGTCTTGTAACTCAGTTTCAGAGATATACAACATTGTAATACCCTTTTTAGCAGTAATAAGTAGTTTATACCTTCCCATTTCTTCTAATATTGTGTGTCCTTAGTGTTAGTACAGATCTTTGTGATGTTTCTTTATCCTTAGAGTTGTATTTCATATTGGTGCCTTTATGCAGGGATACATATTTTTGCAGGTTGTAAGATGTGCAAGGAATAACAATCAGTTTTGAGTGGTGAGAAAACATCATTCTCCTTTACAGATCTGTTGTTATTTAGCCTCCTTACAAAGTAATTATGCAAAGATTATGATTTTTTGGGTTGTGTAAGAGAGCCTTATTATTACTGGTTCTATAGTGTGTTAGTTCTGTGTAGTCTCAGATGATCTTTTGGTGCATCACCTTAGATAGTAGGTTTCATTTTAATGCAATCCTTCTTACCCTTTTATCTACAAAGACTTTAGTACAAGCAGTATAGGTGGAGTATCAATAGGAAGTTGGCCTTCTCTGGAGGTTCTTTCCATCATAGGTGACCCACAGACCTAGAAAGATCCCATGTTTCTCCAGATTGCCAAGTTTTTATAACTCAACAAGGGTGCAAATCTGAGAGACAACAAGTCTAAGTTAGGGGGAAATGATGGGTTCAAATGTTCACTTCTTTTATGCTATTTCTTATGCTTCTAGACTTTATACCTATGATATTTTAGATACTTTTCTAAGACATTACCACCATAATATGATGTCTTTTATATATTTATTCTACAAACCTTGAACCTAATCTGCCAATGAAACATGGTGATAATATTTATCAATTGCATGAGTTAGACATAAGTATGTATGTATATAAATGGGATTTTGTAGATTAATTATGAAGGCTATTTTGTATGCATATGTTTTATGGATTAACCCTATGCAACAACAAGTTGGTAGCATTAAGGAGAGAAGAATTCACAACACATTGCAAGACAGAGCATTGAAGGAAGTCACAGTTAAGCGCCAACTGAAGCTGAACATGATCATCATGGAAGAATAAATACAAGAGAAGAAGAAGACTTGTTCTAGGATTCTAATCATAGCTTATGTGTTTTCATTCATGAGCCGTTGAATAGGAATTTCTATTTGAGAAGGACTCTGCTTCCTTTGTTTTAGTTAGAATAATAAATTGATCTTAAACCTATACCCTGATATCTAGGGATGAATTGATGTTCAAGGTAGTTGGTAGTTACATCATACTCTCCCATTTTTATATAAGTTAGGAGGGATGAGTTTGATGGGAAGTTAAGTTTTTCTTTCCAAGTTACTTTATTTTTAGAATTGCTCAATAGTTACTCTATTTTTATGTTGGAAGATCCAGACATGTTTTATTTAATACAATCTAAAAGGATCCTATTTTTTATATGAAGTGAATACAACTATGTGTTATGAGAATCTGAAGTAGATTTAGTTTCCAGATTAAGTGAGATAGTTCCCTGAGCTGGCCACTCAAGGTACTAAACCTCACTTCATATCTTTCCTTATTTATTCATCCATTTCTAGTTAAAATTGTTTCATGTTATTTTATAAAGTTGCATTGTGGAATGAGTAAGATATCTTGATTGCTATTCCTAATAGTTGTGATTCATGAATAGAGTACATATTTGATGTCCTCTAGAGGTTAGTGTCAATTCTTTTATCATTCTATGTATTTTGAGTTAATTTTGTAATTCTCTGTTGAATATAGTTATCTTCCTAGATTATGCTAAAGGTACTCGTAGCAACTAGATTTTAAACTATTTTTGTTGTTCTTACATTTATGTGAACTTTAGTAAATCAGGTTAATAAGAATAAGTCTATATGAGTTAGTTTAGGATAGAAATGAGTCTTGAAGGCATATATAGTGTGGGCATCATCATAAGCTTACACTCCTTGGTCGATAATTCAATGTAGGAATGCAATGATAGATGGGACTGTTCAGATAGGTTTACCCCTAAATTTTGTTTAAGTCTATAACACATTAGTTTTCCTCTACAAACAACATATGGTCCAAGTCAATTAGGGCTGAACTTTCTTTTTTCTCCAGGGGGTGCATTCACATTACGTTGATTCTCATATAGTACCAAATCTCCAACGTCGAATGAACGATGTATAACATGCACATTGTATGATCACTAGATGTTTTTCTGATGGGCTTTAAGGTGCTCAAGAGAGTTGATACATTGTTCATCGAGTATCTCAAGTTCTTGTAATCTCTTTTCTTGTTCTATGTCATCATCAATAATGTCCTTTAGGGAAACTTGCAATGAAGGAATTTCTAACTCTAAAGGCATTATGGTGTTGGTGCCATAGACAAGATTATACGATGTGTTTCTAGTAGCCATACAAATACTTGTTCTATAAGCCCATAACACATAGGAGAGTTGAGTATACCAATCTTTTTTATGTTTATTAACAATTTTTCATAGAATTTGTCTAATAATTTTATTTGAAGCTTCTGCTTGGCCATTCGATTGAGGATAATAAGGCATAGAGAAGCGATGTTGAATATGATATTTTTCAAGAAATTTCTTCATGCCCTTGTTCTTAAATGGTGTACCATTGTTAGAAACTAAGGAGGAAGGTATACCAAATTGAGAGATGATGTTATCCTATATAAAATAACAAATCACTTCAACAGTTGTGGATCACAGTAGAACATCTTCAACCCACTTTGTAAAGTAATCAATAGCGGTGATAACAAAATTATGTCCTTGAGAGGAAGGTGGAGAGATTTTACCAATTAGATCCAAGCCCCAAACAAAAAATAACCAAGGTGAGACTTGGGCACGAAGTTCCTGGGCAGGTGCTAGGATTAAATGTTTATGTTGTTGACATTGCAAACATTTCTTGACCTATGTAAAGGAATCTTGTTCCATGCATTGCCAATAATATCCAATACACAATAATTTTTGTACCAATGATTTTCCTCTGAAGTGCCCTCCACAAGCACTAGAGTGACCTTCTTCTAAAGCTATCGAGATCTCTGAATTACTAAGACATCAGAGAAGAACACCATTGTAGCTTCATCTATATACCTGACATTACATAGAATTATATAATGCACCATGATTTTACATAGGTGAACTCGTGTCTTTTTAGGATTTTGAGTTAGGAATGGTACCATCATGCAACTAATAGAATATATGGGAGAACCATTCATCAGAATTTGTATTACAACATATGTTAGTATCTAAGGATGCAAACTCATCTAGTGCAGGTGTTTTGAGATTATG
This sequence comes from Cunninghamia lanceolata, assembly GCA_027924645.1. Classification (NCBI taxonomy): domain Eukaryota; kingdom Viridiplantae; phylum Streptophyta; class Pinopsida; order Cupressales; family Cupressaceae; genus Cunninghamia; species Cunninghamia lanceolata. The sequence continues at coordinate 2,853,793 of BSBN01001285.1, forward strand.
GATGATGAAGGTATATTCGTTAGGTGAATTGACATGGGATATAAGAGAAGTTGTGTTTACCATTGCATCCGCATGTCGATTGTCTTTCCTTGGAATAGTATCAATTGAAAACGATGTAAATTGTTTTAATGAAGATAGAGCTAAATCACGATATTGAGATAAATTATCTTGTTTAGCTTGATATGATCCTGTTATTTGTTATACAATTAACTGTGAATCACTGTACATAGTGATGTTTTTGATTTTGAGAGCCAAAGCGGCACAAAGTCCTACAATGAGAGCTTCATACTCGGTAATGTTCTTTGTGCATGAGAAATTTAACCGATAGGACATAGGAATTAGCTTACCAGAAGGAGGTACTAGTATGACACTAGCACCGGAGCCAGTTCGACATCGTGAACCATCAAAGTATAATTCCCATTTATCATCTGTATCTATATTTAGGATTTGATCGTCAGGAAATGTCTCCATACTTTGTATAGTAAAGGGTGAAGATGCTTCAGCTAAATGATCAGTTAACGCTTGTTCTTTAATCGCTTTCTTAAGATCAAATTTTGTTAATAACATAACCTATTTAGCGAGACAACCTGAAAGGTCATTTTTAACAAAAAGATGTTTCAACATGTCAAATTTCACCATGACATGAACTTCAACATTTAAGAGATAATGCCTAAGCTTCTGTGTTGCAAAGACTAGAGTTAGGCATTGCTTCTCAATAATAATATATCACACTTCGTAATCGAGCAATGTTTGACTGATGTAATATACAATGCGTTCTTTTCCTTCAGTATCATATTGCATGCCAATAATGCTGTGAGAGCATTATTAGATGTGGAGGTATAAAGAAGAAAAGGTTTATTAGCAGTAGCAGGCTGTAAAATAGGAGGATTAACTAGATACCTTTTTAAGGCTTCAAAAGCCTTATGATAATTAGAATTCCATTGAAATTTTGAATCCTTCTTCACTAGTTAAGTAAAAGGGTGAGTTCTATCTGCAAGTTGTGAGACAAATCGGTGAATGGCCTATATCTTCTCTTGTAAACTACTAAGTTGAGATATGTTTTTAAGTGTTGGCATATTAACAATCACATCAATGTTCTCTGTGTCTACTTCAATAACATGATACAAGACTATAAATCCCAACAATTTTCCACTGTTTATGCCAAAGACGCACTTACGGGGATTCAAGCGCATGTTGTATTTCTTTATTCACTCAAAGATTTGATGGAGGATTGTGACGTGATCCTTTCGGCAAATAGACTTCGCAAGAATGTCATCGACATAATCCTCTAAGATGTTATGCATGTAATCATGAAAAATAATAGTCATAGCCTATTGGTTAGTTGCTCCAACATTCTTTAATCCAAATGACTTGACAACCCAACAAAATGTACCCCAAGGGGTTATAAAAGTTGTCTTGTATTGATCTAGAGGGTTGATGAAAATTTGATTATATCCTTAAAAACTACCCATGAAGGAAAGTAATTCATGGTCAGCTATTGAATCCACGATCATATCAATGTTTGACAAAGGGAAATCATCTTTCAAAGAAGCAAGATTTAAATCCTGAAAGTTAGTACACATTCGAATATTACCATCAGGTTTAGCGATAGCCACAATATTTGAAATCTAAGGTGAATAATCAATAGGGTAGATAAAACTAGCTTGTAAAAGTTTTTCTATCTTAGCTTTAAGTAACAACACCACCTTAGGATTTATTTTACGGATATTCTATTTAAATAGCTTAGCATATGGTTTTAGAACAATGTTATGTGTTACAATATGAGGATCAATACCAGGCATATCCAAGTAATTCCAAGCAAATAATTTAGAAAATTCATGTAAAATCTTGGTCATATCTTCTTTTTCTTTTGTATTTAAACAATCACTATAGGGATAACCTTTTTAGTGTTATCTTTGTCCATAGAAACTTCAATAGTCTTTCCATTAAGTAAAATATTGGGTTCTATGAGGTTGGGTGATTGTGGTAGTTCTTTAGATTCTTCATTAGTTTTTAAAGTAGTATTTACCAAACTAGTGGACTTCCCAAAATATGCATCATTATTTAAATAATAAGGTAATCCACGCTTATAATGATACTGAGGAACATTGTCGTAAGCTCCCAAAAATTTTATTATTGTTTCATCTATTGAGAAAGTATCTAAAGGGACATCTCTTGGAGGGCAATTGTTGTTAATCATCTCATGAGGACAATTGTTGTTAATCATCTCATGATATATCAAATTAAGTGTTGATATTGTGTTTACATTAAGAGTAGGATGCTTACGAGCTTTGGTATCCTCGAAAGGATTATATCCAAGCCCACACGAGTAATGTCACAAAGCAGCTTCTATAGGTACTCAAATTCCTTGTTGATTAATACCGCAACCATTACCTACATAGTCATAATTCTTATAGAGAATTTGTAATCCCCAACAATAAAGAGAGGCCATTTCTTTAGAAGAAGGTGGAGCCTCATAGGTCTCATAGTCTGTAGTATAAGTAAGAGTGTTATTTGTGTTTGATACCAAAGAAACTTTAGGTTTATGACTTGAATTTTTAGATGAAAATGATGCAACATTTGATGTTTCAGGATTAGAGTTGTTAATTTTATATTATCCTAGTATAGAGAGAGATGTAAAATCTAATGAACCCAAATCATCACCAAGGAATGCATTTGATTGTTTAGAATCTTGCACAATATTATCTATGGCAAGAGGAGTTGACGGATCAAATTTCAAGTTATTTAGAATCTTATGATGAGTGACTTGCTTTTGTAATTCAATTTTTAAACAACTATCCTGCTTCAGATAGGCTTCAACAATATGAAGTTTGTTTTTATAGATACACTTGATTGAATGATGAAGGGTATGTGGAACTGCCTCCAATGCATGAATCTAAGGCCTGCCAAGAATCATGTTGTATGATAAAGAACTCGGCATGACATGAATCAAGGTAGATAAAGTCACAGGCCCAACTTGTACAGGTTAAGTTATGGTGCCCATAGACTGTCTTCCAACATTATCAAAGCCACAAATGCTAAGTCTATCTGGTTTAATCAAAGAGGTATCAACCTTAATCTTATGTAACAAATTAATACCACAAACATCAAGAGCCGATCCATTATCAATCATAACTTGCTTGATCAATTTCTTGTTTATTGTAATGAAGATGATTAAAGGATCATGTATTGATTTTGAACTTCAATAGAAGGAAAATCATGTTGCTAAAACAAATTGTATGTTTTTGTCACATGCATATAGTCTAAAAGAGCTGCTACATCATTCCGCTTGACAACAGGTGACACAATCACTTTTTGTAAAGCTTCCTGGAGCATTCCATGGTATGTCTAGGCAAAGTTTGTATAAGTTCCCAAAGAGAAATCTTAGCAGGAGTAGCACGAAGCTACTCAACAAGATCATAATCTTGACCAACTTTATGTGTTAAACAATGTGCTTGAGGAAGCATAGGTTGAGAAGCTTGTAAAGAAATTGGAATACTCATTTTTGTTTGCTTTGTTTGTTATTCCTTGTGTTATATGTATGAGCAACCATAGTTTGACTAGTTTGTTGTGATCTTTCTTGTGAACTTCGATGTGTTATTTGTTTAGCATAGTTATAGATGTAATAAGGAGATTGAGAAGAAGGTGGGAGACCTCTGACAGTAAGCACTAATTTAGATTGTGGTTGAGCCACATCTGAACACAGGTTGACTACTATATTTGACTTCACAGGTTCTTCTTGAGGTTTAGGAACATTGATTGCATTTACTAATCTTTGAAACAACGACAGTTTAGGAGTCGTAGTGGAATATTCAATCGAGATAAAGTCGTCAAGGGCTTCATCTAACATAGTGAAGTCATCACAACTAAACGGCTCATCATACACATTAAAGTCTTGTAAAAAGTAATCCGACATTATAACTTGTTCTAATTAACCCAAGACTTAAAATTAATATAGCATAAACTTTGTGAAAATGAAACAAGATATCACTATGCAAATCACAAAGTTGTAATTTCAAACCTTTTAATGAAAGTCTAAAGATAAAAATCAAGATTCAATTTGTACTTTCAATAAAAGAGGGTTTGCAACCTAAATATTATTTAGGACAGCAAACTATTTTAGATATGATGTTAAAAAGGATGCAAATTCTTTTAAAGCACGGGTTCACCAAAATGGTTAGTGGAAAAAGTTGGATAATGATAGTTTGTCTAAACCAAATCAAGTCCTTCTTTCACTCACTAAACATTAAAGAAGTAGGAACCGAGCTTTCTCTCTATGAAGGATCAAGCTACTTTCATATTAACATTTGTGCATATTAATGTTAATTCCTATTCATGATTTGTAACACCACAACTAAGCAACCCAAAAATAAACCCAATTTATATTTATATTTATATTTATCATAAGCTTTACTACTTAAGACACTAACAAATTTATCATGATGTAGACTACATCAATATCACATGCACAAATCATGGAGCATTTGTAGGAATAAACTTCTTCTAAAATGTAGGTTGCTAAGTAATTTTAGACTTGGTATGTTAAGTTTAGGCAAGTACCTATGGTGCAAATTATTCAATGTAAGATCAATGGCTCAAGGCTAAACGACCCAATTCCTTAAAGTGTAGCAAACTATAGCCAATGTATCTTGTGCTTGACATGTTGCCAACTCAAGTAGTCTCTCAACTCTCGCACGACCCAAGTTTCCTAATTTATTCGGTTCTCTAGTTTCAAACTTCACCCATGGAATGCTTTGATGTTGCATATGGATGCGAACTTATATAAACTTTGATTTACTCAATTTCTCATGTTCAAAATATTTATGATTTTATTTTTGAGACATCTACTGGACATCAAATCTTGTCCTATCTTAATAGTTCAATTTCAAGGTCAAATTTAAAATCCACCCAGCGTGAGGTGTGGCTATCTTATTGGCCTGAGGTATTTGTATATGTGTTCATATGGACTTGCATTGTAAAAGAACATATTAAATTGTGTTGAATGTGAGCTCATTGTTGACATAAGTGGTAAGTCCATTAAATTTTATTTAGTGCTCATGCATTTTAAATACCACGAAGCATCGAGGCCTATGTGTCAACTTTTGTGAGCCTCAACCCATTGACCAAGCTATTACTAGGCATTGGTCCTCACCCATTGTCTCCCTATGCATAGTTGATCATTGTGAAGTTTTAACTTTCGAATCTACTTGGTTCAAGGTTTCAATATCTTATTGGCTTAAAGTATTTGCATATGTAGTCACATGTGCTTGTATCATAAAATAATATATCAAATTCTTGGACATAAACATACGAATGAACCATACCTATATAATGACATGAAATAATGTGTTTGTTGTTACATTTCTTGAAAAACATAACACATTTGAGATTATGTATAAATGAGGAGATCTAACATTATATGCACCAAAACAATTATTAAGTAGACACGATAATAATAAGATAATAAGTAGTAATAGGAAATAACAAAGATAGGTAACTAACATAATAATAGAACTTATTAAGCAATATGTTGTAAAATTTAATCTTATTATCCTTCTAAAAATATATAATTAAAAATTATATTTTAAAATTGATAACATAAGCATAACAAAAACTATAATAAATAAATTAAATACAAACTAATTTAAAAAATAAATTCTACAAATACAATAGTAATCTACCTCTCAATGAACTAATAAAAAAAACTTTTTTACAAAAATTAAATGATCTCATAGACTTTTGTAAACCATCTCAAATTCCTATAAGAAATTCAAATACGAAGGCATCCCATAGTGGGGTAGATATTTAACATCTTAAAATAAATACCAAAATGCAATAGTAATATCTCCCTGTAACAGCTGCAATGGAGCGTCTGAAATTAGCCGTTGAGTAACGACTATAACCAGCATTCTCAGGCATGGCCGTGCTCTATAAATACCTAGTATACTCCATTCATTTTTCAGTTCATATCGTGCTCATTTTTTATTTTGTTTTTTGATTTGAGATATTTTTTCCCTTTTTGTTTCAGCATTTTGTATTGTGTTTTTCTTTTTGGTCTTGGATTGTATGTGGTATATGAGTAGTCGCTTGTAAAGAAATTTGAAGTAAAGCCATGGAATCAAACAGAGGATGCATCTGGTAAGTATGATTTGAAATTTTATTGTCCATAAATTTTCCCCCAATTTTTGGGGATTTTAATTTTTAGAAATTTACTTTTGATTTACCCCTTAGTTTGCAGAATGCAAATTTGAATATAGCTTAGATCTATCATTTTAAATAAATATGTTCTGTTAATTTTTTGATTTACCCTTTAGTTTGCAGAATGCAAATTTGAATATAGCTTAGATCTATCATTTTAAATAAATATGTTCTATTAATTTTTCTAGCTTAGGTTCTAAGAAAGAAGACCTTAATGAGTTTTGTTAGGGTGTAGAAAATCACATTACATGAACGGCACTGTTAATTTTTTCTTGCTGAAGATTAGGGCTCTGCTATTTTTTCCTCAGTTGCTTCCATTAATGAATGTAGGATTTACTTAGGGTTAATAATTATTTTGGTTGAATGTACTTAATTAAATCTTTTCTAATTAGTGTGGTTCTGGCAGGGTTTGCCAGAAAATTATATATATATGGTGAATGCTGTTGGCGTTTTTAGGTAAGGTTTAGGAACACTGCTGCATTGGACAAGCAAGTGCTCTAAAGAAACTACGAGATGTTCTGGAGGGGCTTTGAGAGGGTGTGTGGCAGGTCGCAACAAAGATGATATTGAAGAAGCTATCACTATGGTTTGTTTCATCATACCATCTAAGTTTTCCTCTCCTTAGACTTTTGGTTACTTCTCTAAGCCAGCATTTAACTTGCAGAATTCTAAAATCAAAGATGGGATGGTGGGTTTATAGTCAGTATTAATTCATTTGCAATTTGAGTGTTTCAAATCTCACAGAAATTTTCATTTCCATTCCAAAAAAAATTAGAGGAAGTCACTCCATTTAAATATAGTTTTTCATGGCTTAGTTTATGCTGAACATACTGTTCTGATGTCTATGGACACAGCACAATCATAGGGCTTAGGGAAGCTTAGGCTTCCTACTGTCTGGGCAAATTGAATTAATTAGTTTTGTCAATGCTAGGGACAAGGTAATGATCAAAATTTTCCAACTCTTACTATCTATTTTCTGGATTTTGCTTTTTTTTTTTTTTTTAAGTAAATATTAAATTGGATAGAAAAAAAATAAAATGAGGATTTTCAATTTAGAAGTATCTTCTGCAGCTGCAGTTCAAGCCATGTAAATTATTTTTTTGGATGATTAAGTCATGTAAATTATTAACAAATGAAAAGGATTTAAAATTTAGACTGAACTATTTCTCAAATATTCAGGATTTTCTACAATTACTTCCTGTACTTTCTTTGACAACAAGCTGAATCATGTCAAGGGGTGATTATCCTGTATTTTTGAGTGTTAATTCCAGTGTTTTGTAGTAGTTGCAGCAATGCAAAGAACTCTCTAGGTACAGTATTGGGTTTAACCTAGCTAAATGGGTATATGAAGTTAAGTGCAATTCCTCTGATAAGTTTTTGAGAAAAGTGTTGTCTACTTTTAAAAAGGCTTTACATGCTCGGTGATGAGCTCTTTTTTGTAGATGAAGGCTTGGACAATTATAAGTTACATGCATATGAGACAGCCTTTATAGGAAAAATAAAAAGGATGGGAAAGGGAAGCCAAAATGAAAAATATCACTAATGATTTCTCTACTGCATTGTATGCTTTGCTTATTTGAGACCATAATATATTTCCAATGGAGAGCCATAATTCACAAGTTTTATGTTAGTAACAAAAACCTGGATATTAATTATTTGACCAATAAACTGCAAAAACTAGGACTCATTTTCAAGTACTAGGAACACAATTGTTTGAATGGAATCTTTAAAGTTTCAATTCCAAGTACATCTAGTCATCCAAAATGAGATAGAAGCATAAAAGGTGGATCGAGAGGGAAAAATCCTAATTTAGGACTCGGAATGAAAGAAAGAGAACACATGACTTGTGAATGCGTGGAAAGCACTTTAAAGAGTTTTACAAGGCTTTGAATTCATTTCAATAGCATTAAAAAAAATGAATAGTCTATAATTAGAAAAGTGTAGACAAAAATGTAGTGTATATTCTAATTTTAGAAAAATGGATTGCTTTATTTTATTTAATTTACTTTGTACCACTATTTTGGTGGATTATTTTATTATATTTTTTTTGAAGTGGATTATTAATTTTTAATGGTTTCAAGTGGATTGTTCTATTAGAAAATTTCAGTGGATTATTTTATTATATTATTTTTAAAGTGGATTATTAATGTTTATGGTTCCAAGTGGATCATTTTTATTAGAAAATTTCAGTGGATTATTAATCTTTGTAATTGTTTGAATTATCTTAAAGTGGAGTATTTTTAGAGTTTGAAATGGTATATTCACTAAAATGGTGCAAATTTAAATATCAAAATTTTATTTAATCTATGCACATATTTTTGAAAGCTTGATTTTATGTTTGTATAACTTTTTAAAGTGGGTTGTCTTATTAGAATATTTTTAGAGTTTGAATGGTATTCACTAAAGTGGTGTAATTTTTATTTAACGTATACACACATGATATCTTAACACACACAATATCTTTGAAAGTCTGATTTTGTTTTATTTGTTGAGCTAATATATTTGATTAATTAATTTAATTTTTAAATTTTGAATAATTCAATATCAATAGTTTTAAAGTTTATTGAGAGTTGAGATGGAAGTAAAAAATAGAAGCATGGTTGAAACTTCAAATCAAATCATAAAAATGTGACAATATGAAGTGTGCTCTTCCTATTTCTTATGAATTTTATTTGAATTGGAAGTGTGCTTATTTGAACCTTTAATGTTTGGATGAAATATTCGTAGAAGTGTGATGATGTTTGCTTCACTTATATATTTTATAGATTTTGTTTGAATTGGAAGTGTGTTCCTCCTTATGGTTTCTGTGTTTGGAAATGTGATTATTTAAACCGATTTGGATGAAATATTTGATGTTTGCTTCATTTAATATATTTTATAGATTTTGTTTGAATTGGAAGTGTGTTCCTTCTTATGATTTCTATGTTCGTAATAATTGCTTTTCACTTTGGAGAAGTGTGATTATGTTTGCTTCACTTATAAATTTTATAGATTATTTGAACCAATTTGGATGAAATGTTTGATGTTTGCTTCACTTAATATATTTTATAGATTTTGTTTGAATTAGAAGTGTGTTCCTTCTTATGATTTCTATGTTCGTAATAATTGCTTTTCACTTTGGAGAAGTGTGATTATGTTTGCTTCACTTATAAATTTTATAGATTTTGTTTGAATTGGAAGTGGGTTCCTTCTTATATGAACCTTAATGATTTGGATGAAATGTTTGATGTTTGCTTCACTTATATATTTTATAGATTGTTTGAATTGGAAGTGTGTTCCTTCTTATGGTTTCTATGTTGGAAGTGATTATTTGAACCTTAATGATTTGAATGAAATGTTTGTAATGTTCTTATGATTTCTATGTTTTTGAGCATTTAATGAGTTTGATGAAATGTTTGCAATGTTTCTTGTGGTTTCTATGTGTTTGAGCATTTAATGATGAAATGTTTGTAATATTTGCTTCATAGTTTCTTCTTATGGTTTCTATATGTTTGGAAGTGTGATTATTTGAAACGATTTGGATGAAATGTTTGATGTTTGCTTCACTTACATATTTTATAGATTTTGTTTGAAGTGTGATTATTTGAACCTTAATATGATTTGAAACTTAATGATTTGGATGAAATATTTGTAATGTTCTTATGATTTCTATGTTTTTTGAAGTGTGGTTATTTGAACGTTAATATGATTTGAAACTTAATTATTTGGATGAAATGTTTGATGTTTGCTTCACTTGTATATTTAATAGATTTTGTTTGAATTGGAAGTGTGTTTCTTCTTATGGGTTTCTATGTGTTGGAAGTGTGATTATTTGAAGGTTGATGTTCTTATGATTTCTATGTTTTTGAGCATTTAATGAGTTGGATGAAATATTTGTACTGTTTCTTCTCTTGGAAGTGTGATTATTTGAACCTTAATATGATTTGGATGAATTGTAATGTTCTTATGGTTTCTATGTGGTTGAGCATTTAATGAGATGGATAAAATGTTTGTAATATTTGCTTTCACTTCATAGTTTCTATGTGGTTGAGCATTTAATGAGTTGGATGAAATGTTTGTAATATTTGCTTTCACTTCATAGTTTCCATGTGTTTATTTGAGCATTTAATGAGTTGGATGAAATGTTTGTAATATTTGCTTTGCTTCATAGTTTCTTCTTATGGTTTCTATGTGTTTGGAAGTGTGATTATTTGAAACTTGATTTCGATGAAGTGTGATAAATGTTTGCTTCAGTTACATATTTAATAGATTTTGTTTGAATTGGAAGTGTGTTGAGTTGGAAATGCTTCTGGATTTGACTGTGTTTTATTGTTTTCCTCAACGTTTTGAATCACACATAGTGATCCATCATCAGGAGAAAGATAGCAAGCAAGAGAAGAGAGAACACGAATGACAATTTATAGACTCAAGACCACTTAAAAAGAGTGATTATTTGAACCTTAATATGATTTGAAACTTAATGATTTGGATGAAATATTTGTAATGTTCTTATGATTTCTATGTTTTTTGAAGTGTGGTTATTTGAACCTTAATATGATTTGAAACTTAATTATTTGGATGAAATGTTTGATGTTTGCTTCACTTGTATATTTAATAGATTTTGTTTGAATTGGAAGTGTGAATGATTTGGATGAAATATTTGTAATGTTCTTATGATTTCTATGTTTTTTGAAGTGTGGTTATTTGAACCTTAATATGATTTGAAACTTAATTATTTGGATGAAATGTTTGATGTTTGCTTCACTTGTATATTTAATAGATTTTGTTTGAATTGGAAGTGTGTTGCTTCTTATGGTTTCTATGTGTTGGAAGTGTGATTATTTGAAGGTTAATGTTCTTATGATTTCTATGTTTTTGAGCATTTAATGAGTTGGATGAAATGTTTGTAATGTTTCTTCTCTTGGAAGTGTGATTATTTGAACTTTAATATGATTTGGATGAATTGTAATGTTCTTATGGTTTCTATGTGGTTGAGCATTTAATGAGTTGGATGAAATGTTTGTAATATTTGCTTTCACTTCATAGTTTCCATGTGTTCATTTGAGCATTTAATGAGTTGGATGAAATGTTTGTAATATTTGCTTTGCTTCATAGTTCCTTCTTATGGTTTCTATGTGTTTGGAAGTGTGATTATTTGGAACTTGATTTCAATGAAGTGTGATAAATGTTTGCTTCATTTACATATTTAATAGATTTTGTTTGAATTGGAAGTGTGTTTAGTTGGAAATGCTTCTGGATTTGACTGTGTTTTATTGTTTTCATCAACGTTTCGAATCACACATAGTGATCCATCATCAGGAGAAAGATAGCAAGAAAGAGAAGAGAGAACACGAATGACAATTTATAGACTCAAGACCACTTAAAAAGAGTGATTATTGAACCTTAATATGATTTGAAACTTAATGATTTGGATGAAATATTTGTAATGTTCTTATGATTTCTATGTTTTTTGAAGTGTGGTTATTTGAACCATAATATGCTTTGAAACTTAATTATTTGGATGAAATGTTTGATGTTTGCTTCACTTACATATTTTATAGATTTTGTTTGAATTGGAAGTGTGAATGATTTGGATGAAATATTTGTAATGTTCTTATGATTTCTATGTTTTTTGAAGTGTGGTTATTTGAACCTTAATATGATTTGAAACTTGATTATTTGGATGAAATGTTTGATGTTTGCTTCACTTGTATATTTAATAGATTTTGTTTGAATTGGAAGTGTGTTGCTTCTTATGGTTTCTATGTGCTGGAAGTGTGATTATTTGAAGGTTAATGTTCTTATGATTTCTATGTTTTTGAGCATTTAATGAGTTGGATGAAATGTTTGTAATGTTTCTTCTCTTGGAAGTGTGATTATTTGAACCTTAATATGATTTGGATGAATTGTAATGTTCTTATGGTTTCTATGTGGTTGAGTATTTAATGAGTTGGATGAAATGTTTGTAATATTTTCTTTCACTTCATAGTTTCTATGTGGTTGAGCATTTAATGAGTTGGATGAAATGTTTGTAATATTTGCTTTCACTTCATAGTTTCCATGTGTTCATTTGAGCATTTAATGAGTTGGATGAAATGTTTGTAATATTTGCTTTGCTTCATAGTTTCTTCTTATGGTTTCTGTGTGTTTGGAAGTGTGATTATTTGAAACTTGATTTCGATGAAGTGTGATAAATGTTTGCTTCACTTACATATTTAATAGATTTTGTTTGAATTGAAAGTGTGTTAAGTCGGAAATGCTTCTAGATTTGACTGTGTTTTATTGTTTTCCTCAATGTTTCGAATCACACATAGTGATCCATCATTAGGAGAAAGATAGCAAGCAAGAGAAGACCACTTAAAAAGAGTGAGAGAGATGTGAGGCGGAAACCAAGACCATCAAGGGAGAAGGATAGCTGCCTATCAAACCAAATGAAGTGAGGGACAAAAGAGGAGAGGGGGACATCTAAGCACACTAAGACAAAACATGCAAAGAAAGACTAGCTAGGATAAGAGGAAGACAAAAGTAATAGAAAATTAAAATAGAAATAAAAAGAACAAGAAGGACAACTAATAGAAGAGAGCAAAATAGAAGAGGGACAACTATAATTCTAGCAGCCTAATCAACAAAAAGAAAAGGAGAATGAAGAACAAAAAAGGGTTGGATCAATCTAAATGCAACCAAAGTCACAAAGTAATAAGAAGGTAAAAAGGATGACACTGAAGACAAGGACAGATTTAAACAACAAGAGAAATAAAGAACAATCCAAGGATGAAAGAAATAAAAAAATTATAAAATTATGGACAACCAAGAACGCTAAAATTGTAAGGGTTAAATTGGAAAAAGCTACCTATAAAGAACCAGAGAGGGCTCAAAGTAAAGTTAAAAGTGAGAAAAAGGAAAAAACCAAGAAGACAAATGGATACAACGAACAAAAAAGAAAGGCAAGAATATAACTATCCAATGAAGGAGACAAACTGACTGAGAGAAAGCCTAAAAGTGAAGAGAAAAGCAATCAATAAATGGGAAAACATGCTCAAACAAACTCCAAGAAAACAAAAGGAGCATCAGGAGACAAAAAGAAATGAAGGATTAGGTTAAAAACCAAGAAATTAAGAAGGAGGGAGAAGGGGTGCAATGAAATCCAGAGGTTGGAGGCGGGAGGTTTAGCTAGGAAAACAAGATAATGAGAAAGAAAAAGAAGTGAGAACGTGCCAAGAAGGGTAAAGAGGAGGGAGGATATGGATCAAGCAAGGAGCAAAGGGAAGGGGAAGAGGAGCCTATGGGGGAGAGGAAAAGGGGACCGGATGATGGAAGAAAAAGAGGGGGCGAAGGCTAGATACCACATAAGGGACAAGGAGGGAACAGAGGGGGGCAAAAACTGAGAAAGAGGCGAAGAAGAGTGGGAAGATGAAAGGAGAAGGGAGAGGGGGAGCTACAAGATGAGGTCAAGAAAGAGAGGGGAAGGATAAGAGTGGAGGAAGGGGAAAGAGAGAATGACTAAGAGTGAAGGAAATCATGATGGGGAAGAGTGTGATTTCTGAGGCGGGTGAGCAAAGGTTGCCAGGAAAAACTAAGGCCCTTATCACGATTAAGGTTAGAGGGGGGTGGTTTCTGATTTCTATGGCCTCCTTCAGTTTCCGCTTGAAGAAGTTATCTTCCTTGACTAAAATTTGGGTATCTTCCAAGCAAATGTGGTGTTTGGTTTTGGAGGAGTGCTCGGCAAGGACTGACTTTTGAGTTCATTTGTGTTTGATGTCAGCACTGTGCTCTTTGATCCTAGTGCTAAAAGAGTGACCTGTCTCCCCAATGTAGGGAGTGCCACAAGAACAAACTACCTTGTAGACTCCTAAGTTGAGGAGAAAGTCTCTAGGTCTTTGGGAGACGAGATACAGTTCCTGAGAGTTGAGATGGGTTTGAAGGCATAGTGGATGCCTTTTTTGAGAAGGATCTTGGAAATTTTATTGGAAATGTCTTCAATGTAGGCAATACTGTTCAAAGTGGGGGTTGGAGGCTGAGTTTCAATAGGAGAGGAGTAGAAGCGAGATCTAGCTTGTCTGAAAGTTCTGTTGATGAGTTTGCTTTTAAAACCATTCAATTTGAAGACTTTGGAGAGGTGGGCGAGTTCAGGATCTAAGTTATCCTTATTGCAAATGCGAAAAGCTGAAAACTTTTCGACCTAAGGAACCATCTGGTTTCTTTAAGAGCAAGATATCGAGAAAGGGGAGTTGGGTGTTGGACTCTAACTCTTTGGTGAAGGATGCTTTGGGCTAGGCTGTTAAGGTGCAAGTGGAAGTCTTCAAGTTTCTCAAGACCATGTGGCCAACAAACGTTGGTGTCATGACATAACGTTTGCACCACCTTGGTTTGAGGGGAAACGAGTTGAGCTCTTCAAAATATTACAATAGGGGAAAGGGGGGATCCCATGGTGACTCCATCTAATTGCTCGTAGACTATTCCTTGGAATGTAAAGAATGTGGATCTAAGGCTTATCTCAACCAAGGAGGCGATTTCGTCTTTAATTTTGCGTCTAATTAGCTTAATGGAATCAGGGATGGGAACCTTGGTGAAGAGAGAAACAACGTCAAAGCTAACTAAAAGGTCATTCTCCTCAAGCTTCTTGTCTTTAATAAAATCAACAAAGTGGGAAGAATTTTTTATGGAGGAACAGGATTGGCCAACCAGAGGGGTTAAATGTTTGAATGTTCTTATGAAGCATTTAATGAGTTGGATGGAATGTTTGTAATGTTTCTTCTTATGGTTTCTATTTTTTTGGAAGTGTGATTTATTTGAACCTTAATATGATTTGGATGAAATGATGGTCTTATGATTTCTATGTTTTTGAACATTTAATGAGTTGGATGAAATGTTTGTAATATTTCTTCGTATATGTGTTTGAGCATTCAATGGGTTAGATGAAATGTTTGTAATATTTGTTTGAATTGGAAGACTATTAAAGGGTCCACCTTAAATAGAAACTCATATTATAAAATTAATTCAACTTTTAAAATATTCTTAAACTTACTTTTTATAAAGTAGGTATTTTTTTTTAAATTGAAGGAAACAATAATTACATAAAAGATAGCAGCCACAAAGACTAAAAAACCAAAACCAAAGTACTGCTGTACAAGACATGAAACAGAGCCATGGCTGCAAACAAAAACAGAACAACCGGTAGCAACAAAAACCAAATCAACTCTGGAAAAGTTGAAAGCAATACAACACCAATGCTGCCAACATTAAAGTACTCAAAACTGTACAAGATCCAAAACAAAACCTTGATGGCCAGCATAAACAGTCACCATAACAATTACAGCATAAACCAATCACTCCACGCAGATATAAGAAGTATAAAGATTAGTAGGCATGAGTTTTCCACAGTCCATGAGTTAAGTGTAGAGTTCTGGATTAAACTGTGTATGTTTTTGCTTCAACGTTTCGGATCATGCTCAATGATCCATCATCAGAAGAGGAGAAAGTGTAAAGATTAGTTTAAATTATTTAAAACTAATTAATTTAAATATTAAAATTTTAGGAAAGACTATTTTAAACTTTTAAAATATTCTATTTTAAAATATTCTAAAATTAAAGATTAAACTTAAACTTTGAAATTTAAATTTCCATGGAAAAAAATTATAAAATTAGTAGTTTCACTGTAGCAACCACTAAAAAAAAATAGTCTCTAAATATTGTCTCTAGAAAAAAAAAATTACCATACACTGTTTAAACCCTAGACTATTTGAAAATTATAAGAAAAAAATTAATTAAAAAAAAGTCTCAAAATTAACTGTAATTTTATCTAAATGTAACCCAAAAAAAATTAATATTCTAAATCCTAAACAACTCTACACTAAACAAAACAGTATTCCCCACCTAGGTTGTTAGCAGAGAAATGTTGTAATATGGTCTAATGCAACAGGAGGAATGCAGCCGACAATTGTTATAATATTGTCTAATGCAGCAGAGAAATGCTATAATATTGTCTAATGCAGCAGAGAAATGCTATAATATAGAAAAGCCAAAGAAACAGAGGAATTTTAAGGAGGTCTAATGCAACAGAGGAATGCTATATTAAAAAAGATGTTTTGACATCTTTCACCATTTCCCTCAGTTAAGAGGCCTAATGCAACAGAGGAAAACTATAATTATAAAATCTGAGGAAGTCTAATATAACAGAGAAAATAGGGCTTCAATGTTATAGTTAAACTAGCCTCTGTAAAAGGGTTTGCATCCTTTTAAAAACCCATCTCTACTTAATAATTACAGAAAAATAAAAAAACAGAAGCTGATATTTCAATATCTTTAACTGTGAGCTTCCTTCAAATGCAGTGTGGACACTACACTGGTATTGAGATGCTTATCCTCAAAGAAGAGAAAAAAATCCTTACCATTTTTAATGGGAGCTGCTGCACTAGGGCAACAAAGTAATGTTGCAATATAAAAAAGCAGGAAAACAGATATTTCAACATTTTTTACAGTGAGCTTCCCTTCAGATGTAGTGTAGAGACCAGCCTGATTGGAATGATGCAGAATGTTGCAGAAGTCTTAGGATGGAGTAGGCTTTTATACACTTTCCCATCCTCTAGAAAAGCAAAATGAAGGAACAAAGAAAAAGAGGACAAACAAGATGGGACCGCCATGCTAAGTCGCTTGACATCTGATTGTCTCTGTCATTAACCGAAAATGCCATTACATAATTTGGGATTGTGAAAACGTGTGACCAGTCCAATTTCTTTCAACCTCCGGTCACGGAGCATTACACATTTCCTCTATAAACGGTAATAATTCCAGAGAGGCAACGATTGTTGACAGAGCCCACCCTTTTCCATACACTTCACAATACAGTAATTAATGGCGATGAGAGGAAGAAAACACAGCAAGAGCTTTACTTAGTTTTTAAGCTACTCAAAATTATGCAAACTCATTTCCTAAAACCCTGACAGAAGCTCCACTAATTAGCAGAGATTTAAATGCATTTCCGAAATAATTTTCTAAAGCCTAAGTAAACCCTTCATTAATTAATAGCAACTGAGAAAAACGCATATCTCCAAATTGGGGAAAATTTCATGAAGAAATTTGTAAATGAATAATCTGAAAATTTCCGTAGCATAGATAATAATTCTAGAGAGGCAATGATTGTTGACAGAGCCCATCCTTTTCCATACACTAAACAATACAGTAATTAATGGCGATGAGAGGAAGAAAACATAGCAAGAGCTTTACTTAGTTTTTAAGCTACTCAAAATTATGCACAATCATTTCCTAAAACCCTGACAGAAGCTGCACTAATTAGCAGAGATTTAAATGGATTTCCGAAATAATTTTCTAAACCCTAAGTAAACCCTCCATTAATTAATAGCAACTGAGAAAAACGCATATCTCCAAATTGGGGAAAATTCATCCAGAAATTTGTAACTGAGTAATCTAAACAGAATTGGGGAAATTTCATGTAGAAATTTGTAACTTAAATAATCTAAAAAATTTAAGAGCATCAAAAAAAAATTCAAAAATTAAAATCTGAAATCATACTTCCAGTGAGATGCATACTGCGCCAGTAATCTGGTTTGCTTCCACGGCTTTAACTCAAATTTCTTTCAACCTCCAGTCACTACACATTTCCTCTATAAACGGTAATGATTCCAGAGAGGCAACGATTGTTGACAGAGCCCATCTTTTTCCATACACTAAACAATACAGTAATTAATGGCGATGAGAGGAAGAAAAACACAGCAAGAGCTTTACTTGGTTTTTAAGCTACACAAAATTATGCAAAATCATTTCCTAAACCCTGACAGAAGCTCCACTAATTAGCAGAGATTTAAATGCATTTCCGAAATAATTTTCTAAACCCTAAGTAAACCCTCCATTAATTAATAGCAACTGAGAAAAACGCATATCTCCAAATTGGGGGAAATTTCATGAAGAAATTTGTAAATGAATAATCTAAAAATTCCATAGCATAGATACTACTGTACAAACTAGACTGTAAATTGGGGAAAATTCATCCAGAAATTTGTAACTTAATAATCTAATCAGCAAACTGCAAATTGGGAAAATTTCATTCAGAAATTTGTAACTTAGTAATCTAATCAGAATTGGGGAAATTTCATGTAGAAATTTGTAACTTAAATAATCTAAAAAATTTAAGAGCATCAAAAAGAAAATTCAAAAATTAAAATCTGAAATCATACTTACCAGTGAGATGCATCCTGCGCCATTAATCTGGTTTGCTTCCACGGCTTTAACTCAAGTACTCACAGCAAGCATATAAACCTACAGCACGGCCCTGCAACATACAATTCAAGCCTAAAGAGAGAAACCCAATAAAAAATGCCCCAAAAGAAAAAAAAACCTCAAATAGAAACAAAACACAAAATGAAAAAATGACTAATTTAAAAACAAAAGAGATACGAACTGAAAAAAAAATCAATGAATGGAGTATCTGTTGTATTAGGTATTTATAGAGTAGGATTATGCCTCAAAATTTTACTTATAGACCGTTGCTCAACGGTTCATTTCGGATGGCTCTGGATGCTGTTTTTAATCCGTTCCTCAACGGCCTAATTTCGGATGTCTCTGGATGTTGTTTATAATCCGTTCAGATTATTATTGTATTTGTAAAATTTAAATTTTAAATTATTTTGTAGTTAATTTTTAGTCCCTGCCTTACTTCCTCTGCTCCTGCACTTGGCTTCCTCTGCTCTCTTGGACTCCAACCCTCACCTACGAGGTAAATTATTATGTTTGCTTTTTCCTTTCAAAAAAAAAAATTTGTTTATTTAATTTTTACCTTTAAATAAATTTTAACCAGTTTACTTATCTGCCAATGATTTAAATTCTTCTGAAGTAATAGGAATATGTTTAAAGTGCCTTTTAAGTCTGAGATTTCTTTTTGCTTATCTCCCAGTGCCGCTGCAACTCCAGCATCTGACAAAAATTCCCTTCCCGTTATGCTTTGATGGATGTCCCTTTATTATTACTGGAGATCTGACACCATGCACATTATTATAGTGCAAGCCTATTTTTCAGATTGCTGCATTCAGCATCACCAATAATCTCGACAGGAAAATCGTCTCTGTTTAAAATGATGGAAATGGTTCACATCTTTCACAGCAATTTCACTTGCAACAACCTTGGACATAAGTTGACTTTAATGATCTTTTCATTTGTGTTTCTTATGCTAATAACTGTAACATGTTTGCATGCATATCTCAACAGCACAAGCTTTGGATCATGAGTATGATCGTATTTGTCCTCTTTGTACTTATAATAAAGCTAAATGTATATTACGTTACCTATTTAAAAGCTTATTTGGATACACAAAAAAAAATGAACTCACGTTTCTTTGCCTATTAAAAGTGGTATCAGCTATACAAAAAACTTAGCAGGGGCTTGAGACTTTTGACTGTATCTTGCAAGCAACCATGTGAAGTCCAAAACTGCTTATAAAACATCTTACACAACATTGTTGAGCTTATAAAATGGGAATAGACACTACAGAACTGTAAGATAAAAGACAAAATTTGCCAATAGTCAGTTAATCAGGCGATTCTTATGGAAGAATTTGGATTGACCAACTTTTTGCTTATGTCACGCCATCTTGAAATCCTGCAATTTGTTGTGCTCATTGTTAGCATTATTTCCCATTCTTGGTTAGGCGACAAAACTGGTAAGAAACCGAGCATTTGCCTAAATTTTTTTTAATCCTATAACATCCATTGATGTCTCGAAGTCCCTTGAGATCAACCTTGGACTTTTCCTTCAGTTTGGCAGACACCATGCAAATATTATTTATTTTCTTGTGAATTCCTTGGATCTTCCTATCCATCAACTTTTTCCTCCAAACTTTCCCATCTTGGCATCTTCCCATTGGCTCATAGCATTTTACTACATATTATTTTCTAGAGTCTTATTTGGGCATGGCTAATCCCTTGGCTCACCTTTACTTGTGGTCTGACACCCTGTTTGGCCTCCAACTTGGCATTAAAATTCTATTTTGAACTTGCATCTTGGACTGCTATTTTCAAGCTCTGCACCGAGATGATACAGGACACTGCCTCCTTTGTTTAACCTGTTTGGAATCCTCCAGTAATCACTTGGTTCAAAGCTTATATCAAGTTGTGCCCCATTTAGCATACATAATACACAATGGCTCCGCCATCACTCCTAAGACTTATTTCCTATATCATAACATAGCCCTGATACTTGCTAAGTGATTTTGTCGTATTTTAGCACATTGCTTGACAAGTTGACATGATTAAAATATGATTGGCTAAAAATTGTTAAGTTTGTCCTCTACGTATTAATTTTCCCTTCAAGTGCCTACAAAAGATTTGGGGGATTACGGCTTAGAGATTATTTTATTGATTATTGTTTAGGATCTCCATTATATTTTTTCTAAAACCTTTTCTGCAAGGAAGGGTAACTTTTTGGATCATTAGTCTGCCCTCACATCAATAAGTTAAATGAGCAAGATGCCTGTCTACAATCTAAAGTGTAATGCATTTTTAATGTGTTATTTATGATGAATTACTATGGAGCTCTTTCCTGCAACGACTGTTCAGTGAAAACTTGGTGTGTTGTTTGTCTCAGCAGAATGCATGAGCTGTCTTTGCGCTTCCAGTACAATATATCCCTCCATTGCAAAGGTACTAACACTAAGTTTTGTTATGCTTTTCTGTTTTAAATAGTTTTCCAATGAATAGGAATTACTGGAGGCAGAAGTTCTATGAATGAGTTGTGTTGTATTATTATTACTTTTTTTAATTTTTAGTTTCCAGTTTAACAGGATTGAGAGGGACTAACGTGTCGAGGTTCAAAACTCGTTGCAGGCGTCCCATGGTGATTAGAAAGCAAATTCCTCGTCCTTTTTACTAGTTTTATAGTTTCTGTTTGCATTGCAGAAGAAATATTATTTAGATTTCTTCTGGGGTTTTTTAAAATGGGCACCTCAACATCAGTCCGGTCAAGATAATGATTAAGCAAACTAGTTTTATTTTATTTTATTTATGGGAGCCTTTTGAGTTTTTGATGAGTCTAGTGCATTTTCTGCAATACTCTCCAATGCAATGAGATTTTGGGATAGCAATTTTTCATTTTAAAATTTGCCAGTTATTTTGTCATTTTCTTCTAAATTCTCAGCCCAAAAGAAGTCTTGAGTTTGCTCACTGATTTTGCGTCCTAACACTGCTTGGCTATAGTTATCAACTTGTTTCCAGGGTCATTGAGGAAGTTACTTGGGTCCCAAGCCCATATAAAGGAGTCCTACATTCACTGGCCAAATTAATAACAAGATAGTGAAACACTTTATCTACTCAAGGGATCACAATCACCATATTTGAAAATAAGGTTGCTCAATTTGTAGTAAGATAATTTTACCAAGCATACCAAGCAGTGCATGACAATCGAAACCACTGCTTAACAATATTGGTACCTAGCAGCTTAACCATAGTACAAAGATAGATACATTGTAATGACAGTGTGGCTGGAGTGTAAGTCTCTCAATTTCTCAGGTTTGGAAATGTCCATCAATTTTTTAGTTTTTTTAAAAATAATGATTAAAAAATATCAGTCATTCCTTTACTATTTTACTTATTTTCTTGATTTTCGCATGCAAATTGCATTTTTTCATGTTTTCTGTGTAACTTGTGTTGTCTTTTTAACACCTGCATTTTTTGGCTATTAAAACACTTGACTATATAATTACTGGCAATTGGTTCCACATGTCAGAACTGCATAGGAATGGTGGTGTACTCATTCAACACCAGATGCCCCAAGTTTAATTATCATCAAATGTTAGAAGTGTTCTACAGACATATATTAGATACAATTAAATTAAAAAAATGTTGTATGATATACCATGTGTATCTGTCCCAAACGTGCATTCTTATCAAAACAAGAATCATACTTTCTAAAATCTTTTTTATCTACAAGACATTATTATGGAGCAGAAGAGAGATTTTAATGTTCCATAATGAGAACATGATTCATCTACATTTGGAACATTGCCCGGGAACTTTTGTGTTCCCATTCAACACTGGATGCCCCAAGTTTAACTATTATCAATAGTTTGAAGGGTTTTGTAGACATATCCAAAGAGACAATTAAATTAAAAGTTTGTTGTGCAATCTTCCGTGGGTACCTATCCCAAACTTGCATTGTTATCAAAACAAGAACCATGCAATTTAAAACCAAACTGTTTATCCACAAGACATCATCATGGAGCATGGTGGTGCTTACTTTTCATGAGTATCTTTTGCCATGCACATTTGTAGAATATTTGTAAATAAATGTATAGTCGGTGCTATGTGTTTTTTGTGTTTTGTCTGGTCTGCCCGGAGATGGTTTGGTTCTTGCTGCAGCCTTACGCCTGCACATCCCCAGACGGAGCCAATGGTGGTGCTTTCGTAGACATTCAGGTTTCAAGTAGTTAGGTTTTGCAGGCACCTTTCCAAAAATCTAGGAAATTCTAAGTCCTTGGGCTTCCTCAGCGTTTTTCAATGTCAGCATCATATTTTCTTCAGAGAGGAGGCCATCATCATCATGTTTCCAGTTATCACCCTGATGCTGCTGATGTCATTCCTATGTCAGGGTGATATCCGCTTGTCTATCGGCTTCATCACATTCTGAAGGAGGGGGTGATATTTCCAAATATCAGTCATATTCAAACATCACCCCGATGTTACAATGAAGCTACAGTGCACCCCGATATTTCTATCAGGGTGATATTTCCAAATATCCAATTATCTTCCGAATATCATCCTGATGCTGACATGATGGTGACGTCATCAAGGTCCGAGGGGGGGTCATATTTTAACATCAGTTATCTTACGAAATATCACCCCGATATTGTAATATGACGATGATGTCATCAGGATATTTGTGGACATGATCAGGTTGAACATCGGCGAGATGTATGGTAATGACAAGGCAAGAGGATCTCCCTCCTATACATTTGGTCTTGCCGATGAGGGTGAAATATCAAGGTGATATTTTATATCAGGTGATGCGGTCAAGAGGATGTTTTCCCGCAGGGTGATACTTCTGGCGGGGTGATATTTCACATCAAGATGATGTGAGATATCGGGGTGACATTTTGTATCGAGTAGACAAGTAATGAAGTTTGCCGATATGGGGGTCTGGCCGATAAAGAAATATCATGATGGGGTTCAAGTGATGCTGTTAGGAGCAAAATTGTCGACATGTATGCTCATGGCTTAGCTTATGAAGTGTTAAGGAAGTTGCCGTAGGGTGAATGTGGGATAATATGCCCTCATGCAGTCTGAAAGGAAAAGTCAGCACGACACACCCACGTGGTGCAATATCATCGGTGGCTGACTTTTCAGCATGATTGATGCCGTAGACCTCGGCAGGAATGAAGGAGATCGACGGCTCTATTTAAACGGAGGGTTTCTTGATGTGCACACCTATCTTCTAGCAGGAAGAGGTTTGCAAGGCACGCAAGCTGCTGTTGCATCTCAGAGCAGGAGAAGGAGCATTAATGGCAAAATTTGTAGGAGCAAGGGTCACGAGGACAAGGCAGTTGCCATTTCTCAAACCGAAAGTCATCAGTCAGCGGCGCAGGGCTTGAGAGACACTCCCTATTTCCTCATCTACTTGCTGCATTAAATGTTTTCGGCGCCCTCCTGGCAAGGTGATGAATTTGTCAAATCTTGAGAGATGTCATGAATGTGATGATGAGTGCACTTTTCCTGCTATATATAGCAGAATGTGTTACTTATTCAAGGTTGTTAAAAACTGGACAAGTCTGAGTGCTGTAATAAGATCCAACTCCATTGCTGACCATATCTGGATGTCTTGTGAGTTTATGAGTCTCATGTTGTATGTTTCATGCATGAATTTACTGGTTTCATGATTGATTTTATATGAATAATGCTTTATTTGCATGTGTTCTATTATTCTGTCTCCAAACTGAATATGCTCTTCTTCTGAATCTAAACATCTAAGGGGTGTCTGGGATTCTAGAATATAGTTCTGCTATGTTGAAAACTTAATCTTTTGCTTCTGCTCAAGGGGTAGATTAAAGTGTTTCAGGTTAAGGGTTGGGAAGATCATATTGCAGTAAGGATATTGTAAGTATAGGTAACTAAATACTTTGTTTTGGGAGGTATCTGTAAGGCAGATATCACAAAATCCCCTTGATACCCAGTTTCTGATATATGTTCATGCTGACCATTCACATGTGTATGTCTATTGACTCCAAGCCCTAGATAGGCACCAATCTAGTCTTGCATTGAGGTACACCTCAGGTCCTAGTTTTGCATCCAAATACCAAATCAACCCAAACTTCAAAACCAAACCATTAGGACCTTAGAAGTAGATTTAGGATTAGAATCCTCTGTCTCACAACTGAATATAGGCCCAAAGCTAGCCCCTTTACACTTATCTCACAGTTTTGGTCTACATAAGAGAGGATTCATCTGCTTTGTGTCAACATCCCAGTCTTTTCACAGTCACATTTCATAGATGTTGAGTAGGGAATACCCCCCTTGGTTCTGCAGAGCCTAAAGAAGAAGAGGAGATATTTATAGAGTTTATCTCCTATACTGTTGGCCCCTGGCCCAGGAATCCTGTCGACCAATGATGGCTACCTTGTAGGGATGACTGGGAATAAGCATCCAGTCTGGGAAAATAACCAATAGATTTTGGCGACTCTACTAGGGATGTGAAGTCAAAGTACTATCTAGTCATCTCTGGTGATATATTTGTGGCCCAGCCGAGTCACCAATAGATTTTGGTGACTCCGCTGGGGATCATGAGATGAAAGTCATTATCTTTTTGTGTGAGAAGCCCAGTTTTTAAAAGAAATAATTCCTAGTTATAGGTGACAACTCCGAACAATCTCCCAAACCGGTAAAGTAACAATTTGTATGCAAGGGAGAAGATCCCTGCATAATCATCTATTAGAAGAGTTACCTAGAAAGATGATGTATAGGAAAAAGGGAACTGTCTCAGCCAGTCATGAGGGATCTCCCATAACTAATGATGATGCCCAAAATAACCCTAAATCATTAGGATAGCATGTGCCTTACTTTTCAAATGCAGAAGCTGATATTCAAGGTGCATATGAGAGGCAACAAAGTGGTAGCTTAAGAATGAGGTCAGAGGTGTTTCAAGAACGCCCTTTCCTAGATCCCAGTGAAAGATTTGAAGAGGCTGAATCTCCAAGGGATGATGAGGATGATGACCAAAATGGAATGAGACCATCTTCTTCCATGCCCAGAGATGACCAATTAGCTGAAGAGATCAAGAATTTGAGAGCTGAATTTGAGTATTTTCAGGCTATGAAAATTAGAGACGATATGAGACAGAAGGTACAAGCCCTGAGGACATCTCAGCAGGATGCGGTCCCCACTCTAGATAGTGTAGATATCCTAAGGAATCAACATAGAAATGAAGCCCAATATTAGAAAAATGATCAGAGATAGAATGCAAATAATGCTAGAGTACCATTAAACAATGTGAGACAGCAAAATGTTGATAGAAATGTTAATGCTAATCAGTTTGGTAGACAACCTATGCAGCTAGATAGATTTAGACAGCTTGTTTTTGATAGTATTCCTGGTTATCCTAACCCCATTGACAAACATTTAAGGCTTCAAGTGCCAAAGTTTTCAGGAAATAATACTGTGTCAGGGGAGGATCATTTGAAGGCTTTTCAGAATGTCATGGACAATTTTAAGGTTGAGCATGAAGATGTTTTCATGAAATCATTTATGCAATCCTTAGTTGATGAAGCCAAGGAATGGTACAAGAATCTGCCTGACTGGAGTATCTCATCATGGGATGATTTTAAAAGGCTTTTTAAGGAGCAATATGGTGACAAAACTGACCCAAGCTTTTTTGTAAATGAATTCACTAGTATCACTAAAGGGTCAAATGAGCAGGTTGCAGACTTCAATGCTAGATTTACTAAAGTGTTGAACAAATTGCCACATCATATGAGGCCAAATGAACCAATGTGCATAATATTGTATATTAATGCCTTTGATGCCAAAACTACATATGGGTTAAGAGATAAGGGTCCTACTACTCTCAGGGATGCTTTCAGAATTGCAATAAATATTAAGAATAATAGGAAAGCATCAGGCAAAACAAATAGAAGAGATGTGAAAATTCTGTAGAATCTAAATAAACTTCAGAACACTCAAGGTAATGCATTTGCCCCTGAGGATAAATTGGATAAGTTGGCAAATGTTGTTAAGGACCTAAGCTATAGACTTGCTAGAAATGAAAAAGGTGTAGGTCCCGACAAGTAGGTTTACTAGAGGCAGGAAAAAAGACCATCGCTGCATGATATGCCTTATCATACAAATTGGCATAATGGTAAACCAGTTCTTCCGAGTAGTAACCCCAACCAAAAAGTTCAATATGTCAAAGAGACACCTGATCCTTTGAAAAGGATTGTTAATATTGCTGATGATACCCCATGGTGCATCATATGCCAGATGCCTCATTCACAGTCACAATGCATGATTGCTCAATCTTTATATGATAATGCTATTGCCTGTGATGAATGCAATGAGCCGCATTACATACAGGAGGATGATGTCAACATGATGTCCACGAGTAGGGAGCATTCCTTTCATGAGGTTGATGAAAATACAAATAACGTGATTCAGGTCTGCCAGCAGGTTTCTTGTGATGAGAATGATAAAGATAGCTATGCATTTGCTCAGAATTCACACATGTTTCTAAATAATCTGAGGAGACCTTCTGATGAAGAGATTAGAGCTCTCACAGTCGTGGCAGTAGCTCAGGTTAAAAGCAACTATAACCTCAGAGGTAAGGCCCAGGTAAGTAATCCATATCAATAGGAAAGTGCTTCTGCGAGCCAGCCAGTGCGTGATCACAAAGGAACTGAACTGCACAAGATACAATGGAACAATAAGAAAAATTTTAGACAAAAGGCAGACCATGATTTTCAAAGATCAGAAAATCAAGTCCCCCAGGATGAAGACTGAAGTAGGAATACTCAGGTCTTGGATAAAAATCAGATGGCCATTAAAATCAAGGCTGGATCAATTCAAGATAAGAGCAAAGTTGTGAATTAGGCCACAACTGCTATGCAAAATTATGTTCCTTTTGACGTAGCTCAGGTATTGTCCCAAGTAAAGGTTTCTGTACCATTCATGGAGCTAATGAAAGTAGATGAGTTCAGAGACAAGACAGTGTCTTTAATTTCAGGGGTACCTTGTCAGGCCAAACAAAATACTGAAGTACAAGGTAAGAAAAGGGTCATGTGCTCTGATGAAGAGGAAGTTCCTAAGGTGTACCTGGGGGTGACCATGACAAAATGCCCTTCACAAGTGGAACCATTCTATGTCTCCCTTGTTATTAATGGGAAAGTAATTAAGAACTGCATGCTTGACTCGGGAGCATCAACTAATATCATGCCTTTGGCTATTATGCAACAAGTTGGATTGAAAATAGATAGGGCATGTGGAAAATGCTATGCTATGGATGCTAGAGAGGTGCCTGTTATTGGAATCATAAAGGATGTAGATTTCAGGTTGGCAGCATATCCAGAGAAGACATATAAGATGAACATAATGGTGGTTGACATAAAGCCACAATATTGTATGCTGTTGTCAAGAAGATGGGCAGCATTGATAGGTGGAAGTATGCAGCTGGACCTGTCATATGCCATGATTTCAATGAATGGCAAGGATGTAAAGCTGATCAGAGAAGAAAGATCACAAGAGACGGTTGAGGATTAGAATTTAGAAGAGCATATTTATTTTGTAGACACTGATTATGAGAATTTTAGAGTTGTCTCGAGTGATCAAGGAAATCAAGAGAAGAATACTTGCATTCAAGAGCTGGACCAGCAAGGTCTATGGACCATGTACTTTGATGGAGCTTGTGCAAAAGAGGGATCTGGTGCTGGTGTTGTGTTCTTGTCCCCAGCCGGTAAGCTCCTAAAATTTTCTTTCTTGCTGAAATTCACCTACACAAATAATATTGCAGAATATGAAGCCCTGTTGCTAGGACTGAATATGGCTCTCAAACATGGAATTAAATTGTTAAAAGTATTTGGAGATTTAGAACTAATTGTTTCCCAAGTTAGAGATAAATATGCTTCAAAGAACAAAAGGTTAAAACAATATAAGCATGCTGTGTGGGACACAATTGAGTTATTTGATGCATTTTCAATAAATTGGATAGAAAGATCAAGAAATGTCATGGCAGATTTCCTTGCTAATGTGGCCATCAGGCCAGATGATAAAACCCTGTCTGACATTACAAATGTTGAGGTTAAAATCAGACCTGCAGTACCAGAAAACATATGCAGTTGGCAAGTATTTGATGATGACAAGGATTTATTAAGATTTTTGCACTGCATAGATGAGTATGAGAATCAAGAAATTGACTTCCAAAATTTTGTAGAAGTTGTAGATGGAAAAGAGACCCTTTTGGGGAAGGAAGTGATTCAACTAAAGACAAACAAAATCCCCAGAGGGCTAGTTGCCTTAGAGAGAGCTTTTGACAATAGAGATCAGTGTGCTACAAAGACATCTCCCACAAAAAAGGATGACCTAGAGGAGATAAACTTGGGGACACCTCTTGCCCCCAAGAAGGTATATATTGGCAAATAGCTCAAACCACATATCAGAAGTATGCTAATTGCACTACTAAAAATGTATAAGCATGTCTTTGCCTGGTCGTATGAGGACCTAAAGGCCTATAGAGAAGACCTATTCCAGCATGAGATCCCTTTGAAACCTAGAGCTAAACCATTTAGACAAAAACAAAGACCTATTAATCCTACCTTAGCTCCAAAAATGCAAGAGGAACTTAAGAAGCTTAGGGAGGCTGGAATAATTGTGCCAATTAGACATTCAACTTGGGTGTCTAACCTCGTCCCAGTTAGGAAAAAGAATGGTGACATTAGACTTTGTGCTGATTTTAGAAATTTAAATGTATCTTCCTTGAAAGATAATTATCCATTGCCCAACATGGAAACTATGCTGCAGAGGGTGACTGGTTGTGAACTCCTATCCATGATGGATGGATTTTCAGGTTACAATCAAGTGAAGGTAAAGGAATCAGAACAATTTAAGACTACCTTCACCACTCCCTAGGGAACATATGTATATGTTAGAATGCCATTTGGACTGACAAATGCAGGTGCTACATTTCAAAGAGCTATGGATGTTGCTTTTGCAGGATTGATTGACTCAATTCTAAAAAGGAAGAGCAACACTGTATGCATCTAGAACAGATTTTCATTAGAGCACTAAAGTATGGCATCTCTCTTAATCCCAAGAAATGTGCTTTTGGTGTAGTTGAAGGAAAACTCTTGGGGCACATTGTTTCCAAAAATGGAGTTAGAATTGATCCTGAAAGGGTTGCTACTATTGATAGGATTCAGATGCCTAAAACAGTGAAAGGAGTTTAGTCCTTCTTTGGACAAATTAATTTTGTTAGAAGGTTTGTTCCTAACTTTGCAGAGACTACAAGGAACATTTCTAAGATGATGAAGAAGGATGAAACTGTTAATTGGGAGAGTGAAGCAATTGAATCATTTCAGAACATCAAAGAAGCAATAAAGATGGCTCCTGTGCTAAAGTCTCCTGATTTTTCTAAACCATTTCAGTTATTTTCATTTGCTTCTTTCCATACTATTGCTACATGTTTGCTGCAGAGAAATAATGATGGTTTTGAGCAGCCCATTGCTTTCTTCAGTATGTCACTGCAGGCTGCTGAGTTAAAGTATGATATCATGGAAAAATAGGCATATGCATTGGTTAGAGTAGTCAAAAGCTTTAGGCCATATCTTGTAGGATCCCAAATAATTGCATATGTACCTCATTCAGCAGTCAAGGATATTTTTACTCAATAAGAGGTAACGGGGAGGAGATGCAGGTGGATAAATAAACTTCAGGAATTCAACATAGAGATACAAATCACAAAGCTGGTAAGGGGACAAGGATTGGCTAAGATGATGGCACAATCAAATTTGGAAGCATGCCAAATTAATGTAGTCCAAAATGAGATTGTTAATATGTCAAAATCTGAGTGGTATAGGGATATTGTGTATTACTTGCAGAATTTGAACTGTCCTTCCCATTTCAGTGATAGTCAGAAAAGGACTTTAAAGCTACATGCAATCAGGTACATCATTGTTCAAGGAGAATTGTACTAGAGGAATCTTGATGGTGTGCTACTCAAATGTGTAAATGAAAATGAGGCTAAGAATATTTTGAATGACATGCACAAAGGAATGTGTGGTGGAGACTATACTGCCCAAACAACAGCTCATAAAATTCTTAGGACAGGATACTAGTGGCCAACTCTTTTCTCAGATACACATTAGTTGGTGAGAAAATGTGATCCTTGCCAAAGGTTCTCAGGAAAACTAAGGTATGAAAGTGCATTGCCCCTAAGAACTGTAACCGTGGAGGTTCCATTTTAGTAATGGGGAATTGATTTCATAGGGGAAATTGCAAAAAAATCTAGTGGTGGACATAGCTGGATTTTAGTTGCTACTGACTATTTTACCAAATGGATTGAAGCCATTCCAACTAAGAGAGCTACAAGTAAGGTGGTGATGGATTTTATTCTTGAAAATATTATTATCAGGTTTGGAGTACCAGTCAAGTTGGTCACAAATAATGCCATGTGCTTCAAATTAGGTGAATTTGTTGATTTTTGCAACAAGTATGGGATTAACTTGTTATATGCATCACCATATCATCCACAAGGAAATGGTCAAGCAGAGTCAAGTAACAAGAGCCTCATGAAGATCATCAAAAGGATGTTGGATAGAAATAAGAGAGCCTGGGATTCAAAATTAAAGATGGCATTATGGGCTGACAGAGTGACTATAAAGAAAGCAATTAAGAAGTCACCCTTTGAGATGGTATATGGAACCTCAGCTAGGTTGCCTATGAATAATCTCTTGCCAGTCTATAAATTCATACAAGAAAATGATGAAGAGATTGATGACCCAATGATAGAAATGATAAATCAGTTGGTTGCATTGGATGAAGTCGGAAAAGAGGCTCACCAAACAAATATTAGGCAACAACAGAGAGTAAAATATTTGTTTGATAAGAGGACTACAGAAAGAAAGTTTCAGGTAAATGATCTAGTCCTCATCTGGAATGCAAAAGGTTAAGACAAGGGCAAGCATGGTAAGTTTGAGCCCCTGTGGATGGGCCCATATCAGATCAGTAACACTCATGGGGAAGACTCTTATTTTCTCCATGCCTTAAGTGGTGAAATGCTAGAATTGCCTGTGCATGGTTAGTTCCTGAAGGCTTACTTTTCATGAGTATCTTTTGCCATGCACATTTGTAGAATATTTGTAAATAAATGTATAGTCGGTGCTGTGTTTTTTGTGTTTTGTCTGGTCTGCCCGGAGATGGTTTGGTTCTTGCTGCAGCCTTGCGCCTGCACATCCCCAGACGGAGCCAATGGTGGTGCTTTCGTAGACATTCAGGTTTCAAGTAGTTAGGTTTTGCAGACACCTTTCCAAAAATCTAGGAAATTCTAAGTCCTTGGGCTTCCTCAGCATTTTTCAATGTCAGCATCATATTTTCTTCAGAGAGGAGGCCATCATCATCATGTTTCCAGTTATCACCCTAATGCTGCTGACGTCATTCCTATGTCAGGGTGATATCCGATTGTCTATCAGCTTCATCACATTCCGAAGGAGGGGGTGATATTTCCAAATATTAGTCATATTCAAACATCACCCCGATGTTACAATGAAGCTACAGTGCACCCTGATATTTCTATCAGGGTGATATTTCCAAATATCCGGTTATCTTCTGAATATCATCTTGATGCCGACATGATGGTGACGTCATCAAGGTCCAGGGGGGTCATATTTTAACATCAGTTATCTTACGAAATATCACCCCGATATTGTAATATGACGATGATGTCATCAGGATATTTGTGGACATGATCAGGTTGAACATCGGCGAGATGTATGGTAACGACAAGGCAGGAGGATCTCCCTCCTATATGTCTGGTCTTGCCGATGAGGGTGAAATATCAGGGTGATATTTTATATCAAGTGATGCGGTCAGGAGGATGTTTTCCTGTAGGGTGATACTTCCTGCGGGGTGATATTTCACATCAAGATGATGTGAGATATCGGGGTGACA
Organism: Cunninghamia lanceolata; assembly: GCA_027924645.1. Lineage (NCBI taxonomy): Eukaryota > Viridiplantae > Streptophyta > Pinopsida > Cupressales > Cupressaceae > Cunninghamia > Cunninghamia lanceolata. The sequence goes on from BSBN01001285.1 coordinate 2,886,111, forward strand.
TTTTGTATCGGGTAGACAAGCAATGAAGTTCGCCGATATGGGGGTCTGGCCGATAAACAAATATCATGATGGGGTTCAAGTGATACCGTTGGGAGAAAAATCGTCGACAACATGTATGCTCATGGCTTAGCTTATGAAGTGTTAAGGAAGTTGCTGCAGGGTGAATGTGGGATAATATGCCCTCATGCAGTCTAAAAGGAAAAGTCAGCACAACACACCCACATGACGCAATATCATCGGTGGCCGACTTTTCAGCATGATTGATGCCACAGATCTCGGCGAGAATGAAGGAGATCGACGACTCTATTTAAATGGAGGGTTTCTTGATGCGCACACCTGTCTTCTAGCAGGAAGAGGTTTGCAAGGCACGCAAGCTGCTGTTGCGTCTCAGAGCAAGAGAAGGAGCATTAATGGCAAAATTTGCAAGAGCAGGGGTCGCGAGGACAAGACAGTTGCCATTTCTCAAACCAGAAGTCATCAATCAATGGCGCAGGGCTCGAGAGACACTCCCTGTTTCCTCCTCTACTTGCTGCATTAAATGTTTTCGGTGCCCTCCTGGCAAGGTGATGAATCTATCAAATCGTGAGAGATGTCATGAATGTGATGATGAGTGCACTTTTCTTGCTATATATAGCAGAATGTGTTACTTATTCAAGTTTGTTGAAAATTGGACAAGTCTGAGTGCTGTAATAAGATCCAACTCCATTGCTGACCATATCTGGATGTCTTGTGAGTTTATGAGTCTCATGTTGTATGTTTCATGCATGAATTTACTAGTTTCATGATTGATTTTATATGAATAATGCTTTATTTGCATGTGTTCTATTATTCTGTCTCCAAACTGAATATGCTCTTCTTCTGAATCTAAACATCTAAGGGGTGTCTGGGATTCTAGAATATAGTTCTGCTATGTTGAAAACTTAATCTTTTACTTCTGCTCAAGGGGTAGATTAAAGTGTTTCAGGTTAAGGGTTGGGAAGGTCATATTGCAGTAAGGATATTGTAAGTATAGGTAACTGAATACTTTGTTTTGGGAGGTATCTGTAAGGCAGATATCACAAAATCCCCTTGATACCCAGTTTCTGATATATGTTCATGCTGACCATTCTTGCATTGAGGTACACCTCAGGTCCTAGTTTTGTATCCAAATACCAAATCAACCCAAAATTCAAAACCAAACCATTAGGACCTTAGAAGTAGATTTAGGATTAGAATCCTCTGTCTCACAACTGAATATAGGCCCAAAGCTAGCCCCTTTGCACTTATCTCATAGTTTTGGTCTACATAAGAGAGGATTCATCTGCTTTGTGTCAACATCCCAGTCTTTTCATAGTCACATTTCATGGATGTTGAGTAGGGAATACCCCCCTTGGTTCTACAGAGCCTAAAGAAGAAGAGGAGATATTTATAGAGTCTATCTCCTATACTATTGGCCCCTGACTCGAGAATCCTGTCGACCAATGATGGCTACCTTGTAGGGATGACTGGGAATAAGCATCCAGTCTGAGAAAATAACCAATAGAGCAAAAGAAAGATTTTACTGTTGCATGATGGGAGCATGATTCATCTACATTTGGAACACTGCATGCCCTTCGACCCCATGTAAAATACAATTTGAGATAACCAAAAGTTTTCTACAAAATAGCAATCATCAGTTCATCCATGAATACCCATATCACTTGTAACATCCCGCTACGTAACCCCGAAGGGTAAGAGCCAAAAGGGGACAAGATAATTTTTTTTTACATAAGTAGACAACATACACATATTCGATTGCCAATATGATAGATCAATAGTATTCATTTTAAACACCAAAGCAAATGTTCCTAGTCCCATCTGATAAAAATATGAATCCATAAGCATAAAATACAGGCAGATCCGATACCCACACCAGAATTCGTAAAACAATAAAGGAACATCACATTTCTTCTCATTAAATACAACAATTACAACTTCTCTCCTAAGAGAGTTCAATTAAATAACTGCATATACAATTACAATGATATATTCTAGAATATGATACAAATATAATAACATAGTCCTAAGTATGATACAAGGACTGAATGGTTACAATAGCTGAATGAAGTAATGGAAAGAGAGATCATCTCCAACTGGTGCTCCAAACCCTGTTCGCCGGTCCCCAATGGTGATGGCAATGCGTCGCAACCATGTGGACTCCTAAGAGACCACCCCACTATCCTCAGAAATAGTCACAAGGCCCAAACAGATGAACAACAACAAGGGGATACAAGATGGCCAACACTCACATTAGACACAGAGTAGACATGGAGAACAGTGCATTCAATCAAAGTCATAATATAGGTGTACTCATCTAAGTCATAAATCGGGTACTACTCACGATCGCTAAGGTACTAAATACTAGAGTGTAATCATATGGAGTGTCATCATGTGTGCTCGAAGGGATGGCACACACGGGACCAAGTACCTCTCATACAGACGAGGAGACTCAATTGTGCCCAAATCCATGCCCTGCAGATGGATGACTCGACACCCCGTAGACAGATAGGCCTTCTCATTGCATCCCTAGCCTTTACAAGTGCTCAAGGCCATGCACGAGGTTTAATTATCTTATTAGTGTTTTTATCCCAATGTTTTAATTTAGTTATCACTTGTTACTATAACTCTACTACTAGTTCCCCTGGCAGCCACTTACGGCCCCTGGGCCCGTAGAGAGCCACTCTAGATGACCACTCTAATGCCTAGACCTAGTTCATCTCGTGTAACCAACGAGGAATCCAAAATGACTAAAAACACTGAGTCATAAATTTAAACTAGTAAAGATGAAAAATATGATCTACAAGACCCAAACTCTCGTGGGTAGTGTAATATGTTGAAAACGGCCTTTTGTCAATTAGATCAGTTGTGTAATAATTCCAGTGACCCCAATTTAATCACTCTTCACAAAGGAATGCACGGATATTAAAAGAAAAGCATGACAAAAGGGTATAGCATGTCTTCTCATAGCCAAATTTTGCATATTGTTTACCATATTTAACATGGCAAAATAAAATGTTCAAAAGAATTACCAAAGGGAAATCTTAATCATTTTCTCCTACAGTAGTTTCCTTAGATCCTTGTGTTGCGGGATAGATTTCTGAATTAAAGATTTTGGGACTAATTTTTAATGCACATAAGCAGTTCGGTATATCTAAGGCATTTTAGTGTCATTTCATTCTTTAACTCAAAGATGGTGGTTTCCACAAGGCTGAGATTTAGCAAAAATGACCAAAACAAAAGCTACTAATTTTTTTTTTTATTATTATTATTATTATTTTTTAGAAGAGTTGTCATGAAAATCTCCTCAAAGAAGTCATCGTATAGCAAGGGTTTTGTGGGACTTAGATCTCTTCAATCACTATCCTTGCGTCCCCTATTTTCCAGTATGGTTGCCTCTTATATTTTCCAAAAATGAAACCTACGTTTTACCCAACACATAAAAATTAGAAAACCTTTGTTTTTATTACAAATTATAAATCAAAAACCACGTAATCTTGCTTTGAAGACCCCTTTGACTAAACAACTAGGAAAATAGTTCTGCATAAGAGAAATAATTTCAGGAAAGAGGTAATGTAAATATCTTGCATTGAAATATCCTTGGCATAATTTTTTTTTTGTTTAGGTAGAAATGGGTTTCAGTTTTTCTGTGCTAATGAGATAATAGCAAACATATTTTAGATTTTTCAAAGGCAATAATGGAGTTTCATTTTTTTTTCTATGCCAAAGAAATAATAGCAAACATATTTTAGATTTTTCAAAGGCAATAATGGAGTTTTGTTTATTTTTCTGTGCTTACTAGGTAGCAGCAAATATACTTTAGTATTTATGTTGGATAAAAAAATAGAGAAAGAGGTGAATACCTCTATTTACTTCGTACTCCTCTCAGATCACCTTAGATCTGCAAATCGATCTCCTTTCTTGAGTTCTTTGTTGCCCTCATGCACTTCCTTCCTTGCGTTCCTTTGATTTCTTTTTTTTTTACTTTTCTGAGTTTATCTGCCTCCAAAACAAAGTGACTCCTCCTTTTTTCACATAATCTCCTTTTCTTTCATTTTTTGTCTCCCAAACAATGCATTTCTTTTTTTCTTCTTTTCACAAATCCAATATTGTCTCCCCTCTTCAAAGAACTCACCCACTCTTTGTACCATTCCTACGCTCTTTGCCAGCCATCCCTATTTCACCCACTACTCAAGATATTTCTCCTTAATAAACACACTCTGACACTTGCATATGCCACGACCCCCTCCCAACTACGTTGACTCCCTGATTTACTCCTCTACGTTGCCCTCAAGGAGATATTTTCTCCATTAACTCCTTCACCAACTTTCCACAACCAAATTGGTAGGGTTGTTACATCACTACCATTTAGGAACAAGCTAAATGTAGTGTTGAAGAAGATATATGCTCCTTAAACTGGTAAGGTGAGTAGCTCCAAGTTTGTATCTATGCTGCTCAATATGCTGTCTAATTGCATCTCTATGGCAAGGAAGGTTATAAAAATCCATGTGTTTGAATTGATTAATTTTTAGCAAGCAAATACCCCTTTAATAGGCTCATGAAGTGCTAACCAAGTCAAACTAAGAGTGATGGGCTTCACTGATTCTGTAAGCCTGCCCCTAACTAGCGATTGAATCCTTAGAGACAATAGCAAAACATTGGTTAATTTGAGTATTTAAGGCATCCAATCCTTGAAGAGAGGTTTTGGACTACATGGATAACTTAGTTTAAATGTTTTGGTTTATTGTTACGATTTGAACCTTGGTCACTGGAATGTTGGTTCCTTGCCTCAGTCATTATACTACATCCTGATATATAATTGATTGTTGGAGTGAAATTTTCAAAGTAAATATGGTCACTCATACAGGCTATGCATTAGGCAGGATATGAACGTTGGCCTTTGGCATGACAATGCTCTTTCCCAACCAGTAGACCACTTCTTGGTGGGCGCATTTAATGGGGCTTGAATCTTGCTCTGTTTCATTGCATACAACCATTGTAGTCCAAGAGGACACATCTCTTTGAGGCATTATGTCAAAATAGTTCAAATGCCTTGTCTATGCTTCCACATTTTGAATACATGCCTACCAAGGTAGTTGCAACTATAACATCTATCAAAAATCTCCCTTCATCCTTCGATGGATGTCCATACCATGTTCATTGTAGCACAAGTAGGTAGGGTGCTATCCATACTAGTTCCAAAGCTCCCATTGTAGCACAGGTAGGTAGGCTATTGTCCATACCATGTTTCAAAGCTCCCATTGCAACACAAGTAGGTAGGGTTCTGACAATAGTTGTGGAATTTGGCTACCATTCTAGCACAAGCATGTATGTAGGATGATGGAAATAGTACTGGAATTTAGTTTTAAACAAGTAGGCAGCATGCTAGAAACAATTGTGGAATTTGGTTTTACATTACTTGATAATTGTATTTGCTTGTAAAGCCTTTTTAAAAAAATCAATTTAATGTTCAATTTATCTAGATCTTAATTCAATTTACATTTTCTAACATGTGGGTGTTTTGATGCTTGCAATTTTTTTTAATATCTGCTTCATTAACTTCGATAACTGATCTTTGCTCCTCTTATTTTTTGAAAATGTCTCTTCATGGATCACACAACACGATACTCGTACAACTAGTGAGGTGTGTTCAAAACACTTCAAAATTTGAACTCATCTTACTTTTATATACCAAAGAGCTATAAGGAGCAGATTAAATTGGAGTTTGGAGGCAATGGCCTTGTTCCATAGAGGCAATCACAACATGAGGAAAGGATATTATCCCTAGTTTTCACTTTCCACCTTTTGCTACAATTAGATGCAATCTCTTCATAGCAATAGAATACCCAAGACTATATTAGCAGGGCTGCAGTTATATCTTCATGGGCATGCTAGATGAAAATAGCGCAACCCCTTGTCATTGCAACATATGAACTTGGTGCAGCATAGGAGCTACTGTGCGATAATTATGCTATGCTATGTATAGTTGCACTTTCTGAAGCATTACCAGCCTAAGTCCAAATGATGTAACTATCCAAAGTCATCGTGCATCTCAATCCATGTCCAACTCAAAACAATGAAAATATCAAATAGAGCACTGTAGTTAAAAATCATGTGCTGTATATTTAAATTGTATGTATCAATTTTTATAAATGATTAAAAATTATTGCTGCAACAATTTATTAAAATAAATTTTCTTTTTAACACAACATCTATGTTTTTTTATGCTCTTCTCTCTCTATGTTGGTAGCATTTGGCAGGGACTCCTACTGCTGGGCAGCTCTTGTTTATTATAATTTTATTATTATGTTTATTATTTTATTTTATCAACTTTACAATGTGTTGTTTAATAAGTTTTATTGTTATGTTAGCTATCTATTTTTGTTGTTTCTTGTTATTTTTTGTTATCTTGTTATTATCATGTCTTCTCAATAATTGTTTTCATTCATATAATCACAGATCTCTTCATGTATACATAGCCTTAAATATTACATGCTTTCTAAGGAATGTAACAACAAATGCATTATTCGATGTCATTGTATAGCTACAACACATTAGTATGATTATGTCCTCCAATTTGATATATTATTTTATGATGCAAGCACACATGACCACATATGCAAATGCTTTGAGCCAATAAGATAGTGTCACTTTGGACCAAGTAGATTCAAAAGTTAAAACTTTGCAATGATCAACTTTGCATAGGGAGACAACAAGGAGCACCAGTGCCTAGTAATAACTTAGTCAATGGGATAAAGCTCACCAAAAGTTGACAAATAAGCTCTCAATGCTTTGTGGTATTTAAAACACACAAGCACTAAATAAATATAATGGATTGGCTACTCATATCAACTATGATCTCACATGACACAATTTAATATATTTTTTTTACAATGGAAACCCATTTCATGACCACATATACAAATACCTCAAGCCAATAAAATAGCCACACCTTCAGCCAAGTGGATTTGATATTTTGACCTTGATCTCGTACTACTAAGATAGGACAAGATCTAATGTCCACTAGATGTCTTAGAAATAAAATCATAAATATTTTGGACTTGAGAACCTAAGTAAATTAGAGTTTATAAAAGTCTACCCTCATAGGGAGCATTATAACATTCCATAGGTGAAGTTTCAAACTAGAGCACCAAATAAATTAAGAAACCTGAGTCTTGCAAGAGCCAAGAGACTAGACTATGTCAACCACAGGATACAATGGCTAAAGTTTGCTACACTTTAAGGAATTGGATCATTTAGCTTTGAGCAATCGATCTTACATTGAATAATCTACATCATAGATACTTGCCTAAACATACCAAGTGTAAAATAAATTGACAACCTACCTTTAATTGGAAGTTTCTCCCTACAAATGCTCCATGACCTATGCACATCACATTGATGTAGCCTATGTCATGATAAATCTACCAATGTTTTAAGTAGTAAAGCTTATGATAAAAATAAATTAAAAAATAATTAAAAAAGAGTTTGTTTTTGGGATGTGTAGTTGGGGTGTTACAAATATGAATATGAATTAACATTAATTTGCACAAATGTTAGTCTAAAAGTATTTATCCAAAATTATTATTCTAAATAAACATTAGTCTAAAGCCATAATCTAAATTAACATCATATGAAACATGTAATAAAGTCAAATCTAAGATGTCAATTTATTAAAGCATAAATAATATAAATCAAGAATTTAAATTAATAATTCATCCCTTCTTATCATAAAATCGTTAAAGTATTATTCTAATACTAATAATAGCCAAAACAAAAAAATACAAAGTATTGTACACATGATTCCCACCTATTTGTAATATTTTTGCATTAGTTATATTTTTTGTGCTACAATATTGATTTGGACATAAACGAACGAGTGCATAGTGGACATTGTTTATAAGTAACAACTATTAGGAAATGTGTCTCAATCATGCATCCAAATGTTAAGAGCACAAAAAATGCAATTTCTAGGCTACAAAATATTAAAACTCAAAATTTGAGCTATAGAGGTTGTTTTTGGCCCGCAAAAATGTTGAAACAAGTCGTAACTATAGCGAGCAGGTTATGGTGACATTGTCCTCTTTGAGATCTACAATTTTTAAAAAGGGGGCTCAATCAACTTCCTAGATCAAAAGTTATGGCCTCGCACATCAAAAATGTAAGAACACCAATGACACATAAGAGTTGTAAGAGGGAGTCACACTTGTTGACCAACTTATAATGTATGTTATGACACATTTTAAGGCATATTTGAATGGAGCTAATGGATCCAAAATGGAGCACCCAAGTTGGTGAGTTGACTATGATGAGCTTATGGTAGGTGGAACAAATATGTTATATTAGCTTCTAGACTCATCTTTGGATTAAGGCATTGGATTTTTTATTAGGAATTTGGGTGCCACATTTTGGGTGGTTTTAGCTCATGGTTTTCTAATTACCATTTGATGGTTTCACATAGTGCTTCTCCTATTTATTACCTACTTGAGATGGAGGTTTTTTATTGTGATTTTTGTAGGTATTGTTATATTGTAAGAATTACTTGAGATTTCTAATTGTTGATACTCTTGTAAGGGCTTAGACTCTACAAATGTATTGTAACCATTGATTATTGAATAATACATTAATTTTGTTTGGAATGTATGTTTTTCTCTCAAAAGGGTTTTCCCCATGTAAATCATTATGTTATAGTATTTTGTTTGTGTTTATTTCCTTATAATTGTACATATTAGTTTACTTTTTGCACATACCTCCTATCATATATTAGTGTTGAAGCATATTCCATACATCTATTTCTTTTCATTTGGTATTAGAGAATGATCACCTTAGATTCTAGGTGTTAGGGACAAGGTTTTTTTGTACTAATCTTGGATTGAGTGGGAGCTTTCATAGAAGGAGATATTGTTGTAGGATGAATGGCAAGCACATCAACAATAGAGATGGAGTCCATAGGCACTAACTTTAATATTTGGAAGTTCAAGATGGATGATATGCTTGTAGATATAGACCTATGGATTGCCATATCTAGGTCCAAACCCATTGCAATGAATTAAGTTGATTATAACATATTAAGTAGAAAAGCAAAGGGGCTTATTAGGTTCTATTTGGTATGGACTTTTTGTTGTTAAATGTACATGAAGAAGCCACTACAATATCTCTTTGAAAGAAGCTGAAAAAGATTCATAAGGCTAAATCCCTAGTAAATAAGAATTTTCTAAGAAATAATATGTATACCCTTAGGATAGAGGATGGTGGTTTTGTGGCTAAGCACCTAAATACATTCAATGTGATTGTGACCCAATTGCACTTTATTAGAGTGAAGATGGAGTAGGAGGATAATTGCATGATACTTCTATCTTCTTCACTAGGCCATGGGTTTATATAGGGGAATGGATTTTTTATTGTATGTTTAAACTAAGTTTTCTTTGATGTTTGGACTACTCTCCTATTACAATCTAGACAAGACTAAACAAGAAAAAATGTATTTGTGTATTTATTTTATTAATTTGTTTCTTTACTAACAGAAAACCAAACAAATCTTGACTAAATTTTTTTCGCTTTCCTATTTAAACCATGCTAAGAGAAAGAGTGATTTGGGGAAAATGAGAATAACTTGAATCTAAATTATAGAATTCAAAATTAGTGTCCACAATGTAGAAGAGAAAATCAGAATGAACCTGGTAGATGATTTGAATATCTCATTGTCTAGGACATTAGCACAAAATGTTATTATCCTATCTACATGATATTTCCCTTTCTACATGCTATTGTCCCATCCATGTGTTGTTATCCTATCCATGTGCTATTGCTCTAAAGGTCAACAAAATTCAACTGTTCGTATAAATTTTTAGAGTTTTTGTACACAATGACACAACAACAAGAAATAGAAAACACTAGGAGCTTCCAAAAATAACCAAAACTAAGAGAAATGCTTTAATTAATTATCTTAAGTTGAAATAAATGAAATAACAAATGTAAAGGATGAGAAAGAGCAAACCCTTCATGTGTGAGAATCTCCAAAAACCTATAGCTCAGAAAAGGAGAGAAGGTTGGGGCTACTTAAGAGCTTGCCAAGAATGATCAAGCCCTTATTTGGTAAATTTCTCTCTCCATGGGTAGCCAATGATATGGAGGAACAATGAAATGTGTGTGCACACTTAATATTAGGTGTGTCTAAACTGAGAAAAATAATGTAAACAAAATCTTTGAGCATTAAATATTAGGTCTACGAAAGATCAATATCCTAGTGTGTGTACAAATGAAATTAAGAAAAAACCTCTTTATACCAACGACAAAGCTAAACATAATAAGAGCTCACAATAATAGTGGAGAAAAGGAAATAAATAGATACTTTCAAATATTGTCATATCAAACACTTGAATGGAGATGAAATCTACTAGAATCACAAAAATGTTCCCTCAAGAATGAAATAAAACCATAGAGAGCCAATGCTAGAAACATAGTGTTTACTCAAGAAACTCAAAATGCTAGAAGTGTTTAACAAGAAAATGCAAAAAATTGAAAATAGATTATCACTTGCAAGATGAGAGAGTAGATTAGACATTGAAGAGGCATGCCCCCCAAACCAGCCATTGGGATTCACCCAAATTTAGTTACATTGTATGCTCAACTACAATAAGATCGAAAATATTAGAGAAAAATGGTTGTTGTATGACAAAAAAGTCAATGGATGCTAGTGCGTTGTGTAAGAAACTACATATTGCACTAGTGTCCAAGTACAACATTCCCAACAAAGACTTTAAATGATAGCATGTCACAAGACTAATACAAAAAATACCTTGACTTACACAAAAGGATAAGGACATACAAAACACAAAATTCATTTTGGCACTAAGTGTGGGATAAAGGCTAGGTAAGGGCCAAATAAACCTAAAAATTTCTAGGAGCTATGAACAATAAAGCAAGCTCAAAACATAATGTAATAAATGTAGGGTATGCAATTTTTGACATTACATTTTGCCCCCACATTAGTAGATTAATGACACTAAGTGATAAGCTACACTAAAGTATAGAAAGGAAAGAACTAAAAATAAATAACATCAAAAGGATACCCAAAAGGATAGTATAGAGGATACAAAACTCTCTAAGTAAGGGCAACATGTTTCAAACTGAGAATTTACAAAACATGCATGTTAAATGAAAAAATCCTACACAAGAAATAATGTTAGAATACATAAAACTAATAAAAAATGGACATTAAAATAACTTTTCCTACAAAGTAAACGTGGTAAATAATATAATCTAATACATGAATGAAAAATGCATAAGAGAACTACATAAGAAAACACACAAACATGAACAAGAATTGGACACAAGAAATATACAAAGAAACAAAGAAAAGAAAAGAAATAAGCATTTTCCAACATACTCTATTGCTAAAAATGGAAACACATAATCCCAACATGCTCGATTGTTAGGAAAATATAGGGTATGGTCCAAGGTCTATCATACTCTATTTCTAGGAAGCATACAATACCCTCATGAATCACAAGCACTAGGATACTCTATTGTTGGGAGACCCACACAAAGTATAACAATTAGCTAATATGGGTCAAGTGAAGTAGTATACTTTATTGCTCAATGGCTCATTTTTAAATGCAATATCAAGGATTACATGGACTAGTGTGCTCTATTCCTAGGCAGTCCTAATAAGGGTGGCCAATCCAAGCAACTCTTTGTACTTGGGACCATAATATATTGATGCTTCAATGATCATGCTGACAATGTGTGTGGATATGTGTGGTTGTACATGTTAAAGTGTAAATATGCCCCCTTAAAAAGAATTGCATAAAATTAAGTATGCAATTGATTTTAAGGTAGAAAAGGGGAATTATGAAGGATCTCTAGGAAGAATATATATGAATAGATATGCCCCCAAAGTCACCAATGTGGAATGACCACAAGTAGAGGCATAAAAGATAATGCTAGTGTAAAAGAAAAGCATGATGCACTAACAATCACGTGCTCATGGAGTGACAAAGATGAAAGGAAAAATAATGCCATGTAGCAACAAGTAGCATCACATGAAAGCACACAAAGGGATCTATATGGGCAAGTGCACAAAGCTAGGGGGGAAAGTGGCTAAATTTTTTTTGAAACAAAATAAGACATGTAACACAAAATTGTTATAATGTGTTAGTGTTATGGCTCAGAAATCTCAAGCGTATAATGTGTTCCCATTATAAATGCCTTAAAAATAAATAAAAAGCTTTGTGTGTGCTCTATTTTTTGAATTTATAATGCATGCATTTCATTTGAAGTTTCTTTGGAATCTAATCCTTAGGCTTGAATTTTCCTTGAAGTTTCTTTGGAATCCAATCCTTAGGCTTGGATTTTCCTTGAAAATTAGCTGAAATTTTTGACATAAACTAGGTGACATTAGCTAACTTTTCACTGAAGGGATTTGCAAAATACTGAAAGAAATTCAAAATTTTAGGGGGAGCACACCTAATTCTATGTTATATTTTTCTGACAAATACATAAGCAATTTATGTGCTCCCCTTATGTGACCCTGGGTAGGTGCAAGAAGATGGGGGGCCAAAAAGGGGTCTTAAGTGGCCACTTTTTTTCAAAAATCAGAAAATGCTGGCCTTGGATGAGAAATTGAGCATAGTTACACTCAAAATTTGGAGATACAACCAAAACAATGTTTATAGTGCTCCGAGTCTACTTTCTAAACTACTATTTTTTTTTTAAATGGCATAGATTAAGGGGTTCATAAGAGGGAGCCACAAAAATTGGTGTTGTTTCTGTCAAAAAACATAACATAGCATGTTTTGTGGCTCCCTCAAAAGGTCAACTTTTTTTTGGTATTTTTAAAATCTCTTTAGTGAGAAATTAGCTAATAGCATGTAGTTTATGCTCGATTTTTCTAATAATTTTTTGATGAATATTTGATTTTTTACTAATTTTCAAAGTGGACACATCCTAAAAAATAAAATTTTGGTCGTGCTACCCCTATAAATTTTGAAAACTAATTGAAATTTATTTTTTTCTTTTTTTAATATGTGTAGAATGGAGTCTAGTTTCTAAATATATATTTTTAAAAAAATTTCAATGAATAGTTAATTTACAATGAAAAAAGACCAAACAGTGGTTTTTGCCCAAAAACGGACACACAAACAAAAGAAATTAAAGATGAAAGAATTAACATTGTTAAAATGTGAAAAAAATCACATCATCAAATAGCTAAGAAAAAGCCTAACATTACCCAGGTGTTCAATTTGTTCAACCTTGAAACACGTGCAAATCTTAGGGTTAGCACGAACGAAATTATGTGAAATCTTGAAGAATATGGAAAAACACATCTGTGGATGTTGAAAAGGCATTCCAAGCCTTTGGGTTGGAAATCCAAAGCAAATCCCAAGCCCAAGGCTTGGGATTCCCAAAGCAAAACATAATGCGAGCACGTTATAATGCGCTCGCGTTATTGTTTCCTTTGCATTTTCCCTTCTAAGCAAAAGTTTGTGTTGTTTGTCATGTTTTAAATAATGCGAGTGCGTTATAACGTGCTCACATTATGTTCCCCTTAAATTTTTTTATGTTAAAGGTTATTAATCATGTGTGTATGTATGTTTGCCTATATGTATGTATGCATCTATGTATGGCTATATGTATGTATGTATAGTGTCGAGGGTAGAGGAGGGTAGAGATGGGATTCAGCTAGATAAGGGACGAGAGGGGTGGATAAGGATTGAGTGATTAAGGTTTAAGGTTGAGGGTTGAGGGTTTAGGGATAGGATTTAGAGTTTAGGGATAAGGGATTAGAGTTTAGGACCTTAAGGGATTAGGGTTTAGGGTTGAGGCTTTAGGGATAGCATTTAGGGTTAAGGGTCAAGGGATTAGGGTTAAGGTAGAGTGTTGAGGGTAGAGGGATTAGGGATAGGGTTTAGGGTTGAGGGATTAGGGTTTAAGGTATAGTTTTGAGGGTTGAGGGTTTAGGATTTAAGGTTTAAGTGTTGAGGGTTGAGGATTTAGGAATAGGGTTTATGGTTTAGGGATAAGGGATTAGGGTTTAGGGTTTAGGGATTAGGGTACCATAAATTATAATTAGGGATTAGGGTTTATGGTTTAGGGACTAGGGATTAGGGTTTAGCGTTTACGGATGTACAATTAAGGGGTACCATAAATAAACTAGGATTTAGGAAGGGTTGGGAAAATTTTGTGAATCGTCATGGGCTGGAGATTAGAGATTTTATTGTGTTCAAGTACATATCCAAGTCATAATTTAAGGTTAAGATATTTCAAAGAATAGGGTGTGTGAAAAACATCAATGCTCTTCGGCTTATGAATACCAACATTGATATAGATAAAAGATGCCCTTCTTCTAACAGAGTATGCAGTTCAAGTGAACCGATGGGCAGCAAGTTGTCGAATGAGTTGGTTTAATAGGCGTGCCTCCTTCTTCAAGGACCAGGTGGGCAGGAGTGGGATGTACAATTAAGGAGTGCCATAAATAAATTGGAATTTAGGCAGGGTTGGGAAAATTTTGTGAATCATCATGGGCTGGAGATTGGAGATTTCATTGTGTTCAAGTACATATCCAAGTCATATTTTAAGGTTAAGATATTTCAAAGAACAGGGTGTGTGAAAAATATCAATGCTCTTCAACTTATGAATACCAACATTGATATAGATAAAAAAATGCCCTTCTTCTAACAGAGGATGCAATTCAAGTCAACTAATGGGCAACAAGTTGCTGATCTTGAATTGGGTTCTGATGAAGAAAATGATGATGTTGTTGAAGCAATGGAAGAAAATCAAAATTGTAAGTCTAATTTAATTTATTTCAACTTTCAAAGCAGGCATTTGAATTGTAGCTTTACCTAGAGGATTGGTATAACAAAAACTTAATTATGTTACAAGCCTTTCTTTGAAGAACCCTGGACATTATGGACCCTATCATCTAGAAAAGCACATGACAGTGAACTCTGCCCCACCTTTCAAATTAGATATTTACCTTTTTATTCAATGAAAATGAAGTCACGAAATGTAAACTGACCATGCATACTAGTAAGATCAAATTCTTTGCCTTCTATTCTTATTACTCTTACTTTATTAAGAGAAGAGTGTCAAAAAGAATGGGTTTAATTGTAAGCTAATATAAGGCAAAGCAGTTTTGTTATTACATTTTTCTGAGGGATCTCTAATAGTCTAATATAATGCAGTCTTCTATAATATGAACATCTGTATTTGTGTGAATGCTAACCTTTAATATAGTAGAGTATTAAATCAATGCAATCAGCTATTTATTGGGTTAAAATAACTTAGTTTTTGTAATGGTTTGGGAATGCAGGAGTTGCCAAAAATAGGTGAATGTCCTCTACAATTACCAAGAGAAAAAAGTTTATTAGTTCCTGTGGATAGAGCCAGTAAACAATGGGAGATTATTTGCCTATTTCATAACAATATACCTCCCCTAAGTGCGGGGTGGACAACAAGAAACATAGATGTACCCCAATGCAAATCTTTTCTCATAATGATCATCCTTCTGATTTCAACTATTAATTACTCATTGTGGATGTACCATACGTAAAGCTTTTCTCATAGTGTGTACACCTATTGGCATAATGAACCCCAGATGGGCCAGAAAAACATGCCATATAACATTACTAACATTAAAAAAGTTCATAGCCATTTTTCTGACATATTCTTGTAACTCAGATATCTTTAAGAGAAGAGTGTCAAAACTGATGGGTTTAACAACTTAACATAAGGCAAAGTAGTTTTGTTGGGTTTAGCAATAGGGTTTAGGTTTTAGGGTTGAGGGATTAGGGTTTAGGGTTGAGGGATTATGGTTTAAGGTATAGTGTTGAGGGTTGAGGGTTTAGGGATAGGGTTTAGGGTTGAGGAATTAGGGTTTAGGGTTGACGGATTAGGGTTTAATGTTGAGAGTTGAGGGTTGAGGGTTGATGGTCATAAGATTAGGGTAAAGTAGAGTGTTGAGGGTAGATGGATTAGGGATAGGGTTTAGGGTTGAAGGTTTAACGATTGAGGGTTGAGGCTTTAGGGTTGAGGATTAAGGGATTGGGGTTTAAAATATAGTGTTGAGTGTCAAGGGTTTATGGATAGGTTTTAGGGTTTAATTTTTAAGGGTTAAGAGTTGAGGGATAGGGTTTAGGGTTTACGGATAAGGGATTAGGGTTTAAGGTATAGTGTTGAGGGTTGAGGGTTTAGGAATAGGGATAGCGTTTAGGGTTTAGGGATGAGGGATTAGGGTTGAGGGTTGAGGGATTAGGGTTTAAGGTATAGTGTCAAGGGTTGAGGGTTTATTGATAGTGTTTAGGGTTGAGGGTTGAGGGATTAGGTTTTAGGGTTGATGGATTAGGGTTTAAGGTATAGTGTTGAGGGTTGAGGGTTTAGGGATAGGGTTTAGGGTAGACGGATTAGGGTTTAGGGTTGATAGATTAGCATTTAATTTCAAGGTTAGGCTTAGAGTGTCGAGGGTAGAGGGATTAGGGATAGGGTTTAAGGTTGAATGTTTAAGGATTGAGGGTTGAGGCTTTAGGGATGAGGGTTTAAGGCTTAAGATATAGTGTCAAGTGTTGAGGGTGCAGGGATAGGGTTTAAGTTTTAAGGGTTAAGGGTTGAGAGATAGGGATTAGGGTTTAAGGTATAGTGTTGAGGGTTGATGGTTTAGGGATAGGGTTTAGGTTTGAGGGATTAGGGTTTAGGGTTGATGAGTTATGGTTTAATGTTGAGAGTTGAGGGTTGAGGGTTGAGGGTTGATGGTTTAGGGA
Source organism: Cunninghamia lanceolata (assembly GCA_027924645.1). NCBI lineage: Eukaryota > Viridiplantae > Streptophyta > Pinopsida > Cupressales > Cupressaceae > Cunninghamia > Cunninghamia lanceolata. The sequence goes on from BSBN01001285.1 coordinate 2,902,886, forward strand.
TAGGGTTGATGGTCAAGGGTAGAGGGATTAGGGATAGGGTTTAGGGTTGAAGGTTTAAGGATTTAGGGTTGAGGCTTTAGGAATGAGGGTTAAGGGATTAGGGTTTAAGATATAGTGTCGAGTGTTGAGAGTGTAGGGATAGGTTTTAGGGTTCAAGTTTTAAGGGTTAAGGGTTGAGGGATCAGAGTTAAGGGTTGAGGGATTAGGGTTTGACGTCAAGGGTATAAGGATTAGGGATAGGGTTGAGGGTTGAGGAATTAGGTTTTAGGGTTGATGGATTAGGGTTTAAGGTATAGTGTTGAGGGTTGAGCGTTTAGGGATAGGTTTAGGGTAGACGGATTAGGGTTTAGGATTGACAGATTAGCGTTTAATGCTGAGGTTAGGGTTAGAGTGTCAAGGGTAGAGGGATTAGGTGTAGGGTTTAGGGTTGAAGGTTTAAGGATTGAGGGTTGAGGCTTTAGGGATGAGAGTTTAAGGCTTAAGATATAGTGTCAAGTGTTGAGGATGCAGGGATAGGGTTTAAGTTTTAAGGGTTAAGGGTTGAGGGATAGGGATTAGGGTTTAAGGTATAGTGTTGAGGGTTGATGGTTTAGGGATAGGGTTTAGGTTTGATTGATTAGGGTTTAGGGTTGATGAATTAGGGTTTAATGTTGAGAGTTGAGGGTTGAGGGTTGAGGGTTGAGGGTTTAGGGATAGGGTTGATGGTCAAGGGATTAGGGTTAAAGAAGAGTGTCGAGGGTAGAGGGATTAGGGATAGGGTTTAGGGTTGAAGGTTTAAGGATTTAGGGTTGAGGCTTTAGGGATGAGGGTTAAGGGATTAGGGTTTAAGATATAGTGTCGAGTGTCGAGCGTGTAGGGATAGGTTTTAGGGTTCAAGTTTTAAGGGTTAAGGGTCAAGGGATTAGAGTTAAGGGTTGAGGGATTAGGGTTTGACGTCGAGGGTATAAGGATTAGGGATAGAGTTGAGGGTTGAGGGATTAGGTTTTAGGGTTGATGGATTAGGGTTTAAGGTATAGTGTTGAGGGTTGAGGGTTTAGGGTAGATAGATTAGGGTTTAGGGTTGACAGATTAGCGTTTAATGTCAAGGTTAGGGTTAGAGTGTCGAGGGTAGAGGGATTAGGGATAGGGTTTAGGGTTGAAGGTTTAAGGATCAAGGGTTGAGGCTTTAGAGATGAGGGTTTAAGGCTTAAGATATAGTTTCAAGTGTTGAGGGTGCAGGGACAAGGTTTAAGTTTTAAGGGTTAAGGGTTGAGGGATAAGGATTAGGGTTTAAGGTATAGTGTTGAGGGTTGATGGTTTAGGGATAGGGTTTAGGTTTGAGGGATTAGGGTTTTGGGTTGATGAATTAGGGTTTAATGTTGAGAGTTGAGGGTTTAGGGATAGGGTTGATGGTCAAGGGATTAGGGTTAAAGAAGAGTGTCGAGGGTAGAGGGATTAGGGATAGGGTTTAGGGTTGAAGGTTTAAGGATTTAGGTTTGAGGCTTTAGGGATGATGGTTAAGGGATTAGGGTTTAAGATATAGTGTCGAGTGTTGAGCGTGTAGGGATAGGTTTTAGGGTTCAATTTTTAAGGGTTAAGGGTCGAGGGATTAGAGTTAAGGGTTGAGGGATTAGGGTTTGATGTCAAGGGTATAAGGATTAGGGATAGGGTTGGAGGGTTTAGGGATAAGGGATTAGGGTTTAAGGTATAGTATTGAGCCTGTTGAGGGTTTAGGAATAGGGATAGCATTTAGGGTTTAGGGATAAGAGATTAGAGTTGAGGGATGACGGATTAGGGTTGAGGGTTGAGGGTTGAGGGATTAGGGTTTAGGGTTGAGGGTTGAGGGATTAGGGTTTAAGGTATAGTGTTGAGGGTTTAGGGATAGGTTTGAGGGTCAAGGGATTAGGGTTAAAGTAGAGTGTTGAGGGTATAAGGATTAGGGATAGGGTTAGAGGATTTAGGGATAAGGGATTAGGGTTTAAGGTATAGTATCGAGCCTGTTGAGGGTTTATGAATAGGGATAGTGTTCAGGGATTAGGGATGAGGGATTAGAGTTAAGGGTTGAGGTAGACAAGGAGTGACTGAGAGACATAGAGAGGGGAGAGGTAGAGAGGTGAGGGAGAGAGATAAGTGAGATATAGAACATGAGCTAATGGAACTAGAGGTGAGATATTGTAAAGGTGCTATCGAAGGTGAGATAGGCACAAATATTTATGGATCAATCTATAGTAGGACAAAACATGAGCACGTTATAACGTGCTCACATTTTGTCCTGCTATAGAAATAGTAAAAAAGTGTTGACCCTCATGTTCCAGGCCCACATGCTCTATTTTCATGTTGATTATGCGCGTGCTCCAACAACAAAGAAGTGTTTTCATGCTGTTGGGAAGTTCACATGCACATTTTACACATTCTACCACCTTTGCATGATCTTTTCACCACCTTTTCTACTTTGCCAACTTGAGAAGGAGGAAATAACATAGTTTTCACACCAAGTTTGATATATATCTATTCAAGTTTCAATTTTTGTAGTTTTGCAATGTTAATTGTGATTCAATTTTAGGAATTTAACATTATAAATTGGTTAATAGTATTGTTGTTAGTAATTATATTTGAGTGTTATTTAATTTAACATTGAAAAGGAAGCAAGTGGTGAAAAAATCAAATTGTTGAGGAGTTTGATGCAAGAAGAAAAAAACACTACATAATTGGGTACTCTCTCCATTTGAATCTTTATTTTTTACATATGTCAAGTCTTTACATGCATGTTCTTTACATTTTCCTTAATTCTATTTGAATTTCTTTATCATGCTTTATCATACATGTTTAAAATAGACACATTCCCAATCAAGAAAGTAGCCTACAATCTCACATGATGCCATGTATATTTTCTGCACTTGGGTTCTTTAATAATTATGTGTAATAAACAGACCTTAACATACCATGATGTCAAACTATACAAGAATAAATCCTTACAACATAATAAAAATATAATCCCACTATTATCTTGTCATATTAACAATTTAAAATACAAATGAATAGGTGCCAAGATCATACAAGTATGCACATGACATGATGATTTGTATGCACATATCTTGGGCTAGGACATTCCTTATGCACCTATTCATGATGATTTATACATGCACATGACACAACAATTGTTGTCTATTCCTTCACAAGCCACCCAAATCCTAGTATCCCTAGTACCAACAAAACACCTTCTCAATTCCAAATCCTCGTAGCCCTAGTAACAACAAACATGTCAAATTGGGTCTGCCTCAACCTTTTCAAGCATGAAGTGCCATGTACTCTTTTCATGGCTGCAATAATTTTCTTTATATGCTTTGTACCTATTTTGGTTGAGTGGCATTTACTCTTTTACATGATGATTGTATGTACATTTACTATGAAGGGTTGAATGACATATATTTTAGTTATTTGTATGGATTCATTTCTTAGGAACTAATATTGGTCTCTTTATCATGCTACAGACAAATTCTCTGTCATGCCGAGGAAACGATCAAGAATTAAACCAACACAAGAAGAGATAGAAGCTAAGAATGCAAAGAAAGCAATGGCTATGAGGGAACTTCGTGAGAAGAGGAAATTGGACACGATAAATGAAGACATGCCAATTGAAGAGGAACCACAACCATCACAAAGAGATATTGTATTGGTAGCACAAAGAGAATGAATGCAAAAACTTCGTGCTACGAGAGATTTGAATACCATAGTTGGAGACACGTCCTCTACTGCAAGTCAACATGTAGGGACACCATCTACCACATCTCAAGTTGAGAGTACATCATCACTCACATGTGATAAAGGAGATATGCCATTGTTCCCACCTCAACCTCAAGGTATGTCATCTATTCCATCTTTGATCGAAGGTATGCCATATAGCCCATCTCATTTAAATATTGATGAAATTCCTAATGTTGAGATGAATTTATCTAACTTAACACCACATAGAATTTTGCATAGAAAGCCAAAGTATTTGATTGATATTGATGAGAATATTTTGCAACCAATGGAAGGTAAGATTCCAAAATGCACTTGTAGAAGATATGCTCATAAGATTTGGAGATTGTTCTTTGTAAAGTTAAATGAGATTGCAAGATGTCAACTATTCCTTGAAATGATGCGAAGTATAAAGTATAGGTCCATCATGAAGATTCTTGGGTTGAGAACATTAGAGGCTTCAAGTGAAAAATCTATTGTCAAGAATCTAACGAGTGAGTATGAGAGTGTGGGTAACACCTCATGCACAAAAGATAGTAATGCAACATGGCGTGTGATTACATCAACTATAGTAAGTAGTCAAATGAGGAAAACTCGTCTCATTAGAAAGACGAGTCAAGAATTGAGAATTAATAGGAAAACTTTATCAAGAGCCATTAGAAGACGCCAAAGAATTAAGGACACTAATGCCAATGAATTATGGGCCTTCTTGGGGAGACTACCACGAAAAGATAAACCAATTGTTGAAGCATTGAGATCACTAATTGAAGACTTTTGGAAGAATAACACAAGGGTATCTCTGAATCAAAGAGATGTGGTAAGAAGGAGAATCGGTAGTCAGAACCGTGAGCCACATCCAAAGCATTTTTTGGATGAGACTCAAACATAGTTTTATGGTAAATTTCTAGAGAAGTATCCTCAAATTAAAATTTGTCAAAGATATTTTGAAATGCTAAAACCTTTCTATGTCAAGTTAAATCACACACGCACTACTTGTTGTTGTATATTACATATTGAATTTTCTAACCATTTTGATGTTTATAGGTCTATATGTTTAGAAATGCATACTAACAATGTTTTGCAGGGTTGTGCCATATGTGCCCCACCAACATCTTCAAGAGACTTCATATCAAGAATTTTATGCGAAAGAGAGGAAGGTCAAATATTCTACAAGAAATTATGCTTGGATGGCACACGTCATCATTGTGGTGGCTTGCAACATTTTCCAATATGTGAACATATGGAAAGAACACATGTGGTTGGAAACAAACTAGTAGAGTTTCGCAAGTATAAAATAGTGGCATACAATATAAAAGATGGTAAAGAAGCAAAGAGGTGTGAATTGGTTATTGAAAAGATTCCAGTGTATCAGTTTATGCCTATATTTCATGATAGCATAGTGTATGAGTATGCAAGACATGCCCATAGAGCTCGATGGTTGGACTTGCAATTCAAGTTATGCAAGGACACATTTCTGGTTGGTAGCATTGTTTCAGTCATCAACTTTGTAGAGAACTACAGTCTACAGCCACAGCGTGAGGTGCAATCACAATATTACAACTCCACACAGGTTTCTATATTTGTGCCCATCGCATTCATCCATGTGAATGATAGTATAGAGGATGACAGAAAGATCATAAGGGAGTATAATTTCTATATTAGTGATGATCGCACGCATTCTACTGAGTTCATGCAAGGTTGCTTTCAGGTGTTCTACAATGATTTGGCTAGAAGGGGCATATCGTTTAGTCATCATATCATATGGTCGGATAACTATGCATCACAATTCAAGAACTTGCAAAATTTCTATTGGCTGAGTAGGAGGCATAATTTTACAGGTATTCAACATATGTGGAACTTTTGTGAGGCCGGGCATGGAAAGGGTGAGCATGATGGTACAGGAGCATGTATCAAAAGAGCCATAGCACGAGAAGAGTTAAAGTATAAAGGCAATGCAAAGTTGACAGATGCAAAATCGATTGTCAAGTGGTGTAATGCTTCCATGGGTCCAGGTAATGAAGGTAAGTCTTTAGTTCATAATTTTTTTGGTTGATAGATGATACTAACATTGCACCATATGAGGACTATTCTACACTAACAGGATCAAATGAGATGCACTCTTTCAGAAACTCAATTGCAGGTTCATGGAGTATCCATACGTGAAAGATGTCATGCTTTTCTTCTTCCTATACAATTCAAGCCTAGGATGAGTGCGAGTCAAAGGAGTGGGTTGACGAATGGTAGTTATCTTAGCCCACTTGACACGTATCGACCCCCGACAACACTGGAACTAACACAGATGGAATCATCAATTGACTTTGACCACATATCAGATCTAGTTCAACTAGGTAATATATCTATTTGTATAGTTTTTGAAATTCCTAATGTCATCTTACTTTGTAGTGTTTTTGTAATGTTTACTAATTTCATCTAATTTGCTAGTTATATCAATGTAGGGCACGTATATGCAGTTATTGCAGATGAAGAAAATGAAGAGGGAATAGATTATTACTTATGTCATTGTGTTGAGGCTAAAAAGAAATTGGAGGCCCCAATTATAGATGGAGAAAACATTGAATACCCTATAGGCTCAATGGTTATTACTGGAACATGGCTTAGAAGGTACCCACATAAGAGTGTTAATGTTTGGCTGTTTCAAGACTTTGACACGCATTGGAAGATTCTTCATTATTCAAACCTTGTCATGGCATCCAATCTTCATTTGATACAATATCGGGGTAGACCTTTGAACAAAATCTTGTGAAAGGTGTGTGAGTCTGACCATGAAGCAATACTTGACACAATAAAGAGTCGAGCAGACCCGATGGTTCATTGGATTAATTTGTAAGTATTCACATTGATTTTGTAAAGTCATGTTACATTGAGTTGTAAGTATGCACATTAATTTGTAAGGTTTGTCTTTTTTATTTCCTACTGCACTTTTACACATAGACACATTTTTACATCATCATGTTATGCTTCATGGGGTTAGACCTATGTGATGGATGAAGTTGATCCTGAGAATAATGTCTAAAATCTAGGTAATGTATAAAATAGAGGTGTCTTGGTTTCTAACTAGATAATAGGTGTCTCTAATTGTGATGTAGAGGCAATGGGATAGTTGGAGGATAGCAAACTAGACAAGGTTTCCTTATGCTCTAAAGCCCAAATTTCATGATCATTATACAAAAATGGGAACAACAGTTAGAGACTCTAAATTATTCATAGAAAAGGTGATTTCAAATGTTATGGAACCCATTCCAATCATTGCCAAAGGTAGACCAAACTCAGGATTAACACTTCCTTCACAAAGCCAAGAAATGGCTTGTAGCCTTAAAAAAAGAGAACAATCCTAATAACTTTTGATACAGATCTTCAAACAAAAACTTGGACAATTAGTAGATACCCATTTGGACTTCCTATCACATATCCAAAACTAGGTATAGGTTGTTTTGGACGATATACCTTAACCTATAACTCCTCTCAATAACCTAGAGCCCTAATTAGGCCTAAAATACAAAGAGACCCCCCTTAAATTCACACACAGAACTCAACCAATGACTTGAACACTTAGTATTCATGCCAAAACTATTAATTTTGTGGGTTTTGCCCTCCTACAATCTGCTATTCCCAAAAATGCCTCTATGGTTCCTTCTCTATGTCTCTAAACATCACCTAACACATGGTTTTGTTAGGTTTCCTCAAAGAAAACTTCTTCTCCTGATATTTGCTACCAAAAACTCATCATAGCATATTAGAACAGACCTACTACAACCCATTCCACTAATCAAAAGTGAATCAAATCAATGGAATGGCCAAAAAATGCATGTTTCTTACCAAAACCCTAGATAAGGGTTTCTTAAACTGTTTTAAGGAAAAGGAGTCTTACTCTACTCTAGAATTGTTTCAAGATGCCAAACTATATGCAAGTGAATGTCAACTCACTCTAGTTTCATGCCACCACCATAGTCCTTTAGTTGCACAAATGGTGCAGGGGCACCTAGGTTGTCATGCCTCCAAGAGGGGTCAAAAAATGAAATTTTGTTTTGATTGAGTCAATTGTATGTAATAAGGTCTTCTAAGGCCATTTCATTTCTTTTTAAGTCATTTTGAGTCATTTGGGGTCAGTTTGAGTCTTTGAGTCATGTTGCAAAAAAGTGTCAATGTTGTCAAGTTGCACAAAGCAACTTTTGTATTTTTGATGTCCTGCTCCTGATGCAACCAAACTGACAGTTCCAACGTGTCTGGATGGGTATGTTTAGGCTAGGCATGGTTCTATTTTCACCCAAACATGTCGAAACAGTTCAAGCTACATTGTACCGATGATATCCCCGAAGAGTCCAAAGTGCAAAAAGGTAGCAATCTTTGACAAGATGTTACTCAAAAATTGTGTCACTTAGAAACATTCCATCTAAGGCAACATGATCATGTAGAGTTCCTCTACAATAACCTCTCTCGGTTTTTTATATCTCTAAGGCATTTTGCTGTGGTGAAAGGTTTTCTGCTGCCCCAAAAATTGTCAGAAGGAGGCAGTGTAAAGTTGCAAAGGGGTCTAACTTTCGTCCTGTTTCTGATGCGACCAAAATGATAGTTCCAGTGTGTCTGGATGGGTACATTTATGCTAGGCATGGTCATTTTTTTCACCCAAACATTTCGAAACAGTCTGAGCTACATTGTACCGACGATATCCCTGAAGAGTCCAAAGTGCAAAAAAGGTAGCAATCTTTGACGAGATGTTACTAAAAAATCATGTCACTTAGAAATATTTTGTCTAAGGAAACATGATTACATAGAGTGCCTCTACAATAACCTCTCTCAAGTTTTTATATGTCTAAGGCATTTGTCTGTGGTGAAAGGTTTTCTGCTACCCCAAAAATCGTCAAAAGGAGGCAGTGTAAAGTTGCAAAGGGGTGTAACTTTTGTCCTACTCCTGATGTGACCAAACTGATAGTTCCAACACATCTGGATGGGTACATTTACACTAGGCATGGTCTTTTTTTTCACCCAAACATGTCGGAACAGTCCGAGCTACATTGTACCAACGATATCCTTGAAGAGTCCAAAGTGCAAAAAGGCACCAATCTTTGACGAGATGTTACTCAAAAACCGTGTCACTTAGAAACATTTTGTTTGAAGAAAAATGATCATGTAGAGTGCCTCTACAATAACCTCTCTCATTTTTTTATATCTCTAAGGCATTTTCCCGTGGTGAAAGGTTTTCTGCTACCCCAAAAATCGTCAAAAGGAGGCAGTGTAAAGTTGCAAAAGGGTGTAACTTTCATCCTGCTTTTGATGCAACCAAATTGATAGTTCCAACATGTCCGGATGGGTACATTTACGCTAGGAATGGTCCTATTTTTCACCCAAACATGTCGAAACAGTCCGAGCTACATTGTACCGACGATATCCCTGAAGAGTCCAAAGTACAAAAAGGTAGCAATATTTGATGAGATGTTACTCAAAAATTGTGTCACTTAGAAATATTCTGTTTGAGGCAAAATGATCATGTAGAGTGCCTCTACAATAACCTCTCTCAGTTTTTTAAATCTTTGAGGCATTTGCCCATGGTGAAAGGTTTTCTGCTGCCCTAAAAATCATTAGAAGGAGGCAGTGTAAAGTTGCAAAAGGGTATAACTTTTGTCCTGCTCTTGATGCAACCAAACTAATTGTTCCACCGCATCCATATGGGTACATTTACGCTAGGCATGGTCTTATTTTTCACCCAAACATGTCGAAACAGTCTGAGCTACATTGTACCAACGATTTTTTTGAAGAGTCCAAAGTGCAAAAAGGTAGCAATCTTTGACAAGATGTTACTCAAAAACTATGTCACTTAGAAACATTTCATCTAAGGCAACACGATCATGTAGAGTGCTTCTACAATAACCTCTCTCAGTTTTTTATATCTTTGAGGCATTTGCCCATGGTGAAAGGTTTTCTGCTGCCCCAAAAATTGTCAAAAGGAGGCAGTGTAAAGTTGCAAAGGGGTACAACTTTCGTCCTGCTCCATGGTGCAAGTTTTAAGTTGATTTCCTCCAAGGCGCCAATGTGAGGTTGTTTTGATGGCAAAGAGCGCCTTGATTCATGATGTTGATTCTCCTTCCTCCTAGGTGCCAAAATGGATAGTTTAGACAAGAAAAGGCACCTTAGTATACTTAGCTCATTGCTTGGCAATTTGATGGCTTCAATCACTTGTTCAAACCTATAGGAGACCATTTTACACTTAGGCACTAGATCTTAGGATTTAGAACATCTTCCTTCAAGGCTCCAAAATGAGATTATTTAGACACAAAAGTGTGCCTCCATACAAGATGCTTATTCTCCTTCCACTTAGGCGCTCATTCATGATGATCCAAGTGATAATAGGCGCCTAGACTTCCTTTGGTAAGATTTAGTCATTTTGAAGGTTCTAATACTAGGTGCTACAGTTGGAAGTGATTTGAAGTTCATTTTCCTCTAGACACCCAAAATGGATGGTGGAGACAAGAAAAGGTGCCTAGGCTTCTTTTGACGATTTTCAAAGTCTTCCTGAGTTATATTATGTTATATTGACCCTTAGGCATAAATGGATGATCTAGGATGACTCTAGGCACATATCCAAGGTGATATCTTTCTAGGTGCAATCTTCACTAAGTTTAGACTTCACTTTACATCAAGGTGCCAAAATGGATAGTTTAGAGAGAGGCAAAAATGCACCTAGCGGTATGATGCTCAGTTTGATGTGTTTCATCAACTTTGATAATCAAGATGAATTGCCTCCCTTAAGGCGCCCTCCTTTATACCTTGAAACATCCTTTCAATATCAAGGCACAATTTTGAGGTTGTTTGGATGGTGAAAGGTGCCTTGAGTTCTAGGTGGAGTTTTGAGGTTGTGCAAGTAGAGAAATACGCCTAAGGTCTTAAAGAAAATTTGCGCCTAAAACTAAAAATCTCTAACGTATGACTTATGGAAGCCTATAGCCCCAATGTTATGTTGCATACTAAAATTAGGTAAGACTCAATGTAATCTCATAACCTCACCTTATATGCAAGAGGAATTACATTTAATAACCACAATAGTCATCAAGTGCTCATAAGCATATGATTTTGACTATCTTATTCAAAACAACAAACATACTCTTTGCATCCTAATATGGTATAATAACAAGAAATTAAGAAATATTTTCAATTGACCAACTCATAAAGAATATGGATCAGCATACTCATTTGAATATTTTCAATTGAGCAACTCATAAAGAATATTAATATTTTCTGTTCAACATGATGATTCATTTTTTTTAAATACAACTTTTATCTTTTAGTTCCAAAATGAGGTTTAGGTGATACTTGAATAACAATAGCTAGCTTATTGGATCAACAAACATCCTATGTAATACAATTGGACTTTAAATATTTGAAGTAGCCATCTACAAATATCCATTCAAATGTGGATTTATAATGCAAGTATGGACGCCATCAATAAAAAAGATTTGTATTAACCAAATATCCATATAGGCATACATCAATATCTGTCAATATAAGTATAACATATATACAAAATAGCCATATAGGCTTACAAGAATGCCATATAGGCATACAATGTCAACTATATGCAATACAAAATATGTCCACAAATGCCATATAGGCATAAAACAAAGGAACACAATAAAAAGTCATTCCTCTCTGGCTGATGAAGAGAATAGATCATGAGCATCCTTTGATCTTCTAGGGGATGGAGATGTGTATGTGGGTGGTCTACTACAAACCCGAGGGCTACTCCTCCTATTTAGTTCTTCCTACATCTTTAGCTGTTACAATAAAAAGTATAGACATTAATATATAGAAATTACATGTTATAAAAAAGGAAACATTTAACAAAATAATCACTTACCGCTACCATATAATCTGTCTCCTCACTTACCTCAGTAGTAGGAATAGGGTGTGGTGATGTCATGTCCTATAGAAACTATCTAGATAGAAATTAAACTTCAAATCAATAATCATTTGATTTTTCAAAAATAAACAACTATAAGAATGAATGTAAATTGAAATTTACTAATCTGCCTCATACCCCTGTCAATGCCATGGAGCTATGAATCATAGAGGTCACACCATGCTCCATTGCCCTCTGAACATCGGGAGGTGTCTCCGCAGCCTGCATCATCTGGAAATAAAACAACATTATTCAAGTACAAAAACTATAATAGTGATGCAAATCATGGCTCCTAACATACACACGTTCATCTAAACATGGAAGTACACATAATAAAGCATACAAGTCACATACAAAAATCTAGTAAGTACAATTCATTCATTAAACTATTTATTTTATTACCTCCGTGAAGCTTTGAAGTCCACCACCACTGGCAGGTGTTGCCGTGAAATCTCCAATAATAACCTATTCAACATCCAAAATCAGATATTAGAATACCATTCATATAATGATGCTATTCACATGTAATATTTATAATTGTTTACTAGGTACATACCCCGATAGTAGATGATCTAGTGTAATATGCAGGTGGAGAACCACTAAAAACTGCATCAATGCTATGACCCTGAAATTTCATTAAAACCATCAAACTAAATTAGTTAATCTTGCATTTCAAAAATAAAATTTAATAAATTAAATTCAAAATACTTGCTAATATATACCTGAGTATCAAGGCCGAAAATCTCACTTAGGAGGGTATCTGTCATCACCATCTGCTCAGCTGTAGATGTAGCCTATGCACCTGCATCCTGACTATCCATCGGGTCATAACCACAGGCTGACCTGCAAGTCTGACAAGCATGGGTGGGACCCTACTCCTCGCACTATCTCCCAACCCACTCTGTGCTACAGGACTGACATGCTCTATGATGCTCTGGGTCAAGGCACTAAAGGATTGAAGTGTATCGACCTCAACACTCTCCTTCACAATAGAAGGGATAGAAACATGCTCATGGACTGGTCTGCTGATTACTCATCTCACTGCCCGCTGTGGGTCAACACGTGCCCCTAGTCTATCCTGTGCTGACCCCCCACCTCTACCCTGGAAGTCCCGCATATCAAAATAGTTGGCACTTTATTAAGGACAAACTCGCAGTAGAGTTTCCTCAAAAAGTATTGCGGGACCTCATTATTATTGCATGGAGGATGGTCAAAAACTATCCACCACCTCTACCCAAAATTGTTCCTTATCACTTGGTTGTTGCACCAATGGATAGGGAACCTCTTGCATGTAATGGGTGGAGGTTGATTTGTTTGTGGGTTTGTGAAAATCGAACACAAGTCTAATTTTGTAATTTGTAATTTTTTCACATCTTGGTATGACAGCTTGTCTACATAATAGTCTCTAAACTCTCTCTTCTTATCTATCCAACTAGATATTTGCTTGCTAATTGAATCTACATTTGATAACATAGATTCAAGAGATTCAGCAAATGTTGACCTATGCAAGGTTGAAGTGGAAGGATCTTTCAACCTTGCAATTATATCTTCAATTTGTTTTTTGTTGTTTTCAATTTGCCCCATTATATTTTCTTGTGTTCCAGGGGCATGTCAAGGAATGGATGGAGGAGGTTGTTATTCCGTAGGTATTTCCTCAGGATTTTGTGGATTTTGAGGAAGAGGAGGAGGAGGAGGAGGTGCATTAACATTTCCTGACAATTAATGAAATATACATCAAAAATCAACTCAAACCTACCTATTTAGAAACAAATTTAAACAAAAAAAATAAAACTCACTCCTTTGGCATGCTCGATGTTGTGGCAGCATTTTGGTGATGAATTGATAAGATTTTTGTGTTGAATTGAGTTTTCCAAAACGCGAGTGCACTTCCTAGGGTTTGCAAGCTGTGGGTATAGAGGAGAAAAAATAAATGAAATGAGATGACATGCTTTTTTATTTATTTATAATAAGTCATAACACACTCACGTTATGGTTTGGTTTTTACAAGCCTTAGGCTTGTGTTATGCATTATTTTTTTTAAACAATTTGGCCACTTTTTGGCCCCCCATCTTTTTGCACTTACCTTGCTCTTATTCTCCACATTTTTCTTTAAAAAAAAATAGTAGTTTAAAAACCAATTTCTAAGCACTACTAATATTTCTCTTGTGACATCTTAAAAATTTGAGCTTAGGTATCTTGAATTATTCATCAAAGATTAGTTTTTCTTGATTTCAAGATAAATGTGGCCAATTTTGACCCCCCTTTGACCCCACATTTCCATGCACATACCCATATGCCTAGGGTTAGTATATATATAGAAATGATATGATTAGGGAATGGGGATAGAACTATCATCATCCCCCAAGCATATAGAACTATGGGCATAAAGGAAGAAGATATATAGCAATCAGACAAGAAAAATTTGGGTTAATATTGAAGAGACCTAAATGCCTCAACACTTTTTATTTTCCCCCAAAATATGAACAAAATAAAATATAAAACATATAAGAAGAATGTAGGTAAAAAAAAGAAGAGGGGCACAACATCTCTGTCCTCCTATATCCATAAGCCTACAAGGGTTGCATGTGTCCTCTAGGAGATCTAACACACACACACACACACACACACACACACACACACACACACACACACACACACACACACATATATATATATATGGCAAATAGGAACATGGGAGTACACAAGAAAGTACACCAAACAAACATGATAGATAAACATATATAGAAATGAAACAAAATGACTACTCATAAAGATCCATGTCCAACAATTCATATCCATCCCAATCTCATCCTAGTATGAACTGAGGGCCACATGTGGTAGAATACACATGATAATAACATAAGGAGGAAAATGAGAAATGGGATGCTATGTAGAAGCAGGAGTAGGAGCATCCTCTTAGGCATTTGTCAAAGAGGTAATTATCAACAATAAAGTGAAAATCACAAACATTGCTAGTACATCCAACACTAAATCAAACATGTACTCTTGTGGAGGAGGAGTCAGTGACACAAGTGCAAAGTATGCCACTAGTCTCTAGGTCTCACTACTAATAATAGATGTGAGAGTACCAGTATCAGAATACTAGGGTAAAGGAAGAGCCACCACTCTAGGGAGAAGTGATGCAAAGGGGCTAGGAGGTAGATAAATGGGATTGGGCTTACATCTATAGAAGGGTGGGGTAGTGTAATTTTTAGGATTTAATTTATGGGTGGGGATGGGATGTCAATGTCTAAGGTGGAAGGTCTTAGCTCAAGAATAAAATTGTGATTGGTAATGAATAAATGGAACCATGGAGGATAAGGTGGTGTTGTAAATCACTAACATTGGGAAGTTTGATGGGTTGGGAGAATGGGGGTCAATTTTGAATCTATGGAAGTAAGGGAGGCTGAGTGGAAGGATATAAGACAACTTCAATCTTTTTAGAGCTCTGGAGGCGGATTAGAGGCTAGAGGGTTAGGAGAGGGTGGGTTAGAATTAACTTAAGAAAAGGCATGACATTGACACTTACATGATGTAGTAGGTTATTTTCATCAAGATCATGCCTGGGAGGTAGAAGAAAGAGTATCCTCTTACATGGGTTGCTTTCCTTTATTTGTCATTGTTATAAAAGGAGGAATAATTTGAGTAATGAAATTAAGTAGGGTAACCATAGGTGGGTAGGTGGAAGAAAAGGAGTGGGAGGGGGAATCTGAATCATAGCATACTTTTGATAGATCTTGAAGAGAAAGTTAATACAAGGTTGGAGAGGACTAGAAGGAGTAGCCTAGAAATAAACAAGAGAAAGGTTTCTCTAAATGGAAAGAAGTTGATACTGACTATGATGACAATATGAGCCAAACCATTATGGAGAAAAGTTAAGCTTTTGTGAACAAGAGAGGAAATATCCCACATTGCATTGAGCTAAGAATGGCCCAATAAGACACAAAAATGGTTGGAAGTTAGAATGATGCTACATGGAATGTCTAGGGTCTTTGGTCTAACTTGGAAAAATAGGACATGATGGAACTTATGGTTGGGATGGAAAGATCATTGTACATGTGCAAAGAGATGTCAAAGGGGAATAAACATCTTTGTTTATTTGGTGTGTGTAGAGAAATTTATCTATAACAACATTCACCATGCTTGGAAGGTCCATTAGGACATCGTGGATGGTTTCATGGTTTACTAAGGCCTAGTGAATAAAATATTGTTGTAAATACCGATAACCACATTGGTAGGGGAGAATGAGATGATGGGGTCAAGGATAGGTGCGACTTGAGAGGCTTGAGGTTGTGCATCCATTTGACCCACCATAGAATGGAATGATGAAGAATGAGGAAGAGGATCCACATCTAGCATAGGGGAGACACATGTAGGATCAAACTTAGTAGGTCAAATGTGTGATGGAACAATGTTCCTCAGAATATACCCAGTCTCAATGCAGGTGATTCAAACTCTTATATGGAACATGAACCATGTTCTTATAGTTGGTGCCCACCCAATCACTCTTTCTCTCGTGGCAAGAGCCAATCGAGTGGAGGTGGAACTAGGGGGTTCTTCTGCTCATGGGGAAGTAAAATGCCTCAAATCATAGTTGGGCCGATTATGTTGTGTGTTGATGTGTGTGGTTGTCTATTATTATTGTGGAATTTGTGATGTTAACATTAAATGGGTGTGGTGGTTGTGATTCTTGTATGACCTAGAGGGTCACTTTCTCTAAGCCTATTTTGTTCATTGAATGTATGGAGGTAAATTCTATCTAATCTCATTTGCTCTTTTTGAATGAACTGTTGGAGGAGTCTTTGTTCTTGCTTATGAAGCTCCTCTACTTGACTCATTTTCTCATTTCATCATTGTATGAGCCTTAAGATTAGTTTTTGTTCCTGGGTTCCTTCCTCAATGGGAATTGGTAGGGGGATGATCTCCCTGATTTCATCTAAGAAAGAAATGATCTAATCTTCCTTTATATATAGGCACATTGAATGCTAGTCCGAGGGGTGATTTATTCATTTTTATTGGTACCTTTTGATGGAATCAAGGGCCTTTATTTGCTTTTAATATTTTGGTGCCTCATTCAATGAAATTGATTTGACTATTTTGATGAATTTCTAAATACAACTAATCTATATCTATGCAAGAAACTTTTGGTTCTTTTTCTAATTTTTTATGAACTAATTACTATAAAAGGAAAGATGAATGCAACTATGTGACTTTTCTAATGCAATTTGATCTATATTTTTGTATTTTGTGATTTGATTTGATTGTAAACTATTAAAATTAAAACTATTCTAATACAAATCAAATAAATCTACTCTAAGAAAGTAAAAAATTCTACCTATCAAGAGAAAGATAAACAATGTTTTACTTCCTCATGAGCAAGATTTTTGATATAAATACTAGGAAAGCATAAAATAAAATATACAAATAAGGTGCCAATGCCAGGGTTATGTCCTTAGAAGTCTTGTAGAAAATGTCTTCTCCTCTACAGAAGCGGGCTCCTTCTCTTGGTAATAAAGGAAAAAATGGGGATGCGAAGGAAATGGATTTAGCTTAGAAGATATTACAAAAATGAAAAGGCTCGTTTAGTCCTATGCAAAGCATAAGAATTCTAATGAAGGTTAATATTCCTAAGTGTTGAGAAATATAATAATGTAAGAATGAATTAGCCTCCTCAAATTAATAAAGGAGGTATTTATAGGTCTAGAATCAATACCAATGGTGGTGGTGACTAGGTAGATAAATGGGATTGATTAGGGAGCACGATCTAGTTCTAATTAGAACTGAATAGAGGATAAAGAGGATATCACATAAGACTGATTGGGAGTGAAAAATGAGTGATTGAGACTTAAAAATCTATTAGGGGAAGTCAATAATTAGTTGTGCATGAAGGGACTTTCAATCCCAAGAAAAAATAGAGGTAAACTAGGTTAAATTAGAAGAAATCTTGCTTGACAAAAGATGATAGGGTTACCCCTTACAAGAATGGGTTGCACATATTAGAAGGGTAGGTCACCTAGATGGACCATACTTAAGTTGTAAGGTCACCCAGGAAACTCTATAGCTCATATGGGCAATCCACTCAAAGTAGACTAGAAAGGTAGTCAGAGGGTACTCAAGACTTTGGAAAGTTAGTTTGAAGGTTGGGGAGGAATGATCAAGGGAGAAAAACACTAGGATACATGTAACCAATGAAGAAACTACTTAATTCACACCTATGTGGCCATGATTAGGACTTTTGTATCATCATTAGACTATCATGTTGGTCTATGCACATTTTTCATACTTACATGTATGCATCTTTAGGTACAACAATCTATATGAAAGGTAGGTACCATTCCCAAAATTGTCCTTTACCTTTATCATTATCCCACATCTAGACATAAAATGATATGTATTAGTTCAATTTTATGATTAATTTGAAGAAAGTACTAAAAGGAAGATGAGGGAATGGGCCATCGACATGTGAGTGTGATGTATACTTGAGTCACTTTGCTTGCTATGGAGATCCATAGTGATGAAGACACACAAATTGAGGATAAAGAATGCACTACAAAAGATAAACTAAGCAAGAAAACTACATAAAGAAAGAGAAGGAAGAGGGAAATTGAGAGAAAGTAATAAAATAGTGACAAAACTATGCAAGAGGATAGTTAATGAAGAACTAATGACGATGAGATCAACAATATGGTTTCCAATCAACCTCTCATGGATCCCCAAGTATGAGAAATGAGAAAAAACCTCTCTTAGAAACCTAGATTTTCTTTTGTTGGTTTTACTTGAGAATATTTGTTGATGGTCTTTTTATTCTCAAGGACTTACTATTACTAATTTTTTGTTCACACTAAAAATTAGTTGGACCTAGGTGTAATTGTTCAAAAAGAATAATAGAAAACTTCAAAGTTATGCATTCTTGAATGGTTAACACTTTGACAAAGTTAAAAAGAGGATCCAGTTGTCAGGATAACCTATTAGTCCAACCAGGATTGATAAGTTATCATGACAAAAGAATTAATCATCAAAGGATCAATCATTCAAGGAGATACAGTTGTTCTACAAAGTTTAATTTTTTAGGAGTTATAAGTTAAATTGATTATTCAGATTAATCAGTTTTGAATAAAAGAGAGAAAGATGTATTACACTGTTATTTCATGTCATGTTTTGAACATACATCCAGGTATCTGTTACTTTATCTCATCCATTGATTAAAAACAAAATACATATACATCATATGCATTAGAGAAACTAACTGATCATGTTTCAAAGAAATGTTCAAATGTGTCCCACACAAGCCATGTGAA
Organism: Cunninghamia lanceolata; assembly: GCA_027924645.1. Classification (NCBI taxonomy): domain Eukaryota; kingdom Viridiplantae; phylum Streptophyta; class Pinopsida; order Cupressales; family Cupressaceae; genus Cunninghamia; species Cunninghamia lanceolata. The sequence goes on from BSBN01001285.1 coordinate 2,921,816, forward strand.
TAACTAAATTGAGCAATTGCAGACATGCAAGCTATGTATCTATTTGATAAAAGAAAAGAGAAAGAACATATGATAAATCTAAACATCCATCATTGCCTAATGATGGAGGTTGTTGTTGAAGTTGGTCTTCAAGGCCTTCAATCTTCACGCTTCCATTCAAGTCACCATCTAGTTGAAACCTGCAAAAAAATTGGGACAGCCCCATTAGTGCTCCGAATGTTTACAGTTATCACATGCTTTTATCAAACAGAGACATCTAGTTTACACATCATGCATTCGAATAAGAATTTAGATCAGCTAATGACATGGATCAAGAAGAAACCATGAAGGAGATCAATCAATGCTATCAGGTACTTTTTTTATGCTAACTTGCTTGTTCACTGTGCAGGTATAGGACAAATTTTGTTGCTGATTTGAAGACAAATAAACATGTGGATTAAATGTGGCTCCCACAAGGGTTGAGCCTAGCATGTTTCTTTTCATTTCTTTTGTAAAGAGTACTAGAGGAAAAGATAGGATGCATCATTCTATGCTATATCATGCATCATCTAATCAACTTACACAAGGAAAATGTCATCATTGATGAGTGCCAAATTGCACTCATGAAATACATCTTTTTGCCTCTCTTTTTCCCCTCTTAGTTCATCTTCCTAGTGTCTGCACCCAAATAAGTTAGCAAGATCGTTCTATTTTGTGATTAATTAAGATAGATTACTTAAGATTAGAATTTTTTATTAAGTGACTAATGTGCGTGGGATTGATGGAAAATGTAGAACTTCTCTCTTTTTGAATCAACAGGTGTAGATACCAGGAACAACGATTTTGTGCATCTCCAGAGATCGTCTTCAATGATCTCTGGAGACAATACCAAAGAACCATGACACCTGAAGTTTTGAAGATATGGGGAATGCCTCTCTGAAGCTCTGTGAGAGTCTGGAGTATCTCTAGAGCTGCAGACAGGAACAGCTATCTCCGGTGCCTACTAAGAGCAGGGCATGTTTCCAAGCAAAGCTGTCGACCAAACACTCTTAGCAGCGATCTTAATACCCCTCACTTCACTCAAAGCATCACCTGAGTGGTGAAGGGTCAACTATTAGTTAAACTGCTAAAGTTTTATCTTTTCAAATATTTTGCATGAGTTACGAACTGAACTAATCCAATATCCTTATTTTCAGGGCTTTGATGCCCAAGTGTATTAAGACTTAAACTTAGACTTTTGAGTGGACTTCTGTTCCACTCAAGTCTACTTCTCTCGCATGGTGATTTTTCATAAGTTAGACAGTTAAGTACAAATAAGAGATGGTGTCATCTCATAGAAAGACTGGTAGATAAGTTCAGTAATATATCATCACTCATTTTTATATATACTCTCAGAAATAGTAGAAAAGAAACAATGATAAAATTATTCTGACTCTTAGAGATCTCAGTTCTGTTATAACCATATTTTCATGAATGCAAAAATGAATGAATTGGACTGAATTTAGTTGTGATCATTTTTTGTACTGATTTCCTGATATAGCCTTTAGCCTCAAGGGTGTGGAGCAAGGGCCCACTCTCACCACTCAGGTAGGAGGCTAGTACCATTGTTTTATTGTTTCAATTTTCTCTTATAAAGGTGTTTCCTATTTTAATAGATAGATGCATGTTATTGTTTCTTTGCTTTAAGTACATTTCCTGTTTTATTCTATTTTCCAGCATTCATTACATTTATTCAACAAGCAGATAGATTAATCTTTCTTTTAAAAATTAGGATTAGCTATAAACTGGTAACTATAGAATCCCTAGTTGCAGACAACTATAGACACAGCCCTAGTTCTTTTGACATCTGAAAAATAGATTAAATGATGAGGTACAGCGACACCTTGTCATTTTTGGTGCCGTTGCTGGGGAGAAGTGGTGTTAATTAGGGACACTGAGTTAAAACAATTTTTAGAATAGACCTATATGGTTAGAGCTAGAGATCTAAAAGGAAGATATATTAAGCAGACACCCCAACAACACACCATAGGGGAAAGCAGTGGGGTGGTACAAAATCTTGTTGAAGAAGGAAACCTAGATCTTAATTTGGAACCTGCACTTCAAAACAACAATCCCTTAGATCTTCTAGACATTCCACTTGCCAATTATATCTAGGAATTACAACAAAAAGTTGAGGTAGATCCTTTGGTAGAACCTAATTTCCTAGAACCTCAGGAAGAAGAACAGTACTAAACATGGAAAATGATAATCATGGGGAAGAGGAAAATCAGGTTCCAAGAACCTTCTCTTATCCTATTGTTTTGGTTGCTGGAGACAATGCTCCTATGAAAAATATCTCACCAGCACATCTGCCAAATTTCAGAGGACTTTCTTCTGAGGATCCAAATCAGTTCTTGTTTGAATTCAAAGTAGTTTGCCAAACTTATGATTATGGATCAGATAACCAGAAACTCAAACTGTTCCCTTCAACCCTGAAAGATTCTACGATGAGATGGTTTATGGGTTTACCCCAGGATTCTATCTGTTCTTGAGATCAAATGGAAATAGAGTTTTTGGAAAAATACCAAGATTATTGCAGATCTAGTAATAAAAATGAAGAATTGTTTAAAATTTGGTAGGGGGAGGAAGAATCCTTAGAAGACTATGTGGATAGGTTTAATTTTGCCTTAAGAAGGTATGGCAATCCAGTGAATCACTCCTTGGCCAGAACCTTGTTTATAAAAGGATTGGATAAAGAATCAAAACAGGCACTAGACCTAATGGGAAAAGGGAACATTAACAAAATGGAAATACCTAATATAGAGGAACTCTGCAGGAACTATTCCAGAACCCAAGATGGAGTAAGGTCATCCAAAACTTTTAAAGGGAAAAATGAAATAGGACAGTTGATGCAGGAAATTGCAAATCTAAAAATAGACATTCTGGTCCAACTAAATACCACATTGGATGGGATTCAAGCAAAAACTAGAACAACTGATCAAAACAGAGCAACTGAACCACTCTCCATCTATTGTCCTAGGTGTAGAAACAAACACCTATTGAGAGAATGCCCCTTGGACAAATTAGAGATTTGTCAGATCTATGATAGCGAACATCCTATTAGTCAGTGTAGTCAACTTCCAGCCTTGAAAAGATTGAGTAAAAAGAATGTTGTGATAGAAGAGGAGTTGAACTATGTGGGACAAAAATAAACTAAAAATTTCCCTTATAATAAGTATCCAAACCAGTCTTCTTATAGTGGTCCTTCTAATTGGGGAAATAATCAGTGGAATCCAACTTGGCATGGCCCTCAAAATAATCCTCCTTGGGGACAGCAGGATTGGCCGAATCAACATTGGCAAAACCAAAACTGGCAAAATCAGCCTTGGGGAAATCAATAGTGGCCACCATAGTTTGGATCACAGAACATGCAACCTTAATGGGGTCCTCAACAGGGATATCATCAACAATACCAAGGACAACCTAGACGTTTCCAACCTCAACAGCAGGCTTTACTAACTGGATCCTCCAACACGCAGGGCCAAACACAAAATGAACCAGTTAGTCAACCACCTTTACCAGCTCAGCCTATACCAAACCCATGGAATAAAAAGGAAGCAGCTGTCTACATGACAGAGCAAGAAAATTTGGCTAGAATTAATGCTATATATTTAAATAATCTCTAGCTACGTTCTGGGAAAGCATTCCCAAGACCTTCTCCTCCAACTATAGTTGAAATAACCAATGACGAGGAACCTGAAAATCCATCCAATCAACCCCCAGAGGAGATTACTAATGAAAAAGTGCTAGAAAAATCATCCACAGACAACTCCGGAGTTACTCCTAAAAGGCCAGCTCTGGAGAACAGTCTGGAACACAATTCTGATAAGAGCTCCGGAGATGCTCCAGAGATGGAAAAGCCAACACCATACCCAGAATGACTTAAACAGAATGCTCCCCAAAGAAATATTCTACAAAAACAAATTCAAACCAATCAGGAATCAGAACTTTTACAAGAAATCAAGCAGCTAAACATTGAAATTCCCCTTCTCTAGGCAATCAGAGATGTACCGGAACTAAATTAGTTCATTAAACAGTATTGTATCAAAACACAGGGTAGAAAGAAAAGCTTTCCCTCCACAATACAGGTGGAAGGAAAAGTAGTGGATCTATTGATGGGAGAAATTCTCCTCCCAAAATATGGAGACCCTGGAAATCCTATCATAACTATTTTCATCTTAGGGGTAGAAATTTCAAATGTTCTGGTTGATTTAGGAGCAACAATTAATGTGATGACAATTCATACAATGGATAGGTTAGCTCTATCAGGTATCCAATCCACAACTACAATTCTTCAACTTGTTGATCAGTCAGTAGCTGTTCCAAAAGGAGTAATCACTGATGTACCTATTGTGATAGATTCATGGGAATTCCCAGTGGATTTCTTAATACTAGAACCTAGAAACCAGAGAAATACTTATCCGCTGATTTTAGGAAGACCATGGCTGGCTACTGCAGCAGCATCTATTGATTGACAAACTGGAGATATGGTCATTTCTAATGGGATAGATCTAAAGAAAATATCTCTGTATCCTCCAGCTAAACCATCGGTGCATTACACAGGAAGAGTATGGGTGGATGAACCAGAGAACATGGACAACAGTGCCTCATTAGCTATGGTAACCATTAGGGAACATCTGGGAGAATTAGAAGAAGACGTATACTATGATACAATGGAAGACTTCACTCACATCCTAATCAATAAAGATGTGATGGAACTCGCCCAAGATCCTCAGAGAGAACTTCTTATTTCTTCTCATTGTACCCTTGCCAACATTATTCCTTGTGGGGAAACCTTTTATAGGGACTTAGCCACCTTCCACATGTTACTCCTACATTCTTGTCCTCTCAATACCATGACACCAATGTATGGACCCACCACATCTATGGATCAAATCACATAATAGGTCATGATTCTGCCAGGGAAAACAATTAATATAAATACTCAGTTAATAGCAAGTCAGGAAGAAAAACTTATCCAACTTTTGGTCTCCCACTCAACATCTTTTGCCTGGGAATACCAAGATATGAAAGGCATACCTCCTGAGATCTGTACCCATCATATCTACACTAAGGATATTAAACCTGTCAGGCAACCACAAAGAAGATTGAATCCTACTTTAAAGGACATTGTCAAAACTGAAATAGAAAAATTATTCCAGGCAAGGTTCAAACATCCAATCTCAGACAGTCAATGGGTCTCACCCCATGTCATTGTGTCTAAAAAGAATGGGAAATGGAGGGCGTGTATTGATTATAGAGAACTCAACATGGCCACAAAAAAGGACTACTTTCCCTTACCATTTATTGACCAAGTTTTGGACAACCTTGTTGGGAGAAAGTATTTTTCTTTTCTAGATGGATTCAGTGGGTATAATCAAATTCAAGTAGCATCTAAAGACCAAGACAAAACCACCTTCACATGCTCTTAGGGAACTTTTGCTTACAAAGTTCTTCCCTTTGGGCTATGCAATGCCCCAGCTACATTTCAGAGACTGGTTCTAGCTATTTTTGCTGAACTGGCTAATGAATGCATGGAGGTCTCCATGGATGACTTTACTGTGTATGGGGATAACTTTGAGGAAGCTCTCACAAACCTTGGAAAAGTACTAAAATGTTGTGATAAAAATTGACTGTCCCTTAGCCATGAGAAATGTTTTATGATGGTGGAGGAAGGAATTGTTTTGGGACACCATATTTCAGAAAAAGGGATCAGAGTGGATCAGAACAAGATAGAAGTAATAACACGGTTGCCTTCACCTAAAAATCAGACTGACATCAAAAGTTTTCTGGGTCATGCAGGCTACTATAGGAGGTTCATAGAAAATTTTAACAGAATAGATGCCCCCCTATTTACCCTGCTTAACAAGGAAACATAATTTCTGTGGACAGAAGACTGTCAATCAGCATTTGAAACTTTGAAGGAGAAGCTTACTGTCACACCAGTTTTAAGGGGACCTAATTGGACTTTACCATTTCACATACAAACTGATGCTTCAAATGAATCCATTGGGACAATTTTAGGACAAAAGGAGGAAGGAGAAAGTATGCATGCCATTTATTACATCAGCAAAAACCTTACCCCTGCAGAAAGAAATTATATAACAACTGAAAAAGAATTCTTGGCAGTTATCTATACTATAAACAAATTCAGGCATTATATCACCGGATATAAAATATTTGTGCACACTGATCATGCAGCCATCAAGTACCTAATGAATAAACCAGTAGTAGGTGCAAGGATCATTAGGTGGTTATTGCTATTGCAGGAATTTGATATTACCATAGTTGATAATCCAGGGAAGTTTAATTTGGTTTCTGATTTTCTGTCAAGATTGCATACAGGAGGAGGAGACCAACCAGTGGAGGACAAATTCCCAGATGAACATCTTTTTGCCATATCCACTATTGCACCTTGGTTTGCTGACATAGCTAATCTTTTAGCTACAGGCTTGTATCCATCCCATTTTACTTCAAAACAAAGAAAATGTTTAGTTAAAGAAAGTTTATCCTACAAATGGTTGAATGGTTAACTATTTAAATGTGGTCCTGATTTCATTCTATGCAGGTGCTTAAAGGCTGATGAGACTTTTGATGTGTTGAGAGCATGTCATGATGAACCATCTGGTGGCCACTACTCTTTCCACAGGACAGTCCACAAGATCCTTGGAGCTGGTTACTACTGGCCTTCTCTTCATAAAGACACAAAGAAGTATGTGTAGCACTGTGACCAGTGCCAAAGGATGGGGCAACCAACCTTTACCCAGGAAATGCTGCTACATCCTCAAGTCATGATGGAACCGTTTGAGCAGTGGGGTCTAGACTTTGTGGGACCAATTTCACCACCATCATCAAGCAAGGAGTATATTCTAGTGTGCACAGATTATGTTACTAAGTGGGCTGAGGTTCAAGCATTACAGTTTGCAAGAGAAGAAAAAGTTGTTGATTTCCTCTACAATAAAATTTTCTTGAGATTTGGAGCCCCAAGATCAATAGTTTCAGACAGAGGACCTCAGTTTACTTCACAAGTAATCAAGGCATTCACAGATTTATACCAAGTCAAGTACAGAAAATCTTCACCTTACCATCCTCAAGCAAATGGGTAGGTAGAAGTAACTAATAGAGAACTTGAGAATATTCTAACAAGGACAGTGGCAATGAACAGAAAAGATTGGGCTAGTAGATTACCTAAAGCAGTTTGGGCTTACAACACCACTTGGAAGTCCACAACAAAGTTTTCACCATATGAATTGGTTTATGGGAAAAAGCCTATATTATCTATAGAATTTGAACTCCAGACACTTAAAACTGTATTGAATGTTGGTCTGCCATTGTCTATAATTCAACAGAATAGAATTCTTTAGCTCAACGAGTTGGATGAGATTCAAACAGAAGCCATTCAACAAATAGAACTGGTGCAATACCAGAGGAAGCAATAGCATGACCAACACATTAAGAGGAGGACATTTCAACAAGGAGATTGGGTTCTTCTTTATGATTCTAAATTCAAAGAATTCAAGGGGAAATTGCAGACTCACTGGCTAGGTCCTTATCAAATAAAGGATGTGTTTGAAAATGGAACTGTATTATTGCAACCGATTGATGGGAGCACAGACACATTTCTAGTAAATGGTCACCGAATCAGGCTCTACAAAAGACCATCTACTAAAGAAGAGTTTCTGAATAATCTGTGTTTTGATATAGGGGATACCTCCTCTATCACAGTGTTGGATTGAATTATTCTAATTCTGAAAAAAAAAATAGGAGGTTGAAAACCAGCAATGGCTGCCTTCTAAAAAATAAATAAATAAATATATATATAAAATAAAAAAATAGAGAAAGATGGAAAACTAGCAAATGGTTGTCTTTCTCGACCAAGGGAGTTGAAAACCAATAAAATGGCGGTTCCCTTCTTCAGGACAGTTGAAATGATTAAGCTCTGGATATGATCAGTTGCTAGAAGTTGGCCCATGCATCTCCGGCGCTTTCCAATAAGGAGCATCTCCGGCGCCTCTCAAATGGGAGTACCTCTGGCGCTTTCCAATTAGGAGCACCTCTGGCACTTTGTTAATAACACCGTTAGTCTCCATAATAAGGGAGGGACCCACCTCTCCAAGTGGTAAAGTAGACAAATCATATGATGAGGTCATCATGACTCATCCTCTACTTCATCACAAAGAGTAATTAAATTAGAATAATAATCATTTGCAGGAGTGTCCACGAGCCGGCGCTAACATCACCTAAGGGCATGGATTTTTGAACCACTCAGTGCAATGATTGCAGGTCGCGTGCAAGTGGGAAGTGGATGTCATCTCAAGCCGCTGTTCAATTGTCACGACGCGTGCAGTTTCCAAAATGACGCAGCATTTCTCCCATGTACATCGCCTCATCATTAAAATTGATCCAGGTAAATCTATTTTTAATTAATCATTAATTAGTAATTGTCCTATCTTTCTATTTTGGGTGCTGCCAAAATGACACGTCCTTCTGCCATCATTTCCTTCTTCACATCCAAGCATGCCGCCATCTGTGCCTTAATGCCACCTTACCTCTGGAGTGCCTTGTCAGTCTGCTACATTTATGGTTGTCTTGGTCCCTTAACCCATCTGCATAAGCCCACCCTGAAAACAATAGCATCCCTCATTCAAACCTTTGGAATAGACTGAAGCATCAGGTAAATTAAACAACTCTCCGGAGTCTATAGATCAATTTAAACAATACTCCGGAGCCCACAGAGATAAGAGGGAAAGATAGACTGTAGATTGGGGAGGTAAAAGAATAAACATAGAAGGTGGCATCAATTCAGCAATGGGAGTCAAGAAAAAGTCTGAGCTAGAAAATACTGTGGGTCTTCTAAAGGATGCGGCTGCAGCAAACATTTTAAGGCCTGCTGGATGGTTAAATTTCCTAGACAAATTCGAAGGGTTTTAGGAGGATATTGTGGACGAATTCCTTAGAAATTTAAGAGACAACCAGACAACTATGAGAGGAAACCAAATCAGTCTCTCCTCAACAATTATCAGCCACATGTCTGGACTTCCCGAACAAGGTGAGAGGTTCTACCACCTGAAAACCTTATATACTGATTTAATTAGAATTTTTTTTGTTTGTGGTGAACCTGCTATTCAATTACATATGAATAAGAATGAAGTCAAAGGAATTTTGAGGTCCACACTCCCAAACCCTTGGGCATCTGTTGCTACCTGGTTAATGAAGTACTTTACTTGTGATGGCCAATCCTCCATAGTTTTAGGGCCAATAATGAAAATGCTGATTTTTCTCAAACATGGAAATAGGCACCCTGAGTATAGCATAAATATCCCTAATTTCCTATATTCTACCATCAGGGCAACTGCAGAGAAATATCAACAGGGTAAGGGACCCATGAAACATCATGGCCTCATCTTTCTGGTAGTCAAACACCACTTCCTATCTCAGGCTAATGGAGAATAACTATTGCAAAACTTTCTTGAGCACAACCCCCTGGTCAAAGAACTAGAAATAGCACAACCAAAAGGGGAGAATTCTCCTTCTCACCAGGATAAGGAAACTAAGCCTTCAGCCTCCTCCACAGCTGTTCACAAAGGGAAGTCACCCTCACAAGAGGCTACGTCATCTGCAGCCCTTGTTCCTGACAAAAAGAGGAAAGGCAAACAAATTGTAGAACCTGCTCCTACACGACCCCTATACATGACTCGGTCAGTCAGGCAAAAGATGACTCTACCTAAGGAATCTTGGCCTAAGGAAGTAACAGAGGAAAAGTTAGGATAGAGAATTAAGGAAAAGTGGTGGGCTGAAGAACCATCCCATGATTCAGATGAGATCCCTCTGGTCAGGAAGAAGAAGCAAAGTGAAAATTCTCCAGCACCATCTGTTCATGTGGAATCAAGTCTAGTTCAATACCACCATGTGTCCCAGAGACAAGAAACTTACAACCTTTTACTCTCTCCTCCGATTCTGAGGAAGGGAGACCTACTCCGGAGGCACTAGCCCCACCTTTGCTCCGGAGAAGCCAAAGGAAGAAACAACTCTCACAAGCTGAGAAGGGTATTGCCCTTCTTGCTGAGGCACTCCTGGAATTGAGAACATGTGAGGATAAAGCTGGACCTTTATCAGTGCCAGCAACAACAGAGGATCCTCAAAACAGGAAGACTGAAGAAGGAGGAATAGGGAAAATGGATACATTGGGAGGAATAGGGCAGATGGCCACGGATAACCTTGATGATCAGCCAACAGCCACAGAAGTAGAGGCAGAAACTCTATCTCATCCGTCTGACCAAGAGGATATAGAAATTTCAACAAAACAACAATTGATGGAAGAAATTGAAAATTTAAAAAGAATGCTCTAGGGAAAGAATTTAATTATTACTGACCTCAAGAAGGTCAGAGTAGAGGTGGAGATGGAGCTGAAACAAACTATTGCAAATATCCAAACAGACCTCCAAAACAAGGATAAGATCATCCAGGAGAAAGAGGTAGAGTTGGAAGCATAGAAATGTGAGGCAGCCAAATGGATGGAAGAAAAAGAGAAAGAAACAGCACAGAAGGTTTCTGAACTCACCATGGCCAGAGACAACGGCCTCACAATAATGGTGGCACTAATTGAAAAGGTACAAAGCTAGGATAAATAGTTAACTTGGGCCAATAACAGACTAGATGACCAAGAAGAATATATTCAAGAATTGTCTAGCCCAAGGGCAACCAATGAGCAGGAAATTCAAACAGATGCCTAGGTGGGTCCAATCCCTATTGACATTCCCAAAGCCCTGTTTCATTGGTAGAAAAGGTGTAGAGAATTTGAGGCCTCCAAGCCGATGTTGCAATTACAAAGGGCAGTCACTGCCAAAGCAGAAAGAATAGCAACTTTGGAAGGCAAAATCATTAAAATGGCCTCCCTTTCCTCAGAAATTCTATCCTGCAAGCCTCCAAGTGCCAGCTATTCAATGTTCTTATAGGAAAGGGTACTGCAAAGGAAACTCTCCTTAGTCCTATCTAACATAACTGAGGATACCAAAACAGCAGAAGGATTCATGGCAGTTTACACCAGGAGCAATGATGAGGACAAAAACTTCCTATGTGAATTGTACCTACATGGGTTCTGTATTAATGATATAGCCTTCATTATTAATCACTTTGTGGGAGAATGCCAGCTTAAGGTATTCATGTCCCTAATGAGAAACCAACAGATCTGGAACAAAAGGATGGAAGATCATCTCCAAAAGGATTTAAAAATAGATCTCTTCATCAGGAAAGAATGTCCCAATCCTTTTGCCCTTCGAACCCAATTCAGGTCCCTTATCTATCATCCTGAAAATGCAACCAGAATGTTGCCATTATACCTGAAACATTTGCAGGAATGCTTCATTGACTTTGGTCTTTTTATGGTTAATTCAGCAAATTCTATACTTGCTGTAGCAAAGAGGAGATGGAATATTTTGACCCCAGAGCAGAAACTTAGAGAGGTGGTCACCCCTGCAAACCTGAGATTATTCATGAGAAAGGTAAAGTTGATATTCAAACTGATGGATACACATAAACAGGAATGGATAGGTGGACAGCTCAGGCCCCCTCTAATAATTGAACCACTCCCTATATGGACAGAATAGCTGGAAGATGAAAAATTGCAACACTGGTTGAAGCAAGTTGATAAGTACAGAGGAAGTGGTAACACCAACAGAACCACTTGGACTACCTATCTCTAGGATTATAGACTGACTAACAGGCTACTTTGCCAAAATAAATCCAGAATGTGAAAAGCAGGACCTGCCAAACCTTAGGTATGGGGGGAATGATGAGTGCCAAATTGCACTCATGAAATACATCTTTTTGCCTCTCTTTCTCCCCTCTCAGTTCATCTTCCTAGTGTCTGCACCCAAATAAGTTAGCAAGATCGTTCTATTTTGTGATTAATTAAGATAGATTACTTAAGATTAGAATTTCTGATTGACTAATGTGTGTGGGATTGATGGAAAAATGTAGAACTTCTCTCTCTTTTTGAATCAACAGGTGTAGATGCCAAGAACAACAATTTTGTGCATCTCCGGAGATCATCTTCAATGATCTCCGGAGACAATACCAAAGAACCATGACACCTAAAGTTTTGAAGATATGGGGAATGCCTCTCCGGAGCTCTGTGAGAGTCTGGAGTATCTTCGGAGCTGTAGACATGAACAACTATCTCTGGTGCCTCCTAAGAGCAGGGCATGTTTCCAAGCAGAGCTGCCAACCAAACACTCTCAGCAGCGATCTTAATACCCCTCACTTCACTCAAAGCATCACCTAAGTGGTGAAGGGTCAACTATTAGTTAAACTGCTGAAGTTTTATCTTTTCAAATATTTTGCATGAGTTACGAATTGAACTAATCCAATATTCTTATTTTCAGGGCTTTGATGCCCAAGTGTATTAAGACTTAAACTTAGACTTCTGAGTGGATTTCTGTTCCACTCAAGTCTACCTCTCTCGCATGGTGATTTTTCATAAGTTAGATAGTTAAGTACAAATAAGAGATGGTGTCATCTCATAGAAAGATTGGTAGATAAGTTCAGTGATATATCATCACTCATTTTTATATATACTCTCAGAAATAGTAGAAAAGAAACAATGATAAAATTATTCTGACTCTCGGAGATCTCAGTTCTGTTATAGCCATATTTTCATGAATGCAAAAATGAATGAATTGGATTGAATTTAGTTGTGATCATCTTTTGTGCTGATTTCCTGCTATAGCCTTCAACGTCAAGGGTGTGGAGCAAGGGCCCACTCTCACCACTCAGGCAGGAGGCTAGTACCACTGTTTTATTGTTTCAATTTTCTCTTATAAAGGTGTTTCCTATTTTAATAGATAGATGCATGTTATTGTTTCTTTGCTTTAAGTACATTTCCTGTTTTATTTTGTTTTCTAGCATTCATTACATTTATTCAACAAGCAGATAGATTAATCTTTCTTTTAAAAATTAGGATTAGCTATAAACTGGTAACTATAGAATCCCTAGTTGCAGACAGCCGTAGACACAGCCCTGGTTCTTTTGACATCTGAAAAATAGATTAAATGATGAGGTATAGCGACACCTTGTCAATCATGACATCATTACAATTGATTGGACAAATCAAAACTATATGACTGAATCAAGATTAACAAAAAGACAAGTTCAGAAAAAATTAGATTACAGTCATCTCAAGAGTTGGGCATGTTTTCAGATTATGTGCTTGATAAAGAAGAAGAGACACAGAGAAAATAAAATACAAGAACTTGTGTAAAAGTTACAGAACAAGTCTCATGAAGAGTCATCTCATTATGAAAAAGGAGAGATGAAACAGCATTGCATATCGGGTATGTTTCATGTTGTTTTCATACTATCTAAGATGATCAAGTTTAAAACAACTATATCACATTTCAAAGTTACAATGCCACATAAGAACTAGATAGAACAGTGTCACATCAACAACAGATAAAGCAATGGGAGATAGACAGCCTAATCTCTATGCTAACTTGACTGCCATCAAATAAAACTCCACAAAATGTATGAGATGGATGTGCAGTCATTTGAAAGAGAAGATATAAACTTTGTAAAGGACTGCCACCATTGCCTCAGAGTTTTCAAATCATCAAAATATATATGAAGATCAAATGTTTCATTCAAAATGGAATAACATGTTCAGACAATCAAGCATCGAAGGGTGAAGTATGTAATACAAGTATATACCCCAACACAGTACATGGGTCTCAAACATAACAATCAAGTCAACCTTCAGGATCAAATGCAAGAAAATTATAATGTATTTGCAAGCTACATAAGATAAATCAATACAGAGATACAATATAGTATGCAAGTTGTAATCTGCAAGAAGACATAGCCAACAGTTATGAATGGAGTTACAAGCTATAGAGGATGCACACAGAAATGTATGCAACACAATAAGGAGAGACTACATTCATGTAGTCAAGAAGAAGTGCCACATAGAAGTAGATGCACACAGTGCATTCATGCAAGATGTAATCAAAGAGTAAGTGCAGTTTAAGGATATAATGATGACATAAAGAAAAACACATTGCAAAGACAAGACAGTCACCATCACCAGTACATTCGTCATCACCAGATTAGGCATGGCAGTGACTTATGAAGTAGTTTAAATGAGCAGGAAGCATTCATGATACACAATAATGATCATTGCCCACCTACAAAGAAGGATGAATAATGATAAAGACATGAACAATTAGCTACAGATATAGGATGCACAAAGGCATATCATAGGAGATGAAATAAAGAGATATATCTATGCTACTTAAGCCTTAAAAAAATAGCAAGAAACAAACAAGAATACATGTTATCCAATACACATCATTGGATATACAGTTGAGAGATAACAATGAAGAAGAGGACAGCTAATCTCTATGCCATGATATACATCCATTTATAGCCAAGACAGTCCTACATTCATGCAGTCATGATGATACAACCACATAGTTCATCATTTTTGCTCATGCAATCCAAAAAAGATAGTCTACAGAAAAGCCTTACAGTATCATACAAGTGTTGCTATAATGGTGCAGATGGAGGTAAAATGTCAAACTATTATATAGAATACCAAAAGACTACTGTCATGATAGAGATTAACACATGCTTCTACCCATCAGCCACAGTGAGATGTAAAGCAAGTAATCATCAGCAAATGTGTATGAAGCAGTCTCATAGGAGGTGAGAAATATAAAGGAGAAGTAGAGCAAGAGCAAGAAAACGCATTTCCAAAACTTCAAAACCCTTAACTTTTGCCAGCAGTAAGAGATAGAGGCACAATCAAGTGATGCTACACAAGCAATATACCACCAGTGCTTATGAAGTCAAAACCCTAGTGTTGTTCTTGCAGGCTCAAAGAGAAATTTCAAAGAGGATGCCACACTACAGTCATGACCTACAAGAGAAGAGCAAGAAATGAGAAGGAATATATACCCATATGCCAAATTCACAGAATTTCTTCATAGATACACTAGTTCTTTTATTTCTTACAAAACAGAGGAGGAGATCAATTAAAACAATGGCCGTAGCATTATAAGAATTTTTTGTGCATATTGAAGTCAAAACCCTAATTTCATAACTTTCAAACCCTCCAGGTGAGTTACATTTCTTTTCCTACTGACAAAGACAAGCATAACCATGGCAGGTAGAAGTTCTGGGTATGCAAAAGAATTTTAAACCCTAACCCAAAACTCCAAAAAAGCCTCAGGTTTCTGTATTATGAAGAACACATCAAGATAAAAGTAGTTACAACCATGGCCAATAGAGACTTGGCATTTCTTGTCAAAAAACATAGTACCCACAACCATCTATAGATTATCATGCAAAAAGGAGTAAGACATCAAAAGAATGAAACTACAGAGAGGATAGCAAATGCTCACCTCATTTCTTACAAAGTAGAGAAGGGTCTTCATAGCTTCACAGTGGCCTCAAAATTCCAAATATGTAAGAGGAAACCATTGAGAAGAAGATCACACAATAAAAGAATGAGGACATTAAAAGAATGCACAAACAGTAAAGACTGTTACAACAAGTAAAAAGGTCGTGGCCATACAAGTAAAAAACTACAACATTCAAAGGCTTTGTAACAAACACAAGAGAGGTTTACCTTCTTTCCAGCCAGTGAGGAGTTCATGGCAACAACAATGCATTCAAAATAGTGAGGGAGAGAACCAGAGCCGACATGGAGCAACTTCAAATCCTCGGCCAACATTTTTTACAAAGCTCAAAAAGAAGGAAAACAAAAAGATGAGTGAATGAGCAAAATTAGGGTTGATTCCCTATTTTGGTTGAGGTTTCTTTTCACTCAAGTGTTTTTTTGACTTGCAAAACCAAGTTATTACCTTATCCAAATCTGCCATTGGGGTCGAGACCTTTCTAGTAATCATAACACATGGTGGCCGACAGCAACCTTTTGGAGATTATTTCCTTCTAAGTCAAGAGGCCGATATGATATGTGGGAAGGCTCCAAGCTTTAAGACTATGCATGATGGATCTCCTTGGTGGTTGAATGGTGGAGACATAACAAGATACATCTTTAGGTCATTTTCTATGCCCAAGCATCCAGGGATGGATCTCAATATTATGCATGGTGGCTAAAAGTCAAGGTGATGGATGTTTTATGACATTATATGCATGGATATAAAGTTTGCAAAGGTGACAAATAAGTTGAGGTGAGCATCTTTAATGATGCAATATTTTATGCATATGAGATACATGGAGGTTCGAGGGGTAAATTTCTTTATGCATGGAGGAGATGTAGCATATGTGATAGGTGATATGGAAATTGCATGGTCGCACCATTGATAAAGCAGCATATAATGGATTTTTATGCATGGGGTCAAGTTGCATGATGGAGTTATTTTCCTTCCTTAACTTCAATTATTGCATATAGGGACATAAGGAGATTTAAGAAGTGGATATTTACGCAAGTTTTGTCTTGTGCATGGAGTGCTACAGAAGTGACTGGTCCTTTTATTTTCCTTGTAGAGAGAGATTATTTTTTCACAAATGTATTGGAGTGATAAGGAAATGTGTTTTTTTCCTAAAGTCCTATTTTTGCAAAATAGGCAAATGTATTGGAGTGATAAGGAGTATTTTTTCTTCTTCTAATCATGCACGATTTTACACATTAATTAATTGTAAATAAATAATAAAGTAATATTCTATAAATTACTTTATTATTTTCCACAAATTGTAAAATCAAAAATAGACAAGTTGTAACCAATAAAGAGTAATATATTATTACTTTATTATTTACTCACAATCAATTTTGCTCATGCAAAATCATGCAAATTGATTAGTTGAGTTAATTAGGCCACCTAGAAGGTTTTGTATGACTTTTAGGAGTATTTTTAGGGTCCTTAGTCAAAATTTTGGTCAAACACATGGAGAAGCCCAAATTGGAGCTATTTTTGCTCAATTTGAGGCAATTTTAGACCCTAATTTTGAGGATTTTTGAGGTTGCTCAGGAATGAGTTTTTTAGAGGCAGTTATCTGCAAGTTTTTTTTTTCATGCCTCTTGGAGAGAGAAAGCCTATTTATTGTAAAGCAAAAGTCTATTTTTTCTAGTTCTTGATTCTCATTTTGATTTAGACAAATTGGAGAATTCTTGTAGCTCACCATTACAGTTTTATTGAGAGATCGACAGGTTACAGGTTATCTTTTATCTTTTGCAAAGCTTTCCTTTGTTATTTCATATCAGTTGAATTACCTTTCCTTTTAGTGTTGAATGCTGAAGTTATTTTGATAAAATTTTGTTGTGTTTTATTATTAAACCTTCAAAATTATTGTCTCACCTCATCATTTACAACATTAAAGCATAAATTCATCACAGGTCTTAGGTTGTGTTGACCAAAAATAGTCTTTTTATGCTATGAAAAAGTATTTTCCTTTATAAAACCTATTTTCAAGCCTTCCTTAGAATCAATTTTGTGATATTTATGTCAATTTTGGATTGTGTACAAGTCAGATTTCTGAGCAAGCATTGTGAATCAGATTGCATTATTTTTATCTATATTAGGTGCATCACCTTTTTACACTTAGAGTTCAGTTAGTTTCTTTCTTCCCTTTTCCCAAAAAGTAAAAACATACATCTCAATAGAACATTTGAAGGGAACCAGCCCACAATTTGGAGGTCTAATCTCGTCATAGGGCACCCACAACCTGAGATTAGTCCCATGTTAGATGGAATTGTAGTGCTTTGACCAACTGTGCATATGGGTGCAATTCCTAGTGATAACAATTTTTAGCATACCTAGTGGGACTCTATGAACTAACTTTCAGTTCAAAAAGGACTTATTTCTTTTGTTGTTTTTGTATGAGTAGCAGAATTCTAGCCTTTTAGAGGTTTTTTATCAATACTGGCGACTCTAATACTTTGGTTTTTTTCAGATCAAATCTTGTAGCCTATGAAAAAATACCAAACAAGGTCAAGTAAAAAATTTGAGAAGAAGCATAATCAATTATCTCCACCAAAAAGGAGAATAAAAGCAGAAAAAGAGGCTAACACAACAGATTTATCAATTATTACAGATCTGCCAAGTACACATCCTAACTTTGCTTCACATCAGAATCCATTGTTTGCAAGTTCATCAACATAATTTTTTTGTTCCCCACCAGCAAGCCTAGAAGAATAGATCCCCATTTTCCAAGAGGAACCACTTCTTCTCGAGTTTACTACTGAGAAGCCTATTTTATAGGAAATATCGCAAGAAGTTTCAGTCCGAACACCAGCTCAAGTTTTACCCACTCCAATGTCTTTACTAGGATGAGGAGGAGGAGTATTACCACCTCTTGGAGGAGGAGGTGGAGTGTTACCACCACCTAGAGGTGGTGGAGGAGGTGGAAAAAATCTAGCACCACCTCGAAATCATCATTTTGTGTCTTTTAATGGAGGCAACCCTTTGAATTTGAATCAGCATGATGACATACCAATGACTGCGTTGAAAAGTTTGCCAAGTTTTATAGGAGAAGATGGGACTACACCCATTGAACATATCAGAGATGTGGCGTCTCTATGTGTTGTTCACCACATCACCGAGGAAAACATTGCAATCAGGGTGATGTTAGCATCATTAAAAGGTAAATCTCTTCAATGGTTTAAAGGCTTAAGAGTAAATTCAATTAGATCTTGGGATGAATTAGGTGCTGCTTTGAATAGGCAATTTCAAGACAAGTCTGATCATTTATCATTAGTTGAACAAATGACTACTATTAAGAGGGCTCCACAAGAGCAAATGACAGATTTTAATTTCAAATTTCAAAAAATATGGAATAGAATTCCTGAAATAGTGAAACCATCACCTGAACATGCTTTTTTGTATTATTTAAGGGCAGTAAATTTAGATATTGTTGTTATGATACAATCCATGGGAGGGGTAACTTCACCAACTACTTTTGATATTGCAATAAGAGCAGAAAATAGTTTAATACAAGTTGATAAGATAGCACTTAGGCCCCCAATGCCAATTTTTCTAGATATACAGCCTTTAATACCAATTTCAACCCCACATATTTCAGCAATACCATCTTTTGGTTATTCAGCAAACACACAAAATAATACAGATCCCATTCATTCTAAATTTAGAGACCTAAAAGAAAATCAGCAAAGCATAGCAAAAATCCTACAGACTGTGAGTAATGACTTAGTGAGTCAGTAAATTCAAACAAATCAGAGTAACAGACCTTACCAAGCAGCCCCTTACCAAGCAAATAGACATGGTTATCAGGCAGATTATCAGGGTCAAAGAAGAAATTACAAGAATAGGCCAAACCAGCAATACAATCCAAATGTTGTTAGTACATCAAAAGAGATAGTACCTATATAGAACAACATGGTTTAAGACTATGCATGGTGCTATCCCTATAATCAACCTCATAATCAGGCCACTTGTCCAAATGGAATAGTAAGTCAAGCTTTGATGGTATAGAATAACTATGCTGCTGCTGAAAATTCAGCAAGTGATGTAAACAACCAGCTGGACATTCAACCTCAATATGTTAATCTTGATGTAGCTTTAATGAATTGGTAGGCTAATGAATTTTGTGGTGTAAATCAGTTGCCATGTCGAAAGCAATCTTTTATGAATATTGTAGTGAACACAAGATCAAAAAAGAGAATTGTTGACTTGCAACAACAACCCAGAAACACAAATCAGCAAGTTGAAACTGCAAGACAGCAAGCTAGAAATGTATCACAGCCAACTGATAAAGGAAAAAATACAGCTTCTGCAACTCAAAATGAGCAAAATCAAACCTCTACATCAAAAGATTTGCACATTTTATCAAGACAGCTAGCTATAGAAAATAGACAACCAGCAAAAGACCACCCAGAGGTTGCAGTCCCAAAAGTACAGCAAAAGGTTAGTGGCCATGTCTTTAATATTTTGGATCATATGAAAAAGACAACAGTAAGCATGTCTATTTTAAATGCTTTACACATACCAGGACAAAAAGATTTGCTACAAAATGCTCTATCTCAGTTGTTTTTTTCAAATAAGGTACAAAAATCACATCAACCTCAGATTATGATTGCAAATAAAATTAAAAAAAGAATAGAATAGCCTAAACCAGTAGGCAAACCTCCACCATTTTATATCACTTTGATTGTGAGCGATTATTTAGTACATAATTGCATGATAGATTCAAGAGCTAGCAATTTAGTCATGCCAAAACAACTAGCTGATAAGTTAGGTCTGAAATATGAACCTGTTGTCAGAGGTGTTGTACAAATAGATGGAACTGAAGTAAGTACAGTTGGAATGTTCAAAAATTTAGGCCTTACTCTGCATGCTTGTCCAAACTTTATTATATACTAGGACATTTATGTCATTGATTTGCCACCTACCTTTGCCATTTGCTTATCCAGAGATTTTACAGCAAGGTTAGGAGGGTATTTATCATCTGATTGGACACATTTATTCTTTAGAACTAGATATGGAACCAAGGTTACAATCAAATCTGAACCATTAGTAAAGGATCATTTGGAATCTTACACACCCAGCTCTATAAATGCAAATCTTCCCATTTTTTATTAAGAGGATCTAATTCCTGTCCAAGATCCAAACAAACCTTTAGAAGGAATTCAAGATTTGGTTCTAGACCAATGGACAACAGAAAATCATGAAATAGATCCATTTGAGCACAGAGATTGGTCTTGGTGTGTACATGATTCAAGAAAACAAGACAATCATTCCAAATCTGATTAAGGAAGAAAAACAACGAACTATAGAATCTAAAAATGATCTTTGGGAACTATTTTTTAATGGTTCTAGAAGCAAGGTAGGAGTAGGAGGAGGAGCTATTTTAATTTCTCCTACAAGTGAAAAATATTATTCATCTTTCAGATTTGCTTTTACTTGTTCTAACAACTCAGCTGAATATGAGGCTTTAGTTCATGGATTAGAATGGGCAAGGAAAAGAAAAATCATATGTTTAAAAGTGCTTGGAGATAATGAGTTAGTGGTTAAACAAGTCAGAAACCTTGCTGCTACAAAAAATGACTTGCTAAAATTATACAAACATAGAGTTTGGGACATGATAGAAGAGTTTGATACATTTAATCTCATATTTGTACCTAGAACTAATAATAAGCAAGATGACAAACTAGCTGCTATAGGAGCTGAATATGATATTCCTACTGAAATGAAGAATATTCACTCTCTTTTATATGTCAAAGTTGTTGTTAGACCATCAGTTCCAGATAATAATATCAGTTGGCAAGTGTTTGACAGTGATGATCAGATTGCAAATTTCTTAATGGAAGAGGCTGAATTTTCTACAGTTAATCAACAGAATTTTGTGCAACAATATGATGACCAAATACTTCAGTTAAGATCAAATAAATTACCTAAGGGCTTGGTGACCTTGGAATTTATCTTTAATACTAATAATCAAGTAAGAAAGGATAAGGCTAGCTTGTCAATAAAGTAAGAACATTATGAACCTATTGAGATCTTTAAAGGAAAATTGCTCAAGCTGGGAAAGATATGTACAAAACAAGAACAACAAGCATTCATTCAGCTTTGTCAAGAGTTTAGTAAAATTTTTGCATGGGAATATGGAGATCTGAAAGGTTTCAATCCTGAGTTAGCTCAACACACAATAGAGATAGAACCCAAAGATAATCCTATCAGACAGAAGCAAAGACCATTAAATCCCAAACTGGAAGTACTCATGAAAATAGAACTCAATAAACTCATTGAAGGTAATATCATTTTTCCTATCAAACATACTTCATGGGTTTCTAACTTGGTTCCTGTTAGAAAAAAAAAATGGAGAAATTAGATTATGTGTTGATTTCCATGATTTAAATAGAGCATCCTTGAAGGATCATTATCCTTTACCATCTATGGAATAGATATTGCAGATTGTTTCTAGATTAGAGAGATTTTCTTTATTGGATGGTTATTCAGGTTATAACCAAATTCTTGTGAAAGAGGAAGATCAACACAAGACAACTTTTACCACAAAATGGGGCACACTAGCATACAGAAAGATGCCATTTGACTTATCAAATGCAGGTGCAACATTTCAGAGAGCAATGGACATGGCTATTCAAGGCCTGATTAATAAAATTGTGCTTGTATACTTAGATGATGTGACTATTTTTTCTAAAAAAGATGAGGATCATTTTCATCATTTAAGACTAATCTTTGAGAGATGTAGAGAATTTGGAGTATCATTGAACCCAAAGAAGAATATTTTTTTTGGTCATGAAGGCAAACTGCTGGGACACATTGTGTCTAAAGATGGAATATCAATTGATCCTGAAAGAATTATTGCAGTACTGGCATTACCTCTTCCTGCACATAAGAAAGGCTTACAGAGCTTTCTGGGAAGAATCAATTTTGTAAGAAGGTTTATTCCAAACATAGCAACACTTTTACAACCTCTTACAGCAATGTTGAAGAAGAATATTCCCTTCAATTGGACCAAAGAAGGAAAGCAGAGCTTTGAAGAAATAAAAAAGGCACTTGCTGCTACTCCAACTCTAGTAAATCCAAATTTTGATAAAGACTTCATTTTATATGCATTTGGTAGTGTGGATACTATATTAGCAATGCTATGTTAGCAAAATAGTGAAGGAATGGAACAACCTATGGCATTTTTTAGCCAGGTTCTGCATGACTATGAGGTAAGGTGTTCTTTTGTTGAAAAGCATGTATTAGCTGTTATCAGGAGCTTAAAGAAATTCAATTAATGGTTGCTCACCCAACAGTGAAAGAATTTTTGCTTAGTAAAGATTTAAATGATAAGAGAGCAGGGTGGATAACAAAGGTCATGAAACATGACATAAAAATTAAGGTCACTAAGCTGGTCCGAGGCAAAGGAATGTGTGAATAGCTTGTAGGAAATGAAGGATACAACAAGGAACTTGAAGGAGAGTGCTTCAAAACAATGAAATAGCTACTATCTGAGACCCCCCTACAAGTTGGATGCATGATATGATCCATTATCTGCACACTAGTGACTGCCCACAAGGCCTGGATAGATCTAAAAGAAGATATTACAGATTACAAGCAATCCCTTATGCAATAATTGATGGAATTCTATACAAGAGAGATTTTAACAATGTTTTATTAAGATGTGTACAACCAGATCAGATTCAAAAGATTCTAGAAGAATTTTATGATGGACCTACTGGAGGCCATTTTGCAGCTAGAAGAACAACCCTAAAAATTATGAGGGCTAGTTACTATTGGCCTGACACGTTCAAGGATGCTCATGAATGGGTAAAGAAATGTCTTAAATGTTTAGTTTTTGCAAGTAAACAAAGGCTGGCAGCAATGCCTTTGCATCCAATTCAAGTGGAACAACCATTTGGCAAGTGGGGATTGGACTTCATTGGTCCTATCAATCCACCTTCAAGCCAAGGACACAAGTCGATTTTGACTGCTATGGATTATTTCACTAAGTGGACTAAAGCAGTTGCTTTGAAAGATGCTAATGAAATATCAGTCCTGAATTTTTATCAAGATCTAGTGTCCAAGTTTGGAACTCATGACTCAATTATTTCAGATAATGCTTTAGCATTCATTGGATTAAGAATATCTGATTGGTCTGTCAAAAATAACATATTCTTGAATACTTCATCAAATTATTACCCTCAAGGTAATGGACAGGCTGAATCAACTAACAAAAATCTGATTAAGATTATAAAGAAAATAGTTGATCAGAATCAAAGGTCTTGGCATGATAAATTAAAGTTAGCACTGTGGGCTGATAGGATTACACCTAAAAGATCAACAGGTAATTCACCTTACGTACATACATATGGAAAAGAAGCCAAGTTACCTATAACAGTGGAGTTGCCAACACTCAGCTATAGAAAAGAGCTAGAGTTACTTGAAGAATAACCAATGGAAATCAGGCTTGCACAACTAATTGAACTTGAAGAGATCATAAAGGAGGCCTTAAAAACATTGGAGGTTCACCAGGCCCAAATGAAAATGACTTTTGATAGAAGAGTAGTACCAAGGGTTTATAAAGGAGATTTAGTTTTCAAGTGGAATGCATTGAAAAGAAAACCAAGACATCATACAAAGTTTGATGCAATGTGGGATGGACCATATATAATCACAGAGTGTAAGCAAAACAATGCATTTCATCTTGCTAAGATAGATGGTGAGGTGTTACCAATCCCAGTTAATGGGATTCACCTTAAGATATGTTACTAAGTAAGGTAGCCTTATGCTGCAAATAAGTGCTTTTACACAATTAGTTTCAGTTTTGTTATTTTGTTTCTAAGAAGTGCTTCTGCACATGTAGCTAGTTCTGTTTTAAGCAAATCAGTTGTAGTTTCAGTTTTTAGTTAGTTGTTGTTGTTGTTTCAGTTAGTGTGAGTTGCAGAATTTTTCTAAGTGCAGGGCAGAAATGACTCTATACCCAATGAGAAGGCAAGGTTACTAGTTCTAAACTATTTAGCAGGCAAACACCCCTAAGAGGTCGCCAGAAATGTTACTATTTTTTTATTCACGCTGAAAATTAGTTGGACCTAGGTGTAATTGTTCAGAAAGAATAATAGAAAACTTCAAAGTTATGCATTCTTGAATGGTTGACACTTTGACAAAGCTAAAAAGAGGATCTAGTTGTCAGGATAACCTATTAGTCCAACTAGGACTGATAAGTTATCATGACAAAAGAATTAATCATCAAAGGCTCAATCATTCAAGGAGATACAGTTGTTCTACAAAGTTTGATTTTTTAGGAGTTATAAGTTAAATTGATTATTCAGATTAATCAGTTTTGAATAAAAGAGAGAAAGATGTTGTATTACACTATTATTTCATGTCATGTTTTGAACATACATCTAGGTATCTGTTACTTTATCTCATGCATTGATTAAAAATAAAATACATATACATCATATGTATTAGGGAAACTAACTGATCATGTTTTAAAGAAATGTTCAAATGTGTGCCACACAAGCCGTGGGAATAACTAAACTGAGCAATTGTAGACATGTAAGCTATGTATTTGTTTGATAAAAGAAAAGAGAAAGAACATATGATAAATCTAAACATCCATTATTGCCTGATGATGGAGGTTGTTGTTAAAGTTGGTCTTCAAGGCCTTCAGTCTTCATGCTTCCATCCAAGTCACCATCTAGTTGAAACCTACAAAAAAATTTGGGACAGCCCTGTTAGTGCTCCAGATGTTTACAGTTATCACATGCTTTTATCAAATAGAGACATCTACTTTGCATATCATGCATTCGGATAAGATTTCAAATCAAATAATGACACAGATCAAGAAGAAATCATGAAGGAGATCAATCAATGCTATCAGGTACTTTTTTATGCTAACTTGTTTGTTCACTGTGCAGGTATAGGACAAATTTTGTTGCTGATTTGAAGACAAATAAACATGTGGATTAAATGTGGCTCCCACAAGGGTTGAGCCCAACATGTTTCTTTTCATTTCTTTTGAAAAGAGTACCATAGGAAAAGACAGGATGCATCATTCTATGCTATATCATGCATCATCTAATCAACTTACATGTAAGGAAAATGTCATCATGACATCATTACAATTGGTTGGACAAATCAAAACTATATGACTAAATAAAGATTAACAAAAAGACAATTTTAGAAAAAATCAGATTACAGTCATCTCAAGAGTTGGGCAAGTTTTCAGATTATGTGCCTGATAAAGAAGAAGAGAGACAGAGCAAAGAAGATACAAGAACTTGTGTAAAAGTTACAGAACAAGTCTCAGGAAGAGTCATCTCATTATGAAAAAGGAGAGATGAAACAACACTGCATACCAGGTATGTCTCATGTTGTTTTCATACTATCTAAGATGATCAAGTTTAAAACAACTATATCACATTTCAAAGTTACAATGCCACATGAACAATAGATAGAGCAATGGGAGACATACATCCTAATCTCTATGCTAACTTGACTACCATCAAATTAAACTCCACAAAATATATGAGATGGATGTGCAATCATCTGAAAGAGAAGATATAAACTTTGTAAAGGACTGCCAACATTGCCTTAGAGTTTTTAAATCATCAAAATATATATGAAGATCAAATGCTGCATTCAAAATGGAATAACATGTTCAAACAATCAAGCATCGAAGGGTGAAGTATGTAATACAAGTATATACCCCAACACAGTACATGAGTCTCAAACATAACATTCAGGTCAACCTTCAGGATCAAATGCAAGAAAATTATAAATGCATTTGCAAGCTACGGAAGATAAATCAATATAGAGATACAATACAGTATGCAAGTTGCAAGCTGCAAGAAGACACATCCAACAATTATGAATGGAGTTAGAAGCTACAAAGGATGCACACATAAATGTATGCAACACAGTAAAGAGAGACTACATTCATGCAATCAAGAAGAAGTGCCACATAGAAGTAGATGCACACAGTGCATTCATGCAAGATGTAATCAAAGAGTAGGTGCAGTCTAAGGATATAATGATGACATAAAGAAAAACACATTGCAAAGACAAGACAGTCACCATCACTAGTATAGTCATCATCACCAGATCAGGCATGGCAGTGACCTATGAAGTAGTTTAAATGAGCAGGAAGCATTCATGATACACAGTAATGATCATTGCCCACCTACAGAGAAGGATGAATAATGATAAAGACATTAATAGCTAGCTACAGATATAGGATGCACGAAGGCATATCACAGGAGATGAAATAAAGAGATATATCTATGCTACTTAAGCCTTAAACAAATAACAAGAAACAAACAAGAATACATGGTATCCAATACACAACATTGCATATACAGTTGAGAGATAACAATGAAGAAGAGGACAACTAATCTCTATGCCATGATATACATCCATTTATAGCTGAGATAGTCCTACATTCATGCAGTCATGATGATACAACCACATAGTTCATCATTTTTGCTCATGCAATCCAAAAACGATAGTCTCCAGAAAAGCCTTATAGTATGATACAAGTGTTTCTATAATGGTGCAGATGGAGGTAAAATGTCAAACTATTATATAGAATACCAAAAGACTACTGTCATGACAGAGATTAACACATGCTTCTACCCATTAGCCACAGTGAGATGTAAAGCAAGTAATCATCAGCAAATGTGTATGAAGCAGTCTCAAAGGATGTGAGAAATATAAAGGAGAAGTAGAGCAAGAGCAAGAAAACCCATTTCCAAAACTTCAAAACCCTTAACTCTTGCTAGCAGTAAGAGATAGAGGCACAGTCAAGTGATGCTACACAAGTAATATACCACCAGTGCTTATGAAGTCAAAACCCTAGTGATGTTCTTGCAGGCTCAAAGAGAGATTTCAAAGAGTATGCCACAATACAGTCATGACCTACAAGAGAAGAGCAAGAAATGAGAAGGAATATGTACCCATATGCCAAATTCATAGAATTTCTTCATAGATACACTAGTTCTTTTATTTCTTACGAAACAGAGGAGGAGATCAAGTAAAACAGTGGTCGTAGCATTATAAGAATTTTTTGTACATATTGAAGTCGAAACCCTAACTTCACAACTTTCAAACCCTCCAGGTGAGTTACATTTCTTTGCCTATTGACAAAGACAAGCATAGCCATGGTAGGTAGAAGTTCTGGGTATGCAAAAGAATTTTAAACCCTAACCCAAAACTGTAAAAAAGCCTCAAGTTTCTGTATTATGAAGAACACATCAAGCTAAAAGTAGATACATCCATGGCCAATAGAGAGTTGGCATTTCTTGTCAAAAAACATAGTACCCACAACCATCTACAGATTATCATGCAAAAAGGAGTAAGACATCAAAAGAATGAAACTATAGAGAGGATAGCAAATGGTCACCTCATTTCTTACAAAGCAGAGAAGGGTCTTCACGGCTTCACAGTGGCTTCAAAATTCCAAATATGTTAGAGGAAACCATTAAGAAGGAGATCACACAGTAAAAAGATCACACAGTAAAAGAATGAGGACATTAAAAGAATGCACAAACAGTAAAGACTATTATAACAAGTAAAAAGGTCGTGGCCATACAGGTAAAAAACTACAACATTCAAAAGCTTTGTAACAAACACAAGAGAGGTTTACCTTCTTTCCAGCTAGTGAGGAGTTCATGGCAACAACGATGCATTCAAACCAGTGAGGGAGAGAACCAGAGCCGACATGGAGCAACTTCAAACGCTCGGCCAACATTTTTTATAGAGCTCAAAAAGAAGGAAAACAAAAAGATGAGTGAATGGGAAAAATTAGGGTTGATTCCCTATTTTGGTCAAAGTTTCTTTCCACTCAACTATTTTTTTGACTTAAAAAACCAAATTATTACCTTATCCAAATCTACCATCAGGGTGAAGACCTTTCTAGTAATCATAACACATGGTGGCTGACAGCAACCTTTTGGAGATTATTTCCTTCTAGGTCAAGAGGCCGATATGATATGTGGGAAGGCTCCAAGCTTTAAGACTATGCATGATGAATCTCCTTGGTGGTCGAATGGTGGAGACATAACAAGATACATCTTTAGGTCCTTTTCTATGCCCAAGCATCTAGGGATGGATCTCAATATTATGCATGGTGGTTAACAGTGAAGGTGATGGATGGTTTATGACATGATATGCATGGATATAAAGTTTGCAAAGGTGGCAGATAAGTTGAGGTGAGCATCTTTAATGATGCAATATTTTATGCATATGAGATACATGGAGGTTCAAGGGGTAAATTTCTTTATGCATGGAGGAGATGTAGCATATGTGATAGGTGATATGGAAATTGCATAGTGGCACCATTGATAAAGGCAGCATATAATGGATTTTTATGCATGGGGTCAAGTTGCATGATGGAGTTATTTTCCTTCCTTAACTTCAATTTTTGCATATGGGGACATAAGGAGATTTAAGAAGTGGATATGTATTCAAGTTTTGTCTTGTGCATGGAGTGCTATAGAAGTGACTGGTCCTTTTATTTTCCTTGTAGAAAGAGATTATTTTTTCACAAATGTATTGGAGTGATAAGGAAATGTGTATTTTTCCTAAAGTCCTATTTTTGCAAAATAGGCAAATGTATTGGAGTGATAAGGAGTATTTTTTCTTCTTCTAATCATGCACAATTTTACACATTAATTAATTGTAAATAAATAATAAAGTAATATTCTATAAATTACTTTATTATTTTCCACAAATTGTAAAATCAAAAATAGACAAGTTGTAACCAATAATAGAGTAATATTCTATAAATTACTTTATTATTTTCCACAAATTGTAAAATCAAAAATAGACAAGTTGTAACCAATATAGAGTAATATATTATTACTTTATTATTTACTCACAATCAATTTTGCTCATGCAAAACATGCAAATTGATTAGTTGAGTTAACTAGGCCACCTAGAAGGTTTTGCATGACTTTTAGGAGTATTTTTAGGGTCCTTAGTCAAAATTTTGGTCAATCACATGGGGAAGCCCAAATTGAAGCTATTTTTGCTCAATTTGAGGCAGTTTTAGACCCTAATTTTGAGGATTTTTGAGGTTGCTCGGGATTGAGGTTTTTAGAGTCAGTTATCTGCAAGTTTTTTTTGTTGCATGCCTCTTGGAGAGAGAAAGCCTATTTATATTAAATCAAAAGTTTGTTTTTGCTAGTTCTTTATTCTCATTCTGATTCAGAAAGATTGGAGAATTCTTGTAGCTCACCATTACAGTTTTATTGAGAGATCAACAGGTTACAAGTTATCTTTTATCTTTTGCAAAGCTTTCCTTTGTTATTTCAGATCAGTTAAATTACCTTTCCTTTTAGTGTTGAATGCTGAAGTGATTTTGATGAAATTTTGCTGTGTTTTAGTATTAAACCTTCAAAATTATTGTCTCACCTCATCGTTTACGACATTAAAGCATAAATTCATCACATATCTTATGTTGTGTTAACCATAAATAGTCTTTTTATGCTGTGAAAAAGTATTTTCCTTCATAAAACCTATTTTCAAGCCTTCCTTAGAATTAATTTTGTGATATTTATCCCAATTCTGGATTGTGTAGAAGTCAAATTTCTCAGCAAGCATTGTGAATCAAATTGCATTATTTTTATCTATATCAGGTGCATCACCTTTTTACACTTAGAGTTCAGTTAGTTTCTTTCTTCCCTTTTCCCAAAAAGTAAAAACATACATCTCAATAGAACATTTGAAGGGAACTAGCCCACAATCTGGAGGTCTAATCTCATCATATTGCGCCCACAACCTGAGATTAGTCCCATGTTACACGGAATTGCAGTGCTTTGACCATCTTTGCATACGGGTGTAATTCCTAGTGATAACACTTACACCTTACATGTACATTACTTAGGAATATCAACAACAGAAAGAGAAGCTAGAGTGGGAAAATTACCCTAATAGTCAATCTTAGGATAAGTGTTGGCTCCTTGACTATTGGGCTTATGATGATTTCTTTTCTGAGGAAGAGGGAAAAGGCTATGATCCAAACTAAACTACCGAATTAAAAAGAGCCATAAGCCAAAGAGAAGATTTTTACATATTCAAAGTGTAAGGAATTGACTCATGATAACATAGTCAATAAGGATCATCATGTATTATAAGAAATGCCCAATAATATTTCATAGGCAACAACAATGATTCAAAACTTCAAGAATAGTAGCTTCATTGTTTGAAGATTATGATATTACTTTTGAATGAAAACATATAACATATGATCCAAAGACATGGCTATAAAGGTCCCATATCTCTAAATACACAAGGTGAGAAGCTTTTTTCACATCAAGTTGGGGATTGGTGCAACTACAAGAAGAACTTTGTATTTTCAATTACAAGATTGCTCTTTTATAGAGTGGGAGGAAAGGAAAAACTTAGTACCAATTAAGAAGAATTAATGAAGGTGTACATAATCCTTCAAGATCTTTTTTCCCCCTTAATTCCTTTGTGCAAATGATTATTTCAAAGATATGGGACACCATGAGAGTTGTACATTAGTCACAAGTGATGGTCATAAATTTTAGTAGGTAAGATAGTTAATCTTTTCGACTTTAAAAATTAGTGTTGGCCAACATTATAATATCCCTTATATCACAGAGGATCTTTTCTATTTTCCTTTAGCTTAGAAAAAGGCTTTCCTTTTCATTAGTTCCCATGGGATATTGGATGAGGTGGGTGATTTGGAAAATTGAAGGGCCGGTGGGAGTTTTGGAAGCCAATTTCCAAATCTTTTTTGTGAACTCATGCAATAATGCCACATAACCCCTACCTTTAACTATTGTTGTTTCTTGGGTCCCACCTTGAAAATTCTTTCCTTTTTATGATAATGATGGCTACTCCATTGCCAGGCTAGACTAATAGGATGATATTGATACTTCTCTTCTATATACTTTACAATCCACTAGCCATGTCGATCATAGGATGATCTTTTAGATTGGCTAATTGAATGAAACGTGAATATGATGGGTGCACTACTAATCGCTTGGATGCCACCTGCCAAAATTGAGATCTTAGAACATGAGAAAGGAACCCAAAGATAATATAAAAAGGGAAAGTAGGGAGAAAAAGAAATATCAGAGATTGGAAACCTATAACATATTTCAGAAAATCAATGAAAGGATGAGAAACATTTTTAGACCCCTATAGTGGAAAATCCACTACAGTTTTGGTGACTCATCGTGGCTCTTTCTTGAAAGAGAATAAATCTCATAATTTTAAATACACATTCATTAGGCATCAGAGTCACATTCAATATTTCTTAATAGAAAAAAAATTGAAAATTCCCAAGGCTAATCAAAACAAGAGTCTTTGAAAATATTGCAACTTTTGCAGATAAGAAAATAAAACACTAAACTCTTCCATGATTGGAATCTCAATTCTCCTTAACAACTTGAAACACCTATTCAAATCTAAGTTTCGTTGGTATGAGATTCTCTATAGCTTCTCCATGTTGAGTCTCACTTGAGTCTCTACATTGGCCCAATTCTTAACCACTTCTAGCCCCTCTTGCAATGACATTATTTTAGGGCTATCGAAGTCATCTCATGTTGATTTCTGTAATTGCTCCTTATAACTATTGAAGTTGGCAAGTCCTTGATTTTCCTCCTAAGGGGAAGATATTCATCTTTCCATGAAAGTTGTTATTTGATATTTTTTATTTCTAGTATGCTAGGCTCACCGACTTCCTCTGCAATAGATATTGTTTTGCCTTCTAGAGCCTTTGTTTTTTATTCAGCTTCCTTCAAATTAAATTTTAATTGCTCCAACTCACTATTTTTTTTCTTTATTTTTCTTTCAGCAACAATTAGTGAGTTGTTGACTGCTTTCACACTTTCCTACATGAATTTTTACATGTCCTTTGCCTGAGCATCCTTAATACTAGTTCCAAATAGTGCTATTTGGTAATCAATAGTGGATATTTATCCTTGTGGTTTGTTGACAAGGGGGGTCAAATAATCAAAATTAATGGAGTCCTCAACTTGGTTATACCATGTCCCAATTCTTTTTGAATTTGGGGCTGCATCTTGTTTGGATTTTCTCTTTTTTTCTCTTTCTATTGCATCACCTTCTGCATCATTTGCATCTATTTTACATAAGCTACAGGATAGTTTATCATGATAATTTTTTATTGGGATTTAGACCTTCCTAGGAAAAATATTGGATTAGTTTCCATGGTCAATGGCCCAATTGAGAACGAAACCTTTATTGTTGGGACTACAACCCCTCCATCAAAACTTTGTGTTGCTACATATGTAGATTGGGGCAATTCTTGTACAAGTTGATGTTGTGTGGTGGGCATTAGAAATGGAAAAGGTTGATAACTTCCCATATTAAAAAAATAAGGGCCTTCAACAAATGCAGGGTATTGTAAAGGATATTTAGATGGCTGATATATATAGGGATAGAGAGGGGGAAATTGTCTTTGGTGGGTTGAAGATTAGGCTATGATAGGTCCTTGTCCTATTAGATAGTGTAGGAATTGGTGGAATTGGGGTGGGATTTGTTCAATTGGTTGAATGAATGGCAGATTAAAACTACAAGAGAGAATAAAACATACTTATAGTGGGATTAGTCTTTGTTGCACCATGATGTACTATATACCACTCCTATAATTGTTTCTCTTTCTCTTAGTCCCTTTTTTTCCTTGTTATTTTCTTAGACTCCCAATCTATTTTTTGTAGCCATTTTCCTTTATCATCCTCGAGGGGATCTCTGCTTCCTGAACCACCTTGTGATGTTCTTGTTCTAACTGGCATTTCCTATTAGTGAACATGAGTATCTTCTTGTTGATCACTATAAGAAGATTGTGATTGAGATGTAGAGTGACTAGATGTCCCATATTGGGAAGTTCTTCCACTTATCCCTATATTAATAGGATTATGTGGTATATGAGTCTGAACTTGTCTGGGTTTCTCAACAACTAGTAGTTGTTCTCATGGCTATGTTTTCTCTTGAATCTGGACCTTCTGAAACTAAATATCTTCTTTTTCCTCCTCCCTACCAAGAGATTCTTCTATATAAAATGATGAAGAAGGGCCCTATGGGTGAGATTTATCATATAAAATCTCTCATTGTTCATTCTACTGATGAAATCCTAGCTCAACATTTCTATTCTTAATTTCTTATCAAAATTTCCACCATGCCTACATCTATTCTTCTTTCCAACCCATGTTTTGAAATCTCTTCTTGAATCCAATACTTTTTTATAAAAAAGAGGGGTAAAAATTTATTAAGATACCAACAAAAAACAACAAGCACACTACAAGCCCACAAAAAAGTTGTGGGTAAGAAAACCCTTTAGAGCCAAAGTCCAATCAACCCAGAACAAGGCAAGCCCTAGGAAAGAACCCAAATAATTGATGATATCCTCTAAAATAAGACTTTCCAAACTTAGAGCATAGTCTTGAGGTAACAAATCCCAATCCTAGACATTCCACTTCCTTATCGGATCAGAAGCCCACTTCGCGAAACAATCAACCACTTTATTCCATTCCTGAGGGACATGGAGAAAAGAAATAAACTCCAGAGAGTGGCTCAGATAAATAATCTACCTAACCACTGAGGCCAACTGCTAATGCACATTGTCCACACACCAACCATTCAACAATTAATAACAATCTGTGAATCAAATTCATAGATAATTCTATGCCATCCAAGGGCACACCCTCTTTCCAAAGCCTAGAGAATAGCTAAAGCTTCCATATAATTGTTCATCTGATGCCCCTTATAAATGGAGAAAAAGAATAGAGCAACACCAGAACTCTCTCCTTATTCCCCCAATACCAACAGAACCAGGATTCCCCCTAGAAGAGTCGTCAGTATTGATTTTATAGACACCTAGAGGTGGTGGGGAGCACCTACCTTCCCTCTGAATCTTACCCTTGGGCTGGCCAATTCTCCTAGAAGAAAGAAGACAAGAACCTCCAACAACTATTCCCAAAATTTGAGCCACTTCTGAGTCCCCAACATCCAACTTAGAAGAAAGATCACACTTAGTTGCTAAAGTCTCCTAAACCATACCCAGAATCCTTTGCCACACTTGCTGAACCACCAACTTCTTCTCCTGAAAGATTCTCTAGTTCCTTTCCAACCAGAGTTGCCATAGGATGCAGGAGGGTCCAATATTCCCCGCAACCTGAAGAAATGAAGCCTTAGCCAGGGCCTCCACAAGCTTTTCCAAAAATCCACCAGAGAAGAAACATGTAAACATGCTTGCTTCCAAGATCCCCACCAACAATGCCAAATCTCCCTGGCATAGGAACACTGGAAAAATAAATGAGAAGCATTCTCTTCACTGCTATTACAAAGGAAGCAAAAAGAAAGGCCTTGAAAGCCATGCTTCCACAAATTATCCCGAGTGAGACAATGATTCTAGACAACCAATCAGAGAAAGAAGTTGCACTTAGGCCAAGAAAACTTATTCCACACAAATTTCCTCCAAGGAAAGTCTGACTCCCCAAACTGTTGATCATCCAACTCCTGATATCATGATGCAACGGAATAGACACCTTTTGGATTAGGACTTCATGATAGGGTATCTCGTTCCCTTAGTGAGCTACAAATTCTGCTAGCAAGGATCCTAGATAACTCTTCACGATCTTCCACCAATCCACCCAATGGCCACTCAAAGGAATCTTTCCAATGACCCACCTCCACCTAACCCAAAGGCTGAAAAGATTTGAAATGCTCAACCTGAGACCATCAAACCTCACGAAATAAGTTGCACAGGGGTTGTAAAAGCAGATACAAAGATAAGATAGGTGGACAACCATCCCATTAATCATGCCAGAATAGGGCCTTTGAGCCACTATTACAACTCCAAAACAAACACTGTTTAACAAGGGAGGCGCCCTGTTTAAGAGTACTCCAGATCACAGAGGCATTACCTGAAAGGCTAATCCTAGGAACATCTCTACTTTCCACACCCCCCAAGTACTTAAAATTGATAATCCGAGCCCAAACCTAATCCTAGCAAGTACACCACCTCCAATATAACTTAGTTGCTAAGGATTAACCTACTAACCTTGCCTAACAAAGACCAAGTCCTCCTTCCTGCTTCAGCCTAAAAATGGACTCCCACTTAACCAAACTCCACCTCGAAGACTCTAAATTACCTACCCATAAAAAGTTTCTGGATTGGGCTCAAACTCTTGATAAAGCTAGAAGGAGCACCCTGAACAAAGCATCTATAAATGGGGAGGGCTTGAATCACTGATTTCAATAAAGTCACTCTACTGGTGGAAGAAAGTTATCGACAAGTCCAATGACTAACCCACTTATGAATCTTGTCAAGAATATCCTACCAGAACCCTCTAGGCAAGGTGCCCACATGAATGGGGTTACCAAGATAGACAAACGGAAGGGTCCCAATCTGAAATTTGAGAATCCGAGCAATCCTATTCCGAATAAGATGAGGAGTGTGGAAAAATAAGATGGAGGACTTGTTCTCATTAATCCTTTGTCCCGAAGCTTCCAAATAAATATCCAAAGCCCTCCTCAAATTAACTGCCTCATTAATTCTAGCCAAACCCATTAGAGCAATATCATCAATGAATTATAAATGAGATTGGGGAGGCAAATTGCTGCCCCAAATCTAGCCATGGATCAACCCTTGACTCACATGGGACTTAATAAGTCTACCCAAACCTTCAACCAAGAGGATAAACAAGTATGGAAATAGAGGGTCCCCTTGCCGAAGGCCCCTAGAAGCACCAAATAACTATGTAGGCTCACTATTAATAAGCACCAAGAAGGAAGTGGAGGTAACACAACTCATAATCCAATCCACCCAATCAGTCCTAAATCCAAAAGCCAAAAGAACCTTATGAAGAAAAGTCCATTTGACTCGATCATAGGCTTTAGCCATATCTAGCTTAATGAACATTGCCTTCTCCCTGGATGACACCATGGAATGAATGGCATTAGTCTCCACCACAAATCTGTCCAGAATCTACCTACTAGCAACAAATCCTCCCTATTCCTCATTAATCAACTTGTTGAGCCAAGGTTTCAGCCTTTCTAGAATCAACTTGGTAATAATCTTATAAACAACATTACATAGAGCAATGGGCCTAAATTGATTCAGTGAGCAAGCCCCTTCCATCTTAGGAATACGTTCCAAGAATGTAGCATTCATGGCTTTCAACATTTGCTTACTCCTTTCTAACTCCTTAACAACCTCCTAGAGGTCATATTTAAGAATCTCCCAAAAATCCTGATAAAATTCAACCAGGAAAATATCCAATGCAGGAGCTTTCCCTCTCTTTAACTGAAACACAATATTCTCCAATTCATACAGATAGATAGGACTAAAGATAGTTTCATTCATCTCATTGGACACCAAAGAAGGAATACAATCCAGAACAATATTTTCATCCTCCATGGAGTTAGGAGAATCCTCCAAAAACAAGGAAGAAAAGAACATAAAGGCCTCAACCAAAATCTCCTATCAAGAGGATAAATGAGTCCCTTGCGAGGAAACTAAAGAAGAAATCATGTTCCCGTGTCTTCTATCTCTAATAGAATGATGAAAGAATGTAGTATTTTTATCCCCTTATGAAGCCAATCAACACGTGACTTTTGCTTCCAGAAAATTTCCTCATGTAATTCCCACTCTACAAGCTCCTTTATGGCTTCCATTTCCTCCTTGAGAAGCCTCAAAGAGAGACCAAAGTCTCTAATTTGCCTAGTGATGGAGTCTAGATGGGACTGGGCTGCCTCCTTATCCAAAAAAATGTTTCCAAAAGATTGTTTGTTCCACCTCTTAAGCTGAAACTTAACACATTGTAATCTCTTGACAAAAGAGTACATAGTAGTGCCATAAGCTGGTTTACCTTTCCTCCACCATTCAACCATAAAGACCTGTAATGAGGGATCTCTAAGCCACATAAGTTGAAACTTAAAAGATATATTCTTAGAAGCACCAAATAAGGAAGCAGAGAACTTAATAGGCCAATGGTCCGATCCCCACCAATCCAGGATCTCTGAACTTGCCACCTAGTTGTTACCAACCCAAAAACTAGACACCAGAAACCTATCCAGCCTTTTAGAAATAACATGCTCACCACATCTTTGATTTCTCCAAGTGAACACACCATTGGTAGGCTTTAAATCAATCAGGTTCAAGAGAAGAATATGATCCCAAAACATAGTAGAAGAACAATCCATCCTACCAAACCCCCCTTCTTCTCATCCAAACTAACAATAGCATTAAAGTCTCCCACCAAGATCCAGGGCAAAAGAGGAGCTAATGAGCGCATCTCAAGAAATTCTATGCTTAAGATTGTATGTTAGATGTTATTTTATAAAGCAAATTAGTTAAATAAGCTTCAATTTTGACAAGATAAGATAATTTTGTCTTAATTCATTTAACATTAAAAAAATTCGGTTAATCATTGTTGTATCTTGCTTAAACATGCTTTATTAAGATCACCTTTATATTAACTGAATATAGCATAGTATGTTATTTATGTGTGAAAATCATTAATCATTGTGAAGTTTTACTATATGTTCTGTAAAGAATTGTTTAGTATGTATCGTATTAGCTTTAATTACATTTCCACATAATAATTAACATTTATCATTAGTTACATTTTCATAAATCACATGTGATAAATCAACAACATTACAAGCATTAATAGAAAACAACATATATATAAACATCAATCTTAATATACATCAAAGTCGACTATCCCGTACATCAAAATGGGATGTCATAGTATACAATATACACATAGTGGAACCACAATCACCAGTTCCCTTAGGACCTGGTTGTGTGTGTGTGATGGAGGGTTGCCCATGTGTGGCCATGGACCATGAGTGACTCCTAGAGGCACTTCACGACTGTAGACCCTTGAGCTCACCTCTCAGACTAATCCCCTTGCCCTGCAAATTGACACATGTTTGATGGTATTGATCTCACTCTGCCTGAGCCCTGTCTCTCTCACCTCTCGCCTAACATAACTTAGGAAGTAAGACCTCAGCCACGATAGGGTCTCTCTCAGATGAAGGTACTATTGCAGCCTGATCTCATAGCACCCGGAGCTCTGCCTCTGCACACTCAACTCTCTGGATAGCCTAATCTAAAGTGGACTCCATAGCCACTTTGTATCTCATAAATGGTATAAATATCTCCACATGCTACCCTGTGGAAGGCTATGGTGAATATCTCATCTGCACTCACTGCTCGGTCGCATTGGTAGGAACTATCTCTGCTATGACATGACTCACAAAATCACACCATACATCTGTACCAACTGCAAAAGAAATACAAAATCAATATCAATATCTCATATAGGCATCATAAGTAATCATCAAAATAATACATCAACATAATAATGTCTCACTTGGATCTCCATCTCCTCAAGATGGATTCTAAACCGCTACTGGTATAATGAGCCCTGTAGCTAGCTCTACAGCTGGGGAATATGACTACTCATCTCCCCTACTCGAAACGACTTGATCTCCTAACACCTATAGGCGCTGGACCACAAGCTCTAGACTATGGTCTAGACTCGGTCTCCTCGTCACTATCTACCTCCTACTAATCTCACCGTGGTCTCGCTCTGAAGACATACTGCAACAAGATCTCCTCATCATCATCATCGTCATCATCCTCATCCTCATTAAGATCATAGTATCCATCAAAATCACTAACATCATCCTCTACTCCTATATCACTCGCATGATCTGCCCATGGTCAAGGATCACCTATGGGGTGATTGGGAGGAAAGATAGGAGTGAGCCATGTTGTCTTCCACCAGGTTTGATATGCTCAGGTAACACTAACATTGTCTACATTAGATAACTGCTTTGCATCCTCTGTACCATCATCATCACTCATTGCTATATCAGCTATTGTCAGTCGTGGGGAAAAATTTGCTCTAACTATGCTACATACTGAGCAAGCATAGCTTAGAGGCATCCTAGGAACATCATGTTTGCATCTGAACTATCATGCTAATCTATCAAAGTAAAACCAAACAACAATGTGATCAAGGTGACTGATCATCAACCGATCCCTTTGCATCCTAGCTAGCTATCTGTGCTAACTTGTTCATGGTCTATGACCTATGACATGGTTTCCAAACAATGTCACTGTGCTGCAACCTATCAAATATCACTCTCCAATATAAAAGATCACCATCTCTCCAACATATGATGAGCGGATAAGCATGTGCATGTGGATAGGTCCACGTCAACTCTATAGGGAAACCTATAGGTTGTGTGCACCTGATATGCTCGAATGCCCAAACCTATAGTAGGGTACATGCCTTCAGGATTTGTGACTCATAATGGACATACCATCCCAAACTATGGTAGAGGTGTGAAAGCATACTACGCCCCCATGCATACACTATTCAATGCTCCTCCATCGATTTGAAAGTATGAACAAGGCCCCCATGAAGGTGAGTGCCTTGTCCATCCTATGTGACTACCAAGGCAACAATAGTGATCATGTTCCTCTGAACTAAGGGAATATCAACACAACCTTGCTTTAACAATCAAAGCTAGATATATTCTCACTCCGCTTGAGTGATGGTACAACCTAAGCAATATAATTGCCTCTCTCAAATGTACTATGTTGAATGACACTCTAGGATCCTCACTATCTCTCCTCAGACAGGCAGTCATAGGATACAGTAGACATCCTCCAAGGCAACTGTCATCTCACCTATGGGTAGATGGAATGTAGACATATCTGCATCCCACCTCTCCATAAGTGCCATCAACATACTACAGTGGAATCTCATCGTGGGCATAATAAAAACCCACCAAAGACCCATCGCTTGCAAGAAACCCCTCTCCTTGTCAGTATAGTGTTGGCGTGGTCTCGAAGTAGCATCATCAGATGATTGCCTGTGTGCTCTCTTGTCCTAGGAATGTCTTACAGGTCAAACATTCAAAATTAAATCAACTCAAATCATCACGAAGCATCTAAGACATCATTATGTTCCCTGTCCTTGAGGCCCTTATCATTCCTAGACTTGGGCGCCCCAAGAAGACCTAGGCCCCTAGAGAGGACACAAGTGCCCTGAGTGGACTTGGGTGCCCTGGTTGGGAACCCCTATCCTAAAATGGCTACTTGGCATGCAAAACATGGAAAATGAAAGAAATAAAAAAGAAAGTTGACAGAAGTGAAGTTTAAGACCCTACCTCAGGCTCGATCCATCTCTCTGTCACTCGAGCTCGGAGCATCTCAAGTCTCAGAAGTTG
The DNA here is from genome assembly GCA_027924645.1 of Cunninghamia lanceolata. Lineage (NCBI taxonomy): Eukaryota > Viridiplantae > Streptophyta > Pinopsida > Cupressales > Cupressaceae > Cunninghamia > Cunninghamia lanceolata. Next base: position 2,962,501 of record BSBN01001285.1, read on the forward strand.
GTATGGATGTCAACTCAGCATGGCTAGTCTCTTTCTCCTTCTCCTTCTTCTTCTCTCTTCTACACAATGACAATAAGAATGAATGGTGAAAAGTGAAAACTCCCTTTACATATTGTAAATGGATGAGAATTCCTATCACTATCTAGGTGCAAAATTGAATAGTTTTACTCATGAGCCTCTATCTTGGGCTACCGAACTTGGATTTTTGTGTCATTTATTACATTGGACTCCTAGTTCCACCCTCCATCTAACCCAATGTGTTGTTCTACAGCGTTGTTTGTGAAAACGGCCCTCACAATACATTTTTCATCAACTTTCCCTAAAATCAATGCTTGTAGATAACCACCTTGTTTCTCCTTTTTAGACTAAGTGAGCATAAACAAGGGGGCATATATCTCCCTTGATTTGCTCCCTCATCATGTCTCATCACTCAACCCCCTTAGTGTTTATTACTAACCTATTTGTGTGTTGGTTGCAAGATGATTTGATTTTGATTATCTGACAAGTGTTCCATTGCAGGATGTAGTTCCTAACTTTGTGGTCTTGCAGGATTACAGACTGGGGGCTTCTTCCTGTTGCATGGCAACACTTTGACTTCCTCTACAATAGCCTTTTGGTTATCCTTTTCATGATTGATGTATTTATTTTTATTTATTTGCATATACACGTAGTGTCATATGGCCACTAAAGCGGGGGCTGAATGTTACGTTAAAAATTGTCCTCCTGCATGGAATGGCACAATTTCTCATAGTTTAGCTCCTCTCCTTTGGTGTCCTTTCACCCTACTTGTTTATGATGTCCCTAAACCCTAATTGACAAGAAATGTCATATTCTGAAGCAACTAACGACTGAACCTGAGAACAAACTTTGGATTTTGGACATCCTGGACCTCATGCATGCAGACCTGATGAAAAAATTAGGGCTTAGACATGCCCCACCAAAATTCAAAACCTTGAAATCAGGGCTTAGATATGGGCACCCGAACCCCTATCTTGCCCTATTTTTTTGGGTTTTGAATTTGGCAGGGTGTCAACTCTTATCGTACACCTCGGGATTCTAATTTCAATTTTTGGTTTTTGTGCGATGTTGGCATGTTATTTAAAATATTTGAATTTCTAAGGTTAGGTATTTAAAGGGAATTGAAAATCATTTTGTTACACACAATCTACATGTAAGCTTTCTATGCCAAAAACTTTGCCAATTTCTCTATTGAAGATCAGTACTTTGTTGAAGCTCTTGGATTTATTTGAAGTTTTTGTCATAGAGATATTTGATGGAGATTAGGAATCAAGATCTTGAGACTATCTTGCTCTTCTTAGGGTTTTGTCAAACATTTTGTATGATCAGGAGAAGGGTTGAAGCCTCCAACTTGAGTTTAGGAATCCTTCGCGGATACGGCTGCCCGACCTTCTTGGTCTACAAGTCTTCATTGCAATCATTGCCTTGAGCTGATGTTGTTAATGTTTCCTTGAGCAAAGCAATGTGTTGATCTTTCCTTGATGCTTGAGTCATATAGGGTTTTACATTTCTGCATACACATTTGATAGATGAGCACACACATCTGCCGATCTTTATCATTGGCTATTGTTGAGGTAGTAATACTGAAAATAGGGATTTACTGAGGCAATCTTCTATATAGCCACAACCATATTTCTCCTCCTTTTGTATGTGTAGCTCGTGTTTGAAAAGATCTGGTAGAAAGGAGTGGTAGAAAGAAGGATATGTAGATATAGTCATCATAGAACTATTGATTTTAGCATCACGAAATATTCAAGATGAAAGAGGGATCACCCTTGTCCAACTAGGCATTTATTTCAGGATTTGGGAACCTCTGAAGACCCTCTATCACCTAGTGCAACAAATTTCAGACTTTAGAAACTTTCAAGACAAAAGAGGGATCACCCTTGTCCATCAAGCCCTTATTTTCTTAGTACAAACTCTCTTCGATCCCTACTCCATGTTTCTGTAATTTGTTGAATAGTACTTGTGTCAGAAATGAATCTATTTTAGCATAATTGATAGTTAGAGTTTCATGCTTTGTGAATGTCATAAGCTTGTGAAAACCTAACCAAAGAATCTGTTCAATCACAACTAGCATAAAGGGAGCCTAGGAATCTATAGCTTGATCCTTCATAGAGAGCAAGCTCAGTTCCTACTTCCTTAATGTTTTGGTGAGTGAAAGGAGGACTTGATTTGGTTTAGACAAACTATCATTATCCAACTTTTTCCACTAAACTATATATATATATATATATATATATATATATATATATATATATATATATATATCAAACATGATAGATTATGAACTACATTGGTGGCCTTGACAAGTTATAAGTCGAGTATAATCTTAGACTAAGACAAATGCTCCTTAGTGGCAAGGACATAGAGGCCAAATTTGACAAAGATAATGTTATATGATAAAATCTTGCATATCTTAAAGAATGCATATTTAATTTACTCGTGAGCATGAAATCAAGTTTGACTAGTCATTGAGTAGATTGACAGGTTGTCATAGACTCGAGATTGCAAGAATGCAAAGAGGGGCTCAATGCAAGTACTTAAGTCACCCAGGATCTTACCACATACATGTCTAGTTGACCTATAGTAGAGGGGTTACTTAATGTCAAATAGAGAGTTATAGTGTAAACATATCAAAGTATATTGATTTATTATTTATTGAAGTAAAATAATGGTGTCTCCAAGTTGAGAAAAGAGTGTGTGAACATACAACTTATTTATATGAAATTTTGGCCAAAGTAATGCAAAATCACTACTTCCATTATCGGTTCACTATGTTTCTAGATAGCTTGAATAGTCAAAGGGTTGTACATAGCTAGAGCTAGACTAGAAGTTGTAAACCTGATTGTTTCTAGCTAGGACACTACACTAGTTCTCAGATGGCACATAAAATTAGTTGATTCTCATTATATATACCCTCATGAAGGGAAGGTCCACTTCTAGTAGGAATGTGTGTAGGGGACCATTGGTCTGTGGTTGGAGGAAAAGCACCAGGGTGATGCTCCCCCTCTTACAATTGACTGTTGAAGACTTGTGAGTAGAAGACAACATTTTATTAACTACATGTAAATTTATAAAATTTGTAAGTTGCATGTTAAGTGACCATCAACTGATGTAATATATCATGTATTCTGTAAATGCAAAAGTGTCTACATTACTTTGTATGATTAAAAAAAATATTATTAGATTTTGGCATTTAATGCTTTTATTTGTAAGTGTTTAATCTAGCATTCCAGTTTGAGATGTTACATTGTAGATGTCCTCATTATTTAATAGAGCTTTTATGTTTCTCACATACCTCTTCTGATGAATTAAAACTTTCTTATGGTTTACATACCTAACTCAGACTTGATAAACATTCTACATCCTTGACAGATCCTGTAGATTATTTGAAGTTGCTTCTAAAGGTTTAGTAGGGTCTCTAAAGTTTCCATTGGGGTCATAGGGTTCACTATGGTTATACAAACCCTTAAGAAGGCATCAAAAGTATGTACAAGGTTTAAAATAGCTATGCATGTTTCCTATGATCTTGCATCCTTTCTAGAAGCTTGATAGAGTTCTTACCTTGCTTTTGTACCCTATAGATGGCTATCAACTGTCCCATATAGTTCCTCATGTTTAATAAAGAGTTTCTAAAGTTTTGATAGGCTTGAAATGGTTCGTACAAACCTATAGAATGGTGTGTAGACCTTGAAAGGTTATACAGTCTTCTAGAATGATTAAATAGAGTCTCAAGTTGCTTCATAGGCTAAGAAATAGTCCACAGACCTTGTTAATGACTACATTGGTTTTATAAGCCTTATACAAGAATATATGACTCTTGATGGGTTTGGAGACCCCTTTATTTGCACTTTTCTTTTGATCTCTACCAAACATTTACATGATGAACAATAATATATTGTTCCTTTTATAGCTTGAATGCCACCATTGCACTTCTTACACCTACTTCTTCATGCTATCTGAGATTATTTGTGAAGTTCTTATTTTCCAGATTAAGCATCTGAGATGCATATCTCTATCATAGGAATATATTCAAGTGATAATTTACGTATCCTTTTGATATTATTTACATTCAATTATTTCCTTTCTATACTTGAGACATAGCTTATCAGTATCATCAACCCCCTAAAGTGGGGGGAAAATGTATTGTCAAAAATCACATACCTTGTAGTTATCACATTATGCTTTGGGTTCACATTTTTTTTAAGACTGCAGGAATCAGGTAGCCCCCCCTATAAACTGCAGTGCACCTGGTAAACTTTTTTCACGTGATGGCATGACATGCCCTTCGATAGCACGAGGATAGGGGGCAGACTGGACCTCGTGACCTTTACTGCAACAAAAGTTTTTAGCCAATCGAGCCAGGGTCCCCACCCCTCTTTGGGTTCACATTAGTGTCCATAGCCCCTAGCAATTTTTTAGGTTTATTTGGTCCTAATCTATCCTTCATCTCACTCTGTGTGAACATAGTTTTTGTGTTTTTGTATGTCCTAAGCCTTTCTATGTAAGTCATGGTGTATTTTTTTTACTCTTGTGCCATGCTATCATTTCAAGCCTTTGTTAGACCTATTTTAATTGGACACCATTGTGATGCATGGATGTTTGCATGATTTGTTAGAGTCCATTGAGTTCAGTCATAAAACAACTATTTTTCTCTAATTTTTGCCACTTTGTTGCAGTTGTGCATATAATGTAACTAAAGTTGGGTGATCCCAATGGCTAGTTTGAGGGACATGTCTCTTCACCTTCCAATCTAATCTCTTTTTTGAAAAGAATCTTAATTATTCTACTCTCTCATTTTTCAAGTGATAATCTATTTTCAAGTTTTTGTATTTTCTTGTAAAACACTTCCAACATATTTAGTTTCTTGAGCAAAATCTATGTGATTCTAGTAGATTTCATCTCCATTCAGGTGCTTGAGGTGACATTGTTCAAAACTCTCTTTATTTCCATTTTATCTATTGTTATTGTAGGCTCTTATTATGTTTAGCTTTTTTGTTGGCTCAAATAGGGTTTTTATCAATTCCATTTGTATCTACATACACACACTAGGGTATTGAGATTTTATAGACCTAAAGTTTAATACACACTAATTTTCTTTATGTACATTATTTTTCTTAAGTTTAGACACACCTAATATTAAGCATGCACACACATTTCATTATTACTCCATATCATTGGCTACATGTGGAGGTAGAGAGACCAAATAGTTGCTTGACCATTCTTGATAAGCTCTTAAGAAGCCCCAACCTTCTCTCCTTGTCTTAGCTATAGGTTTTTGGAAATTCTCACACATTAAGGGTTTGATCTTTCTCATCCATTAGCTTTGTTATTTCATTTCATTTAAACATAAAATACTCATTTAAAGCATTTCTTAGTTTTAATTATTTTTGGAAACTCCTAATATAAACCCATGAGTCTAGTAAATAAGATAGAAACATCATGCAACAATCCTCCTCCATGGTGCAGTCATGGTTAGGAGGGTCCACAAAGTGAACTATCCAGGCCGTGCAGCTAGAGTAAACACAATGGAAACAACTTCAAAGATACAAAGCAAATGCAGATTTAGTCATTCAATATATCATAGAATTCAAATACAGATTGGCCGGAAACATGCGGGCTTACAATTAGGGCTCACTGGCCTGATATAGAATTATAGAATATGCACAACATATGGCTTTGAAGCTCCTTCACAAAGAATTCCAACTATCAAACTTGTAAACTATGCTAACTATCTTCCTAGGCATCTATTACATCATTTTATATCATCTCTGGAACCAAAGATTCCTCTATGTCATCCAAGGAAGATCACAAACTCCAATGAAGAGTTGTAACATGTGTACACGGATAGGGTGGACCTAAATGAATAGAGTTCCTCCACAAATGAATGGAATGATGTGTGGATCTCAAGGAAGGTTGGCCATGAACCAAAAAACATTGAATGATGTGCAATTTAGCTTCACAAGTCGTGAAACACTTTACAAATCTTCTCCTTTAGTTGATTATCTAAGATTGTTAGGATGCACTGTTATGAGAAAATAATCAATCTTATGATAGCGATATCTTATCGATACCTGATCCAAATGCTTTGAATTTCGGATATGATGTGCATGAATGTGTCTAGATGTTAAGTCTAGCTCTGCAAGATCTAAAATGCAGCTACGGTAGAATGCAGAACAAAATACAGAAACTACTACTGATTGAACTAAACTGGAAAATGAAAAGAAACAAACCAAAATACAAATGTTTTTGGTTGATGCAAGATTGCTCTTGAACCAAGGATGCTCTTGCATCAAACATATGGAGTTATTGAAAAAATGAATCCCTCACATTGCTGGCGTTGGAGGAAAACCAAGATGGTCCACCTCAGCTTGAGAAATCCATGATGAATCTTCTGTCGGTCTGCCTTTCCCCTTCACAAGGTATTCTTTGTATTGTCTTCCTATGGTATTTGACAAGGATCGTTGCAATCCTATTTATTTAATTTATCAATCCAAGGTGGTGTCCAAAGGCTGTACGCATTAGGAACTTAAAGATTTTTTGGCAAACAGTTCTTTCTAACAAAAATAGAAAAGAAAAAATAAATTAATCTAATGAAATCACACATGCAAAATTTAAACACACTTGCATAAATTAAAACTATAAATTTAAAACATGTTTCCATGAATTAAAAATACAGAAATAAAATAGCTTTTGCACTAAAATCTAATTTAATATATTTAAAATAAATAGAAATGCATAAAACTAAAACAATACAAACAATAAAATAAGTACCAAATGTTGTCCATTTCCTCAGGATGAGCAACTTGCTTGCTCCTCGCTTGGAATTGGACCAAGATCATTCACCCAACTTTGTGAGAGCAATGCTCCATATATCTTTTTTCTTCAACAAAATATTAGAAATTTACTTCTAAAATTGTTGTAGCTTTCTTATTCCAAAAATTTGCCAAAATAACAACTCCTTTCTTTAGAGTTGAGAGGTTTATTTATACATTGAAGATCTTCACCCAACTCCTTAAACTAGTGGAAAGCGTAAATGCCCTTGTCTTTCCCATTCCTATGATAAAGGAACAACTCCCTTTATTATCTACACATATCTCTCCTACTCCTATGCTAAAGGAAACAAATTCCTTTATTCTCTCTACTAATCCTATGCTAAAGGAACAAAATGCTTTATTCCCACATTACAAAGTGACAATACATCCACATCCTTTTAAGGGAAAAAGGCTTTATTTTTGCTAGTTTTATTATCTTCCCCAAATAATTTATCTTCAACTTTTTAAAAATAAAAGGTTGAGAGAATATCAAATCCATGGTTCAAGCCAAATGAGTTGAAACACCTTTGGCTGAAATCAAGCTAGAATACTTTCACAATTGGCTCTAGAAATGATTTTAGAATGCTTCAAGGTTGGTTGAAAGAGGTTGGAATACTTCAAGACTAATTTTGCATCATTTTAAAACATATCGCATTCTATTTTTTCCAATAAACATTAGAAAATGTTAGCAATTAAATTGCAATAAACTTCTGAGAAACAAACCAATATATATTTATATTCTATTTAAAATAAGCTAACAATTCATAAAACTACATTTAAATCCACTTTTAATGCTAATTTTAAAAGAAAATAGAGATGATTTTAGATGAGGCATTTCTAGTCTCATTAGTATTGTGTCCATCTATGTTGTCTAGAAAGTCTTCAATCTGCTCTGGTGCTTATTGTGGTAACTATTCTTCAAGTCTTCTTCAATGCTTTTAGTGAACTCTACTTCATGATACTGATATAGGTCTGCAATGTTGAAAATAGGTGATATACCCAATGTCTCTGGTAACTCCACTTCATATGCATTTCCTGAATCAAATTTTCTGAGTATCCTACAAGGTCCAAAATTCTTCATCTTCAACTTGTTATATGTCCCAATTGGAAATCTTTATTTTCTCAAGTATACCATCACTTCATCTCCAACTACAAATTCCTTGTGTCTAGGCATATCCTTATACTTGTTGTTCATCTCCTCCAAATGCTTCTCCACTTGATTATGCCCTATCTCCATGTGTCCTGCAAACTCTTCTGCTTCTGCACTTCTCTTATCTTCCATGCTGATATCTCTTAATTCTAGTACTCCTCTAGGGTTTACTCTGGTAACAATCTCAAAAGGTGTTCTTTAGATACTCCTATTCACTGAATTATTGTATGCAAACTCTACTTGTGAAAATCAAATCCCAACTTCTTGCCTTCCCTCCAACCAAACATCTCAACAAGTTTCCCAAACTCCTATTTACTACCTTTGTATGTCCATCAGTCTATGGATGAAATGTTGAACTAAACTTGGAATTTGTTTTCAACTTCTTCCAAAGTGTCTTCCAAAAGTATCCAAGAAATCTTGTGTCTCTATCTAAAATAATGTTCTTAGGTAATCCATGCAACCTTACAATCTCCTTGAAAATTAGGTTAGCTACATGCACTGCATCAGTTGTCTTCTTACAAGGTATGAAGTGTGCCATCTTTAAAAATATATCCACCACTACAAATATTGAATCATGTCCTCTTTGTGTCTTCAACAATCCCATTACAAAATCCATACTTATGTCTTCCCAAGGTCTCTCCGGTACTATCAAAGGTTTATACAATCCAGTATTTAGACTACTCCCTTTTGCAACTTGACAAACTCTGCAACTCTGCAACTCTGCACAAATTTCCTAACATCCTTATGTATCTAAGGCCAAAAGTAATTTTCACTTGCCAAAGCCACTATTTTATCAATGCCAAAGTGTCCTACCAATCCACCACTGTGTTTCTCCTTGATCAAATTATCTCTCATTGAACTCCTAGGTATGCATAACTAATTTCCTTTGAACAACATATCTTCTTGAATGAAATAGCCTAACCACTTACTCCTATATGTCACAATAGGTTCCTTACATGCATTCCAAGGTTATGCAAAATCATGATCTTCCTCATACATGTTCTTCAATTCATCAAATCCCAATACTTCAATTCTCATCTCTGTCAACAAGTTTCTTCTCCTACTCAATGCATCTGTAACTTTGTTTGATTTTCCACTCCTATGCTTCAATACAAATGTATAACTCTACATGAACTCTACCCATCATATACCTCTAATTCAACTTTCCTTGACTATTCAAATATTGCAAATCTTGATGATCTATATACAACACAAACTCCTTAGGCAATAAGTAATGTCTCCACTTCTTCAAGGCTTGAATTATGGCATAGAACTCCTAATCATAGATTGAATATCTTCTCCTTGCATCATTCAACTTGTCACTGAAATATACTACAAGTCTACCTTCTTGACTTAACACTGCTCCAATTGCATTCCCACTTGCATCATAATCTACCTGAAATACTTTATTGAAATCTAGTAATGCTAACACAGGTTGCTCTATCACAGTCTTCTTCAACAATTCAAAACTTTTGTCTACTCTCGATGTCCACTTGAAATTTTTTCTGTCACCTCTCATTGTCCCTGTCATAGGGTTACAAACTGAACTAAAATTTTTGATGAACTTTCAATAGAAACTAGCTAATCCATAAAATGTGTTGAATACAATGAACACTGAGAGGGGGGTTAATCAGTGTTCTACAAAACCATTTATGCACTTGCCTTTTTATCCATTTACCAATTTCAATTATGTGAAAGAAGATTAAACAAATGAATAGCAACCATCAAAACATAATACATGAACACTAGAATTTTTACTTGGAAAACTCAAAAAGGGAAAAACCATGGTGGGGGTTAACCACAGAAATTTTATTTGTTATAGCAATACCAAATTACAAGAGGCTCATTGCCTTAGGGCTCACTACCTAGAGCTCACTACTCACAAGAGGCTCGCTGCCTGAAGAAAGAGGAAGAAGAAGAAGAATGGTGGCTAACTGCCAAAAATGAACTGTTGTGATTGCATCTGCTTATGCATGATTATAGTTCCAATTAAGCTTTATGAATACTGACTCAAAACTCTTCATTTTAGTCTGCCCCTATTTTCTCTAGTCTGCTCTTACATATTTTCAAGATCTCTCTTCAATAGTTGTGGCAACTCTATCATTTTTTTTTTTTTTGCATATCACACTCTACACTTCATAAACACCAAAATCCATCCTATATTTATATCCATAACTAAATACTTCTCATGATCAGGTCGGCAAGCAAACTGTGAAATGTGTATACCAGGTGTTATATCCTGTCGGCTTGTTCTTGTGTTAAATATTTTAATGCAAATCTAAATCATTGTGTACATATCTTCATTTGTGTTGGCCTTTATTCACACAACCACTTACATGTATCATCCAGCTCATATTTCTTCTCCGCATAAGGATATAACTAACCTGTCAGCTTCTTTCTTGACAATATACATGATAGGTTCCTCTACCACATCACAACTTATGCTGCAGACCAAATGGGACTTCAAAAATCATATCCAATGTTTGTTACTAACCTCTGTGCATACCTTCTGAGCCACGGAGCAAAATACTTCTATATGTCAAAATGCGGATCATAAAACTGCTGCTTTGTCACAGAGAAATATTGATGAACTGGAAGTCGATACTAGAGGGCTTGTGAAATGTGATCTATTGAACTTCAGAGGCCACAATCTTGGATTTAGGTAGTCATGACATGTCTCTTATTTTCCTCAAAATGATAAATCAAAATATACAGTTGCAGAGGAATGCGGACCATTATATTGTGCCCTATTCACTGTCTCTTTTGTACCTCTATTCATCTGGACTTAGATATTTCTTCCAAGTGACTTTTGAAAGAAGTCATGACTTGATCACTGGAATATAACAATTATGAACATTATACCTGAACATTGTACTTGAGCCACATTTCTAAGTCTTCATCTGTGGAAGTACACTGATCCACTTGCTATCTGTTACTCTGTTTCTTGCCCATTCTTAATCATATTTGCCAACCAGATCTGAATTCCAATAAGACCTTCTAGAGTTATGTCTTCCTGTCATGCTGATGGGATCTCTAAGCCTTGTTGCCATCAATGACAACATAAAAGTCTATAATGGAGTAGTGTCTCTTAACAACAAAATGATCTGACTTCTCCAATGCTCTTTGGTGTAGGCCATTCAACAATTTCTCTCATTTTCTCAGGGTCCATCTTCAATCCTTCTGCAAAAATCACAAATCCCAAGTATAACAATTCTTCCTTCATGAAACTACATTTCTTGATGTTTATTAGCTGTTGGGAATTAAGGTGTCTCAACCTTGGTAATTCTCTGCATTTGTAATGTTTGTATTTATTATTCATTGCCTATGTTGTAAATAATTGGAAATTCCACTTTGTCATATTGTGGGATGTGGCACGGTGATGTGTCAATCCTACATGGATTATGACAACTTGGTATTTTGTCCTCACATGAGGAGATAGGCATCCCACTTAGTGGTAGGAATATTTTGCCATGTGTCGGCATCTTCTATGTTGTGTAAGGAATGTTTGACCGAAATGGTTATGACGGATTCCTATGACGGATCTATGACATGTAAGAGTCGAGAATAGAAGTTTGTAAGACAGGTAATGACATGTGTCATGAAGCATCTTTGAATGAGGCATATTTGGGCACCCCAAGGTGGAATATGATGTGTTGTAAGAGAATATGCTATTTATAGCATGTGTATGATAGATTCTCTTACATCTGTAAGTTGTAACCGCTATGACAGATTCTATGACAATCGTAAGTGTCGTAAGAGCATCTGTCATAGTCCATTTTGGAAAGTGGTGACCTCTTTGGGATGGGAGTTGTGGACAAGTGTCAGACACACTCTACAATGTTGACCAAGTGTCCCTAGGCATGGGTTTTGGTCCAAGATGCCATATTGCATGCCCATTCCAAGAAAGGTCCAAATTTGCCTTGTATGTTCTATTTAAACAAGTGCTTGTAGATGGAGTTTGTATCACAGGTTTACAGGTACTGTTATGCTGCTGGATTGACTCTAGACATGAGTGTCGAAGACCATTGAAGCTTGCATTGCAAGTGTATTGTAAACATTCTTTCAGATTTGTTAATACATTGTGCAAGTTTCTGAGTGTGGGGTTTTTCACCCAATAAAGGTTTTCCCCACCGTAAATCTCTGTCTCTCTTCTTCTATCTTCTTTTTGGCTCTTGTGTTTTGTTGTTATATCTCATGTTAATGGTTTAACATTGCTGTAATAGTGAGGATAAATTTGAATTTGCATAACCCTCTCCTCATTAGATTAGTGTAGGAAGCGTTTCCGCACACCTAGCTTCCTTTCAGTTGGTATCAGAGCTTGATCACCTTTGGTCCTAGTTGTTGGGTAGGGGTTTTTTGAGCTAATCTTAGGTTGAGTGGGAGTCTATGCAGAGTATTCTGTATCTTATTGCAGCAAGGAGATGGCAAGCACATCAGGAAGGTTTGAAGTAGAGAAGTTCAACGGCAGTAATTTTGAGCTATGGAAGCTCAAGATGGAAGACATGTTAGTTGACCGAGACCTTTGGAAAAGTGTGAACGGAACCAAACCAGCTGCAATGTCATAAGCTGACTGGGATCTCAAGGATCGAAAGGCTAAGGGCCTCATAAGACTTAGTCTTGCCGATTCTATGTTGTTAAATGTCCATGAGGAGACTATTGTAAAACTCCTTTGGAAGAAGTTGGGGGATGTGTATCAAGCCAAATCCCTTGTCAATAAACTTTTTCTGAGAAAGAAGTTGTATTCTCTTCGAATGGAGGACGGAGGATCCATGGCTGAGCATATGAATGCCTTTAACATGCTGGTTGCACAATTGACATCTATCGGTGTAAAGATGAAGGAGGAGGATCGGTGTATGACCCTGCTTTGTTCTCTGCCGGACTCATGGGATCATCTTGTCATGGAAATCGGAAGCATGACATCCACATTCAAAATGGAAGAGGTGGTTTCTTCACTGTTATCTGAAGAGATGCGGAGAAAGTCTTCTGAAGCAGCCAAAGAAGCCCTTGCAATTCATGGAAGACCCAAGGAGAAAGGGAAGAAGAAGGACAAGAAAAATGAGAAGGGTAGATCTAAATCCCGTGGGAGATCCAAATCTCTTGGAAAGTCCAAGGCTCTTTGTTGGAACTGTGGAAAGACCGGGCATTTCCAAAAGGAATGCAAAGAGGAGAAGAAGAAAAAGAAGAAAGCTCCTGATTCAGATTCTGACAAATCACAAGATGACGGTGATGCCTTCATCGCAGCCCTAGCAACCCATGCATCTGATGATGTGTGGCTAATCGACTCTGGTGCATCATTCCACATGACCTCGCATCAAGACTGGTTCACTAAGTATGAGGAGTTTGATGGTGGAAAGGTGTATCTGAGTGACGACTCTCATCTGAAGATCGTTGGTCATGGAAGAGTCTCTATCCGATTCCCTGATGGTCAAGTGAAGAGGATCTCTAGGGTTATGCACATCCCAGGCTTAGCACGAAACTTGCTTTCTGTAAGTAGTTTGAATGATGCAGGTGTGCAGGTTGTCTTTTCAAAAGAATGATGCAAGATGACTAGAGGATCTATGGTGCTTGCTAAGAGTACTCGGAGAGGTACTCTATTTCAGCTGGAAGCATGCATTGCACAATGCAATAGTTCTTCTGACTCAAGGAAGAGGACAGTAGTCACTTCATCCCCACCATCTGAACGAGCAGTGAAGAAATCTGTTGTTTCTAATCTTGATGGTTGTAATCGTGCATAAACTTCCTGTAGAAAAGACAATGTTATGGCATAAGAGATTTGGCCACATTGGTGAGAAGGGTCTGTGTACCCTGAAAAATAAGAACCTCGTTGAGGGGTTAGATGATTGTAATCTTGAGTTTGACTTTTGCGAACATTGCATTTATGGAAAACAAAACCGTGTTAAGTTTTACTCAAGTTCTCATAAGTCTTTTGGTGTGTTGGACCTCATTCATTCTGATGTGTTTGGTCTTGTTAATGTTCCTTCGTTATCAAAATATGTATACTTTGTATCTTTATAGATGATTACAGTAGAAGGACATGGATTTATTTTCTCAGAAGCAAATCTGAAGTCTATAGCAAGTTTAAGGAGTTTAAAGCCTTTGCTGAAAATCAGACTAGTAAAAAGATTAAATGTTTGAGAACTGACAACGGTGGTGAGTTCTGTTCTATAGAATTTGATAAGTATTGCAAGGAACTTGGGATTGAAAGACATAAGACAACTCCATACACACCGCAGCAAAATGGAGTTATAGAGAGGATGAACAAGACACTGATGGAGAAGGCTAGGAGTATGCTTAGTGGAGCTGGTCTAGAATAAAAGTTTTGGGCTAAAGCTATTGCCACTGCTTGCTATCCGGTAAATAGATCTCCTACAAAAGACACCCATGGAGGTGTGGTCTGGTAGAAAGCCTTTAGTAAGGCATCTTCATGTTTTTGGTTGTGAGGCATATGCACATGTGCCTAAGGAGAAGCGGTCAAAGTTGGAGAACAAAGCTATTAAGTGTATCTTCATCAGCTATTCTGTTGGTGTGAAAGGATACAAGCTTTGGGACCCCGTGGCTGAAAAAGTGTTGTATAGAAGAAGTGTCATCTTCAGAGGGCTTACACCTTCTTCCACTATTTTGCAGCCAGAAGAAAAAGAAAAGAAAGAGGATATTGTTCAGTTTTCCCTCACCGCTGAGAAGACTGAACAGAAAGATAATGTTGGACCTAATGATGAGGAGAGCTCTAGCAGCTCTGAAAGCTCAGAAGAAGAAGCTGAACCTCAACCTCAACTCTTGAGGAGGTCTACATGGATAAGGAAGCAACCTGAAAGGTTTGGTTTTACATTGCTTGATTCTAGTTGTGCTTATGCTTTGCTCACTAATAGTGATGAACCTAGAACTGTATCAGAGGCCTTGGATATGAAGGATGCAAGTTCCTGGAAGGAGGCCATGGAGGAAGAAATGGCTTCTTTGGAAAAGAATCAAACTTGGGACTTGGTGCCTTTGCCTCCTAGACGGAAACCCGTTGGATGCAAATGGGTGTTCAAGAAAAAGATTGGTGCAGATGGCAGTATTGAAAAGTATAAGGCCAGATTGGTTGCGAAGGGGTATTCACAAGTGGAGGGTATAGATTATGGTGAGATCTTCTCTCCCATTGCAAAGCTGACATCCATTCGATTCCTGTTGTCTCTCGCAGCAGCTTATGACTTGGAGGTAGAACAGATGGATGTGAAGACAAATTTCCTTCATGGTGACTTGGAAGAGGAAATCTATATGTCACAGCCAGAGCATTACATGGTAAAAGGTAAAGAAAATTTGGTTTGCAAACTTAAGAAGTCTTTGTATGGTTTGAAGCAATCCCCTAGGAGATGGTACTTGAAGTTTGATGCCTTTGTGTTGTCAATTAGATTTGTGAGATCAAAATCAAATCACTATGTTTATTATAAGTTTGATGGTGATCGTATTCTCATTGTTGCACTGTATGTTGATGATATGTTGCTCATTGGGAAGGGTAAGAATATGATTTCTGATTTTAAATCTTAGTTGTCAGCTTAGTTTGAAATGAAAGATTTAGGGGCAGCCAGGTACATTCTAGGAATGGAAATCAGAAGAGACAGAACCAACAGAAAACTTTGGTTAAGTCAGAGTAAGTATGTTAAGACCATGTTGGACAGATTCAGCATGGGAGATTGTAGATCATTGTGTGTTCCCGTTTCCTTGGGGGCAAAGTTATCTATTGAGGATTGTCCAAAATCTCCTAGTGAGGTGGAGGACATGAGCAGAGTACCTTATGCTAGTGTTGTTGGCAGTTTGATGTATGCTATGGTTTGCACAAGACCAGACATTGCCCAAGCAGTGGGAGTCCTTAGTAGATTTATGGCTAATCTTGGATGCGTTCATTGGGATGTAGTTAAGTGAGTGTTTAAATATCTAAGGGGTACTTCTGAGTATTCCATTTGTTATCATGGTAATGTTTCAGGACCTCCAAATTCTGTTGATATTCGTGGATTTGTGGATTTAGATTGGGCAGGTGACATTGACAGCAGGAGATCCACCAATGCTTATGTTTTTACACTATTTGGTGTTGCTATTAGTTGGATGTGTAAGTGACAACTTGTTGTTGCTTTGTCCACGATAGAAGCTGAGTATATGGCAGCAACTCATGCTTGTAAAGAAGCCATTTGGCTTAAGAGATTGTGTTCCGATACTGGTGTTGATGTAGGTCAGATCACAATCAGTTGTGACAGTCAGAGTGCAATTTGCCTTGCAAAGAATCCAACTTTCCATGCTAGAACCAAGCACATTGATGTTCATTTTCACTTCGTGAGGGACATGGTTGAGGATGGAAAGGTAAATTTGGAGAAGGTAGATACTTTGAAGAATGTTGCAGATGCATTGACGAAACCAGTGAACACAGAGAAGTTTAGATGGTGTTTGGAGTCTATGGGCCTCTCGGCCTATAGCAGTTAAATCCTATTTTTCTATTGGCTCTTACAAAGTGTTCGACAAGTGGGAGAATGTTGGGAATTAAGGTGTCTCAACCTTGGTAATTCTCTGCATTTGTAATGTTTGTATTTATTATTCATTACCTATGTTGTAAATAATTGGAAATTCCACTTTGTCATATTGTGGGATGTGGCATGGTGATGTGTCAATCCTACATGGATTATGACAACTTGGTATTTTGTCCTCACATGAGGAGATAGGCGTCCCACTTAGTGGTAGGAATATTTTTCCATGTGTCAGCATCTTCTATGTTGTATAAGGAATGTTTGACTGAAATGGTTATGATGGATTCCTATAACGGATCTATGACATGTAAGAGTCGAGAATAGAAGTTTGTAAGACAGGTAATGACATGTGTCATGAAGCATCTTTGAATGAGGCATATTTGGGCACCCCAAGGTGGAATATGATGTGTTGTAAGAGAATATGCTATTTATAGCATGTGTATGACAGATTCTCTTACAGCTGTAAGTTGTAACCGCTATGACAGATTCTATGACGGTCGTAAGTGTCGTAAGAGCATCTGTCATAGCCCATTTTGGAAAGTGGTGACCTCTTTGGGATGGGAGCTGTGGACAAGTGTTAGACACATTCTACAATGTTAACCAAGTGTCCCTAGGCATGGGTTTTGGTCCAAGATGCCATATTGGATGCCCATTCCAAGAAAGGTCCAAAATTGCCTTGTATGTTCTATTTAAACAGGTTCTTGTAGATGGAGTTTGTATCATAGGTTTACAAGTACTGTTATGCTGCCGGATTGACTCCAGACACAAGTGTCAAAGACCATTGAAGCTTGCATTGCAAGTGTATTGTGAACATTCTTTCAGATTTGTTAATACATTGTGCAGGTTTCTAAGTATGGGGTTTTTCACCTGATAAGGGTTTTCCCCACCGTAAATCTCTGTCTCTCTTCTTCTATCTTCTTTCTAGCTCTTGTGTTTTGCTGTTAATAACATTGCTGTAATAGTTAGGATAAATTTGAATTTGCATAGCCCTCTCCTCATTAGATTAGTGTAGGAAGCATTTCCGCACACCTAGCTTCCTTTCATTAGCAATTTCTCTTCTCTTAGTCTCTACAATACTTGTCTCAGGTGCCACAAATGTTCTTCTTTTGTTTTACTAAAAATCAGAATGTCATCCAAATATACAATAACAAACTTACCTAAAAAAAATTTCAAGACTTCATTCATCAATCTCATCATGAAAGTACTTGGTGCATTTGTCAATCCAAAAGGCGTCACTAACCACTCATACAATCCTTCATTTGTCTTGAAAGCAGTCTTCCATTCATCTCCTTCTCTAATTCTCATCTAATGGTATCCACTACCTATATTTGTGAAATATTTTGCTCCACTCAAACAATCCATGATATCATCCATCCTAGGTAAAGGAAATCTATACTTAACTATGATCTTGTTTATTGCTCTAGATTTTGTACACATTCTCTGCTCTCCATCCTTCTTTGGTGCTAATATTGCAGGTACTGCACAAGGACTCAAACTTTTTCTGATCAAACCTTTCCTCAACAACTCTTGTATTTGCCTATTCAATTCTTCATTATCTACCGGTGCCATTCTGTGTGCTGCTTTGTTAGGTAAACTAGCTCTAGGTATAAGATCCATGTGATGACTGATACTCCTAATTGGTGGCAATCCCTCAGGTACATTGTCTGAAATGATGTCTTCATACTCTATCAGCAACTCATTTATCTCCTCTGGTTGTGATTCTTCAGTCCCCTTCTATTTCAGGCTTCTTAGGAATCAAAGCATAACACATATTCTCATGCCTCAAACCATCCAAAAATTTCCTTCTAACTACCAAACAGATTCTAGCATTCCCACATACTTCACTCTCAGGATCATCTTCCAAAGGAATCAAAGTAATTCTCTTTCCATTTGATGTTATAGTGTATGTATTCTTTCTCCCATTATGTACAGCTTTCCTACCATACTGCCAAGGTCTACCCAACAAAATATGACATACATCCATAGGCATAATATCACACAATACTTCATCATAATAAGATCCAATATGAATATTCACCAAACAATTTTCACTCACCAGTATCTTATGATCATCCTAAATCCATGCTATCTGATAGGGCTTAAGGTGTTTCAATGTTTCCAATTTCAGCTTAGTCACCATCTCCTCTGAAACTAGGTTATCAGAACTACCATTACCAATTACAACTTTACAACATTTACCTCCTGATTTGCATCTGGTTCTAAACAAACGTTTCTTCTATGGTGGTTCCTCATTTGTCTCTACTTGAAATAGTGATCTCCTCATCACAAGTGACTCTCCTTTCTCAGGTTTTCCAACTGAACTCGATGATCCAACAAGTTCTTCTTTTACATAGGCTGCTCTTCCACTGTTCTCTATTTTCTTGTTTGTGCTCCCTTGATTACATTCAAATGCTCTATGTCCTTCACCTCCACACTTAAAGCAAGTTCATCTGAATGTTCTCCTAGCAGGTCCTCTTCCTTCTCTTCTATATCCTTCACTCGGATATGGATTAGGATTTCCTCTGCGGTACAGAGTTCCATCATCTCTTTGGTATGCATTGTTATCTCTGTCCTCCTTCTTGAATGTGTTCTCTTGTCTGTTCTGCTCCACATATGATCTCTCTCCTCTGAAAAATGTTCTACCTCTCTAAAATTTACCTCCTCTACCTCTCTGTCTTTGATCATGCCTCTTATTCAACTTTTCTTCAACCTTCGGGGAAAATTAATATGCTTCTTCTAGTGTTTTCTTCCTTACCAAACTCAGTTCTTCTTGAATGTTCAATCTCAGTCCATTGACGTATCTAGATACTTTCTCCTTGATTGCTTCACTATGTCCTATCCTTATGATCATCTTGTGGAATTCTTCAGTATACTCCACATATTTCTTCTATTGTCTCAGGTTTTGCAATCTCTTCAATAGTTCGAACTCATAGTCAGCAGGTATAAACTGATTCTTTAATTTTGTCACCATTCTGTCCCACTTTATAATCTTTTCTTTTCCTCTTCTATTTCTATCCAACTAAACTTCTTTCCACCATATAGCAGCATGTCGTTTCAACTTTGTCTTTGCAAATTTCACCTTCTCCGGATCTTCAACTTCTTCATACTCAAAGTATTCTCCCATGTCATTTATCCAGTCAATCAATTCTTCAGGACTCAAATTGCCAGTGTAATTAGGTACATCCACTCTAGGCATTTTTCTAATTTTTGAAATAGCTCGCAACATCTTGACTTCTTCTTCTTCTTCTTCTTCTTCTTCTTCTTCTTCTTCTTCTCCTCCTCATCCTAGGGTTTCACCATTTTGATCAGTGGATTGAAATTCTTCATCATCATCACTTTCAACATTAGGTCTAGGTGTAAGTCCTCTTCGCCTATCTTCTTCAATAGCATCCAAGCAAACTCACATGGTTTTCATCATTTCCATCATCTCATCCATTCTACTAGCCATTTTCGCAATAGCAAGGATTCTCCTCGATGGCATTTTCCTAAGATCAAGTGCAATTGCCTCAAATTCAGTGATTGAGCTACAAGGTGACAACTATCTCACATTCGGTGATTGGTTGCAACACAAGTAACATGCCTTGGATTCGGTGATTTGTTCACAACAAGATCTTACGAAATTCTTTTGCCAACTTTGCTCAAATTGCTCCCAAAGATTTGAACTTTCACTCTGATACCACTTGGTGTAGTCACAGTTAGGAGGGTCCACAAAGTGAACTATCCAGACCATGCAACTAGAGTAAACACAATGGAAATAACTTCAAAGCTACAAAGAAAATGCAAATTCAGTCATTCAATATATCATAGAATTCAAATATAGATTAGCCAGCAACATGCGGGCTTACAATTAGGGCTTAAAGGCCTAATTACAAAAATACAGAATATGCACAAGATATGGCTTTGAAGCTCCTTCGTAAAGAATTCCAACTATCAACTTATAAACTATGCTAACTTGTTTCCTAGGCATCTGTTACATCATTTTATATCATCTCTAAAACCAAAGATTCTTCCGCGTTGGCTAAGGAAGATCACAAACTCCAATAAAAGAGTTGTAATGTGTGTACACAGATAGGTCAGACCTAAATGAATAGAGTTCCTCTGCAAATGAATGGAATGATGTGTGGATCTCAAGGAAGGTCAGCTATGAACCAAACAACATTGAATGATGTGTAATTTAGGTTCGCAAGTCGTGAAATGTTCTGCAAGTCTTCTCCTTCAGCTAATTATCTGAGATTGTCAGGATGTTCTGTTCTGAGAAAATGATCAATCTTCTGATAGCGATATCTTACTGGTACCTGATCCAAATACTCTAAATTTTGGATATGATGTGCATGAATGTGTCTAGATGCTATGTCTAACTTTACAAGATTTGAAATGCAGCTACATTAGAATACGAATCAAAATATAGAAACTGCTACTGACAGAACTGACTGAACTGAACTAGAAAATGAAAAGAAAAAAACTAAAATGTAAATGTTTTTGGTTGATGCAAGATTGCTCTTAAACCAGGGATGCTCCTACATCACTCCATCTTCACTCTAATAAAGTGCAACTTGGTCACAATCATATTGAATGTGTTTAGGTGCTTAGCTACAAAAATAGCATCCTCCATCCTAAGGGTATACAAATTCGTTCTTAGGAAAATTTTATTTAGTAGGGATTTGGCTTGATAAATCTCTCATCTTTTTTCAAAGAGCTATTATGGTGCAGTCACAGTAGGAGGGTTCATAGAATAAACTGTCTGGACCGTGCAGCAAGTTTCAACACAATGGAAACAACACAAGAATATAGAAAAGATGCAGATTCAGTCATTCAATATATCAAAGAATTCAAAATAGAGATCCGTCGACAACATGTGGGCTTACAATTACAACTGACAGGCTTGATTACATACATGCGCAAGATAAAGCTTTGAAGCTCCTTCACACAAAAACTAAACTATCGATCTTTCTAATGTGAATAGCTTGATAACTACTTTCCTAAGAATCTATTACATCTTTATATATCATTTTCAGACCAATAGACTCCTCCATGTTGGCCACAAGACATCCAGAATCCCGACGAAGAGGTGTAACACGTGTTCTTGGATAGGCTGGACCTACCAGCTTGAAAATCCTTCTCCAACGGATACAATGAAGTGCGAACCTATGAGGAAGGTTGGCCATGAACTAAGGAACATTGTAGAATGAATCACAAGTGTCCGCAAATTGGCCAATGCTCCCAATCCTTCTCCTTCAATTGATTACTCATGACTGTCAGAGAACTTTGCACTAAGAAAACAGAGGATCTTCTAATAGAGATAACTTTTTGGTAGCTAATCTAAATGCTCTAAATTCTTGATATGATGTAGATGAATGAATTTAGATGGTAAGTCCAGATTCATAAGATGTGGAATGTTGAAATCAAACCACAACCTAAGAACTGCTACTAACTGAACTACCTAAACTGAACTAGGAAAATGAAAGAACTAAAATGGAAACAAACTGAAATGCAAATATTTTTGGTTGATGCAAGATTACTCTTGAATCAGGGATGCTCCTGCATCAGGCATCTGGGGTTATTGAAAAAGTGAGTCCCTCACTTTGCTAGGCTAGGAGAGAACCAAGACGGTCCACCTCGGCCTAAGAAATCCATGATGAATCTTCTTCTGGTCTGCCTTTCCACTTCACAAGATATTCATTGTATTGTCTTCCTTTAGTGCTGCATCTAACTCTGCTATCCAAAATGTCTTCAATTTGTTCTGGTGCTTGCTATGGTAACTGTTCCTTCAAGTCTTCTTCCATGCTATCACTGAACTTTGCTTCATGATACTAGTAAAGGTCTGCAATGTTGAAAATAGGTGAAATACCCAATGTCTCTGGTAATTCCACTTCATATGCATTTCATGAATCAAATTTCCTGAGTATCTTACAAGGTCCAAACTTCTTCATGATCTTCAATTTGTTATATGTCCCAACTAGAAATCTTTCTTTTCTCAAATAGACCATTACTTCATCTCCAACTTCAAATTCTTTGTGTCTTCTCTTCTCATTTGTCTTCTCTTTGTACTTACTGTTCATATTTTCTAAATGCTTCTTCACCTGATTATGGACTACCTTCATATGATCTGCAAATTCCTCTCCTTCTGTACTTCTCTTTTCTTCCATGCTAATGTCTCTCAATTTTGCAACTCCTCTAGGATTCACTCCGATAAGAATCTCAAAAGGTGTTCTTCCAATACTCCTATTGACTGATTTATTGTATGCAAACGCTGCTTGTGAAAGAATCAAATCCCAATTGCCTGTCTTCTCTCCAACCAAACATCTCAATAAGTTTCCCAAACTCCTATTTACTACCTATATCTATCTATTTGTCCATGAATGAAAAGTAGAACTGAACTTCAAATCTGCCTTCATCTTCTTCCAAAGTTTTCTCCAAAAGTATCCAACAAACTTGGTATCTCTGTCTAAAACTATACTCCTAGGTAATCCATGCAATCTCACAATCTCCTTGAAAAAAAGATCAGCCACACGCAGTGCATCAGTTGTCTTCTTGCAAGGTATGAAATGAGCCATCTTTGAAAATTTGTCAACCACTACAAATATTGAATCATGTCCTCTCTGTGTCTTAGGTAGTCCCATTACAAAATCCGTGCTTATGTCTTCCCAAGGTTTCTCCGATACTGTTAAAGGTTTATAAATCTATTGTTCTGACTACTCCCTTTTGCAACTTGACAAACTCTACAACTTTGAACAAACCTCTTAACATCCTTATGAATCTGAGGCCAAAAGTATTTTTCACCTACCAAAGCCACTATCTTATCAATGCCAAAGTGTCCTGCCAATCCACCACTATGCTTCTCCCTAATCAAGTTGTCTCTCATTGAACTTCTAGGTATGCACAACTGACTTCCTTTGAACAACATGTCTTCTTGAATGAAATAGTCCAACCACTTGCTCCTATCTCTCAAAACAAGTTCCTTACATGATTTCCAAGGCTTTGCAAAATCAGTGTCTCCCTCATACATGTTCTTTAATTCATCAAAACCCAACACTTCAACTCTCATTTCTGTTAACAAGTTTCTTCTTCTACTTAAGGCATTAGCAACTTTGATTTACCACTCCTATGCTTCAACACAAAAGTATAACTCTGCATGAACTCTACCCATCTCATATGTCTCTGATTCAACTTACCTTGACTATTCAAATATTGCAAAGCTTGATGATCTGTATACAACACAAACTCCTTAGGCAACAAATAATGTCTCCACTTCTTCAAGGCTTGGATTATGGCATAGAACTCTTGATCATAAACTGAATATCTTTTCCTTGCATCATTCAGCTTCTTACTAAAATATGCTACTAGTCCACCCTCTTGACTTAACACTGCTCCAATTGCATTTCCACTAGCTTCACAATCAACTTGAAAGACCTTATTGAAATCTGGTAATGCCAAAATAGGTTGTTTTGTCACTTTATACTTCAACAACTCAACTTTTATCTGCTCCTACTATCCACTTGAAATCTTTTCTGTCACCTCTCATTATCTCTATCATAGGGTTACAAATTGAACTAAAATTTTTGATGAACTTCCTATAGAAACTAGCCAAACCATGAAATGATCTAACATCTCCAATGCTCTCTGGTGTAGGCCATTCAACAATTGCTTTCACTTTCTTAGGGTCCATCTTCAATCCTTTTGTAGAAATTACAAAAGCCAAATATACCAACTCTTCTTTCATGAAACTACACTTCTTGATGTTTATCAGCAATTTCTTTTCTCTCAACCTATGCAAAACTTGTATAATATGCCACAAATGTTCTTCTTTTGTCTTATTGAAAATAAGAATATCATCCAAGTACACAATCACAAACTTAGCCAAGAATTTCTTCAGAACTTCATTCATCAACCTCATGAAAGTACTTGGTGCATTTGTCAATCCAAAAGGCATCACTAACCACTCATACAATCCTTCATTTGTTTTGAAAGCAGTCTTCCATTCATCACCTTCTCTAATTTTGATCTGATGGTATCCACTCTTCAAATCTATCTTTGTGAAATATCTTGCTCCACTCATGCAATCCATAATATCATCCATCCTAGGTAAAGGAAATCTATACTTAACTATGATCTTTCTTATTGCTCTAGAATTAGTACACATTCTCCATTCTCCATCCTTCTTCAGTGCTAACACTGTAGGTACTGCACAAGGACTCAAACTTTCTCTAATCAAACCTTTCCTCAACAACTCTTGTATCTGTCTATTCAATTCTTCACTCTCTGCTGGTGTCATCCAGTGTGCTATTTTTTTAGGCAAACTTGCTCTTGGTATAAGATCCATGTGATGACTGATACTCCTTATAGGTGGTAATCCTTTAGGTACATTATCTGATATGATGTCTTCATACTCTGTCAGCAATTCTCTTATATCCTCCAGTTATTCTTCTATCTCTTTCTTCAATTCTTTAGGCTTCTTAGGAATCAAGGCAAAACACATATTCTCATGTCTCAAACCATCCAAAAATTTCCTTCCATCTACCAAACAAATTCTAGCATTTCCACATAC
This sequence comes from Cunninghamia lanceolata, assembly GCA_027924645.1. Classification (NCBI taxonomy): domain Eukaryota; kingdom Viridiplantae; phylum Streptophyta; class Pinopsida; order Cupressales; family Cupressaceae; genus Cunninghamia; species Cunninghamia lanceolata. The sequence goes on from BSBN01001285.1 coordinate 2,987,524, forward strand.
TTCACTCTTAGGATCATCCTCCAAAGGAATCAAGGTAATTCTCTTTCCATTTGCTATTATGGTATATGTATTCTTTCTCCCATCATATTGCCAAGGTCTACCCAACAAGAAATGACAAACATCAATAGGCATAATATCACACAAGACTTCATCATGATAAGATCCAATATGAAATTTCACTAAACATTGTTCACTCACCAGTACCTTATGATTATCCTAAATCCATGCTATCTAGTAGGGATTAGGGTGTTTCAATATTTTCAACTTTAGCTTAGTCACCATCTCCTCTGAAACTAGATTATCTGAACTACCACTATCAATCACAACTTTGCAACACTTACCTCAGGATTTGCATCTTGTTCTGAACAGACTTTTCATTTGTGATGGTTCCTCAATTGCTTTAATTTGAAATAGTGCTCTCCTCATCACCAATGATTCTCCTTTCTCTGGATTGCCAACTGAACAAGGTGATTTAATAGGTTCTTCTTCAACATAGGTTGCTCTTCCACTGTTCTCTATTTTCTTGCTTGTACTACCCTGATTACATTCAAATGCTCTATGTCCTTCACCTCCACACTTAAAACAAGTACCTCTAAATGTTCTCACTTGTTTTGCTCTGGATAAGATCTGTAATGTCCTACCTCTCAGAAATTTACCTCCTCTGCCTCTCTACCTTTGATCATGTCTCTTACTCAACTTCTCTTCAAATTTTAGTGCAAACTAATATGCTTCTTCCAAAGAGGTCATCCTTATCAGGATTAGCTCTTCCTGAATGTTCAATCTTAGTCCATTGATGTATCTAGCCACTTTCTCCTTTCTTGCTTCACTGTGTCCTATTCTTATGATCATTTTATGAAATTCTTCAGTATACTCCTTAACAGATTTCTCCTTCTATCTCAAGTTTTGCAATCTCTTCAATAGCTACAGCTCATAGTCAGCAGGTATGAACTGATTCTTCAACTTTGTCACCATCTGGTCCCACTTTGTAATCTTTTCTTTTATTGATCGTGCTTCTGGATTTGACTGTGTTAATTATTTTTCCCTCAACGTTTTGAATCACACACAGTGATCCATCATCAGGAGAAAAAGAGCAAGAGAAGAGAAGTAAAATCTTGCTCTTGCTCTTTTTCTCCTAATGATGGATCACTGTGTGTGATCTTACTCTTGCTCTTTTTCTCCTGATGATGGATCACTGTGTGTGATTCGAAACGTTGAGGGAAAAATAATCAACACAGTCAAATCTAGAAGCATGATCAATAACATCATGGACTGTGGAAAACTAATGACTACTATCTTTTCTTTTCCTCTCCTATTTATTTCCAACTGAACTTCTTTCCACCATATAGCGGCATGTCCTTTCAACTTTGTCTTTGCAAATTTCACCTTCTCTAAATCTTCAGTTTCCTCTTATTCAAAGTATTTTTCCATGTCATTTATCCAATCAATCAATTCTTCTGGATTCAAATTACCAGTATAGTTTGGCACATCCACTCTAGGTCTTTTCCCAATCTTTGAAATAGCTCATAACATCTTTACTTGATTTGATTCTTCTTCTTCATTGCCTTCTAGGGTTTTGCCAATTTGTTTAGCAAATTGAAATTCTTCTTCATCATCACTTTCAACATTAGGTCTAGGTGTCAATCATCTTCGCCTATCTTCTTCAACAACATCCAAATGAATTCACATTGTTCTCATAAATTCCATCATATCATCCATTCTATTAGCCATTGTACCAACAAGAGGAACTCTCTGCAGTGGCATCTTCCTAGGATCAAGTGCAAACTGCCTCAAGTTGGTGATCGGGCTACAAGCGACAACTGCCTCTCAATCAGCGATCGGTTGTGCACCAATAACCTACCTCGGATCGGCAATCTACTTACAACAAGAGCTTACAGAATCCCCTTCACCAATCCACTCCAAAGAATCAAACTTTCACTCTGATACCACTTGGTGCAGTCACGGTAGGAGGGTTCACAGAATGAACTGTCCGGACCGTGCAGCAAGAGTAAACACAACAGAAACAACACAAGAATATAGAAAATATGTAGATTCAGTCATTCAGTATATCAAAGAATTCAAATTAGAGATCCACCAGCAACATGCAGGCTTACAATTATGACTCACAAGCCTAATTACATACATGTGCAAGATAAAACTTTGAAGCTCCTTCGGACAAAAACTAAACTATGGATCTTTCTAATGCGAATAGCTTGATAACTACTTTCCTAAGGATCTATTACATTTTTATATATCATTTCCTGACCAATAGACTCCTCCACATTGGCCACAAGAGATTCAGAATCCCGACAAAGAGGTGTAACATGTGTTCTTGGATAGGTCACACCTATCGGCTTGAAAATCCTTCTCCAACGGATACAATGAAGTGCAGACCTATGAGGAAGGTCAGCCATGAACCAAGGAACATTGTAAAATGAATCACAAGGATCCGCAAGTCGGCCAATGCTCCCAATCCTTCTCCTTCAATTGATTACTCATGACTGTCAGAGAACTCTGCACTGAGAAAATAAAGGATCTTCTGATAGTGATAACTTTTCGGTAGCTGATCCAAATGCTCTAAATTCTTGATATGATGTAGATGAATGAATTTAGATGCTAAGTCCAGATCCGCAAGATGTGGAATGTTGAAACTGGACCACAAGCTGAGAACTGCTACTGACTGAACTCCTTGAACTGAACTGGGAAAATGAAAGAACTGAAATGCAAACAAACTGAAATGTAAATGTTTTTAGTTGATGCAAGATTACTCTTGAATGAGGGATGCTCTTGCATCATATTCTAGTTACTTCTTCATGTATATTTAACAACACAAAGTCTTCAAAATAGAGCTTGGTGAGACCCTTTTCTTTTCTATCCAATACGTTCTAGTTCTCTTAATTCATTGCAATGGGTTTGGACCTAGATATGGCAATTTCCATAGGTCTCTATCTACAAGCATATCGTCCATCTTGAACTTCCAAAGCTCAAATTTAGTTCTATGAACTTCCCCATCTCTATCATTGTTGTACTTGCCATTTTTCTTGCAACAAGATATCATTCTATGCAATCTCACACTCAATCCAAGATTAGTACAAAAAACCCTTGTCCCTAACACCCAGAATCTGAGGTGACCAAGCTCTGATAGAAAATGAAAGGAAGAAGAGGTTTGGAATATGCTTACTACACTAATCTATGAGTGGAGTTAAAAAATTAAACTAATCATATAGTTATAAAGAATAAACACAAAAATAAAATACCATAATAGAGTGATTTACATGGGGAAAACTCTTTTGAGAGAAAAAAACCACACTCCAAAGCAATGTATTATTTAGTAATCAATGGTTACAATACACTTGCACAGTTTAAGTCTTTATAGGAGTATCAACAACAAGTGATCTAGAGTAATTCTTAAATCATAACAATACCTACAAAACTCACTATCAAACCTCCATCTCAAGCACTCAATAAATAGGAGAAGCTTGATACATAAAACCAACAAATGTTAATTAGAAAACCATGAGCTAAAACCATCCAAAATGTGTCACTCAAATTCCTAATAAAATCTAATGCCCTAATCCCAAGATGAGTCCACAAGCTAAAGATAACATATTCCTTCCACCTTCCATAAGCTCGTCATAGTGCACTCACCAAGTTGGGTGCTCCATTTTAGCTCTATTATATCTATTCAAAGATGCCTAAGGATGTGTCATAACATACATTAAATAAGTTGTCAACAAGTGTAACTCCCTCTTACAAATCTCTTATGTGTTGTAGATGTTCTTAGATTTTGATGTGGGATGCCCAACTTCTGGATGCCATAACTTTTGATCTAGGAATCCAATTGAGCCCCCCTTTTCTAAATTGTAGATCTCAAAGAGGTCCACATCACCATAACCCACTTTCTCTGGTTATGACTCATTTCAACATCTTTGAGGCCATAAGCAACCTCTATAGCTCAAAACTTAGGTTTTTCCATTATGTAACCTAAAAATTATATTTTTTGTGTTCTTAACATTAGGATGCAAGGTTGAGACACCTTTCCTAATAGTTGTAGCCTAAAAATACTCTCCACTATGCACATGTTCCCTTATTTCAAAAATAATGTTGTAACACAAAAAATATAGCTTATGTGAAGATATTAGAGATAGATGGGAATCATGTCTAATATTTTAAAGTTTTTTATTTTGGCTAATATTAGTATTAGAATAATACTTTAAGGATTCTATGATAAAAATGGATCAATTATTAATCTAAATGCTTGATTTATATTATTCATGCTTTAATAAATTGATGTCTTATATTTGATCTTAATACATATTTAGAGATAATGTTAATTCAATTTATGGGTTGAGACTAATATTTATTTAGAATAATAATTTTGGGTAAATGCTTTCATATTAACATTTGTGCATATTAATGTTAATTCAGGTATTCATGATTTGTAACACCTCAACTAAGCAACCCAAAAACAAACCCAATTTTTATTTATATTTATATTTGTCATAAGCTTTACTGCTTAAGACACTAACAAATTTATCATGATGTAGACTACATCAATATCACATGCACAAATCATGGAGCATTTGCAGGGATAAACTTCTTGTAAAATGTACGTTACTAAGTAATTTTAGACTTGGTATGTTAAGTTCAGGCAAGTACCTATGGTGCAAATTATTCAATGTAAGATCAATGGCTCAAGGCTAAATGACCCAATTCCTTAAAGTGTAGCAAACTTTAGCCATTGTATCTTGTGCTTGACATGTGGCCAACTGAAGTAGTCTCTCAACTCTCACACGACCCAAATATCCTAATTTATTTGGTTCTCTAGTTTCAAACTTCACCCACGGAATGCTTCGATTTTGCATATGGATGCAAACTTATATAAATTTTGATTTACTCAATTTCTCATGTTCAAAATATTTATGATTTTATTTTTGAGACATCTAGTGGACTTCAAATCTTGTCCTATCTTAATAGTTCAATTTCAAGGTCAAATTTCAAATCCACCCAGTGTGAGGTGTGGCTATCTTATTGGCCTGAGGTATTTGTATATGTGATCATATGGACTTGCGTTGTAAAAGAACATATTAAATTGTGCCATGTGAGCTCATCTTTGACAAAAGTGGTAAGTCCATTAAATTTTATTTAGTGCTCATGCATTTTAAATACCATGAAACATCGAGGCCTATGTGCCAACTTTTGGTGAGCCTCAACCCATTGACTGAGCTATTACTAGGCACTAGTCCTCACCCATTGTCTCCCTATACATAGTTGATCGTTGTGAAGTTTTAACTTTCGAATATACTTGGTTCAAGGTGTTAATATCTTATTGGCTTAAAGTATTTGCATAAGTAGTCATATGTGCTCATATCATAAAATAAAATATCAAATTGGAGGACATAAACATACGAATGAGCCATACCTATATAATGACATCAAATAATGTGTTTGTTGTTACATTTCTTGAAAAGCATAACACATTTGAGGTTATGTATAAATGAGGAGATCTAACATTATATGCACCAAAACAATTATTAAGTAGACATGATAATAACAAGATAGTAGGTAGTGATAGGAAATAACAAAGATAGGTAACTGACATAACAATAGAACTTATTAAACAATATATTGTAAAATTTAATCTTATTATCCTTCTAAAAATATATAATTAAAAATTATATTTTAAAATTGATAACATAAAATAATAAGCATAACAAAACTATAATAAATAAATTAAATACAAACTAATTTAAAAAAAAAATTCTACAAATAAATACCAGAACAACATTTATATATTCCTTAAAATGCAATAGTAATATCTCCCTGCAATGGAGCGTCTGAAATTAGCCGTTGAGCAACGTACCATAAAAAACATTGAGTCGTTGAGGAACTCTATAAATACCTAGTATACTCCATTCATTTTTCAGTTCATATCGTGTTCATTTTGTGTTTTGTTTTTTGATTTGAGATATTTTTTCCCTTTTTGTTTCCGCATTTTGTATTGTGTTTCTCTTTTTGGTCTTGGACTGTATGTTTATGTGGTTGCTCTGCTCTGTTTGTTTATGTGGTTGCTTGTAAAGAAGTTTGAAGTAAAGCCATGGAAGCAAACGGAGGATGCATCTCACGAGCTGGTAAGTTTGATTTGAAAAATTTTCTTGTTTATGTTCTTGAATTTTTTTAGAGTATTAACCTAGAAATTTCTCTATAAAATTTTCCCCAGTTTTTGGAGAATTTAGAAATTTGCTTTTGATTGACCTCCTTAGTTTGCAGAATAGTATGATGCAAATTTGAATATACCTTAAAAGTAAGATCTATCATTTTAAATAAATATGTTCTATTAATTTTTCTAGCTTAGGCAAATCTGCCCTTTCTTTTCAGAAGGAAAACCTTAATGAGTTTTGTTAGGGTGTAGAAAATCATATTACATGAACGGCACTGTTAATTTTTTCTTGCTGAAGATTAGGGCTCTGCTATTTTTTCCTCAGTTGCTTCCATTAATGAATGTAGGATTTGCTTAGGGTTTAGAAATTATTTTGGATGAATGTACTTAATTAAATCTTTTCTAATTAATGTGGTTCTGGTAGGTGCCAGAAAATTATTTGGCATCATTGTGAGGTTTTGTCAGGGTTTAGAGACGAGTAAAGTTTGGTTATGTTTTCTTCCTCTGATCACCATTAATTAATGTACATTTATTTTTTTAAAATACTGATGAAAGACCCGTTGAATTTGAACTTAAGGCCGGGAATGGAGGGCTGGTATATTTGGTAGGGCAGCCCTGAACCATGAATTATATATATATACACAGTCAATTTTATGTAGTGAAGAGTTGCTTCGGATTTAAAATATTATTCTTATCTTAGCAGTTTGCTCAGGTGTATATATACTCTGTTAATTAGTCCCTTACTTAACTAATGTTTTCATCTGCATAAATTCTGTTAGTTTGGAAAAAAAAAAAAAAAAAGTGCCCCACAAAAAATTGAACAGATTTTTAATTCTATTATTTTCTTCAATTAAAAATTAGCTATTATTTATTTTTTATTTGGTTCTGTCTATTTTCTGGAGGGATTTCTTAATTTTGCATTTGTTTAAATCAAGAAAAAATAATCTCATAAAATTTATAATGTTAATGTCAAAGTATTACTATTGACAGGTGGCATCTGTGCATGCCTGGGCTGACAGGTGTAGCCTGGATGATGGTAAAGGCATAATTTGAAATGTTCTTGCTCAATATCTGTTTTACCTGTTAAAGCCAAGAGCTCAAGCTAGTTTTTTTATTTAACTACTTGAAATTGTTGCTGTCAATGCAAGGGTTAGCATTGCCAGCTTTTCTTGGTAGGTAGTTTTTATCGGCCAAGTATTTTGAAGAAAATGTGGAAGTCTAGATGGCTAATGTTTCCATGTTTGAATTATTTTGTGCTTGTCTCAGAGAAATAGTGGCTTGAATGTTGGTCTTTCTTGTCTTATGATTTGAGATTTTTTGAAATTTTCTTGCATTTATTTCTATTTGGCCGTGTAGTGTTTTGTTCCTCATTGTAAGATGGAGAATGTGAAGACATAATTCTGAAAATTTCTTTTTGGACCTCAATCTCCAAAAAAATTACTACTCAGACGCATTCCTTCCGAATAGCCTCAGCCTTCATTAGAATATTTAAAGCAAATCTTTAGGCGCGTTAAGAAACCTGAAATAGAATAGCACAGCTTCTAGTCACATTTAGTTTGGAATGCCTTCCAGTGAATGCAAGTTTTGTGTACAGGCCTACAAAATGTGTCTTTGGGTTAAGACGAGTTTTCTTTCCAGTGAGTGTGACTCTCCATCCATCACAACGCTTGAAGTCTTGTCAGTCTGGTAAAACTCACTATTAGGAATATGGCTGGGAGCCTCATGCGTGAAGTAAAGTGAGTGTCAGGACAGTTACACTGTCAGATTCCTATTGGGTGTCTTCCATGACATTTCTGTGCATTTGAATGCTTTTACCTCAAATTGTGTGTTTTCATGTAATTGTTTGAGTTGCTTCCGCTTTTCTTGAACTTAATATGGTGAATGTTGTTGGGGTTTTTAGGTAGGGTTTAGGGACACTGCTGCATTGGACTTTGAAGAGGGCGCGTGGCAGGTCGCAACAAAGATGATGTTGAAGAAGAAGCAGCTATCACTATGGTTTGTTTCATCATACCATCTAAGTTTTCCTCTCCTTAGACTTTTGGTTACTTCTCTAAGCCAGCATTTAATTCCCTTTTATTGTTTATTTGGCATATAGAAAACATTTTGTAATTGTTCTCATTATAAGGACCAAATTATGCGCATGGTTATGATACTATATTGGCGGTCACATGTTCGAATCCGGAGAGGCTTAAGGGTAAGGGTTCTTATACACTAATTCTTAAGGGTAAGGGTTCTTATACACCAATTCATTGTTTTGCTTGGCTGTGGCCTAAAAGACACCCTTATCTTTTTACTTTTTATAAGCTTGTTGCAATGGATTTAATGCCAGATGAAGCTAAAAGCAATTCACCCACTATTCATAGATGATGCCATTTTTGTGACGCTTATGCATTTTAAAATTAAACAATTAACTCGCAGAATTCTAAAATCATAGATGGTGGGATGGTGTTGAGTGTTTCAAATCTCACAGAAATTTTCATTTCCATGCCAAAAAAATTAGAGGAAGTCACAGTTCACTCCATTTAAATCTATTTTCTCATGGTTCAGTTTATGCTGAACATACTGTTCCAAAGTCTATGGACACAACACAATCATAGAGCTTTTTCTAACAGGGAAGCTTAGTCTTCCTACTGTCCGGGCAAATTGAATTAATTAGTTTTGTCGATGTTAGGGACAAGGTAATGATCAAAAGTCCTTCCTCCCTCTTTTTTTTTTAAAAAAAAAATATTGAATTGGATAGAAAAAAAAAAAAATGGGGATTTGTTGTCATAAACATACTGATTGAAACATACTTATTGAGTGAGGTTAAATAATATTTATTTCAATTTAGAAGCCTCTTCTGCAGCTGCAGTTCAAGCCATATAAATTATTTTTTTGGATGTAAATTTTTAACAAATGAAAAGGATTTAAAATTTAGACTGACAACTATTTCTCAGATATTCAGGATTTTCTACAATTACTTCCTGTACTTTCTTTGACAACAAGCTGAATCATGTCAAGGGGCGATGATCCTGTATTTTTGAGTGTTGATTCCCATGCTCTGTAGTAGTTGCAGCAATGCAAATAACTCTCTAGGTACGGTATTGGGTTTAACCTAGCTAAATGGGTATATTAAGTTAGATGTAATTCCTTTGATAAGTTTTTGAGAAAAGTGTTTTGTCTACTTTTAAAAAGGTTTTAGATGCATGGTGATATAGGCTTTACATGCACGGTGATAAGCTCTTGCACGGTGATAAGCTCTTTTCTAGATCAAGTCTTGGACAATTATAAGTTACATGCATATGAGACAGTCATCCAAATCAGACAAAAAAATCTTAGTTTAGGACTCGGAATGAAAGGAAGAGATTCTATTTGTAACATATGAGTTGTAAAATTCAATAGCATTAAAAAAAATGAATGGCAGACAAAAATATAGTGTATATTCTAATTTTAGGAAAATGGATTGTTTTATTTTATTTAATTACAACTTTGTACCAGTATTTTGGTGGATTATTTTATTATATTATTTTTGAAGTGGATTATTAATTTTTAATGGTTTCAAGTGGATTGTTTTATTAGAAAATTTCAGTGGATTATTTTATTATATTATTTTAAAAGTGGATTATTAATTTTTATGGTTCCAAGTGGATCATTTTATTAGAAAATTCTTTGTAATTGTTTGAATTATCTTAAAGTGGAGTATTTTTAGAGTTTGAAATGGTGCAAATTTAAATATCAAAATTTTATTTAAATGTATGCACATATGTTTAAAAGCTTGATTTTATGTTTGTATCACTTTTTAAAGTGGGTTATATTTTTAGAGTTTGAGTGATATTCACTAAAGCCGTGTAAATTTAAATATCAAAATTTTATTTAATGTAAATTTAAATATTGTAACACACATGATATCTTTGAAAGTTTGATTTTATTTTATTTGTTGAGCTAATATTAATTAATTTAATTTTTAAATTTTGAATAATTCAATATCAATAGATTTTAAAGTTTATTGAGATTTAAGATGGAAGTTAAAATCAAATCATAATCTCTTCCTATTTCTTATGAATTTTATTTGAATTGGAAGTGTGTTTATTTGAACCTTTTGGATGAAATGTTTGTAATGAAGTGTGCTCTTCCTATTTCTTATGGTTTCTATGTGTTTGAGCATTTAATGAGTTGGATGAAATGTTTGTAATATTTGCTTTCACTTTGTAGAAGTGTGATGATGTTGGCCTCACTTATATATTTTATAGATTTTGTTTGAATTGGAAATGTGTTCTTCTTATGGTTTCTGTGTTTGGAAGTGTGATTATTTTGTGCCTTAATGATTTGGATGAAATGTTTGATGTTTGCTTCACTTATATACTTTATAGATTTTGTTTGAATTGGAAGTGTGTTCCTTCTTATGGTTTCTATGTGTTTGGAAGTGTGATTATTTGAACCTTAATGATTTTGATGAAATGTTTGCAATGTTCTTACGATTTCTATGTTCGTAATATTTGCTTCACTTATATGTTTTATAGATTTCCCTTAATGATTTGGATGAAATGTTTGATGTTCGCTTCACTTATATATTTTGTTTGAATTGGAAGTGTGTTCCTTCTTATGTTTTCTATGTGTTTGAAAGTGTGATTATTTGAACCTTAATGATTTGGATGAAATGTTTGTAATGCTCTTCTTATGATTTATATGTTCGTAATAGTTGCTTCACTTATATGTTTTGTAGATTTTGTTTGAATTGAAAGTGTGTTCCTTCTTATAGTTTGTATGTGTTTGGAAGTGTGATTATTTTGTGCCTTATTGATTTGGATGAAATGTTTTCTTATTTCTATGTTCATAATATTTGTTTCACGTATATATTTTATAACTTTTTAAAACTGATTTAACAATTGTAGAAAATCCAAAAGCACATTAAAAATATGAAATAAACAATAAAACACAAAACACTAGATATACGTGGGGAAAAACCCCACACTCCAAAAGCCTGCTCAATGTATTCCAAATCCAATAACAAGATTACATACACTTGTAGAGCAAGTTTATTACAGGAGTATCACCAATAAATAACTCTGGAAAAATTTCGGTAGCATTCCAACAGCATAACAATACTTGCAAACTCACAAGTAAACAACCCTATATGCAAACTACTCCTCAAGCCTCCAATTTATAGACTTCTGGCTATACAAGAAACCATCTGTGGTTTTACAAAACCATGTGCGAAGCTTCTCAGCCAAGATTCTAGTCTAGAAATAAGCTCTTACGTCCAAAATAAAATTATTTTTGACCCTTACAGATGTCATAGAATCTGTCATAATATGCCTAAAAATAGGCCTTCCATAATATACTACCAAGTGGGCATCTTTTGACACCTAATAAACCTATTTTCAAGGCATCAACAATGTTTAACAGCTATAGAAAAATATTAAATGAAAATAACTATTACGGGAAATATGCAAGGTTGAGACACCTCATTTCCCAACATTCTCCCACTTGTCGAATACCTTGCAAGAGCCAGGGGAATAACACCATCATGGATCAACTGCTAGGGGCCAAGAGGCGACTCAGAACACCACCTGAATTTTGTTGTGCTCATGGGCTTAGTTAATGCATTCGCAACATTCGCCACAGTTTCTACCTTTTCCAGCTTCACCCTGCCATCCTCGACCATATCTCTCACGAAGTGATACTGAACATCAATGTGTTTGGTCCTGGCATGAAAAGTCAGGTTCTTCGCAAGGCAGATTGCTCTCTAACTGTCACAATAAACTGTAACTACACCCTATTTCAATCCAATATCTGAACACATGCTTTAGCCAAATGGCTTCTTTACAGGCATGAGTAGCTGCCATGTACTCTGCCTCAGTAGTGTACAAAGGAACCACAGCCTGTCGCTTGCTCATCCAACTGATTGCACTACCATTAAGAGTAAAAACATATGCACTGGTGGACCTTCTACTATCGACATCACCGGCCCATTCTGAATCCACAAAACCACGAATACTCAAGGAATGTTGATCTCCTGTACCATGAAAACAAAGAGTACTCTATTGGACCCCGCAAATATCTGAAGACCCTCTTAACTGCATCCCAATGCCCTCTTCCAGGATTAGACATATAACGAGAAAGAACTCCCACTGCTTTGGCAATGTCTGGTCTTGTACAAACCATAGCATACATTAAACGTCCAACTACACTCTGGTAAGGCACTATGCTCATGTCTTCCATCTTCGATGGAGATGTAGGACATTGTGAAATAGAGAGTTTCGTTCCCAATGTAACAGGAACACAAAGTGGTTTACAATCCTGCATGTTAAACCTTTGCAAAACTGAACAAACATATTTACTCTGGCCAAGCCATAGCTTTCTGTTCTCATGATGTCTTCTGATCTCCATCCCAAGTATGTGTTTTGCTCCACCAAGATCTTTCATTTCAAATTTCGTAGAGTTGAGATTTCAATTCTACAATCAAACCTTTGCCTTTCCCAATCAACATATCATCAACATATAAAGCAATTACCAGGAAATGATCACCATCAGATTTAAAATATACACAGTGATTAGATTTAGATCAGACAAATCCCAAACTCAACAGATAAGTATCAAACTTTTGGTACCACATCGTAGGACTTTGTTTAAGGCCATACAGAGATTTCTTTAACTTACAAACCAACTTGCTTTTACCTTTCACCACGTAGTGCTTTGGCTGTGTCATATAGATTTCTTCCTCCAAATCACCATGAAGGAAAGCAGTTTTCACATCCATTTGTTTGACCTCTAGGTCATAAGTTGCTGCAATAGATAATAAAAATTGAATGGATGTCATTTTAGCAACAGGAGAAAAGATCTCACTGTAATCAATACCTCAACTTGAGATTATCCCTTCACAACCAACTGTGCCTTATACTTTTCAACATTTCCATCTCAACCAATCTTTTTCTTAAACACCCATTTACATCCAACAGGTTTACGTCCTTCAAGCAAAGGTACACGGTCCCATGTATCATTTTTTCAAGGGCTGCCATCTTTTCATCCATGGCAACTTTCCAAGACTCTGCATCATTCATACCCAAAGCCTCTTGCACAGATCTCGATTCATCAATATTAGTATTCAAAGCAAATATACACTTCCAATCATCAGGTGAATACCCATACCTTTCAGGTGGTTGCTTATGCCTTGAGGACCTTCAAACACGCTGAGGTGGAGGTTCTTCCACTTCTTCCTCCTCTTCTCCCTCTTCTGAAGATTCAGAGCTTGATGAGCTCTCCTCAACTTCTTGTCTATCTTGGGGTCTTGATTCAACATTCTCAGGTATAAAAGGAAGTTGAATCACATCTTTTTTCTGTTTAATTTCTTTATGCTATTCTAGCTGAAAAGTAACAGGAAAAGATTTAGTCTCTCTAAAAACAACACTTTTGAAATAAATTACCTTATGTGCAACAGGGTCCCAAAGTTTGTACCCTTTCATACCATAGCTGTAGCCGATGAAGATACATTTGACAGCCTTAGAATCCAACTTTGTTCTCTTCTCCTTAGGCACATGTGCATATGCCTCACAACCAAAAACTCTCAGATGTCTAAGTGAAGGCTTTTTCCCCAACCACTCCTCCATTGGCATTTTATCAACAAGCGTTGATGTAGGAGATCTATTTATCAAATGACAAGCAGTGGTAACAGCTTCAGCCCAAAACTTTTGTTCTAGACCAGCTACACTCAACATGCTCCTAGCCTTCTCCATCAACGTTATGTTCATTCTTTTTGCAACTCCATTCTACCAAGGAGAATACAGAGTTGTCTTTTGTCTTTTAATCCCGCAATCTGTATAGAATCTGTCAAAATCTGGAGAACAGTACTCACTGCCATTATCAATCCTCAAATAATTAAATTTCTTTCCAGAGTGAGTTTCTACCATAGCCTTAAACTCCTTAAAATGACTGAAAATTTTAGACTTACTCTTTAAAAAATATACCCATGTTCTCCTACTGAAATCATCAATGAAAGTAATATAATAAACTGATTTACCAATAGAAGCAACATCAACAGGACCAAATACATCCGAATGGATTAGATCTAAAATACATGAAGACTTATGAGAAGATGAGTAAAACTGAAGACAGTTCTGTTTGCCATAAATACAATGTTCACAAAAATCAAACTCTAGATTGCAATCATTCAAACCTTCAACAAGGTTCTTATTTTTCAGGGCTTTCAAACCCTTCTCTCCAATGTGGCCAAGTCTTTGGTACCATAACATGGTCTTCTCTATAGGCAACTTTGATTCGGTAGACAGAGCACCCTTGGGTACCTAAAAGCCACGACCATCTGCAGAAGAGGAAACCATCTCTTTTTTCAGCGAAGTAGTTTCTGGCTTAATTTTATTAGAAGTGCTATTGCACTCAATCATGCATGCATCAAACTGGTACAATGTACCCAATCTGCTTCCTCTTGCTATAACCATAGCACCTCTCACCATTTTTACACTTGCTTCAGGACACTGTACATGCATACCTGCATCTATTAGCTTGCTAACAGATAATAAATTTCTTACTAGTCCTAGAATGTACAAGACACCATCAAATCTTCTAACTCTACCATCATAAAATTTCACATGAATACTATCACGGCCAACAATGTCAAGGAAATAATTATCACCCAAATATACCTTACCTCCAACATAGTTTTCATACTTACTAAACCAGTTTCTGTTAGGAGTCATGTGGAAAGATGCACCTGAGTCTATCAACCATGCATTATCACCTGCACGAGTGGCCAAGGTTGCAATAAAGGCATCTCCATCTTCCTTTTCAGACTCAGAATCAGAATCTTGCTTCTTCTTCTTCTTTTTCTTCTCTTCTTTACATTCCTTTCGAAAGTGTCCAAATTTGCCACAGTTCCAGCATATTGTCTTGGACTTACCAGGAGATTTTGATCTCCCCTTATTCTTGGACTTAGAATGGCTATGCTACTTCTCATCTTTGCCTCGTTCTTTTGGTCTTCCTCGAACACTCAAAGCCTCTTTGGCATTCAGGGAGGCCTTCCTTCTCATCTCTTCAGAAAGTAGAGAACCAACAACATCCTCCATCTTCATAGTGACTGAAGTGCTCCCAATGGCCATGACTAGGTTGTCCCATGAGTCTGGTAGTGAACACAACAAAGTTTGGCACCTTTCTTCTTCATCCATTTTCATCCCAACTGAGGTCAACTGAGTCACCAACATATTGAATGTTTCCAGATGCTCAAAAATTTGTCCACCATCTTCCATTCTCAAAGAATACAACTTCTTCCTCAAGAAAATTTTATTTGCTAAAGATTTAGCTTGGTATATCTCACCCAACTTCTTCCAAAGCTTCTTCAAAGTGGATTCTTCATGGACATTTATCAAAATCGAGTCTGCAAGACACAGTCTTATGAGACCTTTAACTTTTCTGTCTAGTACATCATATTTTGCAGTGAATGTTGAATCCGTAGGCCTCTGGACATTTTCATCCACCGCATCCCATAGATCCCAATCAATCAACAAATCTTCCATCTTCAACTTCCACATTTCAAAGTTTGTGCCAGAAAAATTTTCAACCTCCATTCTCCCAGATGTGCTTGCCATCTAAAAATGCCTGCAACAAGATCATAAAGTATCCTCTGCACAAGCTCCCACTCAAACCTTGATTAGCACAAAAAACCCAACAACCCACAATGGAAACCAAAGGTGATCGGGCTCTAATACCACTTGTAAGGAAGTTAAAGTAGCGGAAACAACTTCCTATGCCAATCTTGAGGAGAGACAATAGACAAAACTTTTTAAAACTGATCTAACAATTGCACATTAAAAACATGAAATAAACAATAAAACACAAAACACTAAATATACGTGGGGAAAACCCTTTCCAGTGAAAAACCCCACACTCCAAAAGCCTGCTCAATGTATTCTAAATCCAATAACAAGATTACATACATTTGCAAAGGAAGTTTATTACAAGAGTATCACCAATAAACAACTTTTGAAGAATTCTGGTAGCATTTCGACAGCATAACAATACCTGCAAACTCACACTATGCAAACTACTCCTCAAGCCTCCAATTTATAGACTTTTGGCTATACAAGAAACCATCTGTGGTTTTACAAAACCATGTACGAATCTTCTCAGCCAAGATTCTAGTCTAAAAATAAGCTCTCACGTCCAAAATGAAATCCCTTATTTTTGACCCTTACATATGTCATAGAATCTGTCATAATATGCCTAAAAATAGGCCTTCCATAATATACTACCAAGTGGGCATCTTTTGACACCTAATAAACCAATTTTCAAGGCACCGACAATGTTTAATAGCTGTAGGAAAATATTAAATGAAAATAACTATTACGAGAAATATGCAAGGTTAAGACACCTCATTTCCCAACAAAAAGAAAGATCTACATATCTACATTTGGGTGTAAAGTAGGTCAACCTCGCTTATGGTGTCCTAAAAGTGATTCCTTTGGTCTACCACTATTGTTATTGTTTATGATATGACTGCCTAACAACTATCTACTTCCATAGTGTTTTCTAGGTGTCATATCCTGATTGACGGATATGAAAGTTCGTAAATTATGGTGAGGTAAAATTCCAGGATGCCTCATTAAAATTCATTGCAATTCCAAGAAATCTAGAGATTATTCTAAGATTCAAAAAACACAAATTAAATGCCAAAGTTAACTCAAACTACTTAAAAGAAGACACTTCATCCAAACTGAAATAAGAAGTTAGAAAGTAAATGCAAAAAATGCATGAACACTTAAAAGCATAATGAGTGCTAAAAATACATGCACACTTAAAAGCATAATGAATGCCACAAAATACAAATTAAATTTAAAACCACAAAAAGTGAATACCCAAGTTCAAAGGAAAAAATCGAAGACACAAACACAATACACACAAAGTCCAAAGGAAAAAATTGTTCATCCAAAAAGCATATGTATGTGAAACACACTTCATCCAAAGCATAAGAAATAGTTTAAACACACACAAAGGCCAAAGCAAACAAATTGAGCCAATTTTCACACTTTAAAAATAAATTAAAAGAAGACACTTCATCCAAACCAAAATAAGAAGTTAGAAAGTAAATGCAAAAAAATGCATGCACACTTAAAAGCATAATGAATGCCAAAAAATACAAATTAAATTTAAAACCACAAAAAGTGAATACCAAGTTCAAAGGAAAAAAAAACGAAGACACAAACACAATACACACAAAGTTCAAAGGAAAAAAATTGTTCATCCAAAAACCATATGTATGAAACACACTTCATCCAAAGCATAAGAAATAGTTTAAACACACACAAAGTAAAGGCCATAGCTAGCACACTTCATCCAAAGCATAGAAGTTTGAAGTTCAAACAAACACAAATTAAGCCAAATTTCACACTTTAAAAATAAATAAAATGACAATGTTAAACACACACACAGCACTTCAAAGAACACGAATTGCATGGCTCACACACATCAAACAACATTTCAAATAACACAAAGTGCATGGATCACACACATCAAAACTCAAAGTAGATGCCAAAGCTTAAGGTCAAAGTTTGAACACACTTCATCGAAGGTACAATAAGAATTAGAAAGTAAATGGAAAAAACACATGCACACTTGAAATCACACAATGAACACACATCAAAACAAAGACAAATGCCAAAGTTAAACACTAAACTAAAAACCATATGAAGTCAAAACAAAAATGCTGCCAAAATTCTCATTCAAAAATCAAAAATTAAATTCCATAGGTTGTACTTTAAAAGCTCAAAAAGTGAAAAAGTTAAATCAAATCCAAACCACAATAAGAAGTTTAAAGTTCAAACAAACACAAAGTGAGTCAATCCTCACACTCCAAAAGAACACAAATTAAACACTTCAAAGAATAGGAAATATGAGTTCTTTCCATGTTGAGAACTGCACTCAATTTCTATTTGCAAAAATTGAGGGCACTTTCTAGGTGGGAAATATTAGCTAGGCTCACACACATCAAAACACTCACTTCAAAGAATGCAAGTTACATGCCTCACACACATTAAAACACACCGAATAAAGGCCACAACACTTCAAATGCCTCACACACATCAAACCACTCCAAGTGAATGCCACAACACTTCAAAGAAAAATGCCTCAACACATTTGATCAGGTGCATA
This sequence comes from Cunninghamia lanceolata, assembly GCA_027924645.1. Classification (NCBI taxonomy): domain Eukaryota; kingdom Viridiplantae; phylum Streptophyta; class Pinopsida; order Cupressales; family Cupressaceae; genus Cunninghamia; species Cunninghamia lanceolata. The sequence goes on from BSBN01001285.1 coordinate 3,005,816, forward strand.
CACACAATGAAGGCCAGGCCACAAAGTTCACACCAAACAAAGTAAAAAAATAACACATAATTCATCTAAACACACCGAATAAAGACCACACCACTTCAAATGCCTCACACACATCAAACCACTCAAGATGAATGCCACAACACTTAAAGAAAAATGCCTCAACACATTTGATCAGGTGCAAGCAAATGTCAAAGTCCAATTGCATTTCATATAAACTGTAAGAAGTTAAAACACTAAACTAAACACCTGATCAATCCTCACACTCCAAAAGAACACAAATTAAACACTTCAAAGAATAGGAAATATGAGTTCTTTCCATGTTGAGAATTGCACTCAATTTCTATTTGCAAAAATTGAGGGCCCTTCCTAGGTGGGAAATATTAGCTAGGCTCACACACATCAAAACACTCACTTCAAAGAATTCAAGTTACATGCCTCACACACATCAAAACACACCGAATAAAGGCAACAACACTTCATATGCCTCACACACATCAAACCACTCCAGGTGAATGCCACAACACTTTAAAGAAAAATGCCTCGACACATTTGATCAAGAGCATACACACAATGAAGGCCAAGCCACAAAGTTCACACTAAACAAAGTAAAAAAATTAACACATAATTCATCTAAACAAATTATATGTGAAATACACTTCACTCAAAGCAAATGTCAAAGTCCAATTGCATTTCATATAAACCGTAAGAAGTTAAAACACTAAACTAAACACCCGATCAATCCTCACACTCCAAAAGAACACAAATTAAACACTTCAAAGAATAGGAAATATGAGTTCTTTCCATGTTGAGAACTGCACTCAATTTCTATTTGCAAAAATTGAGGGCCCTTCCTAGGTGGGAAATATTAGCTAGGCTCACACACATCAAAACACTCACTTCAAAGAATGCAAGTTACATGCCTCACACACATCAAGACACATCGAATAAAAGCCACAACACTTCAAATGCCTCACACACATCAAACCACTCCAGGTGAATGCCACAACACTTCAAAGAAAAATGCCTCAACACATTTGATCAGGTGCATACACACAATGAAGGCCAAGCCATAGAGTTCACACTAAACAAAGTAAAAAAATATCACATAATTCATCTAAACACACCGAATAAAGGCCACACCACTTCAAATGCCTCACACACATCAAACCACTCAAGGTGAATGCCACAACACTTAAAGAAAAATGCCTCAACACATTTGATCAGGTGCATACACACAATGAAGACCAAGCCACAAAGTTTACACTAAACAAAGTAAAAAAAATAACACATAATTCATCTAAACAATTATATGTGAAATACACTTCACTTAAAGCAAATGTCAAAGTCCAATTGCATTTCATATAAACTGTAAGAAGTTAGAACACAAAACTAAAAACCATATGAAGTCAAAACAAAAATGCTGCCAAAATTCTCATTCAAAAATCAAAAATTAAATTCCAAAAATTGTACTTTAAAAGCTCAAAAAGTGAAAAGTTAAATCAAATCCAAACCATAATAATGAGTTCAAAGTTCAAACAAACACAAAGTGAGCCAATCCTCACACTCCAAAAGAACACAAATTAAACACTTCAATAGAATAGAAATTTGAAAAAAGGATAACAGACAGGGAATAGAAATTTGAATGCTATTTGCAAAGAAAAACCTTCTTATTGTATCATCTGCATCTTCATGCAGTTGCATGTTACACAGTTCTCTAGCAATACTTGTATCCCTAATTTTTTCGTTTGGAAGGCCACCCTCACCTCTTCAGATTAGCCTTTCTTCCACAATAGCAATTGAACAAGGGGTAAACGACATTCTCTCTAGAAATAATTCCTTTCCATCTATCTCCTCCTTCCAATTGCAACCTAGAAAATTAGGCCTTCTCTTCCCTTCTATTATGCTGTATTGCATTGTATATGTGACATAGAAAATGATGTGAAACTTCATTGCTTTGTAGCTTTCTTTTCCTAGTATTTTAAGAAATTTAAGCAGCGGAACAGGGAACACAAGAATAAGAAATTTGTAGTTTTCTTTTGCTAGTATTTTTTCTGAGGTTTTGGGACAGGGAACACAAGAATAGGGACAGCAAAAAATTCCCTAGATTTTGGGGATGACAGTGGACAGCTATTAAAATTATGAGTTTTTTTTATACAAATAAATTGAAAATTTGGAAGAAAACAGTCCAAATAACTTAAAACAAACTTAATTAGATTTTTAGGACTTTTTAGTAATTTTTTAGTAAACTAAATTTAGATTTTGTTCGGGGTTTTAAAAGTAAAAGCAGATTTTGGGGGTTTAGTTAGAAAACCTAAAAGTTACTTTATATTCATGCAGGGACGGCAAGATGGCCAAGGGAATGTCATGACATCAAGTTGTCCCGGACATCCAAAAAACAAGGGATGTCCCCTTTTCTCAGGAGCGCTCTAGGGATGCCCAAGCATATTTTAAAACAGAGGACGCGGGGGGAACATCCGCGAGCTCACTCAAACCCCGATGGATGCTTCCCCCATGTAACATTGGTTAAACCTGTACGCATTTCCTCCCACTCCATTATGAAAATTGCTCAATTAGATCTTAATGAAAGACGCTCCAACCTGCCTTCTTCTCCTTGGCTGCCCAACCTGCACAATCTGATAAAAATTGTTGAGAAAGATGTTTGACACCTTGCATAATAACACTGTAATGTTGTTGTAAGTTGTTTAAACCCTAGACTGTTTCAAGATTATAAGAAAAAAATTAATTAAAAATAATTTTGTAGTTTCTAAAGGCAAAAAAAAGTCTCAAAATTAATTGTAATTTTATCTAATGTAACCCAAAAAAATTAATATTCTGAATCTTAAGCAACTCTACACTAAACAAAACAGTATTCCCCGCCTAGGTTGTTCCCACTTCGAATTAGAGGAATTCTATGATATAAAAAAGCCAAAGGTCATCTAATGCAGCAGAGAAATGTTGTAATATGGCCTAATGCAACAGGAGGAAGGCTATAATATTGTCTAATGCAGTAGACAAATGCTATAATACGATCTAATGCAACAGAGGAATGTTATAATAGAAAAAAGCCAAAGAACATCTAATTTAACAGACGAATTTTAAGGAGGTCTAATGCAACAGAGGAATGCTAAATATTGTATAATGCAGCAGAGAAATGCTATAATACGATCTATTGCAACAGAGGAATGTTATAATATAGAAAAGCCAAAGAAACAGAGGAACTTTAAGGAGGTCTAAGGCAACAGACGAATGTTATAGTATATAAATTAAAATAGATGTTTTACCATCTTTCACCATTTCCCTCAGTGGAGAGGCCTAATGCAACAGAGGAAAACTATAATTATAAAATCTGAGGAAGTCTAATATAACAGAGGAAATAGGGCTTCAATGTTATAGTTAAACTAGCCTCTGTGAAAGGGTTTGCATCCTTTTAAAAACCCAGAAAAATACAAAAAACAGAAGCAGATATTTCAATATCTTTAACTGTGAGCTTCCTTCAAATGCAGTGTGGTCACTAGACTGGTATTGAGATGCTTATCCTCAAAGAAGGGAAAAAATCCTTACCATTTTTAATGGGAGCTGCTGCACTAAGGCAACAAAGTAATGCTGCAATATAATAAAGCAGGAAACAGATATTTCAACATCTTTCACAGTGAGCTTCCCTTCAGATGCAGTGTAGAGACCAGCCTGATTGGAATGATGCAGAATGTTGCAGAAGTCTTAGGATGGAGTAGGCTTTCATACACTTTCCCATCCTCTAGAAAAGCAAAATGAAGGAACAAAGAAAAAGAGGACAAACAAGATGGGACCGCCATGCTATGTCGCTTCACATCTGATTGTCTCTGACATTAACGGAAAACGCCATTACATAATTTGGGATTGTGAAAATTTGTGACCAGTCCAATTTCTTTCAACCTCCAGTCACGGAGCATTACACATTTCCTCTATAAACGGTAATAATTCCAGAGAGGCAACGATTGTTGACAGAGCCCATACCTTTCCATACACTAAACTAATGGCGATGAGAGGAAGAAAACACAGCAAGAGCTTTACTTGGTTTTTAAGCTACACAAAATTATGCAAAATCATTTCCTAAACCCTGACAGAAGCTCCAGTAATTAGCAGAGATTTAAATACATTTCCAAAATAATTTTCTAAACCCTAAGTAAACCCTCCATTAATTAATAGCAACTGAGAAAAACGCATATCTCCAACTTGGGGGAAATTTCATGAAGGAATTTGTAAATGAATAATCTAAAAAATTCCATAGCATAGATACTACTCTGCAAACTAGACTGTAAATTGGGGAAAATTCATCCAGAAATTTGTAACTTAGTAATCTAATTAGCAAACTGCAAATTGGGAAAACTTCATTCAGAAATTTGTAACTTAGAATCTAATCAGAACTGGGGAAAGTTCATGTAGAAATTTGTAACTTAAATAATCTAAAAAATTTAAGAGCATCAAAAAGAAAATTCAAAAATTAAATATGAAATCATACTTACCAGTGAGATGCATCCTGCGCCATTAATCTGGTTTGCTTCCACAACTTTAACTCAAATTTCTTTACAAACCACTACTCACAGCAAGCACATAAACCTACAGCACGGCCGTGCAACATACAATTCAAGCCCAAAGAGAGAAACCCAATTAAAAATGCCCCAAAAGAAAAAAAAATCTCAAATAGAAACAAAACACAAAATGAAAAAATGACTAATTTAAAAACAAAAGAGATATGAACCGAAAAAAATCAATGAATGGAGTATCTGTTGTATTAGGGATTTATAGAGTAGGATTACGCCTCAAAATTTTACTTATAGACTGTTGCTCAACGGTTCATTTCGGATGGCTATCGCTGTTTTTAATCCGTTCCTCAACGGCCTAATTTTGGATGTTGTTTATAATCCGTTCAGATTATTATCGTATTTGTAACATTTAAATTTTAAATTATTTTGCAGTTAATTTATTTATTATAATATTATTATTATGTTTATTATTATTTTATCAACTTTATAATGTGTTGTTTAATAAGTTTTATTGTTATGTTAGCGATTCATTTTTGTTGTTTCTTGTTACTATTTGTTATCTTGTTATTATCATGCTTCTCAATAATTGTTTTCATTCATATAATCGTAGATCTCTTCATTTATACAGTCTTAAATATTACATGCTTTCTAAGGAATGTAGCAACAAATACATTATTCGATGTCATTGTATAGCTATGGCACATCGGTATGTTTATGTGCTCCAATTTGATTTATTATTTTATGATGCAAGCACACATGACCACATATGCAAATACTTTGAGCCAATAAGATAGTGTCACTTTGGACCAAGTAGATTCAAAAGTTAAAACATCACAATGATCAACTCTGCATAGGGAGACAACAAGGACCATCAGTGCCTAGTAATAACTTAGTCAATGGGTTGAAGCTCACCAAAAGTTGACAAATAAGCTCTCAATGCTTTGTGGTATTTAAAACACGTGAGCACTAAATAAATATAATGGACTAGCCACTCATATCAACAATGATCTCACATGACACAATTTAATATATTTTTTTACAGTGGAAACCCATTTCATGACCACATATACAAATACATCAGGCCAATAAAATAGCCACACCTTGAGCCAAGTGGATTTGATATTTTTACCTTGATCTCGTACGACTAAGATAGGACAAGATCTAATGTCCACTAGATGTCTTAGAAATAAAATCATAAATATTTTGGACTTGAGAACCTAAGTAAACCAGAGTTTATAAAAGTCTACCCTCATAGGGAGCATTATAGCATTCCATAGGTGAAGTTTGAAACTAGAGCACCAAATAAATTAAGAAACATGAGTCTTGCAAGAGCCAAGAGACTAGACTATGTCAACCACATGATACAATGGCTAAAGTTTGCTATACTTTAAGGAATTGGATCATTTAGCTTTGAGCAATTGATCTTACATTGAATAATCTACATCATAGATACTTGCCTAAACATACCAAGTGTAAAATAAATTAACAACCTACCTTTAATTGGAAGTTCCTCCCTACAAATGCTCCATGACCTATGCACATCACATTGATGTAGCCTATGTCATGATAAATCTACCAATGTTTTAAGTAGTAAAGCTTATGATAAAAATAAATTACAAAATAATTAAAAAAGAGTTTGTTTTTGGGATGTGTAGTTAGGGTGTTACAAATCATGAATATGAATTAACATTAATTTGCACAAATGTTAATCTAAAAGCATTTACCCAAAATCATTATTCTAAATAAACATTAGTCTAAAGCCATAATCTAAATTAACATCATATGAAACATGTAATAAAGTCAAATCTAAGATGTCAATTTATTAAAGCATAAATAATATAAATCAAGGATTTAAATTAATAATTCATCTGTTCTTATCAAAAATCATTATTAGTATTATTCTAATACTAATATTAACCAAAACAAAAAACTACAAAGTATTGTACACATGATTCCCATCTATTTGTAATATTTTCACATTAGTTATATTTTTGTGCTATAATATTGATTTGGAAATAAATGAACGAGTGTGTAGTGGGCAATGTTTATAAGTTACAACTATTAGGAAATGTGTCTCAATCATGCATCCAAATGTTAAGAGCAGAAAAAATGCAATTTCTAGGCTACAAAATATTAAAACTCAAAATTTGAGCTATAGAGGTTGTTTTTGGCCCCCAAAAATGTTGAAACATGTCGTAACTATAGCGAGCAAGTTATGGTTACATTGTCCTCTTTGAGATCTACAATTTAAAGAAGGGGGGCTCAATCAACTTCCTAGATCAAAAGTTATGGCCTTGCACATCAAAAATGTAAGAACATCAATGACACATAAGAGTTGTAAGAGGGAGTCACAATTGTTGACCAACTTATAATGTATGTTATGACACATTTTAAGGCATATTTAAATGGAGCTAATGGATCCAAAATGGAGCACCCAAGTTGGTGAGTTGACTATGATGAGCTTATGGTAGGTGGAACAAATATGTTATATTAGCTTCTAGACTCATCTTTAGATTAAGGCATTGGATTTTTTATTAGGAATTTGGGTGCCACATTTTGGGTGGTTTTAGCTCATGGTTTTCTAATTACCATTTGATGGTTTCATATAGTGCTTCTCCTATTTATTACGTGCTTGAGATGGAGGTTTTTTATTGTGATTTTTGTAGGTATTGTTATATTGTAAGAATTACTTGAGATTTCTTATTGTTGATACTCTTGTAAGGGCTTAGACTCTACAAATGTATTATAACCATTGATTATTGAATAATACATTAATTTTGTTTGGAATGTATGTTTTTCTCTCAAAAGGGTTTTCCCCATGTAAATCATTATGTTATAGTATTTTGTTTGTGTTTATTTCCTTATAATTGTACATATTAGTTTACTTTTTGCACATACGTCCTATCATATATTAGTGTTGGAAGCATATTCCACACATCTATTTCTTTTCATTTGGTATTAGAGCATGATCACCTTAGATTCTAGGTGTTAGGGACAAGATTTTTTTGTACTAATCTTGGATTGAGTGGGAGCTTTCATAGAAGGAGATCTTGTTGTAGGAAGAATGGCAAGCACATCAACAATAGAGATGGAGTCCATAGGCACTAACTTTAATATTTGGAAGTTCAAGATGGATGATATGCTTGTAGATATAGACCTATGGATTGCCATATCTAGTTCCAAACCCATTGCAATGAATTAAGTTGATTATAACATATTCAGTAGAAAAGAAAAGGGGCTCATCAGGTTCTATTTGGTATGGACTTTGTGTTGTTAAATGTACATGAAGAAGCCAATACAATATCTCTTTGAAAGAAGTTGAAAAATATTCATCGGGCTAAATCCCTAGTAAATAAAATTTTCCTAAGAAATAATATGTATACCCTTAGGATAGAGGATGGTGGTTTTGTGGCTAAGCACCTAAATACATTCAATCTGATTGTGACCCAGTTGCACTTTATTAGAGTGAAGATGGAGGAGGAGGATAATTGCATGATGCTTCTATCTTCTTCACTAGGCCATGGGTTTATATAAGGGAATGGAGTTTTTATTGTATGTTTAAACTAAGTTTTCTTTGATGTTTGGACTACTCTCCTATTACAATCTAGACAAGACTAAACAAGAAAAAATGTATTTGTGTATTTATTTTATTAATTTGTTTATTTACTAACAGAAAACCAAACAAATCTTGACTAATTTTTTTTTGGTTTCCTATTTAAACCATTCGAAGAGAAAGAGTGATTTGAAGAAAATGAGAATAACTAGAATCTAAATTATGGAATTGAAAATTAGTGTCCACAATGTAGAAGAGAAAATCAGAACGAACCTGGTAGATGATTTGAATATCTCATTGTCTAGGACATTAGCACAAAATGTTATTATCCCATCTACATGTTATTTCCCTTTCTACATGCTATTGTCCCATCCATGTGTTGTTATCCTATCCATGTGCTATTTCTCTAAAAGTCAACAAAATTCAGTTGTTCGTACAAATTTTTAGAGTTTTTATACACAATGACACAACAACAAGAAATAGAAAACACTAGGAGCTTCCAAAAATAACCAAAACTAAGAGAAATGATATAAATAATTATCTTAAGTTGAAATAAATGAAATAACAAACCTAAAGGATGAGAAAGAGCAAACCCTTCATGTGTGAGAATCTCCAAAAACCTATAGCTCAGAAAAGGAGAGAAGGTTGGGGCTACTTAAGAAATTTCCAAGAATGATCAAGCCCTTATTTGGTATTTCTCTCTCCATGGGTAGCCAATGATATGGAGGAACAATGAAATGTAAACAAAATATTTGAGCATTAAATATTAGGTCTACGAAAGATCAATACCCTAGTGTGTGTACGTAGATACAAATGAAATTAAGAAAAAACCTCTTTATACCAACGACAAAGCTCAACATAATAAGAGCTCACAATAATAGTGGAGAAAAGGAAATGAATAGATACTTTCAAATATTGTCATATCAAACACTTGAATGGAGATGAAATCTACTAGAATCACAAAAACATTCCCTCAAGAATGAAATAAAACAATAGAGAACCAATGCTAGAAATATAGTGTTTACTCAAGAAACTCAAAATGCTAGAAGTGTTTAACAAGAAAATGCAAAAAATTGAAAATAGATTATCACTTGCAAGATGAGAGAGTAGATTAGACATTGAAGAGGCATGCCCCCTAAACTAGCCATTGGGATTCACCAAAATTTAGTTACATTGTATGCTCAACTACAATAAGATGGAAAATATTAGAGAAAAAAGGTTGTTGTATGACTAAAAAGTCAATGGATGCTAGTGCGTTGTGTAAGAAACTACATATTGCACTAGTGTCCAAGTACAACATTCCCAACAAAGACTTTAAATGATAGCATGGCACAAGACTAATACAAAAAACACCTTGACTTACACAAAAGGCTAAGGACATAAAAAAACACAAAATTCATGTTGGCACTAAGTGTGGGATAAAGGCTAGGTAAGGGCCAAATAAACCTAAAAAATGCTAGGGCCTATGAACAATAAAGCAAGCTCAAAACATATTGTAATAAATGTAGGGTATGCAATTTTTGACATTACATTTTGCCACATTAGTAGATTAATGACACTAAGTGATAAGCTACACTAAAGTATAGAAAGGAAAGAACTAAAAATAAATAACATCAAAAGGATACCCAAAATGATAGTATAGAGGATACACAACTCTGTAAGCAAGGGAAACATATTTCAAAATGAGAATTTACAAAACATGCATGTTAAACGAAAAAATCCTACACAAGAAATAATGTTAGAATACATAAAACTAATAAAAATAGACATTAAAATAACTTTTCCTACAAAGTAAAAGTGTTGGTAAATAATATAATCTAATACATGAATGAAAAATGCATAAGAGAACTACATAAGAAAACACACAAACATGAACAAGAATAGGACACAAGAAATATACAAAGAAACAAAGAAAAGAAAAGAAATAAGCATTTTCTAACGTACTCTATTGCTAAAAATGGAGACACATAATCCCAACATGCTCGATTGTTAGGAAAATATAGGGTATGGTCCAAGGTCTATCATACTCTATTTCTAGGAAGCATACAATACCCTCATGAATCACAAGCACTAGGATACTCTATTGTTGGGAGACCCACACAAAGTATAACAATTAGCTAATATGGGTCAAGTGAAGTAGTATACTCTATTGCTCAATGGCTCATTTTTAAATGCAATATCAAGGATTACATGGACTAGTGTGCTCTATTCCTAGGCAGTCCTAATAAGGGTGGCCAATCCAAGCAACTCTTTGTACTTGGGACCATAATATATTGATGCTTCAATGATCATGCTGACAATGTGTGTGGATATGTGTGGTTGCACATGTTAAAGTGTAAATATGCCCCCCTTAAAATAATTGCATAAAATTAAGTATGCAATTGATTTTAAGGTAGAAAAGGGGAAATATGAAGGATCTCTAGGAAGAATATATATGAATAGATACACCCCCAAAGTCACCAATGTGGAATTCCCACAAGTAGAAGCATAAAAGATAATGTTAGTGTAAAAGAAAAGCATGATGCACTAAAAATCATGTGCTCATGGAATGACAAAGATGAAAGGAAAAATAATGCCATGTAGCAACAAGTAGCATCACATGAAAGCACACAAAGGGATCTATATGGGCAAGTGCACAAAGCTAGGGGGAAAAGTGGCTAAACAATTTTTGAAACAAAATAAGACATGTAACACAAAAATGTTATAATGTGTTAGTGTTATGGCTCAGAAATCTCAAGTGTATAATGTGTTCCCATTATAAATGCCTTAAAAATAAATAAAAAGCTGTGTGTGCTCTATTTTTTGAATTTATAATCCATGCATTTCATTTGAAGTTGCTTTGGAATCCAAACCTTAGGCTTGAATTTTCCTTGAAGTTGCTTTGGAATCCAATCCTTAGGCTTGGATTTTCCTTGAAAATTAGCTGAAATTTTTGACATAAACTAGGTGACATTAGCTAACTTTTCACTAAAGGGATTTGCAAAATACTGAAAGAAATTCAAAATTTTAGGGGGAGCACACCTAATTCTATGTTATATTTTTCTAACAAAAACAAAAGGAATTTGTGTGCTCCCCTTATGTGACCCTCTTATTCTCCACCTTTTTCTTAAAAAAAATATAGTAGTTTAAAAACCAATTTCTAAGCACTACTAATATTTCTCTTGTGACATCTTAAAAATTTGAGCCTAGGTATTTTGAATTATTCATCAAAGATTAGTTTTTCTTGATTTCAAGAAAAAAGTGGCCACTTTTGACCCCCCTTTGACCCCACATTTCAATGCACATACCGATATGCCTAGGGTTAGTATATATATATAGAAATGATATGATTAGGGAATAGGGATAGAACTATCATCATCCCCCAAGCTTATAGAACTATGGACATAAAGGAAGAAGATATATAGCAATCAGACAAGAAAAATTTGGGTTAATATTGAAGAGACCTAAATGCCTCAACACTTTTCATTTTCCCCCAAAATATGAAGAAAATAAAATATAAACCATATAAGAAGAATGTAGATAAAAAGAAGAAGAGGGGCACAACATCTCTTTCCTCCTATATCCATAAGCCTACAAGGGTTGCACGTGTCCTCTAGGGGATCTAACATATATATATATATATATATATATATATGGCAAGTAGGAACATGGGAGCACACGAGAAAGTGCACTGGAAACAAACATGATAGATAAACATATATAGAAATGAAACAAAATGACTACTCATAAAGATCCATGTCCAACAATTCATATCCATCCCAATCTCATCGTAGTATGAACTGACGGCCACATGTGGTAGAATAGACATGATAATAACATAAGGAGGAAAATGAGAAATGGGATGCTATGTAGAAGTAGGAGTAGGAGCATCCTCTTAGGCATTTGTCAAAGAGGTAATTATCAATAATAAAGTGAAAATCACAAACATTTCTAGTACATCCAACACTAAATCAAACATGCACTCCTTTGGAGGAGTCAGTGACACAAGTGCAAAGTATGCCACTAGTCTCTGGGTCTCACTGCTACTAATAGATGTGAGAGTACCAGTATCAAAATACTAGGGTAAAGGAAGAGCCACCACTCTAGGGAGAAGTGATGCAGCTAGGAGGTAGATAAATGGGATTGGGCTTACATCTATAGAAGGGTGGGGTAGTGTAATTTTTAGGATTTAATTTATGGGTGGGGGAGGGATGTCAATGTCTAAGGTGGAAGGTCTTAGCTCAAGAAAAAATTGTGATTGGTAATGCATAAATGGAACCATGGAGGATAAGGTGGTGTTATAAATCACACTAACATTGGGAAGTTTGATGGGTTGGGAGAATTGGGGTCAATTTTGAATCTATGGAAGTAAGGGATGCTGAGTGGAAGGATACAAGACAACTTCAATCTTTTTAGAGTTCTGGAGGTGGATTAGAGGCTAGAGGGTTAGGAGAGGGTGGGTTAGAATTAACTTAAGCAAAGGCATGACATTGACACTTACATGATCTAGTAGATTAGTTTCATTGAGATCAGGCCTGGGAGGTAGAAGGAAGAATATCCTCTTCCATGGGTTGCTTTCCTCTATTTGTCATTGGTACAAAAGGAGGAACAATCTGAGTAATGAAATTAGGTAGGGTAACCATAGGTGGGTAGGTGGAAGAAAAGGAGTGGGAGGGGGAATCTGAATCATGGCTTACTTTTGATAGATCTTGAAGAGAAAGTTAATACAAGGTTGGAGGGGACTAGGAGTAGCCTAGAAATAATCAAGAGAAAAGTTTCTCTAAATGGAAAGAAGTTGATACTGACTATGATGACAATATGAGCCAAACCATTATGGAGAAAAGTTAAGCTTTTGTGAACAAGAAAGGAAATATCCCACATTGCATTGAGCCAAGAATGGCCCAATAGGACACAAAAATTGTTGGAAGTTAGAATGATGCTACATAGAATGTCTAGGGTCTTTGGTCCAACTTGGAAAAATAGGACATGATGGAACTTATGATTGGGATGGAAACATCATTGTACATGTGCAATAGATGTCAAAGGGGATTAAACATCTTTGTGTAGTTGGTGTGTGTAGAGAAACTTATCTATAACAACATTCCCCATGCTTGCAAGGTCCATTAGGACATCGTGGATGGTTTCATGGTTTATTGAGGCGTAGTGTATAAAATATTGTTGTAAATACCAATAACCACATTGGTAGGGGAGAATGAGATGATGGGCTTAAGGATAGGTGCAACTTGAGAAGCTTGAGGTTGTGCATCCACTTGACCCACCATAGAATGGAATGATGAAGAATGAGGAAGAGGATCCACATCTAGCATACGGGAGACACGTGTAGGATCAAACTTAGTAGGTCAAATGTGTGATGGGATAATGTTGCTCAGAATATACCCAGTCTCAATGCGGGTTATTCAAACTCTAATATGGAACATGAACCATGTTCTTATAGTTGGTGCCCACCCAGTCACTCTTTCTCTCGTGGCAAGAGCCAATCGAGTGGAGGTGGAACTAGGGGGTTGTTCTTCTCATGGGGAAGCAAAATGCCTCAAATCATAGTTGGGTCGATTGTGTTGTGTGTTGATGTGTGTGGTTGTCCATTATTATTGTAGAATTTGTGATGTTAACATTGAATAGGTGCGATGGTTGTGATTCTTGTATGACCTAGAGGGTCACTTTCTCTAAGCCTATTTTGTTCATTGAATGTATGGAGGTAAATCCTATCTAATCTCATTTGCACTTTTTGAATGAATTGTTGGAGGAGTCTTTGTTCTTGCTTATGAAGCTCCTCTACTTCACTCATTTTCTCATTTCATCACTGTATGAGCCTTAAGATTAGTTTTTGTTCTTGGGTTGCTTCCTCAATGGGAATTGGTAGGGGGATGATCTCCTTGATTTCATCTAAGAAAGAAATAATCTAATCTTCCTTTATATATAGGCACATTGAATGCTATTCCAAGGGGGGATTTATTCATTTTTATTGGTACCTTTTGATGGAATCAAGGGCCATTATTTGCTTTTAATATTTTGGTGCCTCATTCAATGAAATTGATTTGACTATTTTGATGAATTTCTAAATACAACTAATCTATATCTATGCAAGAAACTTTTGGTTCTTTTTCCAATTTTTGATGAACTAATTACTATAAAAGGAAAGATGAATGCAACTATGTCACTTTTTCTAATGCAATTTGATCTATATTTCTGTATTTTGTGATTTCATTTGATTGTAAAATATTAAAATTGAAACTATTCTAATACAATGCAAATAAATCTACTCTAAGAAAGTAAAAAATTATACCTATCAAGAGAAAGATAAACAATGCTTTACTTCCTCATGAGCAAGATTTTTAATATAAATACTAGAAAAGCATAAAAGAACATGTACAAATAGGGTGCCAATGCCAGGCTTAGGTCCTTAGAAGTCTTGTAGCAAACGTCTTCTCCTCTACAGAAGCAGGCTCCTCCTCTTCGTAACAAAGGTAAAAATGGGGATGCGAAGGAAATGGATTTAGCTTACAAGATATTGCAAAAATTAAAAGTCTCATTTAGTCCTATGTAGAGCATAAGAATTCTAATGAAGGTTGATTTTCCTAAGTGTTCAGAAATAGAATGAATTAGCCTCCTCAAATGAATAAAGGAGGAGGTATTTATAGGTCTAGAATCAATACCAATGGTGGTGGTGACTGGGTAGATAACTGGGATTGATTAGGGAGTGATCTAGTTCTAATTAGAACTGAATAGAGGATAAAGAGGATATCACATAAGACTGATTGGGAGTGAAAAATGAGTGATTGAGACTTCAAAATCTGTTAGGGGAAGTCAATAATCAGTTGTGCATGAAGGGACTTTCAATCCCAAGAAAAAATAGAGGTAAACTAGGATAAATTAGAAGAAATCTTGCATGACAAAAGATGATAGGTTCACCCCTTACAAGAATGGGTTGAACATATTAGAAGGGTAGGTCACCTGGATGGACCATACTTAAGTTGTAAGGTCACCCAGGAAACTCTATAGCTCATATGGGCAATGCACTCAAAGTGGACTAGAAAGGTAGTCAGAGGGTACTCAAGTCTTTGGAAAGTTAGTTTGAAGGTTGGGGAGGAATGATCAAGGGAGAAAAACACTAGGATACATGTAACCAAGAAAGAATCTACTAAGAGGAGTATAATTCACACTTATGTGGCCATGTTTAGGACTTTTGTATCATCATCAGACTATCATGTTGGTCTATGCACCCTTTTCATACTTACATGTATGCATCTTCAGGTACAACAATCTACATGAAAGGTAGGTACCATTCCCAAAATTGTCCTTTACCTTTATCATTATCCCACATCTAGACATATAATGATATGTATTAGTTCAATTTTATGATTAATTTGAAGAAAGTAATAAAAGGAAGATGAGGGAATGAACCATCGACATGTGAGTGTGATGTATACTTGAGTCACTTTGCTTGCTATGGAGATCCATAGTGATGAAGACACACAAACTGAGGATAAAGAATGCACTACAAAAGATAAACTAAGCAAAAAAAGTACATAAAGAAAGAGAAGGAAGAGAGAAATTAAGAGAAAGTAATAAAATAGTGACAAAACTATGCAAGACGATAGTCAATGAAGAACTAATGACGATGAGATCAACAATATGGTTTCCAGTCAACCTCTCATGGTTTCCAGTATGAGAAATGAGAAAAAACCTCTCTTAGAAACCTAGATTTTCTTTTGTTCGTTTTACTTGAGAATATTTGTTGATGGTATTTTTATGCTCAAGGACTTACACCTTGCATGTACATTACTTAGGAATATCAACAATGGAAAGAGAAGATAGAGTGGGAAAATCACCCTAATAGTCAATCTTAGGATAAGTGTTGGCTCCTTGACTATTAGGCTTATGATGATTTCTTTTCTAAGGAAGAGGGACAAGGGTATGATCCAAACTAAACTACTGAATTAAAAAGAGCCATAAGCCAAAGAGAAGATTTTTACATATTCAAAGTGTAAGGAATTGACTCATGATAACATAGTCAATAAGGACCATCATGTATTATAAGAAATGTCAAATAATATTTCATAGGCAACAACAATGATTCAAAACTTCAAGAATAGCAGCTTCATTGTCTGAAGATTATGATATTACTTTTGAATGAAAACACATAACATATGATCCAAATACATAGCTATAAAGGTCCCATATCTCTTAATACACAAGATGAGAATCTTTTTTCACATCAGGTTGGGGATTGGTGCAACTACAAGAACTTTGTATTTTCAATTACAAGATTGCTCTTTTATAGAGTGGGAGGAAAGGAAAAAGTTAGCACCAAGTAAAAAGATTTAATGAAGGTGTACACAATCCTTCAAGATCTTTTTTCCCCCTTAATTCCTTTGTACAAATGATTATTTCAAAGATATGGGGCACCATGAGAGTTGCACATTAGTCAGAAGTGATGGCCATAAATTTTAGTAGGTAAGATAGGTAATCCTTTCAACTTTAAAAATTAGTGTTGGCCAACGTGATAATATCCCTTATATCACAGAGGATCTTTTCTATTTTCCTTTAGCTTAGAAACAAGGCTTTCCTTTTCATTAGTTCCCATGGTATATTGGATGAGGTGGGTGATTTGGAAAATTGAAGGGCCAGTGGGAGTTTGGAAGCCAATTTCCAAATCTTTTTTGTGAACTCATGCAATAATGCCACATAACCCCTACCTTTTACTATTGTTGTTTCTTGGGTCCCACCTTGAAAATTCTTTCCTTTTTATGATGATGATGGCTACTACAGTGCCAGGCAAGACCAATAGGATGATATTGATACTTCTCTTCTATAACTTTACAATCCACTAGCCATATCGATCATAGGATGATCTTTTAGATTGGCTAATTGAATGAAACGTGAATATGATGGGTGCACTATTGATCGCTTGGATGCCACCTGCCAAAATCGAGATCCTAGAACATGAGAAAGGAACATAAAGATAATATAAAAAGGGAAAGAAGGGAGAAAAAGAAATATCAAAGAGTGG
This sequence comes from Cunninghamia lanceolata, assembly GCA_027924645.1. Classification (NCBI taxonomy): domain Eukaryota; kingdom Viridiplantae; phylum Streptophyta; class Pinopsida; order Cupressales; family Cupressaceae; genus Cunninghamia; species Cunninghamia lanceolata. The sequence goes on from BSBN01001285.1 coordinate 3,022,902, forward strand.
AAACCTGTAACATATTTCAAAAAATCAATGAAAGGATGAGAAACATTTTTAGACCCCTATAGTGGAAAATCACTACAGTTTTGGTGACTCATCGTGGCTTTTGCTTGAAAGAGAATAAATCTCAGAATTTTAACTACACATTCATTAGGCATCAGAGTCACATTCAATATTTCTTAATAACAAAAAAATATAAAATTCCCAAGGCTAATCAAAACAAGAGTCTTTGAAAATATTGCAACTTTTGCAGATAAGAAAATAAAATCCTAAGCTCTTCCATGATGGGAAGCTCAATTCTCCTTAACAACTTGAAACACCTCTCCAGATCTAAGGTTTGTTGGTATGAGATTCTCTATAGCTTCTCCATGTTGAGTCTCACTTGAGTCTCTACATTGGCCCAACTCTTAACCACTTCTGGCCCAACTCTTAACCACTTCTAGCCCCTCTTGCAATGACATTATTTTAGGGATATTGAAGTCATCTCGTGTGGATTTATGTAATTGCTCCTTGTAACTATTGAAGTTGGTGAGTCCTTGATTTTCCTCCTAAGGGGAAGATATTCCTCTTTCCATGAAAGTTGTTATTTGATATTTTTTATTTCTAGTATGCTAGGCTCACTGACTTCCTCTGCAATAGATATTGTTTTGCCTTCTAGAGCCTTTGTTTTTTATTCAGCTTCCTTCAAATTAAATTTTAATTGCTCCAACTCACTAGTTCTTTTCTTTATTTTTCTTTCAACAACAATTAGTGAGTTGTTGACTGCTTTCAAAATTTCTTGCATGAAGTGTTACATGTCCTCAGCCTGAGCATCCTTAATACTGGTTCCAAACATTGCTATTTGGTAATCAATAGTGGATATTTATCCTTGTGGTTTGTTGACAAGGGGGGCCAAATAATCAAAATTAACAGAATCCTCAACTTGGTTATACCATGTCCTAATTCTTTTTGAATTTGGGACCGCATCTTGTTTGGATTTTCTCTTTTTTTCTTTCTATTGCATCACCTTCTACATCATTTGCATCTATTTTGCATAAGCTATAGGATAGTTTATCATGATAATTTTTTATTGGGATTTAGACCTTCCTAAGAAAAATATGGGATTAGTTTCCATGGTCAATGACCCAGTTGAGAAAGAAACCTTTATTGTTGGGACTACAACCCCTCCATCAGAACTTTGTGTTGCTACGTATGTATATTGGGTGAGTTCTTGTACAAGTTGATGTTGTGTGGCGGGCATTAGAAACGAAAAAGGTTAATAACTTCCCATATTAAAAAAATAAGGGCGTTGTCCAACAGATGCAGGGTATTGTAAAGAATATTTAGATGGTTGATATATATAGGGATAGAGAGGGGGAAATTGTCTTTGGTGGGTTGAAGATTGGGCTATGATAGGTCCTTGTCTTGTTAGATAGTGTAGGAATTGGTGGAATTGGGGTGGGATTTATTCAATTGGTTGAATGAATGGTAGATTAAAACTACAAGAGAGAATAAAACATACTTACAGTGGGATTAGTCTTTGTTACACCAGGATGTACTATATGCCACTCCTATAATTTTTTCTCTTGCTCTTGGTCCCTTTTTTTCTTTGTTATTTTCTTGGACTCCTCATCTATTTTTTGTAGCCCTTTTCCTTTATCTTCCTCGAGGGGATCACCGCTTCCTGAATCACCTTGTGATGTTCTTGTTCTAACTGGCATTTCCTATTAGTGAACATGAGTATCTGCTTGTTGATCACTATAAGTAGATTGTGATTGAGATGTAGAGTGACTGGATGTCCCATATTGGGAAGTTCTTCCCCTTATCCCTATGAGTTTGAACTTGCCTGGGTTGCTCAATAACTGGTAGTTGTTCTGGTGGCTATGTTTTCTCTTGAATCTGGACCATCTAAAACTAAATATCTTCTTTTTCCTCGTCCCTAGCAAGAGATTCTTCTATATAAAATGATGAAGAAGGGCTCTGTGGGTGAGATTTATCAGATAAAATCTCTCATTGTTCATTCTACTGATGAAATCCTAGCTCAACATTTCTATTCTTAATTTCTTATCAAAATTTCCACCATGCCTACATCTATTCTTCTTTCCAACCCATGTTTTGAAATCTCTTCTTGAATCTAATACTTTTTTATAAAAAGAGGGATAAAAATTTATTAAGATACCAACAACAAACAACAAGCACAGTACAAGCCCACAAAAAAGTTGTGGGTAAGAAAACCCTACAGAGCCAAAGTCCAATCAACCTAGAACAAGGCAAGCCCCAGGAAAGAACCCAAATAACTGATGATATCCTCTAAAATAAGACTTTCCAAACTTAGAGCACGGTCTTGAGGTAACAAATCCCAATCCTGGACATTCCACTTCCTTATCGGATCAGAAGCCCACTTTGCCAAACAATCAACCACTTTATTCCATTCCTGAGGGACATGGAGAAAAGAAACAAACTCCAGAGAGTGGCTCAAATAAGGAATCTGCCTAACCACCGAGGCCAACTGCCAATGCGCATTGTCCACACACCAACCATTTAACAAATTAATAACAATCTATGAATCAGATTCACAGATAATCATATGCCATCCAAGGGCACACCCTCTTTCCAAAGCCCAGAGAATAGCTAAAGCTTCCATATAATTGTTCATTTGATGCCCCTTATAAATGGAGAAAAAGAATAGAGCAACACCAAAACTATCTCTCCCTATTCCCCCAATACTAGCAGATCCAGGATTCCCCTTGGAAGAGTTGTCAGTATTTATTTTATAGACACCTAGAGGTGGTGGGGACCACCTACCTTCCCTTTGAATCTTACCCTTGGGCTGGCCAATTCTCCTGGAAGAAAGAAGACAAGAACCTCCAACAACTATTCCCAAATTTTGAGCCACTTCTGAGTCCCCAACATCCAACTTAGAAGAAAGATCACACTGAGCTGCTAAAGTCTCCTAAAGCATACCTAGAATCCTCTACAAGACTTGTTAAACCACCAAATTCTTCTCTTGAAAGATTCTCTAGTTCCTTTCCAACCAGAGTTGCCATAGGATGCAAGAGGGTCCAATATTCCATGCAACTTGAAGAAAAGAAGCCTTAGCCAGGGCCTCCATAGGCTTTTCCAAAAATCCACCAGAGAAGAAACTTGTAAACACACTTGCTTCCAAGCTCCCCACCAATAATGCCAAATCTCCCTAGCATAAGAACACTGGAAAAACAAATGAGAAGCATTCTCTTCACTACTATTACAAAGGAAGCAAAAAGAAAGGCCTTGAAAGCCACGCTTCCACAAATTATCCCAAGTGAGACAATGATTTCGGACAACCAACCAAAGGAAGAAGTTGTACTTAGGCCAAACAAACTTATTCCACACAAATTTCCACCAAGGAAATTTTGACTCCCCAAACTGCTGACCATCCAACTCCCGATATCATGAAGCAATGGAATAGACACCTTTTGGATTAGGACTTCAGGCTAGGGTATCTTGTTCCCTCAGTGAGCTGCAAATTCTACTAGCAAGGATCCTAGATAACTCTTCACGATCTTCCACCAATCCACCTGGCGGCCACTCAGAGAAATCTTTCCAATGATCCACCTCCACCTGACCCAAAGGCTGAAAAGATTTAAAATGCTCAACCCGAGACCACCAAGCCTCAAGAAATAAGTTGCACAGGGGTTGTAAATGCAGATACAAAGATAAGATAGGTGGACAAACATCCTGATAATCATGCCAGAATAGGGCCTCCGAGCTACTATTACAACTCCAAAACAAACCCTGTTTAATAAGGGAGGTGCCCCTTTTAAGAGTACTCCAAATTATAGAGCCATTACCTAAAAGGCTAATCCTAGGAACATCTCTACTTTCCACACCCCCATGTACTCAAAATTGAGAATCTGAGCCCAAACCTAATCCTGGCAAGTGCACCACCTCCAATATAACTTAGTTGCTAAGGCTTAACCTACTAACCTTGCCTAATGAAGACCAAGTCCTCCTTCGTGCTTTGGCCTACAAATGGACTCCCACTTAACCAAACTCCACCTCGAAGACTCCAAATTACCTACTCATAAAAAGTTTCTGGATAGGGCTCAAACTCCTTGATAAAGCTAGAAGGAGCACCCTGAACAAAGCATCAATAAATGGGCAGGGCTTAAATCACTGATTTCATAAAGTCAATCTACCAGTGGAAGAAAGTAATCTACAAGTCCAATGACTAACCTGCTTATGAATCTTGTCAAGAATATCCTTCCAGAACCCTCTAAGCAAGGTGCCCACATCAATGGGGATACCAAGATAGACAAAAGGAAGGGTCCCAATCTAAAATTTGAGAATCTGAGCAATCCTATTCTGAATAAGATGAGGAGTGTGGAAAAAGAAGATGGAGGACTTGTCCTCATTAATCCTTTGTCCCGAAGCTGCCAAATAAATATCCAAAGCCCTCCTCAAATTAACTGCCTCATTAATTCTAGCCAAACCCATCAGAGCAATATCATCAAGAATTGTAAATGAGATTGGGGAGGCAAATTGTTGCCCCAGCTTCAGCCATGGATCAACCTTTGACTCACATGGGACTTAATAAGTCTACCCAAACCTTCGACCAGGAGGATAAACAAGTATGGAGACAGAGGGTCCCCTTGGCGAAGCCCCCTAGAAGCACCAAATAACTATGTAGGCTCATTGTTAATAAGCACCAAGAAGGAAGTGGAGGTAGCATAACTCATAATCCAATCCACCCAATCAGTCCTAAATCCAAAAGCCAAAAGAACCTTACGAAGAAAATTCCATTTGACTCAATCATAGGCTTTAGCCATATCTAGCTTAATGAACATTGCCTTCTCCCTGGATGACGCCATGGAATGAATGGCATTAGTCTCCACCACAACTCCGTCCAGAATCTACCTACCAGCAACAAATCCTCCCTGTTCCTCATTAATCAACTTGTTGAGCCAAGGTTTTAACCTTCCTAGAATCAACTTGGTAATAATCTTATAAACAACATTACACATAGCAATGGGCCAAAATTGATTCAGTGAGCTAGCCCCTTCCATCTTAGGAATAAGTTCCAAGAATGTAGAATTCATGGCTTTCAACATCCGCTTACTCCTTTGTGACTTGTAACAACCTCCCAGAGGTCATATTTAAGAATCTCCCAAAAATCCTGATAAAATTCAACCGGGAAACCATCCGGTCTAGGAGCTTTCCCTCTCTTCAACTGAAACACAATATTCTCCAATTCAATCAGATAGATAGGACTAAAGATAGTTTCATTCATCTCATTAGACACCAAAGATGGAATACGATCCAAAACAATATTTTCATCTTTAATGGAGTCAAGAGAATCCTCCAAAAATAAGGAAGAAAAGAACCTAAAGGCCTCAACCAAAATCTCCCATCGAGAGGATAAATGAGTCCTTGCAAGGAAACTAAAGAAGAAATCACGTTCCCATGTCTTCTGTCTCTAATAGAATGATGAAAGAATGTAGTATTTTGATCCCCTTATTGAAGCCAATCAACACGTGAATTTTGTTTCCAAAAAATTTCCTCATGTAATTCCCACTCTACAAGCTCCTTTATGGCTTCTATTTCCTACCTGAGAAGCCTCAAAGAGAGACCAAAGTCTCTAATTTGTGAAAGGAAGCTAGGTGTGCGGAAAATGCTTCCTACACTAATCTAATGAGGGGAGGAGAGTGCAAATTCAATTTTATCATTACTATTATAGCAATGTTAAACCCACTAATAGAGATATTTTAGCAAACACATAAACAAGAAAGTATGACAGAAGAAGAGAGACACAAGATATATGTGGGGTAAACCCTTATGAGTGAAAAATCCCACACTCCAAGACATAGCTCAAATGTATTACGTAAACAATGAAGGTTACAATACAACACAAAGCCAATGCTCTTGCAGGAGTCTTTGACACTCATATCTGGAGATGATCTGATAGCATAACAGTACCTGTAAAACCTGTAATACATCACCTCCTCAAAGCACTTGTTTATATAGAATATACAAGGCAATTTTGGCTCTATCTTGGAATGGGCATCCAACATGGCCTCATGGCCCAAAACCCACACCTATGGACATTTGTCCAACCTTGTAGAATGTTCCTGAAACTTGTCAGGTCACCCCACCCCAAAGAGGTTGCCTATTCCAAAAATGGGCTATGATAGATGCTCTTACGACTCTTACAACCATCATAGAATCTATCATAGCTGTCATAACTTACAGCTGTAAGAGAATCTGTCATACATAGGGTATAAATAGCATATTCTCTTACAACATGTCATAGTGCACCTTGGGGCACCCAAAGATGCCTTTTTCAAAGATGTTCTTCGACACATGTCTTCACCTATCATAGAATCTCCTATTTCTGACTCTTACATGTTATAACTTTGTCATAAGAATTTGTCATGCCTGTTACGGTCAATATTCCCTTACACAACATCCAAGATGCCGATACATGGAAAAATATTCCTACCACTAAGTGGGATGCCTATCTCCTCATGTGAGGACAAAAATACATGTGGTCATATGCCATGTAGGGTGACACATCACTGTGCCAACTCCCACAATATGACAACATAGGATTTGCATCCAATTAATACAATAGGCAAATAAAAAATAAATACAATGTAAAAATACAAGGAATTACCAAGATTGAGACACCTTAATTTCCAACATTCTCCCACTTGTCGAACACCTTGTAAGAGCCAATAGAATTAATAGGATTCAACTGCTATAGACCGAGAGGCCCATAGACTCGAAACACCATCTAAACTTCTTTGTGCCCACTGGTTTCGTCAATGCATCTATAACATTCTTCAAAGTATCTACCTTCTCCAAATTTACCTTCCCATCCTCTACCATGTCTCGTACGAAGTGAAACTGTACATCAATATGCTTTGTTCTGGCATGGAAAGTTGGATTCTTCGCAAGGCAAATCGCACTCTGACTATCACAACTGATCGTAATCTGACCTGCATCAACACCAATATCTGAATACAATCTCTTAAGCCAAATGGCTTCCTTGCAAGCATGAGTTGCAGCTATATACTCAGCTTCAGTAGTGGACAAAGCAACCACAGGTTGTCACTTGCTCATCCAACTAATTGCACCACCAAACATAGTGAACACAGAGGCACTGGTGGATCTCCTGCTGTCAATTTCACCTACCCAATCAGAATCCACAAATCCATGAATACAAACTAAATGCGGAGGTCCTATAGCATTACCATGATAGCATATGGAATATTCAAAAGTACCCCTCAAATATCAGAACACTCACTTAACTGCATCCCAATGTACCCGTCTAGGATTAGCCATAAATCGACTAAGGACTCCCACTGCTTGGGCAATGTCTGGTCTTGTGCAGACCATAGCATACATCAAACTACTAGCAACACTAGCATAAGGTACTCTGCTCATGTCCTCCACCTCACTAGGAGATTTTGGACAATCACTAATAGACAACATTGTTCCCAATGAAACAGGAACACACAATGGTCTACAATCTTCCATGCTGAACCTGTCCAACATGGTCTTCACATACTTACTCTGGCTTAACCAAAGTTTTTGGTTAGCTTTGTCTCTTCTGATTTCCATTCCTAGAATGTACCTGGATGCCCCAAGATTTTTCATCTCAAACTATGCTGACAACTGAGACTTCAAATCAGAAATCATATTCTTACCATTCCCAATCAACATCATATTGTCAACATACAATGCAATAATGAGAATGTGATCATTGTCAAACTTGTAATACACATAATGATCAGATTTCGATCTCAAATAGCCAATCGACAACACAAAGGCATCAAACTTCAAGTACCACATCCTAGGAGACCACTTCAAACCATACAAAGACTTCTTAAGCTTGCAAACCAAATGTTCTTTACCTTTCTCTATGTAATGCTCTGGCTGTGACATGTAGATTTCTTCCTCCAAATCACCATGAAGGAAAGCTATTTTCAGATCCATCTGTTCTACCTCTAAGTCATAAGTAGCTGCAAGAGATAACAGAAATCGAATGGATGTCAGCTTTGCAACGGGAGAGAAAATTTCACCATAATCAATTCCCTCCACTTGTGAGTACCCCTTCGCAACCAATCTAGCCTTGTACTTTTCAACACTGCCATCTACACCAAATTTCTTCTTGAACACCCATTTGCAACCAACGGGTTTCGGTCCATCAGGCAAAGGCACCAAGTCCCATGTTTTGTTCTTTTCCAAAGAAGCCATCTCATCTTCCATAGCCTCCTTCTAGGAACCTACATCTTTCATGCCCATAGCCTCTTTCACAATTCTAGGCTCATCAGTGTTAGTAAGTAAAGCAAAAGCACAACTCGAATCAAGTAATGAATAATCAAACCTATCAGGTTGCTTTCTTGTTCATGTAGACCTCCTCAATGGCTGAGGTTGAGGTTCTACTTCTTCTTTTGAGCTTTTAGAGCTTCTAGAGCTCTCCTCACTATCAGGTCTCACAGGGTCTGTCAATTTAGTCTTCTCAAGGGTAGAAGGAAACTAAACAACATCTTCTTTCTTTTCTGTCTATTCTGGTTGTAGAACAACGGAAGAAGGTGTTAGCTCTCTGAAGATAACACTTATGCTATACAACACTTTTTCAGCCACAGGATCCCAAAGCTTGTATCCTTTCACACCGACACCATAGCCAATGAAAATACATTTAACAGCCTCATTTGCCAATTTAGACCGTTTCTCCCTAGGCACATGTGCATATGCCTCACAACCAAAAACACAAAGATGTCTAACTGAAGGCTTCTTACTAGATTGCACCTCCATAGGTGTTTTACCAACAAGAGCTGATGTAGGAGATCTGTTTATCAGATAGCAAGCAGTGGCTACAGCTTTAGCCCAAAACTTTTGTTCAAGGCTTGCTCCACTAAGCATGCTCCTAGCCTTCTCCATCAGTGTCTTGTTCATCCTCTCTGCAACTCCATTTTGTTGCAGGGTGTATGGAGTTGTCTTATGCCTTTCAATCCCTTGCTCTTTGTAGAACTTATCGAACTCTGCCGAACAAAACTCACCACCGTTGTCAGTTCTCAAACACTTAATCTTTTTACTAGTCTAATTTTTAGCAAAGGCTTTAAACTCCTTAAACTGACTAAAGACTTCAGTCTTGCTTCTAATAAAATAAACCCATGTCCTTCTACTATAATCATCTATGAAAGATACAAAATATACAGATTTTAAAATTAAATAAACATTAACAGGACCAAACACATCAGAATGAATAAGATCTAATACACCAGAAGACTTGTGAGAACTAGAGTAAAACTGAACACGGTTTTGCTTTCCATAAATGCAATGTTCGCATAAGTCAAACTCAAGATTACAATCATTTAACCCCTCAATGATGTTTTTATTTTTTAGGGTACGCAGACCCTTCTCACCAATGTGGCCATATCTCAAATGCCATAACATAGTCTTTTCAACAGGAAGCTTAGCTTCCATAGAATGTGCACTACCATCGGAACTAGTTACAACATATTTCTTCATTGCTCATTCAGATGGTGGGGATGAAGTGACTGCAACTCATGTCTTTGAGTCAGAAGAACTATTGCACTGTGAAGTGCATGCCTCCAGCTGAAATAGAGTACCCCTCTGAGTACCCTTCGCAAGCACCATAGATCCTCTAGTCATCTTGCATCCATCCTTCGAAAAGACAACCTGCACACCTGCATCATTCAACATACTTACAAAAAGCAAGTTCCGTGCAAGGCTTGGAATGTGCATAACTCTAGTGATCCCCTTCACTCATCCATCAGGGAATTGGATTGAGACTCTTCCATGACCAACAATCTTTAGATGAGAGTCATCACACAGGTACACTCTTCCACCATCAAACTCCTCATATTTCGTGAACCAGCTTCGATGCGAGGTCATGTGGAATGATGCACCAAAATCAATCAACAACACATCATCAGATGCATGGGTGGCCAAGGCTACGATAAAGGCATCACCATCATCTTGTGACTTGTCGAAATCTGAATCTGGGGTTGATTTCTTTTTCTTTTTCTTCTCTTCTTTGCATTCCCTTTGGAAATGCCCAGACTTGCCACAGTTCCAACAGAGAGCCTTGGACTTTCTAGGAGATTTGGATCTCCCATGGGATTTGGATCTGCCCTTCTCAGCTTTCTTGTCCTTCTTCCCTTTCTCCTTGGGTCTTCCACAAACCGCAAGAGCCTCTTTGGCTGCCTTAGAAGACTTTCTCCACATCTCTTCAGATAATAGAGAAGATACCACTTCATCCATTCTGAATGTGGATGTGGTGCTTCTAATAGCCATAACAAGATGATCCCATGAGTCTGGCAGAGAACAAAGCAGGGTCATGCAACGATCCTCCTCCTCCATTTTTACACCCACAGATGTCAACTGTGCAATGATCATGTTGAAAGCATTCATGTGATCCGCAACACATCCTCTATCTTCCATCTTTAGAGCGAACAACTTCTTTTTTAGGAAAAGTTTGTTTACCAAGGACTTGGCCTGATAAACATCACCCAACTTCTTCCAAAGATCTTTCGTGCTCTTCTCCTCATAGGCATTCAATAGGACAGAGTCAGCTAAATAGAGTCTTATGAGACCCTTAGCCTTCCAATCTTTGAGGTCCCAATCATCTTGTCACATTGCTATAGGTTTCACACCGGATACGGTTTCCCATAGGTCACGATCAACAAGTAGGTCCTCCATCTTGAGTTTCCACAACTCGAAATTAGTGCCATTGAATTTCTCAACTTCTAACCTTCCGGATGTGGTTTCCATCTCCTTGTTGCAACAAGATATAGAATTCTCTACACAACACTCCCACTCAACCTATGATCAACTCAAAAAACCCCTACCCAGCAGCTAGAACCAAAACTAGTTAGGCTCTGATACCAACTGAAAGGAAGCTAGGTGTGCAGAAAATGCTTCCTACACTAATCTAATGAGGGGAGGAGAGTGCAAATTCAATTTTATCCTTACTATCACATAATTTTAAACCCACTAACAGAGATATTTCAGCAAACACATAAACCAGAAAGTATGACCGAAGAAGAGAGACACAAGATATACGTCGGGAAAACCCTTACGGTTGAAAAACCCCACACTCCAAAACGCAACTCAAATGTATTACATAAACAATGAAGGTTAGAATACAACACAGAGCCAGTGCTCTTATAGGAGTCTTTGACACTGATATCTGGAGATGATTCGGTAGCATAATAGTACCTGTAAAACTTATAATACATCACCTCCTCAAATCACCTGTTTATATAGAATATATAAGGCAATTTTGGCTCTATCTTGGAATGGGCGTCCAACATGGCCTCATGGCCCAAAACCCACGCCTATGGACACTTGTCCAACCTTGTAGAATGTTCTTGACACTTCTCAAGTCACCCCATCCCAAAGAGGTCGCCTATTCCCAAAATGGGCTATGACAGATGCTCTTATGACTCTTATAACCATCATAGAATCTGTCATAGCTATCATAACTTACAGCTGTAAGAGAATCTGTCATACACAGGATATAAATAGCATATTCTCTTACAACATGTCATAGTCCACCTTAGGGAACCCAAAGATGTCTTTTTCAAAGATGCTCTTCGACACATGTCTTCACCTATCATAGAATCTCCTATTTCTCTCCTATTTCTGACTCTTACATGTCATAACTTTGTCATAGGAATCTATCATGACCGTTACGGTTAATATTCCCTTACACAACATCTAAGATGCTGACACATGGCAAAATATTCCTACCACTAAGTGGTACGCCTATCTCCTCATGTGAGGACAAAAATACATGTGGTCATATGCCATGTAGGGTGACACATCACCGTGCCAACTCCCACAATATGACAACATAGGATTTGCATCCAATTAATACAATAGGTAAATAAGAAATAAATACAATGTAAAAATACAAGGAATTACAAGGTTGAAACACCTTAATTCCCAACAATTTGCCTGGTGATGGAGTCTAGATGGGACTGGGCCGCCTCCTTATCCAAAAAAATGTTTCCAAAAGATTGTTTGTTCCACCTGTTAAGCTGAAACTTAACATATTGTAATCTCTTGACAAAAGAGTATATAGTAGTGCCATAAGCTGGTTTACCTTTCCTCCACCATTCAACCATAAAGTCTTGTAATGAGGGAACTCTGAGCCACACAAGTTGAAACTTAAAAGATAGATTCTTAGAAGCACCAAATAAGGAAGCAAAGAACTTAATAGGCCAATGGTCTGATCCCCGCCAATCTAGGATCTCTGAACTTTCCACCCAGTTGTTACCAACCCAAAAACTAGACACCAGAAACCTATTGAGCCTTTCAGAAATAGCATGCTCACCACATCTTTGATTTCTCCAAGTGAACACACCATTGGTAGGATTTAAGTCAATCAAGTTCAAGATAAGAATATGATCCCAAAACATAGTAGAAGAAGGATCCATCCTACCAAACCCCCCTTCTTCTCATCCAAACTAACAATAGCATTAAATTCTCCCACCAAGATCTAGGGCAAAAGAGGAGCTAATGAGCGCATCTCAAGAAATTCTATGCTTAAGATTGTATGTTAGATGCTATTTTATAAAGCAAATTAGTTAGATTAGCTTCAATTTTGACAAGATACAATAATTTTATCTTAATTCATTTAACATAAAATCTTTTTCGGTTAATCATTGTTGTATCTTGCTTAAACATGATTTATTAAGATCACCTTTATATTAACTGAATATAGCATAGTATGTTATTTATGTGTGAAGATCATTAATCATTGTGAAGTTTTACTATATGTTCTATAAAGAATTGTTTAGTATGTATCGTATTAGTATTAATTACATTTCCACATAATAATTAACATTTATCATTAGTTACATTTTCATATATCACATGTGATAAATCAACAACATTACAAGCATTAATAGAAAACAACACACACACACATATAAACATCAATCTTAATATACATCAAAGTCGACTATCCCATACATCAAAATGGGATGTCGTAGTATACAAGATACACATAGTGGAACCACTATCACTAGTTCCCTTAGGACTTGGTGGTGTGTGTGTGATGGAGGGTTGCCCATGTGTGGCCATGGACCATGAGTGAATCCTAGAGGCACCTCACAACCATAGACCCTTGAGTTCACCTCTCAAACTAATCATCTCACCCTGCAAATTGACACATGTTTGACGGTACTGATCTCACTCTGCCTAAGCCCTGTCTCTCTCAGCTCTCGCCTAACATAACTTAGGAAGTAAGACCTCAACCACAATAGTGTCTCTCTCAGATGAAGGTACTATTGCAGCCTGATCTTGTAGCACCTGGAGCTCCGCCTCTGCATGCTCGGCTCTCTGGATAACCTAATCTAAAGTGGACTCCATAGCCACTCTATATCTTATAAATGGCATAAATATCTCTGCATGCTACCCTGCAGAAGGCTGTGGTGAATATCTCATTTGCACTCACTGCTCGGTCACATTGGTAGGAACTATCTCTGCCATGACGTGACTCACAAAATCACACCATACATCTATACCAACTGCAAAAGAAATACAAAATCGATATCAATATCTCATATAGGCATCATAAGTTATCATCAAAATAATACATCAACATAATAATGTCTCACCTGGATCTCCATCTCGTCAAGATGGATTCTGAACCGCTGCTGGTATAATGAGCCCTATAGCTAGCTCTACATCTAGGGCATACAACTACTCATCTCCCCTTGCTTGAAATGACTCGATCTCCTAACACCTATAGGAACTAGACCACGAGCTCTCGACTGTGGTCTCGACTTGATCTCCTCGTCATTGCCTACCTCTTACTGATCTCACCGTGGTCTTGCTCTGAAGACATACTGCAACAGGATCTCCTCCTCCTCATCATCATCATCATCCTCATCCTCATTAAGATCATAGTACCCAGCAAAATCACTAACATCATCCTCTACTCCTATGTCACTCGCATGATCTGCCCATGGTCGAGGATCACCTGTGGGGTGACCGAGAGGAAAGATAGGAGTGAGTCATGTTGTCTGCCACTAGGTCTGATATGGTCAGGTAACACTAACATTGTCTACATCAGATAGTGGCTTTGCATCCTCTCTACCATCATCATCACTCACTACTATATCAGCTATCGTCAGCCGTGGGGAAAAATTTTCCCTAACTACACTGCATATTGAGCAGGCATAGCTCGGACGCATCCTAGGAACATCATATCTGCATATGAACTATCATGCTAATCTATCAAAGTGAAACCAAACAACTATGTGATCAAGGTGACTGACCATCAACTGATCCCTCTGCATCCTAGCTAGCTATCTGTGCTAATCTGTTCATGGTCTATGACCTATGACATGGTTTCCAAACAATGTCACTGTGTTGCAACCTATCAAATATCACTCTCCAATATAAAAGATCAGCATCTCTCCAACATCTGATGAGCGGATAAGCATGTGCACGTGGATAGGTCCACGTCAACTCTATAGGGAAACCTATAGGCTATGTGCACCTGATATGCTCGAACGCCCAGACCTATAGTAGGGTACACACCATCAGGATTTGTGACTCATAATGGACATACTGTCCCAAACTACGGTAGAGGTGTGAAAGCATACGGCGCCCCCATACGTACACTATTCGATGCTCCTCCATCGGTTTGAAAGTATGAACAAGGCCCCTGTGAAGGTGAGTGCCTCGTCCATCCTATGCAACTACCAAGGCAATAGTAGTGATCATGTTCCTCCAAACTAAGGGAATATCGGCACATCCTTGCTCTAACAATCAAAGCTAGATATATTCGCGCTCCGCTTGAGTGATGGTACAACCTAAGCAGTATAATTGCCTCTCTCAAGTGTACTATGTTGAACGACACTTTAGGATCCTCACTATCTCTCCATAGATAAGCAATCGTAGGATATGGTAGACATCCTCCAAGGCAACTATCATCTTGCCTGTGGGTAGATGGAATGTAGATGGATCTGCATCCCACCTCTCCATAAGTTCCATCAACATACTACAATGGAATCTCATCGTGGGCATAATAAACGCCAACCAAAGACCCACCGCTTGCAAGAAACCCCTCACCTCGTCAGACATAGTGTTGGCGTGGTCTTGAAGTAGCATCATCAAACGATTGCCTATGTGCTCTTGTGTCCCAGGAATGTCTTGCAGGTCAAACATTCAAAATTAAATCAGCTCAAATCATCACGAAGCATCTAAGACATCATTATGTGCCTTGTCCTTGAGGCCCTTATCCTTCTTGGACTTGGGCACCCCAAGAAGACCTGGGTGCCCAAAGAGGACACAAGTGCCCTGAGTGGACTTGGGCACCTTGGTTGGGAACCCCTATCCTAAAATGGCTACTTGGCACATAAAACATGGAAAATGGAAGAAATGAAAAAGAAAGTTGATAGAAGTGAAGTTTAAGACCCTACCTCAAGCTCGATCCATCTCTCTACCACTCAGGCTTGAAGCATCTCAAGTCTCAGAAGTTGGTATGGATGTCGACTCAGCATGGCTGGTCTCTTTCTCCTTCTCCTTCTCTCTTCTACACAATGACAATAAGAATGAATGGTGAAAAGTGAAAACTCCCTTTACATATTGTAAATGGATGAGAATTCCTATCACTATCTAGGTGCAAAATTGAATAGTTTTACTCATGAGCCTCTATCTTGGGCTACCGAACTTGGATTTTTGTGTCGTTTATTACATTGGACTCCTGGTTCCACCCTCCATCTAACCCAATGTGTTGTTCTATAGCATTGTTTGTGAAAACGGCCCTCACAATACATTTTTCATCAACTTTCCCTCAAATCAGTGCTTGTAGATAACCACCTTGTTTCTCCTCTTTAGACTAAGCAAGCATAAACAAGGGGGGGCATATATCTCCCTTGATTTCCTCCCTCATCATGTCTCATCACTCAAACCCCTTAGTGTTTATGACTAACCTATTTGTGTGTTGGTTGCAAGATGATTTGATTTCGATTATCTGACAAGTGTTCCATTGTAGGATGCAGTTCCTAACTTTGTGGTCTTGCAAGATTACAGACTGGGGGCTTCTTCCTATTGCATGGCAACACTTTGATTTCCTCTACAGTATCCTTTTGGTTATCCTTTTCAAGATTGATGTATTTATTTTCATTTAGTTGCATATGCACGTAGTGTCATATGGCCCCTAAAGTGGGGGCTAAATGTTATATCAAAAATTGTCCTCCTGCATGGAATGACACAATTTCTCATAGTTTAGCTCCTCTCCTTTGGTGTCCTTTCACCCTGCTTGTTTCTGACCTCCCTAAACCCTAATTGACCTATAGCTAATTAAAGAAATGTCATATTCTGAAGCAATTGATGACTAAACCTGAGAACAAATTTTGGATTTTGGACATCCTGGACCTCCTGAATGCAGACGTGATGAAAAAATCAGGGCTTGGACATGCCCCACCAAAATTCAAAACCCTGAAATTAGGGCTTGGAACAGGAACCCGCACCCCTATCTTGCCCTATTTTTCTGGGTTTTGAATTTGGTAAGGTGTCAGCTCTTATCGTACACCTTGGGATTCTGATTTCAAATTTTGGTTTTTGTGCGATGTTGGCATGTTATTTAAAATATTTGAATTTCTAAGGTTAGGTATTTAAAAGGAATTGAAAATCATTTTATTACACACAATCTACATGTAAGCTTTCTATGCCAAAAACTCTACCAATTTCACTATTGAAGATCAGTACGTTGTTGAAGCTATTGGATTTATTTGAAGTTGCTATCATGGAGATATTCGATGGAGATTAGGAATCAAGATCTTGAGACTATCTTGCTCTTCCTAGGGTTTTGTCAAACCATTTGTATGATCAGGAGAAGGGTTGAAGCCTCCAACTTGAGCTTGGGAATCCTCTGCAGATACGGTTGCCTCACCTTCTTATTCTACAAGTCTTTATTGCAATCATCTCCTCGAGCTGATGTTGTTGTTTCCTTGAGCGAAGCAATGTGTTGATCTTTCCTTGATGCTTTAGTCATCTAGGGTTTTACATTTCTGCATACACATTTGATAGATGAACACACACATCTGCATATCTTTATCATTGGCTATTATTGAGGTAGGAATACTGAAAATGGGGTTTGACTGAGGCAAGCTCCTATATAGCCACAACCATCTTTCTCCTCCTTTTGTATGTACAGCTCGTGTTCAAAAAGATCCGGCAAAAAGGAGCAGTAGTAAGAAGGATATTGTAGATATATTCATCATAGAACTTTTAATTTTAGCATCCCAAAATATTCAGGATGAAAGAGGGATCACCCTTGTCCAACTGGGCATTTATTTCAGGATCTGGGAATCTCTGAAGACCCTCTATCACCTAGTGCAACAAATTTTAGACTTTAGAAACTTTCAAGACAAAAGAGGGATCACCCTTGTCCATCAGGCCCTTATTTTCTTAGTACAAACTCTTTGTGATCCCTACTCTATGTTTCTGTAATTTGTTGATCAATACTTGAGTCAAAAATTAGTCTATTTCAACATAATTGATAGTTAGGGTTTCATGCTTTGTGAATGTCATAAGCTTGTGAAAACCTAATCAAAGAATCCATTCAATCACAACTAGCATAAAGGGAGCCTAGGAATCTGTAGCTTGATCCTTCATAGAGAGCAAACTTAGTTCCTACTTCCTTAATGTTTAGTGAGTGAAAGGAGGACTTGATTTGGTTTAGACAAACTATCATTATCCAACTTTTTCCACTAAACTATATATATATATATATATATATATATATATATATATATATATATATATATATATATATATATATATATATATATATATATATATATATATATATATATATATATATATATATATATATATCAAGCATGATGGATTATGAACTATATTGGTGGCCTTGACAAGTTATAAGTCGAGTGTAATCTTAGACTAAGACAAATGCTCCTTAGTGGCAAGGACATAGAGCCAAATTCGACAAAGATAATGTTATATGATAAAATCTTGCATATCTTAAAGAATGCATATCTAATTTACTCATGAGCATGAAATCAGGTTTGACTAGTCATTGAGTAGATTGACAGGTTGTCATAGACCCGAGATTGCAAGAATACAAAGAGGGGTTCAATTCAAGTACTTAGGTCACCAAGGCTCTTACCACATACATGTCTAGTTGACCTATAGTAGAGGGGTTACTTAGTGTCAAATAGAGAGTTATAGTGTAAACATATCAAAGTATATTAATTTATTATTTATTGAAGTAAAAGAATGTTGTCTCCAAGTTGAGAAAAGTGTGTGTGAACATACGACTTATTTATATGAAATTTTGGCCAAAGTAATGCAAAATCACTACTTGCATTGTCAGTTCACTATGTTTCTAGATAGCTTGAATAGTCAAAGGGTTGTACATAACTAGAGCTAGACTAGAAGTTGTAAACTTGATTGTTTGTAGCTAGGACACTACACTAGTTCTCAGATTGCATGTAAAATGAGTTGATTATCTAGTAGGAAGGTGTGTAGGGGACCGATGGTCTGTGGTTGCAGGAAAAGCACCAGGGTGATGCTCTCCCTCTTGAAATTGACTATCGAAGACTTGTGAGTAGAAGACATCATTTTATTAAGTACATGTAAATTTGTAAAATTTGTAAGTTGCATGTTAAGTGACCATTAGCTGATGTAATATATCATGTATTCTATAAATGCAAAAGTACCTACTTTACTTTGTATGATTAAAAAAATTATTATGAGATTTTGGCATTTATTGCTTTTATTTGTAAGTGTTTAATCTAGCATTTCAGTTTGAGATGTTACATTGTAGATGTCCGAGCTTTATTGTAGATGTCCGAGCATTATTTAATAGAGCTTTTATGTTTCTCAATACCTGCTATGATGAATTACAACTTTCTTATGGTTTACATACCTAACTCAGACTTGATAAACCTTCTACATCCTTGACAGATCCTACAGATTATTTGAAGTTGCTTCTAAAGGTTTAGTAGGGTCTCTAAGATTTCCATAGGGCTCATAGGGTTCACTATGGTTATACAAACCCTTAAGAAGGCATCAAAAGTATGTACAAGGTTTAAAATAGCTATGCATGTTTCCTATGATCTTGCATACTTTCTAGAAGCTTGATAGAGTTCTTACCTTGCTTTTGTACCCTATAGATGCCTATCAACTATCCCATATAGTTCCTCATGTTTTATGAAGAGTTTATAAAGTTTTGATAGGCTTGAAATGGTTCATACAAACCTATAGAATGGTGTGTAGACGTTGAAAGGTTATACAGTCTTCTAGAATGATTAAACAAAGTCTCGAATTGCTTCATAGGCTAAGAAATAATCCACAGACCTTGTTAATGACTACATTGGTTTTATAAGCCTTATACAAGAATATATGACTCTTGATGGGTTTGGAGACCCCTTTATTTGCACTTTTCTTTTGATCTCTACCAAACATTTACATGATGAACAATAATACATGGTTCCTTTTATAGCTTGAATGCCACCATTGCACTTCTTATGCCTACATCTTCACACTACCTAAGATTATTTGTGGAGTTCTTATTTTCCAGATTAAGCATTTGAGATGCATATCTCTATCTTAGGAATATATTCAAGTGATAATTTAGGTATCCTTTTGATATTATTTACATTCAATTATTTCCTTTCTATACTTGAGTGTAGCTTATTAGTATCAGCAACCCCCTAAAGGGGGGGAAAATGTATTGTCAAAAATCGCATACCTTGTAGTTATCACATTATGCTTTGGGTTCACATTAGTGTCCATAGCCCCTAGCATTTTTTTAGGTTTATTTGGTCCTAATCTATCCTATATCTCGCTCTGTGTGAACATACATTTTGTGTTTTTGTATGTCCTAAGCCTTTCTATGTAAGTCATGGTGTATTTTTTGTTACTCTTGTGCCATGCCATCATTTCAAGTCTTTATTAGACCTATTTTAATTGGACACCATTGTGATGCATGGATGTTCACATGATTTGTTAGAGTCCATTGACTTCAGTCATACAACAACTATTTTTCTCTAATTTTTGTCACTTTGTTGCAGTTGTGCATATAATGTAACTAAAGTTGGGTGAGTCCCAATGGCTAGTTTGAGGGACATGTCTCTTCACCTTCCAATCTAATCTCATTTTTTAAAAGAATCTTAATCATTCTACTCTCTCATTTTTCAAGTGATAATCTATCTTCAAGTTTTTGTATTTTCTTGTAAAACACTTCCAACATTTTTAGTTTCTTGAGCAAAATCTATGTGATTCTAGTAGATTTCATCTCCATTCAGGTGCTTGAGGTGACATTGTTCAAAACTCTCTTTGTTTCCGTTTTCTCTATTGTTATTGTAGGCTCTTATTGTGTTTAGCTTTTTTGTTGGCTCAAATAGGGTTTTTCTCAATTCCATTTGTATCTACACACACACACTAGGGTATTGAGATTTTATAGACCTAAAGTTTAATACACACTAATTTTCTTTATGTACATTGTTTTTCTTAAGTTTAGACACACCTAAGATTAAGCATGCACAAACATTTCATTGTTACTCCATATCATTGGCTACATGTGGAGGTAGAGAGACCAAATAGTTGCTTGACCATTCTTGATAAGCTCCTAAGAAGCCCCAACCTTCTCTCCTTGTCTTAGCTATAGGTTTTTGGGAATTCTCATACATTAAGGGTTTGATCTTTCTCATCCATTAGCTTTGTTATTTCATTTCATTTAAATATAAAATCCTCATTTAAAGCATTTCTTAGTTTTAATTATTTTTGGAAACTCCTAATATTTGCCATTTCTTGTTTTTATGTCCTTATGTATAGAATGTCCAAAAATGCATACAAGCAGTTAAGTTTTGTTGACTTTTAGGACAATAATGCATGGACAAGACAACAACATGTGGAAGGAATGATAGCATACATAATAGGATAATAGCACATGGATGGGATGACAACTCACCACGCTAGTGTCCTAGATAATAGCTATTTAGATAATCTACTAGGTTTATTCTAATTTTCTCTTCTACACCGTGGACTCTAATTTTCAATTCTATCCTTTAGATTCTAGTTATTCTTATTTTCATTCAACCAACTCACTCTCTTTCTCTTAAGATATTTCAAGTAGGAAGGAGAAGATTTTCTAGTCAATATTTGTTTAGTTTTCTATTAGTAAAGCAATAGTTTAATAAAATTAATACATAAAATCATTTTTTTGTTTAGTCTTATCTATATTGTAATAGGGGAGTAGTCCAAACCTCAAACAGAACTTAGGTTAAACATTCAAGAAAAACTCCATTCCCCTATATAATCCCATGAGTCTAGTAAAGAAGATAGAAATATCATGCAACAATCCTCCTCCATGGTGTAGTCATGGTTAGGAGGGTCCACAAAGTGAACTATCCAGGTTGTGCAGCTAGAGTAAACACAACGGAAATAACTTCAAAGATACAAAGAAAATGCAGATTCAGTCATTCAATATATCATAGAATTCAAATACAGATTGGCTAGAAATATGCGGGCTTACAATTAGGGCTCACTGGCCTGATTACAGAATTACAGAATATGCACAAGATATGGCTTTGAAGCTCCTTCACAAAGAATTCCAACTATTAAACTTGTAAACTATGCTAACTATTTTCCTAGGCATCTATTACATCATTTTATATCATATCTAGAACCAAAGATTCCTCTGTGTCATCCAAGGAAGATCACAAACTTCAATGAAGAGCTGTAACATGTGTACACGGATAGGGCAAACCTAAATGAATAGAGTTCCTCCACAAATGAATGGAATGATGTGTGGATCTCAAGGAAGGTCAGCAATGAACCAAACAATATTGATTGATGTGTAATTTAGCTTTGCAAGTTGTAAAATGCTCTGCAAATCTTCTCCTTTAGTTGATTATATGGGATTGTCAGGATGCTCTGTTCTGAGAAAACAGTCGACCTTATGATAGCGATATATTACCGGTACCTGATCCAAATGCTCTAAATTTTGGATATGATGTGCATGAATGTGTCTAGATGCTAAGTCCAACTCCACAAGATCTAAAATGCAGCTATAGTAGAATGCAGACCCAAAACAGAAACTACTACTGATTGAACTGAACTGGAAAATGAAAAGAAACAAACTGAAATGCAAATATTTTTGGTTGATGCAAGATTGCTCTTGAACCAGGGATGCTCCTGCATCAGACATAAAGGGTTATTGAAAAAGTGAGTCCCTCACATTGCTGGGGTTGGAGGAAAACCAAGACGGACCACCTCAACTTGAGAAATCCATGATGAATCTTTTGTCAATCTGCCTTTCCACTTCACAAGGTATTCTTTGTATTGTCTTCCTCTAGTATTTGACAAGGATCGTTGCAATCCTCTTCATTTAATTTATCAATCCAGGGTGGTGTCCAAAGGCTATATGCATTAGGAACTTAAAGATTTTTGGCAAACAGTTCTTTCTAACAAAAACATTTAAAAGAAAAAATTAATTAATCTAATGAAATCACACATGCAAAATTTAAACACACTTGCATAAATTAAAACTATAAATTTAAAACATGTTTCCATGAATTAAAAATACAAAAATAAAATAGCTCTTGCACTAAAATCTAATTTAATATATTTAAAATAAATAGAAATGCATAAAACTAAAATAATACAAACAATAAAATAAGTACCAAATGCTGTCCATTTCCTTAGGATGAGCAACTTGCTTGCTCCTCACTTGGAATTGGACCAAGATCATTCACCCAACTTTGTGTGACCAATGATCCATATATCTTATTTCTTCAACAAAATATTACAAATTTACTTCTAAAATTGTTGTAGCTTTCTTATTCCAAAAATTTGCCAAAATAACAACTCCTTTCTTTAGAGTTGAGAGGTTTATTTTGTAACATCCACATTCTAGAAACATAGTAAAAACCAAAAATTCACCATAAAGTAAATTCATAAGGTAAAAATGAGACAGAGAAAATTTTTCTTTTATTCAACATATAGTCGAGTAAATACAATTACAATATATCTCATTACAAATTCAATAAACCATATTGTCTTTCTCAAGTACAATGTTTACAAAAATAAATCTATTATAAATACCTGAATCAGATAATGTTTTACTTAATCTCAATGAACACAAGTCTCAAAGATATACTGCATCTGAAAATCTGACATCTTTATCGCAAGCCTCGGCATGTCTTCTGCTAGAGAGAGAGAGTATCTTTCCAGTGATTAACCTCCAACCACAGACCATTGGTCTCCTGCACTCCTTCCTAACTAGAAGTGGCCCTACCCTTCACGAGAAGTATAGACCAAGGTGACCAGTGGTAATTTGCCTTTCCAAGTACATAGTGTTGTATCTTACACAACTCTATCTATCATACAACCCTAGATACCCTCTAGCTAAGTATGAATCCCAATAGAATGTGCAATCCAGATACAGTGAACCGACAATGCATGCAGAGACATATGCATTACTATGGCCATAGTTTCAATATAAATTGACGTTCACAATGAATGTTGTCGTAATGTTCACCCACTCCAACTCGACTTGGATACTATCATATTCCTATAGTTCGACTTGGTCAACTATGTTTAACTTATGAAATCATGATGATTTCATCAATCTAGTCTTCCCGACCCAAATCATGTTTTCTTTCATTGTCTATAATCCATAGACCTAATCAACTTTCTTTCATTATGAGGACTCTCATTATGAGGACTCTCATTACATCATTACAATACCCGAGGTCCATGACTTATTGCCTCATAATAGATATAGATAGATTAATTATGACTAAGATGCTAACCTTACCCAGGTCAAGAAATAGAGTCTAGGAATCTAATTCCCTTCTTGCAAATAAGAATAATTACTCATAGTCAGGGCACTTGACCCTTCAATCATGATCTAAATAATGATCTCAATGTCTTAATATAATAATTACCATATCTATGTTAAGTCAAGGTTTAACTAAAGAGTTTTGACTAACTCAAACCTAGTCTTTCTAACTTAGGTGAATTCACAAGACATTGTCATTGCTCTTCAAATGTTATGGTAGGACTATTCATTCTTAAGTATCTCTCTTTGCATCTATGCAACATAAGAGATTCACCCCTTGTCGACAAGTAATAGTGTGAGAGAAGTTGTGATATAAAGATATAATGATTTTAATGTTTGACTAATCCTTTAATGGTACCTCTTGCATGCTTGCAAAAATCTGAGGCTTACGACTTGTATTTTAAGTCGATTTGTAGCCCAACACATGGTTTTTCCCCTTCCTAGGGTTAAACATTGTTGATTAGAAACTAATCTCTTTTCAATAAGATAGACATGAGCATTACCAGATTAGGGTTCTCGACCTTCTTTGTCGACCCATACATAATCCACTAAACAAGTTGTAACTCCAAAAGGTATAATTATAACCTTACCCTACTGGGTCACTCTAGGGTTTTTGTATTTCCTTTTCCATGAAAATGGAAAATCAAGAAAAGAGTTTAAGTATACAACTTTCCTTTAGTCTTCTATTTTTAACTCAGAATCCAAGTTCATTAATATGATACTATGACATAAGTATAGTGCACTATGGTTTTCTTAAAAACCTTTTAGATGTTATACATATCATCATTATTCATGGAATACGAGTACACTAGGTATAATATAAATATCCTTGACCTAGTCAATCTTTCTCCTAGTAAGATTAAGTCTAAAATATATTTATCAATCTCCTTGGTCATCACAAGTCAATTAACTTTGCTAAAGAAGAGATAAGGGCTAAAAATTCCCATCCTATATTTAACTTGACAATGCTTCTCATTGTGATTGCATAAGTAAATGATATTTTATCACTATTCATATTTGTTCATAATGATAACAATATCATACGGTCATAAATGAACATCAATACCAAACTTTACTCACAAGGCATTAATCTTATACCTTTATCTTGCGTTTGGTATCTGAACATGAGATTTAATCCTCTTTTATTGGTTGGTGTCATTTTCAAGACTAAACCCTCCAATGTTCACTCTAGTTCATTTGACTTAATGGTTTCTAAGTCGTCTAACAGTAGATGTCTTCATGAATAAGGATAAGGTGACTATAGTTCGTCGACCTTACACCACCCAAAGTGGTATACTTAAACTGTCGGCCTCACAGGGTAGAACTTAACCTTATAACACTAGAGTTCATTTATATAAATAAATACGACCTACATAGTATAACTATGCTATAGATACATACAGTGTTCCTAGCCATCGTCATTGAGATTTCTCATAATTGTTGGCCACATAGAATGAACACGGAAATATTCTATACTTATTGGATCCATACGAGAGATGTTCTATGCTCACTAACTTAAGCACACAGGAATATAATTAATTCCTTGACCATGTAAATGTAAGGATAACTCAGTAAACCGGTCTTAGGTATACACTTAGAGCTCTAAGCATATATGTCTTTACTTAACATAAACTCTCTAAATACAATGGCCTTAGTTTTACACAAACACTCTAATCATGATGGCTAAAAATATACATAGTTAACTTGTTAAGCATGCCGGCTTAATATAATGACAGTATTGTATTCTAAGCATGTTGGCCTATATCATAGGGAGTATTGACCTTACAACCTACGGAGATGTCGGCCATATATTATGAAGAACATTAGCCATAGAACATACCAAGTTTCGACCATAAAACAAAGAGAGTTTTGAAAGCAAATTTTGATTCATACTATTCATATGTATTCTCCAAAGTCAAAAGACTATTTGGCCTCAACAAAACACAGAGATTCATTATATTATCGACCTCACATAAAACTAAACACAGAGGTTCATTATGCTGTCAGCCTCACATCGGCCTCACATAAAACATAGAGGTTTAATAGGCTATCGACCTCACATAAAACACATGAATGTTTGACCATATACCATAACTTTATCTGCAATCAATGAGTAAAACAATAGCTAAAAACAAGAATAGACATACCCGATGAGTTCATTGTCAAGCTTTTCTTGGCAGAGTTGAGCACTGCGGCTCAACCTTGGTGACATAGTTGGAGACGTGTCAAAACTACCCATCTCGATGCTTATCTACCAAAATAAAAGCATGTTCATCACTCAGTGATCGGCTCTCATTTTCCACAGTTTACTGCTTCTCTTCTTATCTATGGTACATAGCCTTATAAAAGCTTTATTCCCCTCTAATTCTTCATAGTTATCCTTCTTAGATAGCTTTCAACCACGACTCATTATATCTTTCCTCCTCTTTCACTTGAGGAGATAATACTAGAGTACCAAGAGCCGCAGTTCATACACAGTACCAGGCTCTATCTCCCTCCACCACAAACCTCTCCATTTTCAGTTTCTTAACCACAGAAAAACTAATGCCTAGTCGTCCACAGCGAAGAAAAAAAGAATCGCATTTTACTCGCTGGTTTCTAATTTCTTCTCCACCGAATAACCACCTCCCCACTACCCACGGCGAAGGAGATTCATGGCATTTACCTCTCGGTTCCATGCCTAAACAAAAGGAGATCCATTAAACTGCATGCTACCCAACTTCCTTACTTATAACGACCACTAACAAGATGGAGGCTCCTTAATGTCGACGTGGCACAACAACCTCGTCCACTTTCTCCACAAGATAGCTTCTAACCTTCAAAAATGCAACTAACATCGCTAGAGGAATAAACTCTAACAAGGTGGTAAATAATAAATGCACAAAGTGTCTCTAATGTCGAAAAAGAGGTAAGGAATCAAAACTGACTAAAGTAAGAGAGTATCGGTTAGACCTAAGATAACTCAAGTCGTAAACTCAAGAGGAAAAGACGTATTCGCAAAGGATGACATCCAAAACGACAGAGCTTGGGCGTAAAACAACTTGACTTGGCGAGAAAATCGACATCAAGCAAACTGACGAAAATACCTATGACTAAAATGATTTTGGAATATCCTTCCAAATAATGACCAAAACAGTTATAGCATATATCGACTTCACATTCGACTTCCGTCGATTTTCAAAAAGGGAATAAATTCACAACACATGATCAATGCATTTTTACGGCAAGCATGACGGATTGGGTGTAACGCAAAACAAGATTTTAGATTTTGTTTAGCTATCACGTAGCTGAGAAAAACTTCTACCCGAAGTTGTTAAAAACTTCTCTATTTGACCCAAGGATTTCAGATGATGTGAATGGATCGAGTTCACCTCCCCATCACAATTCTTCATTAAAATCACGTCAACTTGACGAGATCATCTGTTGACGTTAAATGTCGACAATATTCGCGTCATCTAACTTGATGGGAACATCTCGACATTTAAGAGGTGACAATAAAACCTCAAGTGACTCAAGAAGAATAACGCAACTGTTTTATGGCTATGACATTATTTACTTTGCAAATGACTAAGTCGACTCATCATCGACTTGACTAGATGATAATCAAGATATCGACTACCTGTCGATTAGATTCGAAAGTAACTAGCAAGACAAGACTTACCTCATACGACTCATTGGTTCACATTATCGTTTAACACTAAACTCCTTTGGCAAATAGACCACTCGTATTTCAAGGTCTATATCTCTCTTCTCAAAAGATACTCTCTCTCTCTCTTCTCTGAGAGTCGATAACCTATAATCCTGTTTTCACTTGTCATCAAACAATATGTAATCAGTGCATCATTATTCAATAAATTCAACTAGTAAATCGAATCTCATCATATAGATATTAAATCGACCGTAACATAATCATTTCCATGATTTCATAAATGATATTCAATATAATTCCATGTCATATCCTGTCGTAAGTCTATAACATCACAACAAATTTACTTATGCCCAAGTAAAAAGTAAAAGTAAAGCAAGTTAGAAAATAGGGATGTAACATATTTATACATTGAAGATCTTCAGCCAACTCCCTAAACTAGTGGAAAGCGTAAATGCACTTGTCTTTCCCATTCCTATGATAAATGAACAACTCCCTTTATTATCTACACATATCTCTTCTACTCCTATGCTAAAGGAAACAAATTCCTTTATTCTCTCCACTAATCCTATGCTAAAGGAACAACATCCTTTATTCCCTCATTACAAAGTGACAATACATCCACATCCTTTTAAGGGAAAAAGGCTTTATTTTTTCTACTTTTATTATTTTCCCAAAACAATTTATCTTCAACTTTTTAGAAAATAAAAGGTTGAGAGGATATCAAATCCATGATTCAAGCCAAATGAGTTGAAACACCTTTGGTTGAAATCAAGTTGGAATACTTTCAAAATTGACTCCAGAAGTGATTTCAGAATGCTTCAAGGTTGGTTGAAAGAGGCTAGAATACTTCAAGACTAATTCTGCATCATTTTCAAACATATTGCATTCCATTTTTTCTAATAAACATTAGAAAATGTTAGCAATTAAATTGTAAGAGACTTCTAAGAAACAAACCAATATATATTTATATTCTATTTTAAATAAGCTAACAATTCATAAAACTACATTTAAATCCACTTTTAATGCTAATTTTAAGAGAAATAGAGATGAATTTAGATGAGGCATTTCTAGTCTCATCAGTATTGTGTCCATCTCTGCTGTCCATAATGTCTTCAATCTGCTCTGGTGCTTGTTGTGGTAAAAGCTTCTTCAAGTATTCTTTAATGCTATCACTGAGCTCTGCTTCATGATACTGATATAGGTCTACAATGTTGAAAATAGGTGATATACCCAATGTCTCCAGTAACTCCACTTCATATGTATTTCCTGAATCAATTTTTCTCAGTATCCTACAAGGTCCAAAATTCATCTTCAACTTGTTATATGTCCCAACTGGAAATCTTTCTTTTCTGAAGTATACCATCACTTCATCTCCAAATATAAATTCCTTGTGTCTAGGCATCTCCTTATACTTGTTGCTCATCCCCTCCAAATGTTTCTTCACTTGATTATGCCCTGTCTCCATGTGTTCTGCAAACTCTTATGCTTCTGCAATTCTCTTATCTTCCATGCTGATATCTCTTAATTCTGCTACTCCTCTAGGGTTTACTCTGGTAACAATCTCAAAAGGTGTTCTTTTGGTACTCCTATTCACTGAATTATGGTATGCAAACTCTGCTTGTGAAATATCAAATCCCAACTTCCTGCCTTCTCTCCAACCAAACATCACAACAAGTTTCCTAAACTCCTATTTACTACCTCTATCTATCCATCAGTCTATGGATGAAATGTTGAACTGAACTTCAAATTTTTTTTTATCTTCTTCCAAAGTGTCTTCCAAAAGTATCCAAGAAATCTTGTGTCTCTGTATCAAATTATGTTGTTAGGTAATCCTTGCAATCTTACAATCTCCTTTGTTACATTACTAATTTTTGACTTGCTATACTTTTACTTTTACTGGGACATAAGTAAATCTATTTTGATGTTTAGATTAATGACAAGGAAAGATATAGATTATATTGAATGTCATTTATGAAATTATGGAAATGATTTTGTTTAAACTTGCTCATATTTTCTGTAGAGGTATGTTTAATCATACTTCAATTGTCTTTCTATTGTCAAGACTGCGTTTAAGTGTATAGTGAACCGAGCTTTTTCCTCATGCTTTTCCTTTTACAAATCATGTTAATAGAAACTTTTCCATAATAGTAGTTCTTTAGGAGAACTTAGGCATTCATAGAAAATGTTTGATGTTATGCAAACCTTGTTGACTGTAAGCTGAGTATATATCTGAAGCTTTACTTACACCAGAGAACTCCTAGTCAATAGTACTCAACTTATTGTTTCTAGTTGATATTATAACCTTTCTTTTAGGTAGATTTTAGAATCAAAGACTTCATCCCTTTAAAATTGCTAGTCATAGTACATTTTATAGCCATTCGAATAAAGGCTAATCTTTGATTATGAGAACCGAAGACAGATAAATCGCAAAGTCTTATATGTAATAAATATGTATACAAGTATATGCATTACTTTATGCCATGGGTTACATTGTGAAATAGTCATAAGGTTACTGTGTAAGCTTTTATGTGCTTGTCTTATGTCTCCTTTATACTGTATGATTTTTATATTAAATAGAATATATATATGTCGAAAGCAATATGTTTTGGATAACTATGGTATTAGTTTTCCTATTATTAAGAAGAACACTTAGGTTCTAGATAATAAAATTTACTATAAGAAGTATACTTTGCTTCTAATAGTGCTTCGAGGTGTGATGATTTCTCTATATCAGGTTTAGACTAGATCACTTGTAAGATTAGCTTTGGCATAGCTCATTGAGTCGAAACGAGAGAAACTTAGACATGGATTTTAATTGGATAACAAATGGTATTAGTCCATCGTATTTTGGAGTCAAGCTAATGTAAGCAAAGTTTAGATTTGTATTTGAACCTTTGGTTTAGAGAAGTCTAAGAATATACTTGTGTAATGGTCTAGACATGGTTCAAAAGATTTTAACGACCTCTTAAACAAAAGAAGACTAGAGGATAATCATTTCTTATGATATTCTTACTTTCTAGTATAAGTATGTTTGTTATTCCATTGTGTTGGAATAGGATAAATAAAACCCTAGTTTAACCCAAAAGGGTTAAAGATTATTTGATGACACCCTTAAGGTTATAACTTGTTTTAGTTATTTTATGAGGGTAGACAATAAAGAGTCGAGAACCCTAAAATATTAAATGTTCATATTTATATTAACTAAAGAGATTTGTTATTAGTCAGCATTGTTTAACCTTGGGTAGAGAAGCCTATTTGTATGATTAAAAGTTGACTTGAGTTATAAGTCATAAGCCTCAGGTTTTGCAAGCATGCAAGAGGTACTATTAAAGAGTTAGTCAACCATAAAGTTTATTATACCTTTTGGTCACAACTTCTCTTAGCTATTACTTGTTGATAACTAATGAATCTCAAATGATTGCAAAGATACAAAGAGATACCTAAGAATAGGTAGTCATTCCATAAGGTCCATGGAGCAAGACAGAGTTTTGTAAATTCGCCTAAGTCAGAAAGAGTAGGTTTGAGTTAGATAAAACTCTTTGGTTAAACCTTAACTTGACCCAGCTCTGGCAATTATTTATATTAAATCGTAGATACAGATCATGATTGAAGAGACAAGTACCCTAACTATGTATATTTATTCTTACTTGTAATAAAGGAAATAGTTTCCTAGACTACGATACTTATCCTGGGTAAGGTAACCATCTTAGTTGTTATAATTTGATTTAAAATCCTTATGAGTTGATAAGTCTTGGATCTCAGGTATTGCAATGATGCAATGAGAATTCTCATAAAGAAAGGTAGTCGAAAAGGTCTATGAAATATAGGCAGTGAATGTAAACTTGTCTAGGTCAGGAAGACTAAATTATTGAAATTGTCAGGACTCCTTAAGTCAAACATAGTTGACCAAGTCGAACTATAGGAATATGATAGTATCCAAGTCGAGTTGGGGTGGGTGAACATAACGACAACATTCATTGTGAACGTCAATTTATATTGAAACTATGGCCATAGTAATGCATATATCTCTACATGCATTGTCGGTTCACTGTATCTAGATCGCACAACCTATCGGAAATCATACTTAGCTAGAGGGTATCTAGGATTGTATGATTGATAGAGTTGTGTAGGATACAACACGATGTACTCAGAAAGTCAAATTACCACTGGTCACCTTTGGTCTATATTCCTCGTGAAGGGTAGGGCCACTTCCTATGTGGAAGATGTGTGGGAGACTGTCGGTATGTGGTTGGAGGTAAATCACTAGAAAGATACTCTCTCTCTAGTAGAAGACATGCCAAGGCTTGTGATAAAGATGTCACATTTCTGGATGGAGTATATCTCTGAGACTTGTGTTTATTGAGACTATGTAAAACATTATTTAATGCAGATATTTGTAATTGATTTACTTTTGTAAACATTGTACTTGAGAAAGATAATATGGTTTATTATATTTTATAATGAGAAATCTTGTTATTGTAGTTACTTGATTATATGTTGAATAAAAGAAAAAATTTCTCTATCTCATTCTTACCTTGTTAGATTACTCTATGGTAAATTTTCTGATTTTACTATATTTTTAGAACGTGGGTGTTACATATGTTATCAGAGCTACTAGGTTCAACACTAGGGCTTATGAGTCCACTAGGCTTACATGCAGTCAACATTATGCGGTTAGCTAATGTTCAAATTTTCTTGTGCTAGAATGGCGTGGAGAAGAACCAAGAAAACTGCTAGGAAGTCTGTTCCCGAGCATTTGCCTGAATTAGTGGTTAAGAAGGAACCTATCGAGGAGGTTGAACTTAAAGAGCATATTATTTACTCTGAAGGTGCATGGCTAGAGGATTCAGAGACTTTTGCTAATGCACTTAAGTGTATTCAGCAAGATAGAAAACAATGTTTTGAACTGGCCAAGAATCCTACTATTTCTACTTGTGTAGTATAAAAAAAAACCTAGTAAACTGTAGCCAGTTACGACATGTCACTTGAGGGTTGTTGTGATACTTCTGTTTAGGAATGAGGTGTTGGAGGAGTACTTGTGTGTACATCCACCCTCTATGTTTGTTTAATTGGAAGATTGTAAATCGATAGTGACATATAGTCTTGTCGTATCAATTGATGTGGTTACTCATGAATAAATTATAATAAAGATGACAATGTTTTGTATCAATCTTTTGATTGTTATGTGATAAATATGTTTGATGTTTTAAGTCACTTTAGATTCAGAAAACTATTAGATAACTTATTTTTCTAGTATGAGAAAAAAATGACAACATGTTTCATACAAGAACAAACAAGGATGAGAGTTTAGAAGAGAATAAACCATTAGTTAATCTCTTGGATAAATTGGAGCAATCCTAACCATGTTTGTAGAAACTAAGGAGAAACCTTGTATTCTGGAAAAGAAGTAAGAGATCAAGGAAACCCTGAAGGGGGAAAATGAGATTTCTCTTGGGATGAGAAAAGAAAATCACCAAGAATATAGTGTGAGTAATGAAAATCCTGTAACCATAGATCCTAAAAGGAAGCAAAGGATAGGCTTACCTTAAGATTGTCTTAGATATGAAGAAAGTCATTCCACCAAAGTTGATGGAATGAGTGATTGGAACAACTAAAAATTTTATTCCTCCTAGAGTTTTGGATAAGTTACCTAGAAAAGTACCATACCATATGACAATTATAGAATTAATGGAATCAAAGCCCCATTACAAGAATTATTGGTTAAAGGTATGATTAGATCCAATATTTCACCATGGGGTGCAATAGTTATCGTTGTCAAGAAGAAGGACATAACTCTGCAATTGCGTGTTTAGTATCGTATGCACAATAAAGTAATGATAAAGAACAAATATCTTTCACCATGTATTGATGATCTCTTTGATTAGATGCATGGAGCTGTAGTGTTTTCAAAGATTGATTGGCGATCAACATATCATCAGTCAAGATTGAAGGATGAGGATACCCATAAAACAACTTATAGGACAAGAAATGGGCATTGTGAGTTTGCAGTGTTGTTGTTTGGACTTACAAATGCGTCTGTCGTATCCATAAATCTCATGAACAGTTTGTTAGAGATTGTTTAGACAAGATGTTCTAGCCCTTCTGGAAGATATACTTATTTATTCTAAGAATGAGGAGAACATTACCAACATGTGCAAGTGGTTCTGCAATGGTTAAGAGAAATGATTTGAGTGGACAGATAGATGTCAAGAGGCAATTGATCTATTAAAAGAGAAATTACAACAACACTAATTTTGTGAAATCTTGTCCCGAAGGACAGTTTGAGGGAAAAACTGATGCTTCAGGAGATGGATTAAGGGGTGTACATATAGATGATGAGCAAGTTAAGCAAGCTCTTATGGTAAATCTTAAAGATTCAAGGTATGATAGATTTCATTTTGAGACTGACGGACTATTGAGTTTTAGAAGAAGAATATGTGTTTCTAATTTTGCTGAAATAAGGAAACTAGTGTGGAAAGAAGTTCATATCACACCATACCCAAGACATCCAGGGGTAACCAACTACTAACAGATATAAAACCTCTTTAATTATTGAAAGGAATAAAGAATGATGCTGCGAGATTTATAGCATATTGTCTGGAGTGCCAGAGGGAAAAAGTAGAACATCAACACCTATAGGATTGTTGTATCCACATAATATATTAGACTGGAAGTGACAAGTCATAAGTATAGACTTCATTTAGAATCTTCCTATGTCAAGGAATCGACATAATGCCATTTTAGTTGAGATTGATAAACTCACATAGGTAGCACATTTTATACCGAAGAATTTGATTGATGGAGCACCTATGTTAGCTCGCAATTTTGTGCAAGAGGTGTTTAGATTGCATGGTTTTCCTGAGAAGGTTATCTCGGATAGAAATGTGCATGTAATGTCAAGGTTTTGGCAAACTTGTTCTCTATGCTAAGGACTAAAACTTAATAAGAGTACAACTTATGATCCTAAGAACAAATGGTTAAATTGAGAGAGTTAACCAAGTTTTGGAAGATTTCTTTCAAATGGATTAGAAATATAAGTGGGGGGACTACTTTTCACTTGTAAAATTTTTAAACTTTTTGCTATTAAGATGGCTTAAATTGAAACATTGGACAAAAAGGATGTTGAATTCCTATAAGCTGAGTAAGCTAGAAGATAGGATTAGCATTAGTCCAAAAATGTTATCTAAAATGGATGAACATATTAAGTTGATTAGATAAGATTGGTGGAAATAAATAATAAATAGTAAAGTAGGTTAATGTTAAGCGTACACTAAGACAATTCTCAAATAAACAAGAAAAGTTCTTTTGAGGGTCAAACCCCAGAAAAAGTTTCATAAAGTATGGAATGTATTCCAAACTAGTTCCTAAGTATAAAGGACTCTTTTAAATATTCAAGATTATTAATTTTATTGATTACAAGAGTCAATCTATTACTAGTTATTGCTAGGAGGAATAATACTTTTTGTGATTCATATATGAAAAATATATATTTATGTAATGTATATGAATACTATTTTATATGAATGTTTTACAAGTTCAGAACCTAGGAATGGTTATGATCAAACTTCTTAAATGCTTGAAGTTCACAAGCACTGCTTGTGTAATATAAAGTTTATGTAGTACTAGGTCCAGTGGGACTAGTATGCAAAGGATAATGCTACATCGGGGGGGGGATTACCATGAATTTATACCAAAAGTTTCTTCATTTATTTAATGTTGTTACCAGTTGAAAACAATGAATTTGCTTTTTAAGTTGCATTTTGATACTTTATATCATCAAGGACGATGAATCTTTAGGGGAAGGATATGTTACATCCCTAATTTTTGACTTGCTATACTTCTACTTTTACTGGGACATAAGTAAATCTATTTTGATGTTTAGATTAATAACAAGGAAAGATATGGATTATATTGAATGTCATTTATGAAATTATGGAAATGATTATGTTATTATCGATTTAATATTTGCATTATGAGATTTGATTAATTATTTGGACAATGATGCACTGATCATAATTTGTTTGGTTACAAGTTGAAAATAGGAATACAGATTTTCAAATGACTCTTGAAGAAGAGAGAGAGAGAGGATATTTCAAGGAGAGAGGTATAGACCTCAAGTTACGAGTGGTCTATTTGCCAAATGAGTATAAGTGTTTAATGAAAATGTGAACCAATGTGTCGTAAGAGGTAAGTCATGTCTTGTCAGTTTACTTTTGAATCTAATCGACAGGTAGTCGATACCTTACAAATCTTTGTAGGTCTTAATAAACTGTCATAGTCATTAATAGTGTTAATGATGTCGTTCAAATATGAACTATGGTTATTTACATTAAACGCAAATATTACGACGTAATTGTCGTAAAATGGTAATCTCATCATTATTAAGTCCCTTGAGATGTTATAAATGATTCTTAACGTTCATTTTCGTTGAGTTAAGAAGACGTGAATATTGTCAACGGATTGTAATGGGGAGACAAGCTCAACCCAATCACAATACCCGTAATTCCTTGTTTAAACATTATTATTTTATCAATTAAACTGTGATTATCTAATATAGAGGCGATGTTATGAGAATTATATTTGATGAAATCAAATATGTGAATGCCTTAACATTGAATGAGGATAATACCTCATAATGAGTCATTAACATAATGCTTGAGTAGTCGAAGGCTAAATTTTAGTATTCATTAGTGATAAGTGGTGGTTCGAACCACATGATAAAATCATTAAAAGATCAGTTGTATTTTTAATGAAGTATCGGCCTCATCCTTATGAGGACGACTGTGGTTTTAACTACCCAACTAAATGAGCCATGGAGTTCTGCTATCTCCCATCGACATGTGGGAATTTTGCAAATTTAGTGGATTCAGTTGAAATCGAATCACTTGGAAGACTGTTTTGAATTCATTATATTATCAACTGAAAAAGAGTGGAGGTATATGGATTGCACGACTCATCAATAATCGTACGGTCATCCATAAGGTAATGACTCATAAAGAGTCGAGAAAGGGGATAGGAATGGAATTAAGTTTTGGGGAAAGAGGTACACTGTCATGATCAGGGAAGAATATAGAAAAAGGAAGAACATTGTTTTTAGGATAACTTTGTCTTTTGAGAGATAATACTCAAGGGTGATCGCTAAGGGAGGATAGGATAACTATCTCAGCAGAGAACGACTTAGGAGGAGCTGAAAGAGAGGAAGTATAACTATCTATGTATTAAACTTGCTTAGATTTTCTGTAGAGGTATGTTTAATTGTACTTCAATTATCTTTCTATTCTCAAGACTGCATTTAAGTGTATAGTGAACCAAGCTTTTTCCTCATGCTTTTCCTTTTACAAATCATGTTAATAGAAACTTTTCCATAATAGTAGTTCTTTAGGAGAACGTATGCATTCATAGAAAATGTTTGATGTTATGCGAACCTTGTTGACTGTAAGCTGAGTATATCTGAAGCTTTACTTACACTAGAGAACTCTTAGTTGATATTACTCAACTTACTGTTTCTAGTTGATATTATAACCTTTCTTTTAGGTAGATTTTAGAATCAAAGACTTCATCCCTTTAAAATTGTTAGTCATAGTGCATTTTATAGCCATTTGAAAAAAGGCTAATCTTTGATTATGAGAATCGAAGACAAATAAATCGCAGTCTTATATGTAATAAATATGTATACAAGTATATGCATTACTTTATGTCATGGGTTACATTGTGAAATTGTCATAAGGTTACTGTGTAAGCTTTTATGTGCTTATCTTATGTCTCCTTTATACTATAAGATTTTTATATTAAATAGAATATATGTCGAAAGTAGAATGTTTTGGATAACTATGGTATTAGTTTTCCTATTATTAAGAAGAACACTTAGGTTCTAGATAATAAACTTTACTATAAGAAGTATACTTTGCTTCTAATAGTGCTTCAAGGTGTGATGATTTCTCTATATCAGGTTTAGACTAGATCACTTGTAAGTTTAGCTTTGGCATAGCTCATTGAGTCGAAACGAGAGAAACTTAGACATGGATTTTAATTGGATAACAAATGGTATTAGTCCATTGTATTTTGGAGTCAAGCTAATGTAAGAAAAGTTTAGATTTGTATTTGAACCTTTGGTTTAGATAAGTCTAAGAATATACTTGTGTAATGATCTAGACATGGTTCAAAAGATTTTAACGACCTCTTAGACAAAAGAAGACTCGAGGATAATCATTTCTTATGATATTCTTACTTTCTAGTATAAGTATGTTTGTTATTCCATTGTGTTGGAATAGGATAAATAAAACTCTAGTTTAACCCAGAAGGGTTAAAGATTATTTGATGACACCCTTAAGGTTATAACTCATTTTAGTTATTTTATGAGGGTAGACAATAAAGAGTCGAGAACCCTAAAATATTAAATGTTCATATTTATCTTAACTAAAGAGATTTGTTATTAGTCGGTATTGTTTAACCTTAGGTAGAGAAACCTATTTGTATGATTAAAAGTCGACTTGAGTTATAAGTCATAAGCCTTAGGTTTTGCAAGTATGCAAGAGGTACTATTAAAGAGTTAGTCAACCATAAAGTTTATTATACCTTTTGGTCACAACTTCTCTTAGCTATTACTTGTCAATAACTGATGAATCTCAAATGATTGAAAAGATGCAAAGAGATACCTAAGATTAGATAGTCATTCCATAAGGTCCATGGAGCAAGACAGAGTTTTGTAAATCCACCTAAGTCAAAAAGACTAGGTTTGAGTTAGATAAAACTCTTTGGTTAAACCTTAACTTGACCCAGCTCTGGAAATTATTTATATTAAATTGTAGATACAGATCATGATTGAAGAGACAAGTACCCTAACTATGTATATTTATTCTTACTTGTAAGAAAGGAAATAGTTTCCTAGACTACGATGCTTATCCTAGGTAAGGTAACCATCTTAGTCGTTATAATTCGATTTAAAATCCTTATGAGTTGATAAGTCTTGGATCTCAGGTATTGCAATGATGTAATGAGAATCCTCGTAAGGAAAGGTAGTCGAAAAGGTCTATGGAATATAGGCAGTGAATGTAAACTTGTCTAGGTCGAGAAGACTATATTATTGAAATTGTCAAGACTTCTTAAGTTAAATATAGTTGACCAAGTCAAACTATAAGAATATGATAGTATCCAAGTTGAGTTGGGGTGGGTGAACATAATGACAACATTCATTGCGAACGTTAATTTATATTGAAACTATGGCCATAGTAATGCATGTCTCTGCATGCATTGTTAGTTCACTGTATCTGGATTATACAACCTATCAGAAATCATACTTAGCTAGAGGGTATCTAGGGTTGTATGATTGATAGAGTTGTGTAGGATACAACACTATGTACTCAGAAAGGCAAATTACCACTGGTCACCTTTGGTCTATATTCCTTGTGAAGGGTAGGGCCACTTCCTATGTGGAAGATGTGTGGGAGACCGCCGGTCTGTGGTTGGAGGTAAATCACTGGAAAGATACTCTCTCTCTCTAGTAGAAGACATGCCAAGGCTTGTGATAAAGATGTCAGATTTTTGGATGGAGTATATCTCTGAGACTTGTGTTTATTGAGACTATGTAAAACATTATTTAATGCAGATATTTGTAATTGATTTACTTTTGTAAACATTGTATTTGAGAAAGACAATATGGTTTATTGTATTTTGTAATGAGAAATCTTGTAATTGAAGTTACTTGATTATATGTTGAATAAAAGAAAAATTTTCTCTATCTCATTCTTACCTTGTTAGATTACTCTATGGTAAATTTTCTAATTTTACTATGTTTTTAGAACGTGGGTGTTACATCCTTGAAAAATAGGTTAGCTACATGCATTGCATCAGTTGTCTTCTTACAAGGTATGAAGTGTGCCATCTTTAAAAATCTATCCACCACTACAAATATTGAATCATGTCCTCTTTGTGTCTTCGGCAATCCCATTACAAAATCCATACTTATGTCTTCCCAAGGTCTCTTCGGTACTGTCAAAGGTTTATACAATCCAATATTTAGACTACTCCCTTTTACAACTTGACAAACTCTACAACTCTACACAAATTTCCTAACATCCTTATGTATCTAAGGCCAAAAGTAATTTTCACTCGCCAAGGCCATTGTTTTATCAATGCCAAAATATCCTGCCAATCCACCACTGTGTTTCTCCTTGATCAAATTATCTCTCATTGAACTCCTAGGTATGCATAACTAATTTCCTTTGAACAACATATCTTCTTGAATGAAATAGTCTAACCACTTGCTCCTATCTGTCACAATAGGTTCCTTACATGCTTTCCAAGGTTCTGTAAAATCACGATCTTCGTCATACATGTTCTTCAATTCATCAAATCCCAATACTTCAATTCTCATGTCTGTCAACAAGTTTCTTCTCCTACTCAATGCATCTGCAACTTTGTTTGATTTTCCACTCCTATAACTCTGCATGAACTCTACCCATCTCATATGTCTCTGATTCAACTTTCCTTGACTATTTAAATATTGCAAAGCTTGATGATCTATATACAACACAAACTCCTTATGCAACAAGTAGTGTCTCCACTTCTTCAAGGTTTGAATTATGGCATAGAACTCTTGATCATAGACTAAATATCTTCTCCTTACATCGTTCAACTTTTCACTGAAATATGCTATAGGTCTACCTTCTTGACTTAACACTACTCCAATTGCATTCCCACTTGCATCACAATCTACCTAAAATACTTTATTGAAATCTGGTAGTGCTAACACAGGTTGCTCTGTCCCATTCTTCTTCAACAATTCAAAACTTTTGTCTGCTCCCGATGTCCACTTGAAATCTTTTATGTCACCTCTCATTGTCTCTGTCATAGGGTTACAAACGGAACTGAAATTTCTGATGAACTTCCGATAGAAACTAGCTAATCTATGAAATGTGTTGAATACAATGAACACTGGGAAGCGGGTGAATCAATGTTCTACAAAACCATTTATGCACTTGCCTTTTTATCCATTTACCAAATTCAATTATGTGAAAGTAGATTAAACAAATGAATAGCAACCAAAAAAACATAACACATGAACACTAGAATTTTTACGTGGAAAACCCAAAAAGGGAAAAACCACGGTGGGGGTTAACCCACAGAAATTTTATTTGTTATAGCAATATCAAATTATAAGAGGCTCACTGCCTTAGGGCTCACTACCTAGAGCTCACTGCTCACAAGAGGCTCACTACCTAAAGAAAGAAGAAGAAGAAGAAGAATGGTGGCTCACTGCCAAAGATGAACTGTTGTGATTGCATCTACTTAAGCATGATTACAATTCCAATTAAGCTTTATGAATACTAACTCAAAACTCTTAATTTTAGTCTGCCCCTATTTTCTCTGCTCTGCTCTTACATAGGCTCAAGAGCTCTCTTCAATTGTTGGCAACTCTATCCTTTTTTTTTTCACATCGCACTCTGCACTTCATAAACACTGAAATCCATCCTATATTTATATCCACGACTAAATATTTCTCATGATCAGGTTGGCAAGCAAACTATGAAAAGTGTATATCAGGTGTTATATCCTGTCAGCTTGTTCTTGTGTTAAATCTCTTAATGCAGATCTAAATCATTGTGTACATATCTTCATTTGTGTCAACCTTTATTCACACAACCACTTACATTTATCATCCAGCTCATATTTCTTCTCCGCATAAGGATATAACTAACCTGTCGGCTTGTTTCTTGACAATATACATGATAGGTTCCTCTACCACATCACAACTTATGATGCGGACCAAATGGGACTTCATGAATCATATCCAATGTTTGTTACTAACCTCTTATCATGCCTTCTAAATCATGGAGCAAAATACTTCTGTATGTCAAAATGTGGATCATAAAACTGCTGCTTTGTCACAGAGAAATACTGATGAACTAGAAGCTGATACTGGAGAGCCTATGAAATGTGATCTGTTGAACTCCAAAGGCTACAATCCTTGATTTAGGTAGTCATGGCATGTATCTTAGTTTCCTCAAAACCACAGAACAAAATATGCACTTGCGGAGGAATGCGGACCATTATACTGTGCCCTGTTCACTACCTCTTTTGTACCTCTATTCATCCGGACATAGATATTTCTTCCAAGTGACTTCTAGAGGAAGTCAGGACTTGATCAGTAGAATATAACAACATCAAACAATTATGAACATTCTACCTGAGCTACATTTCCAAGTCTTCATTTGTGGAAGCACATTGATCCACTTGTTGTCCCTTACTCTGTTTCTTGCCCATACTTAGTCATTTTTGCCAACCAGATCTGAATTCCAACAAGACCTTCCAAACTTATGTCTTCATGTCATGCTGATGGGATCTCTGAGCCTTGTTGCCATCAATGACAACATACAAGTCTATACTGGATCAGTATCTCTTGCCAACAAAATGATCTGACTTCTCCAATGCTCTCTAGTGTAGGCCATTCAACAATTGCTCACTTTCTCAGGGTCCATCTTCAATCCTTCTGCAGAAATCACAAATCCCAAGTATACCAATTCTTCCTTCATGAAACTACATTTCTTGATGTTTATCAGCAATTTCTCTTCTCTCAGTCTCTACAATACTTGTCTCAAGTGCCACAAATGTTCTTCTTTTGTTTTACTGAAAATTAGAATGTCATCCAAATATACAATAACAAACTTACCTAAGAATTTCTTCAAGACTTCATTCATCAATCTCATCATGAAAGTACTCAGTGCATTTGTCAATCCAAAAGGTGTCACTAACCACTCATACAATTGTCCATTTGTCTTGAAAGCAGTCTTCCATTCATCTCCTTCTCTGATTCTGATCTGATGGTATCCACACTTCTACTCTATATTTGTGAAATATTTTGCTCCACTCAAACAATCCATGATATCATCCATCCTAGGTAAAGGAAATCTATACTTAACTATGATCTTGTTTATTGCTCTAGAGTTTGCACACATTCTCTATTCTCCATCCTTCTTTGGTGCTAACACTGCAGGTACTACACAAGGACTCAAACTTTCTCTGATCAAACCTTTCCTCAACAACTCTTGTATTTGCCTATTCAATTCTTCATTCTCTGCCAGTGTCAATCTGTGTGCTTCTTTTTTAAGCAAACTAGCTCCATGTATAAGATTCATGTGATGCTGATACTCCAAATTGGTGGTAATCCCTCAGGTACATTGTCTAAAATGATGTCTTCATACTCTATCAGCAACTCAGTTAACTCCTCTGGTTGTGATTCTTCAGTCCCCTTCTTCACTATTTCAAGCTTCTTAGGAATCAAAGCATAACAGATATTCTCATGCCTCAAACCATCTAAAAATTTCCTTCCAACTACCAAACAGATTCTAGCATTCCCACATACTTCACTCTTAGGATCATCTTCCAAAGGAATCAAAATAATTCTCTTTCCATTTGATGTTATAGTGTATGTATTCTTTCTCCCATCATGTATAGCTTTCCTATCATACTACCAAGGTCTACCTGAACAAAATATGACATACATCCATAGGCATATTATCACACAATAATTCATCATGATAAGATCCAATATGAAATTTCACCAAACATTGTTCACTCACCAGTACCTTATGATCATCCTGAATCCATACTATCTGATATTACTTAGGGTGTTTCAATCTATCCAACTTCAGTTTAGTCACCATCTCCTCTGAAACTAGGTTATCAGAACTACCACTATCAATTACAACTTTACAACATTTACCTCCTAATTTGCATCTGGTTCTAAACAATCTTTTCTTCTACGGTGGTTCCTCATTTGTCTCTGCTTGAAATAGTGCTCTCGTCATCACAAGTGACTCTCCTTTCTCAGGTTTTCCAACTGAACTCGGTGATCCAATAGGTTCTTCTTCTACATAGGCTGCTCTTCCACTATTCTCTATTTTCTTGCTTGTGCTCCCTTGATTACATTCAAATGCTCTATGTCCTTCACCTCCACACTTAAAGCAAGTTCCTCTGAATGTTCTCCTAGCAGGTCCTCTTCCTTCTCTTCTGTATCCTTCACTCTAGTATGGATTACGATTTCCTCTACGGTAGAGAGTTCTATCATCTCTCTAGTATGCATTGTTATCTTTGTCCTCCTTCTTGAATGTGTTCCCTTGTTTGTTCTACTCCGCATATAACCTCTCTCCTCTAGAAAATGTTCTACCTCTCTAAAATTTACCTCCTCTACCTCTTTGTCTTTGATCATGCCTCTTAGTCAACTTTTCTTCAACATTTGGGGAAAATTGATATGCTCCTTCCAGTGTTTTCTTCCTTACCAAACTCATTTCTTCTTGAATGTTCAATCTTAGTCCATTGATGTATCTAGACACTTTCTCCTTGCTTGCTTCAATATGTCCTATCCTTATGATCATCTTGTGGAATTCTTCAGTATACTCCACAGATTTCTCCTTTTGTCTCAGGTTTTGCAATCTCTTCAATAGTTCCAACTCATAGTCAACAGGTATACATTGATTCTTCAATTTTGTCACCATTCTGTCCCACTTTATAATCTTTTATTTTCCTCTTCTGTTTCTATCCAACTGAACTTCTTTCCACCATATAGTAGCATGTCCTTTCAGCTTTGTCTTTGAAAATTTCACCTTCTCTGGATCTTCAACTTCTTCATACTCAAAGTATTCTTCCATGTCATTTATCCAGTCAATCAATTCTTCAGGACTCAAATTGCCAGTGTAATTAGGTACATCCACTCTAGGTATTTTTCCAATCTTTGAAATAGATCGCAACATCTTGACTTGATCTGATTCTTCTTCTTCTTCTTCTTCTCGTAGGGTTTCATCATTTTGATTAGCAGATTGAAATTCTTCATCATCATCACTTTCAACATTAGGTCTAGGTGTAAGTCCTCTTCGCCTATCTTCTTCAACAGCATCCAAGCGAACTCACATGGTTTTCATCATTTCCATCATCTCATCCATTCTACCAGCCATTTTCTCAATAGCAAGGATTCTCCTTGACGAAATTTTCCTAGGATCAAGTGCAACTACCTCAAATTCGGTGATCGAGCTACAAGGTGACAACTGCCTCACAATCAGTGATCGGTTGCAA
This sequence comes from Cunninghamia lanceolata, assembly GCA_027924645.1. Classification (NCBI taxonomy): domain Eukaryota; kingdom Viridiplantae; phylum Streptophyta; class Pinopsida; order Cupressales; family Cupressaceae; genus Cunninghamia; species Cunninghamia lanceolata. Next base: position 3,067,436 of record BSBN01001285.1, read on the forward strand.
CACAAGTAACTTGCCTTGGATTCGGTGATCTGTTCACAACAAGATCTTATGAAATTCCTTTGCCAACTTTGCTCAATTTGCTCCCAAAGATTTGAACTTTCACTCTGATACCACTTGGTGGTCACAGTTAGGAGGGTCCACAAAGTGAACTATCCAGACCGTGCAACTAGAGTAAACACAATGGAATAACTTCAAAGATACAAAGAAAATGTAGATTCAGTCATTCAATATATCATAGAATTCAAATATAGATTGGTCGGCAACATGCGGGCTTACAATTAGGGCTCACAGGCCTGATTATAGAAATACAGAATATGCACAAGATATGGCTTTGAAGCTCCTTCACAAAGAATTCCAACTATCAAACTTATAAACTATGCTAACTTGTTTCCTAGGCATCTGTTACATCATTTTATATCATCTCCAGAACCAAAGATTCCTCCACGTTGGCCAAGGAAGATCACAAACTCCAATGAAGAGTTGTAATGTGTGTACACGGATAGGTCAGACCTAAATGAATAGAGTTCCTCTGCAAATGAATGGAATGATGTACGGATCTCAAGGAAGGTCAGCCATGAACCAAACAACATTGAATGATGTGTAATTTAGGTTCGCAAGTCATGAAATGCTCTGCAAGTCTTCTCCTTCAGCTGATTATCAGAGATTGTCAAGATGTTTTGTTCTGAGAAAACAGTCAATCTTCTGATAGTGATATCTTACCGGTACCTGATCCAAATGCTCTAAATTTTAGATATGATGTGCATGAATGTGTCTAGATGCTATGTCCAACTTCACAAGATCTGAAATGTAGCTATGGTAGAATACAGATCAGAATACAGAAACTTCTACTGATTGAAGTGAACTGGAAAATGAAAAGAAACAAACTGAAATGTAAATGTTTTTGGTTGATGCAAGATTGCTCTTAAACCAAGGATGCTCCTGCATCACTCCATCTTCACTCTAATAAAGTGCAACTTGGTCACAATCATATTGAATGTGTTTAGGCGCTTAGCCACAAAAACACCATCCTCCATCCTAAGGGTATACAAATTCTTTCTTAGGAAAATTTTATTTACTAGGGATTTAGCTTGATAAATCTCTCATCTTTTTTCAAAGAGCTATTGTAGTGACTTCTTCATGTATATTTAACAACACAAAGTCTTTGAAATAGAGCTTGGTAAGACCCTTTTCTTTTCTATCCAATACATTCTAGTTCTCTTAATTCATTGCAATGGGTTTGGACCTAGATATGGAAATCCATAGGTCTCTATCTACAAGCATATTGTCCATCTTGAACTTCCAAAGCTTAAAGTTAGTTCTATGAACTTCCCCATCTCTATCATTGATGTGCTTGCCATTTTTCTTGCAACAAGATATCATTCTATGCAATCTCACACTCAATCCAAGATTAGTACAAAAAACCCTTGTCCCTAACACCCAGAATCTGAGGTGACCAAGCTCTGATAGAAAATGAAAGGAAGAAGAGGTTTGGAATATGCTTACTACACTAATCGATGAGTGGAGTTATGTGTAAAAATTAAACTAATAATATAGTTATAAAGAAATAAACACAAAAATAAAATACCATAATAGAGTGATTTACATGGGGAAAACTCTTTTGAGAGAAAAAAACCCACACTCCAAAGCAATGTATTATTTAGTAATCAATGGTTACAATACACTTGCACAGTTTAAGTCTTTATAGGAGTATCAACAACAAGTGATCTAGAGTAATTCTTAAATCATAACAATACCTACAAAACTCACTATCAAACCTCCATATCAAGCACTCAATAAATAGGAGAAGCTTGATACATAAAACTAACAAATGTTAATTAGAAAACCATGGGCAAAAACCATCCAAAATGTGGCACTCAAATTCCTAATAAAAACCCAATGCCCTAATCCCAAGATGAGTCCACAAGCTAAAGATAACATATTCCTTCCACCTTCCATAAGCTCGTCATAGTGCACTCACCAAGTTGGGTGCTCCATTTTAGCTCTATTATCTCTATTCAAAGTTGCCTAAGGATGTGTCATAACGTACATTATAAGTTGTCAACAAGTGTAACTCCCTCTTACAAATCTCTTATGTGTTGTAGATGTTCTCAGATTTTGATGTGGGAAGCCCAACTTCTGGATGCCATAACTTTTGATCTAGGAATCCAATTGAGCCTGCTTTTTCTAAATTGTAGATCTCAAAGAGGTCCACATCACCATAACCCACTTTCTTTGGTTATGACTCATTTCAACATCTTTGAGGCCATAAGGAACCTTTATAGCTCAAAACTTAGGTTTTTCCATTCTCCAACCTAAAAATTGTTTTTTTGTGTTCTTAACATTAGGATGCAAGGTTGAGACACCTTTCCTAATAGTTGTAGCATACAAATGCTCTCCACTATGCACGTGTTCCCTTATTTCAAAAATAATGTTGTAACACAAAAAATATAGCTTATGTGAAGATATTAGAGATAGATGGGAATCATGTCTAATACTTTATAGTTTTTTATTTTGGCTAATATTAGTATTAGAATAATACTTTAAGGATTCTATGATAAAAATGGATCAATTATTAATCTAAATGCTTGATTTATATTATTCATGCTTTAATAAATTGATGTCTTATATTTGATCTTAATACATATTTAGAGATAATGTTAATTCAATTTATGGGTTGAGACTAATATTTATTTAGAATAATAATTTTGGGTAAATGCTTTCATATTAACATTTGTGCATATTAATGTTAATTCAGGTATTGATGATTTATAACACCTCAACTAAGCAACCCAAAAACAAACCCAATTTTTATTTATATTTATATTTGTCATAAGCTTTACTGCTTAAGACACTAACAAATTTATCATGATGTAGACTACATCAATATCACATGCACAAATCATGGAGCATTTGCAAGGATAAACTTCTTGTAAAATGTAGGTTGCTGAGTAATTTTAGACTTGGTATGTTAAGTTCAGGCAAGTACCTATGGTGCAAATTAGTCAATGTAAGATCAATGGCTCAAGGCTAAACGACCCAATTCCTTAAAGTGTAGCAAACTTTAGTCATTGTATCTTGTGCTTGACATGTGGCCAACTGAAGTAGTCTCTCAACTCTCACACGACCCAAATTTCCTAATTTATTTGGTTCTCTAGTTTTAAACTTCACCCACGGAATGCTTCGATGTTGCATATGGATGCAAACTTATATAAATTTTTATTTACTCAATTTCTCATGTTCAAAATATTTATGATTTTATTTCTGAGATATCTAGTGGACTTCAAATCTTGTCCTATCTTAATAGTTCAATTTCAAGGTCAAATTTCAAATCCACCCAACGTGAGGTGTGGCTATCTTATTGGCCTGAGGTATTTGTATATGTGATCGTATGGACTTGCATTGTAAAAGAACATATTAAATTGTGCCACGTGAGCTCATCTTTGACATAAGTGGTAAGTCCATTAAATTTTATTTAGTGCTCATGCATTTTAAATACCATGAAGCATTGTTGGGTGAATATTTTATCTTCAACTAACTGAAGGCAAAATGGTTATATCGACCACAGTGTAATGAGATAAATCTCTCCTCTCAACAAGGGGAGGTTCCCTATCAAATATCACAAACTTATTTAAATTAAATACTAACTTATGGGTGATACCATATCATCCATTTCTCTTTTTTCAGAAATGATGTTTACAAAACAAAAGAGCACTTTCTCGATACAAATTTGAATAACCAAGAAACCCATGAGAGCACAAAGTCTATTGTTGCTCCTTTTACTAATTTATAATTTAGAACTAAGTAGAATAAGGTGCAGCTCAAAGTCTTCACTGAATGCTACGATAAAACATATGATCACAAAAGATAATAGCAGCTCAAAGTCTTCCCAATATATTTTACTTCAAAACACAAAGTTACAAACTAAAGATAATTGTTGTAGCACAAAGTCTCCACAATCAGCTTTAGAACATCTCCCAGATTATTCACACTCACACTACGATTTGATCAAGCTAATAAGATAGTATTTGGAAAAGGACATAAGAACAATTTCCAATATGCCACAAGTTATTTCAACACAAAGATTGAACGATCACTTGCTTTTCTATTCACTTGATAAAATTTGATTTACAATTTTAACATAAAGTCTCAAAATGCTCTTCAATTTGGCAGAGTTTCGCTTCAATAACTAAAAGATGATTATTTACAATGGGGGTCCTCTTTATTTATAAGAGAAACCGAGAGCAAAAATAGGAAAATCCTAACTACTTTGACTTATTCAAACAGAAGAGTCCTATTTGACTTAAGACTTCCTTTGCAGGTCACATGTAATTACATTTTGGAAAATTACATATGAATATGTCCACAACAAAATTCAATTTACATATACAAGAATAAAATAAACGGGTAAGTGCAAAAAGATGGGGGGCCAAAAAGTGGCCAAAAAATTTTCAAAAAAAATTTAGGCATAACGCGAGCGCGTTATAACGCGCTCGCGTTATAACGCGCTCGCGTTATGGCTTGGCAATGACAAGCCTAAGGCTCGTCATTGCCGAGCCATAACGCGAGCGCGTTATAACGCGCTCGCGTTATAAAGCGCTTTATATATATAAAAAAAACGCTGTCATTTCATTTTATCTTATTTCGTTGTGAGTTTTTCCTCCGCCGCGGCTTAAAACCCTTCAAAAACGCGCTCGCGTTCTACAAAACACCATTCAACACAATAGATTTGTCGATTCATCGCCAAAATGCCGCCGCGACGTCGAGCACGCCAAAGGGGTGAGTTATCTTTGTTTTTTTGTTTGAATTTCTTCCTAAATAGGTAGGTTTTGTGTTGATTTTTGATGCATATTTTATTAATTGTAGGAAATGTTAATGCACCTCCTCCTCCTCCTCAAAATCCTCAAAATCCACAAAATCTTGAGGAAGAAATACCTGCAGAACAACAACCTCCTCCATTCATTCCTCGACATGCCCCTGGAACACAAGATAATATAATGGGGGAAATTGAAAACAATAAAAAACAAATTGAAGATATAATTGCAAGGTTGAAAGATCCTTCCACTTCAACCTTGCATAGGTCCACGCTTGCCGAATCTCTTGAGTCTATGTTATCAAATGTAAATTCAATTAGCAAGCAAATAACTAGTTGGACCGATAAAAAGAGAGAGTTTAGAGATTACTATGCAGATAAATTGTCATATCAAGATGTCAAAAAATTACAAATTACAAAAGTAGACTTGTGTTCAATTTTCACAAACCCACAAACAAATCAACCTCCACCCATTACATGCAAGAGGTTCCCTATCCATTGGTGCAACAACCAAGCGATAAGGGACAATTTCGGGCAGAGGTGGTGGATGGTTTTTGACCATCCTCCATGCAATAACAATGAGGTCCCGCAATACTTTTTGAGGAAACTCTACTCCGAGTTTGTCCTCAATAAAGTGCCAAACTATTTTGATATGCGGGACTTCCAGGGTAGAGGTGGGGGCTCAGCACAGGATAGACCAGGGGCACGTCTTGACCCACAGCGGGTAGTGAGACGAGTAATCAGCAGACCAGCCCACGAGCATGTTTCTATTCCTTCCATTGTGAAGGAGAGTGTTGAGGTCGATACACTGAGGTCGATTAGTGCCTTGACCCAGAGCATCATAGAGCATGCCGATCCTGCAACACAGAGTGGGTTGGGAGATAGTGCGAGGAGTAGGGTCCCACCGCATACTTGCCAGGCTTGCGGGTCAGCCTGTGGTTATGACCCCATGGACAGTCAGGACGCAGGTGCACAGGCTACATCTGGAGCTGAGCAGATGGCGATGACAGATACCCTCCTGAGTGAGACTTTCGGCCTTGATACTCAGGTAAATATTAGCAAGTTTATTGAATTTAATTTATTAAATTTTATTTTTGAAATACAAGATTAACTAATTTAAATTGATGATTTTAATGAAATTTCAGGGTCATAGCGTCGATGCAGTTTTCAGTGGTTCTCCACCTACATTTTTCACTAGATCATCTACTGTCGAGGTATGTAACTAGTAAACAATTATAAATATTACATGTGAATAGCATCGTTATATGAATGGTATTCTAATTTCTGATTTTGGATGTTGAATAGGTTAACACTGTAGATTTCATGGCAACACCTGCCAGCGGTGGTGGACTTCAAAGCTTTACGGAGGTAATAAAATAAATAGTTTAATGAATGAATTGTACTTACTAAATTTTTGTATGTGATTTGTGTGTTTTATTGTGTGTACTTCCATGTTTAGATGAGCGTGTGTGTATGTTAGGAGCCATGATTTGCATCACTATTATAGTTTTCGTAATTGAATAATGTTGTTTTATTTCCAGATGATGCAGGCTGCGGATACACCTCCCCATGTTCATAGGGCAATGGAGCAGGGTGTGGCCTCTGCGATTCATAGCTCTATGGCATTGACAGGGGTATGAGGCAGATTAGTAAATTTCAATTTACATTCATTGTTATAGTTGTCTATTTTTGAAAAATCAAAAGATTATTGATTTGAAGTTTAATTTCTATCTGGATGGTTTCTATAGGACATGACATCACCAGGGCCTTTTCCTGCTACTGAGGCAAGCGAGCAGACAGATTATATGTTAGCGGTAAGTGATTATTTTGTTAAATGTTTCATTTTTTTATAACATGTAATTTCTATATATTAATATCTATACTTTTTTTTGTAACAGGTAAAGGTGCAGGAAGAACTAAATAGGAGAAGTAGCCCTCGGGTTCGTAGTAGACCACCCACATGCATGTCTCCATCCCCTAGAAGATCAAAGGCTGCTCGTGATTTATTCTCTTCACCAGCTAGAGGGGAATGACTTTTTATTGTGTTCCTCTGTTGTATGCCTATATGGCATTTGTGGACATATATTTTGTATTGTACATAGTTGACATTGTATGCCTATATGGCATTCTTGTAAGCCTATATGGCTATTTTGTATATATGTTATACTTATATCGACAGATATTGATGTATGCGTATATGGATATTTGGTTAATACAAATCTTTTTTATTGATGGCGTCCATACTTGCATTATAAATCCACTTTTGAATGGATATTTGTAGATGGCTACTTCAAATATTTAAAGTCTGATTGTATTACATAGGATGTTTACATTTTCTTTGATAGGCTTGATAGGCCATGGATTACATGATGGTGTTTGATGGAAAAGTATGGTACTAGAAGACTCTAGTTCATTCTTAATAGGCTTGTGATTGATAATATCTTTGCATGATTGCACTTGATCTTGGATCATGGGCATGTTGTTAGGATTTTGATTGCATTGTGATGTTTGATGGATAGGCATGGTGTAAGTGTAAGATACCCAACTAGTTCTACGAAAAATTTTCCTTACTTAAACACTTTTACTTGCTAACAATTCATCAACTACTTCAATAACATAAAGATATACATCAAGATAACTATTTGAATGAAACAACATTAGAGTTGGGTACTTGTCTTGTTACTTGATTCAATCAACTTGCAATGTCTTATTACATGGAAAATGCTTTCAATAGCATGAAGTACAACTCATTCAATGGAAATACAAGGACAGGCCTTGAAGCCTTGATGTTACAATGTCTTCCTTATTTGAGCAACATTTGAAGATTTGGAATGTTCAACTCATCACCTCACAAGGTAGGCGCATATTTGAAGGATTTACAGGTTTTTCTGACTTGGGCGCCAAGTTGAGGTGACCTCCTCCTGAAGTTGCGCCTTGTCAACATTAGGTGCCAATTAGAGTTTATGGATGCTCTGGATTGTTTCCAAGAGTAGGCGCCAAAACATCATCATTATGAAAGTGTTTTAAATGCTAGGCGCCCAAATCAGCCCTCTGGAGTCTAGGCGCTCCTTTCATGCATTCTGTGTTCTAGGCGCCAATTGAAAGGAGTGGAGAACAGGGCAAGCGCCTTCCAAACTAGGTGTTTCCTTGAGGTGACAAGGACTTAGAAAGTGCGCCTAAGGTGAGTGCCTTGAGTGAAAAGGTCTAACAAACATCTTTGAACCCCCTTTCAAGGTTAGGCGCATTCTGGAGGTGGAAACAAGTAGAAGGTGCGCCTTAGCTTCCTTTGTCAATTCTTGCAAGTCTTTGTTGATTAGGAAGGTGGAATGCTTCATTATAGAATGAGCGCCTATCTTCTAATGTCCAAACTACTTCTTCTGGCTCACTCTGTGGCTAGGCGCCAGAGCTAAACTGTTCACACAAGGGAGTGCACCTAGACTCACTTGATGTTTTCTTACTACTTCAACCCCTGGAAGATGTTCCAAGGTGTTCCCTTTTACAAGCACCTGACCTCCCAAGTTCCTTCATGTGCTATTCCTTGAAGGCGCCAAAACTGAGCTCCAGTGCCATGGGATTGTGCCTAACATCTTTGAAGAGTTTCTAAGCCTTTTGCAAGTTGATATCCCAAACTCATCTTCTAGGCGCAACAGGAGCTTTCCAAAGGAGTTTCCAAGTTTTAGACGCCAAGCGAGGTCATGGGTGAATGGAACTGCGCCTTAGGAGATGACTGGATCCTAAGCGTCAGTCTGGAGTTACAGTGGAATTGATATGCGCCTCAACTAGCTTAGGCGCCCATTTGAAGTGATTCCTTTAACACTTCTCTGTCAATCTCAACTGCAAGGATGATCTCCTAATCCAATTTTGATCCTCTGGAGATGCAAATAGCTTTACATTTCACTAGGTTCCATCAATGATGATCATCAACCAAAGCACATTTCAAAGGTGAGATAGGCAAGTGAGGCACCAAACTAGTCCTTAAGACTTATCTCCTTCTATCAAGTCAATTTCAACTATGTGAGAGAGTTCTATTCTAGGCGCAAAATGGAAATGTTTCATCAATTGGTGCATCTTACAAAGCTCCCAATTCTAGGCGCCAGAGCCAGAGAGTTTTTCCCAACACATGCACCTGGGCTAGGAATTCACGTAAGAGACATCACTTAGCTTTAAAACTTTCAATCTATAGCCATCTGGGCTAGGCGCTCCAATGGAGGATCCTTGAACTCATGCATTGGCGCCTTCTAGTTCTAGGCACCCATTTTGGATGATTCATCCTGATACTAGCGCCCAAAATGACTAGACTCTCTTCATTATCCAATTCACTTAGAAGACTCAAGTTGGAGACTTAGTTGTCTATCCATGTTCTCCGGAAGATTCATTGTACCTCTATGCACTATCTCCTTCAAGGCGCACATTTAGCTCCAAAACGCAAATTTCCATCATCAACCCATCAAGGTGCATCATCTTCCCTTTGTATCCCCTTCAAGGCGCAGACATTCACTTCTTCACACTCAAACTCACTCTCTGGCGCCAGAATAGGTGTATAACTTCAAATAAGGCGCTAATCTTAGGTTTCTAAGTACTTAGTTTGATCTTAAGGCTATCCTTCCTCTAAGCACTCTCTTCAACTCCCTCACTGAAGGCCCTCTATAAGTTTGGGCGCATTTCATCCCAAGGCGCTTCAACATCATCCAAGGCGCAAATTCACTCTCCAAGACAAGGTGCAAAAAACCCTATCCTAAGGCGCTCAAATCTTGCTTCTAGACCTAGGCGCACAAACATGAGATTAAGGATCATTCTGGCCACCATCACTTCCCTAAAGGCGCAAAATTGGTGTAGATACATTCCATTTATTAAGGATCATTCTGGCGCCCAAATCTTGTCAAAGCAAAGGATCAATAGGTTCTCTCTAAGGCGCACTCCAGGGTTTGATCTTGCAAGACTTCTCACGTCAAAATTTTGACCAAGACACTCAAGGCACTAGTCTTTATCATCTAACCCTACAGTGCACTTACTCATTATGATATACTCCTCAACTTTGTATTCAACCTTGCCCAAGGCGCATATTCACTATAAGGCATTCTCACGTTGTCAAGGCTCAGAGGGCTTCAACTTGCTAAAGGGTAGAGGTCTAGGCGCATATCTGACTTGAAGCTCAAGGCGCTCCAACCCTCTTGCTCTGGAATTCATTCTAGGCACTAAGTGACTTCTCCAATTCCTTGAAAACATTTGAAGTGTTTTACCTTCTCAAGGTGCTCCTTCGAACTTGACTCCAAGGTGTTATAATCTCAAAGGTGCTGACATCATCTCAACCAAAGGCGCTCAATGATTCATCCCATATCTAGGTGCTAAAACACTTAATCAACCAAGTCATTCAAGGCGCCATTCAGTAAACTCATCTTCCATGATATTCCTATCAAGGCGCATATCACTTCTGTCATGGGCTTTAGGCGCTCAGTTGAGTGTTTCAATACTATTTAGGTGCCAAATTCATTTTAATGCACCAAACACAAAGAGCTTTCAAACACTGGGCGCTCACAAAGAGTCTTCCAACCTTGGGCGCTAAATTAGGTCTTTGCAACTATCCAAGGCGCATATCTTCGTTTGAACAACTTATGGTGCCAAGACAACTTCTCATTAGGGCGCTCAAAACACTTGTGTTTACATTTGAAGTGCTTTACCTTCTTAAGGTGCTCCAGACTAACCTGACTCCAAAGCGCTCCATCATCATCCTTAAGGCGCTAAAAACATCATCTCCACTCTAGGCAAAAACATCATCCAACTCCTTAAGGCACTTCACTGTGAAAGTCTGAAGGCGCTCTACCTAGACCTTTCCCCTAGGCGCCAGAACTCCTAAGCACTCACCAGATAACTCTCTTCTTCAAGGCGCAAATCTTCCTATACAATGATTGCCTCTGAAACGCCGATTAACGTGATGTGAGGGTGCAAAGGCTACTCCAATCCTCAGTGAGCGCCTAGTTTAAACAAGGAGAAATAAAGCATTCAAAACTATCCAAACGATCATCCCCTTCCTAATGTCTTCACTGCTCCAGAAAACCTTGGCCAAAATGACACATAACAACTCCTATGAGCGCCCTTATGCCCTAGGATCATCTAGTTTGTGCGTCTTGTAATGAGTAGTTCATGTAAGTTTGGAATGAGCGCCTTGAATAAGTGTAAACTAGCCTAGAGAAGGGTATGTGCGCCTTGAGCATTCCAGAGATAACTGTGCGCCTAGAACAATATGAGTGCTCATGATGATGATTAACGCCCTGATGAGACTATGAGCGCCTTGTTCAGGAGATACCTTGTTTGATCATAAAATGCACCTTGAGTCTTGAAGGTTTTGAGCGCCTAGGTGATTTGGATGTTGGGATGTTGGTATGCGCCCAAGATTGAGGTAAGTGAGCGCTTGTAATGGAGGAGAGCAATGAGATGAGGTTTAGCGCCTCCAAGTAAGGTCAGAGGTGAGGTTAGAGGTGAAATGCGCCTTTGGACCATTCTGGCGCCTTGGATGAAGAACCTATATCTTGAGCCCAAGAGGTAAAATTTGCGCCTTAGTGGATTTGGAGAGTTACAGAGATTAGAGAAAAGCGCCTTGAAGACAGAGTTGTTCAAGGCGCATGTGTGATTTGGTCAAAAACAGGCGCCTAGAGTGAATAGGCTTTCATCCTGACTTAATACACTGCCTCCTTCTGACGATTTTTGGGGCAGCAGAAAACCTTTCACCACGGGCAAATGCCTCAGAGCTATAAAAAACCGAGAGAGGTTATTGTAGAGGCACTCTACGTGATCCCGTTGCCTCAGACAGAATGTTTCTAAGTGACACAGTTTTCGAGTAACATCTCGTCAAAGATTGCTACCTTTTTGCACTTTGGACTCTTCAGGGATATCGTCGGTACAATGTAGCTCCGACTGTTTCGACATGTTTGGGTGAGAAATAGGACCATGCCTAGCATAAATGTACCCATTCGGACGCGTTGGAACAGTCAGTTTGGTCGCATCAGGAGCAGGACGAAAGTTACACCCCTTTGCAACTTTACACTGCCTCCTTCTGACGATTTTTGGGGCAACAGAAAACCTTTCACCACGGGCAAATGCCTCAGAGCTATAAAAAACCGAGAGAGGTTATTGTAGAGGCACTCTACGTGATCCCGTTGCCTCAGACGGAATGTTTCTAAGTGACACGATTTTCGAGTAACATCTCGTCAAAGATTGCTGCCTTTTTGCACTTTGGACTCTTCAGGGATATCGTCGGTACAATGTAGCTCCGACTGTTTCGACATGTTTGGGTGAGAAATAGGACCATACCTAGCATAAATGTACCCATTCGGACGCGTTGGAACAGTCAGTTTGGTCGCATCAGGAGCAGGACGAAAGTTACACCCCTTTGCAACTTTACACTGCCTCCTTCTGACGATTTTTAGGGCAACAGAAAACCTTTCACTACGGGCAAATGCCTCAGAGCTATAAAAAACCGAGAGAGGTTATTGTAGAGGCACTCTACGTGATCCCGTTGCCTCAGACGGAATGTTTCTAAGTGACACGATTTTTGAGTAACATCTCATCAAAGATTGCTGCCTTTTTGCACTTTGGACTCTTCAGGTATATCGTCGGTACAATGTAGCTCCGACTGTTTCGACATGTTTGGGTGAGAAATAGGACCATGCCTAGCATAAATGTACCCATTCGGACGCGTTGGAACAGTCAGTTTGGTCGCATCAGGAGCAGGACGAAAGTTACACCCCTTTGCAACTTTACACTGCCTCCTTCTGACGATTTTTCGGGCAACAGAAAACCTTTCACCACGGGCAAATGCCTCAGAGCTATAAAAAACTGAGAGAGGTTATTGTAGAGGCACTCTACGTGATCTCGTTGCCTCAGACGGAATGTTTCTAAGTGACATGATTTTCGAGTAACATCTCGTCAAAGATTGCTGCCTTTTTGCACTTTGGACTCTTCAGGTATATCGTCGGTACAATGTAGCTCCGACTGTTTCGACATGTTTGGGTGAGAAATAGGACCATGCCTAGCATAAATGTACCCATTCGGACGCGTTGGAACAGTCAGTTTGGTCGCATCAGGGGCAGGACGAAAGTTACACCCCTTTGCAACTTTACACTGCCTCCTTCTGACGATTTTTGGGGCAACAGAAAACCTTTCACCACGGGCAAATGCCTCAGAGCTATAAAAAACCGAGAGAGGTTATTGTAGAGACACTCTACGTGATCCCGTTGCCTCAGACGGAATGTTTCTAAGTGACACGATTTTTGAGTAACATCTCGTCAAAGATTGCTGCCTTTTTGCACTTTGGACTCTTCATGGATATCGTCAGTACAATGTAGCTCCGACTGTTTCGACATGTTTGGGTGAGAAATAGGACCATGCCTAGCATAAATGTACCCATTCGGACGCGTTGGAACAGTCAGTTTGGTCGCATCAGGAGCAGGACGAAAGTTACACCCCTTTGCAACTTTACACTGCCTCCTTCTGACGATTTTTGGGGCAACAGAAAACCTTTCACCACGGGCAAATGCCTCAGAGCTATAAAAAACCGAGAGAGGTTATTGTAGAGGCACTCTACGTGATCCCGTTGCCTCAGACGGAATGTTTCTAAGTGACACAATTTTCGAGTAACATCTCGTCAAAGATTGCTGCCTTTTTGCACTTTGGACTCTTCAGGGATATCGTCGGTACAATGTAGCTCCGACTGTTTCGACATGTTTGGGTGAGAAATAGGACCATGCCTAGCATAAATGTACCCATTCAGACGCGTTGGAACAGTCAGTTTGGTCGCATCAGGAGCAGGACGAAAGTTACACCCCTTTGCAACTTTACACTGCCTCCTTCTGACGATTTTTGGGGCAACAGAAAACCTTTCACCACGGGCAAATGCCTCAGAGCTATAAAAAACCGAGAGAGGTTATTGTAGAGGCACTCTATGTGATCCCGTTGCCTCAGACGGAATGTTTCTAAGTGACACGATTTTCGAGTAACATCTCGTCAAAGATTGCTGCCTTTTTGCACTTTGGACTCTTCAGGGATATCGTCGGTACAATGTAGCTCCGACTGTTTCGACATGTTTGGGTGAGAAATAGGACCATGCCTAGCATAAATGTACCCATTCAGACGCGTTGGAACAGTCAGTTTGGTCGCATCAGGAGCAGGACGAAAGTTACACCCCTTTGCAACTTTACACTGCCTCCTTCTGACGATTTTTGGGGCAACAGAAAACCTTTCACCACGGGCAAATGCCTCAGAGCTATAAAAAACCGAGAGAGGTTATTGTAGAGGCACTCTACGTGATCCCGTTGCCTCAGACGGAATGTTTCTAAGTGACACGATTTTCGAGTAACATCTCGTCAAAGATTGCTGCCTTTTTGCACTTTGGACTCTTCAGGGATATCGTCGGTACAATGTAGCTCCGACTGTTTCGACATGTTTGGGTGAGAAATAGGACCATGCCTAGCATAAATGTACCCATTCGGATGCGTTGGAATAGTCAGTTTGGTCGCATCAGGAGCAGGACGAAAGTTACACCCCTTTGCAACTTTACACTGCCTCCTTCTGACGATTTTTGGGGCAACAGAAAACCTTTCACCACGGGCAAATGCCTCAGAGCTATAAAAAACCGAGAGAGGTTATTGTAGAGGCACTCTACGTGATCCCGTTGCCTCAGACGGAATGTTTCTAAGTGACATGATTTTCGAGTAACATCTCGTCAAAGATTGCTGCCTTTTTGCACTTTGGACTCTTCAGGGATATCGTCGGTACAATGTAGCTCCGACTGTTTCGACATGTCTGGGTGAGAAATAGGACCATGCCTAGCATAAATGTACCCATTCGGATGCGTTGGAACAGTCAGTTTGGTCGCATCACGAGCAAGACACCAAAAATGCAAAGGTTGCTTTGTGCAACTTGACAACATTGACACTTTTTTGCAACATGACTCAAAGACTCAAACTGACCCCAAATGACTCAAAGTGACTTAAAATCACCTTGATTATAGAGGTCAAGGCGCTCCTTATCATTCATTCATTATGAGCGCCTTGGGAGAATGGTATATAGGTCATCATCATGATTGGGCGCCCTGGATCCAGAGTGTTGGAGAGATCATCAAATGGTGTCTAGTAGGGTGAGTTATGAGTTTGGTCGCATCAGGAGCAGGACACCAAAAATGCATAACATGATGATGGAAAAATGTGTACATATGTGTAAAAATGCAGGAGGAAATAAAAAAAGACAAACCTTACAAATTAATGTGCATACTTACAACTCAATGTAACATAACTTTACAAAATCAATGTGAATACTTACAAATTAATCCAATGAACCATCTGGATCTGCTCTACTCTTTATTGTGTCAAGTATTGCTTCATGGTCAGACTCACGCACCTTCCACAATATTTTGTTCAAAGGTCTACCCCGATACTTTATCAAATGAACATTGGATGCCACGACAAGGTTCGAGTAATGAAGAATCTTTCGATGCATGTCAAAGTCCTGAAATAGCCAAATATTAACACTCTTATGTGGGTACCTTCTAAGCCATGTTCCAGTAATAACCACTGATCCTGTAGGGTATTCGATGTTTTCTCCATCTGTAACAGGGGCCTCCAATTTCTTTTTGGCCTCAACACAACGGCATAAGTAATAATCTGTTCCCTCTTCATTATCTTCATCTGCAATAACTGCATATACGTGTCCTACATTGATATGTGTAGCAAATTAGATGAAATTAGTCAACATTACAAAAACACTACAAAGTAAGATGACATTACCTGGTTGAACTAGATGAAATTAGATGCATATATGTGCCCTATATTACCTGGTTGAACTAAATCTGATATGTGGTCAAAGTCAACTGACGATTCCATCTGTGTTAGTTCCAGTGCCGTCGGGGGTCGATACGTGTCAAGTGGGCTAAGATAACTTAACTGCCATTCGTCAACCCACTCCTTTGACTCGCACTCATCCCAGACTTGAATTGTACAGGAAGAACAAAAGCATGACATCTTTCGTGTATGGATACTCCATGAACCTGCAATTGAACTTCTGAAAGAGTGCATCTCATTTGATCCTGTCAGTGTACAACAATCCTCATATGGTGCAATGTTAGTATCATCTATCAACCAAAAAAATCTACGAACTAAAGACTTACCTTCATTACCTGGACCCATGGAAGCATTACACCACTCGACAATCGATTTTGCATCTGTCAACTTTGCATTGTCTTTATACTTTAACTCTTCTCGTGCTATGGCTCTTTTGATACATGCTCCTGCACCATCATGCTCCCCCTTTCCATGCCCGGCCTCACAAAAGTTCCACATATGTTGAATACCTGTAAAATTATGCCTCCTACTCAGCCAATAGAAATTCCGCGAGTTCTTGAATTGTGATGCACAATTATCCGACCATATGATATGCTGACTGAACGATATGCCCCTTCTAGCCAAATCATTATAGAACACCTGAAAGCAACCTTGCACGAACTCCGTAGAATGCGTGCGATCATCACTAATATAGAAATGATACTCCCTTATGATCTTTCTGTCATCCTCTGTACTATCATTCGCATGAATGAATGCGATGTGCACAAATATAGAAACCTGTGTGGAGTTGTAATATTGTGATTGCACCTCACGCTGTGGCTGTAGACTGTAGTTCTCTGCAAAGTCGACGACTGAAACAATGCTACCAACTGGAAATGTGTCCTTGCATAACTTGAATTGCAAGTCCAACCATCGAGCTCTATGGGCATGTCTTGCATACTCATACACTATGCTGTCACGAAATATAGGCATAAACTGATACACTGGAATCTTTTCAATAACTAATTCACACCTCTTTGCTTCTTTACCATCTTTTGTATTGTATGCCACTGTTTTATACTTGCCAAATTCTACTAGTTCATTTCCAACCGCATGTGTTATTTCCATATGTTCACATATTGGCAAATGTTGCAAGCCACCACAACGATGACATGTGCCATCCAAGCATAATTTCTTGTAGAATATTTGACCTTCCTCTCTTTCACATAAAATTCTTGATATGAAATCTCTTGAAGATGTTGGTGGGGCACATATGGCACAACCCTGCAAATCATTGTTAGTATGCATATCTAAACATATAGACCTATAAACATCAAAATGGTTAGAAAATTCAATATGTAATCTACAACAACAAGTAGTGCGTGTGTGATTTATCTTAACATAGAAAGGTTTTAGCATTTCAAAATATCTTTGACAAATTTTAATTTGAGGATACTTCTCTAGAAATTTACCATAAAACTGTGTTTGAGTCTCATCCAAAAAATGCTTTGGATGTGGCTCGCGGTTCTGACTACCAATTCTCCTTCTTACCACATCCCTTTGATTCGGAGATACCCTTGTGTAATTCTTCCAAAAGTCTTCAATTAGTGACCTCAATGCTTCAACAATTGGTTTATCTTTTCGTGGTAGTCTCCCCGAGAACGCCCATAATTCATTGGCATTAGTGTCCTCAATTCTTTGGCGTCTTCCAACGGCTCTTGATAAAGTTTTCCTATTAATTCTCAATTTTTGACTTGTCTTTCTAATAAGACGAGCTTTCCTCGTTTGACTACTTACTATAGTCGATGTAATCACACGCCGTGTTGCATTACTATCTTTTGTGCGTGAGGTGTTACCCACACTCTCATACGCACTCATTAGATTCTTGACAATAGATTTTTCACTTGAAGCCTCTGATGTTCTCAACCCAAGAATCTTCATGATAGACCTATACTTTATACTTCGCATCATTTCAACGAATAGTTGACATCTTGCAGTCTCATTTAACTTTTCAAAGAACAATCTCCAAATCTTATTAGCATATCTTCTACAAGTGCGTTTTGGAATCTTACCTTCCATTGGCTGCAAAATATTCTCATCAATATCAATCAAATACTTTGGCTTTCTATGCAAAATTCTAGGTGGTGTCAAGTTAGGTAAATTCATCTCAACATTAGGAATTTCATCAATATTTAAATGAGATGGGTTAGATGGCATACCTTCGATCGAAGATGGAATAGATGACATACCTTGAGGTTGAGGTGGGAACGATGGCGTACCTCCTTCATCACATGTGAGTGATGATGTACTCTCAACTTGAGATGTGGTAGATGGTGTCCCTACATGTTGTCTTGCGATAAAGGATGTGTCTCCAACTATGGTATTTAAATCTCTCGTACCACGAAGTTTTTGCATTCGTTCTCTTTGTGCCGCCAATACCATATCTCTTTGTGATGGTTGTGGTTCCTCTTCAATTGGTATGTCTTCATTTATCGTGTCCAATTTCCTCTTCTCACGAAGTTCCCTCATAGCCATTGCTTTCTTTGCATTCTTAGCTTCTATCTCTTCTTGTGTTGGTTTAATTCTTGATCGTTTCCTCGGCATGACGGAGAATTTGTCTGTAGCATGATAAAGAGACCAATATTAGTTCCTAAGAAATGAATACATGATAATAGTGGGATTGTATTTTTTTTATGTTGTAAGGATTTATTCTTGTATAGTTTGACATCATGGTATGAACTAAGGTTTGTTTATTACACATAATTATTAAAGAGCCCAAGTGTAGAAAATATACATGGCATCATGTGAGATTGTAGGTTGCTTTCTTGATTGGAAATGTGTCTATTTTAAACATGTATGATAATGCATGATAAAGTAATTCAATCCAAAATAAGGAAAATGTAAAGAACATGCATGTAAAGACTTGACATACCTAAAAAACGAAGATTTGAATGGAGAGAGTACCCAATTATGTAGTGTTTTTATCTTCTTGCATCAAACTCCTCAACAATTTGAGTTTTTCACCACTTGCTTCCTTTTCAATGTTAAATTCTTAAAATTGAATCAAAATTAACATTGCAATACTACAAAAATTGAAACTTGTATAGATATATATCAAATTTGGTTTGAAAACTATGTTATTTCCTCCTTCTCAAGTTGGCAAAGCAGAAAAGGTGGTGGAAAGATCATGCAAAGGTGGTACAATGTGTCAAATGTGCATGTGAACTTCCCAATAGCATGAAAGCACTTCTTTTTTGTCGGAGCACGCGCAGAATCAGTAAGAAAACAGAGCATGTGGGCCTGGATCACGGGGGTAACCACTTTTTTACCGTTTTAGTAGAATTACAAAACGCGAGCGCGTTATAACGCGCTCGCGTTATAACGCGCTCGCGCTATAACGCGCTCGCGTTTTGTCCTCCTATAGATCTCTAAACCCTAAACCCTCAACTCTGATCCCTTGACCCTCAACCCTCAATGTCAAATCCTAATCCCTCAACCTCAACCTTGTCCCTAAACCCTAATCCCTTCAACCTCAACCCTATCCCTAAACCCTTGACCCTCGAACCTCAGCCCTCAACGTCAAACCGTAATCCCTTGATGCAGAGCGAAACAAGTTGAACATTAACACAGGTGAAAAAATCCTTGAAAGTCCACAAAATAACCTTTACAGTGTATATCGGCAAGACAATTTAAATGTCACACCGAAATGTACCTCAACCCTCAACATCAAACCCTCGAACCTTAACCCTTAACATCAAACCCTAATCCCTCAACCCTTAACTCTAATCCCTCGACCTTCAACCCTGATCCTAAACCCTAAACCCTCAACGCCAAATTCTAATCCCTCAACCCTTCACTCTAATCCCTCAACCCTAAACCCTATCCCTAAACCCTCAACACTATACCTTAAACCCTAATCCCTCAACCCTAACCCTAAACCTTGTCCCTAAACCCTAATCCCTTCAACCTCAACCCTATCCCTAAACCCTTGACCCTCGAACCTCAGCCCTCGACGTCAAACCCTAATCCCTCGACCCTTAACTCTGATCCCTCATCTCTCAACCCTAACCCTAAACCCTCAACCCTCAACATCAAACCCTAATCCCTCAACCCTCAACCCTAATCTATCATCCGTCATCCCTCCACACTCTACTTTAACCCTAATTCCTCGACCCTCAACCCTATCCCTAAACCCTTGACCCTCGAACCTCAACCCTCAACCCTCAACGTCAAACCCTAATCCCTCAACCCTAAACCCTATCCCTAAACCCTCAACACTATACCTTAAACCCTAAACCCTCAACGCCAAATTCTAATCCCTCAACCCTTCACTCTAATCCCTCAACCCTAAACCCTATCCCTAAACCCTCAACACTATACCTTAAACCCTAATCCCTCAACCCTAACCCTAAACCTTGTCCCTAAACCCTAATCCCTTCAACCTCAACCCTATCCCTAAACCCTTGACCCTCGAACCTCAGCCCTCGACGTCAAACCCTAATCCCTCAACCCTTAACTCTGATCCCTCATCTCTCAACCCTAACCCTAAACCCTCAACCCTCAACATCAAACCCTAATCCCTCAACCCTCAACCCTAATCTATCATCCGTCATCCCTCCACACTCTACTTTAACCCTAATTCCTCGACCCTCAACCCTATCCCTAAACCCTTGACCCTCGAACCTCAACCCTCAACCCTCAACGTCAAACCCTAATCCCTCAACCCTAAACCCTATCCCTAAACCCTCAACACTATACCTTAAACCCTAAACCCTCAACGCCAAATTCTAATCCCTCAACCCTTCACTCTAATCCCTCAACCCTAAACCCTATCCCTAAACCCTCAACACTATACCTTAAACCCTAATCCCTCAACCCTAACCCTAAACCTTGTCCCTAAACCCTAATCCCTTCAACCTCAACCCTATCCCTAAACCCTTGACCCTCGAACCTCAGCCCTCGACGTCAAACCCTAATCCCTCAACCCTTAACTCTGATCCCTCATCTCTCAACCCTAACCCTAAACCCTCAACCCTCAACATCAAACCCTAATCCCTCAACCCTCAACCCTAATCTATCATCCGTCATCCCTCCACACTCTACTTTAACCCTAATTCCTCGACCCTCAACCCTATCCCTAAACCCTTGACCCTCGAACCTCAACCCTCAACCCTCAACGTCAAACCCTATCCCTAAACCCTCAACACTATACCTTAAACCCTAAACCCTCAACGCCAAATTCTAATCCCTCAACCCTTCACTCTAATCCCTCAACCCTAAACCCTATCCCTAAACCCTCAACACTATACCTTAAACCCTAATCCCTCAACCCTAACCCTAAACCTTGTCCCTAAACCCTAATCCCTTCAACCTCAACCCTATCCCTAAACCCTTGACCCTCGAACCTCAGCCCTCGACGTCAAACCCTAATCCCTCAACCCTTAACTCTGATCCCTCATCTCTCAACCCTAACCCTAAACCCTCAACCCTCAACATCAAACCCTAATCCCTCAACCCTCAACCCTAATCTATCATCCGTCATCCCTCCACACTCTACTTTAACCCTAATTCCTCGACCCTCAACCCTATCCCTAAACCCTTGACCCTCGAACCTCAACCCTCAACCCTCAACGTCAAACCCTAATCCCTCAACCCTAAACCCTATCCCTAAACCCTCAACACTATACCTTAAACCCTAAACCCTCAACGCCAAATTCTAATCCCTCAACCCTTCACTCTAATCCCTCAACCCTAAACCCTATCCCTAAACCCTCAACACTATACCTTAAACCCTAATCCCTCAACCCTAACCCTAAACCTTGTCCCTAAACCCTAATCCCTTCAACCTCAACCCTATCCCTAAACCCTTGACCCTCGAACCTCAGCCCTCGACGTCAAACCCTAATCCCTCAACCCTTAACTCTGATCCCTCATCTCTCAACCCTAACCCTAAACCCTCAACCCTCAACATCAAACCCTAATCCCTCAACCCTCAACCCTAATCTATCATCCGTCATCCCTCCACACTCTACTTTAACCCTAATTCCTCGACCCTCAACCCTATCCCTAAACCCTTGACCCTCGAACCTCAACCCTCAACCCTCAACGTCAAACCCTAATCCCTCAACCCTAAACCCTATCCCTAAACCCTCAACACTATACCTTAAACCCTAAACCCTCAACGCCAAATTCTAATCCCTCAACCCTTCACTCTAATCCCTCAACCCTAAACCCTATCCCTAAACCCTCAACACTATACCTTAAACCCTAATCCCTCAACCCTAACCCTAAACCTTGTCCCTAAACCCTAATCCCTTCAACCTCAACCCTATCCCTAAACCCTTGACCCTCGAACCTCAGCCCTCGACGTCAAACCCTAATCCCTCAACCCTTAACTCTGATCCCTCATCTCTCAACCCTAACCCTAAACCCTCAACCCTCAACATCAAACCCTAATCCCTCAACCCTCAACCCTAATCTATCATCCGTCATCCCTCCACACTCTACTTTAACCCTAATTCCTCGACCCTCAACCCTATCCCTAAACCCTTGACCCTCGAACCTCAACCCTCAACCCTCAACATCAAACCCTAATCCCTCAACCCTTAACTCTAATCCCTCGACCTTCAACCCTGATCCTAAACCCTAAAGCCTCAACGCCAAATTCTAATCCCTCAACCCTTCACTCTAATCCCTCAACCCTAAACCCTATCCCTAAACCCTCAACACTATACCTTAAACCCTAATCCCTCAACCCTAACCCTAAACCTTATCCCTAAACCCTAATCCCTTCAACCTCAACCCTATCCCTAAACCCTTGACCCTCGAACCTCAGCCCTCGACGTCAAACCCTAATCCCTCAACCCTTAACTCTGATCCCTCATCTCTCAACCCTAACCCTAAACCCTCAACCCTCAACATCAAACCCTAATCCCTCAACCCTCAACCCTAATCTATCATCCGTCATCCCTCCACACTCTACTTTAACCCTAATTCCTCGACCCTCAACCCTATCCCTAAACCCTTGACCCTCGAACCTCAACCCTCAACCCTCAACGTCAAATCCTAATCCCTCAACCCTAAACCCTATCCCTAAACCCTCAACACTATACCTTAAACCCTAATCCCTCATCCCTCAACCCTAAACCTTATCCCTAAACCCTAATCCCTCAACCCTCAACCCTAATCTGTCATCCCCCAACTCTAATCCTTCATCCCTAAACCCTAAATGCTATCCCTATTCCTACACCCTCAACAGAATCGATACTATACCTTAAACCCTAATCCCTTATCCATAAACCCTCCAACCCTATCCCTAATCCTTATACCATCCACACTCTACTTTAACCCTAATTCCTCGACCCTCAACCCTATCCCTAAACCCTTGACCCTCGAACCTCAACCCTCAACCCTCAACGTCAAACCCTAATCCCTCAACCCTTAACTCTGATCCCTCGACCCTCAACACTATACCTTAAACCCTAATCCATATCCCTCAACCCTTAACCCTTAAAACTTAAACCCTATCCCTACACCCTCAACACTTGACACTATATCTTAAGCCTTAAACCCTCATCCCTAAAGCCTCAACCCTCAATCCTTAAACCTTAAACCCTAAACCCTATCCCTAATCCCTCTACCCTCAACACTCTAACCCTAACCTCGACATTAAATGCTAATCCGTCAACCCTAAACCCTAATCCTAAACCCTCAACCCTAAACCTTATCCCTAAACCCTAATCCCTCAACCCTCAACCCTAATCCATCATCCCTCAACTATAATCCCTCATCCCTAATCCCTAAATGC
The DNA here is from genome assembly GCA_027924645.1 of Cunninghamia lanceolata. Lineage (NCBI taxonomy): Eukaryota > Viridiplantae > Streptophyta > Pinopsida > Cupressales > Cupressaceae > Cunninghamia > Cunninghamia lanceolata. The sequence continues at coordinate 3,090,864 of BSBN01001285.1, forward strand.
TATCCCTATTCCTAAACTCTCAACAGACTTGATACTATACCTTAAACCCTAATCCCTTATCCCTAAACCCTCCAACCCTATCCCTAATCCTTACACCCTCCACACTCTACTTTAACCCTAATCCCTCGACCCTAAACCCTATCCCTAAACCCTTGACCCTTGAACCTCAACCCTCAACCCTTAACTTTGATCCCTCGACCCTCAACCGTAATCTGTCATCCCTCATCCCTAAACCTTAAACGCTATCCCTATTCCTAGACCCTCAACGGGCTCGATACTATACCTTAAACGCTAATCCCTTATCCGTAAACCTTTCAACTCTATCCTTTATGCCTTAACCCTCATGATGAATAGCCTTGAGTGTAAAAAAATTTGAGTGGGACATAACGCGAGCGCGTTATAACGCGCTCGCGTTATGTCGAACATGCGGGAAAAATGTAAGGCAATAAATAACGCGAGCGCGTTATAACGCGAGCGCGTTATAACGCGCTCGCGTTATTTCTTGCTTTGGGAATCCCAAGCCTTGGGCTTGGGATTTGCTTTGGATTTCCAACCCAAAGGCTTGGAGTGCCTTATGAACAGTCACAGACGTGTTTTTCTGTATTCTTCAAAATTTCACATAATTTCGTTCGTGCTAACCCTCAGATTTGCACGTGTTTCAAGGTTGAACAAATCGAACACATGGGTAATGTTAGGCTTTCTCTTAGCTATTTGACGATGTGATTTTTTTCACATTTTAACAATGTTAAGCCTTTCATCTTTAATTTCTTTTGTTTGTGTGTCCGTTTTTATGCAAAAACCACTGTTTGGTCTTTTTTTCATTGTAAAATAACTATTCATTCAAATTTCAAAAAAATTACATATTTAGAAACTAGACTCCATTCTACAAATATTAAAAAAATAAAAAAATGATTTTCAATTAGTTTTCAAAATTTATAGGGGTAGCACGGCCAAAATTCTGTTTTTTAGGATGTGTCCACTTTAAAAATTAGTAAAAAATCAAATATTCATCAAAAAATTATCAGAAAAATCGGGCATAAACTACATGCTATTAGCTAATTTCTCACCGAAGCGATTTTAAAAATACCAAAAAAAAGTTGACCTTTTGAGGGAGCCACAAAACATGCTATGTTATGTTTTTTTGACAGAAACAACACCAATTTCTGTGGCTCCCTCTTTTGAACCCCTTAATCTATGCCATTTTCAAAACAAAATAGTAGTTTAGAAAGTAGACTCGGAGCACTACGAACATTGTTTTGGTTGCATCTCTAAATTTTGAGTGTAACTATGCTCAATTTCTCATCCAAGGCCAGTATTTCCTTATTTCAGAAAAAAAGTGGCCACTTAAGACCCCTTTTTGGCCCCCCATCTTCTTGCACTTACCCAAACTAAGGTATTAGCTTCCTCCATCATTCTTCTTCAGAAAATTCTGGTACATGGCCTATATAGCCGCCATTTCACATGCATCTGGTTTAGCTGTATTTTCTGAGATAGTGTGGACCCGAAGAATTGCATCTTTTACTGCCTTTATTGCCTTCTCATGTTTGTCAAGGTTGTCCTTCAGGTTCTCAAAAGTTGAATGCTGATCATAGAGATTGTCCATGGAAAGTACTGAGGGCACCTCTTCTTCAAATTTCCTTTGAACCATCTTTTCGAAGGAACTTATCATCTCATTTGCTGAAAGGAACTTATGGTCTTCACCTGTGAGGGTGCATGGTAGTTCTTCCAGCCTGTGTAGAAGCGTGACATCGCTGTCTTCACTAGCTTCACGAGCTTGACATAGATCTTCAAGTAAACCTTTTATTATGTGGATACGATGAACCAGAGATTCCTTAGTTTTAAGATATGATTCCCTATTTGCAATGACCCCGATGGTGATTAGATTCTTTATCTTAATCTTTTTCATCTCTATCCACTCCAAGTTTTCTTCTTGATCCTGCAGTTCCTAGGAAAGTAAGTCAACCATGTTATCAAGCTCGGCTTTGGCTTTATCCATTTCCTCTTTTCTTTCTACATTGGTCTTTAGTAGAATTCACCCTTGAGCTAGCAAACGTTCCACAATATCTCCTACCACCCTTCCTCTGGCCTGAGCTTTTTCAACCTTCCGGATTAGGGGATCTTCTACAGTCACTGCCATGGGTTCCACAATTTCAGATGACTTAACTATTTTTTGAAGAACTGCAGCAAGGTGTTCTGCTTTAGCCTTATACTGTTCTTTTTCCTTTTTGACTTCATCATATTTTTTGAGCAAGGTGCTGGCAGTAATTTGAAAATTTGCTTTTATGCCTTCATGAGTTAGCTTACCTAACTCAACCCTTGAAACGACATAATCATTCATGTCAAAATTCTCGACAGTAGCATCTTCTGGTGGTTTAGCAATCTCTGCATATATGATTCCTTTCTCATTGATAAGCCTAGAAACAGTCTTAGGCTTCTTCTTTAGAGTCTTTGATTTCATAGGTAATAGCTTCTCAATATCAATCTCATCTGGCGAAATAGCTTGCTTCGTTCTCTTTGGAGTATATGCAGACAACCATGGGGGAAGCACAGAAGCACTAATAATCATAGATGAGTCCACTACTTGTTTCGCCAGATCCATATTTACACCTGTTATGGTCACAATAGGACTGGTGTTGGTAAAAAATACACCCGTATCAACAACCTTCTCTGAACCATCCAGAAGATTCTCTAAAACAGATTGTTCACCAATGTCAAAAGACGGAGAAGATAAACTTGGGATAGAATCAGAAGAATAAAAACGGTCCCAAAACTGGTTCTTATAGAAGTAGGGGTATTATCAGACTAAACAATGAAAATAGGTGAAAGAGGAACACTTGAAACTACTGGAAAACTACCATAAATAGGAGCATGAGGAAGGGGTGTAGAAACTTGTGTTCTAGTGGGAAGATCTTTCTCAGGGGACTGATGTGGATCACCAAGTTGTTCCTTTTCTGTATCCTCATCCTTGCCTTGTTCAGTTTCATCTTCCTAATCAGATTTATCAGATACTTCTATTTGTTGAGCATCCTTAGACTTCTGAATATTTTTCTCTTCAATCTCAACATCTTCAACACCTGATTCAGTGACATTGGAGGTTTCTGCAATTTCTTTCTTCTTCCCTCCTTTGGATACAAACTTAATTTTTAGTTTTCATATTTTGGAAAAAGAAGGGGTGTCACTCTTATTCTTGGTCTTGTTCTCTACCTTCTTGCCTGTTTGCTCCTATGCTTCAGTCTCGGACCCTGTGAGAAATTCTTCAATTTGATCCTTTTGCTTTCCAGCCATATATTTGTGTTAGCCAGGATCAGCTGAAATATTTTCCTTGTGTATGTTTCCTCTTTAACTGACCATTTCACCTCTGGAAGAGGTGAGACTTCAACATTCTCAGTGTTATATTTGGGATCTAGAACATCCCCATCATCCTCCATTCCGTTTGGAATATCAGCGAGGCCCAGCTCTTCTATCTGACTCAGATGTAGTCTGCAGTAGTCTAACTTCTTGATCTCGTTTTGTGTCCTGAGATCAGCCCAAATATCTTCCACCATAGGCACATGAAAGGTTGACTTCCTTTTGATCTTATCTTGTACTCTCTTGAAGTCAAAGTGGTCCATTTTCTTGAAAGTCTTCATAGTGACCAGCTGTAATTCAGAATCAACTATTTTTGCCTTGTTAGCTGATTGAACTGAATACCTTCCAATTTCAATAGGGAACTTTATGCCTAACTTCTTTAGCTCCATCTATTTATTATGCACTACAATCAGCTGTCTACATAATTCCATGAGGACAATACGGTCACTGGGATACTGTAGAAGAATATAAGGGTAGCCAGGATAATACCCTACTCTGAGATATGTGAAAGTGGGGAATTGCAAAAACAAGCAGCCAAAAGAATTCACAACCTCCCAAGCTTCATCTAAGACCCTCTTCTGAACAAGTTCATTATCCCATAAGCACATGAATACTGAAAAGAAAGCATTATTGACCCTTCAGAAATGATGGATTGATCCCTTCAGAGTAATTTGAGGATAATACTCATATACAGGAACCAATCTCCTGTCACCAACTTGAGTCAAACCAGGAAAGCTTCTCATGCTAGCAGCAACATATACAAGATATGAGGTCATATAGAATTTGAATGTTGTGTTAACCTTTACCAATTGTTCATGCAATGCATTACTGATCTGCTCTCCCCAGAATATTCTCTATGTGCCTTGAAGAATTACCTTGATGTATGTGTACATCCATTCTTGAAACTTGGAGGAAGAAGGGAGTCCTCTGATACGACTCAAAAGTGTGATCAAATCACAAACTTCCTCTACAAAGTCACTCGTAGGGAGATCCTTCGGCCATCTAGTCAGATTACTTCAAGGATTTTTTAACCATTTGTTGTTTATATACCTTCTTGCAGCTTCCACATCTGTGTCATAGTCCTTTTGCCCTTGAGCAAAATCAATCTGTCCAATGTTTACAATAGGTGGACACATGAAGATTTTATCAAGGAATTTTGCATCCAACCTCATGATCACATTCCCTTGGGAATTTGTCACAACCCAAGTGTCCCTGTTGTAATGGCTAGCCACCTGAAGAATGAACTCAAGATTATGTGTAGAAACTAGAAATGAGGCAATGAAGTGAATGTTGCTGTCAATGATCTTTTGCATGTGTCTAGAAGGATTTGTTTATTTTGTTCTATCCACAAATTCTGCCATATCCACATGTCCTATTTCTGTATCTCTGATTTCATCAATATTAGACTGTACTGAAGTCACCGGGAAGACACCTTGGTACTTCTACTTCATGATTTTGGCTTTGGATGGAGACGGCTCCGACATCAGCTCTGAAGAGAACTCTGGAAGAGATATCTACCATGGACGCTTGTTGAAAATTGTAAAAGGCCATGATCTCACAGTTAGGGGGAAAAATGGATAAATTGGGATAACCACGATTCGATGATCATGGACAAGAAAGCATGCGTTGAAGGGCTTGAGTGCACATAAATCGAGGTAAAGGGTGAAAGCGGGTTAACAAGTCTTGCAAGGTGAATTTTCCCAGTGTTAGGAAAAAATCAAGAAAATATGCACAAGCAGTCAAAATGACCGCCTGCATGAGGGACTTATTCACATATGTAAAGTCGGTCATTTTGACCGCTATTACATGTTAATAGGAAATGTTTATAACTATCGTGCAAAGTCGGCGAAAAATACCACCTTTACATGTGTTTTTGGAAAAATATAAGTTTTATATGTAGGAGCGGTCAAAATGACCGCCCTTGCATCAAGGTAACATTTGAGTCTGCAACACATGTGAAGTCAGTGGAATGGACCGCTATTACAAGTGTTTTCAGAAACTTGAAGTTATGTGTAAAGGCGGGAATTTCGACCGCTGATGCATGTTGGGAGAAACATAAGGAATATGTAAGGGCGACTGTTTTAACTGCCCTTACATGTAGGAAAGACAAAACATGAAGGATGCGAGGGCGGGGGAAAGGCCCACCACTACATACCAAAAAGTTGAAAACATGTTAGGTTGATGTAAGAGCGGTTAGAAATATCGCCACTACATGTAGCAAAATACAACTAAAGTTTTAACAAGATGGAGAAGCAGGGCACGACAAATCTGTCGCTAGTCAAACAAGGAAATGGTGAAAACATACACAGCATTCAACTTAGGGTTTCAAACTACACTCAAATGTGCAAAACGATGACCAAAAATAGAATGAAAACATTTACATAAATCTTAAAATGAAAAATGTTAAGTAAACCCTAATACTGATCATACCTAAGCGGGAAAATGAAAGAAAAATAGAAAACAAAGACTTACCTAGAAAGGCCGACCCGAAACACTAGTTCATGCACAAACGGCTAAATACACTTGAATCCGCAGTCGTCGTGATCGAAAAGATCTCAAAGAGGGTTTTACCAGTTAAATGTGAGGTTTGGTAATAATAAACTAACAAAACAAAATAAAAAAGCAATTAAATAGGTTCAAAATTTTGCATTAAAACATGGCACGAGTGCCATTAATGCAACTTCAAGTTGAGCGATTTGCCAAGATTTTGTTTGAGCAGCGGATTTCACCGTCACTACATCAAGCGATTAACATGCACGGGCGGGGGAAAAGACCGCTCGAACATGTAAAGTAAAATGACTTGAAACATGTAAGAGTGGTGAAAACCGCCGCTATTACACGTTGGAAGGTTCAAATCACAAGCATATGCGAGAGCGGCTAAATCAACTGACTATGCATATCAAAACAACAATAAACATGCAAGAGCAGTGGATTTCACCGCCAATGCATGTAAACCTGAAAAAAAATTCCAACACCCTAAAAACAGTCAAAATTGGTATTTTGACTAGCTTGTAACTTAGTCAATTTTTACGAACTTCGAGGAAAAGACTTAGGGGAATGTTACAAGCTAGTATACGGTGTCAAATGACTTCGCACGAGGCTAAGAGTACTTGCCTCGATAAGTGAACTTAGAGTGTAGTCTACGAAACGGACAAGTTTCGTAGGGGTTGTCTACAAAAACGAGCGTAGCTGATTTTGAGAACAACAAGCATCAAGGCCTATGTGCCAACTTTTGGTGAGCCTCAACCCATTGACCGAGGTATTACTAGGCACTAGTCCTCACCCATTGTCTCCCTATGCATAGTTGATCGTTGTGAAGTTTTAACTTTCGAATATACTTGGTTCAAGGTGTCAATATCTTATTGGCTTAAAGTATTTGCATATGTAGTCATATGTGCTCGTATCATAAAATAACATACGAATGAGCCATACCTATATAGTGACATCAAATAATGTGTTTGTTGTTACATTTCTTTGAAAAGCATAACACAGTTGAGGTTATGTATAAATGAGGAGATCTAACATTATATGCACCAAAACAATTATTAAGTAGACATGATAATAACAAGATAGTAAATAGTAATAGGAAATAACAAAGATAGGTAACTAACATAACAATAGAACTTATTAAGCAATATATTGTAAAATTTATCTTATTATCCTTCTAAAAATATATAATTAAAAATTATATTTTAAAATTGATAACATAAAATAATAAACATAACAAAACTATAATAAATAAATTAAATACAAACTAATTTAAAAAATAAATTCTACAAATACAATAATAACATACCTATGAATGGAACTAATAAAAAACTTTTTAACAAAATTAAATGATCTCATAGACTAGACTTTTGTAAACAAATTCCTGTAACAGAGAAATTCAAATACGAAGGCATCCTATAGTGGGGTAGATATTTAACATCTTAAAATAAATACCAGAACAACATTTACATATTCCACTAGTAATATCTCCCTGTAACAGCTGCAATGGAGCGTCTGAAATTAGCCGTTGAGCAAGGAACTATAAAAAAAACATTGAGCCGTTGAGCAACGACTATAACCAGCATTTTCAGGCATGGCCGTGCTCTATAAATACCTAGTATACTCCATTCATTTTTCAGTTTATATCGTGTTCATTTTTTGTTTTGATTTTTGATTTGAGATATTTTTTCCCTTTTTGCATTTTGTATTGTGTTTCTCTTTTTCGTCTTAGATTGTATGTGGCACGGCCATGCTCTGTTTGTTTATGTGGTTACTATGAGTAGTCGCTTGTAAAGAAATTTGAAGTAAAGCCATGGAATCAAACGGAGGATGCATCTGGTAAGTATGATTTGAAATTTTATTGTTTAAATTTTCTTTTATGTTCTTGAATTTTTTAGATTATTAATCTAAAATTTGTCCATAAAATTTCCCCCAATTTTTTGGGATTTTAATTTTTAGAAATTTACTTTTTATTTACCTCTTAGTTTGCAGAATGCAAATTTGAATATGTTCTATTAATTTTCTAGCTTAGGGTTAAATCTGCCATTTCTTCTAAGAAAGAAGAGCTTAATGAGTTTTGTTAGGGTGTAGAAAATCATATTACATGAACGGCACTGTTAATTTTTTCTTGCTGAAGATTAGGGCTCTGCTATTTTTTCCTCGGTTGCTTCCATTAATGATTGTAGGGTTTAGAAATTATTTTGGTTGAATGTACTTAATTAAATCTTTTCTAATTAGTGTGGTTCTGGCAGGGTTTGCCAGAAAATTATTTTGCATAATTTTGTGGGGTTCTGTCAGGGTTTAGAGACGAGTAAAGCTTCGGTTGTGTTTTCTTCCTCTGATCACCATTAATTAATGTACATTTATGTTTTAAAATGCATGGAAATGGGTGGGCTCCCTACCAACAATCATTGCCTCTCTAGAAAATACTGATGAAAAACCCGTTGAATTCGAACTTAAGGATGGAGGGCTGGTATGTTTGGTAGGGCAGCCCTAAACCATGAATTATATATATATAATTATATATATATACTGTCAATTTTATGTAGTGAAGAGTTGATTATATACACTGTCAATTTTATGTAGTGAAGAGTTGCTTAGATTCAAAATATTATTCTTATCTTAACAGTTTGCTCAGGTGTATATATATATACTCTGTTAATTAGTCCCTGCCTTATTAATGTTTGCACCTGCTTAAATTCTATTAGTAAAAATTAGCCATTATTTATTTTCTTATTGTTTCTGTCTGTTTTCTCCCAAGGATTTCTAAATGTTTTCATCTGCTTAATCCTATTAGTTTGGCAAAAAAAATGTGCCCCACAAAAAAATTGAACAGATTTCTAATGTTTATTATTTTCTTCAATTAAAAATTAGCTATTATTTATTTTCTTATTTGGTTCTGTCTATTTTCTCCTAGGGGATTTCTTAATGCATTTCTTAATTTTGCATTTGTTTAAATCAGGAAAAAATAATCAACCAATAACAACGATTGGAAGAAAAAATGAGAAAAATTTAATGAGAGATTTATAATGTTAAAGGCAAAGTATTACTGTTGACAGGTGGCATCTGTGCATGCCTGGGCTGACAGGTGTAGCCTGGATGATGGTAAAGACAGGTTTCAACATCTGGCATGATTTGAAATGTTCCTAGATGTGCCCTGTGGTTCCTCTGGTATGATTTGAAATGTTCTTGCTCAATATCTGTTTTACCTAAGTGAGGATAGAAGGCTCTCTGTAGCCTGTTAAAGCCAAGAGCTCAAGCCAGTTTTTTTTATTTAACTCCTTGAAATTGTTGCTGTCAATGCAAGGGTTAGCATTGCGAGATTTTCTTGGTACGTATTTTTTTTCGGCCAGGTATTTTGAAGAAAATGTGGAAGCCTATATTGCTAATGTTTCCATGTTTGAACTTATTTTGTGCTTGTCTCAGAAAAATAGTGGCTTGAATGTTGGTCTTTCTTGTCTTATGATTTGAGATTTTTTGAAATTTTCTTGCATTTATTTCTATTTGGCCGTGTAGTGTTCTGTTCCTCATTGTAAGATGGAAAATGTGAAGACATAATTCTGAAAGTTTCTTTTTGGACCTCAATCTCCAATGAAATTACTACTCAGACGCATTCCTTCCGAATAGCCTCAGCCTTCATTAGAATATTTAAAGCAGATCTTTATGCGCGTTAAGAAACCTGAAATAGAATAGCACAGCTTCTAGTCACATTTAGATTGGAATGCCTTCCAGCGAATACAAGTTTTGTGGACAGGCCTGCAAAATGTGTCTTTGGGTTAAGACGAGTTTTCTTTCCAGTGAGTGTGCCCACTAAGAGCCTGTGGACTCTCCATCCATCACAGCTCTTGAAGTCTTGTCAATCTGGTAAAACTCGCTATTAGGAATATGGGTGGGAGCCTCAGGCGTGAAGTAAAGTGAGTGTCAGGACAGTTACACTGTCAGATTCCTGTTGGGTGTCTTCCATGACATTTCTCTGCATTTGAGTGCTTTTACCTCAAATTGTGTGTTTTCATGTAATTGTTTGAGTTGCTTCCGCTTTTCTTGAACTTAATATGGTGAATGCTGTTGGGGTTTTTAGGTAAGGTTTAGGGACACTGCTGCATTGGACAAGCAAGTGCTCTAAAGAAACTACGGGATGTTCTGGAGGGGCTTTGAGAGGGCGCGTGGCAGGTCGCAACAAAGATAATGTTGAAGAAGCTATCACTATGGTTTGTTTCATCATACCATCTAAGTTTTCCTCTCCTTAGCCAGCATTTAATTCCCCTTTACTGTTTATTTGGCTTATAGAAACATTTTGTAATTGTTCTCATTATAAGGACCAAATTATGCGCATGGTTATGATAATGGTTTGGTTCTGACAAACAAAACAAAATAATACCATATTGGAGGTCACATGTTTTGCTTAAGGGTAAGGGTTGTCATACACCAATTCATTGTTTTGCTTGGCTGTGGCCTAAAAGACACACTTATCCTTTTACTTTTTATAAGCTTGTTGCAATGGATTTAATGCCAGATGACGCTGAAAGCAATTCACCCACTATTCAGAGATGATGCCATTTTTGTGACGCTTATGCATTTTAAAATTAAATAATTAACTTGCAGAATTCTAAAATCATAGATGGGATGATTATCCTTTTACTTTTTATAAGCTTGTTGCAATGGATTTAATGCCAGATGAAGCTGAAAGCAATTCACCCACTATTCCAGAAATGATGCCATTTTTGTGACGCCTATGCATTTTAAAATTAAATAATTAACTTGCAGAATTCTAAAATCATAGATGGGATGGTGGGTTTGGTATAGTCGGTATTAATTCATTGGCAATTTGAGTGTTTCAAATCTCACATAAATTTTCATTTCCATGCCAAAAAAATTAGAGGAAGTCACTCCATTTAAATCTATTTTTCATGGCTTAGTTTATGCTGAACATACTGTTCGGATGTCTATGGACACATAGGGCTTTTTCAAACAGGGAAGCTTAGGCTTCCTGCTGTCCAGGCAAATTGAATTAATTAGTTTTGTCAATGCTAGGGACAAGGTAATGACCAAAATTTTCCAACTCTAGAGTGAGGATTTTGCCTTTTTAATTTTTTTTAATAAATACTGAATTGGATAGAAAAAAAATAAAATGGGGATTTGTTGTTAAATAATATTTATTTCAGTTTAGAAGCCTCTTCTGCAGCTCTAGTTCAAGCCATATAAATTATTTTTTTGGATGATTAAGTAGAAGCCTTATTCAGGATTTTCTACAATTACTTCCTTTACTTTCTTTGACAACAAGCTGAATCATGTCAAGGGGTGATGATCCTGTATTTTTTAGTGTTGATTCCAGTGTTTTGTAGTAGTTGCAGCAATGCAAATAACTCTTTAACCTAGCTAAATGGGTATATGAAGTTAGGTGTAATTCCTCTGATAAGTTTTTGAGAAAAGTGTTTGGTCTACTTTTAAAAAGGCTTTACATGCACGGTGATAAGCTCTTTTCTAGATGAAGGCTTGGACAATTATAAGTTACATGCATATGAGACAGCCTTGATAGGAAAAAGAAAAAGGATGGGAAAGGAAGCCAAAATGAAAAATATCACTAATGATCTACCGCGTTGTATGCTCTGCTTATTTGAGACCATAATATATTTCCAATGGAGATAATTCACAAGTTTTATGTTAGTAACAAAAACTTGGAGATTAATTATTTGACCAATAAACTGCAAAAACTAGGATTCATTTTAAGTACTAGTAACACAATTGTTTGGAAGGAATCTTTAAAGTTTCAATTCCAAGTCATCCAAAATGAGATCGAAGCATAAAAGGTGGATTGAGAGGGAAAAATCTTAGTTTAGGACTCGGAATGAAAGGAAGAGATTCTATTTGTAACATATGAGATCGAAGCACTTAAAAGAGTTTTACAAGGCCTTAATTCATTTCAATAGCATTAAAAAAAGATGAATGGTCTATAATTAGAAAATTTCACTTAAAAGAGTTTTACAAGGCCTTAATTCATTTCAATAGCATTAAAAAAAAGATGAATGGTCTATAATTAGAAAATTTAATTCATTTCAATAGCATTAAAAAAAAGATGAATGGTCTATAATTAGAAAATTTCACTGGATTACTTTATTATATTATTTTTAAAGTGGATTATTAATTTTTATGGTTCCAAGTGGATCATTTTATTAGAAAGTCGGATCATTTTTTTTGAAAATTTTAGTGGATTATTAATCTTTGTAATTGTTTGAATTATCTTAAAGTGTTTGAATTATCTTAAAGTGGAGTATTTTTAGAGTTTGAAATGGTCCAAATTTAAATATCAAAATTTTATTTAATCTATGCACATATTTTTGGAAGCTTGATTTTATGTTTGTATCGCTTTTTAAAGAATATTTTAAGAATATTTTTAGAATTTCAATGATATTCACTAAAGTGATGTAAATTTAAATATCAAAATTTTATTTAATGTCACACATGATATCTTAACACACATGATATTGTTTGAATTATCTTTGAATTATCTTAAAGTGGAGTATTTTTAGAGTTTGAAATGGTGTAAATTTACTAAAATGGTGCAAATTTAAATATCAAAATTTTATTTAATCTATGCACATATTTTTGAAAGCTTGATTTTATGTTTGTATGGCTTTTTAAAGTGGGTTGTCTTATTAGAATATTTTTAAAATTTGAATGATATTCACTAAAGTGATATAAATTTAAATATCAAAATTTTATTTAATGTATACACACATGATATCTTAACACACATGATTTTATTTTATTTGTTGTGATAATATTAATTAATTTAATTTTTAAATTTTGAATAATTCAATATCAATAGATTTTAAAGTTTATTGAGATTTAAGATGGAAGTTGAAAATAGAAGCATGGTTGAAACTTCAAATCAAATCATAAAAATGTGACAATAAGAAGTGTGCTCTTCCTATTTCTTATGAATTTTATTTGAATTGGAAGTGTGTTCTTCCTATTTCTTATGGTTTCTATGTGTTTGAGCATTTAATGAGTTGGATGAAATGTTTGTAATATTTGCTTTCACTTTGTAGAAGTGTGATGATGTTTGCCTCACTTATATATTTTATAGATTTTGTTTGAATTGGAAGTGTGTTCCTTCTTATGGTTTATATGTGTTTGGAAGTGTGATTATTTGGTACCTTAATGATTTGGATGAAATGTTTGATGTTTGCTTCACATATATATTTTATAGATTTTGTTTGAATTGGAAGTGTGTTCCTTCTTATGGTTTCTATGTGTTTGGAAGTGTGATTATTTGAACCTTAATGATGGATGAAATGTTTGTAATGTTTCTTCTTATGGTTTCTATGTTTTGGGAAGTGTGATTATTTGAACCTTAATATGATTTGGATGAAATGTTTGTAATGTTTTTATGATTTCTATGTTTTTGAATTTAATGAGTTGGATGACAATATGAAGTGTGCTCTTCCTATTTCTTAGGAATTTTATTTGAATTGGAAGTGTGTTCTTCCTATTTCTTATGGTTTCTATGTGTTTAAGCATTTAATGAGTTGGATGACAATATGAAGTGTGCTCTTCCTATTTCTTATGAATTTTATTTGAATTGGAAGTGTGTTTATTTGAACCTTTAATGTTTGGATGAAATGTTTGTAATGAAGTGTGTTCTTCCTATTTCTATGTGTTTGAGCATTTAATGAGTTGGATGAAATGTTCGTAATATTTGCTTTCACTAATAATGTTTTGCCTCAGTTATGTTTTATAGATTTGTTTGAATTGGAAGTGTGTTCCTTCTTATGGTTTATATGTGTTTGGAAGTGTGATTATTTTGTACCTTAATGATTTGGATGAAATGTTTGATGTTTGCTTCACTTATATATTTTATAGATTTTGTTTGAATTGGAAGTGTGTTCCTTCTTATGGTTTCTTATGGTTTCTATGTGTTTGGAAGTGTGATTATTTGAACCTTGATGATGGATGAAATGTTTGTAATGTTCTTATGAAGCATTTAATGAGTTGGATGAAATGTTTTGTAATGTTCCTTCTTATGGTTTCTATGTGTTTGGAAGTGTGATTATTTGAACCTTAATGATGGATGAAATGTTTGTAATGTTCTTATGAAGCATTTAATGAGTTGGATGAAATGTTTGTAATGTTTCTTCTTATGGTTTCTATGTTTTGGGAAGTGTGATTATTTGAACCTTAATATGATTTGGATGAAATGTTTGTAATGTTCTTATGATCTCTATGTTTTTCAACATTTAATGAGTTGGATGAAACGTTTGTAATATTTCTTCTCACGTGGTTTCTATGTGTTTGAACATTCAATGGGTTGGATGAAATGTTTGTAATATTTGTTTGAATTGGAACTATGTTCCTTATGGTTTATATGTGTTGGAAGTGTGATTATTTGAACCTTAATGATTTGGATGAAATGTTTGAATGTTCTTATGATTTCTATGTTTTTGAGCATTTAATGAGTTGGATGAAATTTTTGTAATGTTTTCTTCTTATGGTTTCTATGTGTTTGAGCATTTAATGAGTTGTATGAAATGTTTCTATGTTTTTGAGTAGTTAATTAGTTGGATAAAATGTTTGTAATTTTTCTTCTTATGGTTTCTATGTGTTGAAGTGTGATTATTTGAACCTTAATGATTTGGATGAAATGTTTGAATGTTCTTATGATTTCTATGTTTTTGAGCATTTAATGAGTTGGATGAAATTTTTGTAATGTTTCTTCTTATGGTTTCTATGTGTTTGAACATTCAATGGGTTGGATGAAATGTTTGTAATATTTGTTTGAATTGGAACTGTGTTCCTTATGGTTTCTATGTGTTGGAAGTGTGATTATTTGAACCTTAATGATTTGGATGAAATATTTGAATGTTCTTATGATTTCTATGTTTTTGAGCATTTAATGAGTTGGATGAAATTTTTGTAATGTTTCTTCTTATGGTTTCTATGTGTTTGAAGTGTGATTATTTGAACCTTAATGATTTGGATGAAATGTTTGAATGTTCTTATGATTTCTATGTTTTTGAGCATTTAATGAGTTGGATGAAATTTTTGTAATGTTTCTTCTTATGGTTTCTATGTGTTTGAGCATTTAATGAGTTGTATGAAATGTTTCTATGTTTTTGAGGAATTAATTAGTTGGATAAAATGTTTGTAATGTTTCTTCTTATGGTTTCTATGTGTTGAAGTGTGATTATTTGAACCTTAATTATTTGGATGAAATGTTTGAATGATTTCTATGTTTTTGAGCATTTAATGAGTGGAGCATTTAATGAGTTGGAAGTTTGTAATATTTGCTTTCACTCCATAGTTTATATGTGTTTGTAGATGTGTTTTCACTTATGGATTTTGTTTGAATTGGAAGTGTGTTCCTTGTTATGGTTTCTATGTGTTTAAACTTAAAAAGTGTCATTATTTCAACCTTTAATGGTTTAGATGAAATTTTTGTAATATTTGCTTTCACTTTGTAGAAGTGTGATGATGTTTATGTCTAAGCATATGTGTTGAACTTTGAGTATCCTATAGTTTGGATGAAATGTTTCTATGTTTTTGAAAGCGTGATTATTTGAACCTTAATATGATTTGGATGAAATGTTTGTAATATTTCTTCTCACATGGTTTCTATGTGTTTGAACATTCAATGGATTGGATGAAATGTTTGTAATATTTGTTTGAATTGGAAGTGTGTTTCTTATGGTTTCTATGTGTTTGAAAGTGTGATTATTTGAACCTTAATATGATTTGGATGAAATGTTTGTAATATTTCTTCTCACATGGTTTCTATGTGTTTGAACATGCAATGGATTGGATGAAATGTTTGTAATATTTGTTTGAATTGGAAGTGTGTTTCTTATGGTTTCTATGTGTTGGAAGTGTGATTATTTGAACCTTAATGATTTGGATGAAATGTTTGAATGTTCTTATGATTTCTATGTTTTTGAGCATTTATATGTTTGAACTTTGAGTATCCTATAGTTTGGATGAAATGTTTCTATGTTTTTGAAAGTGTGATTATTTGAACCTTAATATGATTTGGATGAAATGTTTGTAATGTTATGATTTCTATATTTTTGAACATTTAATAAGTTGGACGAAATGTTTGTAATATTTCTTCTCACATGGTTTCTATGTGTTTGAAAGTGTGATTATTTGAACCTTAATATGATTTGGATGAAATGTTTGTAATGTTCTTATGATTTCTATATTTTTGAACATTTAATAAGTTGGATGAAATGTTTGTAATATTTCTTCTCACATGGTTTCTATGTGTTTGAACATTCAATGGGTTGGATGAATGTTTGTAATATTTGTTTGAATTGGAAGTGTGTTTCTTATGGTTTCTATGTGTTGGAAGTGTGATTATTTGAACCTTAATGATTTGGATGAAATGTTTGAATGTTCTTATGATTTCTATGTTTTTGAGCATTTAATGAGTTGGATGAAATGTTTGCAATGTTTCTTCTTATGGTTCTTGTGTTTGAGCATTTAATGAGTTGTATGAAATGTTTCTATGTTTTTGAGCAGTTAATTAGTTGGATGAAATGTTTGTAATGTTTTTCCTTATGGTTTCTGTGTTGAAGTGTGATTATTTGAACCTTAATTATTTGGAAGAAATGTTTGAATGATTTCTATGTTTTTGAGCATTTAATGACTGGATGAAATGTTTGTAATGTTTCTTCTTATGGTTTCTATGTGTTTGAGCATTTAATGAGTTGGATGAAATGGTTCTATGTTTTTTAGCAGGTAATTAGTTGGATGAAATGTTTGTAATGTTTCTTCTTATGGTTTTTATATGTTTGAGCATTTAATGAGTTGGAAGTTTGTAATATTTGCTTTCACTTCATAGTTTATATGTGTTTGTAGATGTGTTTTCACTTATGGATTTTGTTTGAATTGGAAGTGTGTTCCTTGGTATGGTTTCTATGTGTTTAAACTTAAAAAATGTCGTTATTTGAACCTTTAATGGTTTAGATGAATTTTTTGTAATATTTGCTTTCACTTTGTAGAAGTGTGATGATGTTTATGTCTAAGCATATGTGTTGAACTTTGAGCATCCTATAGTTTGGATGAAATGTTTATAACATTTTCTTTCATTTTGTAGAAGTGTGATGATGTTTTGTTAGTATCCATCTAGATGTTTGTAATGTTCTTATGATTTCTATGTTTTTGAACATTTAATGAGTTGGATGAAATGTTTGTAATATTTCTTCTTATGGTTTCTATGTGTTTGAGCATTCAATGGGTTGGATGTTTGTAATATTTGCTTTCACTTCATAGTTTATATGTGTTTGTAGATGAGTTTTCACTTATGGATTTTGTTTGAATTGGAAGTGTGATGTTTGTAATGTTCTTATGATTTCTATGTTTTTGAACATTTAATGAGTTGGATGAAATGTTTGTAATATTTCTTCTTATGGTTTCTATGTGTTTGAGCATTTAATGGGTTGGATGAAATGTTTGTAATATTTGTTTGAATTGGAAGTGAAAATGTTTGTAATGTTTCTTCTTATGCTTTCTATGTGTTTGAGCACTTAATGAGTTGGATGAAATGTTTGTAATGTTTCTTCTTATGGTTTCTATGTGTTTGAGCATTTAATGAGTTGGATGGGATGTTTGTAATATTTGCTTGAATTGGAAGTGAAAATGTTTGTAATGTTTCTTCTTATGGTTTCTATGTGTTTGAGCATTTAATGAGTTGGATGAAATGTTTGTAATGTTTTCTTATGGTTTCTATGTGTTTGAGCATTTAATGAGTTGGATGGGATGTTTGTAATATTTGCTTGAATTGGAAGTGTGTTCCTTATGGTTTCTATGTGTTGGAAGTGTGATTATTTGAACCTTAATGATTTGGATGAAATGTTTGAATGTTCTTATGATTTCTATGTTTTTGAGCATTTAATGAGATGGATGAAATGTTTGTAATGTTTCTTCTTATGGTTTCTATGTGTTTGAGCATTTAATGAGTTGGATGAAATGTCTGTAATGTTTCTTCTTATGGTTTATATGTGTTTGAGCATTTAATGAGTTGGATGGGATGTTTGTAATATTTGCTTGAATTGGAAGTGTGTTCCTTATGAGCATTTAATGATTTGGATGAAATGTTTGAATGTTCTTATGATTTCTATGTTTTTGAGCATTTAATGAGACGGATAAAATGTTTGTAATGTTTCTTCTTATGGTTTCTATGTGTTTGAGCATTTAATGAGTTGGATGAAATGTTTCTAATGTTTCTTCTTATGGTTTCTATGTGTTTGAGCATTTAATGAGTTGGATGGGATGTTTGTAATATTTGCTTGAATTGGAAGTGTGTTCCTTATGAGCATTTAATGATTTGGATGAAATGTTTGTAATGTTCTTATGATTTCTATGTTTTTGAGCATTTAATGAGACAGATGAAATGTTTGTAATGTTTCTTCTTATGGTTTCTATGTGTTTGAGCATTTAATGAGTTGGATGAAATGTTTGTAATGTTTCTTCTAATGGTTTCTATGTGTTTGAGCATTTAATGAGTTGGATGGGATGTTTGTAATATTTGCTTGAATTGGAAGTGTGTTCCTTATTATGGTTTCTATGTGTTGGAAGTGTGATTATTTGAACCTTAATGATTTGGATGAAATGTTTGAATGTTCTTATGATTTCTATGTTTTTGAGCATTTAATGAGACGGATGAAATGTCTGTAATGTTTCTTCTTATGGTTTCTATGTGTTTGAGTATTTAATGAGTTGGATGAAATGTTTGTAATGTTTCTTCTTATGGTTTCTATGTGCTTGAGCATTTAATTAGTTGGATGGGATGTTTGTAATAGTTGCTTGAATTGGAAGTGTGTTCCTTATGGTTTCTATGTGTTGGAAGTGTAATTATTTGAACCTTAATGATTTGGATAAGATGTTTGAATGTTATTATGATTTCTATGTTTTTGAGCATTTAATGAGACAGATGAAATGTTTGTAATGTTTCTTCTTATGGTTTCTATGTGTTTGAGCATTTAATTAGTTGGATGGGATGTTTGTAATATTTGCTTGAATTGGAAGTGTGTTCCTTATGAAGTGTAATTATTTGAACCTTAATGATTTGGATGAAATGTTTGAATGTTCTTATGATTTCTATGTTTTTGAGCATTTAATGAGACGGATGAAATGTTTGTAATGTTTCTTCTTATGGTTTCTATGTGTTTGAGCATTTAATTAGTTGGATGGGATGTTTGTAATATTTGCTTGAATTGGAAGTGTGTTCCTTATGGTTTCTATGTGTTGGAAGTGTGATTATTTGAACCTTAATGATTTGGATGAAATGTTTGAATGTTCTTATGATTTCTATGTTTTTGAGCATTTAATGAGACGGATGAAATGCTTGTAATGTTTCTTCTTATGCTTTCTATGTGTTTGAGCATTTAATGAGTTGGATGAAATGTTTGTAATGTTTCTTCTTATGGTTTCTATGTGTTTGAGCATTTAATGAGTTGGATGTTTGTAATATTTGCTTTCACTTCATAGTTTTATATGTGTTTGAGCATTTAATGAGTTGGATGGGATGTTTGTAATATTTGCTTGAATTGGAAGTGTATTCCTTATAGTTTCTATGTGTTGGAAGTGTGATTATTTGAACCTTAATGATTTGGATGAAATGTTTGAATGTTCTTATGATTTCTATGTTTTTGAGCATTTAATGAGACGGATGAAATGTTTGTAATGTTTCTTCTTATGGTTTCTATGTGTTTGATCATTTAATGAGTTGGATGTTTGTAATATTTGCTTTCACTTCATAGTTTTATATGTGTTTGAGCATTTAATGAGTTGGATGGGATGTTTGTAATATTTGCTTGAATTGGAAGTGTATTCCTTATGGTTTCTATGTGTTGGAAGTGTGATTATTTGAACCTTAATGATTTGGATGAAATGTTTGAATGTTCTTATGATTTCTATGTTTTTGAGCATTTAATGAGACAGATGAAATGTTTGTAATGTTTCTTCATATGGTTTCTATGTGTTTGAGCATTTAATGAGTTGGATGAAATGTTTGTAATGTTTCTTCTTATGGTTTCTATGTGTTTGAGCATTTAATGAGTTGGATGTTTGTAATATTTGCTTTCACTTCATAGTTTTATATGTGTTTGTAGATGTGTTTTCACTTATGGATTTTGTTTGAATTGGAAGTGTGTTCCTTCTTATGTGTTTATTAAACTTAAAAAGTGTCATTATTTGAACCTTTAAATGGTTTAGATGAAATTTTTGTAATATTTGCTTTCACTTTGTAGAAGTGCGATGATGTGTATGTCTAAAGCATATGTGTTGAACTTTGAGCATCTTATAGTTTGGATGAAATGTTTATAACATTTTCTTTCACTTTGTAGAAGTGTGATATTTGCTTTCACTTCATAGTTTTATATGTGTTTGTACATGTGTTTTCACTTATGGATTTTGTTTGAATTGGAAGTGTGTTTCTTCTTATGTCTTTATTAAACTTAAAAAGTAAATTATTTGAACCTTTAAATGGTTTAGATGAAATTTTTGTAATATTTGCTTTCACTTTGTAGAAGTACGATGATGTGTATGTCTAAAGCATATGTGTTGAACTTTGAGCATCTTATAGTTTGGATGAAATGTTTATAACATTTTCTTTCACTTTGTAGAAGTGTGATATTTGCTTTCACTTCATAGTTTTATATGTGTTTGTACATGTGTTTTCACTTATGGATTTTGTTTGAATTGGAAATGTGTTCCTTCTTATGTCTTTATTAAACTTAAAAAGTGTCATTATTTGAACCTTTAAATGGTTTAGATGAAATTTTTGTAATATTTGCTTTCACTTTGTATAAGTATGATGATGAGCATCTTATAGTTTGGATGAAATGTTTATAACATTTTCTTTCACTTTGTATGTGATGATGTTTGTTAGCATCCATCTAGATGTGTTTCACTTATATATGTTATGTATTTTGTTTGAACTAGAAGTGTGTTCCTTCTTATGGTTTCTAAAAGTTTAAAAAGTGTCATTATTTGAACCGTTAATGATTTCGACGAAATGTTTGTAATATTTGCTTTCTCTTTATAGAAATGTGATGATGCTTATGTCTAAGCATACACGGTCAACTTTGGCCTTCATTTTGTATATCTTTTGTGCTTGAACTTTAAGTATCTTATAGTTTTTGCTCACTTTGTGTTTTGTAATTTGGATGCTTCTAGATTAAACTGTGATAGTATTTTCTCTCAATGTTTTGGATCACACTACATGATCCATCATCATGCTACATGATCCATCATCAGGATCATGGAAAGCAAGAGAGGAGAAATAGAATAGATAATTTTATGACCAAGCAGATTAAATAGAAAGGGGGAAGAGAAGTGGCTCGGGACCAAGATACCACATGGGTACAAATAAGAATAAGAACATAATCTACTGCACAAGAAAATACAAAGGGACTCGACATGCCCAAGTATCAAACCTAAACAAGAAAGCACAAATTATTAGGCTACTATATAACTAAATTTGTGAATATGATTAGCGAAATAAAGTAATGCTAAAAAAGAAGTATCAACCTAAATAAGCAAGCACAGATTATTTTTTTTTTTTAACAAAAGAGGGGTAAAAATTTATTAAAACGAGAAAAAGTACAAAGCAAGAAAGTTACAAAGCCCTATCAAGCTCCACTAAGTGAGCCAAATGTTGAGACAGATCCGGGGGTAAACCACCACGGTCCATCAAATTCCAATCGTGAATATGTTCAGAAGCCCATTTAGCCAAACAATCAGCAACACTATTCCATTCTCTAGGAATATGAGTAAAAGTAACATATTCCAACGAAGCACAGAGGTTAAGGATCTGGTCCACAATCAAAGCCAAATGCCAACTGACATTATTTGAATGCCTCCTATTCAACAAGTGCACCACAACCTGGGAATCAGACTCACAAATGATCCTTCGCCACCCCAATTGACTCCCACGCTCCATAGCAGTTAAAATTGCCTGAGCCTCCATAAGATTGTTAGTATGGAGACCCTGATACACTGAGAAAATAAACTGAACATCTCCCAAGTTGTCTCGACAAACACCACCGATTCCAGCATGACCAGGGTTTCCGCGAGAAGAGCCATCCGTGTTGATTTTTAGAAAACCCTGAGGTGGAGGGGACCATCTCCCCTCTCTATTCACCTTCGGGGTGGGATGTCTACATCTGTTGCGCATGAGTTGGCGGTGCGGAGGCGGAAGATGTAGACGATGACAACAACCAACATCACAAGGGTCCACCGAGGCCGTAAGATCACACTTAGCTGCAATAGTTTCACCCAAAGAATGCAGAATTTTCTACCACAAACGAGGGGCCACCAACATCGCCTCCTGAAAAATCCGACGATTCCGCTCCAACCAAAGGTTCCACAAAATAAAGGAAGGGCCAATAGCCCAAGCAGCCTGAAGGAAGGCAGTAGAAACAGGGGCCTTGCCCCACCGGTCCACAAACTCAACCAAGGAGGAGACATG
The DNA here is from genome assembly GCA_027924645.1 of Cunninghamia lanceolata. NCBI lineage: Eukaryota > Viridiplantae > Streptophyta > Pinopsida > Cupressales > Cupressaceae > Cunninghamia > Cunninghamia lanceolata. Next base: position 3,113,167 of record BSBN01001285.1, read on the forward strand.
CCAGCAGGGCATATTCCACACCCTCCACCAAAAATGCCAAATCTCCCTAGCATAGGGACATTGGAAGAAGAGATGAGAGACACTCTCCTCATAGAGATGACACATCACACACATAGAAGGGCCTTGGAGACCCCGCTTACACAAATTATCCCAGGTAAGGCAGCGGTTTTGAGCAACTAGCCACAAGAAAAAATTGCACTTGGGCCATGACAACTTGTGCCAGACATGCTTCCACCAAGGGACCTCAATGGCCCCAAACAACTGCTTACCAAGTTGCTTATAGCCAGCAGACACAGAGTACTTCCCGGATAAATCAGGACCATCCCAAGCCAAGACATCAGGCCCCTTCAAAGAATTACAAGCACGGGAAGCTAAAAGCTGAGCAAGCTCACACCTATCCGCCTCAGCCCCCCCAGGAGGCCACTCAGAGGGAAGCTTCCAACGAAACCTTACCGCTGAACCACAATGTTGTGCACACTTATAATGCTCAACGGTATCCCAGCCAGCCGTAGTAAAAACCTCAGAGAGAGACTGGAGATGAGGAAGAGAAGAGAGAATAGGAGGGTGGCCATCCCAAGAATCTAACCAAAAAAGAGTCTGTGACCCCGAATGGCAAATCCAAAAAAGAGCACGCTTAATCAACTGAGCCCCAGCTTTTAAGGTATGCCAAATCATAGACCCACTCCCCTCCAGAGGATAGCGCGGGACATCACAAGAAGCAACACCCCTAAGATATTTATGGGTGAGAATACGGGCCCATAACTGATGCTGATTAGTACACCAACGCTAGTAAAGCTTAGCAGCAAGAGCTTGCCCGTTCCAAATAGCAGAGCGTAACCCAAGACCACCCTCCTGCTTTGGTCTACACACAGAATCCCACTTAACAAGGCTCCACTTAGAAGAAAGTAAGTTACCACTCCAAAGGAATTGACGAGAGAGGGCATCAAAATCCCTAAGGAAATACAAAGGGGCCACTTGAACAAAACATCTGTAAATAGGAAGGGCCTGGATAACCGACTTGAGAAGAGTCACTCTAGCAGCCGTAGAGAGCCACCGATGAGTCCAATGAGTCACCTTCCGCCTTAGTTTGTCAAGCAGCATCTGCCAGGTGGATCTAGGCTGACGCCCCACAGCCAGAGGAATACCCAAATAGACAAAGGGAAGAGACCCAATTTGAAACCGCAAAATAGCAGCAATCCTCTGTTGGATAGCCTGAGGTGTATTAAAAAAGAAAATAGAAGACTTTTGCTCATTTACTTTTTGACCCGAAGCAGCAAGGTAAATATCCAGCGCTTGCCTAAAAGATTCAGCTTCTCGAATACGAGCCAACCCCATAAGAGAAGTGTCATCCACAAACTGGAGATGGGAAGTCGTTGGCAGGCCCAAGCCCCACTGCCAGCCATGAATCAAGCCTTGAGAGACCTTACCTTTAAGAAACCGACTCAGCCCCTCCGCCATAATGATAAACAGATAAGGAGAGAGCGGGTCCCCCTGCCGAAGGCCCCTAGTAGCACCAAAAGGCTCTGAAGGTTCACCATTCACAATAACTGAAAAAGAAGGGGAAGTAACACAGCTCAAAGTCCAACTCACCCAATCTGGAGAAAAACCAAAGGCCAACATAATCTTCTGAAGAAAACTCCATTTAACTCTGTCATAAGCTTTGGCCATATCCAACTTGATGAACATAGCCCGTTCCGAAGAAGTCGCCATGGAATGAATGACCTCAGAGGCCACAACCACCCCATCCAGAATTTGCCGACCTGCCACAAAGCCACCTTGCTCCTCCGAAATGACAACGGGCAGGCACTGTTTAAGCCTCTCAGCGATCAATTTCGTAATGATCTTGTACACCACTTTACAGAGCGCAATAGGTCTAAAGAGTTCAAGCCTATTAGCACCATCCTTTTTAGGAATGAGAACCAAAAAAGTAGCATTCAGGGCCCGAAGCATCTGCTTACTATGGAGAGACTCCCGAACGACCTCCAACAAATCCAGCTTCACAATATCCCAAAACACCTGGAAGAAATCAACTGGAAAGCCATCAGGGCCAGGAGCTTTCCCCTTATTCATCCCAAACACAACATCCTCAACTTCAGACAAGGAGATTGGACGAGTAAGAGAAGCATTCAAATCATTAGAGATCAAAGAAGGAATGCCTGCAAGGATCATATTCTCAGCAGCCTCAGCAGGAGTCGAGTCTTCAGTAAAAAGAGCAGAATAAAATTGATGAGCCTCTCTAGACAAAGCCTGCTGTGAGGAAATCGAAAGACCCTCAGAGTTAACAAGAGAAGATATATAACACTTATTCCGACGAGCTTGCACAGAATGGTGGAAGAAAGCAGTGTTCCTGTCACCCTCTTGAAGCCAATCAATCCGTGCCTTTTGTTTCCAGAAAATCTCCTCACGGAGCTCCCACTCCTCCACCAATTTCAGAGCCTGGGACTCAGCATGTCCCAGAGCCTCCGAAAAACCCAAATCTCGAATTTGACGAGTAATAACAGCAAGATGATCCTGCGCTTCCCTTTTCTTGGCCCGCAGATTGCCAAAACATGATCGATTCCATCGCTTGAGATGATACTTGATGAATTGCAGCTTCTTAACAAGACAATACATAGCTGTACCATACTCAGGGGCCCCATCCCGCCACCACTGGGCAACTAGGTCATACAAGGACGGCTCCCGGAGCCACATAAGCTGAAATTTAAAAGGAGGATTCTTTGGAGAAGGAAAAGAAGAAGCAGAAAACTTAATTGGCCAATGATCAGAGCCGGACCAATCAAGAATTTCAGAGCAAGTGACCATGCCACCGCCCATCCAAAAACTAGAAACAAGAAATCTGTCCAGCCTCTCAGAAATCGCTTCTGGGCCACTCCGTCTATTGTTCCAAGTGAAAATACCATTAGAGGGTTTAACATCAACAAGAGCGAGAGAATCCACATTGGCCCGGAAAAGATCAGAAGCAGGGCCAAGCCTAGGCAGCCCCCCTCTTTTCTCCTCCAAACACAACACAGAATTGAAATCACCAGCTAATATCCAAGGAAGAAAAGGCACACAGGACCTAACAAGCCTGATGTGGGCCCAAAGCTGGATTTTACCACGGATATCAATCGGAGCATAAACATTACTAACTAGAATAGTCTCACCAGATTCCAAAACTGAAGCCACCACCGAAATGGAGGAATGGCTAGCAACCCACCAGCGAGGAACAACCTTACGTGGATCCCAGAAAAAAGCTAGACCTCCAGAGTTTCCCTTAGAACCAATACACTGACATTGACCAGAAGCCCAAATACGAGAAGCATACTGAAGCATGGAGTCCACCCGAAGCTTAGTCTCCTGAATGCAAAAGATATCTGGAGAATGAACCACAATCAAATCCTGAATAGCCTTTTGACGGGGGGTGCTATTCAACCCCCTTGCGTTCCATGAAAGAATAATCATAAGGAAGGTGGAGAGAAAAGGGCATCAATGGTCTTAACCGACCCAGATTATTAAGCTACTATATGTAAATATGATTAGCGAAATAAAGTATGCCGAAAAAGAATAAAAAGATAAAAAAAGGAGAAGAAAGATTGAGCACCAAATTAAAGAACATTAAAGTAATAAAGCCTAAAAATATAAATTTGGACAATATCAAATGAACAAAAAATGAATAAAAAAATTAGACAAAAATTGTAAGGAGAAAAGGATTAAAATGAGTCAAAGTGAAAGCAAATATTACAAAAGGACATATGTATGTATGTATGTGTATGTGTATGTGTATGTGTATGTGTATGTATATGTATATGTAAATGTATGTATGTATATGTATATATAGATATGTATGTATGTATGTATGTATGTATATGTGTATGTGTATATATATATATATGTATATATGTGTGTGTATATGTGTATATATATGTATGTATATGTATATATAGATATATATGTATATGTATATATGTATGTGTAAATATATGTATATGTATATATGTATATGTATATATGTATATGTATATATGTATGTGTATACATATATATACATATAGTAGACATGTATGTGCTTATGTAAAATATTCATACATACAAATATAAATACAAGTATGCTTATAGTGTTTGTTTGAACTTTAAACTTCGTATAGTGTAGATATATATGTATATGTATATATGTATATGTATATATGTATGTGTATATATATGTGTATCTATGTATGTATACATATATATACATATAGTAGACATGTATGTGCATATGTAAAATATTCATACATACAAATATAAATACAAGTATGCTTATAGTGTTTGTTTGAACTTTAAACTTCGTATAGTGTAGATTGGATGAAGTATGCTTGAGCTTTGTTATTCATTTTGTTTTTTTTTATTTGTGTTTGAGTTACCTTTAGCATTCTTCTTTTCTAATTTTAAATTGTGATATTTGGAATTTAATTTATTTTTTGAAGTGTGAGCATTGACTTCTTGTGCTTTGGCCTTTACTCTCTATGCTTTGATGTGTGTATGAGTTTTGGCATCCAATTATGTGATGCATGTAATTTGTGTTCTTTTGAAGTGTGAAAATAACTTTGTGAATTGTTTATTTTGACATCTTTTAGTGTGAACTTTTTGGCATACTTTTAAGTTCTTATATGTGCTTAAGCTTTGGCCTTTACTTTGTGTTTTTAGATGTGTGTTTGAGATTGTGTGAGGCATGCAATTTGTGTCTTTAAGTGTTTTAATTGTTATGATGTTTCACTTTGTGTGTTGAAACTATAAGATTTCTTATGCTTTGGATGAAGCATGTTTCACATATTTTATTGTTTGGACAAATAATTTTTGTTTGTTGTTATGGTTTAGTGTAAATTTAGTGTTTTAATTTCTTATAATTTGGAAGAAGTGAAATTAAACTTTGAAATTTTCTTTTGGCACCTTTTAAGTATGATCTTTGGAAGGTCAATTTGTGATTTTTGAAGTGATAATTTTGATAGTGTTTTTGTTTTGATGTCTGTTTGAGTTTTGGCATTTACTTTGTTTTTTATTAAGATAAGCAAACTAGGGTGTTGAACCCTTTACACGAAGGCCCCCAGGGTAGAGCAAAACAAGCCACAAAAATGCTAGAAACAACACAAAAGTAAAATAGAAACAATAGAAAAATAGTAGCCTAGCTACAAACCAAAATAAGGGATCTAAACAACACCAAATCCCAAGGGCAAAAATCTAACTCCCTTAACCCTTGATTGCGAAGCAGCGATAGATTTGGGGAGTCCTTTCTTCTTTCTCTGAACAACTATCCAAGAAAACTTGAGTCTAAATCCTCAAAGAAATGCGAGAGGAGGGGATCCTTGACATACATTGCAACTAAAGTGAAATCTCACATTGAGTTAGAAGCTGACAGTTGTAATGTCCCCTCCAAGGTTCCCGTAGGCTAGTATATATGGTTAGGGAACCTATCTTGGTCATTATTCCAGGACTTACTATTTATAGTAAGTTGGACAGGGATATAATGTGGCGTTGGCCAACTTATTATTTATAGTCTGTCAGTTGGAGCACCTAACACTTGCAGTTGGACTTCAAAGAGCACCCAGGGGATTATATTTCGAAGTATAAGTTAAATTTAATATTTAATTTATAATACTTTATGTGCTATGGTTACTTTAAGTTAATAAAGTAACTTTTTTATTTGAACTTTAAGTTAGGAAGGGAAAGCGCTCCATGGAGGGATAAGGGGTTATTTTGAATTTAAAAATAATAAAACTCCCTCCTATTTAGGTGTTGGGTTCTGAGAGAGTATATAATGTCTTTTGAGACTTCATTTGTCTCTCTCTCTCACTTTTGGAAAAACATATTTGTCTAAGCAATCTGAAGCATGGCTTTGGATTTTGGAGAAAGGGTTTTGCAGGGATGTGGCCCCCTATAGGATCACTCTTCTTATGCTTGGGAGACAGCAGCAAGAGAGTAGTTGGGAGCTTCATACAGAGGCTTTACCTATGCATCAAAAGGCATCATTTTTAGGGTTTTTTAACATGATAAAATCCAGTTTATTTGAACAACATACATAAGACATTGCAGGTCTGTGTTGAGTGGTTTTTGTAGTGTGTTTGAAGAATCCATGAGAAACCACAATAGGTTGTACCTTTGCAATACCAAGTCATACACTTGTAGTAGCAAATTGGAGGATTTTATTTGAAGTTTTCTTGTTGGGTTTTGGGCGTTGAAGGCCTTATTGTAGTTGCATAATTGACAGGGGCATTTGGGCAGAGATTAGGGACTGTTTAGAGGGAGTTTGATGGTGTTTACATTTGTACCTGGTCGTATAGCCTTCATCATGGTTGTGGACTCCTTCATGTTAAAATGCCTAGGGTTTAGGCTTCCTAATGCTCTCATCAATGGCGCCTAGGGTTTGGAATAACCATGCAGTAATTTATTCGCAGGAGACCAGTCATAAGCTAGGGTTTGAAGGTATTTTTATGATGCATTTTATGTTGGTGCAGCTACAACCATTTGATGAAGTTGAAATCTATTATTTGGGTATGTGTTTATAATTCATGCTATGCAATTCTAACACCTGGTCATTATTATTTCATCATTTCATATCATAGATTTTCTAGATATTTGTTGCATGTCTATTATTCATTGTTATCGGCAAAAAACAAACACATGCAAAACCAAAAAACCCCTTCTGCATCTCCATCTAGTTCTGAAAGACCACAATTTAATAAAATATAACACAAATAAGAAAATAAAAAAATTACAACAGGGGTAGATCATTACAACAATGCAGTAGATGAAACAAGGATCGACAAAGTAGTAATCTGACCAGTGACAAATGGGGCTAATAAGGTTGGCATTTACTTTGTTTTTGATTAAGGTAAGCAGATTACAAGGGTTGAACCCTTTACAAAACAAGGCCCCCAGGGTAGAACGAATAGGCCAAACTAGGCTAGGCATAACACACAAGCAATACATAAATTACAGACAAACAATAACCAAGTTGCAAATTAAACAACACTAGAGCTCGAGGGCAAAAACCTAACTCCCTTAACCCTCTACCACAAGGCAACGACAAACTTGGGGAGGCCTTTCTTTTTTCTCTAAACAACAACCTAATCAGTCTCTGAAACCAAAACGTCAAAACAAGGCGAGAGGGGGGTCCTCAGCAATAATCACAGCCAAAGAGATCACTCTTAGGGCGAGAAGCTGATGTCGTAGAAGAAGAAATAGGAAAAGGTATGCGTCGACACACATCAGACGAGACCAAAAGGGGGGCCAAGGGCCCATCAGAGGTGGTTGGAGATGCAGACCTAGAAGTAGGCACAACAATAGAGTGGCTGGAAAATCTAGAGAAGAATCCCGGTAACGAATAGGAGCTGAGGAAGGATCTAGCATAGGGGCCACACTATTGTTCAAATCAGTAGCCAAATCCACCATCGTACCCATAAGAGCCTCAGGGGGAACCAACAAGGCATCCTGTGAAGAGTCATCTCCTTGGGAGGAGCCATCATCTAGAGAATCACAAGCTGTCAGGTGATCCATGAGTGCATTCTTCCACCAAGTTGGTGCACTCTTGCGGTGAGAGTGAGGACAACCTGATGCTAAGTGACCAATAGAAAAACATCTTCTACACCTAAAAGGAAGGCCCTCATAGTCAAGTTGTTGCGTCCATGGCCTTTCCCCAACCATCAATTCAACATCTCCATGGAGGGGCTTGGAAATATCAATATCAACCAATATTTGAGCAAACGTAGTGTGCCCCATATATGAAGTAGTAGAATCTACCTTCAAGAAACAACCAATAGCATTGTTGATGGCCTCACAACAAGAATCCTCCCAAAACTGAAGAGGGAGATTTGGAAGGTGAACCCAAATTAATCTGATGTTAATTGGCTTGATGAGAGGAGGATCGAGACCAAGGTTTGATGGAGAGTGAATGCTCACACCACAAACAAACCCTACCAATCTCGCTTCTGTGTGGAGGCAAAAGATGCAATGAAAAAACCTCTAGCACAGGGATAAAGCTCAATCTTACCCAATGATCTGGACGACATTAGAATCAATGAGGTCTTGAACACCATGTTTAAGATGCATACATCTTTTAGTGTCATGACCGACGGTGCAGTGAAATTGACAAAAGGTACTCGAATCAAAATAAGATACTTGCATCTTACTTGGATCAAGAGGTTGTGATGCAGGAGCATCCCTGGTTCAAGAGTAATCTTGCATTAACCAAAAAACATTTACATTTTAGTTTGTTTGTGTTGCAAGTATGGGCCTAACCAGTGTTGTCATTGATGTCAACATATTCCTGTTGCATTAATGTCAAGGATTGGATGAGCTGTGTGCTAAGGATATTGAGAAAATTAGTCCTATCAGAAATAGAGAAGAACAGTGAAGATAGTGAAGCTCTATGAAGTAAAGATCCCAGCTAAGATGAAGATCAGAGAATGCACATCAAAGGGTTTGTAGATATGTGTCTAAAGATGATCCAATCAAGATTTGAGAGGTTCGCATGAAGATTTGAAAAAGTTATGGCCATATGAGTAAATCCGGTTCTGGTAGGTGTTCAAAGGTGACAGAGTGACACAAATAGGTCCTGTGAGATCCAAAAATGCAATATCTTGTTCTGCAGATTTGTTGGAGTGTTTAGGAAGCCAATATGAATTGAAAACTCAATTGGTTCGTGGTCTAGAGGTCCGCAAGAATTTATTCTAATGTGACAGTGATGACAGAATGTGTTCTTGAGGTTCCAGATGAAGATGCGAATGATTCCAGTAAGTAGAAGTGGTGTGGATGTTCTTGGTGATTCAGGCAAGCTTGTGGGGGTCTCTAGATTGTGTCCAGTTCGTGTTGGTGGTCCGCATTGAAGATTGAGCTCGTAATTGAAGATTTACTTCTGGGTGATGATGTTCTTCCTAAACATGGCTGACCAATCATTTTACACATCATGCAAATGATCCTAAAGATGTTCTGTGAAGCATGGCATGTTCCTCAAAGAAGATTGAAGTTCCAGATATGTGTGGCCAATAGTGTGGTGATTCGTATGAAGTCTTTTTTAATAAGTCAAGTTGTATTTGTGTATTTGCTCTGTAATAAAATAAAGTATGTATTGTGCCAACTTTGATGATTAACCCAAAGTCGGTGTCTTGTATAAATAAGAGTTGTGAAGTCATTTCTAAGTATCCTCATGGAGATGAGAGAGTGGTAGAGAAGAGAAGAGAGAAAAGCAGAGTAGAAGTGTTGAGCTTAAATGGAACTGACTCAATGGTGAAGATGCTAATCTCTAGTTCAAGTATGTAATATTTATTATTTTGTAGATAGTGTGTCTCTTGTAGGTAGTGGGCCTCTTGTGAGCAGTGTGCTCAGGCAGTGAGACCTAATTGACATGTGCCATTTTGTTCTTCTTATTCTTTTAACAGAGAATACAATCTTGGATTAGTCACCCCATGGTTTTTCCCTTAACCGGGTTTTCCACGTTAAAATCTTGGTGTCATATGTGTTAAATGTGTTTCTGGTCTTGAATTATTGCATTGTGCTTCCATGATTGATTTATTAGTATGCTATTGAATTACAAGAAGGATTTAAGTGTTTAAAGAAAAGAAAGTTTTGGGACAACTGATTCACCCCCCCTCAGTTGTCTGTCTTAAATCAACAGTTTGCATTTTAGTTCTTTCATTTTCTGGTTGAGTTCAGGTAGTTAGTTAGTAGTAGTTTTCAGCTTGTGGTCCGATGTTGGCAATTCGAATCTTGTGGATCTAGACTTAGCATCTACATTCATTTATCTACATCATATCAAGAATTTAGAGCATTTGGATAAGTTACTGGAAAGATATCACTATCAGAAGATCATCTATTTTCTCATAGCAGCGCATCTTAATAGTTCCTAATAATCAGCTGGAGGAGAAGGCTTGCAGATCATTCTTTGACTTGTGGATCCTAATGTCACATCATTCAATGATCCCTGGTTCATGGCCGACCTTCCCCGGAGGTCCGCACATTGTTCTCATCATTTGAGGAAGTGTTCTATGCATTTAGGTCTAACATATCTATGAACACGTTACATCTCTTCATTAGAGTTTGTGACCTTCCTTGGCCGACGTAGAGGAATCTATTGGTCTGAAGATGTTATATATTGATGTAGTAGATCCTTAGGAAAGTAGTTGTTGATTGTTAGATTGATCATAGTTTAGATTTGTGCGAAGGAGCTTCAAAGCTTTATCTTGCGTATGCATGCATCCATGCCTTTGAGCCCTAATTGTAAGCCCGTATGTTGCCAGACAGATTGTATTTGAATTCTATGATATACTGAATGATTGAATCTACATTAGTTCCATTTCTACAGTTGTTTCCATTGTGTTTACTCTTGCTTCACAGTCCGGATAGTTCATTCTGTGGACCCTCCTACCTTGACTGCACCAAGTGGTATCAGAGCGAAGTTCGAATCCTTGGAGAGCAAAAGTTTGATTCCTTGGAGCGAATTGGCGAAGGGGATTCTGTAAGATCTTTTGTAAGAAGATCACCAATCTGAGGCAGGTTACTTGTGCGCAACTGATCATCGATTGAGAGGCAGTTGTCGCTTGTAGCCTGATCACCGAACCTGAGGCAGTTTTGCACTTGATCCTAGGAAGATGGCGCTGTGAAGAGTTCCTCCTGTTGGTAACAATGCGAATTCATTTGGATCCTGTTGAAGAAGATAGGCAAAGAGGATTGACACCGAGACCTAATGTTGAGAGTGATGATGAAGAAGAATTTCAATCTATTGAACAAACTAGAAAAACCCTAGAAGGTAATGAAGAAGAAGAAATTAATTAGATAAAGATGTTGTGAGGTATTTCAAAGATTAGAAAGAGACCTAGAGTTGATGTGCCGAATTATACTGGTAATTTGAATCCGGAAGAGTTGATTGATTGGATAAATGACATGGAAGAATACTTTGAATATGAAGAGATGGAAGATCTGGAGAGAGTGAAATTTGCAAAGACAAAGTTGAAAGGACATGTTACTATATGGTGGAAAGAAGTTTAGTTGGAAACAAATAGGAGAGGAAAGGAAAAGATTACAAAGTGGGACTGGATGGTGAGAAAGTTGAAGATTCAGTTTATACCTACTGACTATGAGTTGGAGCTATTGAAAAGATTGCAGAACCTAAGACAGAAGGAGAAATCTGTGAAGGAGTACACTGAAGAATTTCATAAGATGATCATAAGAACAGGACATAGTGAAGCAAGCAAGGAGAAAGTGGCTAGATACATCAATGGACTAAGATTGAACATTCAAGAAGAACCAAGTTTGGTAAGGATGACATCTTTGGAGGAAGCATATCAGTTTGCCCTGAAAGTTGAAGAGAAGCTGAATAAGGGACATGATCAGAGACAGAGAGGTAGAGGAGGTAAATTTCAAAGAGGAAGGGTATTTTTTGGATATGATAGATTATTTGTGGAGCAGAACAAGCTTGACAGCTCGTTGAAGAAGGATGACAGAGATAACAATGCTTACCGAAGAGGAAACCCTAATACATACCGAAATGAAGGATACAGAAGAGAAGGAAGAGGACTTGATAAGAAAACATTTAGAGGTTCTTGTTTCAAGTGTGGAAGTAAAGGACATAGATCATTTGAATGTAATCAAGGTAGTACAAGCAAGAAAGTAGAAAACAGTGGAAGAGCAGCCTATGTTGAGGAAGAATCTGTTGAATCACCTAGTTCAGTTGGCAATCCAGAGAAAGGAGAATCATTGGTGATGAGAAGAGCACTATTTCAAGTAGAGACACATGAGGACCCATCACAGAGGAAAAGTTTGTTCAGAGTAAGATGCAAATCCGGAGGTAAGTGTTGTACAGTTGTAATTGATAGTGGTAGTTTAGATAACCTAGTTTCAGAGGAGATGGTGACTAAGCTGAAGTTGGAAAGATTGAAACATCGTAAGCCCTATCATATAGCATGGATTCAGGATGATCATAAGGTACTGGTGAGTGAGTAATATTTGGTGAAATTTCATATTGGATCTTATCATGATGAAGTATTGTGTGATATTATGCCTATGGATGTTTGTCATATCTTGTTGGGTAGACCTTGGCAGTATGAGAGAAAAGCTATGCATGATGGGAGAAAGAATGCATATACTATAACAACAAATGGGAAAAGAATTACTTTGATTCCTTTAGAAGATGATCCTAAAAATGTAGTATGTTGGAATGCTAGAATTTGTTTGGTAGATGGAAGGAAATTTTTGGATGGTTTGAAACAGGAAAGTCTGTGTTAGGAATTGATTCCTAAGAAACCTGAAGAGGTGAAGAAAGAAACTGAACCGGATGGGATAAGAGAGTTGCTGACAGAGTATGAAGACATCATATTAGATAATGTACCTAAAGGATTACCACCTATTTAAGGAGTATCAGTCATCACATGGATCTTATACCGGGACCAAGTTCGCCTAACAAAGCAGCACATAGAATGACATCGACAGAGAATGAAGAACTAAATAGACGGATACAAGAATTGTTGAGGAAAGGTTTGATCAGAGAAAGTTTGAGTCCTTGTGCAATACCTGCAGTTTTGGCACCGAAGAAGGATGGAGAATGGAGAATGTGTACTGACTCTAGAGCAATAAACAAGATCATAGTTAAGTATAGATTTCCTTTACCTAGGATGGATGATATTATGGATTGTTTGAGTGGAGCAAGATATTTCACAAAGATAGACTTGAAAAGTGGATACCATCAAATCAGAACCAGAGAAGGAGATGAATGGAAGACTGCTTTTAAGACAAATAAAGGACTGTATGAGTGCTTAGTGATGCCTTTTGGATTGACAAATGCATCGAGTACTTTCATGAGATTGATGAATGAAGTCTTGAAGAAATTATTGGGTAAGTTTGTGATTGTATACCTAGATGATATTCTGATTTTCAGTAAGACAAAAGAACAATTGTTGCATATTAGACAAGTTTTACAGAGGCTGAGAGAAGAGAAATTGTTGATAAACATCAAGAAGTGTAGTTTCATGAAGGAAGAATTGGTATATTTGGGATTTGTGATTTCTGCAGAAGGTTTGAAGATGGACCCTAAGAAAGTGAAAGCAATTGTTGAATGGCCTACATCAGAGAGCATTGGAGAAGTTAGATCATTTCATGGATTGGCTAGTTTCTATCGAAAGTTCATCAGAAATTTCAGTTCAGTTTGTAACCCTATGATAGAGATGATGAGAGGTGACATAAAGGATTTCAAGTGGACATTAGGAGCAGATAAAAGTTTTGAGTTGTTGAAGTAAAAAGTAACAGAGCAACCTATTTTGGCATTGCTGGATTTTAATAAGGTATTTTAAGTTGATTGTGATGCAAGTGGAAATGCAATTGGAGCAGTGTTAAGTCAACAAAGTAGAGTTGTAGCTTATTTCAGTGAAAAGTTGAATAATGCAAGGAGAAGATATTTAGTTTATGATCAGGAGTTCTATGCCATAATTCAAGCCTTAAAGAAGTGGAGACATTACTTGTTACCTAAGGAGTTTGTGTTGTATACAAATCATCAAGCTTTGCAATATTTGAACTGTCAAGGTAAGTTGAATCAGAGACATATGAGATGGGTAGAGTTTATGCAGAGTTATACTTTTGTGTTGAAGCATAGGAGTGGTAAATCAAACAAAGTTGTTGATGCCTTGAGTAGAAGAAGGAACTTGTTGACATATATGAGAGTTGAAGTGTTGGTTTTGATGAATTAAAGAACATGTATGAGGGAGACACTAATTTTGTAGAACATTGGAAAGCATGTAAGGAACCTATTGTGATAGATAGAAGTAAGTGGTTAGACTATTTCATTCAAGAAGATATGTTGTTTAAAGGAAGTCAGTTGTGCATACCTAGAAGTTCAATGAGGGACAATTTGATCAAGAAGAAACATAGTGGTGGATTGGCAGGACACTTTGGCATTGAGAAGACAGTGGCTTTGGTAAGTGAAAACTATTTTTGGCCTCAGATACATAAGGATTTTTGGAGATTTGTGCAGATTTGTAGAGTTTGTCATGTAGCAAAAGGGAGTAGTCAAAACACGGGATTGTATAAACCTTTGATAGTACTGGAGAGACCTTTGGAAGACATAAGCATGGATTTTGTAATGGGATTACCTAAGAAACTGAGGGGATATGATTCAATATTTGTAGTGGTTGACATACTTTCAAAGATGGCTCATTTCATATCTTGTAAAAAGACAACCGATGCAGTGCATGTAGCTGACCTATTTTTCAAGAAGATTGTGAGATTGCATGGATTACCTAAGATTATAGTTTCAGACAGAGATACAAATTTTGTTGGTTACTTTTGGAAGACACTTTGGAAGAAGATGAAGACAAATTTGAAGTTCAATTCTACTTTTCATCCATAGACAGATGGACAGATAGAGGTAGTGAATAGGAGTTTGGGAAATCTGCTAAGATGTTTGGTTGGAGAGAAAACTGGAAGTTGGGACTTGATTCTTTCACAAGCAAAGTTTGCATACAACAATTTAGTAAACATGAGTATCGAAAGAACACCTTTTGAGATTGTTACTGGAGTGAATGCTAGAGGAGTTTCAGAATTGAGAGATATCAGCATGGAAGACAAGAGAAGTGCAGAGGTAGAGGAATTTGTAGATCACATGAACACAATGCATAATCAAGTGAAGAAACATTTGGAGGACATGCACAGTAAGTACAAAGAGAAGGTTGATGAGAAGAGAAGACATAAGGAATTTGAAGTTGGAGATGAAGTGATGGTGTACTTGAGAAAAAAAAGATTTCCAGTTGGGATATATAACAAGTTGAGGATGAAGAAGTTTGGACCTTGTAAGATACTTAGAAGATTTGATTCAGGAAATGCATATGAAGTGGAGTTACCGGAGACATTGAGTATTTCACTAATTTTCAACATTGCAGATCTTTATCAGTATCATGAAACAGAGTTCAGTGACAGCATGGAAGAAGACCCAAAGAAGTAGTTACCACAACAAGCATCGGAGGAGATAGAAGACATTTTGGACAGCTGAGTTGGATGCAGCACTAGAAGACAATACAAAGAATATCTTGTGAAGTGGAAAGGCAGACCATAAGAAGACTCATCTTGGATTTCTTAGGCTGAGGTGGACCGTCTTTGTTCTCCCCTAGCCCCAACAAAGTGAGGGACTCACTTTTTCAATAACCCTGGATGTCTGATGCATGAGCATCCCTAGTTCAAGAGCAATATTGCATCAACCAAAAAATATTTGCATTTTAGTTTGTTTGCATTTCAGTTCTTTCATTTTCTAGTTTAGTTCAGGCAGTTAGTTAGTAGCAGTTTTTAGCTTGTGGTCCGGTTTGGGCAATTCAAATCTTGCGGATCTGGACTTAGCATCTACATTCATTCATCTACATCATATCAAGAATTTAGAGCATTTGGATAAGTTACCAAAAAGATATCGCTATTAGAAGATCATCTATTTTCCCAGAGCAAAGTATTTTAACAGTTCCTAATAATTAGCTGGAGGAGAAGGCTTGCGGATCATTCCTTGACTTGTGGATCCTAATGACACATCATTCAATGATCCCTGGTTTGTGGCTAACCTTCCCTAAAGGTCCACACGTTGTTCCATTCATTTGAGGAAGTGTTCTATGAATTTAGGTCCAACCTATGTGTGAACACGTTACATCTCTTTATTGGAGTTTGTGACCTTCCTTGGCTGACGCAGAGGAATCTGTTGGTCCGGAGATGTTATATATTGATGTAGTAGATCCTTAGGAAAGTAGTTGTTGATTGTTAGATTGATCACAGTTGAGATTTGTGCAAAGGAGCTTCAAAGATTTATCTTGCGCATGCATGCATCCAGGCCTTTGAGCCCTAGTTGTAAGCCCACATGTTTCCGGCCAGATTGTATTGAATTCTATGATATACTAAATGACTGAATCTGCATTTGTTCCATTTCTGGAGTTGTTTCTATTGTGTTTACTCTTGTTGCATGGTCCAGATAGTTCATTCTATGGACCCTCCTACCGTGACTGCACCAAGTTGAATAGGTGGAAGCTTGATGAGATTGATATTCAATAGTTGCATCATTATAGAGTAGAGAGACTCTGATAATGGTGTGAAATTCCTTGTCTTTGGTTTCAATTTATAAGGGATGGAAGCATGAGGTGATGTAGCCACCACATGTTTCCTTGTTTGATTTAATGATATTATATTTACTTTGATGAATTTCTTGTTGTGTCTTTTGAATGAATGAGTATGTGGGGCTTTAGATTGACCAAACAAAGTTGAGTTATTATTCTCATAATGACTAACTGATAGTTGATAATCATAGAGAGCCATGCAAACATGAGTGAAATAATCATAACGCATCAACAATATTTTGTCACAGATGTGAGGTTGTAAGTTTCTAATAAAAATTCTTTGTGCATCAACATCTAGGATAGAATATTGAATCTATGAGAAGAGGGCTTGATAACGCCACATAAAATCAATTATTTTTTCTTTTATTCCTTGTTTGCAATGAACCAAATTAGTCAAAGAGACTTAAGGTCCAATGTTAGCTTGAAAGTGTTTGAGAAACTTATTGATTAATTATGAGACATAAGTGATTGAATTAGGAGGCAATGAGTAAAACCAATCCAAGGTTGTGTCTTTGTGTGATCTAGAAAAGAGTTTAGCTAAAATTACATCTTCAAAGAAGAAATCACTACACATAGTTGTAAAGGTCGCCACATGGTTGTTAGGGTCTCCCTTCCCATTATACTTCTCAAAGAAAGAGGTTTCAAGATTCTCAGGAATTTAAGCTCTTATGATGGGATAAGATAGTGAGCTACAGATATAATGTGATCTATCATATTAGGTTCAGGTGGACTATGAGTTATGCTCACCAACTGTTGTTGGATGGAAGTCATATTTTGCAAGAATTAGTTAATGATAGGGTTGAAAGATGAATTAGGTAGGGATTGATATGAATTGGTAGCACTAGCTAATGATTGGATCACTGTGTGATTAGCTTTTAGAAAAGTGATAGGATATTTAGATGTAGGCAGAGTGGTATTAGGTGTAGAATTTGTGTAATTACATGGAGTGGTATTATAATGATGAACGGGATTCCCAGTAGATAACCCAACACATGTGGTAGTAGTATTACTTGGTTGTGTAATTGAAGTGAGAATAGAAGAAGTATATGTAGGAATAGGGGATGCCAATATGGGTTATTACACTTGGGTCCCTATTTGATTCTAAGAAGTCACATTAGTGATGATCTCAACACAACTAGCTATCGACATAATGTTGTTATGTACTATGTGAGCTAGGCCACGCAAGACTTCCACTCCCTCTTGTCCTTCAAGAAATAAACCTCTTAGACTCTTAATGATTGGCACAACCTCCTCATCTATATGTTTGGAGCTTACAAATTACTAAAAGTTAACCAATTCAGTGTCTAACCTTTGAATTTGAGCTTCAAGAACATGAGCAACAAGGTCATCAATGTCAATGGTTTCTTTAGAAGTTGATGCTTTTAGGATAAGTGAAGTAGGAGGAGTTGTGATTTGATTAAGAAATTCAAGTTTCGATGTGTCAACATTAGTGTTATTCAAAGTATTAAAACCCATGATTCAAAGACTTCTTCGCATAAGTGTGTTATAATCAGGGCACCAGGTCACAAAACTCATAAAGTATTGACAAGCCCTAGTGACACACAAAATGCACCAATAGAAGAAATGAATGATGTAGTGAAAGAAGGGTTTGAATTTTTGTGTAAATGAAGCAATGTTTTGTTCAAATGTTAAAAAACATAATTCACTTAAAAAATCTATAATCAATTTCAATTCTATTCAAATACAACTAGATATCACCAATGTATATGCTCAAATCAAACCCTAAAAATTAATGCTTCAAAATGTATCAATCCAAAATTGTTTTTATTTTCAAATTTCAATGCAAGGTGACATTTGTAATGTACTAAAACAAAGTAAAACCAAATTTGAAATGTACATGACAGTAGAAAAATCTGAAACAATGTATGTCACATGCCAACCCTAGGTTTCAATTTTGACTAGGTTTTCTAAAAATGCAACTTTTTGACAAAACCCTAGCAAATAAGAGGTTTAAATAAAAGATGTAACACCATGAAATGATTAAATACTATAATACAAATCATATATGATGCAAAAATCATAAATTTTATTCATGCTATGATGATCTATCCCTGTGCAATGCAAACAAAGTGATAAATTTGCCTTTTTCAATGTCTAAAATGAAATGCTTGGTTTTCAAATTTCACATGTAAGGATGCAAGAATGTTCTAAATAGAAAGTATGATAAGGTACCTCAAATTAAATCCCTCTAATCAACCTATCAATGCAACAAGATCTGAAACAATACTCTAATCTACAAACACTAGGTTGAAGATTAGCTAGATTTCCTAGCTGAAGTGCAAGGTTTTAATAAACACTAGTTTTGAAACTATGCAAAAATTATCAATGTAGGTATGCAAAGTGAACAATGAACTCAATCCTAATTAGGTCTAGGGTAGAAAACAACTTAGATCTAAATCAAGAAGGATTCTAGAGTGTAAAAAGAGTCAGGTTCACCAAAATGTTAGGTAGAAAAGAGTGACTTAGCCTAAAAGGTTAAACTAAGTCAAAACCTCTTCTACAAACATTGAGACACAAACCGAGCTTAGATTCTACCCATGAAGGAGAGTCAAACTATAGGGGTTTTCATCTTCATTGTATAGAGAAGAATCAACCAAATCCATCCAAAAATAATTAATAAAACTAGGGCAAAAGACTAAACCCTAGTTGACCAAGATTGGCTTATAACAGATTGCCAGGAACAGGTACAAGAAAACTAAATAGATAGTAGAAATTAGTAAGAAGAGAGGAACTTGGCTCCAAGTTTAGGAATCTAGAAGACCGGGGGCGTTGGGCACCGTAAAACCAAATTAGGATTTTTCTAGAAGTCTAAGTCTCAGTGCCTTCACCTGTCTATCTTCTACAGTCATGCAACTTCTTGTATCTTGAATCCTTTGAATGCGACATGCACACAAGAAAAGATGGAAAGGTTATGTTGTGTATAGGGGCTTGCCTTAGTCAAACCCCGTGTTGGTGTTTCCACCTCCACTACAGTGATGATTAGTGATCCAAGAGTGAGTGCCCTAAGAGTACAGAGGCAAGATCAACAAGATATGATGGAAGTATGAATGAAAATGATAAAGATTACCACAAGATTGAAACCCTAGTTAGAGTAGATAATTCAAGATCATGCACCAACAAGGAGATAGATTGAGATGAGATTGAACTTCCTTCAAGACCTGCAAATAAACTTCATAACATCCACAAGCAAATAGCAATTCCAAGCAGGAAGAGCACTAGAGCAAAGAAGATCAAACTTGTAATAAATTCCAATTGTTTTCTTGATAAGAAAGTAATCATCTAGTGTGTAAAATGAATTGTAAAACACCTTCTTATATTCATTCCTGCTCACAGATGACAAATAAAACCAAATGGGGCAGGCATGTACAAGCCAAGGAAGTGTCCTAAGCTGGCACCACAAAAGAGGGGCTAAAGGACCCATATGGGACCACCTTTAGCCCCACAAAATCCATGGAGTGTCTTTTAAGGTGGTCTTAGGCTATTCCTAAGTTTATTCTATTAGGTTTATTCACTGGGATGGAGATTTTATCCTTTAATGTTCAAAAGGGAGTAAAATAGGTCATGATTAGTAAGGGGACTCATTTTATGGCATAATAGCTAGAAAGGCTCATCAATGACCATTGGCATGAGAGGGAGAGATGCTAGCTGAGGCCTACTCAAAAATTGAACACATTTTTCACACTTTGAAACCCAATTATATGCATCTTTGAACATACCTAGCCAATAAAAGCATTGCCTTAAGATTTTGAAGGTGGCGATTGATGCTAAGTAGTGTCCACTGCAAGCTTCATTATGAAATAGTTCCAAGAGTTTTTGTTGTTGTTCCTTACTGATACACCTTAAGAAGGTACCATCTATCCCTCTCTTGTATAGAGTATCATCCTAAATCACATATTTGACATCCTTCAACATCAAATTCCTTCTTTCTTTATATGAAAGATAAGATGGGCATTCTCCATAAGTCAAGAAAAAAGCAATTACTGAGAACCATTCTTCAATAGTATTCACCAATAGGACAAGGGGAATAACTTCAAATTCCTCAGGATGACTTTCTACAAATAATTAACATAAACTTGTTCCCCTGATAAGCTTGGTAGGTTTAATCTCAATATCATATTCTTGAACTTTGGCCACCCAAGCACCTCTTTTATTACACCCTGTGTCCTGCTGGGTCAGAATAGTCTTTACTAATGTGTCATGTACAAAAACAATAACATGGGAATGAAGGATATAAAACTTTAATTGTTTAATGACCTTAACCACCATATATGCATTCTTATCCATTGAAGAGTAGTTCAACTCATGCTTCTTCAAAGGAGTACTCATGAAGGCAATTGGTGACTCAATTCCATGATCATTCTTTTGAAGTAATATAGCAGACATAGTATGGTTAGAAGCATAGAAATACATAATAAAATCCTTACTAAAATTAGGGTGTATGAGAGTTGGTGCATTCACAATGGCCTCCTTGATGTTTTTTGGCAAGAGAAATAATAGGACACAATCCAAAGATCTGATCCTAGCTTACTCTTATGTAGTCTTTATACCCTAGCAGTGACAGTGATAGAATAACATACATTTGCAGTAGGAAATAACATAATGTGGTAAGATCACATCATATTCAATATATAATAAATAGCATAAATGTTCAAATATTACACTATAGTTCTTATATTATATATATTCCCTCTTCTCATCATATCTATATGTCTTATCATATCTTCCATCTTCCTCTCTTATTATGCTTCTTCACATCATCATGCTTCATTATGCTCCATGCTCTTCTCTCTAACATTCCTCTTCCTTATATAGCCTCTTAATACCCTTTCATGGTGTCTTTCCCTTATGTCCTTTCCTAAATACTCTTAATTAACTCCCTTCTGTGAATTCACCCTTTCCCTTATGATATTTATCCATATTAAGGCTTGTTAAGGTGTGTTAGGGTGTGTTTAAGGCTATTTAAGGCCTATATAACCCATAAATGGGTCTAGGGATGACCCAAATGGTACCATAAACTCTTTGCGGTATAAGATAATTTTGTTGGCAAGAGACACTATATGCATTCATGGTTGTTGTCATTGATGGCAACAAAGATCATCCCACATATCCGCAAGTCATGATGTGTCTCTACCGGAAGTCAGAATAAAGAATGTTGTGGTCCGGTGAAGAAGAACAGAGCATGTGGCAAGGTCCGACAGATTGGTCCGGACCTCTCAGTGGAAGTGTCTTGGTGCAGTGCGGATTTGGGGAAGTCAAGAGGACTACCTTGAGTGGTATATTCCAAGGATTTAGCCTCCGGTGATGGACAAGGAAAAAGATATGAATGGTTGAGTACCGGATTCCTGAGAGACAGTGAAAACAGAGGAAGAACTGACTGGCAGAGTATCAGACTACTTTCCGGATGGGTTACTGTTGATGACAGAGGTTGTGAAGGCATGAATCATGTTTGGCCGACATGATTAATGATATCTACAAGTATATGCTTGATCCGCATTGCTTGGTGAGGAAGGATTCAGCCGACAGAATGAGAGTTTGTAAGAAACTAGACTGTTCCGGATGCCGACTAGAAAGGTGATGAAATTACTTGTGCGGATATATATAGAGGATGGATTTAGTTGTGAAATGTGTGTTAGTGTGGAGAGATATGCGAATAAGTCCAGAGAAAGAGCAGAGGTAGCAAAAAGGATCCGGTATGTGAAAGATAGCAGAATAAAGAACAGAGGAAAGATGAAGTGCAGTAGATCAGTGTACTGAGCCTAACCGGAACTGAACTCCAGCATATGCAGATGCTTCCAATCAGTTCAAGACTGTGATTCTCATCACTTGTAGACAGTGTGTCTTCTTGTAGGCAGTGGGCCTCTTGTGAGCAGTGTGCTCGGGCAGTGAGCCCTAATTGGCAAGTGCCATTTTTGTAATTTCCTATTCTTCTAACAGAGAATAATTCTTGGGTTAATCACCCCGTGGTTTTCTCCCTTAACAGGGTTTCCACGTCAAAAATACTGTGTCATGTGTTTCTTATTTCATGGTTAATGTTTTTGTGTTTGATTTTATGCTACATCAATTAAAAGGAAAGTTCAATAAGGGAAATAATTAGGATAACTGATTCACCCCCCCCCCTCTCAGTTATCAACAATTGGTATCAGAGCTAAGTTCCTCCTAATAGAGCCTAACAGCTTGAGGAAGATCTGGGATTTCAAATGGATGCATATGGTTTAAGGGAGCAACTCAAGACTGCCCTTGAGGATCTTGAACAGTCAAATTCTGAAGTCAGTGAATTAAAGGAAAGACTCAAACAGGCTGATGAATTCATGAGAGAATTAAAAGACAAATTAAGTCTCTCTATGAAAAAGAGAAAGGAGCTGCTTCAACAGTTGGCAAGACAAAGTGAAGAAAGCAATACAAATGAGGAATTGACTGAGCAAACCAAGTTATGTGAAAAGTTATCAAAAGAAGTCATTATGTTAAGACATGAAATGGAATCAGGAACTATAAAGTTTACTCAAGAGATTGAAGAAAAAAGAAAGGCTGAAGACAATCTAAGACAATCTCTTAAAGAAAAATCAGAAGAATGCCACCAGATGGACAGGATTATCAGACACCTTGAATCTGATCTTGAAGATGCCAAAGATAAAGAAGGAAAACTTGAGGATCAAATTGCCTCTCTCAAAAGAGACCTTCAAACAGCAAATGAATATAAAGAGAAATTCAAGATAAGTTCTGCTCAACTTGAAGTTCTTCTTGGAAGTCAAAAGAGGATAGATGACAAGTATGGCTTGGGATATGAGAAAGGAGAAAGCTCCGGATCCGGTCAGAAGAATCTTGGATCAGAAAATCCAAGGAGCAGGCCTAGAAGACCTCCAGTAAGACAGCCAAATGCTCAAAGATATCCATCCTTCAATGGATACTGCCACAACTGCAACCACTTTGGTCACAAAGCTAATCAGTGCAGAATGAGAATGAATCAGAATAATTCATCCTTCTCCGGACAGTGCTTCAACTGCAAAAGGTATGGACACAAATCCCATGAATGCAGAATTATGCAAGTAAACAAATCATTCAAAGGTAGATGCTTCACATGCAATAGAATAGGTCATATGGCAAATCAATGCAGATCAAGAGGATATCAGTCAAATATGCAAAGAAATGTTATTTGCCAAATCTGCAATAAGTCCGGTCATAATGCTAAAGTCTGCAGAAACAAGAATCAGGACAAAAGAGGTCCGGTGTATAATCAGAATCAAGACAAGGGTAAACAAAAGATGAATGCGGATGAGGTTAGGAATCAGATGAGCAAGATTTGGGTGAAGAAAAGTTCAGAGAATATAGAGGTTGGATCCGCACCAGACTCTGGTGCTGATATTTCTTCCGGAAATTAAAAGTGAGCTCAGGCTCAGGGGGAGACTCAAAGAAAATCTTGTTCCCCCAGCCAAACAAGTGGTGCCGAATATGGCACAAGATGCGGATCAAAGGGTTTGTAGATATGAATCTTGAGATACTTCAGTCAAGTTTTTAGAGGTCCGCATGAAGTTATGAAGAAGCTGTGATCGATCAAATAAGACCTGTTCAGGGAGATGCTCCGGTATGATAAAGGATTACAAAAAGGTCCGGAAAGATCCGGAAATGCACTATCTTGTTCTGCGGATTGGACAGAGTGTTTGAGATGATCTTGTAATATGCTACCTTGATTTATTCATCATTGAAAGATCCGGATGATATCCACAGATCAGGACTAATCCGGGATACTCCAAGCTATCCAGACAAGGCAAACCGGAATGATGTAGGTGAAGCATTTATTGCAGACAGGTATTAGGGTTCGCGGAGCAATTTAAGGGATTTCTCAAAGGTCATTTGCTCATTCTGCACTCGAGAAGAAGCGAAAAGTGGAGCTCTGCAACAAGGTTCTTCAAGCACACCAAGGATCTCCTGCCGAAGCTATTGGATAAAGAAATCAATCCAACCACTCCGTGCAAACCGAAGGCGCATAAGGTATTCTCCGTTTTTCATTACCTCACTGCAAATCTTTGAAGAATGGCTACTCCAAACATAGTTAAGATCTCCGATAGACCTCGCCCCTCATTCAAGAAACATCCCTACAAATCATTGGAGGTTGACCCACTAGGAGCCTTCTCTAGTGTTCCTCACGGAGTTTTACACACCGAAGACATTAGGGTTTACATACATGCAAACATTGAGGAATTTGGGGAATTCAAATTAAGAGACCTCTATCACAAGCAGCTGATTGACAATGCTTTTGAGCTTAAACCAGAGTATAAGGATATTTAGAAGAAACAATTTGAGCAATTTATTCATTTCCCCTGTTTTGAAGAGGATGAATGGGTCCGGTATGTACTGAGCAGGATGCATGACAACTTTCTATGGCTAGATAGACCCTGCAAGATCACAAAAGAGGCAATTAGAGCAGTAACTGGCCTATACTCCTCCGGAGGAGTACCTATCCTCAAATCTGTCAAGAACAACATTGTAACTGAGGCCACCGGATCAAAATTTGACAAAAGGGCAATGACCATTGAAGACATCTCCGATCCGGATATCAAATATGCATCAATGATAATAGGATACAAGATCTACCACTCCAGCAGGGAGAATTCTGTATCCGGAACTGCAATATACACTGCTTATGAAATGTTAAGAAAGAATGCAGAATATGATCTCTGCGAACTACTACTAAGCCAATTAATGGAAAACATACAGAAAATCAAGAAGGATAAGAAGAATTCCTTTAAATATGGTACTCTTATTGTATGTCTATTCTTCTATTTCATGAATGAGCTACCCGGAACAAGTGGATGGGTATGGCAGAATGACAAACCTGTTGCAGTCCAGATAAGAGACTACTTGCATGGACTTGGGGATGCAAAAGCGAGAAATTCAGCTCTATGGGGATACTTCAAAAACTTTCAGAGCATGATGCAAGCAAGAGAGAGAATTCCTCAATCTCTCATTGAGAAATACAAGGACTCAGTGTGCTTTATGGTTGACACTGATCAGTGCCTAATGGAGGCAGTGGAGCCAAGGACTGTCTGGATCATGCCCATGGGGTATGAAGTTGATGAACAGATAGTGGAGCTGCATGTTCAACACATGCTAAGTCAGCCCAAAGATCCTAAGGCAGAAAGGTTTGGAACCTTTGAGGAGCTGAGTGTAAAAATACATGTAGAACTCAGGGAACCTGAGATTAAAAGAAAGGTAAGAAAAGAAGTAGAGCACATTGCTCAAGGCCTAGGTATCTCAAAGGAGGCACTTGATGCCAGCCAGGAAAAGAGGAGGAAGGCCGAGGAAGAAGAGAAAAGCAAAGAAAGTGCTCCGGTTGGAGCTCCCACCCGGACCAGATCAACAAAGAGATCTGCACCTCCCTCAACCAAAAGTTCAAAACCGGAAGTCCAGGCATCCGGTAAGAGATCAAAGGCAAAAGCCACAAGGGCTTATGGAAGCCAAAAGGATGAAGAGGAAACAGAATCAGATGAGGGAGTAAGAGAAGTAAAGAAACAGAAAAAGAAAGGATCCGGTAAGCCCTCCACAGGCCAAGACAAGGAGGAAATGGCAGAGGTAACTGTTGAAAAGCCCACTCTGTCACTAGAGAGCATAATCAAGTCGGTCACGGTGGATGGAAACCTTCAACCAATGACTGAATCCTATGATGACTTCAGTGAGGCAGACCAAAAGACTCTGCAGGAAGCCACAGTTAAATATCTGAACATATACAATAAGGCTTTCATTGAGATCATATCTCTCATTCCTAAAAGCTTAGAGAAGGAAATGGAAGTAAGAAAGAATAATGCTCATGCCAAAGATCTTGAGATCCGGGAGCAGATAGCTATTCAGCTATATCCTCAAATTGATCCCAAGACAATGAACATTATCTTCAAGGACTGCAAAGATGAGTTCAGAAGCAAAGCCAGGATGAATCAACTCATGCTTGGTGAGACTGACAAAGTGGCCCAAGAAACAGAAGAGATCCTCCGGAAGGCCTTCAAAAGGTTCAATCTTCCTGTTGTAGAGGACTTAGGTGCAGAAACAGCTGCTGATTTGGAATCTTCTGTTCCGGAAGAAGTGAGCCCTGAACAGACAAGTGAGGACTTGGGACCCTCTGCTCCAGAAGAAGTGGCCCATGAACAAGTTAGCATCTCTCCTCCGGTTTCCCCTACAGTCTCTGGATCCAAAGAAGAAGAGCAATTACAGGAGAAGGAAGCAGTGGTGAAAGACAAAGAGGTTGACAGTTCTAAGACTGCAGAAGAAAAGAAACATCTGTCTCCGGCAAGAGACACTGCACAAACTGTTCAACAATTTTTGAGTAAAGAAACTTTAGAGATTGATGAACCGGAGCTTCTAAAAGGCCCATTTGATTTTGACTCTCTCTCTCCGGTACAAACAATGAAGATAGCTTCATTTGCAAATGCCAAGGCAAATGAAAAGCTCCTGAAGTCTCATATGGAAGACTGTGAGTTGATAGAGGCTGCCTCCGGAGTACTTGTGAAGATCATGCCATCAATCCAAATAGATCCGACAGCCTCCACTTCCGGTAATCTAAAAACCTTAGTCAACAGTGTTGATACACACTTTGATTCTTTAGAAAAATCAGCTGAAGAAAAGGTCCGGAAGGAATTTTTGGACAAGAGATTTTCAGAAATATTAGAATTAATCTCTAAGGATAGGAAGATTGTAAGCATTGGAATAAGGAGCTTAGAGAATGCTCTTAAGGATGGCGGTGATATCTATAAATTTTGTATATCCTGGTCAAAGGCAACAGCAGCATTTGACAAGAAAATAAAAGAGGAACAGGATAAGATACAAAGCTTATCTGAAAGTTTTGATCCTCTCTCTTCCTCTATAATAAATCAAGAATGTCAGACTATTGCAGTCTTGAACGAAATAAAGAATCTTGAGAAGGAAAGGAAGAACATCACCAACCGGATGGGAGAACTTAGAAGGATTATAATCCCTAAGTTGGAAACCATGCATGAGGCCATCAGTGATGCTAGGACCACCGCCCAAACAAAAGATCCGACAGATCTCAAGCGGACAGAAGCGTTTGCATTTTTGTTAAGTGGTCACATTTCAATTTTGGACAGAATGAAGCAAAGTTGGGCTACCGAAATGATTCAATTACAGACATCCTTTGCAGACATTCTTCAATATATGTGAGTATGTAAATATGCGGCTAAGTATAAGAAATTTTTGAAAATTTTGATATGCGGACCCTGCCCTTTGCCATTGATGTCAAAGGGGGAGTGAGGAGCAGTGAAAAATGAGAAATCCAACTAAGGGGGAGTTCCGGAAATTGTATATAAAGACAGAGCATCAGCAAAGGGGGAGCATAGTGAAAACACTTAGTCATTTTTCACTAAGTGTTGCCATCAATGCCAAAGGGGGAGATTGTTGGCAAGAGACACTATATGGATTCATGGTTGTTGTCATTGATGGCAACAAAGATCATCCCACATATCCGCAAGTCATGATGTGTCTCTACCGGAAGTCAGAATAAAGAATGTTGTGGTCCGGTGAAGAAGAACAGAGCATGTGGCAAGGTCCGACAGATTGGTCCGGACCTCTCAGTGGAAGTGTCTTGGTGCAGTGCGGATTTGGGGAAGTCAAGAGGACTACCTTGAGTGGTATATTCCAAGGATTTAGCCTCCGGTGATGGACAAGGAAAAAGATATGAATGGTTGAGTACCGGATTCCTGAGAGACAGTGAAAACAGAGGAAGAACTGACTGGCAGAGTATCAGACTACTTTCCGGATGGGTTACTGTTGATGACAGAGGTTGTGAAGGCATGAATCATGTTTGGCCGACATGATTAATGATATCTACAAGTATATGCTTGATCCGCATTGCTTGGTGAGGAAGGATTCAGCCGACAGAATGAGAGTTTGTAAGAAACTAGACTGTTCTGGATGCCGACTAGAAAGGTGATGAAATTACTTGTGCGGATATATATAGAGGATGGATTTAGTTGTGAAATGTGTGTTAGTGTGGAGAGATATGCGAATAAGTCCAGAGAAAGAGCAGAGGTAGCAAAAAGGATCCGGTATGTGAAAGATAGCAGAATAAAGAACAGAGGAAAGATGAAGTGCAGCAGATCAGTGTACTGAGCCTAACCGGAACTGAACTCCAGCATATGCAGATGCTTCCAATCAGTTCAAGACTGTGATTCTCATCACTTGTAGACAGTGTGTCTTCTTGTAGGCAGTGGGCCTCTTGTGAGCAGTGTGCTCGGGCAGTGAGCCCTAATTGGCAAGTGCCATTTTTGTAATTTCCTATTCTTCTAACAGAGAATAATTCTTGGGTTAATCACCCCGTGGTTTTCTCCCTTAACAGGGTTTCCACGTCAAAAATACTGTGTCATGTGTTTCTTATTTCATGGTTAATGTTTTTGTGTTTGATTTTATGCTACATCAATTAAAAGGAAAGTTCAATAAGGGAAATAATTAGGATAACTGATTCACCCCCCCCCTCTCAGTTATCAACAAATTTCATATAAGGTACATCAATATAGTTTGCAATACTTCTGATAACCTACTAACATTCTTCCCAGGCCTAAAACATTGTCTTGTCCTCAAGACAATATTTCTTTTGTTTGTTTTAGTCAGTAATAGTCTCAGTATAACCCACCACATTCCACTACATGATCATATACACATGGGCCCTATTGTACCCTACACAACACATCCCATTTTCCTTCAAAATAAGGACCCCTCTCTTTTTCTTACCTCAATTATCACATAATTTTGTGTTGTAGTGGATTAATTTGATGACCTTCTAATTCCTAGGAAGTGGATCGATTTGGTCTCCTTGGATTGGATTTCATAATTATGATTTAATGCCTTCATGTGGTCTAATTTTTGGGCTTAATTTGTTTGATTGCTAGCTTGGTCCTTAGTCATTTGATGATTTTATGTTTTTCAGGTTTTCAGACTGTGTCAATTTTGCATGTTGAGAAGGGTAGGCCTGAACCCCTGTACCTTACTTTTATATTATATTGGGTTCACTTTCTTGGGCACCATCTTGCATTTGAATGTTGATATACCTTGTTGCTTTTTCAGAGTCTTGGGGTTTGTCATGCTAGCATGACAGTAGAAACATCCCTGAAACTTGGACATTCCCTTATGTTCTTTACTACTTGTCCCGCGTGTCTACCGGTTTGTCAGGGTTGGTCATCTTGGCATGACTATAAAAGAATCCCTAACATCCCACCTCTGAGGACACTAGTGAGGAGGTGGTAAGTCACCTTCACCACTTCAGTGGTTGGCCCTTTAGCTTGCCTAAGAGGCAGATCCTTATAGTGTGGGATTTGGTTTCCCTCCACAACCCTTGATGCTGCATTAATGGTGGTTCTCCCGCACATGTAAGCGACCCTTTATAGGGATTTTGAGCTCATTTGTTTCTCATTTTGCTCCCTTGTGATTTTAGTTTTCTCTCCCTACTTCATTTATGTTTTTTTAATCTCCATATACACTCACTACTTCTACTGTGCAAATCTCGAATGGATCCAAGGCAGTGGCAACTAGTGTGTATGCATGCTTTGATATCAACCTTCTTCACCATAATACCTAGATCATCTATTCTAGGTTGGTTTCAAACATTTTTCATTTAAATTGGTGTGTATGAATTAGTGTTTTCCATTGGAGATCCATGATTGGTTGTGCCTGTCATTTTTGGGTTAGATCTCGTTTCTCATTTTTGCTTTTGGTATGAGTTTTGTTTTCGAGGCTAGGGTTTCATTGTTTTCCCCTTTCTTAGATCTTCCAATCCATTTTATTGTTTGTCCTGTCTTTCGAGGTTGTGTGAATGATGTGGGGTTTGCCTTTGCTCTTTTAGGCATGGGGTAGAACTTTCCTTTGATCTTTGGTACCCTATTGCTTCCCTTGGTATACTTGAATTTGTGGAGCATCAGAGATCGAGCTTCCAGTCTTCCGCCTTCCATTTTGAAAACCTTAGAAGGTCCCTACCAATCCCAAATTTTCTCCCTAGCCTTACTTGGGCCCTTTTTAGACTTGCAACATTTGGAGTTATATGGTTTTCTCTTCTTCAATGTTAAAGTGGTCGAAGAATCGACTCTAATCCCATTTGTCCCTTCTATAGAAATGTTGTCAAGTGTCAGGCTTCCTAGGCTTCATCTTCCTGTTTAACCTTAAATAGGAGTCAGCCCTACCTTCCTACTCCTAAATACCTAACATATATCAGAGTTTAGATGTTGGGCTTCCTAAGTTTATCTTCCCATTTGAGTTTAGCAAGCATCAGCTCCACCTTCTGACTGTCGATTACCTATCCTATATTGGAGTTTAGGTGTCAGACCTTTTGCATTACTCATTGCTTTGAGAAAGACACCTAAGACTCCACTATATCCTGATATTGATATCTAATACTCACATATTATCGGGGTTTCACCATTGAGCCTTCCACTTTGGCCCTTCTCCTTTTCCTTGACCTAAAGAAAAGGTAAGTCTCGATCCCTGATTTCTGATGGTCGCCAGGAAATTACATATTTGATATTTATTGAGGTATTTGTAATGGCTTTGAAGCTAACTTTGTAATGATCTACTATGATTAATCCAATAAATAAGTACACCATTGTTTATTGAATGAATATGCAAGAAGATGGTAGAGGTCCCACTAGTAGGAGATACTAAGCAAGAATTCAAGGGGTACCTACCTTCTTCTAAGGTGACTAACCCCTATCCAAAGAGAGGGGATATAGACATTGGATATCTGGATCCTTGGGGTATTTGCACCAGTTTCTTGGAGAAGCCAACAAATCATTCATGACTCAATGCATAGAGAATGCGGGGTTGCTCTAGGTTGTTGCTTTCTCATATTTCGATGCAAGCTCTAGAGTTGGTCCTGGCATGTGCTCAAAGGTATAAGGTTGGAAGCAAAAAGATAATCAGACCAATAGGACATGCGGTCCAAGACTTCTCATTGGACATGGTGGAGAAGGTCTTTGGCCTACCTACATATGTAGATTATGACAATATCATCGAGAACACATTCCTAACCTACTATAGTACCATGACAGGGGTTGCAACCAGCTACGTGAACCAGCCCCTGTTGACTAGTCAAAGGAAACATCCCCTAAAGATGGCACCCATACAACCAAGCAGTGAGTTTAAGCAAGACATGAGGAGATTCATAATCCTTCTCAATAGGGTATTTGGGCTACCATCAGGAGACAAGTGGTACCCCTGGATGTGCCAATTCAACATGAAGATTGTAGACAGAAAGAGGATAGACTGGGGTACCTTCATTAGTGACAAGTTAAATGATCAATTGTTAGAGGTTATGGGGACAAGAGAATTTTACATGACTTCTTGCCTAGTTTACCTCGTGACTTACCAAGCCATTTTTTCTAGATTATAGCAAGTGGGATCCCTCCAACAGGGAAAAGTCTTGGTATATGAGCATTTCCCATAGCTAGAACTCAGGGAATGCATAAAAAAGTTTTTGCATTATCAACTATGCTTTTATATATGCAACAATCATAAGGGGGTTAGAGCATGACTACTCCCAGAGGTTGTCAGTGGAAGGTACAAATGAGATGGCCCATTGGAGAACTTGGTATATATAGTTCTAGAATTTCACCTACATTTGGGTAATGGGATTTGACAAAGCACCATACAAACTACCTAGGTACTTAGGTGACTAGATTATTCTATTGGTGATCTGCAGGCAAGTGGCTGAAGTATAAAAATTGATATTTAGTAAGCATAAATCTAGTTTCAAATTCCCCATCAAAGTAGGGGAATACTCTTTCCAAAACATAATCAATGTTAGGCATGCAGAGGTGGAGTTAGACGCCTTATCCTTGGGGGCTTTTGATAATATAAGGAGCAAGTTTGACCCCATTGGATGGGTTAGCCCTTTGATAGGCAGTTGGTACGTCTATGAGTATGCACTAGAAGACCACTAGGAGAATTGCCTTGATGACCATGAGGTAAGGAAGAGGGATTACTTTAGATTGGGCCCCCACTTGATGAAGCGACTAAACCTCTAAGGACTCCCCAAGGTTCCAAAAGGGATGAAGGAAGATGGAACTCTGTTGGATCCCTCCTATGAGGAGAAGAAGATTTATAGGCAACCCTTGGATCCTATTAGATGGGATCAAGCAGAAGATACTTCCATCAAGAATAGAACCAAGGAAGTGATTAAAAGGACCAAGGCTTGGATGTGGAAGCCCTATCCCATGATCAATCCCTATTCTACCAAGGATACTGAGAATTTAAAGATGCCCAAGAAGAAGAAGAGAGTGGAAAAAGGTGCATCCTTTATAGTTCCAAAGGATAGGACCGAGGAGGTTGAGAACCCTACTATAGCCAAAGGAAACCACAAGGTGGTAGCGGTGAATGTTAAATTAGGGGAGGAAGAGGAGGATGTTATACCATTGGCCAGGAAACTCCAAGGATGGGGCCCCACTCCTGCATCTAAGGAAGTAACAATGGCCTAAACACCAGGCCCGACCATCACCCCCATTCCATTGTCTACAACTTTGCCTATCCTCATATCCACTTCCTCTATGAATGAAGTAAAGGATGCTTCCTCATCAATTTCCCATCCATCATCACCTCTTCAACAAAAATCCTTCCCATTACCTCCACCATCTTCATCTTCACTACCCTAACAACTTCTACCTATCCAACCCCCATCCTCTACATCACTACCAACTCCTCTTTCTCCTACTAGACATAGTACTAAGGCCCCTCTTGTATAGAGCCCAATTGTGGAGGCACAACCTAGGGGTGATGATGTTCCACCAAATAAGATAAACAAGGGTCAATGTAAGGGAGAGGTAGCACATGAAGAATATTTAGAAGACAAAGGGCTACCATAGGTGGAATATACTGAGGGTGTTGCCCTAGTCTAGCAGGAGGAATCAGGTGGGGAGTCTAAAGAGTTTGGGAAGATATTTGTATTGACTCCTTCATGAACAAGGTCCCCATCTCCTCCACCTACACCACCTTCTCTAAAGGATAAAATATCAAAGACAAACCTTCCGATCTGGCTCAATAAAATTGTGGAGAAGAGAAAGAGAACTTATATGGAGGAAGAAGATCTAGCTATAATCGCAGAAGTATTGGGGGCTCCCCCAAAAGGAAAGAGAGCCAAAACCCTTTCCTACATCTCTACCAATGAGCAAGGAGTTAGTATTGCTCAAGTAGCCACTCCATTGGTAGACAAAGAGGAGGCATCCATGACCTACCAAGATTATAGCATTCAACAGGTTGTCCTTCACTCCAAGACTAGGGAAGGAGATAAACATGCACTAACTGATGTTGTGGAGGCCATTTTGGATAGGATGAAGAAGAATGAGGTGAGCAAAGTGTTGTTATATGGAGCCCAATCAGACTTAGATGTTAATTTTTCCCCATTTTTATTGGTGCATTTTCCCCCCAAATTAATTAACGGGGGAATCAGAAGGGGGTGGACATAAAAGCGTCAACAGTTATTTTTTCTATTGGCCAATATTAAAAAGCCCTATTTTTGTAACCGACATAAGTCTTGCTAAAAAGCAGCCGGGGAAGGTGAAAAAGCAAGGGTTAGGGTTTCCATTGATATTCTATTGTAGTATATTGTAGCGGTATTGAGTTGCAAGAGATTGCCGGTTGTAATCAGTTCTATTTCTACTAGATAATAATATTGGACTCTCTGTTGGTGGATGTAGCCCAAGTTTGGGTGAACCACATTAAAATTGTCTCTCGTTGTTTTATTTCTGTGTTTTTCATTCCTCTGTTTAATCTTTATCTACATTTAATTGATTTCTTCTGCCTTCTATTCTTAACACAAAGAAGAGCTTACGAAGCTAGTAACCTAGTTGTCTGCTTATGTTACACACCTGGTAGGTCCAATTGACTCCAATTCTCCTGCACCAACATTATTGGAGGCTATAACCAAAGAAGGTCAAATCTCAGATCTATTGGGCATTCTCCCTACAGTAACTACCTAGAAAAACTTATTAGAAACCTTTAGGAATTAAACCATTAGGGAAGACCTAAAGGTATATCACTCCATTGAGAGGGATTTGAAGGTGGTTGAAAATCTAAAGGGCTGCATTAAGGAATAGCTATTGGTTTGGTAGGAATACCACCCTATTTTGCAAAAGATGGAGGTCATCCCTCAAAACACACTTCTGCAGTCTAGAGTCTTGGATAAGGCTAACCCAAGGTCAATTGTAGAATGAATAAAGGTTGGAAAACTTAGGATTAAAATACTACATAAGTGTAAGGCCAAAATACAAATAAAGGCCGATGCAGCTAGTCAAGATTCAGGCAAGGTAGAGGCCCTCATTAGCTCAATCCCATGCAAATTTAAAGATGACACATCATTAGTCCTCCCTGCAGCAATGATCATAAAAGAGTTCTCTACCACCTCTCAGTAGCAAATGTCAAAGTAGGGTATAGAAAACTTAATTAGGCTAAAGGCCTTATTTACAGAGTTCTAAGCATAGTTGGTTGACTTGGTTGGTGTCCAAGATAAGCTCAAGCATTCTACCTACTCACAACTTATCAAGATCAAATATCACAATGGGCCAAGTATGAGTGACATCCAAGAGGCCACAACCAGTTTTCAAATCCAATTTACATAAGAGGCATAATGTCCATGTTTTTCACTATCATTCATTGATTTTTTTCTTCTATTGTATTTTAAGATAGGTCATAAGCTAAGGTCGACCCTACTTATGCATGACACCACTATTCTGACCAACTTAGGCCAAATTGTAAAATGTAAATGAAAGGAACCTCATATAAAAGAAGATTTTTGAACATTTCAAAGGGTGAAACATAGAGTACTTGTTCTTGCACAAGCAATTTTGTAATTCTGATGGCATGTAAGGGGCACATATAATATACATTTAGGGTGTGGGAATCTTGCTCATTTGTAATCTTCCAAGATATTACCAATTAATGAGAAGACAATCTTGACTATTCCTGTGTTTCTACCCATTGGTGTTAATGTATTTGTGTTTTCTTTTCCTTTCACATGACTTGTTATGATGAATCTTGTCCTTATTTGCTAAATCATTAACTTAGTGGTTGAGTAGGGTTTGAATTTTGTACATGTAATAGGGTGTTTTCATATTCCTATTCTTCTGCTATCTCTCCTTAGAATCTTGCACTTCCAATGTAAATAATTGTGTAGAATACTAGTCATCCATTGCTTGTTTAACTTTATCTCATTAACTTTGTCTTGTGAAGTGAAAAGTTAGGTGCAAAGGTTGTCTGATCATTTTACATTTTCTTTTCTTTCTAAAGCCTAATCTCCTTTTTCCATTCTTTTATATAGATTAGCAATAGGCTTTAGCATCTTGAACTTTAAAGAATATCTACCTATCAGAGGTTGCTAAGCATCCAGATTGATACCACCAGCACAGGCCCCTTGAACAAAAAATCATATTGTCCACTTAGTTGTTCCAACATCGTTGTGACCCAACTTAACAAGGACCTTGGGGTAATCATAACATCATTAGGTTTCATTTCAAGACAAGTAGAGTGTCTTTCATTCTACTTGGATTTGATGTGTCAAAACAACCATAAACAAAACATGTGCTAGAAGGAGCCCTCCTGATCAATATGAATTCACCTAAGTTTCCTCTGACCTATGAAAGAAGAAGATTAATTAGGTCTAGGTCAATTGGAGAAACTAAATTTCAAGAGCTCCAATACCACCAAAAATTAGGAGTGACCGTGGTAAAAGAAGAAGGTTAAACACTAGGTCAGTTAGTCCTACCAGATCTCAAGACTTAAAAACCTTCCCTAAAGAATCACCTCAATTATCAATGGCTTCTTTCTTTGGAGTAGACCATTTTCCCCTACAACTTGTAGGAATACTCCATGATATGCCTAAAAACCATGAGAAATTCTACCCTAAGTATATCTATGGAGAAAGTATTAGCACAGAAGAGAATATTCAGGCTTTTAAAGAAGCCATTAGTAGAGTCGGTATTCCCCATCTAGATGTGGTCTTGAGACTCTTCCCTTACTCCTTAGGGTAGGTTTCTTATTCATGGTACTTAAATTTACCCACAAGATTCATCATCACATGGGAGCATCTGGAAACTGCCTTTGTAGAACAATTTAGGGTATATAGAGATCCAAGTACCATATACCAGCAATTCACTACTTGTAAGATACAACCAAATAAGCCACAAAATCTACAAAAGGATTACTCACCCCTATGTGGTCAAAGAGGCGGCCACTATTCAAGCTTACCTCAGGGATATTGACCCTTTCACAACAATATTACTTAGTAGGACTCAACATAATCCTACCTCCCTTGTAACTGTTTATACTGAAGCCCTTAAATTGCATAGGGAGATGTACCCTGTCATTGGAGGGGCATTCAAAAATGTACCTTTTGTAGGTTTCCCTAGAATGCCAAATTAGATTCCTACCATAAACAATGTCCTTACCAATAATACTCCCTTGATGAACGGATTTCCAAGTAGTAATTTGGAATTAGGGCCATAGATAAGTTATGCCCAACCTCTTAACTAGATTGGACCAAATCCTATGCTTCTTGCCTCAAGGAAGGTCTAAAATAACCAAACTACACCTCAATATGTAGGTAATTCATTCTTTGATCAGCCTGTGGTGAATCAAGATAACACAATCAACTCTCAGTATACACACCAGGCTAGTACACCTGTAGGGACATCACAACCCTGCTCAACTCAAACTTCACATTTGACCTCAGAATTAGAAGCTATAAAGAAGGCACTATCCCAAGTCACAAATGAACTCACCAGGCTGAAAGTCAATCACACACATACTTAAAACCATGGGGATTCACACCAAAATTAGAACAATCAACACCAACAAAATAATGGTCATAATAGGAATTTCAACTCTCAAAGGCAAAATAGACCTTGAAATACAAGACTTAATAATGGAGAGGTGCCATCTCCTTTGGAGCAAACAAATTTAGTAAATTGAATCAAAATAAAGTCCTTGCCTCACTAGTGTAGGGTCCATGACACTTTCGATCACCCTGAACTCAGTTGTCCTAAGATGTACAAGATAACCTAGATTTATCAAGCTGACCGACAAATACAACAAGAAGAAAATGACTCACACCCTTGAGATGTAGGGATTGATATTAAATTTGACACCTTTGTTTTCCCCTATGAAGAGGATAATGAGCCTAAGACTAAAGTTCAATCCTATCAACAAGTTAAGAGTAACTATTACCTAAGAAACAAAGGCAAGGACTCCCTCACTACATCCATTCACCCAAATTATAGTAATGTTCCACTTGACCCTAATGCAGATAACAACCTATCTCCCCCAGTAGGGCTAGCAACTGGATCATTTAGAGCCAACCATTACAAAGGACAAAGTTCAACTAGCTCCAAATATGATTTGGTAGATGACATGAAGAAAACTAAAGCTAATATGTCCATGTTGGATGTAGTTCAGGAGTGCCCTACCCAGAGGCATTACTCAAAGTATTACAAGGGAAAGATCAACCAAAACATGAAAGTATAGATGTAAAGACTACTACTGAAGATGTTTTAATAGTATTATATAAAGAAAAAATAGGTGTACCACCATTCTTACTCAGTATCAGGATGGATGGAAAAAATTTGCACAATTATCTAGTTGACTCTGGAGCTTCCCGGAATGTCATGCCCTATTCTATTTGTCAGAAGCTTGGCCTCACTCATAGTAAGACAAAGAGAAAAGTGGTATAGTTAGATAAAACAAAAGTGAATGTTATGGGAGAAATCAAAGATGTTCATATTTAGTTAGTATCAGATCCTTGCATTCAGAGCCACATTGATATCCAAGTGGTGGAAATTCTTCTTGTTCTTCTCTATCACCCTTTTTATGATCTTCATTAAGCTTTTATTACTAGATTCAGCCTGTCCATTACCTTGTGGGTGATAAGGGGTTGATTAAAATATTTACATTCCATATTTATTGTAGAAAATTGTGAATTCTTCTGATCTAAAGCACATCGCATTGTCTGAAACATTTTTTTCTAGCACACCAAACCTGATCAGAATGTTATTCATTAAGAAATCCACCACCACCTTGCTGGTAGCCTTCCTTGTAGGAATGGCTTCAACCCACTGTGTGAAATAATCAGTGCCTACCATGATCTAAGTGTTGATAACTGAGAGGGGGGGTGAATCAGTTATCTTAATAATTTGCTTTCTTTCCTCTTTTTAACAATTAGAGCAATATCAAATCATATTAGCATACATAACAATGGAAGCAGAAATAAACTCAACACACATGACATAATATTTTTGAAGTGGAAAACCTTGTTAAGGGAAAAAACCACGGGGTGATTAACCCAAGATTGTATTCTCTATTAAAAGAATTGAAAGAACAAAATGGCACTTGCCAATTAGGGCTCACTGCTCGAGCACACTGCTCACAAGAGGCTCACTACCTACAATAGTGTATACAAGGAAACTAGGTACTTGAACTGATGAGAAGCATCCACATGTGCTTAGGTTCAGTTTCGGTTAAGCTCAATATACTGATCTACTACACTTTATTCTTCCTCTTCTTTGGTGCTGATGTCCTGTCACATACCGGACCTATCTTCCTACTTTCACACTGCTCTTCTACTCTTCTTCACACTTAACAACACACCACACACACCT
Source organism: Cunninghamia lanceolata (assembly GCA_027924645.1). Classification (NCBI taxonomy): domain Eukaryota; kingdom Viridiplantae; phylum Streptophyta; class Pinopsida; order Cupressales; family Cupressaceae; genus Cunninghamia; species Cunninghamia lanceolata. The sequence goes on from BSBN01001285.1 coordinate 3,151,892, forward strand.
TCTCATCGAAATCCATCTGGTATATATATCCACACAAAGGATTTCAACAACTTTCTAGTCGGCATCTAGAATATTCAATATTTTCTCAAACTTTGGTCTGTCAACTGAATCCTTGCTTACCAGGTGATGCGTATCAAGGAGATGCTTATAGAAGTCATCAATCATGTCCGCCAATCATGAATGATACCTCAGGAAGATTGATCACCATCAATATCTCATCCGGATTAAGGTCTGATGTTCTATCGGTCAATTCTTCATCAGTCTACTCTGCCAAACAGGAACCCAATACTTAGGTGCTCATATCTCTTCACTCTTTCTTCACCAAAGGCTCAATCCCTGGAATCTATCAGTCAAGGTACTCCTCTTGACTTTCCCAAGTCCATACTTTATTGAGATACTTCTTCTAAGAGATCCGGACCTGATTGTCAGACCTTGCTGCATGCTCTGTTCTTGGTCACCGGACCAAAATACTCTTCAATCTAACTTCTGGTATAGACACACCATATCCTACGGATGTGTGGGATGGACTTTGTTGCCATCAATGACAACACTCATGAATCCACACAATGTCTCTTTCCAACAATCTCCCCCTTTGGCATTGATGGCAACACTTAGTGAAAAATGACTAAGTGTCACACTACACTCCCCCTTAGCTGATGCTCTATTCTAATGTACACTTTTTCAGAGCTCCCCCTTAGCTAGATTCCACATTTTTCACTGCTACTCACTCCCCCTTTGACATCAATGGCAAAGGGTAGAATCCACACATCAAAAATCCCCAAAAATCCAACTATACTTAGCCGCATAAGTATATATACATGTTATACTTACATATATTGAAGTATATCTACAAAAGTTGTCTTTAACTGGACAAATTATGTTGCCCAACTCTGCTTCATTCTGTCCAAAATTGAGATGTGGCCGCTCAATAGGAATGCAAAAGCTTCTGCCCTCTTTAGATCTGTCGGATCACTGGTCCGAGCTGTGGTCTGAGCATCAGTTAGGGCCTCATGCATGGCCTCTAATTTATGGATAATTATCCCTCTAAGTTCACTTAACCTGTTTATTCTATTTTTCTTCTCCTTCTCAAGCTTCTTTATTTCATTTATGACTGCAATAGTTTGACACTCTTGATTTACTATGGAAGAGGAGAGAGGATCAAAACTTTGAGATAAACTTAACAGTTTATCCTCTTGCTCTTTTACTTTCTTCTCAATATCCTTTGTCACTTTAGGCCAGGATAAACAAAATTTATATATATCTCTACCATCTTTAAGAGCATTTTCTAAGCTCTTTATCTCAATATCCATAACTCTCCTATCATTTGTTAATAGACCCTACACCTCAGAGAATCTCTTTCCCAAAAAAAAATTTCGGACTTTATCTTCAGCTGACTTCTCCAAAGAATCAAAATGTGTTCTAATTGAATTGACAAGAGATTTTAAGTTACTAGATGAGGAGGCCGAAAGATCCTCCTAGAAGGATGGCATAATTTTCTCTAATGCACCAGATGCAATCTCAATTAGCTCATAGTCTTCCATGTGAGACTTCAAAAGTTTTTCTTTTGCCTTTGCATGGGCAAAGGATGCTATCTTCATAGTCTAAACCGGGGAGAGGGAATCAAAATTGAATGGTCCTTGAAGTAGCTCTAGTTCATCTAGTTCCATCATTTCTTTTGTTAAGTTGACTGCTTCTATAGTGTCTCTTGCCAGAGACAGAGTTTTCTTTCCTTCTGCAGCCTCAACACTATCACTTGTGGTCTTCTCTGTTTGACCTTCTTCTCTTCCCTTCACCTCTTCTTCTTGACTGATTTTCTCTTCTATTCTTTCTTCTCCTTTAGATCCGGAGTCTGCTGGGGAAACTAGAGAAGAGATGTTTGCTTCTTTAAGGACTTCCTCTTCCAGAGCAGAGGAATCTAGATCCTTAGTTTTCTCCTCACCTTCCTTTGTCTCTTCTGCAACTGTCTCAGTAGATTCTCCTTTGTCATCCATGGTGGAGGGTTCATCACCTAAATCCTCTATAACAGGAGTATTGAATCTTTTATAGGAATTCCGAAGGATCTCTTTAGTCTCTTTAGCCACTTGATCAGTCTCTCCGAGCATAAGCTTATTCATTCTGGCTTTGCTCCGAAACTCATCTTTGCAATCTTTGAAGATCATACTCATTTGCTTTGGAGTGATGGAGGGATAAAGCTAAATAGCTATTTGTTCCCAGATCTCCAGGTCCTTTGCCTTTGCATTCTCCTTTCTCATTTCAAGTTCCTTCTCTAAACTTTTGGGAATTAGAGAGATGATTTCAATAAATGCCTTATTATATATGTTTAAGTACTTAACTGTGGCTTCTTCCAAGATCTTTTTATCTGCGTCATTATACTCATCATAGAATTATGTCATTGGTTGCAGATTTCCATCCACAGTAACTGCCTTGACTACATCATCAATGGACAGAGTAGGCTTTTCAACAAATTCTTCTGTCTTTTCTTGCTTGCCTTGACTAGCAGAGGATTCACCGGATGTTTTCTTCTTCTTCTTCATTTTCTTTACTTCCTCATCTATCTCTGTCTCTTCATCATCCTTGAGGCTTGTGTATGATCTTGTAGCCTTTGTCTTTGTTCTCTTTTCTCCTTTACCGAATGATTTTGCTTTCAGTTTTGATGCCTTTGAGCTCTTAGCAGTGGCAGATGCATAGCTCTTAGAGGATCTGGTCCGGGAGGGGGCTTCTACTGGAGCACTTTCTTTTTCTACTTCTTCCTTTTCTTTCTCTACCCTTTTCATCTTCTCTCTATTGGCATCAACTGCCTCCTTTGATATTCCATGCCTTTTGGCAAATTCTTCTACTTCCCTTCTTACTTTTCTCATGATCTCAGGCTATCTAAGTTCAACATGAACTTTTACACTTAGCTCTTGGTAGGTTCCAAATCTTTTTGCCTTGGGATCCTTGGGCTGACTCAGCATGTGTTGAACATGTAGCTCTACAATTTTCTCATCTACTTCATACCCCATTGGCATGATCCAGACTGTCCTTGGCTCCATAGCCTCCATTAGACATTGATCAGTTTCTACCATAAAGCATATTGTGTCCTTATACTTTTCAACTAGTGATTGGGGAATTCTCTCTGGCTTGCATCATACTCTGAAAGTTCTTGAGGTAGCCCCAGAGTGTTGTATTCTGTGCCTTGGCATCACCAATTCCATGCAAATAATCTCTGATTTGTATGGCTATTGGTCTGTCATTTTGCCACATCCAACCACTAGATCCGGGAAGCTCATTCATAAAGTAAAAGAACAAACACAGTATTAGCCCACCAAACTTGAATGATTTTTTCTTGTCCTTCTTGATCTTTTGTAGGTTTTCCAACAGTTGGCTTAGAAGAAGCTCACAAAGATCATGATCTGTATTCTCCCTTAACATTTGATAAGCAGTGTAAATTGTAGTTCTGGGTACTGAGTTTTCCTGCTGGAGTGGTATATCTTGTAACCAACTATCATGGAGGCAAACTTGATATCCGGATCAGTGATATCTTCAATTGTCATTACTCTCTTGTCAAATTTTGATCCTGTTGCCTCACTCACTATCTGATTCTTAACAGATTTGAGAGTAGGTAACCCACCGGATGAGTGTAATCTAGTAACTACCCTAATGGCATCCTTGGTTATCTTAAAAGGCCTCATTAACCACATAAAGTTGTCATGCATTCTACTCAGAACATACCAGACCCATTCATCTTCTGCAAAATAGGGGAAATGGATGCACTGACTGAAATGCTTATCCCAGATGGCCTTATATTGGGGTTTGAGATCAAATGAATCATCTATCAGTTCCTTGTGGTACATATCCATCAGCTTCGATTCCTCAAATTCTTCAATATTTGTGTGTATGTAAACCCTAATATCTTCTACATGTAGAACTCCATGCGAAATGCTAGAAAATGCGCCTAGGGGATCAACTTCTAGGGATTTATAGGGATGTTTCTTGAATTTAGGGCACGGCCTATCAATGATCTTCACAACATTCAGAGTAGCCATCTTTCAAAGATTCAGAGAGAGATTTCAAGAGCAGAGAATACCTCTTTACGCTTCTAGGGTTCATGATATGAGTTGGATCGAGTTGTTTGGATGAATTGACTTCTGCGGTTGATCTTTGAGAGGGTTGAGATAACTTGTTGCAGAGCTCCTTCTCTCTTCTTTTTGAATGCAAATGTGCAAATGATGAACTAAAGAAACCCTTTTATTTCTATGCAAACCCTAATTCCATTTTGCAATAAATGCACAACCTTAGTTATTTCGATTGCCTTATTTTCCTTATTCTGAGAGAGATCTTTCTGGATCACTGGTATGCACTAATAGTTGTCTATCTACCTTTTCCCAATCATTCCACTTATCCACAGATCAAGATACCTCAAATTTGAATCATACCAGATCTAACTATGAAAATATTGTTCTTATCGGATGACTATTGAACCAGATCAATCTTGGAAGATTAACCTTTTCAAAACTTCTTGCGGATCTTCCATATCTTTACCATGTCTTATTTAGATGTTTCTCTGAGAACCCTTTAATCCGCAACCTTTCATGTGCCAATTTCAGGCACCTATTGACTGGCTGGGGGAAAATGTTTTTCATTTGTTACTCCCCCTGAGCCAGAGCTCATCTATTTAGTTTCTGGAAGGAATATCAACACCAGATTCTGGCGCGGATCCATCCCCATCATTTTTTGTACTTCTCTTCACCTATATCTTGTTCATCTCCCTTTGAATTTCATTCGCATTCACTTTTCCTTTTCCTTTGTCTTGGTTTTGATTATGATGCACCGGACCCTTTTTGTCCTGATTCTTACTTCTGTAGAATTTGGCAATATGACAAGATCTAATGCAATTGTAGCAAACAACATTTCTTTGTAGGTTTGACTGATATCCTCTTGATCTGCATTGATTAGCCATATGTCCCATTCTATTGCATGCAAAGCATCTACCATTGAATGAATTGTTCATTTGCAAATTTCTACATTCTTGAGATTTATGACCATACCTTTTGTAGTTAAAACACTGTCCGAGAGAAAGATGAGTTATTTTGATTCATTCTTCTTTTGTACTGATTTGCTTTATGACCAAAGTTATTGCAATTGTGGCAGTATCCATTGAAGGATGGATATCTTTGAGCATTTGGTTGCCTTACCAGAGGTCTTCTAGGCATGTTCCTTGGATTTCTTGATCCAGAATTCTTCTGACCAGATCCAGAGCTTTCACATTTCTCATACCCCAAGCCTTGCTTGTCATCTACCCTCTTTTGGCTTTCAAGAAGAACTTCAAGCTGAGCGGAGCTTATCTTGAATTTCTCTTTGTATTCATTTGCTATTTGAAGATCCCTTTTTAGAGTGTCAATCTGATTCTCAAGTTGTTCTTCATTATATCTAGCTTCTTCAAGATCAGATTCCAAATGCTTGATTATTCTATCCATTTTGTGGCAGTCTTCTGACTTCTCCTTGAGAGATTATTTTAGATTATCTTCAGTCTTTCTTTTCTCTTCAATTTCTTGGGTGAATTTCATAACCCCTGATTCCATTTCATGTCTTACCATAATGACCTCTTTTGGCAGCTTCTCACATAATTTGTTCTTCTCATTCAGATCTTCATTAGTATCATTGGCTTCACTTTGACTTTCTAATTGCTGAAGAAGTTCCTTTCTCTTTTTCATAGAGATACTCAGTTTCTCCTTTAGTTCATTTATGAAATCATCAGCTTGTTTGAGTCTTTCCCTCAAGTTATTGACTTCAGAGTGAGATTGCTCAAGATCATCAAGGGCAGACTGAAGTTGCTCCCTCATACCATACATATCCATTTGAATTCCCAAATCTTCCTCAAGTTGTTAGGCTCTATTTGGAGAAACTTGGCTTTAATACCAATTGTTGATAACTAGGAGGGGGGGTGAATCAGTTATCTTAATAATTTGCTTTCTTTCCTCTTTTTAACAATTAGAGCAATATCAAATCATATCAACATACATAACAATGGAAGTAGAAATAAACTCAACACACATGACACAATATTTTTGACGTGGAAAACCCTGTTAAGGGAAAAAAACCACGAGGTGATTAACCCAAGATTGTATTCTCTGTTAGAAGAATAGAAAGAAAAAAATGGCACTTGCCAATTAGGGCTTACTGCCCAAGCACACTGCTCACAAGAGGCTCACTCCCTACAATAGTTTATACAAGGAAACTAGGTACTTGAACTGATGAGAAGCATCCACATGTGCTTAGGTTCAGTTCCGATTAAGCTCAATATACTGATCTACTATACTTCATTCTTCCTCTTCTTTGGTGTTGTTGTCCTGTCACATACCGGACTTGTCTTCCTGCTTTCACACTACTCTTCTTCTCTTCTTCGCACTTAACAACACACCACACACACCTTCTCATCAAAATCCATCTAGTATATATATCCACACAAAGGGTTTCAACAACTTTCTAGTCAGCATCCAGAATACTCAATATTTTCTCAAACTCTGGTCTATCTACTGAATCCTTGCTTACCAGGTGATGCGTATCAAGGAGATGCTTATAGAAGTCATCAATCATGTCGACCAATCATGAATGATACCTCAGGAAGCTTGATCACCATCAATATCTCATCTGGATTAAGGTCTGATGTTCTACCGGTCAGTTCTTCCTCAGTCTACTCTGCCAAATAGAAACCCAATACTTAGGTGCTCATATCTCTTCACTCTTTCTTCATCGAAGGCTCAATCCCTGGAATCTATTAGTCAAGGTACTCCTCTTGACTTCCCCAAGTCTGCACTTTACTGAGATACTTCTTCTGAGAGATCCGGACCTGATTGTCAAACCTTACTGCATGCTCTGTTCTTGGTCACCGGACCAAAATACTCTTCAATCTAACTTCCAATATAGACACACCATGTCCTACGGATGTGTGGGATGGACTTTGTTGCCATCAATGACAACACTCATTAAGCCACATAGTGTCTCTTGCCAACACTAAGAATGCCCACCACTAGATTTCTCTGTAATTTCTCCTATAAAGCCAATACCCCATTGCTAGAATGGTGCTTGCACTATGGCTGGTCTAAGAGGTAGATTCCCTGAGAACTTCAACTTCCCTAAAAATCTTTGACAAGCATCAGATGTCTTTACCAATATGTGTGCATCCTTAAATAATGTGGGCCACCGAAACCCTGCCCTCAAAACTTTATGTGTAGTTGTTTTGGCCATATAGTGGCCACCACAAGCACCACTATGCATTTCAGTCAAAATTTCTAAGGCTTGCTCCCCATTAATGCATCTTAACAACACTCCATCTACATTCCTCCACCACAACTCATTTTCAATTATCACATATTTTATATCTTGTAGCTTTAGTGTTCTCTTTTGACTATCACTCATCCCTTTAGGTCATGACATTATTTGCAGGTAATACACAACATTTCTATACCACCCTATAATTTGCAAATCACAAACAAGAGATACATCAACAAATCAACATTGTTTACTCGATTGGCCTCTAGGTTTGTTTCTGTCATCAATTTTGTCAATCCTTGTTCTCTGACCAATTTAGTGATTTGAACATCAATGTTGAATTCTTGGATCCTATTAATCCATATGCATCTCCTTCCAGTGACCTCCTAGTGTAAAAATGTCTTTGATAGCAACACTTGGAACAAAAGCAACAATTGTTGCACCAACTAGGTACGGTCTGAAGTTCTTGACCACTTTCACTGGAGCATAGGCCTACTTTTCGTCATATCATACTTCAACTCAGCCACTTGTAATGATTTACTAAAACAAGTAATAGGCTGCTCATAACCTTCCTCGTTCTTCTGTAACAAGACTGCAACAACTGTGTGAAAAGAAGCAAATTAAAGAGAAAAGTTGGAATGGTTTTGAGAAATCTAGGGATTTCAAAACTGGGGCCTCCTTGATGGCTTGTTTAATACCTCTGAAAGCTTTCTTGGTTCCCCACTCCAAGTTATCTTCTCTCCTTTCTTCAACATTTTTGAGATTGGTCTTGTAATCTTTGCAAAGTTTGTCATAAACCTTCTCAAAAAATTAACCTGCCCAAAGAATGATTGAAAACCTTTGACATTTTTTGGTTGTGGTATCCTATCTATGGAAACAACTCTTTTAGGTTCTATCCTTATCCTTTCTTTGGACACAATGTGTCCCAGCAACTTTCCTTCGGTGACCCCAAAAGCACATTCTTGGGATTAAGAGATATCCCATACTCCAAGGCTCTGATAAAAATTTTCTCTATGTGCATATAATGGTCTTCTTCCTTCTTGGAGAATGCAGTAAGGTCATCTTGATATACTACCATAAAGATATCAATCAGGTTAGAAAATGCTACATCCATGGCTCTCTAAAATGTAGCACTAGCAATAGTCAGGCCAAAAGGCATCTTGACATAAACTTAAGAACCCCAAGGAGTTTTGAATGTTGTTTTGTACTACTCAGTCTCCTTGAATTTCACTTGGTTGTATCCTGAAAAAACATCCATCATTGACATTAGCTCACAACCAATGATTTTTTGCTGCATTGCCTTCATATTTGGCAATGGGTAACTGTCTTTCAATGATGATATGTCAAGGTTTCTAAAATCTACACAGAGTTTGATATCACCGTTCTTCCTAATAGGTACAAGATTAGACACTCAAGTTGAATGCCTAATTGGCTTTATAATTTTTCCCTCTCTTAACTTCATCAGTTCTTCCTGCATTTTGGGTGCCAATGTTGGGTTTATTGGTCTTTATTTATGTCTGAAGGGTTTTGCATCTAGTTTAAGAGGTATTTCATGTTGAAACAAATCCACTATGTATGCCTTCAAATCATCATAAGACTAGGCAAACACACTCCTATATTTTCTTAATAAATAAATTAACATTGCTTTAACTTGAGGATTCATTTTCTTTCCCACATATACCTTCTTTGGAGCATTTTTAGTTCCCAAAATTATTTCTTCTAGGTCCTCTTGATGTCTTGAATTTTTCTTAACAACACTTTTATTAGGGCCCTCAAAAACCCTTTCCAAAGCAACAAGGCCCCTAGGAATTTTATTGGTCTTGAGCTAAATTACCTCACTTCCAAATACTATCTCCTTTCCATCCTTTTCCTCTATAAATGTTCCAAAATCTATCTCTTGACTTTCATACTGATCTATGCATTGCATGAATTTCAATATATCCTCATCATCATTGAACACCTACCAATTCTGAATGTTGTCAGGGATAGAAGGCCTTGTTTGCATCTCAACCTTTGAGGCACATGAAAAAATTATATCATCTAGTCTTAATTCTATGTTTCCCAGCAGATCTACTAGAGCATTTTTGTTCCTTTTCATCTAGTCAATATTAAAAGCATCAAATAGTTCTATTATGTCCCAAACAACATTTCTATACTGCTTTAATGTGTTGTTCTTAGACATAAATTTTGATCTTACTTGAGACACAATTAGTTCTGAGTCACCTAAGACTCTTAACTTTCTTATTCCATGTTTGTTTGATACTTTCAAGCCAAGTAATAAGGCCTCATACTCAGCAACATTGTTTGTGCAAGCAAAGATTAGCAAAAATGAGAACTTAAAAGTTTTACCACTAGGAGAAATAAAAATAACACTTGCACCAGACCCTTCCTTGGAACATGCATCGTCAAAATACATTGTCCACAATTCATCATTATATGCTTGTTTCTTTACCTCCTTTTCCATGGGTGCAAGTTTCTTGTCTTCTTCTTCTTCTTCTTGAAAATCCTCAACCCTAAAATTATCAATGTCTACATCAACAAAGTGAATACGTTCCTCTAGTTCATCTTTCACAATTATATATGGAGCCAGAGGCTCACTATGAAGTTTAACATCCTTGCCATCAATAGGGATAGTGGCAAAGGACATATCATATTTCATGCTTCCTCCAATGGTAACAAACCACTTTCTAGATAGAAGCATCCCACAGGTGGGAGGGATATCTACCACAGTTGCACTCATCACAAACTCTTTACCCCTCCCAACTCTTTACCACAGCCAAGAATACTTGAGGGTTACCATTATTATTCCCCTCAGCTTCTTTTTCTTTTATCTTCACCTTGCTCTCTTTAGGCTGAATGTTCACCCTTCTCTCATCTTAAGTTGTAGCTACACCATTAATAAAGGCTAGTACCTTATTTTTATGCTCTTCAATCCTCATCATATCAAGAAGTGGGAATGACACTTTTACTTGTGACAACAATTGGAACATGTCAACTAGGGTATACTTGGAACATCATGTGCTACCACAAGGTTTTCTTCAGATTGTCCTCTATTTACATAAGATGTTCCATCCTCTTAAATCACATTATTTTTCTTTTCTTCATCAGTTTTCAACTTCTGAGGCTTGCTTAGAGTTGATGGAGAAGCCAATGGCTCATTAGTATGCATCTTGCCAAATTTCTTTCCCCATATTTTAGTGTTTCTTGACTTTGGCTCTTCCTTTTTCTTATTTGTTTGACTCTCCTTGACACACTGCTAGCTTTACCCCAATTATTGTTTACAAATTTATTTCTCAAATGGTAGTTATTTTTAAAATGGGCTACTATATCAGCATTTAGTTCCTTAATTTCCTCATCTGATGGTCTTCTCAAAAACACATTAGTTTCTTTAGTTTCAAGATAATTCACAGCACAACTCTCTTCATCATAAAATACTTGTTACTGATATGCACTTGCTATATGTCTCTGATTATCAACATCAACTTCATTAGTATCTTCATCAGAAGAACATTTTCCATCAGAAAACAACATATTAATTTCCTCATCTTGTTCATGAGGCAAATCACAATCACCACATGTGTTCTGGTCTTCTTCTAAAGATTGTGCTACTACACACTGATGTGGTGAATGGGGTAACTGGCATGCTATACACCATGGAGTTCCATCCACAAAATTTGCATAAATTTTCTTCAATGGATCAGGAGGGTCTTTACTTTGGAAATTTTTCTGATTATTAAAACAAGACCATTATGCCAATTAGTGTTATATGGCTGATCATGTAACCTTGGTGGCCTTTCATTTCTTTGGAAATTTGGCTTCTCATTTGCTAAACCCTTTTCCTGCCGAGACATCTTATAGTTCAAATCCTTCAATGAATTCATCACCTTATCCATCTTGTCCTCTTGTGGTGTCACCTTTTCATGACCTCTAGGGTTTTTCAGAAGTTTTACATCTTCCCTCTTCCCTACTTTCCCCGAGGCTCTTCTATTACTTTCAATGTGCAAAGTAGTCTTAAAGGCCTCTCTCAAACTTTGAGGGTCTTTGTGTCTCAAACAATAGCTCAATTTTGAATCAAAGGCATTGCAATATAAGATAAGGAAAACTTGTTCACTTGGTCTCATACCAACAGGAAGCCTAAACATTGCCTTTTGGAACCTTGTGTTGAAATTAGAAACCATTTCATTATGTCCTCTAGAAATGTTATTAAATTCATTCAACATAAACCAGGGGTCTATTTTATGATCATATTGTTCTCTGAACACCCATTTGAATTCCTTCCAAGATCCAATACTAGCCTCAGTCAGACCTCTATACCAGTCTCTAGCATCCTCAACTAGTGACTGTATAAATAGTTTCATAACAACATCTTCATTCTCAACCTCATAATCATCCACAAGTTTAGAAAGGCCCTTAGGTGATCTTCGCCAGATAATGCATTATTTCCAGTAAACTTAGCCAACACATTTATGACATCATTAGGAATAGGGTTGGGATAACCAAGTATCCCATCAAAAGACAACTGTCTATACCTTTCCATTTGCAAGGGTCTCCTATGAAAATGATCTCCTTTATTGTTATGTTGCCTATTGGCACCACTTTCCCCTACATCTAGATTTCCTTGTTGTCTCATATTATGACCTCCATACTGAGTAGGTATATGAGAATTGGGGATGGACTAACTAGCATGGGATGAAACATTTATGTCAATTGTCGGTGTTGCTTGGGGTGAAGAACTTTGTGGGTTATAAGAACTAGAAACTACAAGATTCCCAACAAAAGATTTCAGGAATTCAATCTTCCTTTGCATTTTAGCATTTGCAACTAATATCTCTATTCTTCTCAACTCCTTATGTAATTGTTCATTTTCCTTCTTCAACCTAAGATCTAATGAGTCAAATCCCTTATATGTAGGAATTTTTTGAGGTGATTCACCTTCATTAATACTCACTCCTTTTAAAGGTTTCTTTCCTTTATCACCAGGCTGAGCATAGCAATTAGAGGCAAAAGTGGCTACAACATTGGTGGTAACAATAGAACTAGTCCAAGTACTGGTATGGGCATTGTTCAGTGGGATATCTATGGTATTTTAGCCAAGTATTTGGGAAATTACTAGGCTAGTGGGTGTGACTAACACAGGTTTAGGTTCTTCTTGACTCAACAACTTCATTCGTTCTAGCCTTCTCTTCAACATGTCACTATCATATATTGCATTCTTAATCTTCTCCTCTCTTTCTTAGACCTCTTCATGTTCAACTCCTTAACTCTTTGAGTTTCTCTTTGTAACTCGTTAATTCCATTCATTAATTCTTCTTCATTAGGAAATGTGTTGTCTAAGTCAGAAGTTTCTAGGGCACTATCCAAAAGATTTGAAACATTCATATGGAAAGTAGGAGTGGGTGATCTACTAACAAGATTACCAAGTAAATCAAAATCTAAGGGATTAGATGTATTTGTTGCTTTAGGATTCAATCTTTTGGATGCCAACTTGGCATCAAAATTATGTTCTATGGATCTTTCTTTGTGCAACTACTTCTTAGCCAAGAGATTTGAATGGGCTTGCTCTCCTTCAACAAGCTCTCTTAAGATGGAATTATCCTCATTTATAGCAGGCATACCAAACTCATATGTTTCTTGCAAATTATCATTACTACTAGCAAGAGAACATCTAGATCCTAATGGAGGAGGAGGAATAACAAACTCACCAGTGTCTGTAATCTTCTTCTTCAAAGATTGTTGAGTGTTTTGTGGCAATTCACCTTCCATCTTCTATTCAGGGTGATTCTTCATTTGTCCTTTGGTTCTTCTCATCTTTTTGTAGTTTTCCACTTCCTTTCTTTATCATTTCTTTGAAATAATCCTTGCACCAGCACAAGAGACTTAGAGTTGCCACCCTAATTATGGGAATCTGAAAATAATGTGGAAATATTAATCAATCCTTCGAGAAAATGCAAATATAGAGAAATTTGGCAAGACTTATGACAAACTGAAGGGCAATTTATACAAATGTGAACATAGGATCTAGAACCTTAAGCCATAGATACTGAAACTAATAAATGGTAGGATTCAAATATACATAAGACTTTGATATTTCTTGACTCTAATTGCAACTGAACTTGAACTAGGATAAGACACAATTTTGGTTCTATTCCCTATCAGAGTCACTAATCTATTGGAGTTTTTTAATTCTCGACCTGATCTCACAAATAACCTATGATTTAGCCATTTTCAATACTTGGCTATCATGAGGGGTTGTCCAAGGAACAGGTGAAAGTTAAACTAACATTCCCTCTGCACTTTAGGCTCTATAAAACCTAGGAGGTTGATCCCTGACAGTATTCATCAATATCCTATGCCAATTATCATAAATATTGTGACTAGCAAATGTGTTCTATGCAGATTTGCTTGAGGATTATGAAAATAAGAAGATCTGGCTTAAATCATTCAATCTTTTTACCTTTTCAAGACCATAGAACAAAATAAAACTTCAATTCAACAAGCATTTACAATTGAATTTAAAGATTAAAAATATTTGGGTGTGTTTGATCCTAGAGTTGAAGACTAGACACAGAGACAAAAAATTGGTGCCTGAACCTAGGACAATGGAGTCAACTAAATGCAATTAGAAATCAATAACATCATTTCATATAAGAATTAATGAGATCAACAATATTCCATTACAATATTATACTCAAGCTTCTTAACCAACTCTACTTATCAAATCCTTGTATACATCCATACAAACCTATATTCCTATCAAAGCATTTAACATATTCTTTGAATAAGAGCTTTAATAAAAAAAATACATCAATAAGAGAATTCATGGAGACAAATGAATAATCTTTGACCTATTTCAATTATATTTTTTGTAAACCATACAATCAGGAGATAGTTGGCTTCAGAATTTGCCATTGTATTTAATCTAATGCTAGTATTGTCATACTAGTTCAAAAACATGTAGTTCAGACTCAAAATCCTAAAGAAGACTTGACTTCTATTCTCTGTGTTTCCTTACAAAATTATCTGAGAGATCAACCACTGCAAATGGCCTTGAAATCCCTTTTATAATTCAAGGGAGCAACAAGCTTCGGGCCATTTACACATGTCACCATTTCATGATGATATTACAATGCAGTTACAAGGAAAAGAACCACAACAACTCATGAAGCAGATATTCCAAAAGAGGCAAAAGTGGTTACCATTTGTTGAAGAAGATATTCTGCCTTCCAAAAGGCACATTGTTGAAGAAGATGGTTGCATAATGAACCAAATATTCCCTTTGCCACATCCTCATTATCGTCCAACAACCTTGGGGCCCAATGTATAAAACAGGAAAAGAAAAAAATATTTCCATCTTAGCAAAATGACATGAACAACTCTTATACCTAGAGAAGACAACCTTAAACAATGTTATATAAAAGGCTTAATCTATGAGCTTTTCAAGCCATGTGTTGTACTCATCCTCAAATGGCCATTGGATCTCAAATAATTTCTGCACTTTTGAATTATGCACATTAAATCTAGAATCCATTATGGCCCTAGCCTCTTTCACAAATACATCTAAATTTATTTCCATTTTAAACAAATCATCCAAATAATTATTCAATTGAACCAATTTTGGCTTTACATCTTTAAAAATATAAGCAAATAAAGATGGGACTGTTGATAACTGAGAGGGGGGGGGGTGAATCAGTTATCCTAATTATTTCCCTTATTGAACTTTCCTTTTAATTAAAGCAGCATAAAATCAAACACAAAACATTAACCATGAAGTAAGAAACACATGACACAGTATTTTTGACGTGGAAACCCTGTTAAGGGAGAAAACCACGGGGTGATTAACCCAAGAATTATTCTCTGTTAGAAGAATAGGAAATTACAAAAATGGCACTTGCCAATTAGGGCTCACTGCCCGAGCACACTGCTCACAAGAGGCCCACTGCCTACAAGAAGACACACTGTCTACAAAGTGATGATAATCACAGTCTTGAACTGATTGGAAGCATCTGCATATGCTGGAGTTCAGTTCCGGTTAGGCTCAGTATACTGATCTGCTGCACTTCATCTTTCCTCTGTTCTTTGTTCTGCTATCTTTCACATACCGGATCCTTTTTGCTACCTCTGCTCTTTCTCTGGACTTATTCGCATATCTCTCCACATCCACACACTCTTCACAACTAAATCCATCCTCTATATATATCCGCACAAGTAGTTTCATCACCTTTCTAGTCGGCATCCGGAACAGTCTTAGTTTCTTACAAACTCTCATTCTGTCGGCTGAATCCTTCCTCACCAAGCAATGCGGATCAAGCATATACTTGTAGATATCATTAATCATGTCGGCCAAACATGATTCATGCCTTCACAACCTCTGTCATCAACGGTAACCCATCCGGAAAGCAGTCTGATACTCTGTCAGTCAGTTCTTCCTCTGTTTTCACTGTCTCTCAGGAATCCGGTACTTAACCATTCATATCTTTTTCCTTGTCCATCACCGGAGGCTAAATACTTGGAATATACTACTAAAGGTAGTCCTCTTGACTTCCCCAAATCCGCACTGCACCAAGACACTTCCTCTGAGAGGTCCGGACCAATCTGTCGGACCTTGCCACATGCTCTGTTCTTCTTTACCGGACCACAACTTTCTTTATTCTGACTTCCGGTAGAGACACATCATGACTTGCGGATATGTGGGATGACCTTTGTTGCCATCAATGACAACAACCATGAATCCATATAGTGTCTCTTGCCAACAATCTCCCCCTTTGGCATTGATGGCAACACTTAGTGAAAAATGACTAAGTGTTTTCACTATGCTCCCCCTTTGCTGATGCTCTATACAATTTCCGGAACTCCCCCTTAGTTGGATTCCTCATTTTTCACTGCTCCTCACTCCCCCTTTGACATCAATGGCAAAGGGTAGGGTCCGCATATCAAAATTTTCAAAAATTTCTTATACTTAGCCGCATATTTACATACTCACATATATTGAAGAATGTCTGCAAAGGATGTCTGTAATTGAATCATTTCGGTAGCCCAACTTTGCTTCATTCTGTCCAAAATTGAAATGTGACCACTTAACAAAAATGCAAACGCTTCTGCCCGCTTGAGATCTGTCGGATCTTTTGTTTGGGCGGTGGTCCTAGCATCACTGATGGCTTCATGCATGGTTTCCAACTTAGGGATTATAATCCTTCTAAGTTCTCCCATCCGGTTGGTGATGTTCTTCCTTTCCTTCTCAAGATTCTTTATTTCGTTCAAGACTGCAATATTTTGACATTCTTGATTTATTATAGAGGAAGAGAGAGGATCAAAACTTTGAGATAAGCTTTGTAGCTTATCCTGTTCCTCTTTTGTTTTCTTGTCAAATGCTGCTGTTGCCTTTGACCAGGATATACAAAATTTGTAGATATCACCGCCATCCTTAAGAGCATTCTCTAAGCTCTTTATTCCAATGCTTACAATCTTTTTGTCTTTAGAGATTAATTCTAATATCTCTGAAAATCTCTTATCCAAAAATTCCTTCCGGACCTTTTCTTCAGCTGATTTTTCTAAAGAATCAAAATGTGTATCAACACTGCTGACTAAGGTTTTTAGATTACCGGAAGTGGAGGCTGTCGGATCTATCTGGATTGATGGCATGATCTTCACAAGTACTCCGGAAGCAGCCTCTATCAACTCACATTCTTCCATATGAGACTTCAGGAGCTTTTCATTTGCCTTGGCATTTGCAAATGAAGCTATCTTCATTGTTTGTACCGGAGAGAGAGAGTCAAAATCAAATGGGCCTTTTAGAAGCTCCGGTTCATCAATCTCTAGAGTTTCTTTGCTCAAAAATTGTTGAACAGTTTGTGCAGTGTCTCTTGCCGGAGATAGATGTTTCTTCTCTTCTGCAGTCTTAGAACTGTCAACCTCTTTGTCCTTCACCACTGCTTCCTTCTCCTGTAATTGCTCTTCTTCTTTGGATCCGGAGACTGTAGGGGAAACCGGAGGAGAGATGCTAACTTGTTCATGGGCCACTTCTTCTTGAGCAGAGGGTCCCAAGTCCTCACTTGTCTGTTCAGGGCTCACTTCTTCCGGAACAGAAGATTCCAAATCAGCAGCTGTTTCTGCACCTAAGTCCTCTACAACAGGAAGATTGAACCTTTTGAAGGCCTTCCGGAGGATCTCTTCTGTTTCTTGAGCCACTTTGTCAGTCTCACCAAGCATGAGTTGATTCATCCTGGCTTTGCTTCTGAACTCATCTTTGCAGTCCTTGAAGATAATGTTCATTGTCTTGGGATCAATTTGAGGATATAGCTGAATAGCTATCTGCTCCCGGATCTCAAGATCTTTGGCATGAGCATTATTCTTTCTTACTTCCATTTCCTTCTCTAGGCTTTTAGGAATGAGAGATATGATCTCAATGAAAGCCTTATTGTATATGTTCAGATATTTAACTGTGGCTTCCTGCAGAGTCTTTTGGTCTGCCTCACTGAAGTCATCATAGGATTCAGTCATTGGTTGAAGGTTTCCATCCACCGTGACCGACTTGATTATGCTCTCTAGTGACAGAGTGGGCTTTTCAACAGTTACCTCTGCCATTTCCTCCTTGTCTTGGCCTGTGGAGGGCTTACCGGATCCTTTCTTTTTCTGTTTCTTTACTTCTCTTACTCCTTCATCTGATTCTGTTTCCTCTTCATCCTTTTGGCTTCCATAAGCCCTTGTGGCTTTTGCCTTTGATCTCTTACCGGATGCCTGGACTTCCGGTTTTGAACTTTTGGTTGAGGGAGGTGCAGATCTCTTTGTTGATCTGGTCCGGGTGGGAGCTCCAACCGGAGCACTTTCTTTGCTTTTCTCTTCTTCCTCGGCCTTCCTTCTCTTTTCCCGGCTGGCATCAAGTGCCTCCTTTGAGATTCCAAGACCTTGAGCAATGTGCTCTACTTCTTTTCTCACTTTTCTTTTGATCTCAGGTTCCCTGAGTTCTACATGTAACTTTATACTCAGCTCCTCAAAGGTTCCAAACCTTTCTGCCTTAGGATCTTTGGGCTGACTTAGCATGTGTTGAACATGCAGCTCCACTATCTGTTCATCAACTTCATACCCCATGGGCATGATCCAGACAGTCCTTGGCTCCACTGCCTCCATCAGGCACTGATCAGTGTCAACCATAAAGCACACTGAGTCCTTGTATTTCTCAATGAGAGATTGAGGAATTCTCTCTCTTGCTTGCATCATGCTCTGAAAGTTTTTGAAGTAACCCCATAGAGCTGAATTTCTCGCTTTTGCATCCCCAAGTCCATGCAAGTAGTCTCTTATCTGGACTGCAACAGGTTTGCCATTCTGCCATACCCATCCACTTGTTCCGGGTAGCTCATTCATGAAGTAGAAGAATAGACATACAATCAGAGTACCATACTTAAAGGAATTCTTCTTATCCTTCTTGATTTTCTGTATGTTTTCCATTAATTGGCTTAGTAGCAGTTCGCAGAGATCATATTCTGCATTCTTTCTTAACATTTCATAAGCAGTGTATATTGCAGTTCCGGATACAGAATTCTCCCTGCTGGAGTGATAGATCTTGTATCCTATTATCATTGATGCATATTTGATATCCGGATCGGAGATGTCTTCAATGGTCATTGCCCTTTTGTCAAATTTTGATCCGGTGGCCTCAGTTACAATGTTGTTCTTGACAGATTTGAGGATAGGTACTCCTCCGGAAGAGTATAGGCCAGTTACTGCTCTAATTGCCTCTTTTGTGATCTTGCAGGGTCTATCTAGCCATAAAAAGTTGTCATGCATCCTGCTCAGTACATACCGGACCCATTCATCCTCTTCAAAACAGGGGAAATGAATAAATTGCTCAAATTGTTTCTTCTGAATATCCTTATACTCTGGTTTAAGCTCAAAGGCATTGTCAATCAGCTGCTTGTGATAGAGGTCTCTTAATTTGAAATCCCCAAATTCCTCAATGTTTGCATGTATGTAAACCCTAATGTCTTCGGTGTGTAAAACTCTGTGAGGAACACTAGAGAAGGCTCCTAGTGGGTCAACCTCCAATGATTTGTAGGGATGTTTCTTGAATGAGGGGCGAGGTCTATCGGAGATCTTAACTATGTTTGGAGTAGCCATTCTTCAAAGATTTGCAGTGAGGTAATGAAAAACGGAGAATACCTTATGCGCCTTCGGTTTGCACGGAGTGGTTGGATTGATTTCTTTATCCAATAGCTTCAGCAGGAGATCCTTGGAGTGCTTGAAGAACCTTGTTGCAGAGCTCCACTTTTCGCTTCTTCTCGAGTGCAGAATGAGCAAATGACCTTTGAGAAATCCCTTAAATTGCTCCGCGAACCCTAATACCTGTCTGCAATAAATGCTTCACCTACATCATTCCGGTTTGCCTTGTCTGGATAGCTTGGAGTATCCCGGATTAGTCCTGATCTATGGATATCATCCGGATCTATCAATCATGAATAAATCGAGGTGGCATATTACAAGATCATCTCAAACACTCTGTCCAATCCGCAGAACAAGATAGTGCATTTCTGGATCTTTCCGGACCTTTTTGTAATCCTTTATCATACCGGAGCATTTCCCTGAACAGGTCTTATTTGATCGATCATAGCTTCTTCATAACTCCATGCGGACCTCTGAAAACTTGACTGAAGTATCTCAAGACTCATATCTACAAACCCTTTGATCCGCATCTTGTGCCACATCCGGCACCACTTGTTTGGCTGGGGGAACAAGATTTTCTTTGAGTCTCCCCCTGAGCCAGAGCTCACTTTTAATTCCGGAAGAAATATCAGCACCAGAGTCTGGTGCGGATCCAACCTCTACATTCTCTGAACTTTTCTTCACCCAAATCTTGCTCATCTGATTCCTAACCTCATCCGCATTCATCTTTTGTTTACCCTTGTTTTGATTCTGATTATACACCGGACCTCTTTTGTCCTGATTCTTGTTTCTGCAGACTTTAGCATTATGACCGGACCTATTGCAGATTTGGCAAATAACATTCCTTTGCATATTTGACTGATATCCTCTTGATCTGCATTGATTAGCCCTATGACCTATTCTATTGCATGTGAAGCATCTACCTTTGAATGATTTGTTTACTTGCATAATTCTACATTCATGGGATTTGTGTCCATACCTTTTGCAGTTGAAGCACTGTCCGGAGAAGGATGAATTATTCTGATTCATTCTCATTCTGCACTGATTAGCTTTGTGACCAAAGTGGTTGCAGCTGTGGCAGTATCCATTGAAGGATGGATATCTTTGAGCATTTGGCTGTCTTACCGGAGGTCTTCTAGCCCTGCTCCTTGGATTTTCTGATCCAAGATTCTTCTGACCGGATCCGGAGCTTTCTCCTTTCTCATATCCCAAGCCATACTTGTCATCTGTCCTCTTTTGACTTCCAAGAAGAACTTCAAGTTGAGCAGAACTTATCTTGAATTTCTCTTTATATTCATTTGCTGTTTGAAGGTCTCTTTTGAGAGAGGCAATTTGATCCTCAAGTTTTCCTTCATTATCTTTGGCATCTTCAAGATCAGATTCAAGGTGTCTGATAATCCTGTCCATCTGGTGGCATTCTTCTGATTTTTCTTTAAGAGATTGTCTTAGATTGTCTTCAGCCTTTCTTTTTTCTTCAATCTCTTGAGTAAACTTTATAGTTCCAGATTCCATTTCATGTCTTAACATAATGACTTCTTTTGATAACTTTTCACATAACTTGGTTTGCTCAGTCAATTCCTCACTTGTATTGCTTTCTTCACTTTGTCTTGCCAACTGTTGAAGCAGCTCCTTTCTCTTTTTCATAGAGAGACTTAATTTGTCTTTTAATTCTCTCATGAATTCATCAGCCTGTTTGAGTCTTTCCTTTAATTCACTGACTTCAGAATTTGATTGTTCAAGATCCTCAAGGGCAGTCTTGAGTTGCTCCCTTAAACCATATGCATCCATTTGAAATCCCAGATCTTCCTCAAGCTGTTAGGCCCTATTAGGAGGAACTTAGCTCTGATACCAATTGTTGATAACTGAGAGGGGGGGGGGGTGAATCAGTTATCCTAATTATTTCCCTTATTGAACTTTCCTTTTAATTAAAGCAGCATAAAATCAAACACAAAACATTAACCATGAAGTAAGAAACACATGACACAGTATTTTTGACGTGGAAACCCTGTTAAGGGAGAAAACCACGGGGTGATTAACCCAAGAATTATTCTCTGTTAGAAGAATAGGAAATTA
The DNA here is from genome assembly GCA_027924645.1 of Cunninghamia lanceolata. Taxonomy (NCBI): domain Eukaryota; kingdom Viridiplantae; phylum Streptophyta; class Pinopsida; order Cupressales; family Cupressaceae; genus Cunninghamia; species Cunninghamia lanceolata. The sequence continues at coordinate 3,173,369 of BSBN01001285.1, forward strand.
CAAAAATGGCACTTGCCAATTAGGGCTCACTGCCCGAGCACACTGCTCACAAGAGGCCCACTGCCTACAAGAAGACACACTGTCTACAAAGTGATGATAATCACAGTCTTGAACTGATTGGAAGCATCTGCATATGCTGGAGTTCAGTTCCGGTTAGGCTCAGTATACTGATCTGCTGCACTTCATCTTTCCTCTGTTCTTTGTTCTGCTATCTTTCACATACCGGATCCTTTTTGCTACCTCTGCTCTTTCTCTGGACTTATTCGCATATCTCTCCACATCCACACACTCTTCACAACTAAATCCATCCTCTATATATATCCGCACAAGTAGTTTCATCACCTTTCTAGTCGGCATCCGGAACAGTCTTAGTTTCTTACAAACTCTCATTCTGTCGGCTGAATCCTTCCTCACCAAGCAATGCGGATCAAGCATATACTTGTAGATATCATTAATCATGTCGGCCAAACATGATTCATGCCTTCACAACCTCTGTCATCAACAGTAACCCATCCGGAAAGCAGTCTGATACTCTGTCAATCAGTTCTTCCTCTGTTTTCACTGTCTCTCAGGAATCCGGTACTTAACCATTCATATCTTTTTCCTTGTCCATCACCGGAGGCTAAATACTTGGAATATACTACTAAAGGTAGTCCTCTTGACTTCCCCAAATCCGCACTGCACCAAGACACTTCCTCTGAGAGGTCCGGACCAATCTGTCGGACCTTGCCACATGCTCTGTTCTTCTTTACCGGACCACAACTTTCTTTATTCTGACTTCCGGTAGAGACACATCATGACTTGCGGATATGTGGGATGACCTTTGTTGCCATCAATGACAACAACCATGAATCCATATAGTGTCTCTTGCCAACAGGGACAATGCTCCCAAATTTATTTTTTCCAACTATTAAAATCTTTGAGCTCCTTTGCCTCATTCAAAATGTGTGGCATCCCATTTTGCTCTATGTCTCGAAGCATCTTTATTTTGCTTTTGAATTGCAAATCCAATTTGCTTTGAAATGCAGAAATTTCATTCAATAAACCAATGGCCTTTAAGATTTGAGGCAAGTTACCTGTTGCCTCAAGATCTCCTTGCATATTTTTCATTATTTATTTAAGAGCATTAACCCTTATGCTCCACTTACTCCAAACATTATGGAAGCTCTCTTGAATTTCAACATGTTTCTTATAAGCTTCATGAATGTTTTTATACACATTCCACACATTGTCAAGCTTATTGAGTATGTAGGCAATCCTATGGCCCAATATATCATCAATGATATCTATCACCACCTTTTTAGTTTCATCCTTGGCTTTTTTCTCACTTTTTTTTAGTGCCATCCCTAACTCCTCTTTCAATTTCTTGATTCTGAGAGACAATGCCTCTCTATCTTGAGCAGAAAATTCTTGTGTGGAGGTAGGGGGTGGAAGGGCTTTTACCTCAAGTGCAGCAAGCCTCCCTTGAGGAGCACTGACCTTTATCTTATTATATTCTTCCTACAACCTAGTAAATTTATCCAGAAGTTGGTTGTACTTCTCTTGCATCATCTCTGCAGTATCTACACTGAGCATTGCATCATGCATTGTTAAATTGGTTGCATGTGTAAGGGTGATCTCAAATGCTCTCTTTACCAAAACTTCACCAGTTATTTCTCCAACTGATCTGATAACCCTAGGCTTCCTTGTATTTGATCTCATGGACCAGATTGCCATTGCATGTAACTTTGGGTTGAAAGCAGTGCCAAATTACCTGGTTGTCATATTGCTCTTTTGAAATGAATGCATCAGCATCCCTCCTTATTGTATCCAGAACAATAGAAGAAGTTAAATCCCAACTATGCAACAATAGAATACCACTTTTCTTAACCATTAACCTACCTTTAGCATGGGTGATTACTGAAATTTCCTTTTGAATTCTTTCTTCTTCCTATTTCATTACTTCTTCATGCAATGAAGGATCCACTCCTTCCTTTGCTTTCCCTATCCTTTCCTTGAACTCATTGCACTTAATTTGAATAAGAAATTCTTTGAACTCCTTTTGTTTAAACAAAGGATTCATCATCCAAAAATTCTTTATAGTCCCGTAGCCTGACATCATCATCAACATCATTATCCTCATCAAAAATAGTAGTGATAATCCTGCTACTAGGAACAAAAGAATCTATGGCATCATTCAAATGAGGGGAGGGGAATCTCTAGTGTACATCCTTTTCCTTTGGAATATACTCACTTGATTGTTCTTCCATAGCATCCTCTCCCTTGGTTTCTCCTAAATATTCCACAAGAGGTTTAGCTCTTTGCAATGCTTCTACACGCATTGGATGGCTAGAAGGGCCATGTGCAGATGACTGAGCAAGCCTACTTTGAATTGTGGCCATATGCTCATCCTTCTTTATTTTTTCTGCCTCCTTTGCTTGATTTATTGTATCCATGAATATGCCCTTCCCATAGTCTTGTTGCAAGTATGGGCCTAACTGGTGTTGTCATTGATGTCAACATACTCCTGTTGCATTGATGTCAAGGATTGGATGAGCTGTGTGCTGAGGATATTGAGAAAATTAGTCCTATCAGAAGTAGAGAAGAACAGTGAAGCTCTATGAAGTGAAGAACCCAGCTAGATGAAGATCAGAGAATGCGCATCAAAGGGTTTGTAGATATGTGTCTAAAGATGATCCAATCAAGATTTGAGAGGTCCGCATGAATTTGTGGAGTTATGGCCATATGAGTAGAATTGGTTCTGGTAGCTGTTTAGAGGTGACAGAGTGACACAAATAGGTTCGGTGAGATCCGGAAATGCAATATCTTGTTCTACGGATCTGGTGGCTTGTTTGGGAAGCTGATGTGAATTGACAACTCAATTGGTTCATGGTTTGGAGGTCCGCAAGCAATTATTCTAATGTGACAGTGATGACAAACTGTGTTCTTAAGGTTCTGGATGAAGATGCGAATGATTTGAGTAAGTAGAAGTGGCATGGATGTTCTTGGTGATTCAGGCAAGCTTGTGGGGGTCTCTAGATTGTGTCCAGTTCATGTTGGTGGTCCGCATTGAAGATTTACTTTTGGGTGATGATGTTTTTCCTAATCCTGGACAATCAGATGTTTTACACATCTTGTGGATGATCTTGAAGATGTTTCATGAAGCATGCCATGTTCCTTGAAGAAGATTGAAGTCCCGGATAGGCGTGGCCGACAGGTAGTGACGCGCATGAAGTTTTCATAATAAGTCAAGTTGTATTTGTATAATTGCTCTGTAATAAAATAAAGTATGTGTTGTGCTGACTTTGATGAACATCCCAAAGTTGATGTCTTGTATAAATAAGATTTGTGAAGTCATTTCAAAGTATCCTTGGTCATGATGAGAAAGTGATAGAGAAGAGAGGAGCGAAAAGCAAAGCAGAAGTGTTAAGCTTAAATGGAACTATTTCAAGCATGGGGAAGATGCTAATCTCCAGTTCAAGTATGTAATATTTATATTATTCTGTAGATAGTGTGTCTCCTATAGGCAGTGGGCCTCTTGTGAGCAGTGTTCTCGAGTAGTGAGCCCTAATTGGCAAGTGCCATTTTTGTTCTTCTTATTCTTTTAACAGAGAATACAATCTTGGGTTAGTCACCCCGTGGTTTTTCCCTTAGCCAGGTTTTCCATGTTAAAATCTTGGTGTCATATGTGTTAATATGTTTCTACTCTTGAGTTATTGCATTGTGCTTCCATGATTGAATTATTATTATGTTGTAGAAATATAAGAAGGATTTAAGTGTTTAAAGAATAGAATTTTGGTGACAACTGATTCACCCCCCCTCTCAGTTGTTTGTCCTAAAATCAACAATTGGTATTAGAGCTAAGTTCCTTTAAAAGAGCTTAACTACTTGAGGAGATCCAGGATATCTTTCTACAAGAAGGATAGTCCGAGGTTTGATGGAACAAACTACACTCTTTGGAAAAGATGCATGGAATGTCACTTACAATGTATGGGAATTCAATAATGGATCATGACTATAAAGAAGTATGTTCCTCCAAAGAATGGTCTGACAACTACAGATGAAATCAAAGATGCTGAAGATAATCTTTGAGCTAAAGAAGCCTTACTGAGTGCCTTATCTGATTTAGAGCTAACAAATGTTATGGATTTAAAAATTGCATATGAAATTTGGTCAAAGCTGGCACTTCTGCATGAAGGAGACAAATATGTTAAATGTGCCAAGCTACAAAGTTTGAAAGGAAAATTTGAAAACCTGAAGATGAATGAAGATGAGAATATCACTACATTTGTGCCAAAAGTAAATGAGCTTGTTTGTGGCATTAGATGTGCTGGTGGAACCTTGGATGAAGATGAGATTGTTGCCAAAGTTCTCAGATCCTTACCTCCTACTTACAAACACAAGGTTGCTGCTATTGAGGAATTTAGATCTTTATCAAATATCACAAGGGATCACTTGGTTGGGAAATTAGCTACATTTGAATTGGCTGAGTTTGGAGATGCACCTCCCAAGACTGAATCTACATTCAAAGCTAGTGCCTCTATAAAAGGCAAACAAAGGTATGATCCAGGAGAAAATTCCTCAAATAAATTATCATGGTATGAAAGCAAGAAAAGATCTGGAAGAAGATGAGGCAAAAGCTACTCAACTTGAAGCCCTTATTGCTAAAAGACTGCCAAGAGGATCTGGTAAGTATGAAGGGAAATTGTGCTTCAAATGTTTCAACTGCAACAAGATTGGTCATTTTGCCTCAAGGTGTCTGGTAAGATTTTCAAGGACAAATCTTGATAGATCAAGATTCTAAAAGAAATGTTACTATGTTCATGAAGATGATGATGATGATGAAGGAGTAACAGATGATGAATCCGAGATAGGAAACAAGTCCGGAAGTGACTGGGTGTTTATTTCCATCAAGGAAGAAGATCCAATGCCCATTGAATCTGTCAATCATAAAATGGTAGAAAGAGCTCTGGTTGCTCAAGTTGAAGAAGAGGATGAATGAGTCATTGATAGTGGATGCTCCTACCATATGATTAGTGATACGAATAAGTTCAAAGGTAGAGGAACTATTTCTTTTGATGGAAAGAACAAAACTAGTGATGTACTGTATGTTGAAGGTCTGAAGCAGAATCTTCTTAGTGTTGGACAGTTGGTGGACAAAGGCTATGATCTCCATTTCAAAAATGGAAAATGCAAAATCTTTGAAAGCTCTGGAACTAAGATTGCATCTGGTACTCAAACAAAAGGTAACATCTTCCATTTGGTTGGTACTGGAAAAAATTGTTTATTTGTTCAAATTGATCAAAGTTGGTTGTGGCATAGGAGAATGTGTCATGTAAATTTTGATAACATCATCAAGATAAGCAACACTCAGGCTGTAAAAGATCTTCCAAGACTGGTGAAACCTACTAACAGTTTGTGCAAAGAATGTCAGTTGGATAAGCAGAGCAGAGTCACATTTAAAAGTAAGGAACAATCTTCTACTAGATTATTGGACTTAGTACACACTGATTTATGTGGACCAGCAAGAATCAGGAGTCTACAAGGTGATAGATATTTCATGTTACTAATTGATGACCACTCCCAGATGATGTGGGTGACTTTCCTAAAAGAGAAATCTGAAGCTCTTGAGAAGTTCAAAATATTCAAGGCTATGGTAGAAAATGAAACTGGGTTAAACATAAAATGTCTTAGGTCTGATAGAGGTGGTGAATTCACATCCAAAGAGTTCATAGAATTCTGTGAGAAACATGGGATAAAGAGACAATTATTTGCTCCAAGGACTCCACAGCAAAATGGAGTAGTGGAGAGAAAGAACTGGACCATCCAGGAAGCATCTAGAACCATGATGATGGAAGCAAATATCCCTCAGATCTACTAGAGAGAAGCTATAAGCACAACTGTCTATACTCTTAATCGAGTACAAATCAGAAGTAATATTGGTAAGACTCCTTATGAACTCTGGTTTGGCATCACTCCTACTGTGAAATATTTTAGAGTCTTTGGTAGTAAATGTTACATTAAAAGAGATGAAGACCTTGGCAAATTTTATGCTAGAAGTGATGAAGGAATATTCTTGGGTTACTCTACTCAAAGCAAAGCATACCGGTGCTATAACAAGAGGTTAAGAAAGATTGTAGAAAGTACAAATGTGAAGGTTGATGAAGGCATTGAAAATCCCTCAAGGTTTTATGAATATGAAGCAGATGATCAGAATGATATTCTGGTCCAAGAAGATCAAGCCCCTTCTATAGTTTAGATTCAGATTGATCTAGAAAATCCTGAAATACAAGAAGAAGAGATAAGTTTAAATGAACCTGTCCAAGAAATAGAAGCGCAAGAAATTCCCAAAACTCCCAGGTATGTAAGACTGAATCATTCTGAAGACTAGATCATAGGTGATAGAAGCAAAGGTGTTCAAACAAGAAGAAAGATAGTTCAAGATTCAGAGAAGTATTGTCTGATATCAAAGATTGAACTAAAAATAGTAAGTAAAGCATGCAATGATGAAAGTTGGCCTAAAGCAATGGAGGAAGAGTTGATGCAGATTGAAAAAAATCACACTTGGGATCTTGTTCCCAGACCTAAAGAAAAAATATGATTGGGACTAAGTGGGTCTTCCGGAATAAACTGGATGAAGATGGTGAAGTAGTCAGAAACAAAGCTAGATTGGTCTGTAAGGGTTATTCTCAAGTAGAAGGAGTTGACTTTGCAAAAACTTTTGCTCCGGTAGAAAGAATTGGAGCAGTCAGATTATTTCTTGCTTTTGATGCCTTCAACAATTTCAAAGTATATCAAATGGATGTCAAATCTGCCTTCTTGAATGGTGATTTGGAAGAAGACGTATACATTAAGCAACCAAATGGATTTCAATTGTCTGATCATGGCGATATGGTTTGCAAGTTGAAGAAAGTATTGTATGGACTCAAACAATCCCTAAGGGCCTGGTATGAAAGATTGGACAAACATCTTTTGAAGATTGGTTTCAACAAAGGCACTGCTGACAGTCACTTGTACTTCAAGATTGATCATGAAAACATCTTGATTGTTGAAGTATTTGTTGATGATATCATTTTTGGAGGAAGAGATAGTATGTGCAAGACTTTTGCAAATCAAATGAAAAGTGAATTTGAGATGTCTATGTTTGGGGAAATGAATTTCTTCTTGGGTCTACAAATCACTCAAACAAAGAAAGGAATCTTCATATCATAGACCAAATATGTGAAAGAATTGTTGAAGAAATTTGGGATGGAAAATTTAAAGCCAATGAGTACTCCCATGGCAACCAAATGTAAACTAAGAAAAGATGATGAATCTCTTAAGGCTGATTAGAAAAAGTATAGGTTAATGATTGGAGGACTATTGTATCTTACTCAAACTAGACCTGACATTATGAATGTTGTTGGTCTTGTTGTGAGATTCCAAGTTGATCCTAGAGAATCTCATGTCATGAAAATCAAAAGAATTCTCAGATAACTAAAGGGAACAGTTGAATATGGTTTATGGTATCCTAGGGATCATGATTTCTCTCTTCATGCATATACAGATGTTGATTGGGCAGGAGATGTGGATGACTGGAAAAGTACCAGTGGTGGTGCATTCTTTTTGGGGAAAAGATTGGTTTCTTGGTTGAGCAAGAAACAAGAGGCAATATCTCTGTCCACTGTAGAAGCAGAGTATATTGCAGCAGCAGGTAGTTGCACTCAAGTATTGTGGATGAAGCAAATGCTAAGAGACATTAGAGTAGAGTATGAGGAACCTATCACAATCTTTTGTGATAACTCAAGTGCAATAAATATATCAAAAAATCCGGTGTTGCATTCAAAGACAAAACATATATCCATTACGTTTCACTTTTTGAGAGAGCAGGTGAACAAGAATGAAGCCAAATTGGAGTTTGTGCCCTCAAAAGATCAGATTGCAGACATTTTTACTAAACCTCTACCTAAGGACTCTTTTGAGTATCTCAGGGAGAAGTTAGGGGTTATTACCCCTCTGGTTCTGAATTAAGGTGCACTGATGTGCATTAGTCCAGTGGATCTCACAGTCATATCTTGTGGTCCAGATTGATGATAGGAAGCTGCTACTCAGGGGGAGCAGTCTGTATGATTCTGAAGTATTGATGCAAGTATGTGCCCTTTGCCATTGATGTTAAAGGGGGAGAGAAGACATGTGAAAAACAAAGTGGTTGTTGATCAAAGGGGGAGTAGTAAAGAAAGAGAAGACATATGAATGATTGTTGTTGATAAGGGGAGCTATGTCAGCCAGTAAGGAGAAGTTCTTGTCTTGATGGTTAAAATAGTTTTTTGCATCATATGTTGCCATCAATGACAAAGGGGGAGATTGTTGCAAGTATGGGCCTAACCAGTGTTGTCATTGATGTCAACATACTCCTATTGCATTAATGTCAAGGATTGGATGAGCTGTGTGCTAAGGATATTGAGAAAATTAATCCTATTAGAAGCAGAGAAGAATAGTGAAGACAATGAAGCTCTATGAAGTGAATATCCCATCTAGATGAAGATCAGAGAATGCGCATCAAAGGGTTTGTAGATATGTGTCTAAAGATGATCCCGTCAAGATTTGAGAGGTCTGCATGAATTTGTGAAGGAGTTATGGCCATATGAGTAGAACTAGTTCTGGCAACTGTTTAGAGGTGACAGAGTGACACAAATAGGTCCGATGAGATTTAGAAATGCAATATCTTGTTCTACGGATCTGGTGGCTTGTTTGGGAAGCTGATGTGAATTGACAACTCAATTGGTTCATGGTCTAGAGGTCTGCAAGCAATTATTCTAATGTGATAGTGATGATAGACTATTTTCTTGAGGTTCCGGATGAAGATGTGAATGATTTGAGTAAGCAGAAGTGGTGTGGATGTTCTTGGTGATTCAGGCAAGCTTGTGGGGGTCTCTAGATTGTGTCCAGTTTGTGTTGGTAGTCTGCATTGAAGATTGATCTTGTAATTGAAGATTTACTTTTGGGTGATGATGTTTTTCCTAATCCTGGCAGACCAGATGTTTTACACATCTTGCGGATGATCTTGAAGATGTTTCATGAAGCATGGTGTGTTCCTCAAAGAAGATTGAAGTCCCGGATAGGCGTGGCCGATAGGGTAGTGACGCGCATGAAGTTTTCATAATAAGTCAAGGTGTATTTGTATAATTGCTCTGTAATAAAATAAAGTATGTGTTGTGCCAACTTTGATGATCATCCCAAAGTCGATGTCTTATATAAATAAGATTTGTGAAATCATTTCAAAGTATCCTTGGTCATGATGAGAAAGTGATAGAGAAGAGAGGAGTGAAAAGTAGAGCAAAAGTGTTGAGCTTAAATGGAACTATTTCAAGCATGGTGAAGATGCTAATCTCCAATTCAAGTATGTAATATTTATATTATTCTGTAGACAGTGTGTCTCCTGTATGTAGTGGGCCTCTTGTGAGCAGTGTGCTCGAGCAGTGAGCCCTAATTGGCAAGTGCCATTTTTGTTCTTCTTATTCTTTTAACAGAGAATACAATCTTGGGCTAGTCACCCCGTGGTTTTTCCCTTAACTAGGTTTTCCACATTAAAATCTTGGTTTCATATGTGTTAATGTGTTTCTGCTCTTGATTTATTGCATTGTGCTTCCATGATTGAATCAATATTATTCTATAGAAATATAAGAAGGATTTAAGTGTTTAAAGAATAAAAAATTTGGTGACAACTGATTCAGCCCCCCCCTCTCAATTGTCTGTCCTAAAATCAACAAGTCTTCTATCATATTCATAGCCTTTTGGAAAGGATCCAAAATTTGTGCATAAGGGATCACATACAATGAACTACTCTTAATTATTCCATTCTCAATATCAGTCATATGCATCCATGTGCTTTTTCTCTTGTTAACTTCTACATCTAATGCTAGATTCCTAATCACATCCTCTATATATAGGAATTGGCAGTGAAAGCCTGATCTACCCTTGATTTTCCTTTCTCTATCAATAAAACCCCTAGGGTCACAGTTCTTGACCTTCTCCACCATCATTTTGTAGGCCTTCAACATCTTAGCAAAGTTATTAAGGCCTTCTTTTGATGTGACTCTAAAATGGGAGAATGCAAATTGTCTTGGGATAAATGATCCCTTTTTAGCACTCCTAAAGTGCTCTTTATCCATTGAATCCAGTTGCCACATGATTTCCATGAAGGCAAGTCTATCAAAAATAAAATGGGCAGACAATGAGGTTGCACCAAAGCACCATATACCCTGAGAACTATACATGAACTATGGAGATACCAATCTCCCCAATTGTGATCTACTTTGGTGCTAGCCTTGAATTCTAAAGGCCTTAGGATTTGCATGATGTTCCTTGAAATTTTGTCCACTACCTTCACTCCCAAATTGTCCAAGATACCAAAAATCAATCTCTTGCAGAAAGTAACATAATTTGAATCATGGCAATGCTAATCCCAGATATGTGTCCATTGCTGGATAGGCAAAGCATTTTCATTCTTATCTTTTGTTTTAAGGTCCATGGATTTAGACCATGCCTTCTCACCACTACACAAAAACATATGCATCAATAAAAAATAATGCCTAAAAACTAGTGGAGCATTGAGGGCTTTCAAATCTATTAATTACTTGTGGATCTACTTAGCAATATAAGAGGCATAATCAAAACCCTTGTTCAGGTCTTTGTCTTGAATGTCAGCTGCCATAATCATCAAAGCAACAAGCATTCTCAAATCATATTTCCTCCGCAACACTTGGCACAAAGCAAAGTAGGTGTTCCTGAAATACTCTTCAAATTCATCACAATTAAAAGGCTCCACCTCCTTTGGGGTGAACTTCACCCTCTTCTTACCCAAATCTTTTCTCATGTGCCTAGGAAGCACATGATTTCTATATCCATACTTCTCCTTCTCATATTCATGGCACAAAGCATTGAAATGAATGCCCACTGTGGCAGAGGGCTCCAACTCAAAAGTCCTCACAATTTGATTCCTACTGATATCCATCCTTGGAGTCCCCTTCACACTTTTGATGACTTTGGCATCAGGATCATAAGATTTTGCAACCTCTTTGATCAAGCCAACATCAACAAAGACATAGGACACAATGAGTTTGCCCAAATTACACGTCCACAGGTTACTAGCTGGCCAAGGATATTTTGACCTTCTATATGCATATCAAAACAAATCCCACCCACTCTGTGGCACTATTTTGTCCCCAATACTTCTGGCTAAGTCTTACAAATGATCAGTTAAGACACCCTCACCAGTGGCTCTCTTTCTAATAGCCTTTGCCCCTAGGAACAACTCCATGAAGTTATCTTCCATAAACTTGGCAAAGTCATGCTTTACCCCTTTTGTTTTTGGTTTCTCTTCCTAAGTTTTGGGCTTAACCCTCCTGGCCTTAGGTTTTGCCTTTGAAGCCTCACTAGCTTGACTCATTTTTGTAGAATTGATAGAGACTAGGTTTTTTTTATAGTTTAAATCAAATACCAATCTTTCACAATTTACTAGTACCCTACTAGAAATTCAGAGCCCAGCTAACTCAATTATACAAAACCCCTAAAAACCCGTTCTTTCTTCAAACTAGGCCTTGAGAAAATTGCACACACAATCGCAATTCCCTTTCTTCAACTATTCAACTGAAGCCTTTTACATAGGAGTAGGAGAAATTTAGAATTACCTAAAACCCTAGTTGCTTTTCACATCAAATTCTTCACCTAGAGCTCTTTTTATTTGTTTGTCTAAAAATATTTTTCTTAGAATGATGGAAAAACACTTCAATTCTTGATTTTATGGGCTTTGGATTGCCTAGATACGCCATTAATTATAGGGAACCAACTCGTGCGAGTCAGGAGGAAAAGACTAATAGATAGTTGTTTCCCATTTGAATCTTGGTCGTGGATGAAATTGCTTAAAAACAAGATCAACGGTCGTCTGCTTCCTTCATCCATCACCTTTTTCCCTTTGGCTCTCCAATGCAAAATGCGATGCGAAGAGACCCTATGATGAGCTAAGAAGCTATCACATATTCCTTTCACTCCTTAAACCTTGCCGCCAACTCTACTTTCACAGCCAACGCATATCACATTCTGGCTTAGCTTTGGCAAACATAAAACACAATATGAAGAGTTGATGCAACGAGTAGTTGATGCGATGAGCAGTTGCTGTGACACCTGGCAGAGAATATCCTTCGGCTTACAGTCTTTTGGGTAAAAGTACAATGTTGTGTCACACTTTTATAAAGGAAACGACCAACGCTGATCCAACTTTTAAATTTGAATCACTAAAAAGTGACATATATGTTTTAAATTTTGAAATGATCTAAATTAATAAAATATTTATTTTTTAGTATATTTTATGTTTCTATTTTTTTGAAAAAATTAAAAATATATTTGAATATAGTTTTTAATAAATTGACACTATAATTTAGGTGCTGATAAAATGCTGAAAAATGAAGTTACATGAGACGTCAATCTTTATATAGTAAATTTTATTTGTTTTTCTTCAATTTTTTAGTCTATATTTATAACTTGAAACTTTAGGGCATGGATATTTTTTTTTCAATTTTGATAAAAATATATTTTTAAACAAACATTAAAATGTGCATGTATTAAAACAAAATTGTTTCTAGTCGACATCAACTTTCATATTAACTATTTATCTAAAATAGAAAAAAAATTATACCATCTTGATATAGATTCTTTTATCTAGGGCATCATATTTTTTTCAAATTTTTAAATAAGTTTTACTATTTTTCCTTGACATGGTAATTGACTTAATGTTTTGTGCTGATAACCTACTTTTAGTAAAAATAAAAAGTAAAATATAAATAATAATTAAACTATTAAAATATATATTTTTTTGAAAACTAAACTTATAGATCTACAAAAGGGTATTTTTATTTTTATTTTAAATGTTATTTACACGAGTAGATGTTGTTGAAATATCAAGTTTTTCAAATAATTTTTTTTTTTGGTAAATTGGCCTCATCATGGTGCTACATATGCATTTAGCCAACAATTTTAGTTGGAAAAGTTGTGCACATATCTAACTTAGCTAGAATGAATCTTACAAGATCATATGTTTGACCAAAATTGATTTTTAGTTATAAATACTTAAATTCACTTGTGCTAATAAGTCGACTGAAAGTGTGACACAGATTTGTGCTTTTACCCTTTTATGTTCATCACGCATCGCCTTTCTTCATATTACTCCATGTAATCTGCGATGCTTTGAGGCCATGCAATGCACAAGGATTGTGACAAGTGGCATAGAGCGGAGTGCCTAATGCATATCATGCTTTGCTTTATCCTCAACAAATGCAAACAATGATGCAAAGGCCTTACATGACACAATAGGAAGTGGACACCTATACTAGAACTCCTCATCACACATCACATTTTGGACATGGGCACTGAGAACACAAACGCGGTGTGAAGGATGAGTGTAATGAAAGAACAATGCGACCACATGGCGCAAGCAGGGCGGTAGATATAAGAACTTAAGTGAAAACATTTTGCACATGTTCTTAATTTGTTTTAAAAAAAGGGACTCATCAGGTAATATGAGCAAGGGGGGATTTGTTGGGTCACCTTTACAATTCAAACATAGGATAAAACCATATATTTCAACAAGTGAAATATTTTGATAAAATTTCTTCATGATGAGGACGGTGCCACTAGGTGAAAAGGGGTGGTCAAAACATGAATGAATGGACACAAGTTGTAACTAGACCAATGGGGAATTGGGTCAACCAATCAACATAGGATTAAAACAAATTATCTTAGTGACCAAAATTAAGGTTCCTTAGAAGTTCATCAAGCTAAGATAAACCCTAGACACTATTCTCATAAACCCCAACTCACATAGACTAATAGAAGCTCAAGAATGGAAGAATTAGGCTAAGGACCACAAGATTTTACACAAGTCCTATCAAGTTCTCAGAATTTGTGTTAGCTAGGAATATTTTGTTTTGACCTATAGGTGCACATGGGGTCCACCCACAACAACCTCTCCTAGTTTTGGTCAAATCTAATCCATTTGAACATGCTGAAATAAAATGTATTCTTGCAAAATGCATTAGTGGCATGCAACACAACCTTGCAAAGATCCATATTTTTTGTTATGCTTATCATGGGGCCCAGGGCTTAAATTTGAGAGTCAACCTTGCTTGTCAAGCAATTTTTTTATGACAATTATCTATTTAATGATGCCTTTAAAATACTATGAGATACTTTAGTATAAGTAAATTATATAAAAACCAAATATATATATCATCATAATCCTATATAAATTTTGACAGTTTGTCCAAAATCTCTCCTTTCATATGATACAACCTTTTCAAAATTTCAGTGGTATTTTACAACTAAAATGTCTAAATAAAGCTATACAACTGTCAAATTTAAGACCTGATGAGGCCGAACCGACTACACCAATGCATTGGGGTGGGCAGGTAAATACTAGGGGAGGTCTCATTTCATAGGCCAAGTATCCCAATCGTTCCTGGTTGTAGCCTACGGGCAAAGTCACTTAAGATCCCTAAGAGCAAAAAACTACCAAACTTTGACAGAGCAGTTCTCAAAATTTGTGGCAGCTGGTAATGTTTTGTTTAGACCTACATGTGCACATGGAGTCTATTCATAATAGTCTCTCTCAGTTTTGGTCAACTCCAATCTGTTTGACCATGCTGAAATTAAATGCATTCTTGCAAAATGCTTCAGTTTCATGCAATGGAAAAGTGCTAGGAGTGAAATTTTGTATTCCATAGATCGTGGGGTCGAACCAACTATGCCAATGCATTGGGGGTGGGTAGGTAAATGGTAGGGGAGGTCTTGTTTCATGCACCAAGTTTCCTAGTCATTCTAGGTAGTAGGCTACCAACAAAGTCACCTAAGATCCCTAAGAGCAAAAAATTGCCAAACTGTGATATAGCAGCTCTTAGAATTCATGGCAGTTGGGAATGTTCTATTTAGACCTATAGGTACACATGGGTTTTGTCCACAATTAAATGCATTCTTGCAAAATGCATCAGTGGCATGCAACACAACCTTTCCAGGAGCCATATTTTTCGTTTTGCTCATCATGGGGGCGAACTGAGTGCGCTAACACATCAAGGTGGGTGAGTAAATGCTAGGGGAGGTCTCATTTCATGCACCAAGTGTCCCAGTCGTTCTGGACTACAGGCTACTGGCAAAGTCACTTAAGATCCCTAGGAGTAAAAACCTTCCAAACTTTGATGGAGCAGTTCTCAAAATTTTTGGCAGCTAGAAATGTTTCATTTAGACCTACAGGTGCACATGGGGTCTGCCCACAATAACCTCTCCTAGTTTTGGTCAACTCCAATCTATTTGACCGTGCTAAAATTAAATGCATTCTTGCAAAATGCATTAGTGACATACAACACAACCTTTCTAGGAGCCATATTTTTTGTTCTACTCATCGTGGAGCCGAACTGACTATGCCAACGCATTTGGGTGGGTAGGTAAATACTAGGGGAGGTCTCGTTTCATGGGCCAAGTTGAAAGGAAGCTAGGTGTGTAGAAATCACTTCCTACACTAAATGAGGAGAGATGAGTGCAAATTCTTTTTAACCTTTACAATTATAGTGTTATTAACCCAACAACAGAGATATTACAGCAATACACAACACAAGAGTGTAAGACAAAAGAAGAGAGAGACAAGATTTAACGTGGGGAAAACCCTTATGGGTGAAAAACCCCACACTCCAAAACCTACACAATGTATTATCTAAACAACAAGGTTTACAACACACTTGCATTGCAAGTCTTTATAGGAGTCTTCAACACTTGTATTTGGAGACAATCCGGGAGGATAACAGTACTTGTCAATCACATAATACATCTCCTCTCAAAACACCTGCTTAAATAAAAGTTTACAAGGCAAAAATGGATCTTCCTTAAGATGGACGTCCAACTTGGCCTCATGGCCCAAAACCCACGCCTAGGGACACTTGTCCAACATTACAGCATGGTCATGACACTTGTCATATCACCCCATCCTAATATGGTCGCCTATTCCCAAGTTGGGCAATGATAGATGCTCTTACGACTGTCATAGAATCCATCATAACTGTCATATCTTACAATTGTAAGAGAATCTGTCATACATTGACTAAAAATAGCATATTCTCTTACAACATGTCATAACCCTCCTTGGGGCACCCAAAGATGCCTTCTTCCAAGATGCCTTGTGACACATGTCTTCACCTGTCATAGTATCTTCTATTTTCGACTCTTACGCATCATAGATTCTATCATAGGAATTTGTCATAACCATTTCGGTCAAGATTCACTTACACACTAGTCAAAGTGCCGACACATGGCAAAATACCTCTACCACTAGGTGGGACATCTATCTCCTCATGTGAGGACAAAATTACATGTGGTCACCTTCCACATAGGATGACACATCACCGTGCCAACTCCCACAAGATGACAAAATAGGATTTGCATCCTAATTACACAATAAACAATAAATAAATATATTGCAACAAATAAATGCAAGGAATTACCAAGGTTGAGACACCTTAATTCCCAACACAAGTGTCCTTAGTCATTCTGGACTGCAGGCTACCAAGAAAGTCACTTAAGATCCCTAAGAGAAAAACACTACAAAAATTTGACAGAGAAGTTCTCAGAATTTGTGATAGATGGGAATGTTACATTCAGACCTATAGATGCATATGAAGTCTATCCACAATAACCTCTCCCAGTTTTGGTCAATTCCAATCCATTTGACCGTGTTGAAATTATATGCATTTTTGCAAAATGCTTCAGTTTCATGTAGTGGAAAGGTGCTAGGAGTGAAAATTTGCATGCCATAGCTCACCTTGTCGGTAGCTTGCAGCCCGCAATGACTGACACACTTGGCACACAAAACGAGAAATCCCCTAGCATTTACTCAACCACCCTGACGTGTTGGCGCATTCGGTTCGGCCCCACGATGAGCATAACGAAAAATATGGCTCCTAGCAAGGTTATGTTGCATGCCACTGATGCATTTTGCAAGAATACATTTAGTTTTGGCATGATCAAATGGATTGGAGTTGACCAAAATTAGGAGAGGTTATTGTGGGAGAACCCCACATGCACCTATAGGTCTGAACGAAACATGCCCAGCTACCACGAGTTCTGAGAACTGCTCCATCAAAGTTTGACAATTTTTTTCTCTTAAGGATCTTAAGTTACTTTGTCAGTAGCTTGCAGCCCAGAATGACTGGGACACTTGGTGCATGAAACAAGACCTCCTCTATAATTTACCCACCCACCCCGACATGTTGGTGCATTTGGTTTAGCCCCACGATGAGCAGAACAAAAAATATGGCTCATGGAAAGGCTATGCTCCATGCCACTGATGTATTATGCAAGAATGCATTTAATTTTGACATGATCAAATGGATTGGAGTTGACCAAAACTGGGTGAGGTTATTGTGGATGGACCCCACATGCAACTGTAGGTCTAAATAGAAAATTTCCATCTGCCACGAATTCTAAGGACTACTCAGTTAAAGTTTAGTAGTTTTTTGCTCTTAGGGATCTAAAGTGACTTTATCGGTAGCCTGCAGCTTGGAATGACTGAGACACTTGGCACATGAAATGAGACCTCCCCTAGTATTTATCCACCCACCCTGATGCGTTGGTGTAGTCGATTCAACCACATGACAAGTAGAACAAAAAATATGGCTCCTGGCAAGGTTGTGCTGCATGAAATTGGAGCATTTTACAAGAATGCATTTAATTTCAGCATAGTCAAATGGATTGGAGTTGACCAAAATAGGAGAGGTTATTGGGAAAATACCCCACATGCACTTGTAGGTTTGAATGAAACATTTCCAGCTACCACGAATTCCAAGAACTACTCTGTCAAAGTTTGGTAGTTTTTTGCTCTTAGGGATCTTAAGTGACTTTGTCGGTACCCTGCAACTCGGAATGACTGGGACACTTGGTGCATGAAACAAGACCTCCCCTAACATTTACCTACCCACCCCGATGCGTTGGCACACTCAGTTTGGCCCCATGATGAGCATAACAAAAAATATGGCTCTTGGCAAGGTTGTGCTGCATGCCACTGATGCATTTTGCAAGAATGCATTTAATTTCAGCACGATCAAATGGATTGGATTTGACCAAAACCAGGAGAGGTTATTGTGGATGGACACCACGTACACTTGTATGTCCAAACATAACATTCCCTGCTACCATGAATTCCAAGAACTGCTCTGTCAAAGCTTGGTAATTTTTTGCTCTTAGGGATCTTAAGTAACTTTGTCAGTAGCCTCCTGCCCAGAACTACTGGGACACTTGGTGCATGAAACAAGACCTCCCCTAATATTTACCTACCCACAAAATGCGTTGACGCAATCAATTTGGCCCCACAAGCTGTGGAATGCAAAATTTCACTCCTAACACCTTTTCAACTGCATGAAACTGAAGCATTTTGCAATAATGCATTTAATTTTGGCACAATCAAACGGATTGGAGTTGACCAAAACTAGGATAGGTTATTGTGGATGGACCCCATATTCACATGTAGTTCTAAATGGAGCATTCCTAGTTACCACAAATTCTAAAAACTGCTCCGTCAAAGTTTGGTAGTTTTTTGCTCTTGGGGATCTTAAGTGACTTTGTCGATAGCCTGCAGTCCAGAATGACTGAGACACTTGGTGCATGAAACAAGACCTCCCCTAGAATTTACCCACCCACCCCGATGCATTAGCATAATCGGTTAAGACCCACGAGCTGTGGAATGCAAAATTTCACTCCTAGCACCTTTCCACTTCATGAAACTAAAGTATTTTGGAAGAATGCATTTAATTTTGGCACGGTCAAATAGATTGGAGTTGACCAAAACTAGGAGAGGTTATTATAGATGGACCCCACTTGCACCTATAGGTCTAAATGGAGTATTCCTATCTGCCACAAATTCTAAGAACTACTATGTCAAAGTTTGGTATTTTTTTTGCTCTTAGAGATCTTAAGTGACTTTGCTAGTAGCTTACAGTACAGAATGACTGGGACACTTGGCCCATAAAATGAGACCTCCCCTAACATTTACCTGCCCACCCCAATGTGCTGGTGCAGTCGGTTTGGCCACACGAGTTGTGGAATGCAAAATTTCACTCCTAGCACATTTCCACTGCATGAAACTGAAGCATTTTGGAATAATGCATTCCTTGCCACCATAGGCAAATGAAATTAATTTAAAAAAGCCAAGGTAGGTATTTGTAGGTGGACTTGACATCCACCTATACATGCAAAGAAGATGTTCATAGGTCTCACAATTTGACATAAATTTCAGTCCAAAGTTTGATGCCTTTTTTTTTTTATCTTAGGGCTCTTGAGAGATTGTATGTGTTCGATGTAGCCGATAATGATCAGGAGGCTTCACCACTAAAAAGACACCTCCCCTCACATTTACCCACCCACCCTAGCACATTGGCACAATTAATTTGACCCCACGAGGTATGGAATGCAAATTTTCACTCCTAGCACCTTTCTAGTAGATGAAACTAAACTAAAAGCTATGTTGTAATCTTCATTTTTAGGTCTTTTCTCTACTCTCCTTAGGTTGATATGGTGTTCTCACTTGATCCAATGTGTTCTAATTACATCCATCAAAGCATAAAGGATATGGGAATTTTTTCAGATGTTGTAGTTGCAATTGCCCTTATAGACATGTATGCAAAGTGGCAGGTGTAAAGCAAATGTAGAAAGGTGAAATGAGGATATGCAAAGCATAGAAACCATATAGAAGGTGAAATGAGGATATGCAAATCATTGCAAATTTCTCTCTCTTACTCTCTTTCTCATTTTGCAAGAGAAAGACAAATGCACAGTCAACATAGGTAATGAGAAATTTGCATAAGAACTATAAGAGAGTTGTTATCACATGTATTTACATAATTTCTATTGTGAATTATAGCTAACTTCACTCACTGATTGGTGAGCATGAGGAACCAAGTCTACTTGAAGGTAATGAATGATAAAAAAGTAAAGTTTATGAGGCAATGTAACTTCAGCTCTCACATTTCTTGAAAATTGTACAAAGAACACATCCATTATCATTGATAGAAAATATGTACACATCCATTATCCATTATAAGATGAAAACATAGTTTATCCATTTGCATGAAAAAGTAAGGAATATATAAACTTTCAAGCAAATGAAATTGGCACATGTAAAACCAAATTCCATAACCTTTACAAGCATCCTCCCTACCTGTGCAAAATTAGGATCTTTGGGATAGGGTGTGGAGAACCATGAAAGAATAAAGGATAAAGGAATTTTGACATATGTTGTAGTTGCAACTACCCTAATAGACATGTATGCAAAGTGTGGAAGCATAGAAAAGGCATATGAACTATTTGACATGATGCCTCAAAGAAATGTTGTCTCATGGAATGCAATGATTGCAAGATATATGCACAAAATGGATTTTTTCAAAAAGGCTTTAGAAACTTTCAAGCAAATGCAATTGGTGGGTGTAAATCCAAATTCCACAACCTTAGCCAACATCCTCCTTGTCTATGCCCATATGGGATCTTTGAAACATGGCATGGGCATCCATCAAAGCATAAAGGATATGAGAATTTTGTCAGAAGTTGTAGTTGCAACTGCCCTATGAGAAATGTATGCAAATTGATGAAGCATAGACAAGGCAAGTGAACTGTTTGACACGATGCCTCAAAGAAATGTTGTCTCATGGAATGCAATGATTGCAAGATATGCACAAAATGGTTTTTTTGATAAGGCTTTAGAAACTTTTAAGAAAATGCAATTGGCAAGGGTAAAGCCAAATTCCACAACCTTAGCCAACATCCTCCTTGTCTATGCCCAAATGGGATCTTTGAAACAGGGTATGGACATCAAAGCATAAAGGATATGGGAATTTTGATAGATGTTGTAGTTGCAACTACCCTAGGAGACATGTATGTAAAGTGTGGAAGCATAGACAAGGCACATGAACTATTTGACATGATGCTTGAAAGAAATGTTGTCTCATGGAATGCAATGATTGCAAGATATGCACAAAATGGATTTTTTCAAAAAGGCTTTAGAAACTTCCAAGAAAATACACAAAACAAACTTTCAAGCAAATGCAATTGGTGGATGTAAATCCAAATTCCACAACCTTATCCACCATCCTCCTTGCCTATGCCAAAATGGGATCTTCAAAATAGGGTATAGACAACCATCAAAGCATAAAGGATATATGAATTTTGTCACATGTTGTATTGGTAGCTACCCTTGTAGACATGTATGCAAAGTGTGGAAGCATAGACAAGGCATGTGAATAGTTTGGCATGACACCTCAAAGAGATGCCATCTCATGGAATGCAATGATTACATGATATGCATAAAATGGATTTTTTGAAAAGGCTTTATAAAATTTCAAGCAAATGCAATTGGGGTGAAGTTGTAGCAACAACAATCTCCCTATTGAATAGGTGTCCCACAAAAGTTGTTCGTGACAAGATTCCATAAGAAGCGTGGAAAAAAAACAAATGAAGTGTTGAGCACTTGAGAATATTTGGGTGTGTGGCATATGCATTTGTGCCAGAAGAGAAGAGGTAGAAATTTGATGACAAAGGTGAAAAATGCAGCTTCATAGGCTATAGTGAAAAATCAAAAGCCTATAAATTGTACAATCCCATCACCAAGAAAGTGGTGATCAGTAGGAATGTTGAATTCATTAAAAATAAATCATGGGATGGAACGATGGACAACACCATGGGTATTTCTGTCACAACACCTTTGATGATGAAGAAGCTCCAGAAGTCAGGAGCTGCGAAACTTTTTAGCAAGGTAACATTTCAGAAAGCAAGAGCTCCGAAAACTTTTAGTAAGGCAGCAATAGCAGCTTTGGAACTTTACAACAAGGTGAAAATTCCAATGCTTAATCTTCTTGATCAACCCAACAGTCAAGTAGCTCTAGAAATTTAGACCCTATGCTTGCATCATTGATGCCACGAAGGACAAGAAGTGAGAGAAATTTATGATAGCACAAGGTATGCTAATTTTGATGAAAATTTAGATTTTTCTTTGTTTTCCTATAGTGATCCAACATATTTTGAGGAAGTTGTGAAAGAGGGAAAATGGTGTAAGGCCATGGATGAAGAGCTGGATGCTATAGAAAGAAATCAGACTTGGGAGCTAACTGATTTACCCAAGGGTAAACAGGTCATTGGATTTAAGTGGTTCTATAAGACCAAAAGCACTATTGATGGTAAGATTGAGAGGGATAAAGCAAGGTTGGTTGTTGAGGGTCACAAACAACAACCTGGAAGAGACTATGATGAAACATATGCACCAATTGCAAGGCTGGAAACAGTGCGGGCAATCCAAGCAATTGTAGCCCATCACAAATGGAAAGTATTTCAAATGGATGTAAAGTCAACCTTCTTGAATTGAGTGCTAAAAGAAGAGGTGCATGCAGAGTAGCCACCTGGCTATGAAGTCCCAGGGCAAGAAGACAAAGTGTATAGGCTCCAAAAATTTCTCTACGGGCTTAAACAAGCACCACAACCATGGTACACTAGAATTGATTCGTACCTACTGAGTAATGGCCTTAGAAAAAGTGACAATGAGCCCACACTCTACATCAAAGAAGCCAATGGTAAGATTTTAATTATTGTTTTGTATGTAAATGATTTCATTTTCATAGGGAATAGTGACCTCTTCATTGTTGATTTCAAAGAGGCAATGAATAATGAGTTTGAAATGACAGATCTAGGTTTTCTAAAATATTTCCTAGGCATAGAGGTCCAACAAATAGAGCATGACATATTTATTTTGCAAACTAACTATGCCAAACAAATCTTGAATAGATTTAGAATATTGGACAACAAATTTGCCCCAATACCAATAGCTACAGGTCTGAACTTAAGCAAAGAGGACAACAACAGTGATGTTAACCCAACCCTCTATAAGAACATGGTTGGAAGTCTCATGTTTTTGATAGCTATAAGATCTGATTTAATGTACGTGGTAAGCCTGATTTCTAGGTTCATGGAGACACAGAAGGACACACACTAGTAAGCAGGAAAAATAATTCTGAGGCATGTCAATGGCACAAAAGGCTATGACATTATGTATACCACCTCCAATGAGTTTGATTTGGTTGGGTACATAGACAGTGATTGGCAAAAAGTGTAGATGACAGGAAGAGCACATCGGGAAATGTGTTCCACATGGGTTTAGGAGCAATTTCATGGGATCAAAGAAACAACCTATTGTTTCTCTTTCCACAACAAAAGTAGAGTACATAACAGCAAATGTTGTAGCATGTCAAGCTATTTGGCTTAGAAGAACCCTTGTAGACTTGAATGAGGAGCAAGAAGATGGTACAACCATATTTTGTGACAACGTGTCTTCTATAGCCTTGACAAAGAATCCCGTCTTCTATGGACGAAGCAAGCACATTGAGATCCGCTACCATTTCATAAGGGAGTTGGTAGAGCATAGAGACATTGAACTTCAGTTCTTTAGATCAGAGAAGCAACTCATTGATATTTTCACCAAGGCATTGTCAAAAGACTCATTTGAATTCCTAAGAGATAGGCTTGGCATCATGGATACCTCCAGAAATGAGCTCCGAAAAGACAACTTCAGAAGGACCTAGCTTCAGAAAGGAAACAGCTCTGGAAATGCATCTCCAGAAAGATAGTCTTAGAAAAGCTCCATAACTTTAGTTCTAGAAAGTTAGAAAATCTCTAAAAATTTTAGCTCTGGAAGGGTTAACTCTAGAACTTCAATTTTCAAAAGTTAGAAAAACTATGAAACATTTAGTTCTAGAAGGACAGTCTCGAACATCTCTGGAACCTCGAACAATGTTAAATTCAGGATAGACAACTAAGAGGGGAGGTGAATCAGTTGTCCAAAACTTTCTTGCAATTAACCCCTTAAATCCACTTTCTAATTCAGTAGCATAATAATAAATCAGTCATGGAAACATAATGCATTAAATCAAGAGTAGAAACACATTAATACATAAGACACCAAGATTTTGATGTGGAAAACCTGGTTAAGGGAAAAACCACGGGGTGACTAATCCAAGATTGTATTCTCTGTTAGAAGAATAGAAAGAACAAAATGGCACATGCCAATTAGGGCTCACTGCTTGAGCACACTGCTCACAAGAGACCCACTACCTACAAGAGACACACTGTCTACAGAATAATAAGTATTACATACATGAACTGAAGAATAGCATCTTCACCATGCTTGAGTCAGTTCCATTTAAGCCCAATACTTCTACTCTACCTTTCGCTCTTCTGCTCTCTACTACACTCTCATCTCTACAAGATACTTTTGAAATGACTTTGCAATTCCTTATTTATACAAGACATCGACTTAAGGATAATCATCCAAGTCGGCAAACATTATAGAGCAAATACATAAATACAACATGACTAATTACAAAAAGACTTCACGCGGATCAACACAGTGTCGGCCATATAGATCTGAGACTTCAATCTTCTTATAGGAATACGCCAATCTTCACAGAACATCATCAAGATCATCTGCAGGATGTATAACTCATCCGGTCAGCTTGACTTGGGAAGAACACCATCAACCAGAAGTAATTATTCAATTACGAGCTCAATCTTCAATGTGGACCACCAACACGAACTAGACACAATCCAAAGACCTCCACAAGCTTGCTTGAATCACCAAGAACATCCACACTACTTCTGCTTACTGAAAACATTCTCTCCTTCATCTGAAACCTCAAGAACATAGTCTTTCATCACTGTCATATTAGAAAAGATGCTTGCGGACCTCTAGACCATGAACCAATTGAGTTGTCAATTTACATTGACTTCCTAAACACTCCCCCAAATCTGCAGAACAAGATATTGCATTTCCGGAGCTCACCGGACCTATCTATGTCACTTTGTCACCTCTAAACATCTGCTAGAACCAATTTTACTTGAGTGGCCATAACTTCTTCAGATCTTTATACGGACCTTTGAAATCTTTACTGGATCATCTTAAGACACATATCTACAAACCCTTTGAAGTGCATCCTCTTATATTCATCTTAGCTGGGAACTTTACCTCACTGTCTTCACTGTTCTTCTTTGTTCCTGATGGGACTAATTTTCTCAATATCCTCAGCATACAGCTCATCCAATCATTATCATCAATGCAACAAGAGTATGTTGACATCAATGACAACACTAGTTAGGCCCATACTTGCAACAATGTCCCCCTTTGTCATTGATGGCAACATATCATGTGAAAAATTATTTTAACCATCAAGACAAGAACTTCTTCTTACTGACTCAACTTCCCCTATCAATAACAACCATTCACATGTCTTCTCTTCTTTTACTACTCCCCCTTTGATCAGGAACCACTTGTTTTTCACATGTCTTCTCTCCCCCTTTGACATCAATGGCAAAGGGCACATACTTGCATCACTTTCAGAATCATACCAGGTGCTCCCCCTGAGTGGCAGCTTCCCAAACATCAATCTGGATCACAAGATATGATTGTGAGATCTACCAGACTGATGCACATCAGTGCACCTTAATTCAGAACCGGAGGGGTAATAACCCCTAACTTCTCCCTGAGATACTCAAAAGAGTCCTTGGGTAGAGGTTTAGTAAAGATATCTGCAATCTGATCTTTGGAAGGTACAAACTCTAATCTGACTTCATTCTTGTTCACTTGCTCTCTCAAAAAGTGAAACTTGATGGATATATATTTAGTCTTTGAATGCAACACCAGATTCTTTGATATGTTTATTGCACTTGAATTATCACAGAAGATTGTGATAGGTTCCTTATACTCCACTCTGATGTCTCTTAACATTTGCTTCATCCACAATACTTGAGTGCAACTACCTGCTACTGCAATATATTCTGCTCCTGCAGTGGACAAAGATATTGCCTCTTGTTTCTTGCTCAGGCAAGAAACCAATCTCTTCCCTAAAAAGAATGCTCCACCATTGGTACTCTTCCGGTCATCCACATCTCCTACCCAATCTGCATCAGTATATGCATGAAGAGAGAAATTATGGTCTCTAGGATACCACAAACCATACTGAACTGCCCCTTTTAGATATCTAAAAATCCTCTTGATTGCCATGACATGAGATTATCTAGGATCAGCTTGGAATCTAGCAACAAGACCAACAACATTCATAATGTTGGGTCTAGTTTGAGTGAGATACAACAATCCTCCAATCATTGACCTGTACTTTTTCTGATCATCCTTAGGAGAGTCATCATCTTTTCTCAACTTACACCTAGTTGCCATGGGAGTACTCATTGGCTTTGAGTCTTCCGTCCCAAATTTCTTCAAAAATTCTTTCACATATTTGGTCTGAGAAATGAAGATTCCTTTCTTTGTTTGAATGATTTGCAGACCCAAGAAGAAATTCATTTCCCCAAGCATGGACATCTCAAATTCACTTTTCATTTGATTTGCAAAAGTTTTGCACATACTATCTCTTTGTCCAAAAATGATATCATCAACAAACATTTTAATAATCAAGATATTTTCATGATCAATTTTGAAGTACAAATTACTGTCAGCACTACCTTTGTTGAAACCAATCTTCAAAAAATGCTTATCCAATCTTTCATACCAGGCTCTTGGGGCTTGCTTGAGTCCATACAGTGCTTTCTTCAACTTGCAAACCATATCACCATGATCAGACAATTGAAATCCATCTTGTTGCTCAATGTATACTTCTTCTAAGTCACCATTTAGGAAAGTAGACTTGACATCCATCTGATATACTTTGAAGTCCTTGAAGGCAGCAAAGGCAAGAAATAACCTGACTGCTTCAATTCTGGCCACCAGAGCAAAAGTTTCTTCAAAATCAACTCCTTCTATTTGAGAGTAACCCTTGTAGACCAATCTGGCTTTGTTTCTAACTACACCAATTTCATTCAGTTTGTTCCGGAAGACCCATTTGGTTTCAATCACATTCTTGTTTCTAGGTCTGGGAACAAGATCCCAAGTGTGATTTTTCTCAATTTGCATCAGCTCTTCCTCCATTGCTTTAGTCCAACTTTCATCATTGCAAACTTCATTTACTGTCTTAGGTTCAATCTTTGAAATCAGACAATACTCTTCTGAATCTTGAGCAATTCTTCTTCTTGTTTGTACACCTTTGCTTTTATCACCTATGATCTGATCTTCACAGTGATTCAGTCTTACATACCTGGGAACTTTGGGAGTTTCTTGCACTTCTAATTCTTGAACTGGCTCATTCAAACTTATCTCTTCTTCATGATTTACCGGATCAGTTTGAATCTAAATTTCAGAGGGAGCTTGGACTTCTTGAACAAAAACATCATTTTGATCATCTTCATCATATTCATAAAACCTTGAGGGTTTTTCAATACCTTCATCAACCTTTACATTTGTACTTTCCACAATCTTCCTTAGTCTCTTGTTACAACACCGGTATGCTTTGCTTTGATTAGAATAACCCAAGAATATTCCTTCATCACCTCTAGCATCAAATTTTCCTAGATCTTCTTCTCTTTTAATGTAACATTTGCTACCAAAGACTTTGAAATACCTCACAGTGGGAGTGATGCAAAACCAAAGTTCATAAGGAGTCTTACCGGTATTGTTTCTGGTTTATACTCGATTGAGAGGATAGACTGTAATGCTTACAGCTTCTCTCCAATAGATTTGAGGAACATTTGCTTCCATCATCATGGTTCTAGATGCTTCTTGGATGGTGTGGTTCTTTCTCTCCACTACTCCATTCTGCTGTGGAGTCCTAGGAGCAGACAACTGTCTCTTTATTCCATGTTTCTCACAGAATTCTATGAACTCATCAGATGTGAATTCTCCACCTCTGTCAAACCTCAGACATTTTAATTTTAATCCGGTTTCATTATCTACCATAGCCTTGAATATTTTGAATTTCTCAATAGCTTATGATTTCTCTTTCAGAAAAGTTACCCACATCATCTGGGAGTAGTAATCAATTAATAGCATGAATTATCTATCACCTTGCACACTTTTGATTCTTGCCAGACCACATAAATTAGTATGAACTAAGTCCAATAATCTGGTAGAAGACTGTTCCTTACTTTTGAATGTGACTCTGCTCTGCTTTCCCAACTGACATTCTTTGCACAAGCTATTAGTAGGTTTCACAAGTCTTGGAAGATCTCTTACAACCTGAGTGTTGCTTATCTTGATGATATTATCAAAATTCACATGACACATTCTCCTATGCCACAACCAACTCTAATCAATTTGAACAAATAAGCAACTTTTACTAGTACCAACCAAGTGGAAGATATTACCTTTAGTTTGAGTACCGAATGCAATCTCTATTTCGAAACTTTCAAAGATCTTGCATTTTCTATTTTTGAATCAGAGATCATAGCCTTTGTCCACCAAATGTCCAACACTGAGAAGATTGTGCTTTAGGCCTTCAACATACAGTACATTACTGGTTTTGTTCTTTCCATCAAAAGAAATAGTTCCTCTACCTCTGATTCTACCAACAGAATTATCACCAAATTTTACTACTCCTCCTTCATACCTTTCCAAATCTATGAACTTATTTTTGTCACCTGTCATATGGTGGGAGCATCCATTGTCAATGACCCAATCATCCTTTTCTTCAACTTGGGCAACCAAAGCTCTTTCTATAATTTTATGATTGATAGATTCAGAGGGCATTAGATCTTCTTCTTTGATGGCAATAAACTCGCAGTCACTTCTAGATTTGTTTCCTATTTCTGATTCATCATCTGTTACTCCTTCATCATCATCTTCATGGACATAGTAACATTTCTTTTGGAACCTTGATCTGTTAGGGTTTGGCCTTGAAAATCTTTCCAGACACCTTGAGGCAAAATGACCAATCTTATTGCAGTTAATGCATTTAAAAGGCAATTTCCCTTCATACTTATTAGATCCTCTTGGCAATCTTTTTGCAATAAGGGCTTCAAGTTGAGTAGCTTCTGCTTCATCTTCTTCTAGGTCTTTTCTTACTTTTTCATACCATGATAGTTTCCTCGAAGAGTTTTCTCCCAGATGAAACCTCTGTTTTCCTTTTATAGAGGCACTAGCTTTGAATGCAGATTCAGTCTTGGGGGGGCATCTCCAAACTCAGTCAATTCAAATGTAGCCAATTTACCAACCAATTGATCTCTTGTGATACCTGAATAGGATCTGAATTCTTCAATGGCAGCAACCTTATATTTGTAAGAATCGGGAAGGGATCTGAGAACTTTGCCAACAATTTCATCTTCATCCAGGACTCCACCAGCACATCTAATGCCACAAACAAGCTCATTTACTCTTGGCATAAATGTAGTGATATTTTCATCTTCTCTCATCTTTAGGTTTTTGAATTTTCCCTTCAAACTCTGTAGCTTGGCGCATTTAACATACTTATCTCCTTCATGCAGAAGTTCCAGTTTTTCCCAAATCTCATGAGTAGTTTTTAGGTCAACAACATTTGTCAGCTCTGAATCAGATAAGGCACGTAGAAGAGCTTCTTTAGTCCGCAGATTTTTTTCAACATCTTTGATTTCATCTACGGAATTTGGACCATTCTGTGGAGGAGTATACTTCTTTGAAGCCATAGTCCAATACTGCATTCCCATACATTACAAGTGACATTCCATGCGACTTTTCCAAAGGGTGAAATTGGTTCCATCAAACCTCAGACTATCCTTCTTGTAGGACAACATCCTGGATCTCCTCAAGCGGTTAAGCTCCTTTTAGAGGAACTTGGCTCTGATACCAATTGTTAGATTTAGGACAGATAATTGAGAGAGGGGGTGAATCAGTTGTCCAAAACTTTCTTGCAATTGACCCCTTAAATCCACTTTCTAATTCAGTAGCATAATAATAAATCAATCATGGAAACATAATGCATTAAATCAAGAGCATAAACACATTAACACATAAGACACCAAGATTTTGATGTGGAAAACCTGGTTAAGGGAAAAACCACGAGGTGACTAACCCAAGATTGTATTCTCTGTTAGAAGAATAGAAAGAAAAAAATGGCACATGCCAATTAGGGCTCACTGCCCGAGCACACTGCTCACAAGAGGCCCACTGCCTACAGGAGACACACTATCTACAGAATAATAAGTATTACATACATGAACTGGAGAATAGCATCTTCACCATGCTTGAGTCAGTTCCATTTAAGCCGAATACTTCTGCTCTGCCTTTCGCTCTTCTGCTCTCTACCGCACTCTCGTCTCTACAAGATGCTTTTGAAATGACTTTGCAATTCCTCATTTATACAAGACATCGACTTAAGGATAATCATCCAAGTCGGCAAACATTACAGAGCAAATACATAAATACAACATGACTAATTACAAAAAGACTTCACACGGATCAACACACTGTCGGCCATACAGATCTGAGACTTCAATCTTCTTATAGGAATACGCCAATCTTCACAGAACATCATCAAGATCATTCGTAGGATGTATAACTCATTCGATCGGCCTGACTTGGGAAGAACACCATCAAGCGGAAGTAATTCTTCAATTACGAGCTCAATCTTCAATGCAGACCACCAACATGAACTGGACACAATCCAAAGACCTCCACAAGATTGCTTGAATCACCAAGAACATCCACACTACTTCTGCTTACTGAAAACATTCTCTCCTTCATTCAGAACCTCAAGAACATAGTCTGTCATCACTGTCATATTAGAAAAGATGCTTGCGGAGCTCCAGACCACGAACCAATTGAGTTGTCAATTCACATTGACTTCCAAAACACTCCCCCAAATCCGTAGAACAAGATATTGCATTTTCGGAGCTCACCGGACCTATCTGTGTCACTTTGTCACCTCTGAACATCTGTCAAAACCGGTTTTACTTGACTAGCCATAAATTCTTCAAATCTTCATGCGGACCTCTGAAATCTTTACTGGATCATCTTAAGACACATATCTACAAACCCTTTGAAGCGCATCCTCTTATATTCATCTTAGTTGGGATCTTTACCTCACAGTCTTCATTGTTCTTCTCTATACCTGATGGGACTAATTTTCTCAATATCCTTAGCATACAGCTCATCTAATCCTTATCATCAATGCAACAGGAGTATGTTGACATCAATGACAACACCAGTTAGGCCCATACTTGCAACAGAATAGGTCTAGGCAGGACAACTCCGGAACGTAGAATAGGTGCAGACAAGTCAACTTCAGAACTTTAGCTCTGCAAAGACAGAACTCTGAAACTTTAGTTCTGAGAAGACAGAAGATCTTTGGAACCACAGTTTTAGAAAGACTGGACAGCTCTGGACAAGAAAGCACCAAAAATGCAGAATGGTAATGAAAACGCAGTGAGACTCAAGATTAAGGGGAGTGTTGGAAATATTAATCTTGAGCGGCCATCCACTGCATTTAATGAAACCGTCAGAAGATATCTGTTGGGATCGTACCCCCTTAGTCGTGTCTAACATCAGTTGTCCCAATTAATGCATTCTAGCAGCAATTAATTTTGGTAGGTCATTTTGAATTGGGCGACAATTTTTTGGAAAGGCAGAGAAAGACAAAACAAAGGAATGAACAAAAGAATGTTTAGAAACACAGACAGTTAGAAGAAGATCGAACCTACAGCACCAAAGGATATTGGACAAAGAGCAGAACTTCGGAACTTCGAAAGGTTGCAGTAGCAACACAGAATATTGCATAAGAAGCAGAAAGCTCTGGAACTCCAGAATTTGAACATTGGACAAAGCTCCAGAAAACATCATAGACCATAACTCCTGAACTTGCACAGAATCAATCTAGTTATCTCTTGAAGCTTCGGAAAAGTGTGTAGTTTATTGTATGAAGGAAATACAGAGCCATAGCTCTGAGTTTTTGTATGTAAACATTTTTTAATGTAATTTTGAATATGAATGCAAAGGAAATTGTTTTGCCTCCTTGTTTTCTTGGTCTACGTCTTCTTCTTTGCCTGCTTTAGTTGGATCTTTTTCTAACAGATTTGTAAAAGTTACGATAACAAACAAATTTTGGGTGAGATATTATATAGTAGGAGAATATAAGCACAGATAGATGACATTTCTTTTTAGTTTATTTAAATTGGTGGATAAAAATCAATTAGCATCGTCCTTTCAATGATCTTAGGAAAGTTTGCTTCTGGAAAGTTCGCTAAATAGGTACAAAATTTCAGAGGTGTATGGACGTTATGGAAGCATAAAAAAGGGTAATAGTTATCAAAAGTATGAACACCGAGATTTTAAACGAAAAAATACAAAATGAACCAAGAAAGAAATAGAAACAAAAAAAAATAGGGCACGCTTGCAGTCACGCAACAATACTTTAGAAATCTCGCCTGCTCAAATCCGTAAAAGAATGTCAATGTCATTTGAAAACAATAGCTATTAGAAATACAAACATCAACATTTAAAACGTGAAATACAAAATGAACCAAAAATGAAATAGAAACAAAGAAAAATGGGGCAGGTGTGTAGTCATGCAACAACACTTTAAAAATGTCGCCTACTCAAATCCATGACATAGTGATTGGATACAGTAAAGGCATGTCCCCATGCTGCTACTTAGCTTATTTTGGCTGGCAGCGACTGCTCAATGTTTTAAGAGATATTTGTGGAGCTCGTGACCCCATGAATATTTTTTTTTGCTTATCTATCTTAATTTGTAGTTTTTATTATATTAAAAAATAAAAATAAGTTATTTTAATTATCTTAATTCCGAAGAAAATTAAAAAAAAGGGGGAGAAGGAAATATATGCAGCCACATGCCATATTTTTCATTATGCAGTGGCTGCGTATTTCTAGCCCCCCTTTTTTTCTACACCTTATTTACAATTCCTAAGCAGTAGGTGCTCCACGAAAATAGGGAAAGATTCTATATTATCCTTTTCCCATAATTTAAATTTCCATGGGACCACTCCAACTGCAAATTTAAGCAGAAAAATAGCTTAAGCAGCAGCTTGGGGACATGAGGTAAGACCTCCACAAAAGAACATCAATGCCATTTGAAAACAAGATATTTGAACCCTCCTTGTTATCTTCAAAAGCCATTTGACACGTCCAAGCCTTGTTTCGACCATACATGCAAAACAAAACCCCACCGTGTATTTCAACATAACGCGTGCTTGCTACCCAAAAAAAACATAGAATTTGTGCACGATGGATGAGGTAGACTAATGCTTTCTGGTGAAAACATTAGTGGGACTCATAATAATTAATCAATAATATTAGAACAGATATAAGATATTGTTTAATTTTTTTGAAGCAGCACTCTTGTCAAACGAGCGTAAGTCTCATCGCCCCGTCTGAACGCAATTCCAATACAAGCTATTTTGTAATTATTTAATTGACCGCAGGAGTGTCTTTTCTACCGACCTTATCATTGCTACCAACCTTATCATTTAGTAGGTAGCATGATATTTAGCGTAGTTAGCCATCACCGTGACAAGAGGCTACTGGAATCTTCTTTTTCTGCCGGCAAATTTTCCGATTACCAACCAAGTATAATTATGCTCTAAAATTTTCCCCCTTTGGAAACACACATGCTTAAAGAGTCGTATTCAGTGGATTTGTATTGAAACGTACCTGCCATTCAAACAACTGTCATTTCGGGGATGACGACTCTTCCCAGCTTTTTCTTATACAACTGTCAAATATTCTGTCCTCTCACATACATACATACATATCATCGCTCTTATGCATATCCTTTTTCTTTTTCTTTCATCCATACTATCCTAGTTCATTCTAGTCATTCTTTCTATCTTAATTCATATTATTTTTAAGATATAATTTTCATTTTATGGATATATATGTATAAACCATGCTGTGATGTTGCATCTTATGTCATACCGATCTTCAAAAGTTGCAGTCATGGCAGTCTTCTACAGTATACCTTTGTGCTTTCCTGCCCCATGCACTTTATGCCCTAATTCATAGTTGGCTTGCTATCACATGTAGCTTGCAACTTAATTGAAATCCTTTTAACTGAAGGGTGAACAATGATAAGGAGACAAACCACGGTGACTATTTCAGGCGGTGTCTTTATTGTTGCCCTCTCTGATCGTAATATCCATGTCAGTTGACCAATTATACACATAGATGAGATGACATACTTGGCTCTAGTCTTGTGGAAACAAAAATGGCCACAAGTTGGATGATCGTCTTCTTGCTAAGACGGATGTACTAAATGATGATCATAAGAACAAAGTAAAGTGGTGTAAACATTTCATTAGTCAAGTAACCTAGAGTTCAAGGGAAAACTTTTGGTTATTTCTTTGGACATTCATGATTCAACCCTCTAAAAGGAAAAAATAAAATAAAATTTGGTCCCTATTTTTGGAGACTTCATGTTCAATAGAAGCATCTTATCTAGCATAAATATTTATAGTAAATACTGGTGAAACTAGACAAATTCCATGAACCACATTTCTAATTTAGGTAGAGGGGAATCAGGGGATGATCTAAGCATCCTCTTAAAGACATGATTTATTTCTAGTTTAGGTAGAGGGGATGATCTAAGCATCCTCCTAAAGACATGATTTAGCTTTGTTTTGAATGCTTATCTATCCTCAGAGATCATTAATTGTAAACTTGTTCCTTTTCATCTAGATACTAAGCACAAAACATAATAATCTAATCCTTAACATGGAGTGACCCTCCACATGAACTTGGTCATAAGAACCTAAATAACCATACTAAGATTATTGACACCACTTCCCCTGAGTGGTTTGCAAACATGTTTTACATTTTTCTTTCTATTTTACCTCGCCACCAAAAAGATACAATACTATTCAAACTTTTAATAACCACTTGAAGAGTCTAGATAAGAGAGAACTAGTAAATTGGAAGAGTTAAGAACAAACTTGACAAAGTGTGATCCTCCCCACCAAGGATAGTTGGTTCCTTTCCACGTAACAAGTTTTTCCTGCACTTTATTAGAAAATGGTTCCGTAGGTGTCTTTCATTCCTACCTTTGAATATAGGAAAATTGAGGTAAGTGGTCACTGTTGCCTTTTCAAACCCCAACTGCCTAGCAAGGAAATTATATTTAGTAGGAGGAATATTAAGGAAATAAACCTTGGACTTTCTCCTGATAACTGTTGACTAGAGGCCTCTTCATAAACATATTTTGTTGGCACACATTATTAAGTTCGTCACATGCCTACACATAAAGCGAAAGGCCATAACTGTTAACTGTTGTAAAATAATTATTTGGCTGAGGTGTCACCGTGTCCCCATGCGAACCATTTTGACTAGACTGTACATGTGGTCGTTTACGGTAGATTACGGTGGATTCTGGATAAGCTTTTCTGTTTCATGCACATCATGGGCCCACTGTGCATGCCTTTATATGAGAATTACTGTGATTGAGGAATTAAAAGGGTCACATCTAAATGCGTTCATTTATGCTGTGGGGTTAAAAGCAAACTTTGTTTTTTCTTTAAATTTTTACTCATTTTGTGGGAGACCCGGCGGCCGTAGTAGGTTCGATCCCATCTGATTCCCATGACCTTGCGGTCTCTTGATTATATTACCTAATCATCATCAAGATGAATTTGTTTTTTAATGCAACTTAGTTTTTATTCCATTTAAAAATGACATTACAAAGATTTTATTCCATTTAAAATTTAGATTACAAAGATTGTTTGGACTATGTCTTAAATTTTAATATAAAATAATGATATAATTTTTAATAATTTTTTGTTTTCTTGTATAAATAATTTTGTACAAACATAAAAGAGGTAATTAATCTTCATAATAGTCATAAATTCTTTAAATGTTAAGGAGATAAATTCTTTAAATTGTAAGGAGATAATAATTTGTACAAATAATTAACTTTTAATGTTAAGAGATAATAACTTGTACAAACAAGAGCTCTCAAAGCGCTTAAGGGAATAAATAAGTTTATGAAAATTTGCAATTGATATAGTTTTATAATTTTTTATGTGTATATAGCTATATGTTTTGTGTGTTGGTGACTTTGATGTCATTAAAAGGTACATTATAAATTTAAGAATCAAGATAATAAGATTAAAACTTGTGTATTTTATTTGAAAGTTATTATGATTTTTGAAACTTGATAAAATTATAGGAAGCTTCCTACCAAATTTCTAACCAATCCTTGCAAGATTCAACTTTGGTTTGACATGTGGCAATACCTTAATGGTTGCAACAAGTTGTAGATGACATGACCTTCAATGTTTTATTTCATAGATCTATTGATACACTTAGTGCTTAACCTAATTTAAATACCATGAGTTTATTAACTATTACAAAAAATCTCAAGTTTTACTAAACATGGACATTGAGAGGTAAAAAGTTATTTAGATCTATTTGGTTTCTATTTTTAATGGAATAAAATGCACTTAGAGTTAAAACTAGTGTATATAACTGAAATTTGTCATTCGTTTATCCTTTATGCAACTACTATTTGGGTAGTATTGAAAGTCATCACAATTTCGTTCTTAGTTGTTATATTTTGTGAAATCAATAATTGTAGTCCTTTTGTGCAATATGTACTTTATATGTTTTAAAGTACACAAGAGATAACACAACAATTGTTAAATTCAAAGATAATTGTAATTTGTCAGTTGAAGCTACAATGTTCATTTGATTGTTAAGAAAGGCACTTAGAGCCCACTTTTGGAGATAACATAGGTAAGTGTTGGCACCAAGTTGAGCTTCAAACATGATTTGAAGGGATGTATCTCCATTGACCTAAAGAACTTGCTATGAGACAGTTGAGTAATGATACAAAGTATGAGATAGTTGAGCAATGATACAAATAGTAGTTTTTCTTAAAGTAATATTTAAACTGTTGGTTCAATCAAAGAAAAATGTTAACATGTCTTTTGATTCATGTCATATTTATGCTTTTTATTTTTGTAAAAAATTATATTAGTTGATAGACAACGAGCTTTACATTCATTCATATAATGACATTATAAATAAAAATGTTATAGTACTATGTGAATACTCCAATAAGAAAATGGATGAATGGTAAGGGAAATAATTGCAATATTTTTGTGGACTATTTATTTGGGCACAATTTGTATGTTTATAAAAATTTCTCAAGTGTCCATATGGAAACATCAAAGGACGCCATAATGCAATAAGGTGAAATCAAACAAACATCCTATGAATATTCATATTAAAAAATCTTTGAGAATAAATATGATGGGATAACTTTTGTTCGATAAGTTTTATCAACATGAGGATAAATAACCTTCAATGAATCATCTCAATAAAAAATATGATATTCCATAAATGACAATGAAATATGAATATCTAATTTATAGAATTTCAAATAGTTTTATGTACATTGAATCAGTCAAACTCATGGATGTAGAAATAATAATTTCATTGCGATTATAGCAATGTGGATATGTGATGTGTATAACAGGATAAGAAGCAATAGGGGAATCTATGCAATGTCTAATGCCCACTGGCAAACTGCATTCATGATTTTGGAAGGTGGTACTCTAGCATCAACGAGTGCTAACTGAGTTGCCTTTTCAAATTTCATTGGTTTAAATAGTTGCATTGAGAAATTGAAAGTAGGAATTAGTTGAGAGAAGAAATAGTTAAAAGGAAAAACCATGAAAATATTAGAAAAAGAAATCCTTTAATATGAAAGGGAGGCAAGATGAAAAAAATCTTACAAATGTCATCTCAAGTGCTTTTGAAAGGCCAGCAAGGCCAGGAACTTGTTGTGTGCCTACATTTGAGAGATCAATACCTTTGGAAGAAGGAGATCTTGAATTAAAGTTGTTTAATTTTAAAGCTAATCAGTGAAATGAAGAGAAAAGATAGGAAATTATGAATCTAATCTCATTAAAGAATTGGACATCCCCAACAATCACTATAGAAAAAGATATATATATATATATATAAAATAAGAAATTATAACTATTTAAAACATTCTAAATGAGGAAATACTTCTATTTTTTTTAAAATCTCAAGCTAATTACAAAAAAACATTGCGTATTGATGAAATATTTTTCATAACAACAAAACAATAGGAATTGATGACTTTTTTCTCGTTCCTGCTGCCAATAATAAGATTAGAAACAGTCAATGATATAAAAGAACATTATCAGCCTAGAACGACACTCAATGATAGGGAACATCAAAGAATAATGAATTAAAGCATTAAATGATAGGGAACAAGAGAGATTAACCAATAAAGACACTCAATGATAGGAAACAACAAACTTTAATGTATTGCAAAGGTATATAAACTATAAAAATTACATTGTAAAAGACATTGGAAGTTACAGATGCCTTGTTTTTTATCTATTCACAATGAATGAAAGTTAGATCCAAATAAATGCATAATGTCCTTACACACAAAAGACATGTGAACTACCATCAACAACTATAATCTATGGCACATGAACAATGACTCATCTGAGATTGAAGTGCAATTGGCATGCATGCATGACAGACAAAAGATTAGTTGCATTGTTAATGGTGGCCAACATAGAACTTGACATTTATGAATTATGGTGTTAAGTCTTTAAGTGAACAACATACATCAACCCATAAAAGCACTCAGTGATAAGAAACAATAGAGATTAACCCATTAGAGGGACATAAAAAATATGAAATGACAGTGTAAAAGATATAGGAACTTTCAAACACATCATTTTTTGCTTCCAACACAATAGATATAAACCCTCTCAACAGACACAGATTTCACCCTCATTAAACAATCTAAGCAAATGAATAAACAACCCAAAAATGACAGTGTAATAGATATAAGAAATTACAAACACCTCCTTTTTTGACAGATTTCACCCTCATCAAACACTCTGAACAAATGAATAAACAATGCAAATAATCCTTTGCTTGATAGCCTTAAAACTTGACACCACAATCCATTAATGGTGACTATACTTCTGTCTATTGACAATAAATGAAAATTAGGGACTAACAAATGCTAAATGTCCTCGTTAAAACACCACACGTTGATAGAAACACTCGATGCGAAGACACAACTATATCAAAGAACATTACAAAGCCATGAAATATTTCCAATAGCAACAAAACATTACCAATTGATGAAATAATTTTATACCAAGACATTTTGCACTTATTTAGACCTAATTTTCATTTCATAGATTGAAGTGCAGTTGGCATGCATGCGTGCAGAGAGAAGATTAGTTCCATTCTTAATCATGGGAAGCAGAGAAGTCGACATTAATGAATTATGGTGTTAAGTCTTTAACTCAACAACAGAGACTAACCCATAAAAGCACTCAAAGATAGGGAAGAGTAGACATTAACCCATAAAATGCAGACATGTACAAAACTATAAAACAACACTGTAAAAGATATAGAAACTTACAAACGCCTCATTTTTCGCTTCCAATACGATAGACATAAACCCTCTCAACAGACACATATTTCACCCTCATCAAAAAATCTAAGCAAATGAATAAACAACACAAAAATGATAGTGTAAAAGATATAAGAATGTACAAACGCCTCCTTTTTCGCTTGCTACAGCTTTTGTTTCATCATAAACATGTATTACCATGATATGCATAGAATAAAAAAGGTTACCCACAAAACACTACTAATAATTGTTTTTGAAATGCCAAGCAAAGTCGTTTATATCCATAACATGTATGTTTGAAATAGATCAATAGCCAATTGTGAAATGACACAGTGTGAACATAAGAAGTTAAAATAAATCATTAGATTAGTCTTGATTAAAGCATCAACATCATTGTCTTGTCATTGATATCATTAACAACAACCATGCTATGCAGGTTCTTTGAGATCTTACTTATTGACATTGTTCTATGTTGCTATGTTGTGCTTCTTGGATCTCGCAACACAAACAATTAGCATTATGCTTTTCACAATGTAGTTGTTACAATATGCTATGAAAGAATGAGAATCAAAATTGTAATACTGTAGGGTAAGCACCTCTGCTAAGCTACAAACATTGGTGTTTCCTTCTATGGCAATTCCTACGATGCAATTATCCATTGCAAGTGTGAATGTTCCTTGTAATTGAAACTTTTGTAACAAGAACATTACTACAAACATGTCTTTCTTGCAATTTTCAAATGGTATTGCAGCTACCTAGGGGAAGCTATTTCATAGTAGTTGTCTGTGTAGATAACAATCCATAGCTCCATCTGGTGTTTGAACAGTGCATTAGAGAAAATGCATGTAGTCAAATTTTGTGTCAGCTGCACATGTTGTGCATTGTGCAACATCGGTGTTTGATGTTTGTGTAAAAAAAACCCTTTGTTTACATGATGTGCAAACTGGTTTGTACAAGGACAAGTGGACATTTTTAGGCCTCAGTGTTCTAGTCATCTGGAATGGTAATGCAGATGTAATTAGTGACAAATTACATCAATGCAATTTCAGAAGTTTTTACAGAAGTTATAAATAGCATCACAATAGTAGGGTACACATGGCAAGTGCTTTGAATCATAAGCCTATACTATTATGTAAGACGTAAATGTCTTAGGTGTTTACTTCCATGCTTAAGGACTTAAGTGGTTCTAGGGAGGCTTTTGTAGATGCATCATTGAGCTCGTCAATGAAGCTGGACGACGTTGTTCGCATTAGACTTGTGCCTTTTGCCCCAGTATGAACAATATTCTTGAACAATATGAGGGGGGTTTTTGCTGATGCTAGCATCAGTTGAAGTGTGTCATAGAGCTTCGCATGGCTGGTGGGGACTATAACCTGTACAATACAGAATTGTTCAAATGGAAAATTCCAAGGAAAATTAGTTTAATAATTCCATAGCACTAAATTAGATTAAAAATTGTATGATCTAAAATACATACATTAATTTAATCAAAAGAAGACTGTTAAAATGTAAATGTTGTTAATGTAGAAAGGCATTCTACAAGAAAGTTAGCTCTATCAAAAACGAGTTTTAAAAAGTCTTTAGAAATTTTAAAAAAGGAAAGTGCTCAAATTCTATAATGCCAACATTAATTGTGCAAAACATCTTACAATAGCTAAATCATCTTGGGAGTCTCCATACTTAACTTGTAGCTCATATTGCATTGGCACTTCATGGTGACCAATAACAAGAGCGCCAAATGTTCCAATAGGATAGTTGTCTAATTGGATGAGTTGTGAGATGATTGTGTCAAGAATTAGTCTGTGTTCCTTATAGACTTTGTCAATGGATTGAATGGTGCTTTGAGGGGTTAATACAAGGGAATAATCAACATCTCCTCTTTCATATTGTGTTTTCTTTCTAATGACAAAATTTGTGATACACACACTTGTATGAGGCAATAACTGTGGCAGAAATGTGTCAATTAGTTTGTTGTTAATGTTTGCAGAGATTGTCATTTGGCCATGGTTGTCAACTAAATCAACATGGACAATTGTTGCTTTTGGTTGTGTTCCAGGATTTCTGGTAACAACAGGGACATAAATGACTAAAATATCACCTTCAAATGCTAAAGCTGATTGTTTTGTGCAAATGTCGAGGATGCTTGATGGCTATACAATTTCTACCTTGAATATGTACATTGCAATTTGAGCAATGACGGAAACTAAGTGGACAATTAAGCATACAGAAAGTCAAGTTATATATGACACAAATGGGATACAACACTTGCCTCTTTTGTTCTTGTTTGTCATCTGACTAGTCCATTTTGTGTTGTGTAGGAAATGTGGTTGGTGTCTTGCAAGTGTTTCTGGCAACATATGGAATGAGATATTTGTGTCAAGAACGGATTAAAACAAAGTGAAAAGAAAACATTAATGAGATCCAATATGGTTTTGAAGTTTTCTTGTGTCAACTGTTAAGCATTTACTTGTTTGTAGATGGTCTGAATGCTATGCCGGAGGTTGGAAAATGTTAAGATATATGTTCCATGAACTAGTAAGACATATGTACCGTGCAACCATCAATTTAAAAAGTTCATATCCACAGAATAAATATTATATGGATTTGCTTCAAGCTAGTTTTGCGATGCAACAATTTTGACTTTGTAATTTGTTTGTAATGAAGAAATATATGGTGTGCAAAGATTTAGTAATATTTTGCATAATAACATACCTGTTTCAAAATAGGTGTCTAGTCATTTGCAACAACATAATCATGTGAGAAATTTCTAAGAGTATGATTGGTAGTGCTCTCTCGCAACAATAGCCAAAGCTGAAATCTGCATAGATAGAAAACACAAGCAGTGACATAGGGAGCTTATAGCGACTATAGTAGACAATATAAACAACAAATTGGATAGTACTCAACAGAAGTTATAGAATCAATTTAAAAAGTTCATATCCATAAATTAAATATTATCTAGATCTGCTTGAAGTTAGTTCTGCAATTCATAACAATCTTGACTTTGTAATTTGTTTGTAATGAAGAAATATATAATGTGCAAAGGTTTAGTAATATTATGCATGATAAAATACCTGTTTCAGAACAGGTATATAGTCATTTGCAATAGCATAATCATGTGAGAAGTTTACAAGAGCATGATTGGTAGTCCTCACCAGGAACAATAGCAAAGCTAAGATGTGCATAAGTAGAGCAATGGAAAAATAAGTATATGGTTAGAGGCATGATCAACATAAAAAATAATTAATCCAACAATTCTTTTATACTTACACAAATTACACATCAATTTCTTGTAGCAGCGAGAAGCAATGATAATAGCACGGTGCAAAGAGAATGTTGATAGTAAACAATTGCACTTGGAAAATTGTATACTATGTTCTCCAAATGACTGTATAATAGCATTTAAGCTGGTGTGAATACATGGCA
Source organism: Cunninghamia lanceolata (assembly GCA_027924645.1). Lineage (NCBI taxonomy): Eukaryota > Viridiplantae > Streptophyta > Pinopsida > Cupressales > Cupressaceae > Cunninghamia > Cunninghamia lanceolata. The sequence goes on from BSBN01001285.1 coordinate 3,216,097, forward strand.
ACATGTGCGAATAGATTAGAATTCTATTCCCTAGGACTAGAATTGAAGGGATATTGCAAAGTGGTCTAACCAATATGTATCTAGTATTGTGAGCTTGACAGTAGCAATTTCGATGTTATGTATCCAAAAGTGGTCCAACAGACTGCTTGCATGTGTTGTTGTCTTGTCAACAATCAGTGATAGTTTGTGTTGTTGCATAAATTCAAGAAGAAGTGCTTTTGTTCTTGTCGATTGTAACATGTCAATGTTGAAGTCTCCAGCAATAATCAATTTCGAATTAGGCAGCAATGAGGTAACAACGATTTGTATTAAATTAAATAGATCATGAATGGGTGCGTTTGGTGTCAAGTACAAATTTATGATGCGTAGAGTAATGTGCACATGCAATATGTCAATGGTTATTGATTCTAGATATTTTGTCAAAAAACTATGAAAGTTTTGCACTAGAACTGTTTTCTTCTAGCATGTTAATAGGCCATGAATACCTGTTGCAGTATAGCAATTGGATGTTTTGTCAAGGAAGCTAATGTGGTCAAGCACATTGTGTTTGGTTTCTTGGAAGCAAAGGATAGTTGCTTGGAGCATATCATCGTCATGGGCTATTTCTTGTGCGTGCAATGCAAAGCTACGTGTATTCAAAGAGCATATGGTAAAATGACTTGGAGAGACAGACAAAAGGCTATGTTGTACTTTCCACTATGCTGAGGTCATAAGGCATTGTATTTCACCATTTACTTTTTCTGAGACTTTGAAGTTTTGTTCTTGTAGTTTATGCATGAGATACAGTGACTCGATGTTTCTTACACGTGACAAGGCAGTGTACACAAGACCATGCTGATAGACCTTACATGCCTCAAAAGAAACTGCATCCATTGTGAGACCTTGTGCTCTATGAATAGTTCGTGATCATGCAAGTTATAGAGGAAATTGTGCTCGAGTAACTATTTTTGTAGCTATCTTGACTTTTCTAATGATTCTTGTTATAGGTGTCCAAGAAGGCATAATACAATTTCTGTATAGACTTTGCATTCTTTGTTGATGCAATTTGCCAATAGTGGGACCATTGAATTCTATCCAAACAATGTCTTCTTGCTTAGTTGTATGCAATTTGAAGATGCCATCTGCACCATTCACCAGTCCATCTTGTGTATCAATGTTGCCAGCAATCAATTCAACCAAAATGTCTTGTTTGAGCATAATTGTGCTAGGAAATGATGATTTCTCAGGTTGAAGTTGAATGCTATCAATCGTTGTCCTATTTATCAATCGCTTGTAAAACATAAGCTTTGTTGGTAAGTAGTCTCACATTTTTTTGTTGTGCATGTCGACTGCTGTATTTCTATGAAACAAGTATGGAAATCATGGATCATTTGGAGGTGTCTTATAGCACATTGCATTCAAGTAGCAAATGTCTTGATTGGTTTGTTGACCAATCCTAGCACGATTAAGTATGGAAATGAAATGTTGATTTGTTTGTTTAATTACACTATGCAATTTGAAGCACTTGACATTATCGATCCAAAAGGTATATGGCATTTTCTCCTTATCTATTATTGGTTCTTCAAATATCCAAGTATCACACATAGGCTATGCTTGGTAGAAATCATCACAAAATATGATATCTATGTTTCCAAAAGGTGTTGTTGGTGTGTGCTTGATTTGACGAAGTCTTCTGTCAATGTTGTAAAGTATTTTTGAACCAATCAATGACACTTCATCAATAAGAAGAATTTGCAAAATTGATCTAATTTTTTGCTTAAGGCATCAGCTGTGTTTGAATCCAGAGGTAACATTTTTGAAGAATTGCATGGCAATTGGAAGATTGAATGTGCAGTAATACCACCTGCATTGAATGCAACTTTTCCTATTAAAGAAACAATAATGCCTTTAGGCTTGAGTGGATCACTGTCTAGTTGTTTATCATAGAATCGAATCATTGCTTAGAAAATTATTTTTGCTATGAAGGTTTTGCCTGTGCCAGCTCCACTTGTCAAGAACAAGTACAATGGTTTTTTCGGAGCAAGTCTTTTTGTCATTAGTATGTCCTTTACTATTGATTGTTGTTCTTTGTTCAATTGTCTTCGTAGATTGTAGTATTCTTCATTGCTTAGTAGAAATGGATGTGCAATCTCTGAGAATAGTTTTTTACAGATAGAATCCTTGAGCTTTATATTCTTCATATGGTACAAGTCACTTATGATGTCATACTTTTCCATACCATTCTCCTGTTTGCCTCTATCGATTTCATCTGTAATGTCTATGCTGGGTAGTTATCATTTTTAGCTTTTGTGGAGGCTTCATCAATGTTGACCCATTTAGAAACAATTTGTGTGGTGAACATCTTTTTGATATTTGCAAATTTTTGTGCTTTGTTTGCATTGAATGTTGCACTCCATGTTTCATAATTGGTTAACAAGGTTTGCTCACTAGATTTAAAAGACACATACAACATAAGTTTTTCTCTACAATAATTCTCAGGGTCAATGTGCGGATTGTATCTTACATAGCGTATGATCTATGGAGTTGCTCTTTTTTGTAGTTTTCTGAAGTTGCCAGAGTAAAAAGTGACATATTCTGCTAGTGACAAGTTGTCAAGAGATTTTGGACGCTGTGTGTATTTTTCAATTATAGATGCACACATGATGTTTTCAGAATCATCTTGCTCTTTTGCCAATAGCTTAGGGATTTTTAACATGTAAACTCTGCTTTCTAATGGTGCAGTATTGATGAAAATAGTTTTCCTTGAGCATTTACGCAATGGCAATGAGAGAATGATATGAACATCTTGATGACTAGACATTTGTTGATAGTTAAGCAATGCGTTGCTAAGTTTCTATATAAATTGCACCTTTCCGTCATAAGCAAGTGTGCATTATTGCCGCAATTTCTGAAATGCAAGAGACAATATTCTATCTTGTTTCGTCATATATGAGCTACAGTAAGATGTAGCAGCATATGCATCTAAAATAAATTGCGTATCTGTATTTGCATACCATAGTTTGGGTACTTTTTTGCAAAGGCATTTATCCAAATGTTAGATGGGTTTCTTTTCAACATGACAATTTTGCATGGCAATGTTGATGGAAGCATTGTAATGTAGTTGATTTCATCCATTTCTAATTCATGCAAGAAACTTTGAAATGAAAGTTCCTTTGTATAATCTTTGTTTTCCAATTGCTTAAAAAAAGTTTTTGCTCTCTCCTTGATTGTAGCATCAGGCACTGGAAGCGGTTCTAAAATTGTTATTTTGCTCATTGGAGGCAAGGGGAAACTAAATCTGCAACTTGAGTTTTTGTATTTCTTGCAACTCTTTGTATGATGATGTGTTTGCATTTTGGCAAGGTTTGTATCAAGTAGCAATGAGTCACATGAAATATACTTTTCCACAAAGCTTTCTATTTCAGTATTTAAGCAATTTTCATATATAGGTACATCTTTTATCCATAGCAAAAAGTGAACATGCTCATTGCCTCAATTTTGGAATTCTGTAACAAAAGAATAGTCCGTGACTTGGCTAAAGAGCTCATGGTTTTTTAGCATCATTTTCTAAAATGTGTTGACCCTATGGTTGAAATAACGACTGCAAAGTACTAGATTCTTTCTGATTTCAAAGTCCAAGTCCCTATCTTCTATAGTTTCATTAGACTTGGATTGTTGTGAAATAGATATTTGGTGCAAATCTTTGCACAATGGCTCCCAGAAATGCTCAGCACTTGTTAATGTTACAAAAAAAAGTTGGAGGTCCCAATTGTCTTATCATTGCAAATATGTTTTTTTAGTGTTTTCTAGATAATCTGGTGAGGTCTGAATGCTTTTTAATGTTCTATAGCCCAATGGAGATCTTAATATTTTTTTGAGCTTTGCTGGATTGCACACATCTTTTGCAAGCAATTTTTCACCTTTCAATTCAGTTTTCCGTATGCAAATCCATGCTAGTGAGGATACTTGGTGAATAATAATTTTACTAGATTTAAAAAATATATTTGTTATGTGTGTTGCAAAGTCATTGTCTTTATGCATAAGCTCCCATCTTGCTATTTTTTGGTACGTCAAATTTTTAGTAACGTCACTTGGTCAAGCCGAACCATAAAAAAAAGTCAGGAAGTTCATCTCCTCTTCATACATGTCCTAGAAAATACCAAGAGGTTTAAACCCTTCTGATGGTGCAATTTCAATGATCATTGTGTCAAGGTCTTTGATTGACTATGTTTCATTAAACCAATGTATAATTGATTCAGTTATCGGTTCTTCATCATCTTCAAATGTGTCATCTTGCATACTTGGTTCTGTTTCAAAATCTATTTGCATTTGTGTTGTCTTCTTTGCCAACAACTCAGGCCACTCTTTATTTATAGAGATGTTCTCTTTTGTGTACAATGGTGTTTTGGATAGTGCAGTTAAAGCATTCATGACTATAGCAGGTCTAACATTTCCTTGTGCATATGCATTATCGTATTCTAGCTTTTGCTTCAATCTAACTACTACTGTTGTGGTTTCATCTAGTTGCCTAGGCAATGCTTGTTGCACTTTATCAAAATCTATAGGAACATTGATGATTGTCCCAAGCAAGCCATATTGTGCTCGTCTATCTCCTAATTGCCTGATCTGTGCAAAAGCTATGCGCAAAGACACAAGACTTTCCTCTAGAGTAGTCAAAGAGTGAACAACATCTATTCGTGCATTTCATCTTATTCTTGAAGGCGTGGAAAAATATGGGATCTTACCATCTAATGTGACTTTATACATTGTTTGCAAATGGGCTATCCTATTGCTATATTTTTTCATCCATCTAAATACAAAGAAAGGACAAAGATTTTACAAGTGCAACATCAACTTTATGAATGTTGTGATGGAAATGAAGCATGTCACAAAGAGAGCATGGTTGAGTGGGTGTGTCGTTTATCGTTTGCAAGTATGAGTTAATAGATTTTTGAATTGTATAGTTTTTTGTACATATGCGTATTGCTTTTGTTGGTTGATAAGTAGCGTTTGTCTTCTAGACCATAGAATATGTATATGGCCTATGTTTCAATTTTGGCAAACATAAAGCATAAGCCTTTTGTGCACTCCTCATTTGTTTTTCAAAGAACATAATGATTGTTGTTGCGTTGGATTTTGGCTAGGATCGTAAAATTGAATTTTACTTTGCATATGAAAATCGTAATGTGTTTGTGTACTGTGCATTTGTTTTTTTAAACAATGTAATGATTGTTGACACATTAGATTTGGGGTAGCCTTGTAGGACTGAATAATTCTTGCGAGATTGGTAGTGGGTAGGACATAATTGGATGCTGCAGTCTATGGGACACTTGCACATTGTAGATTTTTGCTTTTAGAGAGTGGGTGTGTGCAAGAAGTTGAGTCCACTTTTTGGCCAAAAAGTGGAAGTGTTTTCCTTGATTTTCAAAATTTGTCACATTTGACCTAAAAATTTGAAGCACTTAAAGATGGAATCTTGAAAAAAGTCAGTAAATATGAAATGTAGTACTCGGAGTCTAGTTTCCAAATATGTAATTTTTTTAATACCCAGATGATACAAATTGATTTTCAATAGGCATTTCTAAAAACCACTGTTTAAAAGTCACTTTTGTTTTGCTATACCATGCATGTGTACATCATCCATATTTTGACCTAAAAAATTATATTTTTCTAAATCCTTTTGGGAAAAGATTTGTAACTCACTAAAGCACGTTTTCCATATCTTTTTGAAATTTTTTATTGAATATTTTTTTGTTAAATTTTTATTGGCCAAATTTGGTGTTTTAAAAAATCATGTATGTCATGCATAAGATGACCTAAACATTTTTTGAATTTTTTTTAAATTGAAAAGAATTGTCTAAAGTACGTTTTCGTACAATTTTTTTTAATTTTTTTTAATAAAAAGTTATTAAAATACTAAAAACCTTGATAATTCAAGTTTATGGACCTGTTTCATCAGAAATTAAATGAATTTTGATTTTGTTATTGGACCTGTTTCATGACAACAGAGAGGGGGGTGAATCAGTTATCACTCAATTTAAACTTTTCTACTGTTATTCTTCTTTCACAACTTAAAATTAAATCAATGATATAAACATTTCAGCATTAAACAACATATGAGTAGAAACATGAATGACACATTCGACACCAAGATTTTTGACGTGGAAACCCAGTTAAGGGAAAAACCATGGTGGGGGTTAACCCACAAAAAATAATACCATGTTAAAAGTATTTTACAAGTGGTAATGCACATGCATTCGGGCTCACTGCTCAAATGGAGGCTCACTGCCTCTGGAAATATTACATTAAAATAATAGAGATCTAAACTGATTAATAGCATTTGCCTATGCAAGAGTTTTAGTTCCAGTTAAGTACAAAAACTAATCTTACACATTTCATCTTTTGCTCTGCTCTTCTTACTGTTCTGCCTTCATTCGCGCTTTGGTTTTCTGCTCTTCTCACATACACCTTCTTTGTATTTTCCACACACACTAAATCATCCAATTTCATCAGCTATATATATCCGCAACATGATCTACAATCATTCTATTAGTCGGCTTCATCAACACTTAAAACTTTTATGAATGTTCTGCTCTGTCGGCTAAATCTATGCAAAACTTGAGGTGTGGACCAAAACTTGCTCTTGGAAATCATCACTCATGTCGGCCACTATCACTAATCATCACCATTTGTCCAACAAACAACTTCCATAATCTGGAATCAAGATCTTTTGCAAGGTCAGCTTGTTCTTCTTCTATCTGCTTTGACAAACTAGAACTCGGTACTCAGAGGCTAATATCTTTTGAATCCTTCATCACTGGAGGACAAAAATCTAGATTTAGACTATCTTGACAATGCATATAACTCCCCTAGATCCACAGCTAATCATGACTTTTCACCGGAGAGATCCGGACCAAAATACCAGACCCTGTCACCTGTTATGTTCCTAACTGCCCAATCTTAGACACATTCTGAATCTGACTTCTGGTGTGAACAGATTGTGTTATGTGGATGATTAGGATGATCTTAGTTGCCATCAATGACAACATCTATCATGCCTACTAGTGTCTCGTGCCAACAATCTCCCCCTTTGGCATTGATGACAACACAGTTTAGTGAAAAATGACTAAGTGTCTTGTGCAACTCCCCCTTTGTCTATACATTCATGCACTTCACTTATTCCATTGCTCCCCCTTTGTTGAATATGTCATTTTTCACTACCCTTCACTCCCCCTTTGACATCAATGGCAAAGGGTGGGGTTCGCAAGCCAAAATCTCCAAAACCTCTATGTATAAAGCCGCATATGTACAAGTAATCATTAAGTTCTACTTACATGAACTTGAGAATGTCTGCAAAGCTGGTTTTTATTTGCACAAGTTCGGAGGCCCAAGTGCTATTCATTCCATCCAAAATTGAGATGTGCCCACTCAACAGAAATGAATATGCTTCTACCTTTGATAGATCTGATGGATCACTGGTTTGAGCTGCAATTTGAGCTTCAGATAGGGCATTATAAATTGTCTCTAACTTAGGGGCAATCAATCCCCAGAGCTCACACATCCTCCTCATAATGTTACTCTTTTCTTTAACAAGCCTCTTTATCTCATCTGTCAGGCTGATTACTTGACATTCTTGACTTATAGGGAAAACTGTTAGAGGATCAAAATTTTGAGAGAGATTTGACAGTTTCTGTTCTTGCTCCTTTATCTTTTTCTCAATATCCTCATTAACTTTGGGCCATGATAGACAAAATTTGTACATATCACTTCCATCATTTAGAGCATTTTGAAAACTCTTTATGCTAATGCCAAGTATTCTTCTATCATTTCCTATAAGGTTCTTTATTTCACAAAATTTCTTATCCAGGAATTCTTTCTGAACTTTTGCCTCTGTAGACTTCTCAAAGGACTCAAAATGAATATTTACAGAACTTACAAGAATTTTCAGATGTTCGGAGGGGCAAATAGATGGATTCTTCTAGTAGGTAGGCATGATGAGGAGCCTATCAGCAAGAAAAGTGCTATCAGCTACTTTAGATCCTACTTCGCCGATACGCCGATGACTTTTGTCTTCAGTGTGACTCTACACTATCGGCAAGAAACATTTTGTTAATTCTGATACATGATCACTTTCTCTCTTCACTGTGGAACACTTACCAACTTAAGCCGATGCACCGATGGACCAACCACTCTTCAGTGTGACTTCAACCTTCGGCGAACTTCCTTTTTGTGTCTCTGATACGTTAGTCACTTCGATCGCTCATTGGCCAGATGAATGCTATTGGCCAAACCTTAAGATCTCTTGCCGCTAGCCAATTTCTCCCGATGGATCTCCGATGGTATCAATTATCTATTATCATCCTGATGTAACTACGACAAATTAGCATTTGTCGTCACGGTTTCGGCAAGACATACGCCTATCGGTGGAGCCAAAAATTATCAACCTGATACTCCTATAACATCCTCTCTTTGCTATCGGTTAGAGTCCTTTAGGTCGCCAGAACTTGTCTCTTCATTGGCCCGATCTAACGACACCACTAGTAGTTAGTGACTGTCTTTGGCCACGACTCTGCGACACAGCGATACACCGATAGGGTTGTCAACTCTCACATAGTCTAATCTACACTCTACACCTAGCACATAGAGATGCTAGGGCATGCTACTGTGCACACTCCTTAATATGGAACATCTGCCTAGCCAAACAGGTAAATGAAAGGAAAAACAAATATAAATATGTACAAACTGATGCCATTCCACTGATTTCTTTGGAAATCCACCAGTGGAATGGTTATTGACTCATCTTCAACAATTTAGACTAAACTATTTCAATTGCAGAGAACAGAGAGCTATTATGAACAGTTAGGAAATATTTACGACACAGATCAAACACAGAAGATGATGGACATAAGTTATTATTGCTCAATTGATTTCTAAATCACAATCTTTGAATCTACAGAACCCCCCTCTTGGTTGCTCCTCTGTGCTTTTATTAAGCCAGAGTTGGAAGATCAACAATTGCTCAACAGTTAGGGAAGGCCAACTGCCCTGAATCCCAACCAACTCTTGTTGACCTTTTCAGATTCTATTAGATACAAAATGTGTCCATTATTTGCCAAATGGAATACAAAGACTTCTAGGTTTTTAGAAAACAAAACATCAACAAGATGACATGGCCAAATAGGCCTTATTTCAACATAGTAGATTTTACCATAGTGCCCCTGTACCATACTCCCCAGAAGAAAAATGTCTCAAGTCCTCTTAGAGACCAATTCTTGTACATCTCTACCTTGCTTTAGAATGTCTTCCTCCAACATCCATGTAGCTTCTGAATCTGGAAGCCCTTGCCACTTAACCAGATGTTCAAAGTATGTTTTGTGCCTTGTCTTCCTGGTTTCTTTGCTTTTCGAAATGTACTCCATTTTTGGCAGCTCCCTAGAAGGTAAGTGCTTCAACCAGTCTTCATTTTCCTGGACAGGGTCTTCAACATTCTCCCCTGTATTAGGACTTCTGTACAATGTCAAATTAGCAATGTTGAATATGGGTGAAAGGGCAATATCATAGGAAGCTTAATATTGTAAGCATCTGGACCATACTTCTCCAGAATCTGACAAGGTCCAATCTTCCTCATCATCAGTTTGCTGTGGCCTCCTTTTGGCAACCTATTTTTGTTCAGATGAACCATGACCAAGTTGCCTACCTGATACTGCACATCCCTCTTCCTTTGATCCATTTGAGCCTTTGTCTTCTGACTATTCTGGTGTAAAGTATCTCTGACCTGTTGGTGTATTTCTTTCATTGCTTCTGCAAATGCATCAACATGACCACTCCTTTTCTCCAAACCCTGGACATCTCTCAATTCAAAAATACCCCTGGGGTGACTGCCCTATACAATTTCAAAGGGACTCTGACCTGTGCTCTTGTTTGTCGAGTCATTATAAGCATATTCTGCTTGTGGGAGTATCACATCCCAAATACTGCCATGTTCTTTTGTTAAGCATCGAAGGAGATTGCCCAAAGATCTATTGACCACAGTTTGCCCATCAGTCTGAGGATGATAGGATGAACTGAAAGACAAATTTGTTCCCAATCTTTTCCACAAAGTCCTCCAAAAATGTCCTACAAATTTGCTATCCCTATCAGACATAATGCTCAAGGGTAGCCCATGAATCCTGACAATTTCTTTAAAGAACAAACCTGCAATGTAGCTAGCATCATTAGTCGTCTTGCAAGGAATGAAATGAGCCATCTTGCTGAATCGGTCTACCACTACAAACACACTGTCACAACCTGCCCTTATTTTGGGTAACCCCATCACAAAATCCATACTCAAACATTCCCAAGGCCTGTTGGGTATTGGCAAAGGTTGATACAATCCTGCATTGGTCGAGACTCCTTTTGCTCTTTGGCATACTATGCAACTTTCAACAAATTTTCTAATGTCAGACTACATTCTTGGCCAGAAATAAAATCTCCTTACCAGATCTAAAGTCTTATTCAACCCAAAATGTCCACCCAGTCCTCCACTATGTTTTTCCTTCACAATATTATCCCTCATTGAGCATTTAGGGATACACAACTGACATCCTTTGAACAATAGTCCATTCTGCAATGTAAAATCTAAAAACTCACTATGAAAAGTATTAGCAAATTCATTGCATACCTTGTAGATTTCTCTGAAATCCTGATCTTCTTCATACAATTCCTTGAGTGACTCAACACCCATGCTTTGCAACTGCACTTCTTGGATTGTCAACACCCTCTGCTGAGAGCCTCTGCAACCTTATTGGTTATCCCTTTCTTATGCTTGATGGTGAAGGTGTATGCTTGAAGACTTTCCACCCACTTCATGTGTCTATGGCTGAGCTTTTCCTATCCATTCAAAAAACTGAGAGCATGATTGTCAGTGTACACGATGAATTCTTTGGGAAGCAAATAATGCCTCCACTTTTTCAAGGCTTGTACCAAGGCATATAATTCTAAATCATAAGAGGAGTACTTCCTCTTGGCTTCATTTAACTTTTCACTGAAGAAGGCCACTGGTCTCCCTTCTTGGCTCAACACTGCTCCAATGACCAGCCCACTTGCATCACATTCAATTGTGAAAACCTTATTGAAATCAGGTAACACTAAGACAGGGAATTTAGCAACTTTCTGTTTCAGACTCTCAAAGCTCCTATCTACTTCTCTCGTCCACACAAACTTCACCTTGCAACCACCCTTGATGGTTTCCAACATAGGTGCATAGATGTCACTGTAGTTCTTAATGAATTTCCTATAGAATGTGGCCAAACCATGGAAACTCCTTACCTCCCCTGCTGTCTTAGGTGTGGGCCAATTCAGAATAGCCTCCACCTTTGCAGGATCCATCTTCAGATCACCTTTGGAAATGACAAAACCCAAGTAGATCAACTCTTGTTTCATGAAATCACATTTGTTCAAGTTTATCAACAGCTTCTGGTCTTTCAGCCTCTTCAAGACTATCTCTATATGTTTTAAATTCTCTTCTTTACTTCTACTGAATATCAAAATGTCATCTAGGTATACTACCACAAACTTACCTATGAAATCCTGCAATACTTCATTCATTAGCCTCATGAAAGTGCTAGGAGCATTAGACAGACCAAAAGGAAATACAAGCCATTCATATAACCCTTCATTGGTTTTGAATGCTATTTTCCATTCATCACCTTCTCTTATCCTTATCTGATGGTACCCACTCTTCAAGTCTATCTTAGAGAAATAGGTAGCACCCCCCAAATAGTCCATTAGGTCTTCAATTCTAGGAATAGGAAACTTGTATCTGATGGTTATCCTATTTATTTCCCTGGAATTAGTACACAGTCTCCATTTCCCATCTTTCTTTGGTGCCAAAACAGTGGGGACTGCACATGGACTTAAACTCTTTCTTATTAACCCCTTCTCTAAAAGTTCTTGAACCTGCCTGGCTATCTCCTCATTCTACTGAGGGGTCATCTTATGGGCTGCCTTATTAGGAAGTACAGCTCTCGGTATGAGATCAATCTAATGGCTGATATCTGTAATAGGTGGTAGCAAGTCTGGTATATCTGCTACAATTACTTCCTTATAACTCTCAAGTAGTTCTTTGACCTCCCTAGGTCTTATCTCTCTCATATTTTCTCTTTTCTTCTCCTTAGGTTTCACAACTAGAGCAAAACCTACTCCACCTGATTCTTCTAGTGTTTCAAGGAATTCCTTTTCTCCTACCAGCATTACACTAGATCCTACAGGCTATGGATCCCCTTCTACTAATGACTGTATCCTATAAGTTACACCATCCTTTTGGAATAAGTAAGCATTCTTTTCCCCATCATGATAAGCCTTTCTGTCAAACTGCCATGGTCTGCCGAGCAAAAGATGGCAAGCATCCATTGGAAGGATGTCACACAAAATTTTGTCTCTATACCCCCCAATATTGAATTCTACCCATGCTTGTTCATTGATGACTATATGCTGTCCCTTGTTTAACCAACTGACCCTATATGGACAGCTATGGGGTATCTTTTCTAATTTCAATTTATCTACTGCTTCCAAAGATATAATATTGTCAGTAGAACCAGAGTCAATGATAACTTTACAAACCTTACCTTGGATCTTGCAGTTGACTCTAAACAAAGCTCTTCTTTGTGACAGTTCAGTTTGCATTGGTTCTTTGAGCAGCGTCCTCTTGATCATCATATTTTCTCCCATCTCTAATGTTAAATTCACTTTAGGAGATGTCACACTCCCTGCATCCTCTTGAGTCAATGTGGCTCTTCTGTCATTACCATGAGAAGTTGAGGCCTTCTCTGGACACTTATAAGCCGGGTGCCCTATCTGATTATAGTTATAACATCTCATGTTGGAGAACTTGGATCCTCTACCTGATCCATTTGTCCCACCTCTTTCATTAGGCCTTCTTCCTCAGTAGCCTACTCTGCTACTTGAGTCCCCAACTTGCTCTCCTTGGCTAGACTCACCATTAGGCCTCTGGTTAGGACTTCTTCCTCCAAAACTGCCTCTGCCTCTAAAATTTCTGCCACCTCTTCCTCTACCTTGCTGCTCACCTTTCCTCTTCAGCTTCTCTTCAACTCTTAATGCTACTTGAAAGCATTTTTCCATGGTTTCAGGGGTCAATAAACTTATCTCATCTTGAATATTGAACCTCAGACAATTTAGATACCTTGCTACCTTGGCTTTTTCATCCTCCATGAACCCACAACGAAGAGTGTATTTGTGAAACTCCTTGGTGTAAGTAGCCACATCCATATCTTTTTTCTTAAGGTTTTGCATTTTCCTGTAAATTTGCACCTCATAGTCAGATGGAAGGAACTGGGACTTGATCTTCTGCAGCATTCTTCTCCATGAAGAGATCATACTCTTCCCATTCTTTACCCTCTCTCCTTGGGTGTAATTCCACGATGTAAGGGCATCACCTTTGAGTTTAGTTTTTGCAAACTTAACTCTCTTACTTTTAGGAACTTCTTTGTACTCAAAATAATTGTTTAGGGCCTCAATCCACTCCATGAGTTCATCAGCATTCATCTTCCCACTGAACATGGGGATCTCCATTCGAGCCTCCAAAGAGTCCTTGCCAATAGCCTTAATGGCTTCCAAGAAATGCTTTTGATCAGTCGGTATCTCTACCTCTTCTTGTTCTTGTTCTTCTTCCTCTTTCTCTTCCTCTTCATCTGAACCTTCCTCTAATCCTTTTTCCTATCTTCAGTGCCTTCAATTCTGCTTGGAGTGCTTCCCTGACTCCAGTTTTGATCTTCTCTTCCATCTCCTTAAATTTCTTGACCACTTCGGTGGTCATCCCCTTTGGAGGCATATTGCTAGCCTCTCCTTCGCTCTCCTTTGTTGACATATACCAGACCAACAATAGAACCTTTTATGGCTCTGATACCAATATGATGAGGAGCCTATCAGCAAGAAAAGTGCTATCAGCTACTTTAGATCCTACTTCGCCGATACACCGATGACTTTTGTCTTCGGTGTGACTCTACACTATCAGCAAGAAACATTTTGTTAATTCCGATATACAATCACTTTCTCTCTTCGCTGTGACCCTTATCATCGGCGAACACTTACCAACTTAAGCTGATGCACCGATGGACCAACCACTCTTCGGTGTGACTTCAACCTTCAGCAAACTTCCTTTTTGTGTCTCTGATACGTTAGTCACTCTGATCGCTCATCAGCCAGACAAATGCTATCGACCAAACCTTAAGATCTCTTGTCACTAGCTGATTTCTCCTGATGGATCTCCATCGGTATCAATTATCCCTTATCACCCTGATGTAACTATGACAAATTAGCATTTGCCGTCACGGTTTCGGCAAGACATACGCCTATCGGTGGAGCCAAAAATTATCAACCCAATACTCTGATAACATCCTCTCTTTGCTATCGGCTAGACTCCTTTAGGTCTCCAGAACTTGTCTCTTCGTAGGCCCGATCCAACGACCCCACTAGCAGTTAGTGACTATCTTTGGCCACGACTCTGCGACATGGCGATACACCGATAGGGTTGTCAACTCTCACATAGTCTGATCTACACTCTATGCCTAGCACATAGAGATGTTAGGGCATGCTACTGTGCACATTCCTCAGTCTGGAACATCTGCCCTGCCAAATAGGTAAATGAAAGGAAAAACAAATAGAAATATGTACAAAGTGATACCATTCCATTGATTTGTTTGGAAATCCACCAGTGGAATGGTTATCAACTCATCTTCGACAATTTAGACTAAACTATTTCAATTGCAAAGAACAGAGAGCTATTATGAACAGTTAGAAAATATTTACGACACAGATCAAACACAGAAGATGATGGATAGAAGTTATTATTGCTCAGTTGATTTTTGAATCATAATCTTTGAATCTATAGAACCCCCCTCTCAGTTTCTCCTCTATGCTTTTATTAAGCTAGAGTTGGAAGATCAACAGTTGCTCAACAGTTAGGGAAGGCCAACTGCCCTGAATCCCAACCGACTCCTGTTGACCTTTTCTGAATCTATTAGATACAAAATGTGTCCATTATTTGCCAAATGGAATACAAATACTTCTAGGTTTTTAGAAAACAAAACACGAACAAGATGACATGGCCAAATAGGCCTTATTTCAACATAGTAGATTTTACTATAGTGCCCCTGTACCAAGGCATTAACTTTTCCAAAATTCTAGATGCAAGCCCCAGTAGTTCATTGTCCTCCATGTGGAATTTTAACATCTTTTCTCTGGCCTTTACTTAGGAGAATGATGCTATTTTCATTAGTTGAATTGGAGAGAGAGCATCAGGATTGGCTAGGCCTTGGAGTAGTTCAGATTCATCAAGTTCACTCATCTCTTTTTCAAGAAGAATTTTCACTGCATATGCAGTGTCTCTTGCAGCAATTTCTGAATCATCTTTTTGTTTATCAGTATCTACTTTATGTGTTTCAATATTTGCACCATCTTCTTTTGCTTTATCTTTCTTTGTGTTCTTTGTAGAAGAACTCTTTCCTATTTGTTCATCACTTGCTACCTGATCCGGAGGGCTCTGTGAAGTAGTAATATTATCCTCTTTCTCTGATGTATTAGGTGGATTGGGAGTATCTCCTGCACCAAGTACTTTATCAAACATTTCTGTATTCTCTTGATTTGCTTGTTCTACCTCTGGAACAAAGGCTTCACCCAACTCAGATTGCTGCTCAATAGTGAACATCTCTTCTTCTCCATCCAGAACTTCTTTTGTGACTATGGGAAAATTGTGCTTTCTTAATTCTTTCAAAAGAATCTCTTGAGTTTCTTCAATGATTTCACTTGTTTCTCCAAGCATGAGCTTGTTCATTCTCCTTTTGCTTTTAAAGTCATCTTTGACTTCCTTGAATATCATACCTATTTGATCAGGAGAAATTTGAGAACACAAATTTTTTAACTCATGTTCTCTGATCTCCATGTCCTTGCACTTGGCATTTTATTTTCTCAACTCCAAGATATTTGCCTAACTTTGTGGTAACTCAAAAGTTATCTCAATCAGTGCCTTGTTGTAGATGTTGAGATATCTAACCTTTGCTTCCTCCAACACCCTTTTATCCATATCAGTATATTCATCATAGAATTCAATCATGGGTTTTAGATTACCATCCACAGTGACTGATTTTATCACATCTTCTAGGGAGAGTGTGGGCTTCTCAACATATTCCTCATACTCTTCTGTCTTTTGTGTTTTGCTAGTCCTTTTGCTTCTGCAGGACTTTTCTTTGGTTATCTTTGCAGCTTTTGTTCCAGTGACCTTTAGTTCCTTGATTTCAATGTCAGAGTTTGTATCTACTTCTTCTTCTCTTATGCTTTCATAGGTCTGGGATGCTTTTGTTTTCTTCCTTTTCTCCCATTTTCTAGTTGATTTTGTTTCTGATTTTACAGTTTTGGAAGGAGTAGAGGCAGTAGCAGAGCTTCTAGTAGTTCTTGAAGTGGAAGAGAATTCCGCCGAATCACTTGTTTGTTTCTTATCTTGTTTTTCCTTCTCATCCTTCTCTGTTCTTTCTCTAAATTTCTTCACAGCTTCCTTTGTTAGGCCAAGATTTTTAGCTAACTGCTCAACTTCTTTTCTTACTCTCCTATTGGTTTCAGGTTCTCTGAGCTCAGTATGCAATTTTAAACTCAGCTCCTCATAAGTTCCAAATCTTTCAACCATTGTGTCTTTAGGCTTGCTTAGCAGATGTTGAGCATACATATCTAAGATCCTTTCATCTACTTCATACCCCATGGGCATGATCCAAATAGTTCTAGGTTCCACTACTTCCATTAAACACTGATCAATATCAACCATGAAGCATATTTCATTTTTGTATTTGTCAACAATTGAATTAGGGATTCTTTCCCTTGAGTGCATCATACTCTAAAAATTCTTGAAGTAACCCCATATTGTAGTTTTCTGAGCATTGAAATCACCAATGTTGCGAAGATGATTTTTGATTTGAATGGAAACTAGCTCATCCTTAGTCCAGTGCACACCTTTTACCCCAGGTACCTTATTCATAAAGTAAAAGAATAGACATAGAATCAATGTACCATACTTGAAAGTGTTCTTCTTATCCTTTTTGATCTTGTTTAAATTTTCAATCAGTTGATTCTGTAGTAGTTCACACAAGTCATAATCAACATTTTCCTTTAGCATCTTATATGCAACATATATGGTTGTTCTAGAAATAGAATTTTCTCTGCTTGAGTGGTAAATATTGTACCCAATCACCATGGAGGTGAATTTGACATTTGGTTCTATAATATCATTAATGGCCATTGCCCTTCTGTCGAACTTAGGTCCGATAGCATTAGTTACTATCTGGTTTTTCACAGCTTTCAGCATGGGCAATCCTTTAGTTGAGTTTAAACCAGTTACATTTCTGATAGCATCCCTGGTAATCTTGAATGGTTTTAACAACCAGATAAATTCATCATGCATCCGACTTAAGACGTATCAGACCCATTCACCCTCATCAAATGTTGGAAACCCCATAATCTGAATAAAGTGTTTATCTTGTAGTGCCTTATACTCAGGTTTAAGTTCATGATTTTTCTCCTTGAGTTGTTTCTCAAACAAATCTACATACCTTGAATCTCCAAACTCATCTATATTTGCATGAATGTAAACCCTAATGTCTTCTACATGCAACACACCATACAGAACACTTGAAAAAGCACCTAACGGGTGGACTTGAATTGATTTGTGAGGATGCTTCTTAAATTTGGGTTGAGGCCTTTCAGTAATGTCAATAACATGAGGAGTAGCCATCTCAATAGATTTTAGATTCAAAGCTTTACAGAGAGGTACCTTTTTCTTTCACGGGGTTAAGGTTGATCAATTGCCAATTGAATTTGTTCTCTGCCTCAGTCTCTGGATTTGCAGCTCAAATGCTCTTCTTCTTGTTTACTTTGGATGCAAGGTGATTCAAATGAGTGATCACGTGACCTTTTAAAGCCTAATTTGCCTTTGTAATAAATGCATTGTCCTAATTATATCCAGTTACATTGTTTTGATAGTTCTTCATGTATCACTCCATAAGATTTCATATCAACATCTTTTCTTCTGGAAATCCTTCCAAAGGTTCTAGACCAATTCAGAGTATTTTCTTTTATTGTGCTAGACTCAGGCACCCACTTATTGACTGGGGGAATTTGATGTTCTATGCAGCTCCCCTAACCCAGAGTTTCTGACTTAATTCCAGAAGGAATTGTCAGCACCGAATTCTGATGCGGACCCATTATCATTGTTTACTGTATCTTTTTTTATCCAAATCTTGTTCATTTCACTTCGTATCTCATCCACATCAATTTTCCTTTTTCCTCTGTCTTGTTTCTACTCATCCAGTTTTCTGTTTACCAGACCTTTTCTTCCATTGTTCCTACTTCTGTAGAATCTTGCAATATGACCAGATTTATTACAGTTAATGCATACAACATTTCTTTTCTTATAAGCCTGATTTTCTCTTGATCTACACCGATTACCATATGTCCAAACCCATTGCAAACAAAGCAGTAACAATAGAAAGAATTGCTAGCTCCTCTATTGTTAGCATAATTCATTGTCATATTTCTGCATTCATTTGATATATGACCGTACCTTTTACACTTGAAACATTGACCGGAGAAAGATGGATCATTTTGATTTACTTTTCTTTTGTACTGAGTAGCTCTATGACCAAATTTATTGCAGTTGAAACAATTTCCATTGAATGATGGATATCTTTGAGCATTAGGTTGTCTTACCGGAGGTTTTCTGGTTCTATTTCTCTTATTCCTAGGTTGAGAATTTCTCTGCCCAGATCCGAAGCTTTCACCTTTCTCATACCCAAGATTATGCTTATCAACATCCTTTTTCTGCCCTTCAATGAGTGCTTCAAGTTTAGCTGAGCTTATCTTGAACTTCTCCTTATACTCATTTGCAATTTCTAGGTCATGTCTAAGAGTGATAATCTGTCTCTCAAGTTCTCTTTCATTGTCTCTACTTTCTTGTAGATTAGATTCTAGAAGGCCAGCTATCGCATCCAATCTATAGCCCAGAACTCTTTTTCATATTTTGATTCATCTCTTCTTCATCTTTTTTCCTATCTTCAATTTCCTTGGTTAGTCTCATCACCTCAGTTTCCATCTCATGTTTTAGAATAGTAACTTCTTTAGCTAACTTTTCACATTCCTTTGTCTTCTCATTCAGGGCCTTGTCTTCATAATGTTTTCCCAGTTAAAGAGGTTGCTCCTTTCCTTTTGTATTGGATTTGCTCAAATTTTCTTTTAAAATTTCAATGAAGTCTTCAGCCTTTTTGAGGTTATCTTGCAGTTCTTGAACTTCTGCCTTGAACTGCTCAAGATCATCTAGGACGAGATTAAGTTGCCCTTGAAGGTTAAATTCATCCATTTTGTTGTCTTCCTAGATCTTCCTTAAGCTGTTAAACTTTTTCAAAGGAACTTAGCTCTAATACCAATTGTTGGATTAGGTCTAGATAACTGAGAGGGGGGGTGAATCAGTTGTCACTCAATTTAAACTTTTCTACTGTTATTCTTCTTTCACAACTTAAAATTAAATCAATGATATAAACATTTCAGCATTAAACAACAACATATGAGCAGAAACATGAATGACACATTCGACACCAAGATTTTTGATGTGGAAACTTGGTTAAGGGAAAAACCACGGTGGGGGTTAACCCACAAAAATTAATACCCTGTTAAAAGTATTTTACAAGTGGGAATGCACATGCATTCGGGCTCGCTGCCCAGAGCTCACTGCTCAAATGGAGGCTCACTGCCTATGGAAATATTACAATAAAATAAAAGAGATCTGAACTGATTAATAACATCTGCCTATGCAAGAGTTTTAGTTCCAGTTAAGTACAAAAACTGATCTTACACATTTCATTTTTGCTCTGCTCTTCTTACTGTTCTGCCTTCATTCGCACTTTGGTTTTCTGCTCTTCTCACATACACCTTCTTTGTATTTTCCACACACACTAAATCATCCAATTTCATCAGCTATATATATCTGCAACATGATCTACAATCATTCTATTAGTTAGCTTCATCAACACTTAGAACTTTTATGAATATTCTACTTTGTCGGCTAAATCTATGCAAAACTTGAGGTGAGGACCAAAACTTGCTCTTGGAAATCATCACTCATGTCGGCCACTATCACTAATCATCACCATTTGTCCAACAAATAACTTCCATACATCCAAAATCAAGATCTTCTACAAGGTCAGTCTGTTCTTCTTCTGTTTGCTCTGACAAACTAGAACCCAATATTCAAAGGCTAATATCTTTTGAATCCTTCATCACCGGAGGACAAAAATCTGGATTTAGACTATCCTGACAATGCATATAACTCCTCTAGATCTGTAGCTAATCATGACTTTTCACTGGAGAGATCCGGACCAAAATACAAGACCCTATCACCTGTTCTATTCCTGACTGCCCAAACTTAGACACATTCTGAATCTAACTTCTGGTGTGAATAGATTGTGTTATGCGGACGATTAGGATGATATTAGTTTCCATAATGACAACATCTATCATGCCTAGCAGTGTCTCTTGCCAACAGGGTCCAAAGTTCACGATCCTCATCCAAAACACCTATTAGATACAACACAAATTGAATTTTATAAAAAAATATGTGGTGAATTAGTGTTACCTGGTAATATTAGAATAAGTCAAAGATCTTTTGAAAAATACAAAACATGGTATGTAAAGATTAATAAGCAACAAATATCTTGTTGTTGTAAAACACATGTTCAATTTCATTATTATTATGATGTGTTTCGATATATACGTTGTACTTTACATACTAACATGATTATATATGAATGTGATATTAATATGCTACCTGAAACAATAAAAGAGTTTATATCAAGTTTGTTTTGTGAAAGATCTAATGGGAAATTATTTTATTTAAGTTCATGTATTTCTGGACAATGCACTAGTTGTGGCAATCTTTCTTTCTTAAGAGTTTGTATGCATGAAAGTGTTGAAAATGATTTTGGACAACAATTAGTAGATGTTAAAAGATTTAAGAATGTTGAATATTATTTAAAAGACCGAAAAATTGAAAAGCATTGTGATTTAATTACAGAAAAGGTTAGTGTACATGCATTCATATCAGAGTTTAAGAGTAAGATTGTACCAAAATATGTCAAGCATTCTCAACAAGCTCGATGGCTTGATGGACAGTTTCATGCATGTAGAAACACATTTCTAGTTGTACTATACTATCAGTGGTTGATTTTGCGGAAAACTATACTCTAGCTCCGCAAGAGGAAATCCAATCACAATATTACAACTCAGTGCATGTGGCTATGTTTGTTCATATTGTTTATAGACATGCAGATGATAGCATAGAGGATGATACAAAAGTTTTGAGGGAGTATCATTTCTATTTGAGTGACAACCGGTTACACTCGTCAGAGTTTGTTCAATATTGTTTCAATATATTTTATACAAATTTAACAGAAAGAGGAATCCAGATGATAGAACATCTCATATGGTCAGATAATTGTACGGGAGAGTTCAAGAACGCTCGAATGTTCTATTGGCTAAGTAGGGTTCACAAGGAACATAATGTCCAACATATGTGGATTTTTTTGAAGCTGGATGTATGGTAAAGGAGAACATGATGGAGTTGGCGCGTGTGTTAAAAGAATTCTTGTTAGACAACAATTGAAATTTGAGGATGTAGTAAAATTTAAAGATGCACGTGGGATTGTGGATTGGTGCAATACAAGATTATGTACACCTGGATCAAGCGAGTACTCTACAGTTCACCGATTCTTTTGGTTGGTTGAAGAAGAAAACATTCTACCTAGACTTGATTGTGAGATAATCAGTGGATCTACTAAATGGCATTCATTTAGGAGTTTGAATGCAAGTACATGGACTATCTAGACAAGGGAGCTTGCATGTTTTTGTCAGTTTTGTATTTCAAGAGATTGGGAAACATGTGAGTATATAGAATGGGTTGAAGAGTGGAAGCAAAGACTGTTGACACCTACACAAGCACACGATCAATATGAACCAACAATTGAAGACAATGATCAATTGTTTGCATCAGACAACTATGACCGTGTTTCAGACCTTGTACAAGAAGGTAATTTAATTCAAATTATTTCATTTTATTTCACATCATTACTATTTTGTAGTGCTTTTATTTATTTATATGTGTACATATGAATGCATGTATGTAGATTGGTCAAATTTTATGGACATGTACAAGTTATTGAATCAAAATTTGTTTGCAGGACATGTGTATGCTGTTGTTGCACCTGAGGAGAATGAAGAGGAAATAGAATATTGGTTGGCTCGTTGTGTGGAGACTAAACATAAGTTAACAACACCTCGAGAAGATGATGATGGCTTTCCTTATCCAACAAGTTAGGTGATCCCCTTAAGACATCCCCTTAAGCAAATTTTGATAACAAGTCTTTGATCCCCTTAAGAAAATTTTGAGAACTTCTTTGATCCCCTTAAGCAAACTTTGAGAATTTCTTTGATGATGGCTATGATTATCCAATAGGTTCGGTGGTGGTTGTTGGCACTTGGCTACGAAAATACCTAATAAGGAAGAATGGTTTTCTTGCATTCAAATATTATGAAACACATAAGAAGATTATACACTACTCATATTTGGTGTTGGCAACAAATATAAAACTGGAGAGGTATCGTGGAAAACCTGCAAATAAAGAGCTATGGACAATTTCTATGGAAGAGCATGAGACAATCATCGATGCATTGGAAAAAAGAGAGGATGGAGATGGTACAATGGAATAAGTAAATATAGGTAAATATAGTTAAATAGTTCTATATTATTTTTTTAAATACATTAAATACATGTTTTGATATTTCTTGTGGGTTATTAGTTGAAATTGATTTAAATTGTCCTTTTATATCCTTAGGCCATCATCACAAATTCATCACATACTTTGAAACAAAAACCTGAGAGGATGCAAATTAAACCTATATGTACATGTGTGAGGCACTTGTAAATACAGGTACAAGTTGTGTATATAGATAGTTTTATATAAATTAAAATACATGTCTTGATGATATATTGATATTGCTTGTATTATTTTTATATAGGGTGGCATGAAGACCTGCTACATTCCCCATAAGTTTTGGATTTTCTTGAGATGGCATAGCCACATTTTGTAAACATTATTATGAGTTGGCATATATGTACATACACAATTACATTATTACACATTTCAATGTACACAAATTTGTATACATGTGTATGTACACAATTACACTCTACACTTTTATATATCAAAATTATTATTCTATATGTTTTGTTTGTTAAATGTGCATGTTTTTCTACTTTGAATTTACTTTAAATTTGATTGTATTATTGTTAAATTTGGTTTCCTTGGGCAACTTCACCAAATTTTGAGAACTTAAGACATCCCCTTTAAGACATTGTATTAGGACCCCTTAAGACATTCCATTACAACATAAATTAATATATCAAATTGTTCTAATAAGTCATCCTAAATTACATCAATTATGATTAAATATGAGACATGTAGTTTGAATTCTTTGATCCCCTTAAGAAGTCCTATTAGGACCCCTTAAGACATCATATTACGACATATAAAGTAACATAGACAAGATTTGGATGAAATATAACATAGTGGTTTCTTAAGTTAGTGTTTATAAATGCTTACACATAGACTAGTGATTAACTAACAAGTGTAAAATATATTATTCTACTATCAACAATTGAATTAATATAGTAAGTGAGCACTAGTTTTCCTCATTTGGATATATTTTCCTAGTACAAACTGAAATACACTTCCATGTAAGACAACCATTGGCCTAATTTCTCCATCATATGATTAGATATCAGTTTTGGCCTCATGTTGAAAACCTTATTAGATTTTGGAGTGTCTTTTTGTGAAACACCAACCTCATGTTTACCTCCATCTTGGTGCACCCTATTTCCATCCATTCTTGCTATTAGGGTGAGTGTCATACTTTCAAGCCTATCTAACTTTCCATCAACCATGGCTATCCTAGCCACTTTTGCTTATAATTCCTAAAATATTACTTCTACATCTTCTTCTATTTCCATTCTTTCATATCTCACTCTTCTTATCCAATCCCTTGATTCAACCTTAGGCTCAAAATGTACTAGAATCCTATTTTCATTTGATCTCGTGTTAGACATAAACCAATAAGCTTATAAAATGACAATCTCAAGTTATTCAAACCCAAATTATATCACTCGATTGATAAACCTTTAGGTTAATAACCATAGTGTTGTAACAACAATGGAATCCTAAGCTATCTCTACTCATTCTACTCTCACCATACGTTTCCCCATTATTCTATCAACATATACTAGTTTGGAAGTTGAAACATTTATCTAATGGATGTCCTTTGGCTTTCCACCATCCATGGGAGGTTGGGAGATGTTTATATGATTGATTATCACATTGTTTAGAAGGTTCGTTCTTAACTAAAGCTTTTGTTAATGTTCGTTGAAGGATATTGTATGGAAGTTGGATAAAGTTTTCTCCAATTAGAGGCAGAGCATGCATGAAGGAGTAGCAAGGTGAAGATTGTATGCTCTAATGAACCCAAATTGGGATGGTGTAATGCTTGTAAAACTTCTAATATAGTGACATAAGGCAAGAAATTACACTCTTCCAAGAGTTTTCTTTTCTTTGAGGGTCTCTCTAGCTAGTATGGCAGTGTGTATGTCTCTTTTCATGGTGAGGATTCTTTTTTATGTGTGTTTTCCTTTACTTCTTGCATTTCAAGCATGTTAAATTGGTAATGTATATGTTTCATATGTTTTTCATTGCAATGGAAGGAGTTTGTATGTGTTAAGAAGAGAGGGGGTATATATGTATATTTATAAGAGTTTGAAGCATACAATTCAACTCTTTATAGATCAACCTAGGACATGATAGAGTGTTAAGATCGAGGCAAGGAATGGATGTTTAAACATGGACAAATGATTTGCATGATAAATGAAAATTTATGGGAGACTATGAGGATACAAATGGAATAAGGCCAAAATTCATGAGAATGTGTGTAATGGAGAAAGGTGAAGGCTAGGTGAATGAGCCCAACTTCATACATGATTACACTATTTATTGATATGTAATTGCATTAGGAAATTTTCTCAAGTTGGGCCAAAAACTAAACAAAAATTAGTATGGGTATACAAATTTCAACATTAAATTTTGTCGCCACTTTGAGCTACATGTGAATCCTAAAATGATCATCCATCTCAAAGTATGTAAGAACTCACAAACATGCATGTAGAGTAAATATTCAAACATAAAAGGATATTTAGTTCCATATAAAGCAATGGATCTCTCTTTATCTCATCATGTGTGTTTGTCCTTTGGCATGTGCACTCCACATGGGAACCTATAAAATAAAGAAAAAATGTATAATAGGTAATTTAATGTTGGTAATTGTTCTGAGGAATCATAAAGTGGTAATCTTTCCTTCCAATTTTATTCTTCATTTCATTGCACTTTACAACACAACAAAACATTGGCCTTGTGAAAATGCAATCGGTCAACTCAATTATGTCTCACTTAAACTACAATTTGGATTTGATTAATAGCCACAAGGTCACAAGTTTGAATCTTATGTACAACCCTTAGCTAGCTAAATTTGAGATAGAAGTAAAGAGGTAGTCAACATTTATTTTAATATTTTCTAAGTTATATCTATTATTTAATTTAGGACTTGTGTAAACTATTTTTAAAATTGCTCTTCATAGTGTATAAAATTATGCCACTTTCAATATAATGATAGAAATAAATAAGTAATCACTATTTATTTTAACATATACAAATCGGGGAGAGGGCCCAGTAGTTGAGCTCCCTAACTTCATGCCTCTCAAAATCATACATGGCAATTTTGAATCACTCTAAAATTTTTACAGCAGCTTATTTGGCAAGGCCACATCATCAAATATGATGCCAAATTGAAACACACTTTTTGTTGAGGCGTCAAATGGTTTCCTAAAAAAGGGTGGACCAATGGGTGTGCATTAAGTCACGTTTTGTTGGTGCACTAATGTGGCATCACATGATTCGTTGCTTTTTAAATCTAATGAGCTCACATTTCGTTCAATTATAAATACTTATAGTAACACTACTAACATTAAAGTCACAACTACTAGTGCTAAAGTTTTAAAAATATTGGGCCTTAAATGCACAAATACTATCACACCTATTGGAACATGCTCAACAATTGGGTCCTCTCCCCTATGATATGATATTCAGATATGTTGTGTATATAAATTGATACGTGTATCTAATGTAAAATTGATGGTTATAGATTGAAATTATAGATGAGGGTGTCAAAATTTAATATTCTATGGTTAAAGATAAAAGAAAAAATAAAGTTTCATAAACTTATATCTTTAGAGTTAATAGAAATAATATTGATCTTAAATTCTTTTGTGTGCATAATACATTGTCAAACATTGTTAGATCATTGGAGAATAATTTTTCTCGCACACTAGCATTCTAAAATTACATTCCAAGACTAGCTTGCATTCTAGTAAAATGTTTGTGAATCTATTAAAAAGTTATCCTGTCAATTTTTCTGATATCAAGAATCAAGAAAGTGAAGTAACTCCTTTCATTAGTTCATATATGACACCTTACCATTGTTATTATATTGAATGATTCAATCGAAAAAACATATCCTCTTGGTCCTACTTACTTTCTCTCTATCTTTTCCCTTTATAAAAAACTTTTACAAGTAAAACACATTACTAGTTAAAATAGTGGAAGTCTTTCATATTGACCATTACTTATTTAATATAAAAAATGTGGTACATTTCCATAACCAAAACAACATGATATTAAGATAAAAGTCAACTTCTCTTTTTATCTATACATTAGTTAGCTCATTCTATTAATACAAAATTTTGATAATGTTCATTATTTAATTTCTAAAGGCATGATATATAAGAATTGCCAACAATAATATAAATGAAGTAAAAAATTTCCCATAACCTTGATGAGACATATTACTATAGAATACTTGAAACCACTTTGTGAAAATCTTACTATCTAAAATTCCATTTATAAAGGGCATTGGAAGCTAAGTAGATATAGACAATTATAAGAGGATGTTAAATTGTTTTCTCACTATAAAAACCAATTAGTTTTTGTTACTTTTTATTAGAACCCCAATTTCTATAAATATTTAAATATAAGATATCTAGTATCATTTCTATTTCAATTAAATGTTTATGGACATAAAATACTGAAATGAAATAAAGTCTTGTATCTAGACCATAAAATACTGCAATGAAATAAAGTATGGATGAAACAATATATAAAGTCCATGACAATACAACCCATGTTCAAAATATAAAGTCCATGAACAATATATATATAAAGTCCATGAGAAATAGTATATATGTAGTCCATGGAATAGTCAAATTATATAGCCCATGAAATAACCTAACTCATATTGTCTCTATAATCAAGAGACCTCTTCACACCATGCAAACTACTCAAATGACCCGAATCACTCTGTAGAAGAGAAAGATTTAGATGAAATCAAATGTAAGATGATTAAAAAATGATTTAATGACAATTTAATTTAATTAATTTATCATAACATTAAATTACCGTGTGAGGCTGAGAGGCATGCTCTGGTGCACCTGGACCTGTCTCTACATGCTTTGAATCAATCTACATGTATAAGAGAAATAAAGTTGAAATTAGATGTAAGATGATTTTTAAAATGATTTAATTCAATTTAATTGATAATTTATCATATTTAAATTATTATACCATAAGAGGTTGTTGTGCATCCTCTGTTCTAGGACCTATCTCTATAAACTTAGCTACATGACATGTCTCAAGCTATAAAAGAAAAAGAATTTTTAACACATGTCAACATATATATTCTATTGAAATTTACTTTAAGCTCACAATGTAAATTTTTAATTGCCTTTAAATATAATCTAAAATTTAAATTATACTGTATCAGGCTGCCCATCTCCTCTGTCCTCTTGCTCTACATGTGTTGTAGGTGGAATGCATGAACAAGATGAAACATGTCATTGACAAGCTCCTACAAGGTCATTTATAACTTAGCACATGTGTACAAATTAGGTTAAAACATATATTACACGTAGACATAGATACATTTTTCAACAACCTGAAATGCAGTCAACTCCTGATATAAACTTGGATCATCCAAGTGTGCTGCAATGCCCATCCTCATGGTTGTGTCAACCTACATAGACATATTTTTTTAATATATATTAAATAGTACATGCATGTTTTCAGATATAGTGAATTCAAAATAGAAAAATCTAAGTGTATATATATAGTTTTTTAAAACAATATACATACAAAAGGGTCATGTGAGATGCCCAATGATGGAGGAGCGCTCGAGACACCCTCAGATGGAGGATTCAATGTAGAAGAACCCTGAACCAACATAAATATTTAATGTACATGTTCAAGACTGAATTACAAATTAAAATCAAGTAAATAAAATTATTTAAAATATAAATCATTCAAAATACCCCAAATGGGTGCCCGAGAAGAATAGGTGTTGATGAAAAATTAAATCGATCAATGGTCCCTGTTGCCATCATCTACACCAAACAATTCGATTGTTAAAATATTACAATTTAATTGATCTATATGTTCATTAAAAACACGTGCTTAAAATTGTTATAAATTCAACATGTGTGTAACCTATATATATACCTATGTCGAATGATCAGTGGGATGATCCTCAGCAAATATATAATCAACAAATGATTCACCCATATTATCAAATGCTGCATGTGTAGCTGAAGTGGGTGCAACTACCTGATAAGGTCCATAACACAAATGATTGCAGCTCGTACATGTATGAGGCATCAACACATGTGGAGTGGTACTAGGACCACTTTCACCATCAACTCCTCCATGGTCTCTAACCTGAGCTACCATCATAGAAGTCTGCTCATCTAGGCTACCTAAGAATGCACTCAATGTGCCTAGTGCGGATACCACCGCACAATGCTGGAAAGGCACAGGAATGGAAGCAACAGAAGGGTCAATAAGAGGTTGAACAGGTACAGGTCATTAGGGATCAACCCGTGCCCCCAACCTCTATTGTGGCATGCTGCCACCAACACCCTGGAATGATCTAAAATCAAAATAGTTGGGTTTCTGATTAATAACAAACTCTAGATATAATTTTCTCAAAAAATATAAAGGAACCTCACAATTAGCATGAGGTGGATAATCAAACACCATCCATCCACCATCTGTCCTAAAAATTGGTAGACATTCCTTCATGTCTACACCACTTGATTGATATTCTTTTCTTATTTGCAGGAATAGGTTCATTTGTGATGGGGCATCTAAAATATTGCGCTAAATGACCTTTTGTGATTTTAAGATTTAAAATATCCTTATAGGAGAGGCCATCAACATAAAATTGGTGCCTCTCCTCTCTCCATTTCCAGAATCCATCAAAGTCTAAGTCAATAGACCTCACAGAATCTACAATGTTTTGCATCAAAGTTGCAAAACGTACCACGTGAGGTGGCATGAATTGTTCACTGTGAATGGAATTCAATTTTTCTTGTATGGAATCCACATTTTCAGTAATTATGGCTTGCAAGCGAGCTTGGTCAGTTCCAGGTGGGGGTGGAGATGGGGCATCTGGATGTGGGGGTGGGGTTGGAGATGGTGCCTGTTCATCTTGTGCATTGAGGAAGTCCTCAGCATCAAAGTGAATCCATGATGATATATATAAAAACTATTAACTTGCATATATACATATAAACATACAAACTTGAGTACAAAATTAATTTTCAAGAATCTATATATATAAATTATAAATAAACATATACATGTTGAAAAATTATAAATTATAAATAAAATAGATAAATTATACATGTTTCAAGAAATTACACTTGAAATATTTAAATTAAACGTACATCTATACATGTGCATACAATTTCAAAATGTAAGAGCTATTATAATGAACTATGTAATTTTCAAATTGAAGTTGGATTTTTATTCGAGACCTAAATTTTGATTCTTGGTGGAAAACTATTTAGATGAGGATCTAGATGAAGTTGTAGGCATGAAGTTTTAGACAAATGATTTTAGGTGTGTATATATTGATGCTTTGAGTCCAGTTGAGGGTGTACATACTATTCATCTTTTGAAAGGAGTTTTGGAGTCTATGCCATATGTTTAGTCTTATAGTTAACAATAACTCCTAATGTGGTCCTAGTTTCCATTTTCTCATTTGATGACCTTCAAGATTATTTCATTGTATACCTTCATGTATAAAGTCTAAAATGTGGTCACAATGCATTATAAAGGCTTTGGGAGAGGTTATTATTTTGTTACCATTGTCTAAGTCTGTAGCAAGTCAAAGATACAAATTATATTACCAGTGCTAAAATAAATTTAAAAGGGTACATGGATCATGAGTACTTGTAGTGAGGGAGACAAGAAAGATCAATTTAAGACTATACAGACAATCATGTTAGGTTCAATCAAATACTAGGACAGTCATGGGCATAAAAGGGTGTCTTTGTTTCAAGACTATCTGGAGGTTTGCAAAAAAGATTTGCATTCATATATTATCAAGGTCATGTTATGCTTATGAGTTATCCTCTCATTCATCTTGTCACAACTAGGTCTCAATAGGACTGTCCTATAATTGATTTTGTTATCTACAACTATCATTATGGTGTTTGATCATAGGGTGTTTGGTATCAAGTTTAAATGTCAATATGAAGGACTGTCATATCAAAAGATGCCTCTTAAGGACTCAGAGAGATATCATTATCCAAGCATTGTATTGTCACAATAGTTAGAGTACAGCAATAGGGCTATTAAGACTACCATAATGAATTTGTTGTCAAGGTTTGTCATCATATGTTAGGTCCAAGGTTTCAATTTTGTTAATTTTTCTATGGATTTGGCTATTGATTTGATGTTAAGTACTCATTCTAGAAGATCCAACATTTCCTATGGCAAAGCTAGAAATAGTTTGTAATGGTTTTGGATGAATTTCTCTAACTTTATGATTATCAATAAGCTTGGTCAACAAATACAATAGTCATGCTTGCATTGGTTTGAACATTGGATCAATCATGAATTCATAAGTTGGATATGTGTTTGAGTATGTGAAGATTTGAGTGAATCAAAACTCATTTGTAAGCATCCATTTATTAGAGTGTGGTTTTAGAATTGAATGTCATGATCCTAATCTAAATGGAGTTCTAAGAGACAAGGATTTGATTGCCTAGAGGGCAATCTATCAAACCCTAACTAAGTGGGTTTCATTATACATACCAAGAAAACCATAAGAAAATTATCATTTACGCACCATGTGCAGTACTAGGTTTCTTGATCGGTCCTATTTCAATCGTGATATGATAGGAACAACTGTGTTGATCCTTACCATTTGATAGGAAAGAGGAAATCATCATCTTAGAATCAACTTTAGTATCTTGTATAATGACATTGTCATGACCATTAAGGACTATTAATTGTTATTAAATTCCTAGATTGTTATGGACCTTTAAGATAGCCTTAAACCAATAACAGACTTGTCATGAGGAGTTTAGGTGGGTTGTTACATCATGATTTCTCTAAGATTAGTCATTGATCATAAGATTGTCATCTTCCCTTGTTATCAAAAGTCCATCAAGGAAACATGTGAAGACTGTCACATTCACATGATGAACTACAAAGGGACAATGAAATTGTTGTTAAGATGTAAGACTCCTCTAGAGATTCAATTGCATTATCTTCATAATCAAAGAGACATAACCATGTGGTAATGATTAAATCTTCCACTTTTAAGATAGCTGATGATGTAAGAAGGTTAGGATACTAACATAAGATGGAAGGCAGTTATGAATGAAAAATGAGAAATCACATAGACTATTGATCACTATGATTGTCCCAAACCTTAAGAACAATTTAAAACTCTATTTTACTATCAATATATCCATGAAGGGTGAATGTTCAGATGCATCAATGCTATCATGATGTCATAGAAACCAATGGACTATCATACCACCCTAGAATCATAATGAACATCTGCAAGACTATAACTAGACTTGGAAAACTACCTTGAGGTGGATCTCTTATGCATGGCAACATGATGAAATCCTAAATTTGGTGAAGTTGCCTATGGCAACCAAATTTGATAATCGAGATAGGATTGACTATTAGTTGCCTAGGACTAATCTGAGTATTCAAAGATGAATATATTCTGATGATTTACCTAATTTAAAAAATGAAGAATTTGATGCTTTGTTTAACTTGTGATTGTAGGGAAGATCTAGCTAGAGAAAGATATTAGTTGATGGAATGGAGATATGTTGTTGTTCCATCCATGGAAACATCATGATTTTGAGTTATACAGGTACACATTTGAAGCAAAAATGATAAAAAAATGAAGGGAAAGAGGTCCTAAAGCTGAAATGAGATGGAATTTTCTATTAGATACCTAATTTGCAGCCTTAGACATTATTGCTACAACATTCGAAGAGCCTTTATTTTCTGATTTAGATTTGGGAAACCATGGAGATGGATTGATAAAGGTTTGATTATGAAGGAAGTGATAAAGGTTTGATTATGGTTTGTTGTAATTTTTTTACATGACAGTTATCTATTCAATAATGCCTTTAAAATACAATGACATACATTGGTATAAGTAAATTTTATATAAACCAAATATATATATATCATCCCAATGCTATATAAATTTTGACAGTTTGTTCAAAATCTCTCCTTTCATATGATACAGTCGTTTCAAAATTTCAATTGTATTTTATAGCTAAAATGTCTAAATACAACTATTCAACTCTCAAATTGAAATCAAATTTTGACAATTTGTTTAAAATCTCTCCTTTCATATGATATAGTATTTTGAAAATTTCAATTGTATTTTATAGCTAAAATGTCTAAATATAGTTATTCAATTCTCAAATTTAAACAAAATTTTGACAATTTGTTCAAAATCTATCCTTTTATATGATACAGTCTTTCAAAATTTCAATTGTATTTTACAACTAAAATTTCTAAATATAGCTATTCAACTCATAAATTCAAACCCTAATAACAGTCTAGGTTTTAAATTTTGATTGTATTTTACACTAAAAAAGAAAGAAAAACATATAAAAAATGCATCACAGATGATTGAGAAATTAAAAAAGTGGAAAAATCCACTTACCTAAGCTTTTGATGGCCGAAAATGCTCTCCTTGCACTCGGGATCCCATTTTGTTTGTCGCTTGTCACTGGGGAAAATGGGGTTGCAGACATTTTTTTTTTAATTTAATACTTTCAAAAAATGGGATCCTATTTTTTGGTCCTAGGTTCAAGATCTCCCTAAGAAACGGGATCCTGTTTTTAGTTACTTGATTTCGGATTTTTTTCTAACTCCGAAACTTCCACCTTAAGTGGACTCATCTTTGTGCATGCACCTGAGCGCAATGTTTCATGTGATTTTAACTTTGTTTCAATTGGAGTATGTATTGTTGTCGCTGTTTGTTTTTTATGAGAACTAATTATATTGTTTATTGTTTCCGATTCGAAAGTGCTTGTCATATGTTGAATACATTTAAGTGGATCCTTGATGTGCATGTTGTGAGTCAATTGTTCTTTTTGTTGAAGTGGTTCATAATGACAATGGTCCGAGCTACTTGCAAAGCAAATTAAGTCCATATTTTTTTGGGCTCCATGCAATTAGAGTATGTTTTGGCTCTAAGATATGGAGATGCTTGCCATATGTGTATTGTTGCAGCAAACATGTGGGATAGCCATAGTGCACAAAATTCAGACCCTTCAAGGCCACTTTGCACATATGGCATTCCAATCCTGGAAACTAATGATTGTAACTGCAATAGACAATTGTTGCTTCCTATGCTAGATTGATCAAAAGTACCAAAACAAGCCAATGCATATTTGTTTTCAACTATCAATGCATTGGCCAATGACTGTGTGCCATAAATAATTACAAAGTAACTGGATCAAATTATTCAGTAACCAAAAAAGCTATAGCAGCAAACATTCTTTTGCCACATGTAGTAGCAAATGTAGCTACTCTACAAAGTTTAAGTGTATCAAATGCATTTGCTGTTATGTTCCAAGTGTTGTCCAAATTGCAATACGTGATTTGTAAATGTGGTTGGATGTTCTGGATGCAATTGTATGTATTTAGCCGTGAAAACACAGGCTCATAGTGCCCAGCAGTAGGAATTGTATCATGGAAAAAATTGATATTACAGGATTACATGCATCCTTGTTGAAATGTAAGTACATTCTTTTGTATGTTAAAGACCAAATGCATATTGGTATGTTTAGCCAATATGCTAGCCATTTTAGACATAATGTGTCACCCCAAAGCCTAGTTTCACCACTATCGTTGATCTTTGTAGCTGAAAGCCTCATTCTTTGCAGATACGTGTTTCTGTCATGTATATTATGCAAATCCATTAGAATTGTTGGGTGCAAATCATTTTCATAGGAGCCTAAAGCTATAGTACAACGATTGTGAAGACAATCTAAGAAATGATCCACAAGACCATTGTGTAGCTACTTCGATGTATAACGACAATGAAGCAAAACATGAACTATGTCAAATAGGCAATCACCAACTTTGTAATTGAATGAGTCAATTCGAAAACAATGTTCATAGTGGAGAGCTTCATCAATTGACATGAAAGGTGCCTTGGCACTTGGTTTGTAGGTTTCTACTACAATTGGTTGGTGTGATAGTTTTTGTCTTTTAAGACGATTGTTTGTAAGCATATTGCCAAATTTCATGTCTAAGGACAAAAGATACAAATTGTATTGACACTACTTAGTACAGTAATGACTATAAAACAATGTGCCCAGCTTGAAATGTTGAATACATAGAAAGAAGAATTGAATAGGCAATTACTCACCGTGATCAACAGCAATGCAGATTTTGTAACTGTAGCCTTTGGCTCATGATTATGCACTAGAAAGCCTACAAAGCAAGAGCAAATTCTTAATATCAATTAATGTGACTAAAATGAAACATGTTCTAGGACTATTGAGCAGGGTAGTGCATATTTGAAAATAGGTAAAAGAGAAACAAGCATGATAATCTATTACTCACATTGATCAACAACAATACAAAATGTGTCACGATATCATGCAATTGGAAATGCTATGATGTCCAGACCCTATAAAAAAGAAAAGAAAATAAATTGAGCAATAACAAATGAATTGAGCAAAAGCAAATAGATTGAGCAAAAGAAAAAAAATTGATCAATTTTAGTAATAATCTTGTTATACTCTTGAAGTCCATGTATGGTTTGAGCTTAGATACATATATGTGTACACATAGACACACACACACACACACACACACACACACACATATATATATATATACATACATATATGTATAAATGCAGTAGCAACCTTGGAACTTCTAAGCAAATTCTGCTTTATCAATCTGTAAACAACAGAAACTTTATCGAGCAAAAGGATATTATGCTTTATCCATTTGGTCCAAGAAACTAAAGGACAATGTGTAGCATCAAAGAACAGAAGGATATTATGCTATATCTATGTGTTGCGGCAAGTGAAAGTATGAAGTGTAGTAGGCAAGAAAATTTTGTTCTCTCAATTCCTAAGGAGTAGCAATTTTGCAATGTCCAAGGCAATTCCACTCTGTCAACATGTAACTAGCAACAATGTTCCAAGGTCCATGGAAACTATGCTTTACCAAATTCTTGCAACAAAATTGTATTTGCAAAATTACAATTTTCCTTGTTACGATTAAAAACATTAGAGAAGCTTTGTAATATGGACTTTGCTGACTGATTAGTAGTAACTAGAATAGAGTAGCTATGACCAACGTCGATGCCTAGATAATCATAGAGGTTTCCAATTTTGTGAGGCTAGCCAATTTCTATAGGCTCCACTTTGTGATCGTGAGAACCATCCTACCAAAGGTTTCTTCTCTATCGTACTTGATTCTTGTAGCAAAACTTGGTCCATCACAAGTAATTGGAAGAAAATGATCGAGTCCTTTTATGTATAACTACAAATATAAGTGAAATATTAATTGAAATATGCAATTACCAACTGTACAGAATATCTTTGATGAATGACATTGTAATAATATACAAGCAAAAGATAAGAATAATAAATAAAGCATAAAGCAATACACTGGTTAGGATTCCAAAATTGTAATGCTTATTGTAATGTGATTGAGATCTATGAAAGATCTGGTTTTAGACTTAGATTTACTAATAGTAACTAGACCTTACTTTGCTCTAATGTAACTAAATAAGCATTTGGACTTTTGCCATTAATGACAACACCATCACGATTACATAGAGATCCACTATTGTCAAGTGTTTTCCTAAGAACTTGCACACAAGCAAGAAAAGGCAAAAGTACAAAAATGCTATAGTTGCAAGGAATAACACAAGAAAATAGACTTGATGCATGACTATAATATTAATCTAATAGATTTTTTATGTTTAACCACAATAATTTTCTTGCATAAAAAATAGGCCGCGATTGTATAAAATAGGAATAAAAAATAGAGTCAACTTGTAAATTTAGACTACAACACCTCATAAACTTCATCTCCTATGAATTCACATATGCAGCAGATGATCCACGTAAAAACTGTCACCTGACAAGAACAAGGCACCTATCAATCTAAATAATAAATAGAAAATCTCTATAACAATGCATTCCAATTTCCAACACTCAGCATTAGCACCAATTTTAGACAAGACATGTAAAATACTATGAACAACACCACCTATCCACAGAAACATTTGCAGTCAAGACACGTGTATAGCAACAAAGCATTAGCAATAAATAAGCTTATCGCAATTTGCTATGTAGCAATGAGATACTCACAATTACAAAATTTGAACAGTATAACTAAAAGTAAATGGGAAAGAATAAATATGTTACACTAGTATAATCTACTTAAACTCTCTATTTTAAGATGGAATTTGGGGTATCTTGCTCTTGCTTCTGTATTCGCCTAGTTGCAAATTACTCTTCTGAGCAAGAAAGGGAAAAATTTCATCAATTCCTAATGTTTTGTTGCTATTGGAAATATTTCATGACTTTGTAATGTTCTTTGATACAGTTGTGTCTTTGCACGCAGTGTTTCTGTCGATGCGTGGCATTTTAACGAGGACATTGTGCATTTATTAGTCTCTAATTTTCATTTATTGTGAATAGACTGAAGTGCAGGCGTTATTAATGGCTTATGGTGTGAAGCTTTAAGTCTGTCAAGCAAAAGATTATTTGCATTATTTATTCATTTGCTTAGACTGTTTGATGAGGGTGAAATCCGTGTCTCTTGAGACTCAGGTTTATATCTATTGTATTGGAAGCGAAAAAGGAGGTGTTTGTAACTTCCTACATCTTTTACACTATCATTTTATAGTTTTTACATCTCCGCAATGGCTTAATTTCTATCGTTTCCCATCATTGAGTGTTTGTATGAGTCCAGAGATTTTTTACAAACATTAAGCCATAAAAACACTCAATGATAGGGAACAATAGAAATATTAAAAATAGAAGAGTTTTATTTATTAGAAGAAAAAAAGGAGGGGTTTGTAAATTCCTATATCTTTTACACTGTCATTCTATATTTTTCTATGTCCCTATAATGGTTTAATCTCTATTGTTCCCTATCATTGACTACTTTTATGGGTTAATCTCTATTGGTCAATTAAAGACTTAACACCATAATTCATTAATGTTGACTTCTCTATTAGCCACCATTAACAATGCAAGTAATCTTTTCTCTGTCACACATGCATGCCAATTGCACTTCAATCTATCAAATGAAAATCGGATCTAAATAACTACAAAATCTCTCAATGTAAAATCTGTGTTTGTTGAGAGGATTTATAACTATCCTATTGGTATGCATACTCTAACATATATCTCAGCATCATTCTAAATCACTTGTGCTATTTTAACCATGTTTTGGGTCTCAAAAAGGTTTTTCATAATTTTCTCATGGTGTTTGTAACAATTACTGATGCAAAGACTAATGTTTTTTGTGCACTATTGCCTATTAATGCATTCGTCAAAAATCATGCTACTAATATTTATCCTATGGTTTGTGGCATTATTTTATTAAAAGGGAGTTTGGGCTTTTTTTGCAATTTTCTCATTGGCTATTGGTATTTTCCTCCTGGTTTTGTATTTTCCCAATCCAAATTAATTTTGTGTCCATCAAACAGTGATAGTCATTGAAACATGTCTATCTGTTGAAGATATACCTAATGTTTCGTGTATGTTTTGATCCATGGACATCATGCATATCTTCAACAAATGAGACTTCTATTCAAGATGTCTATTTGAAACTATTAAAATGAAATTTGGCCTATTTTTTGTATTTTTCTCATCGGTTGTTGATATTTTGCTCCTGGTTTTGTATTTCCCCAATTGCAAATTATTCTTGGGAACAATGAAGGAAAAAAATTCATCAATTCCTATTGTTTTTTTCCTATACACATGTCTTCACTGCAAGTGTTTCTGTGGACACATGGCATTGTTGATAGTAGTTCATGCTCCTTGTGGCTATGAGCATATTTTGTGTATATTTAGATCTAATTTTCATTTATTGTCATCAGATTCAAGTGCAGTCACCATCAATGGATTATCGTGTTAAGTTATATGGCGGTTAAGCAAAGGATTCTTGTCTATGACATTGAAAGATGTCTATGTATTCAAGATATACCTCATGCATCATGTACGTTTTGATCCATGGACATCATGTATATCTTGAATAGATAACACTTCTGTTGAAGATGTTAATTTGAAATTATTGAAATGGAATTTGGGCTAGCATTTCAGTTGCCCAATTAAATGAAAAAATCTTGAACCTATTGCCTATTAATGCATTCGTCAGAAATCACACTACAAAGGAAGGCAAATGCTTATCCTATGCTTTGCAACATTTTCATTGTTAAAATGGAATCTTAGCTCTTTTTTGCAATTTCCTCATTGGCACCAAATATTTTGGCCATTATTTTCTATTTTCCAAATTGCAAATTATTGTTGGGACGAAGAAACAGAAAAATTTCATCCATTTCTAATGTCTTGTTGCTTTAGACATATTTTGACTATGAACATCTGTGGTGGGTAGGTCGCATTGTTGATAGTAGTTAACATGTCTGATTGGAAATTGGAATGCATCTTTACATAGATTTTATTTACTATTAAGATTGATAGGTGCCTTGATAATAGAAGCACTAGCTTACTGCTACAAGGCAATCAATAGATGTAGCTGGTAAACTCAAAGATCACTTTAACCAAATATGATTTCAATGCTTGTGATTTTAGTTACCTGTTTGAGATGGAGTTTTCCAATGTTTGAGGAAGCAACACTAACAACTAGATTCATGTGAGTAGGAGAAACTTGTCCCATAGTATATAGCACTATCATAATTATGAGTCCAAAAGTAGCAACAACTGCCAAATGAGGTAACACGTTGTCTCTTGCATCCATCATTACTTGCCAACACCCAGTCAACATTAGAATAAAAGTTGAAAGAATGTCTGTTGCACTTCACACAAATTGCATCAACTTCATTAGATAACATCTAACAAGCATATATCCATATCACATAATAAGTATGAATTGTATTATAATCATAGAATATGATCCCAAATAAATATGAATTGTAATCTAATATTGAATCCATGCATTGGAAAAACATAGAAAGCTTCATTAGATAAATTGTAAGTTTGTAATACTACATTCATAATCTTGTAAGAAGAATAAGAAGAGTGAATGAGAAAAAATGGGAAAAAGATACTACATTGTTCATTTTAGCTTTAATCTTAATCTTCATACTTCATATGATTCGGGAAACATTTAAAAATTAATATATAAGATGAAATAATAAAAATGTTACTCACATATTAGTTGAACTTTTCAATGTTTATCTCTACTTCCTCACTAGTGGACATTGTCATAGATGCAAATCCTTGTGCAATTTTAGTTTCCCTATCTGTGATCAACTACAAAACTGGTTCAAAGATGAGGTTACAAACATATGCTATAATGCATTAAATAGAAGTGTTAATCCTGGAAAAGGAAATGACATTGAAATTTACCTAGAGGACAATTTATCAAGCTACTCAACCACACAGAGAAAATAATAGTTAGGTTTTTGATCAATAAATTTAACTGTCAATATTTTTTTTATCCTAAAATTAAGAAATTCTAAAGCCATATCAAGTTCTAATTTATTATTGAATGAAAGTGAAAATCAATGCTACCATTCACATTTATTTCTAGTCATGATAGTTGTATAGTTGTTTGGATCTATCTGTATACATCCATTGCTACTTAAACATACAAAGTTGACATTTGCTTACATGTATACATGCTTTTGAATTAGCCTACACTAATCTCTATCAGTTTCTGATTCTCCTTTTCAATCTTAAAATATTTTAACTTATTTCCATTTGTTGGCTTTATTCATGATTTAAAATTTACATGTATACAGTAAAACCAAGGCAGATAATTTTTTTTTTCCATATGCATCTCACTACGTCATAGTTGACCTATTACAGAATTAATTCTTTGTATAGATCAAATTGAGACCAATCAGTTATGTATCAATGAATATGCCCTATAACTATAAATGTAAGATGGAAAAGGCTGGTTAATTAAATATTTAATTAAGTTATGGACTTTAGGTGAAAGGGATATGTCCTAGATTAATTAGGACTAGTTGATGAATTTAGCTGTAGATGATGAAGTTGATCAATTGGGGATTAAGTGATGAATAGTCCTAGGGAATATTTTAGTTCTCTATATTTTGTCCCTCTTTGATACAATGCAACTAAGTGGCATTGTGTGAAAGAAGATTTAAAAGTAAGATGGAATGAAATGAAGCTTAAGTGCCAGGTTGCCCTAATTGCTTAGTGATTGTGATGTAATTGATGCCCCTCAAGAGAATTGTTGAGTGAAATGGAACCCAATTGGTATGTTGAAAAGACAAAGAGTGATAAAATATGTGTCATAAAGGATGAAATATGACATGGGAGAAACTGACTTTAGATGATATGCATGCATGAATATACGACTAAATGATTTATTAACGATTAATCATGCTGAATCATGTCGCTAGGATGATTAGATTTGATTTACATGAATGTACATGTAGGATGATGAAATCTCCCAAAGATGACAATGCAACTAAATGTCACATGATGATGGATAAATGATGAGATAAAAAATACAATGGATAAGTAATCTACATGTTGTCATAGTAACTTCATGTGCAAGTAGCCACATTTATTTTGTTGTAGCACTTAGTGTTATGCATCATGATATACGAGACCATGATGACTATGAGCCATGTGAACATAGATTGACACACAAATAGAATAGTGACCCAAATGACACATTGTCTTTAGTACACAAACATATGAATGATGACGACAACTGTGGTAGTGTGATTGGTGCAACACTAAGACTAGAAGCAAAATAAACCATAAACCAAAGATAAAATAAATTAGAATATGTAAAGGTGATGCATCATATATTGGAAAAAGAAATGTGCAGCACAATTCCAAAAACCTATGAAGGGAATGACACCATAGCAAAAGCCAAGCTTCAAGAACATATAATTAATTTGAAAGTTTTGAAATGAAGTATCCTACATACTTAGTGTGGATGTAATTGTTAAAGCTATTAGAACAATCATTGTATAGAAATATTATGTTCTCTTCCTTTCAGATTTCATGTCATAGTATCCACAAATGCATAAAATGGTTCAGAATATACCTTTTCACATTGTTGTAGCAATAGATCCATGTCATCAGTGGAGGTAAGATATCAAACAATAAATAGTTGGCATAGACCCCTGCAAAATCAAGGACCGTTGCAAAACACACTGTGCCATGCTTCTAAATAAATGGGTCTTGAACACCACGTGTGTATGTGACATGTGGTTATAGACAATATACATTGTGCACCAATTTTATCTAACAACTTCTAAAATTGCCTTCCATATAGTTTCTTTGTTTCAAGGGCTAATACTATTCAATATTTGCTTCACGCATCTATGCATAAATAACAGGTACATGCCTTAGCCCATATATATACATACATATATATTTAAAACAATTTGCAGTGTGAAAGTTTGTGCAATGATGATCACATAAATAGAAGTATTATCTGTTCAGGATATACATGATGTCCATGGATCAAAACATCCATGGTAGATCACGTATATCTTGAACAGATAGACATCTTTCAATGTCTATCACTATTTGATGAACAAACAATACTTGCAGGACTGAATTGATGAAGCAGAACCTATGCAAAAGATAACACCCCCAAATTAATCAATGGAACCTAAAAAAGATACAATAGTTGGGGGACTAAACTTGTGATTTTGTTTTAATAGATTGAAGTGAAGTTGGCATCCATGCATGGTAGAGAAAACATTAATTGCATTGTTAATAGTGGCTAATAGAGAAGTCGACATTAATGAATTATGGTGTTAAGTGTTTAACTGAACAACATAGATTAACCCATAAAAGCACTCAATGATAGGGAACAACAAATATAGGAACTTACAAAAGTCTCATTTTTTGCTTCCAACACAATAGCTATAAACCCTCTCAAGAGACACAGATTTTACCCTGATTCAATGTTCTGTGCAAGTACTATCGACAACGCCATGTGTCCACAGAAACACTTGCAGCAAGGACATGTGTATATCAACAAAACATTAGGGATTGATAAAAAATTTTCCTTCATTGCTCCCAAGGATAATTTGCCATTGGGAAAATACAAAACCAGGAACACAAAATATAAAACCACGACCAAAATATCAAAAGCCAATTAGGAAATTGCAAGAATATAGCTCAAATTCCACTTTAATAACGAAGATGCTACAACAACATATCATTTGCCATTGGGAAAATTCAAAACTAGGAGCAAAATATCAACTGCCAATGAGACAATTGCAAAAAAAAGCCCAAACTTCATTTTAATAGTTCCAAATACACATCCTGAATAGAAGTCTTATCTGTTCAAGATATGCACGATGTCTGTAATGCCCCTCCATTCTCATCTTGGATGTGTAGATGGTCTGGCTAAGGAGCATGAATATGAAGGTAAAATAATAGGAATATTTAGGGTATGTTAGACAGTTGATGTTGTACATTATATGATGTTGGTAGATGCTACATTCATGTTGATGACATTCCTGATTATGCTCATGTGTGGTTTCATATGATAGTTAGTATGTTTTATCGATAATCTTTGTTACGACACTAATAATTTATATTCTCTAACATCGTTTTACATTCAGGTGATTATGATGTTGATCTTACTATGATTGTCATATGTTAGAATTGATTTTTATGTGACTGATTTTATATCATAGGATGTTATGTTGTGATGTTTT
This sequence comes from Cunninghamia lanceolata, assembly GCA_027924645.1. Lineage (NCBI taxonomy): Eukaryota > Viridiplantae > Streptophyta > Pinopsida > Cupressales > Cupressaceae > Cunninghamia > Cunninghamia lanceolata. The sequence goes on from BSBN01001285.1 coordinate 3,259,528, forward strand.
GTGTGGATTAATCTTATTATGTGTATCATGTGATTATCTGATGATGGTTCTTATTTAGTTGTTTAGTAATTGATTGCTATGTGTGTTGCGATTATGTGTTTGATGTGATGGTGAAAGGGACAATGTCGCATTACTCATGCGTGAGTACCCTGCTATGTTGCGATTCCCTTTCACGGTGTATTTGACTATATATATATATATATATATATATATTTGTTTGACTGTTTGGTTGCTGCGGGATACAGGTACCAGGCATCGACTCCACCTAAATTGACAGGTCTAAGCATGCCTTAAACCCAATGGAAACTGTTGAACGGAGATAACATATGGTCCCCTAGTTAGCCATCATCCTTGAAAAGCATGAGTATCCAATTTTGCACCCAGTTAGTGTTGTTTGTATGGGCGTAATGGTCAGTTACTGTCATTGTGGTCATGCTTTCGATCGTGTGTTGTGTCAGGTATTGTTTGGTATTTGGGTTATTTTGTTTGAAATTGTTTGATTATTGTTTTGGTTAATTGCTTCATTAAAATAAAATTATTAAGTCAAGAGGGCACTTTGATAAATAAATATAGATGCTTTTATGTAAATTATAGTTGTGGGGAAATATGTATTATTATGTCTAAAAAATATTCTCTTTCTTTATTATTATTGCCTTGAGTAATTATTTTCCATTTTGGCCACTTGGAAGAAGTGGCAGTTACGCACCTCAAGAGGGAATCTTAGAAATAATTGTTTCTTTTGTGTAAGAGACTAATTTTAGAAAAGTAGAAAGAAACTATTTTTGTTTGGTTGTAAATGAAATAAATAGCAAATTCTAAAATAAATAAAATGAGAGAAATTATTGTTTGGTTAAAAATAGCAAATTGTAAGAAAGTATTAAAGGAGAATCTTCTTGAAGAAATTATGGGGGTGGTTATGCATGCTCAACTTTATTTTGAAATCTGAAGACATAAGTTGGGGAGGGAGGGTGCATTTCAAAGGGAGAATATGTTTTATGTTTTGGGGATCTCTCTCTCTCAGAAAGTTTTTCATTTTTCTTTTGGCACCATAAACCATAGTTTCTAAAAGAAAAGACTTGGGGAAAAATGGATGCGAGCTAAGAAATTTGTGAAGATGTGATTAAAATGATGGTGTTAGGTTGTCATTGATGTCAAAAGTGTTCAGGAGATGTTTAATGAGGTATTCATCATGATGTCTTCATATGTTTGAGATGTGATCATTACTACTTCCTTGCATTTGATATGTCAAGTTTCTATCAGGAGATTTACATCATAATGATATCTTTATATGTGATGGAATGTTGTTGGATCATCTTGGATCATGTGAAATCAGATATAGGATCCTATTAAGGATGCATGCTCATATCTTCAGTGAATCTTTATTGTGTCAGTGTAGGACTTGTTTGATCAATAGTACTTGTAGAGAATATTGCAAGAGTACATCATCAAGAGTATATCATCTTGTGTGTTGTTTGTTGTTGCAGTGAAATATCTGTTCACAATTTGTCATGGTCTTCAATCGGGTTCTTTTTGGATATCATCATATTGATATGCTCATTATAATACATTAAGCATTCCAAGATATGCCTCAAGACAAGGTTGTTCGTGATATATTGTTTGATTCATGTTTGTCACAAATAGAGATGATTTCTTGATCTTGGTATGACAAAGTTCACATGCTTCAATAATGCAGAAGCAATACAGATCAGTTGCAAATGGCACACTATTCCATGGCATGATCTTCATAATGGCAGTTTGATAGTATGGTTTTCATGTGATCTTCATGTGTTGATAGTTGTGACAAGTGCAGAGGTATAAAGTGGGTTTCAATCTTCTAAATCTATGCTCTCAAAGACCTAAACAAATCTAAGTCATCTTCCCTCAAACTCTACTTTACCCAATTTTCATATTACCTTTATACTTTAATGGTGACTGGGAATAGCAGGTATATCTCTTAACTTTTACCTTTTGAAGGGGCTGTTATACATCTCGTGACTGGCCCTCTCCTTATCCTCTCCTTATCTTACCATGTGAAGCGGTCTTCACATGTCTTGAGCACTAATGCTTTAATATCATCGGTGGTATTTAAAATAGTATGAATGCCAAAATGTGAAAAAGTCGTCGTGGGTGTTAAACAAGCTATGTTTATAGTTTTGTTTAAAAGTTTAGCAAATATTGCTTTTAACCTACTTAGTAGTCGGGCTCTCCATTGTGTCATTTTTATGACATTTTTTTTAAAAAAAAAGGTAATTTCTAATTATGAATTAAACTTGGTGGGCGCTAGAATAAACCAAAGTCTATTTCTAATATGTATGAGGAGCGCCAAAAAGGAAAGGTTAAATGTGTAAGAAAAAGCACAATTTGAAATAATGTTTTTGATATACTTCCACGGGAAAGCTTTATGAAAAGCCATCAAATATTTTTATTTGAGGAGCATGTTTTTCATGGCATAGAATATAATTAGAATCTTGATTTTATTTCCTTATTTTTTGCAAGGAAAGGCAGATTGTGGGAGTTATTAAGGCAATATTTTTTTTTTTTGGAAAGATTTGTGGAAGATCAAGAATTTTGAAAGATTTTTTTGGCATATTATATTATTTGAAGTACTTCTTTGAGAGAGGTCTTTTGCAGATAAGTTGATTGAAGATTGACAAAGATTGTGTAAAGTATTTCTACAGATTGAAGTTGAAAAAGATTTTTTGAAGAACTCAGAATATGAAGAGTTTTTTTCTTGGAGATTATTTTTTTCAGAGATGAATTGATTTTATTGAAGACTTTATTTGCAGAGAAATTTCTTGAAGAATATGAAAAGTCTTTTGATGCAGATTGAAGATTTTTTAGCAAGAGGAAGATGAATGGTCATCTGATATTTATTGGGCTTACAGGTGCTTTGATATGTGTGTTGAAGTGCAGAGCAACAAACTATTATGAATATAACTTTATGAATATTCTTTTAAAAAGAAAACACAGAAGGATGTATGCTTGAGCTAATTTGCAGTGAAAAATGTTCTTGATGGAGGATCAGGTGTTTTCAAAATGATATGCAGAGGAAGATATTGATATTGAATTGTAGAGATAAGAGTGTTGAAATTTTGTTCACAGGAGCTTGTTTTCAGAAAGGTGTGTGAAAGGAATTATTTGTATGGTCTTGACTTGAAAATCAAACAGGAGAAATTAGGGTGTATGATGAAACATAGAGTGTAAATGGTGCAAATCAGATTGAACAGCAATCACTTCTTGCACATGAGGTTTTGTTTTTTGATTGATTGAGAAAAGCCAGTGAGGCATAGTATGCCAGTGAGGCTTATGGTTAGTGAGACCTTAACAATTGTCAGTGAGACACATATTGTAGCTAGTGAGGCTTCTTTGTAGCCAGTGAGGCATGTTTTTCAGTTAAGCCAGTGAGGCAGTTCTGGAGTGGTTTTTCTACCCCTAGAGGGTTTTCCACTCATGCAATTCTTGTGTCTTGGTTCATGTTGATCTTCTCTCTATAGTTGTATGTTTTACTCATGAGTTTTATTTTTCATTCTCAGATTATATGCACATGTATTTGACAATGTTATGTGATATGTGTTTGAGAAATCAATGATAGCTTTCTCTCCTTGTGCTCTGCAAGTTAAAGTTTGTAAAAAGATTAGAAATTTCACACAACACTGATTCACCCCCCCCTCTCAGTGTTGTCCTTGACTCCTACATGAAACAATATTCCAAGTATGGGCTGAGGTATGAAACTGATTTATTGTTGTATTAGATTTAGTGAAATATTCTGTGAATTCTTTTCTATATTTTCTGAACCTAGTCTATTGCGTCAGCCATAACTTTATTTTTACGAACTGGGTTCCTCTAGAATTTTTATATATCTAGAAATCAGCCATACCCAGTTTGTCATTTTGGAGATATGAATATTTTTGGACTGTCTATCTCTCACCCATTTCATCTCTGTTTTAGCAGTCTGTTGCGTTAGCCATAACTTTAGTTTTACGAACTAGGTTCCTCTAGAATTTTTATATATGGTGCACGACCTAGTTTCTAAATGATATCTGAAAATCAACCATACCCAGTTTATAATTTTGGAGATATGAATATTTTGGGACTGTCTATCTCTCACCCATTTCGTCTCTGTTTTAGCAGTCTATTACGTTAGCCATAACTTTAGTTTTACGAACTGGGTTCCTCTAGAATGTTTATATGTAGTGCATGACCTAGTTATCTAAATCATATCCGAAAATTAGCCATACCCAGTTTGTCATTTTGGAGATATGAATATTTTGTGACTGTCTACCTCTCACCCATTTCATCTTTGTTAAAACAATTGGTTGCGTCACCAATAACTCTATATTTTTGAACTGGGTTTCTCTAAAAAAATTTTCAATAAATTTGTTTTGTGCATATCCTACAATCATTACTTTCCATCATATGACTCTCTTTAAGGCATTCTACCAATTAGTTTGCGTGCCCTGTCTATGCTTTCACATTTTGTATTATTGGTAGCTTCTGAAGCCTTCTCAATAAATTCATCTGTGTGTTGATCTTGCAATCGCTGATATTCCTGAGATGCCGTCCTTTTGAGGCATTTGTCAAAAAACATTACTTGAGCAGTTCCAACAATTATATCTTCTTCTCTATGCTACCGTAGGTGAATATGCTTTCAATTATAAATAACTTTATTTATTTTGGTTGTTTGTTAGGTTATAAGAAGACTATTAAATCTATATAGAATAGAAGTAGAAGAATTCAATTTGGATAGAGTGATTGTATAAATTTAATTTAAATTGATATTGTTTTAATATGATTTATTAGTAGAAATATGATAAGTAGGTTTGGAATTAGGTTTGTAAACAATGTATTTAAGATTTGATTTATAAGTTTGTTTTAGAAATTAGTTGATTACAAGTGGAATTGTATAAGGTAAATGGAACTTGTGTAAGTTGTATCAGTGGTCGTAATTGGGTCATGTTGTCAAGGTTTAGTTTTCCTGAGGCATAGATTAGTATGTCTTGATTTCATGTGTATGCGATGTTGTAAGTGAATTTTGATGTGATAATAAAGTCCTTTACAGATGTTGTGGCTCATTAGTTGTATAGAGCATGTTTATAACTTGTGATTAAGAAATGTCACGTTCTTATTAACCTTGTTGTTGAGAAAATGTGTGTATCATATTTATGTCTTGAACTCAATCAACCCTTCCTATTCCTAGACTTGGCATGTTAGCAGGTTAGAATGCTTTGTATTGGTTTATTCTGTTAATACTAGTGTTGGGTAAGGGATTTTAGCAAGCTTGGTAATCATTATGAGGTGTAGACACCTCTAGAAGAACTATGTTTAGGTATGATCATTTTGGTATTCATAGGACCAATGTAGTAGTGGTTTATAGAAGATTGATCAGGTTGACACTTAAGTTTTCCCATAGCAACCTGAGCTTCTCTCTTCCTATTTGTGTGTTGAACAGAATTTGGTAAAACCTAGAAAAAGATTGTTCTTTTACTTGTGCCCTCTTAGTGTTCACTCTTGAGTTGCTTTAGCCATGATACTTCTACTTCGTTTGAACCATCCTTTAACTGTGTAATAATCCCATCTTATGCATGTGGTTAAAAGTGAGGTAGATTTGATGAAAATGTTAGATCTATAGGAATGTTTTGTTGTTCTGTATTTCTTTCCTCTCAAGCTAACCTTAGAACAAGGTTCTTTTATTGTAGCTTCAGGTTTTGTATCTTGTGATTCTAACTAGTGCAAGAGATTTATAGCATGGGCTTTTAGTCTTCCTTATACAGTTATATTTAATAGTATTTACAAAATTATCCTGATTATTAATGAAATCTACATCAGTGTAAATAGTGTAAATAATTATTGTGTTTCATTTGTATGCCTTAGGGTTAAGTGCATGCTATTCGCAATCATTTTTATTAAATGAAATTAAAATAAGTCTTGAGAATTATTAGTTAAAATATTTATACTCATGGACACTTATATCTTATGATCATATTATAACTGCTACTGGTGATTAGAAAGTTATAGTTCTATATTGATGAGATAGATTCACTTTATAATTGTTAGATGATTGATCATGATTGGATTAATGTTACATTCTTTAAGACCCATAATTAGTGCATTATATCATATGTTGCATTTGTAGTATTGTATTTAAAATATTGATGAAGGATAGAAGTTTATGATGTGCATTTGAGAGTGAATGTGATGCGTGACTATTGTGTTTAGTGGTGCCAAGTGTTTGTGTCATTTGGGGAAGTTGATTCCAGAGGCCTAGGAGGGTGTGATTGTGTGTGGTGGTTGGCTATATGTGCATCATGTGAGTTAAGTGAAATGCAATTCTGAAATGTTGCCTCCTTTTCATGTTGGTATGATACATGTGCAAGATGGATAATGCCTTGCTCAGTGTACCTATTCGCGTGGTTATGATGACTATGCAAGATGGGTAATGCCTTGCTATGTGTGATGTGAAATGATGTATATTTTGTGTGTTGTAAATGCATCATGATGAGAAATATGATAGTTCATGCTTCATTTATGTTTTGGGCTTGGTGAATTTAGATGCAATGAAGGGGGAGTGGCTTTCAATATGGGGCCGACACCCAAAGTGACTTGTCAGGGTAACCCATTGGAAGTTGTTAACCCAGTGATAATAATAAATTTAGAGGGTTGGGTAGTTTTCACACTAATTAAGATAATTGGATGCCTCACCAATGCCTGTAGTGCTCGTTCGAGCTAAGGATGGGATGAGAAGGCTGTGGTTGGCAAAATCAGCTTCCTTTTCCTCATGAAAGGAATGTTGGTTCCACATGTGTCACCCTATGGAGCCGGGGTCTAGTAAGAGACTGTCAGGGTAACCATAGATGGGGGCCAACACCTAGCGAGAGACTGTCAGGGTAACCCATGGATGGGGGTCGGCGTCTAGCTAGAGACTGTCAAGGTAACCCATGTTAGGACCATGCGATGACACTCATCCCTACTGTAGCCTAGCATTCCCTAATTGTGTTTTCCTCCTTCAGTTGTGTGAGTGCCTCTGGAAGTACAGTTAAGTGTGTAAGTGTTGTTTGAGTTGATTGTGATGTTCATATTGACCAGTGTTGTATTTGAGTCATGTGTAGTCCATACACCTGTTAGCCTATTGTCTTCTTGACTATTTGCTTAGTGGGACCTTATTGTTATCTCCTAGCATGGGGGGTGGACCTTAGGGTTCCACATGCTCGAGTGGTTGTGCTTTTATCTCCATTGGTTTCCCTTGTTGTTCGTGCGTGAGAAGGATGTACCTTGTATGGCAGATTTCATATCTTGCTCTATCTTGAGGAGATAGATACTTATGATCATGTTTCAGTCTTGTATATCAGTTGAATCATGTACAGTTATCTTGATATATGTACTCAAATGTAATTTGGATAGAGATATTGTAAACAATGTAATGTTGTACTCTCTTGTAAAGGAGCTTGTTTATGTACTTATGATCCTATGTGCAGGATCTTGATGCTTACTTATCTGATGATATAATATGGAATTGTATGTGTTTATTCATCTGATGCAATTAGACTTAGAATGAACTATGGTTGTTAGTTAATTCATAATGTTGGTTAGATCTTGTTTTAGTTCATTAGTAATGTAGCTGTGGAACCCTAGAGGATAAAGCTTAATTTAAATGTTATGAATAAATATATGATTGTTGTTATTTCTTTCATTTTTTTTAAATATATATATATATATACATATTTGTCATTTTTGTAAGTTTAGTTGTGTTATCCTCTGGGTTCCTTGGTGGGGCGTTACAATGTCCATGCATTAAAACATCCATGGTACATTAGATATATGTTGAACACAGACATTTTCAATGTCTATCATTGTTTCATGAACACACAATTAATTTGGTTTGGGAAAATATAAAACCACGAGCAAAATATCAACAACCAACGAGGAAATTGCAAGAACGGAGATTAACCCATAAAAACACTCATCGATAAGGAACAATAGAGATTAAACCATTGCATAGATGTAAAAAAATATGAAATCCTAGTGTAAAAGATATAGGACGTTACAAATGCCTCATTTTCTGCTTTCAATACCATAGATATAAACCCTCTCAACACACATAGATTTCACCCTCATCAAAGAATCTGAGGAAATGAACAAATCGCTCAACAAACTTAAAAATTCACACCATAAGCCATTAATGATGCGTACACTTCAGTCTATTCACAATAAATGAAAATTAGGAACTAATAAATGCATAATGTCCTCGTTAAAACACCACACGTCGACAGAAACACTCGGTGCGAAGACACGACTATATATCAAAGAATATTACAAAGTCATGAAATATTTCCAATAGCAACAAAACATTAGGAATTGATTAAATTTTTCCTTTTCTTGTTGTGAAGACTAATTTGCAATTAGAAAAATACAAAACCATGAGGAAAACACTAATAGCCAATCAGAAAATTACAAAAAAAAAGCCAAAATTCCCTATTAATAAAATAATCCCACAAACTATAGCATAAACATTAGTAGCACGATTTCTGACAAATGCATTAATAGGCATGAGCACACTAAAAACATTAGTCTCCCGCCTTAAAATGCAGGGACTAACTACACAAGAGCTTTTAAATGATTCAGAGATATTTGTTACAACATGTATACCAACAGGGTAGTTATAAACCCTCCCAACATCCACAGATTTTACACCGACAGATTTTGCACTTATCTACACCTAATTTTCATTTAATAGATTGAAGTGCAGTTGGCATGCATGTGTGGAAAACAAAAGATTAGTTGCATTGTTAATGGTGGCCAATAGAGAACTTGACATTTATGAATTATGGTGTTAAGTCTTTAACTAAACAACAAACATCAACCCATTAAAGCACTCAATGATAAGGAACAACATAGATTAACCCATTAGAGGGACATAAAAAAATATGAAATGACAGTGTAAAAGATATAGGAACTTTCAAACGTGTCATTTTTTGCTTCCAACACGATAGATATAAACCCTCTCAACAGACACAGATTTCACCCTCATCAAACAATCTAAGAAAATGAATAAACAATGCAAAAATGATAGTGTAAAAGATATTGAAAATTACAAACACCTCCTTTTTTGACAGATTTCACCCTCATCAAACAATTTGAGCAAATGAATAAACAATGCAAATAATCCTTTGCTCGACAACCTTAAAACTTGACACCACAATCCATTAATGATGACTGCAATTCAGTCTATTGACAATAAATGAAAATTAGGGACTAACAAATGCTAAATGTCCTCATTAAAATGCCATGCGTCGATAGAAACACTCGGTGCGAAGACACGACTATATCAAAGAACATTACAAAGCCATAAAATATTTCCAATAACAACAAAACATTACCAATTGATGAAATGACTTTATATTAAGACATTTTGCACTTATTTAGACCTAATTTTCTTTTTCATTTCATAGATTGAAGTGCAATTGGCATGCATGTGTGCAGAGAAAAGATTAGTTCCATTCTTAATTGTGGCCAATAGAGAAATCAACATTAATGAATTATGGTGTTAAGTCTTTAACTAAACAATAGAGACTAACCCATAAAAGCACTCAAAGATAAGGAAGAGTAGACATTAACCCATAAAATGCAAAGAACAACAAACAATAGACATTGACCCATAAAATGCAGAGATATAAAAAACTATAAATGACACTGTAAAAGATATAGGAACTTACAAATGCCTTGTTTTTTGCTTCCAATACGATAAACATAAACCCTCTCAACAAACATAAATTTCACCCTCATCAAACAATATGAGTTAATGAATAAACAATGCAAAAATGATAGTGTAAAAGATATAGGAACTTACAAAGGCCTCCCTTTTCACTTCCAATACGATAGATATGAATCCTCTCAATGGACATAGATTTCACCCTCATCAAACAATCTGAGCAAATGAATAAACAACGCAAATAATCCTTTGCTTGACAGACTTAAAACTTCACACCATAAGCCATTAATGACGCCTGCACTTCAGTCTATTCACAATAAATAAAAATTGGGGACTAATAAATGCACAATGTCCTCGTTAAAACACCATGCATCAATAGAAACATTGGGTGCGAAGACACGACTATATCAAAGAACATTACAAAGTCATGAAATATTTCCAATAGCAACAAAACATTAGAAATTGATTAAACCCTCCCAATAGCCACATATTTTACACCAACAGATTTTGCACTTATCTAGACCTAATTTTCATTTAATACATTGTTAATGGTGGCCAACAAAGAACTTGACATTTATGAATTATGGTGTTAAGTATTTAACTAAACAATAGACATCAACCCATAAAAGCACGCAATGATAAGGAACAACAAAGATTAAATTCTCTCAACAGACACAGATTTCACCCTCATCAAACAATCTGAGCAAATGAATAAACAATGCAATATTGACAGTGTAAAAGATATGGGAAATTACAAATGCCTCTTTTTTGATAGATTTCACCCTCATCAAACAATTTGAGCAAATGAATATAAACAATGCAAATAATCCTATGCTTGACAGCCTTAAAACTTGACACCACAATCCATTAATGATGATTGCACTTCAGTCTATTGATAATAAATGAAAATTAGGGACTAACAAATGCTAAATGTCCTTGTTAAAATGTCATGTGTCGACATAAACACTCGGTGCGAAGACACGACTATATCAAATAATATTACAAAGCCATGAAATATTTCCAATAGCAACAGAACATTACCATTTGATGAAATGATTTTATACCAAGACATTTTGCACTTATTTAGACCTAATTTTCATTTTCATTTCATAGATTGAAGTGCAGTTAGCATGCATGAGTGCAGAGAAAAGATTAGTTCCATTCTTAATCATGGCCAGCAGAGAAGTCGACATTAATGAATTATAGTGTTAGGTTTTTAACTCAACATCAAAGACTATCCCATAAAAGCACTCAAAGATAGGGAAGAGTAGACATTAACCCATAAAACATAGAGAACAACAAACAATAGACATTAACCCATAAAATGTAGAGATGTAAAAAACTATAAAACGACATTGTAAAAGATATAGGAACTTACAAACGCCTCATTTTTCACTTCCAATATGATAGACATAAACCCTCTCAACAGACAAAAATTTCGCCCTCATCAAACAATATGAGAAAATGAATAAACTTGATGCAAAAATGCCAGTGTAAGAGATATAGGAACTTACAAATGCCTCCTTTTTCACTTCCAATACGAAAGATATAAACCCTCTCAATAGACACAGATTTCACCCTCATCAAACAATCTGAGTAAATGAATAAACAACACAAATAATCCTTTGCTCGACAGAATTAAAAATTCACACCATAAGTCATTAATGAGCCTGCACTTTAGTCTATTAATAATAAATGAAAATTAGGGACTAATAAATGCATAATGTCCTCATTAAAACGCCACGTGTCAACAGAAAAACTAGGTGCGAAGACACAACTATATCAAAGAACATTACAAAGTCATGAAGTATTTCCATTAGCAACAAAACATTAGGAATTGATTAAATTTTTCCCTTTCTTGCCCCGAAAATATTTACAATTAGAACAATACAAAACCACGAGGAAAATACCAACAACCAATGAGAAAATTGCAAAAAAAAAGCCAAAATTCCCTATTAATAAAATAATCCCATAAACTATAGCATAAACATTAGTAGCACGATTTCTGACGAATGCGTTAATAGGCATGAGCATACCGAAAACACTAGTCTCCTACCTTAAAAGGTAGGGACTAATAAATAACTTTTAATGTTAAGAGATAATAACTTGTACAAACAAGAGCTCTGAAAGAGATGGAGTCCCTACCTAAGGGAATAACTATGATTATGCAAATTTGCAATTGATATAGTTTTATAAATTTTTATCTGTATATAGCTATATGTTTTGTGTCTTGGTGAGTTTGATGTCATTAAAAGGTACATTATAAATTTGAGAATCAAGATAATAAGATTAAAACTCAATTGTTGCATTTAAGACTCAATTCTTGAATTCAAATGTAATAAGATGGTTTGACACATAGCAATACCTTAATGATTGTAACAAGTTGTAGACGACATGACCTTCAATGTTTTATTTCATAGATCTATTGATACACTTAGTGCTTATCCTAATTCAAATACCATGAGTATATTAACTATTATGGAAAATCTCAAGTTTCAGTAAACATGGACATTGAGAGGTAAAAAGTTATTTAGATCTATTTGGTTTCTATTTTTAATGGAATAAAATGCACTTAGAGTTAAAACTAGTGTATATAATTGAAATTCGTCATTCATTTATCCTTTTTGCAATCACAATTTCATTCTTAGTTGTTCTATTTTTTGAAATCAATAATTGTAGTCCTTTTGTGCAATATGTACTTTATATGTTTTAAAGTAGATGAGAAATAATACAACAATTATTAAATTCAAAAATAATTGTAATTTGTCAGTTGAAGCTACAATGTTCATTTGATTGTTAAGAAAGGCACCTAGGACCCACTTTTGGAGATAACATAGGTAAGTGTTGGCACCAAGTTGAGATTTGAACATGATTTAAAGGGATGTATCTCCATTGAACTTGAAGAACTTTCTATGAGACAGTTAAGTAATGATACAAAGTATGAGACAGTTGTGTAATGATACAAATAATAGTTTTTCTTAAAGTAATATTTAAACCATGGGTTCAATTAAAGAAAAATGTTAAAATGTATTTTGATTCATGTCATATTTATGCTTTTTATTTTTGTAAAAATTTATATTGGTTGATAGACAACGAGATTTAGATTCATTCATATAATGACATTATAAATAAAAATGTCACAGTACTATGCGAATACTCCAATAAGAAAATAGATGAATGGTAATGGAAATAATTGCAATATTTTTGTGGTCTATTTATTTGGGCACAATTTGTATGTTTATAAAAATTTCTCAAGTGTCTATATGGAAACATCAAAGGACTCCATAATGCAATAAGGTGAAATAAAACAAACATCCTACGAATATTCATATAAAAAAATCTTGAGCATTAATATGATGAGATAACTTTTGTTCGATAAGTTTTATCAACATGAGGATAAATATCCTTCAATGAATCATCTAAATAAAAAATATGATATTCCATAAATGACAATGAAATATGAAATATCTAATTTATAGAATTTAAAATAGTTTTATGTACATTGAATCAGTGAAACTCATGAATGTATAAATAATAATTTCATTGCGATCATAGCAATGTGGATATGTGATGTGTATAACAGAATAAGAAGCAATAGGGGAATCTGTGCAATGTCTAATGCCCATTGGCAAACTACATTCATGATTTTGGAAGCTGGTACTATAGCATCAACGGGCGCTAATTGAGTTGCCTTTTCAAATTCCACTGGTTTAGATAGTTGCATTGAGAAATTGAAAGTAGCAATTAGTTGAGGGAAGAAATAGTTAAAAGGAAAAACCATGAAAATATTAGAAAAAGAAATCCTTTAATATGAAAGGGAGGCAAGATGAAAAAAATCTTACAAATGTCATCTCAAGTGCTTTTGACAGGCCAGCAAGGCCAGGAACTTTTTGTGTGCCTACATTTGAGAGATCAATACTTGTAGAAGAAGGAGATCTTGAATTAAAGTTGTTTAATTTTAAAGCTAATCAGTGAAATGAAGAGAAAAGATAGGAAATTATGAATCTAATCTCATTGAAGAACTGGATGTCCCCAACAATCACTATAGAAAAAGTTATTATATATATAATTATTTTAGAAGAAATTATAACTATTTAAAACAAACATTCTAAATGAGGAAATACGTCTAATTTTTTTTAAATCTCAAGATGATTACAAAAAACATTGAGTATTGATGAAATATTTCTCATAGCAACAAAACAATAGGAATTGATGACTTTTTTTTTGTTCCTGCTACCAAGAATAACATTAGAAACAATCAATGATATAAAAGAACATTATCAGCCCAAAACAACACTCAATGATAGGGAACAACAGAGAATAATGAATAAAAACACTCAATGATAGGGAACAAGAGAGATTAACCAAGCTTGCTTGGAGAATTTGGAGTAAACGAATCACAGTAGAACCCATTACAAGTGTTGATCTGTAAATTCAAAAGCTCAAAAATATTATTTAATTTCAGATGCAATGCTTACAGAGAAGTCTGTAACAAAACATTTTTTTTTGTTCCATAAGAAGAAATATTTATATTAAAAGGATTCAAAAATTACACACTATTTAGTTGCAGGGGCCAAAGGCCAACCACCCATACCTACACCCAGCACCTTCCTCATACTGACCACGCATGGTCCCAAAAAAGTATTACTAAGCCACGTAGAGTTAGAACTAAAAAAACAAAAAGAAGTAGCCACACAAGGTCTACCCTAATTCCTACCCTGAACCAAAACTTGATCCCTATCAATCCCTAAAACTAGAGATAGAACAAAAATTAGGCCAAAACAGAGAGGCCTATCAAAAGTAAGATGTAAGTATAGACTAACTGGGGAAATCATTGCAAACCAGACTTACATGAAGCCAAGATTCTATGCTAGTGGTTGGAATTCTAGGACCCAATTGAAATCACCACTGACCTGCTCCATTTGCAACAATTTCTTGAGGAAACTGACCCCAGCTTCTACCTTTTCTCTATGCGCTAAAAGAGCCATGCCTTTGAGATCTAGTATGAAGGGAAAAAATCTTATCACCTCATCAGCATCTTGGAGAAGAGAAAAGGCTATCGGCCGAGGAATCCCCAGACCAAGTGATGCTGCTCTAATAATATCCTTCAAACCGATTAGTAATTTTTCTTTGAAGAGATTCCTTACCATGAGCTCCGCTACTTCCTTAGGAGTACCAATATCGAGGATGGCAGCCAAGAAACGAGACACAATACTGGTATCCACTCTATAACCTTTGTCATTCTTCAGGAAGCTTTTGCCCAAAATGATCTTCACTGCAACCACCGCTAAACTATCATTGATACACATAACCCTTTTCAATCTTTGATCAGTGACCCATCCCTTGAAAGCCATCTACCTTACAGAACTTTCCAATTGGATTGAAGTATCCATCCCAAGGTTTATAAGCCCTTATGTTGCTACACGCACCACAAATCTGGACCCTCCCACCATTGAAACCAGAAAGCAGAGAAAGAATTGCTATTTTCAACCAAGAATAGGCAACAGAAAAACAAGATAGGGAAAGATTATAATGAGCCAAACATATCCCAACAAATGCCATAATGATACTTTAATCTCTCCAAACCTAACTCCTCATCATGATTACTTGCAAGCCCTAGAGAGACTTGCCAATTCTGAACCAAGCTTAAGCATGCCAGCCTCCCGTCAATTTTGTAGAATTGGGTGATGTGACTTTCCTGATGTCACTCTAAAATGGCTATCTCCACTGCCTCCTGGCGTCACAACTGATGAGATGGTTGTCCACCTTGCCAATTCCATCTGACTTGGCTGACCCCGGCCTTGCCACACCTTTTTGTGTGGCAAGGCACCCACCCTTCCTCCCCCAAATTTCTTAAAAAAGAACCACAGCATCTGAATGCCCAGGTCCAAAACTTCTTTGAAGCATCTACCATTAGCTCTTAGATTAGAAAGTATATCTGCCTCTGAATTTCCTTCCTAAAGATATGGTTTATTGAATGTAATTCAAAACCATCTAAAAGAGTTAGATCTTGCTTTAACATTGCATACAATTTCCAGTTTAGCATCCTTCTAGTTCTTAATCCATTTATAATCAACAAGGAGTCCCTCTCAACCTCCAACTTTTAAATGTTCAATTCATGACAAAACCTGAGGCCCAAGATTAAAGCCTGCATCTCTGCTGCATTATTAGATCCTAGTGGTAAATGTTCAGCTAACTTACTCACTGTCCTCCCCTTGTTAGAAATGAAGGTACAAACCACATAACAAAAATTTGATTCAAACCTTATTTATGTGCTTTAAACAATGTAGAATCAATGGAGATTACAACAGAAATTAAAACCCATTACACAGAAATAACATAAACACATAACACAGTATGTAACGTGGAGAAAACCCTTTCAGGTAAAAAACTCCACCAAGAAAAGAGGCTCCAAGTTGTATTATCTTCAAATATGAGATTATAATACGTGCACTTCCTCTCCTCTCTAGTCTTCAATTCAGAGCCGCATGTTACTCTCAACTCTGATAAAAACGTAGTACAAATATCCTTATAAAAGGGGGTTACCTTCTAGGACAAGATAACCAACATAATATCAACCATCGGATATGTGACCTAATGACGAACGGTCCAGATTTACAATGATAAAATATAAAATAAAATGCTTTTTCGAGGGCGTTGCCCCCGAACCCCCACCGGGGCGCGTGGCCCCCAGACCCCCCACCTGGAGGATGATCCCCTTGGACCCCCCATCATGGGCGAGTTAGCGTCGAGGAACGGATATAAACATCTAGCTAAAACAAGACCGCTACTGGTGAAACCTTTCATCCCTTATGGGTGATTTACAAACAATACTAGGAGTAATTAATTACATAGGATTTACAAGGTTGATTGCACCTGAATCCTAACATTCTCCCACTTGACATCATACATTGTAAATACCCATAGGAAAACCATAAAATAATCAGGCACTAGAAGCAAGGCCCATGGCCTCTCCGCACCAAACAAATTTCTCTGTGCTCACAAGCTTGGTCAAAGCATCTACAACATTCTCCTAAGTTTCTACCTTCTTCAACTCAATCTGTCCACTTGCAACTATTTCTCAAACAAAGTGATATTGTACATCAACATACTTAGTCTGAGCACGATACATAGGATTCTTGGCCAAAAAATAGCACTCTGGCTATCACAACCAATCTAAATGTTCCTACAATCAAAACCAATACCTGTACGAAATCTCTTCAACCAAATTGTCTCCTTAGAGACATGAGTAGCAGCCATATACTCTACTTCTATGGTGGACAAAGCAACTGTGGGCTACCTCTTACTCATCCAACTCACTGCTCCTCCAAACAAAGTAAATACATAGCCACTAGTAGACCTTCGACTATCCAGGTCACCTGCCCAATTTGCATCAACAAAACCCTGTATGTCCAAAGATTTATCGGTACTATCAGTACCAGAATAGACCAAACAATAATTAGGAGTACCTGCAAGATATTTAAGCACCCTCTTCGCATAATTCCAATGTTGTCTACTAGGGTTAGACATAAATTTGCTCAAAACTCCCACTGCTTGGGCAATATCTAGCCTAGTGAAAACCATTGCATACATCAAACTCCCTACAACACTAGCATATGGCACATTAGACATCCTCAAAATCATCTTCATTCTTTGGACACATATCTAATGAAAGCTTAGTACCAATGTGTAAAGGAACTCTAACTGGGTTACAGTCTTGCATATTGAATCTTTGCAAAATGGTATTCACATACTTACTTTGAGACAACCAAAGCTTTTTGTTACCTTTATCCCCCCTAATCTCCATACCCAGAATATACCTGGCAGCTCCAAGATCTTTCATATCAAATGCACCTGAAAGTTGAGTTTTCAGCTCACTGATCATACCATTAGTATTGCTGAAAAATAACATATCATCAACATACAATGCAATGACCAGTATAGAATCATCAACACAATAATTGTAAACATAGTGATCCTCCTCGCTTCTAACAAAACCTAATTTCAACACAAATGAATCAAACTTTTGATACCACATTCTGGGGGACTGTTTCAAACCATAGAGAGACCTCTTTAACCTGCAAACCCAATTCTCTTTCTCTTTTACCTCAAAACTTGTAGGTTGTTGCATATAAATTTCTTCAAGATCTCCATACAAGAACGTAGTCTTAACATCCATTTGCTCAATCTCCCAATCATAAGTTGAAGCAATGGATAAAAGAAATCTAATAGAAGTCAATTTAGCAACAGGAGAGAATATCTCACCAAAATCAACTCCCTCTCTCTGGGAGTAGCCCTTGGCTACCAGTCTAGCCTTGTACTTCTCCTATGACCCATCTGCTCCAAACTTCTTCTTGAAGACCCACTTACAACCTATGGCCTTTCTTCCTTTGGGAAAATGAACAAGATCCCAAGTGTTACAAGATTCTAAAACCATCATCTCCTCTTGCATGGCTAACTGCCAAGACTCACTATCATCTGCAAGAATAGCTTCCTTGTAGGATCTAGGCTCATCGTCAGTACTCAATAAAGCAAATACACAATGGAAATCTGGTGGGCTATACCTATCAACTGGGTTCCATTGTCTTATGGATCTCCTTAAGGGTGGAGAAAGAGACTCTACTTGTTCTTCTGTATGATCATCTACACCAACTTCTTCTGTAACAATAGATTCATCTTCATCAGAACTACTTGAATTTTCTTCTTCTTCTTCACCCCCCAATCCATCATTGTGTTCTTTCTAAGACACATCTTGCTGCTCTAAATCAAAGTGCACTCTCTTTACCTTTTCTTCTTTTTCTTTTGGCTACTCAGGTTCAGAAACAGCTTTAAGTTCCCTGAAAATTACATCTCTAGAATAGATAATCTTACGGGTTAGTGGATTCCAAAGCTTATAATCTTTGACATTATCACCATATCTAATGAATGTACACTTCTTAGCTTTTGGATCCAACTTAGATCACTTTTCCTTAGGCACATGAACAAAAGCCTCACAGCCAAAAATCCTTAAATGTGAAACAAAAGGTTTCTTACCTGTCCACACTTCATAAGGTGTCAAATCAAGAGCCTTACAAGGAGATCTATGAATCAAGTAGCAAGCAGTACACATAGCCTCTATCCAAAAGCATTTATCCAATTGTGCATCACTCAGCATACTTCTGGCCCTTTCCATGATTGTTCGGTTCATCCTTTCTACTATGGTGTATACAGAGTTGTCCTTTGTCTGATAATACCTGCATGCTTGCAAAACTCATCAAATTCCTTAGAGAAATATTCTCCTCCATTGTCAGATCTTAATATTTTTATCTTCAAACTTGATTGGTTCTCTACTAAGACTTTGAAATCCTTAAACTTAGTGAAAACTTTAGATTTGTGTTTCATAAAATAAATCCAAGTAAATCTGGATAAATCATCAATGAAGGTGACAAAATAACAAGATTTTCTGATAGATTCATTATCCACAGGCCCAAACACATCCATATGAATAATTTCTAACTTCTCTTTTGCTCTATTGCTTCCTCAAGGAAATGATTTCTATTCTATTTACCAAACACACAATGCTCATAGAAATCAAAGTGCTCATCAGAATAAGAGAAACTGTCCAACAAATTTTTATTCCTAATAGTTTTCAATACATTATTGCTTGTGTGACCCAATCTGCGGTGCCACAACATACATGTATTTTTAGTACTGGCCTCAGATACATATGAGGCATTACAAACTGTAGTGGCTTCAAGCTTGAACAAGTTTCCCAATCTCTTCCCCTTCGCTACCACCAAGTTCCCTCTCACCAATCTGCAACCATGCTTGTCAAAAGTCACATGCATTCCCAAATCATTCAGCTTTAAAATAGAAATCAAATTTCTAGCTAATCCAAGAACATGATAAACACCATGGAGGGTTTTAATCCTCCCATCACTGAAACACAATAGTACCTTGCCTTTCCCAACTATTGGATATGCAGAGTTGTCCCCAACGTACACATTACCACCATCATATTCCTCATATGTGGAGAACCATTCCTTATGCGGGGTCATATGGAACGAGCATCTTGAGTCAACTAACTAGTGATCATTAGAAATTGTATTGCAAGAAAAAAGTAAAACATCTTCACCTACATTATAGAACTTATCAGAAGCATTGTCCCACTGTTTCTTTGGGTTTCTGCACTCCTTCACATGTCCCCTTTTACTGTAGTTCCAACACTTAACTCTATTCTTCTTCTCATGAGTCTTAGATCGGCCCTTAGACTTGTCCTTAGCCCCTTTCTAATCTCCTTTTGGCCCTCTTTCCATAGACCTTCCCCTGACATTGAGAGCATCCCCTTAA
Source organism: Cunninghamia lanceolata (assembly GCA_027924645.1). Taxonomy (NCBI): domain Eukaryota; kingdom Viridiplantae; phylum Streptophyta; class Pinopsida; order Cupressales; family Cupressaceae; genus Cunninghamia; species Cunninghamia lanceolata. The sequence goes on from BSBN01001285.1 coordinate 3,279,563, forward strand.
CTATCCAAACTTGTCTTCCTCAATTCATGTGATAGCAGAACTGAAATAAGAGCATCCAGCTTCAAATCTATGAGGTTAGCAGTGATAGCCAAAATAACATTCTCCCATGACTTAGGCAAAGAGCAAAGAAGTAATATACATTTATCTTCCTCATTCACCTCAACTTCTACAGATTCTAGTTGACTCAATAACAAATTAAATGAATTCAAATGCTCTACAACTGATTCACCCTCTTTCATTTTTATGGAAAATAACTTATGCTTCAAATAAAGCTTATTTACCATACTCTTGGCTTGGTAGATCTCACCCAGACGCTTCCACAAGCTATGTGCGGACTTCTCACTCGCAACATTCAGTAGAACGAAATCTGTAAGACACAACTGAATTGTACCTCATGCCTTTTTATCTAGTCTTTCCCACTCATCAGGAGCAACATCATCGGGTTTCTTATCTTTTTGAACAGCCAACCACTGGTTTCTTTCTTCCAGCAAATCCTCCATTATGAGCTTCCACAATTCGTACCCTGTACCAATGAACTTTTTAATGTCCAACCGAGAGGTAGAAGCAACAATGGATGAAGCCATGATATCTACACACGATCTGCAAACAAACAACAACCAAATCTCCCACTATAGCTAAAAAACCTTCATACTACCACCCAAGAATCAAAACTAGCCAGGCTCTGATACCAAATCTTAGAAATTAAGGTGCAAACCACACAACGAAAATCTGATTCAAACCTTATTTATGTGATTTAAACAATGTAGAATCAATGGAGATTGCAATAGAAATTAAAACCCATTACACAGAAATAACATGAACACATAACATAGTATGTAATATGGAGAAAACCCTTTCGGGTAAAAAACTCCACCAAGAAAAGATGCTCCAAGTTGTATTATCTTCAAATATGAGATTACAATACATGCATTTCCTCTCCTCTCTAGTCTTCAATCAAGCATCACCTGTTACTCTCAACTCTGATAAAAATGTAATACAAATATCCTTTTAAAAGGGGGTTGCCTTCTAAGGCAAGATAACTGACATAATATCAAACATTGAATCTGTGACCTAATGACGAACAGTCCAAATTTACAATGATAAAATATAAAATAAAATGTGGTTTCGGGAGCATTTCCCCCGAACCCCCACCAGGGCACGTGGCCCTCGGACACCCCGCCGGGGGGATGATCCCCCTGAACCCATCGTAGGGGGAAACCCCCTGCGACCCCCCGTCACGGGTGAGTTAGCGTTGAGGAACAAATATAAACATCTAGCTGAAATAAGACCATTTCTGGTGAAACCTTTCATCCCTTATGGGTGATTTACAAACAATACTAGGAGTAATTAATTACATAGAATTTACAAGGTTGATGGCACCTTAATCCTAACACCCCTCCCAATCCCAGATGATGCAACCTACTCCGGACTCCCCATGATTTCCTCTTGTAGTGCCATCAAAGTTTAATTTAAGCCAACTGGCCTCAGGAGGTGTCCAACACACTGTCTTCCTAGCTTCCATAGTGTTTCCCTGTCCAACATTCTCAATTGTTGGTAAGATCAAGCCATGCCAATTCTTTCTCATCTCTGCATCCCACGAAGTGAACCTGCTATTCTTATTTCTACATTCTTCTAGCTGGGAGTTGACCACCTCCACGATATTTACCTCCACCTTGTTTAAGGAGTGTAAAGACATTTCTTTCTCTTAGAAAATTCTTCTATTCCTTTCCTTCCATAATTCCCAGATAAGCATAGAAGGGCTTGTAATCCATAAACCCCCATAAATAGGTTCCTTTAGCTGAATTGGCTAGGAGATTAGAGCTTCTAAAAGTTTGGGCGAGAAGACTGAATTTCTTGTGTAGTTTAGAGCACAACCATTGCCAACATTATTATGCAAAAGAGCAGTAGAGAAATAAATGATCTCCAGTTTCTTCAGCCTGTTTACACATCACACATCTAGATGGGCTAGCATAACCCATTCTGCTAAACCTGTCTACTATGAGTACCGTTCCTTGGGAGGCTACCCAAGTGAAGATTCTATCCTTTGGTAGGCTATTTTTATTCCAACAGAGATTGGTTGGGAGTCCCGCTTCTATCCCAGGGCCCCTTCTTAAAACTTTGTAACCATCCCTTACATTGTATTGGCCTGAAGGAGAGCCTGCCCACCTTAGAACATCGAGGCCTACTCTTAAGTTTACTAATTTTTTTAAAACATTCTCAAAATCTTCTACTAACCTATCATCCAAACCAAAATCCCTGATCCTTTTCCACTTGAAAGAGAAGCCATTGAATGACGAGGTGACCAACATATAATCCCTAACTTTGTCCCTGCACATTTGTTTGGTTAAAGTTTTAATCTGATCCAAATCAACCCTATCAACCAATTTTCCTTTCCTTCCCAAGAGTTCTCCCAAAAAAGGGCTTTGCTGCCATCTCTAATTTCCTAGGTTAATTGGCTTGTGATCAAATCTCTACAACTTGTGATGGAGTTCCAAATTTTGGACCCCTTAGGTAGAGATTGTGAGGTGAAAATGCTATTATCAGCCTCATTCAAATATTTAGCTTTAATAATCTTGACCCACTTGAGATCTTGCTTTGAGTAAATAAACCATACCAGCTTGGCCCCTAAGGCTTTATTTTGGGTAAGCAAATTTTTTAAGCCAGCCCCATCTGCCTCCTTCCACTCACAAACCTTAGTCCATTTTATCAATAGAAACTTATGCTCCTCTGAGTTTCCTTGCTAGAAAAAATTCCTCATCTTTCGATTAATCTCTTTACTTGCAGCACTAGATAAGGGTAAACAAGACATCATGTAGGTTGGAATGGTCGCTATCACTACCTTGAGCATAGTTAAACAACCTACCGAGGAAAGCCATCTACTTTTCCAAGATGCCAATCTAGTTTTGATTCTCTCTATTAAAGATTCCCACAACTTCCCTGGTCTAACTCCTTTTTCCAAGGGTAAACCCAAATATTTATAGGGAAGCTCACCCTTTCTGAAATTCAAAATTTTTTAGAATATGATTTTCCTTACCAACATCAATATTGAAGAAAAAAACCTCAGATTTAGCTTGGCTAACTTCCTAACCTAAGGCCGCTGAGTATTGATCCAATATGTGTTTAAAATTTGTAGCTTCTCTTACCTTTGCCACACCAAAAAGCATGGTGTCATCCGTGAACTATTGATGAGTAACTTCATTAACACCATGGGTGATTTGGATCCCTTCTATCCACCCATCCTGCTAGGCTTTAGAACATGCCCTTCCAAGATCTTCCGTCGTGATAATAAAAAGAAAAGGAGGCATAGGATCTCCCTGCTTGAGACCACAAGAAGCACTGAAGAAGCCTTTGAGAGAGATATTGATGAGAATGGAATATATAGGGCTAGCTACCCACTCAAAAATATAGTTGAGCCAATCCTTATTAAAGCCAAAAGCTTCCAAAATTTTAAAAAGGAACCTCCAATTGACCTTATCATAGACTTTCCTAATGTCAAGTTTTAAAAGCATGGCTGGTTTCCTAGTTTTATGCACTGAGTGAATGGCTTCTTGGGTGATTATGACTCCATCTAGAATTGATCTCCCTGGAACAAACCCAGTTTGCTCTTCTGCAATAATACTTGGCAAATTTTTCTTAATACTATTCACCACTGCCTTGGCAAGGATTTTATAAAGTGTATTGCAGAGAGCAATGGGGTGATATTCTTCTAGGAATTCTGGTTTATCTTTTTTTAGAATAAGAGCTATGAAAGTGTTATTGACTTCTCGGAGGACCTTACATGTGCTTCTAGAATCCTCAATTGCCTATATCATCTCCTTGCCCATGAAGTCCCAACACTTTTGAAAAAAGGCCGCTAGCAAACCGTCACGCCTAGGTGCTTTATCAGGATGGAGCTCAAAAAGAGCTTCTTTAATCTCTGCTTCTGAGAATCTTCAATTTAGCATCTTATTCTGATCCTCTGAAACAAGCCTAGGAATGTTGTCCAAAAAAGGTTGTTGGGACTCTGAATTTGTTCCAACCCAATCATTGAGTAAATTTCGAAAATACTCAACCGTGGTCGCAATCACCTCCTCCATTTTGTCAATCAATCTTCCATTCGAGGATTTGATGAATGAGATTCTGTTGGAGTCTCTCCTAGCTTTTGTAGAATTATGAAAGAACTTGGTATTCTTATCCCCTGCCTGCAACCAAATTTCCCTTGATTTCTGACACCAAAATATCTCTTCCTTTGCCAAAATGTCCCCTAATTTGCTCATTAGTTACTTTTTATGATTATAGATACCATCATCCATAGCTTCCTTTAATATTTTTTCATTAAGGGACTACAACTCTTCCTCCACCTTGCTTTTTTCTTCAAAATTTTTTTAAAACATTCTGTGTTCCACATTTTCATATTCTATTTAATCAACTTAAGCTTGGTTACAATGTTGAGCAATTTAGATCCCCCTGGATTGCAGTCAATCCACCATTGTTTGATTAGTTCTAAAAAGTTTGGAGATTTGAACCACATATTCTCAAACTTAAAGGGGCACCTTACTAGTTTCCTTTCACCAACAATTTCTAAGCAAATCAGTTAATGGTCTAAGCCTGAATAAGGCAAAATATTACTATCCAAATTGAAGGGAAATTTTCTTGGATCACCTTTTAAGAAGAATCGATCAAGCTTTTCTGCAATATTATTAAAGCCAAGCCTCCTATTTGTCCAAGTGTAATCGCCATTGCCCATGGGAATTTCCATCAACATATTCCTTTCTACAAAATCTTCAAAATGTATTTGCGATTGAAATTTTCTACCTACTCCCCCTCTTTTATCTTCCACTCTTAAGATGGCATTGAAATTGCCTCCCGAATACAAAAATATGAAGTAGAGTTGCTATAGATAACATCTAATTCTCCCAAACTTCTTTTTTCTAAACACAAGAGTTAGGGCCATAAACATTGATCAACAGAAAGCACATATTGGAGGTGAGACTTCCTACCTTACATGCAAACCAAGCTTTTCTAGAAGCTACTTCTTCTACCAGTACATGTTGAGGATGCCATAAGGTGATAAGGCCCCTCGAAGCACCTGTCGAATCAACCCCAATGCTTTTCCACATTTTCAAACTTTTGCATAAATAATTTCTTTTCTCCTGCCCTAATTTTGTTTCTTGTATTAAGCAAATATCTGTTTGGAAAGCTTCTAACCAATGCCTCAACAGACATCTCTTGTTAGGGGCGTTTAGCCCCTAACATTCCAAGAAGTGATCTTCATTGTTGTTCAAGAAGGGTTCCACCCTTCCCTACTTTCAACATCTCATAAATCTTTAGTTGTCCACTGGCCTCACCATCCCATTTGAGCCTTTCTTTGTTTGGAATTCATCCTCTAGTCTTATTATCTCCACAATCTAGAGAGATCTTAGTGGGCTCTTTTTGACAAATACCCAGAGCGCCCTAATCTGCTAATCCTCCTACCAAGTTTCCAACCAAGGGATCTATATGCTTAAGTTATGTAGCCTCATCCTCAGAGTCAAAGTCAGAGTCTAGGTTTTCCACTCCTACTTCATCCATCCAAACACCTTCCAATCCCTCTTCCTCTGAATTAAGTTGGCCTTTCTTAGCAGCTTCGGCCAGCTCCATCAATTCCTTCCCAACCTCAATTAAAGAATTAAGATCTTCCTCTTGCACAATAGGATTCATCAGATCTAGAGTTTCTGAGATTTTCTTATTCATATTTCCCAATTGTTCCCAAGAGGGTCTCCCCTTTGAAGTATTCTCCTAATATGTTCTGGGCATCTTATTCGAAGCATCTTGAGCAGCCTTTTTATCCAACTCTGCCATGGAGGAATCAGTTGCCTCATTATTGTCTACCTTTTGTCTAGGCTCTAATTTGCTTGCTTCCTCATTGTCCTTTAAGCCATGCCCACCTTGATCTTGATTTTCAAGATTCCTGGCCTACTTCTCAACCTTGTTTGGGATTGGATCCCAAGAGCACACCCAAGGGTTTCCAATTAACTCCTGGCCAGTCTAGGATCAAAGACCAATGCTTGTTTTAAAATTCCCCAATCTATGAAAATTTTGATTTCTCTCCACTTCAAGTTAGAAGGGTTACTTTCCACACAAAGTTTGACATAGGATCCTGCACCATCTCTCTCGATCCATTCCTCCACGCAAATATACTTTCCCAAATAATTCCTTATTTCTTCCAAAATGTCTAGTTGCCAAAATTCCAAAGGTAGATTGGGAAATTTATACCAATCTTGCTCATATTCTAGCTAATGATGGCAAGGATCAAACCCTACTTCCCACTTACAGATATAAAATTTGAACCCATCCAATAGCCAAATTCCATCAACGAATTCTATTCTAATTTTGATTGTGGGGCAAATGACTAGAAAGAAGCCATTAACCAAATATTTTAGACTTAGATCTTCCCCCCAGCGCTCTTCCCACCAATGAACCAAACCTTCCCAGTTTAGATTTGTCCCAAACCATTTAACGATTAATCCAAACTTTTTCAGTCGATCAATCGAAGGTCCCAACAAATTTGAGCTTAAGACCATTATCAATTTATTTCCTTGTTTGGGATTCGATCCATGCTCAGTGAAGCTATTTTTACCGATTCCCCCCTTTTCGGCATTCCTAAGGTTTCTTTGATTTAGGAATCTCTGCTTATTTTTGTGATTAGGCTCAAAGTTATGATGCCAGCGCTTATTCCCAACTTGTGAATGATTGAATCTAAAGCTTGGTCTATGTCTCTCAGGCCCATTATCAAAACCCTCATTTCTAGGTCTAAAATCATCTGCTTTTTTGCACCAAGCCTCTCTGAGTGCTTGATCTTGATTTTTTCCCATAGGGATTTCACTTTCTGCATCTTCCACCCAAGAAGTAGATCCAAAACCTTCCTTTCTAATAGTTGTATTACCAGCCTCTTGCACATGCCGAGTCAAGGTCTTCCCATTTTCCTTTCCCGCGCCTTCAGCTGTCCCTTCGACTTCTTTTTCATGTTTTCCTCTCCTCCATTTTTCCCTGTAACAGAACATTTTTGCATAAATGTCTTCTTTGTTTAATTGTGGTCTTGCCCTTTGCATTTTACCAAATTCAAGAAGTTAATATCAAGTGTATATATCACAAGTTCTGCCAAAATAGAATAGTCTCGAGATAAAATATTACTATGGTCACAATAACATGTAAATAAGATGCTTGTAAAGGTAGCTTGATATAAGCACAATCCAAAGAGGTTAAACATATACTCAGAACTAGATCAGGAGCATCTACTTGTTGACACATCACCCAAGGAATTCCTGTGTCTAGACCAATGGCCATAGATGCTGGCCATTTTACGTATGACTTGCTTGCATCTCCATATGGTCCAGTAATGTTGCCATACTCATTTTCTATCTACAATATGAGATAAATTGCATTAGGATAATTACCTAAAAACTAAGCAATTATCTTGTCTTCATACTTATAGGCTTTCTCTAGTACAGTAATGTAGCAGGCACGCACATTTTACTAAATGAACAATGTTGAAAAGAATCTCTAACACTGAACTATTTGTAGACTAAAGACATGCATCATTTATGGGAATATAGTGCTTTCTTACTTTATTTCAAAGCGCATCCAATAATGAATAGAGGCAAATACAAATAAAACACCGATACTAAAAAATAGTTGCTATCGTATAGATAGATAAATGACCTGAGATAAGATAATAGGTCCCCCTTGGGAGGCAAAGAGTTTCTCTTGCTCCATCATGTCCACAATTTTTTAGGTGAAACGTTCCATCTCAATCTACGAAAGAAAGCAAACAACCAAAAAAGGGAGAAAGGGATCTAATTTAGTACTTGATGAACTACTATAGATTAACAAAAGTTCACCTTAATCATTTATTAGAGTACTAAATTGCATAGTGGAACTCAAAATAAAAACCTTTGCATATTATGGATAACATAAAAAAAGATAGTAGCCAACCTTGAAGGGCCCGTTCTCTATTCGAAACTAGATTCCAGGAATCAAGTGCAACCAAACTGGGAAACCTCTGTATCAAATTGAATAAAAAAAACAATGTGATTTCACCAACCACATCTTGAAGTTTGATAGGCTAGATAAGGTGGATTGTCAATAGTGTGTGTATGTGTGCATGAATGTCAATTATCAAAGCCTATTTCAATCAAGTTGACGACACCATGTGTGTGTGCAACATACAATTATGGCCTCAATTCTCAGAATACTTATTTTAAGTTTATACAAATTAGGGTTTGAATGAGTATCCATGCTTTTGAAGTGCTCTTGTTCTTTGATGGCTTGGAAGATATTGTTGTCCAGTCATTTTACCTAGTGAATTCCCTAAATCAGCTTACAAAATGTATTGTACTTGGTATATGCAACTCTTAAGTATCTAATGCAGGCTAGAAGAATTTAGGGCAGCATTTATACCTAAAGCACTTTAGGAAGATCAGTTTATGGTAGCTATATTTCCTTCCTCCTACAATAGTCATGTATGGAAGAAAATAAAAAAAAATGAACCACAGAAAAAAGGCAAAATTGATACATTGCAACAACAAAAAAATTGAACAATAAACAGAGAAACTAACTATTGAGATCTTGCTGTGGAGTGTATTGGAGTGTCTAAGAGGAGAAGATTTACCCTTAGATGTGATAGGATTTGCATCTGAATAGAAAGCAATTTACAATTTATTTGGCAATAGCACATAATGATTCCACAAAGAGAGGAGCTTCGGGTATTACATTTTTTAAGAAAAAGTGGCACCTGTGAGCATAGACTGGGATCTATTGTGTATATGTTGATGATGGACTCACAGAAAGGCTCCCTTTCAAATAGTGGATACCAAATATGCAACAACACATTCAAACAACATTTTGTCTTTATGAAGATCTTTGACCATAGTCTAACAAATCTTGTAAAACCTAAGGAATTTGTCTCGATTTCACCCTCCCCATGCAAAAAAACTAAACTACCGAGGCAATTTCAGCCTACAAATAGTTAAACCAAAAACACACAGAAAGATGAAAGGGGAAAGAAGAGAAGGTAAAGAGACTTACCCATAATTCCATTCTACACATGCATAGGGACCAATGCGAAGATGAGCATAGAGTCCAGCCTATTGAACTGTTTTCATGAACTTTACCAAATCAAACCTTCCCTCAAAGTTGCATTGCAATACATGTTGAAAACCATAAACCCTTCAGCCAATAGTTAGCATAGCCATGCAAGACCTAGGCTGGTATTTTTCTTTCTTTAAATGTTTGAAAACAACATTTCCAACCATGTTTTCAAGAAAGCTCCTAATAAATACTGGAAAACATGTTTCCAATGTTTCTAAGATTACAATCAGACTAGGTCCAAGAAATCAAAATTCATTTTTAAAATGAGGGACTATGTCATAAAAAAACATTACTGGTCACATCACAAAAGTCCAATTTTGTGGATAAATGGTGAGCATTCTGCTCACATTTCAAAATATGATTTTTTGGATCAATATTGAACATATCCAGTAAGACAGAAGCTAAAGACCTAGTGGAAAAACTTAGAACTTTCTCTATGCTGAGATATTCCACAAAAATTACACATATAAGTACTTGATATTACATGGGTTCATGGACATTCGAAAACACATAAGTCTCGATGACATCCAAGGCTCCATCCTTGGATTTCTGAATAATATTAGGCCACATCTGCCAAACCAACAACAAACATCTTCAATATAACGTAAACCCAGTTTTAAAAAAAGAGATGTTTTGCTATCTAACACTAAACCACTTAAATTTATTAAAAAGAAAAAGGGATCTCTTTTAGCTATTTAATGCAAACTCAGTTACAAAAATAAATGTTTTCCAGATTCCTATCATGGGAGAAAGAGGAAACTATGAACACCTCTGGTGTGCTACGAGGATAATGAATAAAGCCAGATATCAGAACTCTTCTCTTTCCATCAATCACTATAGCTCTGCTATCATAGCTAACATTTGCACCAAAAATATGCTATATTTGAAGAAACTCATTCAAAAAAAATGCCCAAAACAGAGCTAACATAAGCTTCTTGGGTAGTTCCATGGTGGGAGAAAAATAACTTGGAAATCAGCACAAATCCATATAAAAACAACTAGTCATGTTCAAAGCTATGTACAAACAACGCCTCTGTTTAATGCCCAGTTAATGAAAAAATCAGTCATTAAGTGCCCAGAACTTGTAACTGAAAGTGTTTAAACCATTTGAAACAACAACTCTTCAATGTCCAGTTAATGAAAAATCAGGAATTGAGTGCCCAAAACTTGTAACTAAAAGTGTTTGATGAAGATCACATATGGATGTTGGCATGCATGTGTGTAGAGAAAAGATTAGTTCCATTCTTAATCGTGGCCAACAGAGAACTCGACATTAATGAATTATGGTGTTAAGTCTTTAACTCAACAATAGAGACTAGCCCATAAAAGCACTCAAAGATAGGGAAGAGTAGACATTAACCCATAAAATGCATAGATGTAAAAAACTATAAAATGACACTATAAAAGATATAGGAACTTACAAACACCTCATTTTTCACTTCCAATATGATAGACATAAACACTCTCAATAGACACAGATTTCACTCTCATCAAATAATCTGAGCAAATGAATAAACAACGCAAAAATGATAGTGTAAAAGATATAGGAACTTACAATGCCTCCTTTTTTGCTTCCAATACGATAGATATAAACCCTCTCAACAGACATAGATTTCACCCTCATCAAACAATCTGAGCAAATGAATAAACAACACAAATAATCCTTTACTCAATAGACTTAAAACTTCACACCATAAGCCATTAATGACGCCTACACATCAGTCTATTCACAATAAATGAAAATTACGGACTAATAAATGCACAATGTCCTTGTTAAAATGCCACGCGTCGATAGAAACACTAGGTGCGTAGACACGACTATATCAAAGAACATTACAAAGTCATGAAATATTTCCAATAGCAAAAAAACATTAGGAATTGATTAAATTTTTCCCTTTCTTGCCCTGAAAAAAAAATTCAATGAGAAAAATACAAAACCACGAGGAAAATACCAACAACGAATGAGAAAATTGCAAAAAAAAAGTCAAATTTCCCTATTAATAAAATTTAATCCCACAAACTATAGCATAAACATTAGTAGCATGATTTCTGATGAATGCATTAATAGGCATGAGCACACCGAAAACATTAGTCTCCCGCCTTAAAAGGCGGGGACTAATAAATAACTTTAAATGTTAAAAGATAATAACTTGTACAAATAAATAACTTTAAATGATATATAAAATAGATATTTTGGATCACATCATATGAGTTGGATGGCAAATAAAAATAGTATAAACTTAAATCACTAGGGGCCAAACCATGGTCAACTTTAATAAAACATGCCTCTTCCACCAATCACCATATTTTATAAAACATAGTGATTATGAAGTGGTTTTATAAAGTGATATAGAGCATATAATAAACTCTGGAGTAAAAATTTTTCCTTTCCATAATTACGATGTGCATATAAAACACTAAGAAATGACTAATCACGAGTAATTTTTTTTAAAATATATAAATTATATAATATAAAAATTATAACTATAGGGGGTGGGTGGGCTTTTTGTTAAATTAATTTAGTTATAATTTTTTATTTTATAGTTAAATTATAATCATGAGAAACATTTTCAGCCACACTAAGGTTGAAATCCATAAACTCAAAGAAATTTTACAAAATTTTAAAACCACTAGTCACTACAAAACTGACTCACGTGTAGGAAGAAACTTGGTGGACAAATTTGAAGATGAGGATCTAGATGAAGTTATATGCATGTGTGAAATCTTTGTGATATACATAGAGAGAGAGAGAGAGAGAGAGAGAGAGAGAGAGGAAATAGTAAATATGTTTTATTCATTTATTTTTTAATACATGACAAACTCTTGAGAAAGATGTATGATTACTATCTTCTAATCTAATTGTTGCTTTCTACCTATCTATATCAACTAAGTTAATGTTATATATGTATATATAGATTACATGCCATGAATGTTGAGAATCGTTATGGAAGTTGAACATTTTCAATGTGTGACTCATCATCTCCCAATGGTTAAGTACATGATGTACTGGCAAATAATTTGGCATAGTGCAAGCCTCAAGGGTGCCACTTGGATTACTACAGTGACTACACTATTTAAATTTCAAAGTGTAATTCTCAAAACAACATGGTGGTGATGAATAGTGTTAGTTAACCTTTAGAGTTTTACCTAGATGTGTGTCAAACCTTGTTGAAGTCATGGTAAAAATTGTAGAAGGCTTAGCAAAAGTATTTTCATTGCCAAGTCCAATCTTGTGTAGAGTGGTATGTGCCACTGCTACAGCGTGTGACATCTACAAAAGTTGGATGGAAGATCCTAGCATTATCACAAGCATATGGAAGGTTCTCTAGTATACCTCAGACCATCGATGTGTTACTACATTTACCACAAGCCATGAGAATGGCCTTAGCATTACCACAAGAACCATGATTGGTAGATCTTATTGGATCACTCACCCCTCGTAAAGCAATAGTTCTAACTGCATGAAGTCTAGGAAGTTGTTGTAGAAATGAGGTTCTTCATGCTATTTACATCGATCAAAAAGTTTAGTGGTTTCCCTTGCACCCACATCTATGAATGGAATATAGTTCACTCTGCTTCAACATATACACTGTTGACTACAACACTGGGATCTATGTCAATGATTCCATTTAAGGTCTTGACTCCAGCATCCTCTATTTCTTCCCACCAAAGCAAAGCCTTTTGAGTGTGACACTCAACATTGGAGTGAACATTATTTTTGTGTATGTCACACCATTTAATTGTCTTTAACAATTTACTCTTATTCAAAGGTGACATCTTCTTTGGCATAAATATTTTTCCCACTTGTCCTTCTACTTGAACTCTTCTTCAATGGTTGTTGAATAGCAATATGCTTCTCCCATTGTCTTAAATTTAACCATCTTTAGTTTGAATTGAATGGATGGTTGTAGGATACTATGATACTTAAGGAATCAATGTTGCTCTTACATGAGTGAGCATAGTCTTGCATAGAGACCATGGAAGGAATTCATATAGGTTTGGATTGATTAGTCATCTCCTTGTTGTAGTTTATCCTTGCATAGATATCATGAAAGGCATTAGTATAGGCTTGGATTGATTAGCCATGTCCTTGTAGTTGTGACCATAGCATGTAGCAACAATCATAGATATATTCAGGATAATATTCATATTTAAAGGCTTCTCAAAAATTTTCCTATGTAGGTTCATATTTTCCTCCTTGGTCTTCCTCCTAAAGTGTATGGTCTTACCACCACTTCTTGAGACGTTAAGAGACTTTCATAAGTGGAATCTTGATCTTATCTTCATTAGAAAAGCCAATTATGGAGAAATACATTTCTAACTCATCTAATCGGTTATCTATTACATTTGTAATAATCTTACCCTCAACTATAGGAATATCAAGGTTTAATTGAAACTTAGGGGGGACTCAATCACCAAAAGATTTGCCTAATGATGAAGTCAGTAGAACCACCCATTCAAGGACTTTTGTAAATTGCTTGAATATAATTTTCCACTAGTCCAAGAGTGCTTCTATGATTTGATTCTTGACCATCATGTGCATCTCATCTTACATTGGTTTGACCATTTTACAAAATGGTATGATAGGTAGTTTGATGGATCTTGAGGCTTGATGCCAAGATACTTCAATTATGTTTAGTAGGTCATGCAAGAATAGGATGAATTGATCTAATACCAACGATTCAAAGTTGGGGGAGAAACATGATGGACAACTCTCTAAATGAAGTTATGTACATGCGCAAAAGCTTTGTGGCACAGAGTAGTGCAAAGAGGTATTACTATAATAGTAAATGTATTTTGATTTATTTGTTCATCATGTACATGATATACTCTTGAATAAGATGTATGACTACTATCTTCTAATTTGATTATTGCTATCAACCTTCTATCTACTAAGCTAAAGTTATAGATATATAGATTACATGTTGTGAAGGCTAAGAGATTTTATGGAAATTGAACTGATCATTATGAAAATTGAGCCATTTTAATGTGTGACTCATTATATCTTGATTCTTAGATAGTGTGTTTGGTAGGTGCCTAATGTGTTGGCAAATGACTTTTCATAGCATAAGACCTAGGGTGCCACCTAGATTACCACAACACACTACATTATTTGATATATAGAGTGTAATTATTGGAATAACATAGTGATGAGTGATGTGATTTAGCCTTTGTGGTTTATACTGGAGGTGTGTTGGACCCTATTGAACTTGTGATAGAAACTATAAAAGGTTTGTTGTAATTATGATCACCATTGTGTTATGCACCACTATTGGAGTGAGTGTGGCATCTACAAAAGTTTGATAGATGGTCCTAGCATTAGTACAAGCATATAAAAGGTGCTTTAGTGTACAACAAACCATGGAAGTGTTACCATAGTTACCACAAGCCATGAGAATGGTCTTGGCATTATCATGGGAATCACTATTGGTAGATCGTGCTAGATCAAAAAACATTGTGAAAAAAATAAATTGAACAAAAAAAATCAAATCAAATTTAGAATCCACCGGTCCTTAAAATCAAGATGCCATAGATACAATTTTGGAGTGGTTGTGGTCCAGTGTATTTGGAATGGCTGGCTTCGATGCTATTAATGACATGATAAAAAAGAGGAGGTCAAACAAATATGATAATACATATTATGTAGAGAAGACACATTTGATCTACACTCATGACACATTTGATCTACCCTAGATTTCTAGTTGCACATGGTCATTATCTAAATAATGCCCAAGTACAATTATATTATGTTTTGTAGTTATACACTAAGGTCCACTCAGACCTTGCCCAACTATCTTGGCCAGGGTCAAGACAAAGTAGCTGATAGAGATGGATATTGTTTATCGAGGCTTGTTTTTTATCCCAAACATTTGGTTGGGAATAGGTCTCAAACTTTCACCCCAAGGTCAGAGGGATTTGTTGCCAATGTTGTTTAGGCTTTCAAGAGAATAAATTTAGGGTATTGCTAATATAACTCAACTACTTAGGTAAAGGTCTTATAATAGAGTTTGGAAATATTTATTAAGACATCTAGATATCGTATCTGCACCTGATCAGTCTTCCTCTTCATGCATGGCACAATTTCATGATGCTCTCTTACCATTTGTAGAGGAAATGGATAGTGTCCATGATTTTTATTAGATACATATATTGGCATGATGTCTAACATTAGACTTGGGTGATCCCACAATAGTGTGTCCCACTTGTGGGACATCTTGATTTTTGTTTGAAATAACATATTTTTTTAGAAAAATTAATGATTTAAGTCTAGATGTGTTTCATCTAAGGAGGTTTGATTGAACGGGGTTAGATCAAACCCCCTTAGATCAAAAACCCTTATATAGAACCCTCTAGGGTTAAATCAAACTCTCAACAAAGTCTCCTCCACACCTATCAAAATGCTAACAAAAAAATAATTTTGCTTCACTTTTTGGGGGATCAAATGAAATCATTTGGAAATTTCATTATGTATGTAGCCCTTAGTAGTACCTTTCCAAAGATTATAATATGTAGTATGTTTCTATAATATCATATTTAAAAAGAATTTGTAATAGATGTAGGTCTATTATGGAAAAACAATGACCTATATTCAAGACACTAGGAAAAATAGCAAACATTGTTAGAAATTGTTTTAAAAAAATGCACTGCATTACACATAGATGTCCTTATTTCAATAGAAAAAGAAAATTTTAATTTTGATATATGCTAAGAGAAATACATTATGAATTAAAATAGGTCTGAAATTTTTGTTAGTACTAACTGGAAAACTAATAATAAATAACATATTTGATAAAAAAAAATTACCAAAAAATATCCATGCACTATATAGTGGAGTTAGTGGTCTAATTCCAATAAATCATAAAAAAAATTATTTGCAGTATGTGTTATGGAATAATGTCACTCAATAAAAATAATAGAAAAAATAAAAATTGTTTTTAAAAAATGACATAAATAATCCATTTAAAAATTAAAAATAATTATAGCTTGAATAGAAATAGAAAATTCCACAACTCATTAATTTACATCATCTTTAAATTCTTGACCATTTGTTCCTCATAATTGACACAAATTGAAAATTGTTGAAAATGTTGATTTTGAGCATCCCACTTTGGCCAAAAAGTAGGACACACTATTGTACTGTCACCCACCTAATAAGGGATTATCAAATGATAATATTACAAAATGGCATTCCTATATATAGAATGTAGATGCATAAATTGAGCAAATATTTGATATTAATGGGATATTGACAATTTTAGCACAACCTATATGCCCCATCCCAAACTTTTATGTTTTAGGATGTGATTAACATTGTCAATCTTTGAAAGAATCTACCTCTCTTGATCATCATGTTGGCCATAATGCTTCTACCTTTGGTAGTTAGGGTATTATTGGCTCTATTATTCATAGTGATCCTACTTTTGTTGGTCATCTTCCTTCAAGATCTACTACCAATGTTCCTCCTACCTTAGTCACTCATGGTGTTTCTAGATTTGCTACTCATGATCCTCATGCCTTATCTATTCATGGTGCTTCTGGCTCTAATTCTTATAGTCTCCCTATGTTAGATGTGCATTTTGCGTCTATGTCTACTGCTCATGGTATGCCTAATATAGTTATCCATCTTGAGCAAATTTTAGACTACATGAATATGATGTTGGAGGAAATGTCTTCTACACATTTGAGTTCATTGGGGATATCATATGCAGAGGATAATAAATGTTTGTTCAATACTAGCTATCGATATATATGATATGAAGATCTAGATCACCATGTGGTGATCCTCTTGTAGCCACAAAGGTATAAAATTAAGATATCTTCTATATAATTAAATGTCTAGATATTTTTTAATAATTTAATTTTCCTTGTACATGAATTGAAAGTTTACTAATTTTTCAAACTTGTGTTTTTATTTACACAGTGGTTAGTAGGACATATTTGTATTGTTGGGATTTATACCCTTGCTACAACTAATTGATATAATATGATAGAGAAGTACTTGTACACTCAAAAACATGAGTCAACTTTGGCGTGCACATGGACCCCTCTCCTTGCCACGGGGTGAACCTCCATGTCACTCTCACTCTCGTGGAAGTAGCCAGTCAAGAGGAGGTGAGACACAGGGGCAGTCTGGCTCACTTGAGAGCTAAACTTTACGAAGAGTGGTCGGTCAGTCTTGGGGCCTTTCTTGTGTGTTGATTAATGTCGAGAGGCATTCTACAATGGCAGCAAGGGGTGGAGTGTAATGGCGTGAGTGTGTTAAAAAACTATTACCTTTTACCTTAAAATTGATAGCCATTTACATGTCAAATTATTAACATTTAGTAATAAATATACTATAAATCCAAAATAAGATGCATTCTCACCAATAGTCAACTTTAGATAATCATCATTCTTCTCATTTTCAAAGTGTAGCAAGGACTCAAGAAAAATGTTAGAAAATTAAATGAAATCAATTTTTTTAAAATTTTATGGGTTAAGAAAAAAAATATTTTGATTTCTTAATTTGAGATTTTTTTAATTTGTGAATTATAGTTGAGAAATTGATGGACATAGGATTGAGTGAAAAAAAATATCAATAGATATCAATCTTCTGAAGTAAAATAAAATACCTTAAAGTAAATAAAACAACTTCAAATTAATATATCTTGACATTTAATATTAATATTTAATAATAAACATAATATTTCCAAAATAAAGAGGCAAAACAAAGATATGTCATCATCAACACTAGCATGAAAGAAAATAAAACTCAAAAAACTGTTAGAAAATCAAAACATTACTTTGTATATATTAAATGAAAGAAAAGGGTTGTAATTTTCTCAAAAAAAATTAGAAAATGAAACATTATTTTGTATTATTATTTTTGCTTTATAACATTACTTTGTATTATTAAATGAAAGAAAAGGGCTGTAATTTTTCTATGTATTGTTAGAAATAATTTCAACCAAAATTTTATACATGTTTTAGGTTTGAATCTTAATTAATTTATGTAAAAAAAATGTAGTACTGCAATTTAATTAATAAAAAGTCTAGTGTTAATTATTTTGATGAGAAAGATATAAACCTTAAATAATTAAATAATTAATCAAAATCATGTTTTATACATGTTTTAGGTTTGAATCTTAATTAATTTATGTAAAAAAATGTAGTACTGCAATTTAATCAATAAAAAGTTTAAATTTGATTTGTTAATTAATTTGACGAGAAAGATATAAAGCTTAAATAATTAAATAATTAATCAAAATTATGTAAGTAGTAAATAAAATGGTTCTAATGTGGAGTAAATAAAATAACTTAAATTGATATCTCTCAGCATTTCTTTAGATAGATGTATTTAAGATATCTATACTAGTTCTAATCTGGTGTTCTATGACCATTGTTGTTAAAATAACTATATGACCTGAAGGATCACTAGTCACCATTCCTCTGTTTGGAATCCTAAGGTTCCAACACTGTGTAGGTTGACGATTATTTTCGTTGATACTTTTGTTATGTTGGAGTTGTTGTTCGAATTGTTGGATGATAACTTGTGTTTGGAATATCCTCAATCTTTGTTGTTGTTGTTGAATTATTTGTTGACCTTGTTATGGTCTAGGGTGAATCTCCTCTGGATCTCATCGAGGATTGCCCTCACCCACTCACCTCTAATCCTAGGGCACATCTGTGAGCCCAAATTGGGAGAGAGAGAGAACTAAAGTTAACCTTGATTTGACTTAGGATTTGTTTGACCTAAGGATTGAATTTGCATTGACCTTGTGTTGGAACCAAGGGTTTGTAACCTTCTTGTGATGCTAATGTTTTTGTGCTTTTCAATTTTTGGATGCATGCAAGCCTATATGAGTGCACAAAACAATATTTTTGTGCTTTTTTGAGTATTTATGGAAATAAAGTGCTTTTTTCTATTCTAGGAGTTAAAATGTGTATGCAATATAGTATGAAGTTATCTAATGCAATTGATCTATGTTTTTGTTTTGTTTTTCTAAATATTTTGAACAATTACTCTAAGAAAGTGAAGTTGCTTTGAAATAAAACTAATCTATGAACTTTTGAAAGCAAGTTAATCTAACAATGCAAGATCTACATAGCCTATCAAGGAAATGGCAACATGCATTTAGTATTTCCAAGAGAAAATTGAGATTTTTTAATTACTATGAAATAAAAGCATGAATGAACCTAGAATAAGAGATGCGTGAGCCTCCACTACCCTTATAAATCCTTGTGTGGGCAACCTCTTATCCTCTTGTAGCAGTGGGGAGATCCTCTTGGCAACAATAGAAAAAGATTTACAAAAAGAAGCTTTTGAAAGCTTTGAATGAGAGCTCAATGTGAGCTAATGAGCATTGCGGCTTGCGATTTGGGTGGTGTATTGATTCTATATGAATCTTTTAGCAAAGCTTGATGAGACAAAAATAAAAGAAAAAGGTTCAAACGTCTTGTATGAGCATATGGATGCTAGTTGAAGAGCAAAAACCTACAAAAGACTAGATGCACAAATGAAATTGCCTCCCTTTGTGCTTGAGGGAGGGGGTATTTATAGGTTTGAAGAGGCTAAAAGAGGTGGAGAGGATGGAGAGTTAACTCTCTTGATTGGAGAGTTAACTCAGAAGACATGTAAGAGTGATCTAGGCTAATTAGGGAGTGAACAAGCCAATATAGCTTATCACTGAAGAAGAAATGGAGTTAAAAGAATGCATACATAGCTAAATATGCATGCTTGGATGCATGAAATAGTTAACTCTAAGTTTAGGACAAAATCCCATGCAAACAGAAGCAAAAATGAGTTAAAACAGAGCTTTTTTGGCTAAAAACTTGAGTTATTTCACAGTTGGAAAAGATGATAGGGTCACCCCCTGGTCACCCCTTTCACCAATCAAGGTCACCCGGGGGCGACCCATGGGTGACCCATAGAGGGAGGGTCCCAAGGTGAAAGTTAGGGTTGGAGATTAACAAGGAGGGGAAAAGGAGGTGAACTACCTCTGGAAACTGGTCAAAAGGGGGTCAAAAACTAAATCTCCACTTGCAAAAGATGGATCTCCTAGGGGAGATTTGGAAATAATAGGGGGAGATTTGTACTAGTTGGCTAGAACTGAAAACTAAAAGTTGGAGATGGCTTGGGAGGTCCTCTAAAGGGCTCATAAGGGTGGGAATGGATGAAAAACACTAGGGAAAGGTTAAATCACAACAAATAGACAAATACATGGATTAGGGATGAAGTCGCAAGCACAACAAATAAAAATCAACAAGTGTCAAAAAGTGTTGAAAGCGAAGAAAGGGTTAGCATGGCAAAGATGAAACAAGAGGAAGAAGAAACCACATGCTACCAAGAGAATCACTGCTGAGAGAACATTATTCCACACTTACATGTATGTGACAAGGATTGTGAGTCATCATCAGGGTCCTCATGGAGGTTGTGCGTGATTTTGGTGCTTACATATTTCCCCCATCAGGGACAGTAGTCTATGAAAGGTAGGTACTAGTCTTGAACTAGGCCTTACCTGTTGTTGATTTTTCTACAATAGTACCTACAATAACTAGTATTAAGTCGACATCTAAATATATCAAAACAAGTAATGAAAACTGAAATGATGAACATATCATAGATCTTTTGAATTTTCCTAGTTGTTTGCCTTTATCGAAGAGACCTGTAGGGATGAAAGCATGCAAAACTAGGATGTGTCCACTTTGAAAATTAGTAAAAAATCAATTGTTCATGAAAAATTTATCAAAAAATCAGGAATAAACTACATGGTGTTAGCTAATTTCTCATCAATAGCAATTTTTGAAATACTAAACAAAAGTTAACATTTTGGGGGGAGAACACCAGATGTTATGTTATGTTTTTTGAAAAAAAACATGACCAATTTGTGTGCTGCCCTTTTTTGAACCCCTTAATCTCAACCATTTTTGAAAAAAAAAATAGTAGTTTAAAAACTAGATTTAGAGCACTATGACTCTTGTTTTTGTTGTATCTTCAAATTTTGAGTGTAACTATCTTCAATTTCTCATCCAACATCAGTCTTTCCTAATTTTAGAAAAAAATGGCATCTTAAGACCCATTTTTGGTCCCCCCATCTTTGTGCACTTACCCACCACTGTTCTAAATTTTACATCTTCCAGATCTCTGCAACCTTCTATTGCACTATATTTTGTCAACCTCTATCTCAGATATCTCTTGTCTTTTATCAACATTATCTTTGTCCATTATCAATCTCACACTATGCATTTATCATTGTATCTTGCAATTATCTTAGCTATTCCATACATTGCATTCTATGTATCTCGAGATCAAATCTATCTTCCCTTAACACCCCTAGAAACAATTCACCATGATACAAAAATGGTTGACAATGCCTTTATTGGATTCTAATAAGCTCTTTCACTGTATGATAGGTCACTTTCCACACGTGACAAGGCTTTGTCTCTGTGTGCATGATAGTTTGTATCTCTTTATCATTGTATACTTTTTTATGCACTGTATCCTCATGGATCTTTGCATACCTGCCCTATCATCTGCTACTTATCAACCTCTACCCTTTTATACCTCTCATAGAACATCATGATGCAAACCAAGACCGTGTCTTTTAGGGTATTGCAATGATCTCTCATTCTCAGTGATTCTCTTATATTCTATGCAGACTGCTAGGGTTTAATAGTGATGGTAGGGTCTTACAGACTCTTGATTGACCCTTGCAACCTCTTGATGAATATTCTAGATCTCTTCTCACTATATTCACTGATCATTGTAGGATCTAAAACCTACCATCTCACACTTGTAGATCTATGTACGGGTAAGTGCAAAAAGATGGGGGGCCAAAAAGTGGCCACATTGTTTTGAACAAAAATAATGCATAATGCGAGTGCGTTATTACTTCTTATAATTTTTTTTTAAAAAAGCACTTCACTTCATTTCATTTCTTTTTCCTCCTATATGCCCGAGGCCTGCAAACCCTAGGAAGCGCGCTCGCATTTTGGAAATCTCAATTCAACACAAAAATCTTTGCAATTCGTCACCAAAATGCCGCCACGACATCGAGCATGCCAAAGGAGTGAGTTTTATTTATTTGTTTGTTTGAATTTGTTTCTAAATAGGTAGGTTTGAGTTGATTTTTGATGTAAATTTCGTTAATTGTCAGGAAATGTTAATGCAACTCCTCCTCCTCCTCCTCAAAATCTACAAAATCCTGCAGAACAACAACCTCCTCCATCCATTCCTCGACATGCCCCTGGAACACAAGAAAATATAATGGGGCAAATTGAAAATAACAAAAAAGAAATTGAAGATATAATTGCAAGGTTGAAAAATCCTTCCACTTCAACCTTGCATAGGTCCACGCTTGCTGAATCTCTTGAATCTATGTTATCAAATGTAGATTCAATTAGCAAGCAAATATCTAGCTGGAGAGATAAGAGGAGAGAGTTTAGAGACTATTATGCAGACAAGCTGTCATACCAAGATGTGAAAAAATTACAAATTAAAAAATTAGACTTGTGTTCGATTTTCACAAACCCACAAACAAATCAACCTCCACCCATTACATGCAAGAGATTCCCTATCCATTGGTGCAACAACCAAGCGATAAGGGACAATTTTGGGTAGAGGTGGTGGATGGTTTTTTACCATCCTCCATGCAATAATAATGAGGTCCCGCAATACTTTTTGAGGAAACTCTACTGCGAGTTTGTCCTCAATAAGTGCCAAACTATTTTGATATGCGGGACTTCCAGGGCAGAGGTGGGGGGTCAGCACAAGATAGACCAGGGGCACGTGTTGACCCACAGCGGCCAGTGAGACAAGTAATCAACAGACTAGCCCATGAACATGTTTCTATCCCTTACATTGTGAAGGAGAGTGTTGAGGTTGATACACTTCAGTCCATTAGTGCCTTGACCCAGAGCATCATAGAGCATGCCAGTCCTACAACACAGAGTGGGTTGGGAGATAGTGCGAGGAGTAGGGTCCCACCCCATGCTTGTCAGGCTTGCGGGTCAGCCTGTGGTTATGACCCCATGGATAGTCAGGACACAGGTGCATAGGCTACATCTACTGCTGAGTAGATGGTGATGATAGATACCCTCCTAAGTGAGACTTTCATCCTTGATACTCAAGTAAATATTAGCAAGTTTATTGAATTTAATTTATTAAATTTTATTTTTGAAATGCAAGATTAACTAATTTAGTTTGATGATTTTAATGAAATTTCAGGGTCATAGCATTGATGCAGTTTTCAGTGGTTCTCCACCTGCATATTACACCAGATCATCTACTGTTAGGTTATGTAACTAGTAAACAATTATAAATATTACATGTGAATAGTATCGTTATATGAATGGCATTCTAATATCTGATTTTGGATGTTGAATAGGTTAATATTAGAGATCTCACGGTAACACCTGCCAGCGGTGGTGGGCTTCAAAGCTTCACAGAGGTAATAAAATAAATAGTTTAATGAATGAATTGTACTTACTAGATATTTGTATGTGACTTGTGTGCTTTATTGTGTGTACTTCCATGTTTAGATGAACGTGTGTGTATGTTAGGAGCCATGATTTGCATCACTATTATAGTTTTCGTAATTGAATAATGTTGTTTTATTTCCAGATGATGCAGGCTGCGGAGACACCTCCCGATGTTCATAGGGCAATGGAGCATGGTGTGACCTCTGCGATTCATAGCTCCATGGCATTGACAGGGGTATGAGGCAAAGTAGTAAATTTTAATTTACATTCATTGTTATAGTTGTTTATTTTTGAAAAATCAAAAGATTATTGATTTGAAGTTTAATTTCTATCTGGATGGTTTCTATAGGACATGACATCACCACGACCTATTCCTGCTACTAAGGCAAGTGAGGAGACATACTATATGGTAGTGGTAAGTGATTATTTTGTTAAATGTTTCATTTTTTATAACATGTAATTTCTATATATTAATGTCTATACTTTTTATTGTAACAACTAAAAATGTAGGAAGAACTAAATAGGAGGAGTAGCCCTCGGGTTCGTAGTAGACCACCCACATGCACGTCTCCATCCCCTAGAAGATCAAAGGCTGCCCGTGATCTATTCTCTTCACCAGCCAAAGGGGAATGACTTTTTATTGTGTTCCTTTGTTGTATGCCTATATGGCATTCTTGTAAGCCTATATGGCTATTTTGTATATATGTTATACTTATATCGACAGATATTGATATATGCCTATATGGATATTTGGTTAATAAAAATCTTTTTTATTGATGGCGTCCATACTTGCATTATAAATCCATGTTTGAATGGATATTTGTAGATGGCTACTTCAAATATTTAAAGTCCAATTGTATTACATAGGATGTTTGTTGATCCAATAAGCTAGCTATTGTTATTCAAGTATCACCTAAACCTCATTTTAGAACTAAAAGATAAAAGTTGTATTTAAAAAAAAATGAATCATCATGTTGAACACAAAATATTAATATTCTTTATGAGTAGCATACAATGTCAACTATATGCAACACAAAAAAATGAATCATCATGTTATTCTTTATGTTTGAGATCCTAAAAATGACTAAGTCTGGTAGCCTAATATCCTGAAACACTAAAAATTGACTAAGTCTGAAATCTGGTGGATCCTCCAAATTCTATTATCTACATGTTAAATCCGGTGGATTCGAGACCTAGCTCAAACATCCTGAAAGGTATATTGAAAAATATTTAAAGTATATTCAATATACCTTATCCTCTAGGACTTACACTTCTAGGCGCAAAATTGCTCTAGGGAGTTAGGCGCGCTTTCCCACCTCTGCAGACTCAAATCAACGCCTAAGATTGAGACCTTAAAGTGCGCCTGGAGAAGAAAACAAACCTTTGATCATCCCAAGTTATGGCGCCTTGAATGGAATTGATACAAATGACCTTAAGCATTGAAATTTTGACAAGGAAAACACATTATGAGTTTAGGTGCCCTTCATGCTTCATATCACCAATTTTGGTGCCTTGGCAACATAGTAGATGAATAACACCTCAAAATGAGCACCTAAGGGTGATGTGGTCATACAAAGGTGCAAACAAGTGTTAAAAGCCTTAAACTATCAAGGAATAATCCAAATTCAAGTAACACACATTTTCACACCTTGATCATCATCTAAGGTGCCTTGCAAAGGAGGTCTTGAGCAACATAAACCTTAGGTGCAATTTCTTGCTTCTACAATCAAATTTGAGCGCCTAAGGAGTGGATTGGTGATGGACATCACTTTGAGCACCTTAAAAGTGTTTGAAGGTTTGAATAGGTGAATGATAGTGCCTAAAGGTCTTAGAATCAACTAGAATAAGGAATTGAAGAATGAGTTAACCACTTTGAGTGCCTTGAAGGAGAGAAGTATGTATATGAAGATTGATTGAATGTTTGGAGTTTAGGCACACTTTCCTTGTCATCTAATCACACATTGGCACCTAGGAAGAGTTGACATGAAACAATCCTTTGAGTGCACTCCTTGATGAGATCTCTCCCATTGCTTAGACTTGTTGAAATGTTAAAAGCTAAGTCAAATGGATTCTAGGTGCTCTTTGCCTTCAGAATGACCTTGAATTGGCACCTAAGCATAACAAGAGAGTTTAAATCCATTCAATATGGCACCTTGTAAGAGGAGAGCTTAAGAGCATGAGACTAGATGGCATTTAAGAGTCAAGATCATCAAAATCCAAAGAAATGGGCTAAGTAAGCTAAGGCGCCTTTGCTTGTCATTCAATACCTCCATGAGCGCCTAGATTGAAATTGCATCCAAGGACATCTAAGAGTAGGCGCCTAGAGGGGAAAAGTCATCCTAAAACCTTCATAATTATTTAAAGCATAAAAAATGCCAAGTATAAAGCTTCATGATGTTGGGCGCTCTTTCACCTCCATATAGATCTAGATTGGCGCCTTAGATAAAGTATCACAAATCTATATCATTGAGTAAGTTCCAAGAGAGAAAGGCTTACTTCAAGCATGTTTAATCATTCAAGGTCTTACAAATAATGAATAGAGCCTAAATTGATGCTAGGTGCCTCCTCTTATCTCTACTATCTAGTTTTGGTGCCTAAGGAGAAATTGCATCTAGTGAACTCATTAATTGGTGCCTAGGTGGAAAAGACCTTAAACTTACATTATTGAGTTAGCACTTTAGAAATTGAGCCATTCCTAGTCAATTGGAGTCATAAAATATCAAATACAAAGTCAAATTAGACTTAGGCGCCCCTTCATGTAATTTCCCATCATCATGAGTGCCTAGATCTAGGAAGATCATCCAATTGCGCCTAGGAATAAGATACAAGTCTAAGACCTCAAATTTGAGCACCTAGAAGTGTGATGGATTGGAGAAGCTACATTGGTGCCTAAGGGTAAGTTGTATCTAATGACATCACCTAATTGAGCGCCTAGGAGGTATAAAGCTTAACATTGACATGAGGACAAGTGCTTAGTAAAGGAGAGTTTCTCAAACATTTAAACATGTGCATGAAGTCATAGAAATGCACTAAGTCATCTAGGCACCATTTTTCCCTTGTGTACCCTTACATTTGCGCCTAAGAAGAAGTTGCTTCAATTCATTGGAGTGTTTGAGTATTGAGGATTTCTTAGCAATGCTTTGAACCCCTTTGAACAAGGCAAGATCAACAAGATACATCTCAAGTGTTCATTATCAAAGTAATCATATTGAAGATATCATACAAAGATTAGTTTGGCCACACGAGGAGAAGAACAAAAATTACACCCCTTTGCAACTTTATACTGCCTCCCTCTGACGATATTTGGGGCAGCAGAAAAGCTTTCACCACAGGCAAATGCCTCAGAAATATAAAAAACTGAGAGATGTTATTGTAGAGGCACTCTACGTGATCGCATTTCCTTAGACAGAATGTTTCTAAGTGACATGGTTTTCAAGTAACATCTCGTCAAAGATTGCTGCCTTTTTGTACTTTAGACTCTTCAGGGATATCGTCAGTACAACGTAGCTCAGACTTTTTTGACATGTTTGGGTAAAAAATAGGACCATGCCTAGCATAAATGTACCCATCCGGATGTGTTGGAACAGTCAGTTTGGTCGTATTAGGAGCAGGACGAAAGTTACACCCCTTTGCAACTTTACACTACCTCCTTCTGACGATTTTTGGGGCAGCAGAAAACCTTTCACCACGGGCAAATGCCTCAGAGATATAAAAAAATGAGAGAGGTTATTGTAGAGGCACTCTACATGATCGCGTTGCCTTAGACGGAATGTTTTTAAGTGACACGGTTTTCAAGTAACATCTTGTCAAAGATTGCTGCCTTTTTACACTTTGGACTCTTCAGGGATATCGTCGGTACAATGTAGCTCGGACTGTTTCGACATGTTTGGGTGAAACATAGGACCATGCCTAGTGTAAATGTACCCATCTAGATGCGTTGGAATAGTCAGTTTGGTCGTATCAAGAGCAGGACAAAAGTTACACCCCTTTGCAACTTTACACTGCCTCCTGACGATTTTTGGGCCAGTAGAAAACCTTTCACCACGGGCAAATGCCTCAGAGATATAAAAAACCGAGAGAGGTCATTATAGAGGTAGTCTATGTGATCATGTTGCCTTAGATAGAATGTTTCTAAGTGACACAGTTTTCGAGTAACATCTCGTCAAATATTGCTACCTTTTTGCACTTTGGAGTCTTCAAGGATATCGTTGGTACAATGTAGCTCAGACTGTTTCGACATGTTTGGGTGAAAAATAGGACCATGCCTAGCATAAATGTACCCATCCGAATGCGTTGGAACTATTAGTTTGGTCGCATTAGGAGCAAGATGAAAGTTACACCCCTTTGCAACTTTACACTGCCTTCTTCTGACGATTTTTGGGGCAGCGGAAAACCTTTCACCATGGGCAAATGCCTCAGAGATATAAAAATTTGAGAGAGGTTTTTGTACACTCTACATGATCATGTTGCCTCAGATAGAATGTTTCTAAGTGACACGGTTTTTAAGTAACATCTCGTCAAAGATAGCTGCCTTTTTGCACTTTGGACTCTTCAGGGATATTGTCGGTACAATGTAGCTCAGACTGTTTCGACATGTTTGGGTGAAAAACAGAACAATGCCTAGCCTAAACGTACCCATCCGAACGCGTTGGAACTATTAGTTTGGTCGCATCAGGAGCAGGACACAAAAAATGCATAACATGATGATGTAAAAATGTGTATATGTGTAAAAATGCAGTAGGAAATTAAAAAAAGACAAACCTTACAAATTAATGTGCATACTTACAACTCAATGTAACATGACTTTACAAAATCAATGTGAATACTTACAAATTAATCCAATGAACCATTCAGGTCTGCTCTACTCTTTATTGTGTCAAGTATTGCTTCATGGTCAGACTCACGCACCTTCCACAAGATTTTGTTCAAAGGTCTACCCCGATACTTTATCAAATGAACATTGGATGCCACGACAAGGTTTGAGTAATGAAGAATCTTTCGATGCGTGTCAAAAAAAAGCCAAACATTAACGCTCTTATGTGGGTACTTTCTAAGCCATGTTCCAGTAATAACCACGGAGCCTGTAGGGTATTCGGTGTTTTCTCCATCTGTAACAGGGGGCTCCTTTTGGCCTCAACACAACGACATAAGTAATAATTTGTTCCCTCTTCATTATCTTCATCTGCAATAACTACATATACGTGCCCTACATTGATATGTGTAGCAAATTACAAAAACACTACGAAGTAAGATGACATTACCTGGTTGAACTAGATGAAATTACATGCATATACGTGCCCTATATTACCTGGTTGAACTAAATCTGATATGTGGTCAAAGTCAACTAATGATTCCATCTATGTTAGTTCCAGTGCTACCGGGGGTCGATACGTGTCAAGTGGGCTAAGATAACTTAACTGGCATTCGTCAACCCACTCCTTTGACTCGCACTCATCCCAGACTTGAATTGTACAGGAAGAACAAAAGCGTGACATCTTTCACTTATGGATACTCCATAGACCTGCAATTGAGCTTCTGAAAGAGTGTATCTCATTTGATCCTGTCAGTGTAGAATAGTCCTCATATGGTGCAATGTTAGTATCATCTATCAACAAAAAAATCTACGAACTGAAGACTTACCTTCATTACCTGGACCCATGGAAGCATTACACCACTCAACAATCAATTTTGCATCTGTCAACTTTGCATTGTCTTTATACTTTAACTCTTCTCGTGCTATGGCTCTTTTGATACATGCTCCTGCACCATCATACTCCCCCTTTCCATGCCCGGCCTCACAAAAGTTCCACATATGCTGAATACCTATAAAATTATGCCTCCTACTCAACCAATAGAAATTCTGTGAGTTCTTGAATTGTGACGCACAGTTATCCCACCATATGATATGTTGACTGAACGATATGCCCCTTCTCATTGTAGAACACCTGAAAGCAACCTTGCATGAACTCTGTAGAATGCGTGCGATCATCACTAATATAGAAATTATACTCCCTTATGATCTTTCTATCATTCTCTGTACTATCATTCGCATGAATGAATGTGATGTGCACAAATATAGAAACCTGTGCAGAGTTGTAATATTGTGATTACACCTCACGCTATGGCTGTAGACTGTAGTTCTCTGCAAAGTCGACGACTGAAACAATGCTACCAACCGGAAATGTGTCCTTGCATAACTTGAATTGCAAGTCCAACCATCGAGCTCTATGGGCATGTCTTGCATACTCATACACTATGCTGTCACGAAATATAGGCATAAACTGATACATTGGAATCTTTTCAATAACCAATTCACATCTCTTTGCTTCTTTACCATCTTTTGTATTGTATGCCACTATTTTATACTTGCCAAACTCTACTAGTTCATTTCCAACTGCATGTGTTCTTTCTATATGTTCACATATTGGCAAATGTTGCAAGCCACCGCAACGATGACATGTGCCATCCAAGCATAATTTCTTGTAGAATATTTGACCTTCCTCTCTTTCACATAAAATTCTTGATATGAAGTCTCTTGAAGATGTTGGTGGGGCACGTATGGCACAACCCTGCAAAACATTTTTAGTATGCATATGTAAACATATAGACCTATAAACATCAAAATGGTTAGAAAATTCAATATGTAATCTACAACAATTAGTGCGTGTGTGATTTATCTTGACATAGAAAGGTTTTAGCATTTCAAAATATCTTTGACAAATTTTAATTTGAGGATACTTCTCTAGAAATTTACCATAAAACTGTGTTTGAGTCTCATCCAAAAAATGCTTTGGATATGGCTCACGGTTTTGACTACCGATTCTCCTTCTTACCACATCCCTTTGTTTCAGAGATACCCTTGTGTAATTCTTCCAAAAGTCTTCAATTAGTGATCTCAATGCTTCAACAATTGGTTTGTCTTTTCGTGGTAGTCTCCCCAAG
This sequence comes from Cunninghamia lanceolata, assembly GCA_027924645.1. Lineage (NCBI taxonomy): Eukaryota > Viridiplantae > Streptophyta > Pinopsida > Cupressales > Cupressaceae > Cunninghamia > Cunninghamia lanceolata. Next base: position 3,310,073 of record BSBN01001285.1, read on the forward strand.
AACACCCATAATTCATTGGCATTAGTGTCCTCAATTCTTTGGCGTCTTCCAACGGCTCTTGATAAATTTTTCATATCAATTCTCAATTCTTGACTCGTCTTTTTAATGAGACAAGCTTTCCTCGTTTGACTACTTATTATAGTCGATGTAATCACACGCCGTGTTGCATTACTATCTTTTGTGCGTGAGGTGTTACCCACACTCTCATACGCACTCATTAGATTCTTGACAATAGATTTTTCACTTGAAGCCTCTAATGTTCTAAACCCAATAATCTTCATGATGGACCTATACTTTATAATTTGCATCATTTCAATGAATAGTTGACATCTTGCAGTCTCATTTAACTTTTCAAAGAACAATCTCCAAATCTTATGAGCATATCTTCTACAAGTGCGTTTTGGAATCTTACCTTCCATTGGCTGCAAAATATTCTCATCAATATCAATTAAATACTTTGGCTTTCTATGCAAAATTCTAGCTGGTGTTAAGTTAGGTAAATTCATCTCAACATTAGGAATTTCATCAATATTTAAATGAGATGGGCTAGATGGCATACATTCAATCGAAGATGGAATAGATGACATACCTTGAGGTTGAGGTGGGAACAATGGCATACCTCCTTTATCACATGTGAGTGATGATGTACTCTCAACTTGAGATGTGGTATGTTGACTTGCGGTAGAGGACGTGTCTCCAACTATGGTATTCAAATCTCTCGTAGCATGAAGTTTTTGCATTCGTTCTCTTTGTGCCGCCAATACCATATCTCTTTGTGGTGGTTCCTCTTCAATTGACATGTCTTCATTTATCGTGTCCAATTTCCTCTTCTCACGAAGTTCCCTCATAGCCACTGCTTTCTTTGCATTCTTAGCTTCTATCTCTTCCTGAGTTTGTTTAATTCTTGATCGCTTCCTCGACATGACAGAGAATTTGTCTATAGCATGATAAAGAGACCAATATTAATTCCTAAGAAATGAATAAAAGATAATAGTGGGATTGTATTTTTATTATGTTGTAAGGTTTTATTCTTGTATAGTTTGACATCATGGTATGTTAAGGTCTGTTTATTACACATAATTATTAAAGAGCCCAAGTGTAGAAAATATACATGGCATCATGTGAGATTGTAGGCTGCTTTCTTGATTGGGAATGTGTCTATTTTAAACATGTATGATAAAGCATGATAAAGTAATTCAAATAGAATTAAGGAAAATGTAAAGAACATGCATGTAAAGACTTGACATACCTAAAAAATGAAGATTCGAATGGAGAGAGTACCCAATTATGTAGTGTTTTTTTCTTCTTGCATCAAACTCCTCAACAATTTGAGTTGTTCACCACTTGCTTCCTTTTCAATGTTAAATTGAATAACGCTCAAATATAATTACTAACAACAATACTATTAACCAATCTATAATGTTAAATTCCTAAAATTGAATCACAATTAACATTGCAACACTACAAAAATTGAAACTTGAATAGATATATATCAAACTTGGTGTGAAAACTATGTTATTTCCTCCTTCTCAAGTTGGCAAAGTAGAAAAGGTGGTGGAAAGATCATGCAAAGGTGGTAGAATGTGTAAAATGTGCATGTGAACTTCCCAACAACATGAAAGCACTTTTTTTTTGTTGGAGCACGTGTAGAATCAGTATGAAAACAGAGCATGTGGGCCTGGATCACGGGGGTCAACACTTTTTTACCATTTCTATAGCAGGACATTTGTCTTGCTATAGATTGATCCATAAATATTTTACCTATCTCACCTTCGATAGCACCTTTACAATATCTCACCTCTAGTTCCATTAGCTCATATTCTATATCTCACTTATCTCTCCCCCTCACCTCTATACCTCTCCCCTCTCTATGTCTCTCAGTCACTCCTTGTCTACCTTAACCCTAATCCCTCGACCCTCAACCCTATCCCTAAACCCTTGACCCTCGAACCTCAACCCTCAACGTCAAAACCTAATCCCTCAACCCTTAACTCTGATCATTTGACCCTCAACCCTTAACTCTGATCCCTTGACCCTCAACCCTATCCCTAAACCCTAAACCCTAAAGCCTCAAGCCTCAACCCTCAACGTCAAATCCTAATCCCTCAACCCTTCACTCTAATCCCTCAACCCTTAACTCTGATCCCTCGACCCTCAACCCTATCCCTAAACCCTAAACCCTAAAGCCTCAACCCTCAACCCTCAACCCTCAACGTCAAATCCTAATCCCTCAACCCTTCACTCTAATCCCTCAACCCTAAACCCTATCCCTAAACCTTCAACACTATACCTTAAACCCTAATCCCTCAACCCTCAACCCTAAACCTTATCCCTAAACCCTAATCCCTCAACCCTCAACCCTAATCCGTCATCCCTCAACTCTAATCCCTCATCCCTAAACCCTAAATGCTATCCCTATTCCTAAACCCTCAACAGGCTCGATACTATACCTTAAACCCTAATCCCTTATCCCTAAACCCTCCAACCCTATCCCTAATCCTTATACCCACAACACTCTACTTTAACCCTAATCCCTCAACCCTCAACCCTATCCCGAAACCCTTAACCCTCGAACCTCAATGTACTCAACCCTCAATGTCAAACCCTAATCCCTTAACCCTTAACTTTGATCCCTCAACCCTCAACCCTATCCCTAAACCCTAAACCCTAAAGCCTCAACCCTCAACCCTCAACGTCAAATCCTAATCCCTAGACCCTTTACTCTAATCCTTCAACCCTAAACCCTATCCTTAAACCCTCAACACTATACCTTAAACCCTAATCCCTCAACCCTCAACCCTAAACCTTATCCCTAAACCCTAATCCCTCAACCCTCAACCCTAATATGTCATCCCTCAACTCTAATCCCTCATCCCTAAACCCTAAATGCTATCCCTATTCCTAAACCCTCAATAGCTCGATACTATACCTTAAACCCTAATCCCTTATCCCTAAACCCTCCAACCCTATCCCTAATCCTTATACCCTCGACACTCTACTTTAACCCTAATCCCTCGACCCTCAACCCTATCCCGAAACCCTTAACCCTCGAACCTTAATGTACTCAACCCTCAACGTCAAACCCTAATCCCTCAACCCTTAACTATGATCCCTCGACCCTCAACCCTATCCCTAAACCCTAAACCCTAAAGCCTCAACCCTCAACCCTCAACGTCAAATCCTAATCCCTTGACCCTTCACTCTAATCCCTCAACCCTAAACCCTATCCCTAAACCCTCAACACTATACCTTAAACACTAATCCCTCAACCCTCAACCCTAAACCTTATCCCTCAACCCTAATCCCTCAACCCTCAACCCTAAACTTTATCCCTAAACCCTAATCCCTCAACCCTCAACCCTAATCCGTCATCCCTCAACTCTAATCCCTCATCCCTAAACCCTAAATGCTATCCCTATTCCTAAACCCTCAACAGCTCGATACTATACCTTAAACCCTAATCCCTTATCCCTAAACCTTCCAACCCTGTCCCTAATCCTTATACCCTCGACACTCTACTTTAAGCCTAATCCCTCGACCCTCAACCCTATCCTGAAACCCTTAACCCTCGAACCTTAATGTACTCAACCCTCAACGTCAAACCCTAATCCCTCAACCCTTGACTCTAATCCTTCAACCCTCAACCCTACCCCTAAACCCTAAACCCTAAACCCTAAAGCCTCAACCCTCAACCCTCAACGTCAAATCCTAATCCCTCGACCCTTCACTCTAATCGCTCAACCCTAAACCCTCAACACTATACATTAAACCCTATTCCCTCAACCCTCAACCCTAAACCTTATCCCTAAACCCTAATCCCTCAACCCTCAACCCTAATCCATCATCCCTCAACTCTAATCCCTAAACCCTAAATGCTATCCCTATTCCTAAACCCTCAACAACTCGATACTATACCTTAAACCCTAATCCCTTATCCCTAAACCCTCCAACCCTATCCCTAATCCTTATACCCTCGACACTCTACTTTAACCCTAATCCCTCAACCCTCAACCCTATCCCTCGACCCTTAACCCTCGAACTTCAATGTACTCAACCCTCAACATCAAACCCTAATCCCTCAACCCTTAACTCTGATCCCTCGACCCTCAACCCTATCCCTAAACCCTAAACCCTAGAGCCTCAACCCTCAACCCTCAATGTCAAATCCTAATCCCTCAACCCTTCACTCTAATCCCTCAACCCTAAACCCTATCCCTAAACCCTCAACACTATACCTTAAACCCTAATCCCTCAACCCTCAACCCTAAACCTTATCCCTAAACCCTAATCCCTCAACCCTCAACCCTAATCTTTCATCCCTCAACTCTAATCCCTCATCCCTAAACCCTAAATTCTATCCCTATTCCTAGACCCTCAACGGGCTCGATACTATACCTTAAACCCTAATCCCTTATCCCTAAACCCTCCAACCCTATCCCTAATCCTTATACCCTCGACACTCTACTTTAACCCTAATCCCTCAACCCTCAACCCTATCTTGAAACCCTTAACCGTCGAACCTCAATGTGCTCAACCCTCAACCTCAAACCCTAATCCCTCAACCCTTAACTCTGATCCCTTGACCCTTAACCCTTAAAACTTGAACCCTAAAACCTATCCCTACACGCTCGACACTTGACACTATATCTTAAACCCTAATCCCTTAACCCTCATCCCTAAAGCCTCAACCCTAAATCCTTAAACCTTCAACCCTAAACCCTATCCCTAATCCCTCTACCCTCGACACTCTTATTTAACCCTAATCCCTTGACCATTAACCCTATCCCTCAACCCTCAACCCTCAACTCTCAACATTAAACCCTAATTCATGAACCCTAAACCCTAATCCCTCAAACCTAAACCCTATCCCTAAACCATCAACCCTCAACACTATACCTTAAACCCTAATCCCTATCCCTCAACCCTTAACCCTTAAAACTTAAACCCTATCCCTACACCCTCAACACTTGACACTATATCTTAAGCCTTAAACCCTCATCCCTAAAGCCTCAACCCTCAATCCTTAAACCTTCAACCCTAAACCCTATCCCTAATCCCTCTACCCTCGACACTCTAACCCTAACCTCGACATTAAACGCTAATCCGTCAACCCTAAACCCTAATCCGTCAACCCTAAACCCTCAACCCTCAACACTATACCTTAAACCCTAATCCATCCACCCTAAGACCTAATCCCTCAACCCTCAACCCTAAACACTATCAATAAACCCTCAACCCTTGACACTATACCTTAAACCCTAATCCCTCAACCCTCAACCCTAATCCCTCATCCCTAAACCCTAAATGCTATCCCTATTCCTAAAACCTCAACCCTCGACACTATACCTTAAACCCTAATCCCTTATCCCTAAACCCTAAACCCTATCCCTCAACCCTTAACCCCTAAAAAATTAAACCCTAAAACCTATCCATAAACCCTCGACGCTTAACACTATATTTTAAACCCCAATCCCTTAACCCTTAGTCCTAAAGCCTCAACCCTCAATCGTTAAACCTTCAACCCTAAACCCTATCCCTAATCCCTCTACCCTCAACACTCTACTTTAACCCTAATCCCTTGACCATCAACCCTATCCCTAAACCCTCAACCCTCAACCCTCAACATTAAACCCTAATCCGTCAACCCTAAACCCTAATCCCTCAACCCTAAACCCTATCCCTAAACCCTCAACCCTCAACACTATACCTTAAACCATAATCCCTCAACCCTAAACCCTAATCCCTCAACCCTAAACCCTAAACCCTATCCCTAAACCCAACAAAACTACTTTGCCTTATGTTAGGTTGTTAAACCCATCATTTTTGACACTCTTCTCTTAAAGATATTTGAGTTGCAAGAATATGTCAGAAAAATGGCTATGAACTTTTTTAATGTTAGTAATGTTATATGGCATGTTTTTCTGGCCCATCTGGGGTTCATTATGCCAATAGGTGTACACACTATGAGAAAAGCTTTGCTTATGGTACATCCACAATGAGTAATTAACAGTTGAAATCAGAAGGATGATCATTATGAGAAAAGCTTTGCATTGGGGTACATCTATGTTTCTTGCTGTACACCCCACACTTAGGGGAGGTATATTGTTATGAAACAATTAAATAATCTCCCATTGTTTACTGGCTCTATCCACAAGAACTACTAAACTATACCTTAAACCCTAATCCCTCAACCCTAAACTTTCAACCCTAAACCCTATCCCTAATCCCTCTACCCTCAACACTCTACCTTAACCCTAATCCCTCGACCCTTAACCCTAAATGCTATCCCTAAAGCCTCAACCCTAAACCCTAATCCCTCAAGGTCCTAAACTCTAATCCCTTATTCCTAAACTCTAATCCCTTATTCCTAAACTCTAAATCCTATCCCCAAACGCTCAACCCTCAACCTTAAACCTTAATCACTCAATCCTTATCCACCCCTCTCCTCCCCTATCTGGCTCACTCCCATCTCTACCCTCCTCTGCCCTTGACACTATACATACATACATATAGGCATACATAGATACATACATAGATACATACATAAAGGCATACATAGATACATACATACATATAGGCATACATACATACATACATACATACATATAGGCATACACACATACATACATACATGATTAATAGCCTTGAACATAAAAAAATTTAAGGGCAACATAACACGAGCGCGTTATAACGCACTCACATTATTTCAAACATGACAAACAACACAAACTTTTGCAGAAAAGGAAAAATGTAAAGCAAAACATAACACGAGTGCATTATAACGCACTCGTGTTATGTTTTGCTTTGGGAATCCCAAGCCTTGGGCTTGGGATTTTCTTTGGATTTCCAACCCAAAGGCTTGGAGTGCCTTTTGAATAACCACAGATGTGTTTTTCCATATTCTTCAAGATTTCACATAATTTCGTTCGTGCTAACCCTCATATTTGCACGTGTTTCAAGGTCGAACAAATCAAACACCTAGGTAATGTTAGACTTTCTCTTAGCTATTTGACGATGTGATTTTTTTCACATTTTAACAATGTCAAGCCTTTCATCTTTAATTTATTTTGTTTGTGTCCGTTTTTGGGCAAAAACCACTATTTGGTCTTTTTTTCATTGTAAATTAACTATTCATTGAAATTTTTAAAAAATTACATATTTAGAAACTAGACTCCATTCTACAAATATTAAAAAAAGAAAAAAAATGATTTTCAATTAGTTTTCAAAATTTATAGGGGTAGCACGGTCAAAATTCTATTTTTTAGGATGTGTCCACTTTGAAAATTAGTAAAAAATCAAATATTCATCAAAAAATTATCAGAAAAATTAGGCATAAACTACATGCTATTAGCTAATTTCTCACTGAAGCGATTTTAAAAATACCAAAAAAAAGTTGACCTTTTGAGGGAGCCACAAAACATGCTATGTTATGTTTTTTTGACAGAAACAACACCAATTTCTGTGGCTTCCTCTTTTGAACCCCTTAATCTATGTCATTTTCAAAAAAAAAATAGTAGTTTAGAAAGTAGACTTAAAGCACTACGAATATTGTTTTGGTTGCATCTCCAAATTTTGAGTGTAACTATGCTCAATTTCTCATCCAAGGCTAGTATTTCCTGATTTCAGAAAAAAAAGTGGCCACTTAAGACCTTTTTTTGGCCCCCCATCTTCTTGCACTTACCTGTACTATCTTTGAGAAATCCTTCTTATTGCACTATCCCATGTATAAGACCTCTGTATTCCCATGTTGACTATCCCTTCACTTTGTGATGTTTAGGATCTTTGTCCCCTTACAAGAGTTTCACATGCAAATCTAAAATCTCTACCTTTGATTCATTGTCAACAATGAGTTATGGACTATATAAGAATGTTGGCTTGGAAAAGTATCTCTTCTCCATAAAAGGCTTATAGTTACTGTGAGGCCTTTTAAGACTTATCAGTGACCTGTTTGACATTAGATAAACTTCAAAACACCCTTGAATCAATTCATATGCCACTACATGTCTCACAACAATTTGAGAGCCTTTCTCCATGCCCTACAACACATTATGAACTCAACAATCCTAAGAAAAGGATATACAATGATCCCTTGGACTATATATAGAGTATCCTCAACTATCATGTAGACCTTCAGGAGGACTCAGACCTCTACCTCTGTATGACTATCCATGATGACCTTTCTTAGAGCTATTGTAAACTAGTGCAGTCCTCTGTTATAATGTATCTCAATCCCACTGCTAGTTGTCCTTGGATATCCTCTATATCTTTATCAGTCCTTCCTCCATGTCAAACAATCCCATATATTCCTTTGTCTATATGAGGAATCCCTATTTGCATTGAATCTCCGTCAACTCTACATGTATTCACTGTTAAAATTTTATATACACTATAGATCACTGCATACCCTTATCAATGTCTCTTTTATATCTCTAGAGAGTTTTGAAGAGATTTTTGGAGACCAAACCCTTGATAGAGCTTGAGATGCTTTACAACCTCTTATCATATTTGACAAATCTTTAACAAATCTAACCCACATAAATCTCACTCTCTTGAAGATGTTTGAATACATAAGAATAGTGCACATAAACCCTGAAAGCATTCCTCATTCTTTCCTCACGCCATGCATGAAAACAAGAAGGTTATCTCCATCTATTCTCAATACAGACTGTCAAAGGACCAATGACCTAACTCAAGAGACTCCTAAACCTGAATACTAACCTAACCTTAACTCAATCTTGATGAACTTGACTCAAGACTTGAATTATTTTTTAAAAAACAATTCCCTCTTCTGTGTTGCACATGGACTTTGGAGAAAATGAGGTTTTATAACACGTTTTTGACCTTAATAACATAAAAACAAGGCATTTTGCTATATCTATGGTATTTAAAAGACCTTTAAAGACCTAAGACCAAGACACAAGACCTCCAACCTTTCAAAGGCACCTCCTAACAACCATTTTATCCTAGAGGGAAGATATGTTAACAGTAAGCACGGACCTACCAAGTGTGTCAATGATTGTGTCCTTTCATTCTATTCCATGCTTTTCAAACTACATTATCATCTTTTGACAATGGATTCAACATATCTTTGTTAATATATTGATAAAATCTATTAATGATAAGGTCATATTTAACTACTATGCTTCATTTTTAGACCTTTGTGCCAATATTTGGGATGACTAAGCTATTAAATGTCAATATATTAACTTATGGTTCCCCTTCTTCTACCTCTTCTCTGTCTATTTCCTTCTTACATTCCTCTAAATTATTTAAACCATGTTTTAAGCAAAACACCTCTTCTTCCACCTTTCAAAAATCTAATTCTAAATCAAATATCAATCATGTGAAGCCCCCTCTCTCTTCTTATTATGCTATCACCTTAAAACAATAGAATAACCTCCAATTCACCCACCTTGTTGATCACCTTTTTAATGTTCTCAACCAACTTATTCCTACCAATACTCTAACATTACCTCATGTCCTTGGGCCCCATGACATTGAGAAGCGTATAGACCTTTTCTAGATGGTACATGATTTTATTGACAATAGCATAATTCATGTTGAGCATCATAATAGTAAAGGAAATAAATCTATATCACCTCCTAATCAAAACCTAAATATCTAAACTAATCCACTTCCTCAACATTATTAGTCAAATCATATAAATGTTTTTCTTGATATTTCTAATTCTTCCTCTTGATTCTACCACTTTGCTTAACCTTACTATCCCTTCTCTTGTTGACCTATCCTCTTGTTTCTCTGATGACCTTGTTAGTTTCAAGTTGATGCATAATCTCCTTATCCTCCTCATATCATAGCTTTATCCTATAAAATCCCTACTAATGGTTATCATGGCCCTCTATATTTTAAAGGGTACTTGTTTTCAAGGACAATTAATGGTATCTTTATAGAGCCCACTTGTTTTCAACATATGCACCAAGGAATTTTTATTTAACCATCATTTTCAATAGGATTCTTATGTTGCATCAAGGGTTGTTTTAAAATGATTTAATAGTACCTCCATTGATACCTTGGGATGAATAAGTTTTCCTCTCTAAATCAATCCTAAAGAGTCACTTTACATCATATAATACCTACCTCAAATCAATTTAAGATTTTTCTAGGTCATTTTTGGTTTCAACAAGCTCAAGCAATCCATTTAATTATCCACCAATGTATCAATTTCACTCATAATAATCAAGTGGCAACTATCATGCATCATAAGTACAAGCCCTTGTTTGAGTTGGGTGACTTTACCATTAATACCTTCATTACCAAACCCACGGCCCCCCTATATGAGTGTCATGACACACTATTTGAGTTGTATAAATGTTTTAAAGAACAACAAGCCCACATCCATGCTAGTAACATTTGCTAATCTTAATGTGCATCCTAATGAGTCTATTATCCCTTGCCTTTGTGGTGTATCTTCTCCCACTTCTTCCTCCTTCCATTCTACTTCTAAACCCATTACCCACCCTCCTAAAACCACCCACAAAGGCACATCCATTTAATCCTAGAGCCCCTATTGTTTCTCTTCCTTTTAATCTTCCACCCCTTCTACCCATTCCCAAGATAGATCCTATCCTTAAATTGGAAACCAATCAATGTCCTCCCCAACCTAAACCCAATCAATGAGAAATGCATATATGTTGTACTTATTGTCATTCTCTTTTATTTGTCTACTTATTCCTCCTTGTTTATTTTCTAGCTCACATTTATCTATATGCTTAAACAGCTATGAATTCAGGTATGATGGAAAGCATTAAGGTGCTTCTACCTTTTTTAGGTTGACCAAAGATTATAGGCATAATTATGTTTCCATTTCCTCTATTTATATGTTATTCCTCTTATGCTTTCTCATCTCCAGTTTACACCACTCTTTGTGATTTTCCTCTTCATGTATTTTGGGATGATGTAAAGCATTATGATGCTCCTGCCTTTTTCATGTTGACCCACACTCATGCTCTCCACACTTTTTGTTCTATCCTACTTATTACTACCTACTTCATCTCTTGTGTTGTGTTGTTCTATGGATTAGGGGGATGATGACATTCATAGTAGACATAATTTTAACCTTCCCATGATTAACCTAAAATTCATAGATCCCTTCATGTGATGTCCTTCCCTATTATGAACTATTTAAAATAATATAGACTCATTAATAGTCCATTAAAAAAATGAAATAAGCCAAAGTTATTCAAATTATGTAATTTTTTTACAATTTGTAAAAACATGTCTTTGGACGTTCAAAACTTAGTCTTTGGGTTGGAAGCCAAAGGCTTGGAAATTACCAAAGCAAACAATAACGCGAGCATGTTATAACATGCTCGCAGTATGTGCATGCATTCACATAACACGAGTGTGTTATAATGTGCTCGCATTATTGTGAAATAAAATCATCTTACCCTTCTCTCTCTCTCTCTGCCCTCTTTACCTCCTACCCTCTCTCTCACCTATCTACCTACCTACCTCCCCTCCCCCTCTCTCTCTCCCCTCTTTACCTCCTACTCCTCCCTCTCTCTCTTGTGCATCAACATTTTGGTCGCCCATCTTTGTGCATTGACCCACATTGTATGGTGCGTTGTTCTTTTGGATGAGCCCTTATGGCTAGATATTGCAAAGGCATAGTCCTTTTTATTAAGCTATTTGATTAGCTGATGGATGGTATCATATTTGATTATATTGATGAAAGAGTTATACATGAGTTGTAATATTTATGGGAAAATTTTAATTCTTCCCTTTTTCCGCACTATTTTATGAGAATATTATTATTTTATCCTAGAGTAATGGACTAGTTCTTACATTTTCAATTCTTCAAAGATTTCATTTCATTGGGTGGCAAATCCATTAATGCATCCAATTCTCAAGATTTGCTTTGCTCTCCATTTAGCATTCTTATAGTTGTGTAGGATGTAGGTGCCTTTTATTTTACTGTTTTGTTTCCCAAGCCTTCAAAGGCTTCATACAACATTGTTATACAAGCAAAATTTCCAAGCCCAAGTGCTTCAAAGCTTTCAAAAGCTCACTCCAACTCATAGCTTGCTGATTTGCTCTCCTCCCAATTGCCACCAAGAGGAGGACCTCACTACTGCAAGAGGACGAAGAGGTTGCCAAACAAGGATTCTTGAGGGTAGTGTGAAGACTCACATGTCTTTCACGATCCAAGTTCTTTATGTTTTCTAGATAATTAATTCACAATTTGCTCTTGGGAATGGTAATTTCATGTTGCAATTTCCTTGATAGGTTCATTTTGAATTCATTAGATTAGTTTTCTTGAATAGTGTAAATTACAATCTTAGATTAGATTTTCTTATTTCGCACTTTCAATTAGTAGATTAGTATAAAATCTCTTGAAAAATACCAAAAACATAGTATAATTACATTAGGTAAATTTCATACTAGTTTGCATTCATCTTTCAATTTCCTAGATAATTAGTTCATTATAAATTTCAATTCAAGAAAAGAATAAAAAAAATCATTTGCATACATACTAGTTGCATACATACATAAAACCCAAAAATACAAAAACATTAGGAACTTAGAAAAGTCAAAACCCTTGATTTGGTTGCAATGTAGAATTCAACAAAATGAGCATTCACAAACTCCTTGATTTCATCACAAGGTTAACAAAAGTCAAGAAAACTTAAACAAAACCTTAGATAATGCCACTAAGTCAAAAGTCAACTCTTGGTCAACTCATGTCTATTCTCTCTATGCAAGCACTCAAATGTGCCTTGGAATTAGAAGTGAGTGGGTGAGAGCAATCCTTGAGGAGATTGAAGAAATACATCCTAGGCCACAACTAGTGCAACTGACTCAAGAAGAACAAGATCATGTGTTTAGGTTGATCACTACAAAGAACAAATACAACAATGTGTTCAAGCCATAGAAGAAAGGTTACAACAAATTAGGCTTATCAACCATTACAACAGACATCCATCCAAACATTGGAACACTAGAAACCCAAACAAGAGATCAATAACTAGTGACCCTTTGGGTCATATTATTATCTCCACTACAATGGTCATAGAACAACACACAACAAACCACGACAGGCCCTAAGATTGACCAACCACTCTTCGCAATGTTCTGCGCCCAAGAGAACAGAACCCCCTCCGGTTCTCGGCTCCACTCAAATGGCTTTTTCCACGAGAGCAAGAGTGACTTGGAGATCACCCAAGGCAAGAAGGGGGTCCATGTGCTTGCGTCGAGGCTAACTGATCCATGCCCATGCATTGAGTCACATTTCGAAGAGTACAACACCTTCTATTTAAAAGGTCAAATTGGATCTACTTTCATGGCCACTACTTGCCTAAGATTTGCTTTGATATCAATAATTTGTAATACATGCAAATCATGTATATATTAAATAGATAATCATTCTTCCCGTGCATATCTATTGAGACACCAATGAACCCGACTTTAGCATACTAAAAACTAGGAACATTTCATTTTATTACAAAAAAGGCCTCATTTTTGCCATTACAAAATCGTATCAATATCAAAGTCAAACGTATAATGCAAGATAACTTAACACTAAAAATGCTTTGGGAAAATCAAGTCTCCCCAATGCCTTGCAATGTTCTATGACGATTGGCATTTATCTCATCCTTCTTATTCAATCTACTTCATCCATCAATGTCTACTTCCTTTTGCCACTATTTAAATGTATTTCATCATCTAGAAAATAACACGAGTTAGTAGTGTTTGTAAAAATGTTTTTGCTACCAGATAAAATTACTTAGAGGCTACTAATTTAATTTTAAGAAAATCTCAAATCAATGGAAGCAACTAGACAAATACACTAGAAATCAAGCATGACCAACCATATAGTAGCATGTGGTCTCCACCATACCTACGTGTCGGTATACATCAAGGTCCTTGTCCATGCATCAACTACTAATTGGTCCATATCTCCATGTGGATAGACTCATATACTTGCAAGCTTTGAACATCACACACAAAGGGCTTCACCATCAATTTTATGCAAGAAGTATGAAGCTTTATAATACGAAGCTCACACTACTTAAAGTGTAATAAGAGGGTGAACATAGTGTGAACGTGGATCTAATGAGTGGCATTTGAAGCATACACTTAAAATGATCAACTTTTGTGCGTGCCAACAATCTATAGCTACCACATGTCCATGTAGAAGTACGTTGAATGCAACACATCATTTAGTTAATGACATGAAAATTGACCTTTAAATCCTCTTCGATGTACCCATTACACATTATAATACGATTGCTAGTTAGATTCCCTATCAATCAATCCATTACATTTGTATTTTATTATATAGGGCTGAAATTTTATAGCTGGAAAAATCTCACATACCGACTTATACATTGGTTTTACATTCAAAAGTGGAAAAAGTATTAGTTGACCCAAACCCTGTATTTCCACGTTTCCCTTTTGGTGTTAGCTTTTCTCTTAAGAGAAGATATGATTTTGACAAGAAACCATTTTAACTTTGTGGAAAGATATAATATACCAAAAGCTGCGAAAGCTATGGTTGAGGAAAGGAAGCGACTCGGAAGTTGAAATAGAATTTGTTGTTAGACTACCATTACGAGATTATATGAAATTACTTTTTCCCCATGACTACCATTACCTGATAAAAAAGGCAATACATTTTATACGTTTTATTACAGTCAAGACTATAGGTGAATCTGTGAGGCTATAGGTTTACAAAACAGAAACCCCAAGCTTAGAAATGCATAATTTTAGGAAGAGGTCTCTTTAGACTGAGACTCTGGTTGAGACTCATCTTTTTGGTGATGGGACTGGTATTTGGCTTAGCCGCGTAGAGATCACCTTAGTAAAAATCCTTCCCCTCTTGTATTTTCACCCGAAACTTTAACATCATGTCAATCTCTTCCAGCTTGGACGGTGACGGCTCGCACTTTACAGCCTTATCTACAAATAGACTCGACACGTGTCTATTTTACTGTATTGCCTGGATTTACTGTTCTGGAAGTAACTAAAAATTCTTCATTCTTCATTCATTATATTCCATTCACATGTAATCCAGATTCATGGCCTTAAAAATTCTGAGCCAC
Source organism: Cunninghamia lanceolata (assembly GCA_027924645.1). NCBI lineage: Eukaryota > Viridiplantae > Streptophyta > Pinopsida > Cupressales > Cupressaceae > Cunninghamia > Cunninghamia lanceolata. Next base: position 3,325,135 of record BSBN01001285.1, read on the forward strand.
TTTTCTTCCCTATCCTAGAGATTTTGTGAAAAGTTGCACGCTATTTACCTGTTTTTACGCATATACAGGCCAAAATGGTTCGACTTAATTCAATGCAATGCCCAGGCCGGTGATGTAAGATGGACGGCGGACATGTTTTGTCACGCACATTTTGAGGGCCAAGATGTCTAGAGATGCAATCTGTTTAGCTGGCCCGGCCCTAGATTTTTCCCAGCTGGAACTCACTCTAGGACTGACACGCCTAAAATAACAGAGTTGATTAAACCTGACCGTTGGATCAGAATATTCGCATAAATTGGAATAATCGCATGCCGCCATTCTACACACATGTTCTTTACAAATTAGCAAGCTTATAACAAGGAGAGGCGCCTGTAGGATGTATTTGGAATAGGCCGAAGAAGAGAGGTGGGAGGGAGGACGAGGAGGAGGAGCCCCATTGTTTTCTTTCCTTCAAACAAGAGGTAAGAACCCTGTCCTTTGTATGCCAGAAGCCTTGTTAAATGGAACATTTTGAGCTAAGAATTTCAGCTTTTTTGTTTTCGCCTTGGTTTTCAAATGTTTTGATAGAGTATTTTCAGGTTTTAGATTGATTGGTTTATAACTGCGATCTGCCCATTTTTGTCAAGGATTTTGCGCCGATTTCTTGTGCTCGATTGGGTGCCATGTAGCCAGGTCTCTCATTTTCAATAAAATTTGGTTCTTCTGGAAAGAACGCAGAATTTTGTGAATTAGATCTGTTCAGCTTTCCGTGTTAACCCCTTATTTATGGGGTATTTTCTATCAATCTAATTGTTTTAAGAATGAAATTCCTGTTGAATGCCAAACCTTTTATTAAGGAATTTTGTGTAAATTTCCAGTTCTTAAACCTTTTGCCATCCTATTTCTATACGGTTGACCTCTTAGGTTTATGTTTGAATAATCCCTTTCCCTGAAATTAAAAATCATAACAGAAGTTCCATTCTTTAGAGGGAAGCTTTCTTCCTTAGCTTCTCCGTCATTCCATTAATAGATGTTTAATTCCTAAACATTCTTTGTCTGTATAAGCATTCCATTTTATCAGTCATCTAGGTCTTGCCAATTTTTATTGTGATTTCGTTGGAAGGTATTTCAGCAGGTTTTCTTGATCTCTTTGTTCATTGACCTGTGTAAGTAGTGGACGTTTTGTCGCGCTAAATGTTGGCCGTTTGGCTCCTGCAGCAGTGACAGTGGTTTCTGAGCCAGGCAGTTGTTGGAGTTTTGTTCTAAAGGTAGCTATTTTCCGGGTGTCAGAATATGCGTGAGCGAATCCGAGCCCACTAGAGTTGCAGAGACGGCAATCTTTTTTAATATTTTAAAGCCGTTGTGTGGCCCACGCGACCGTTGTGAGGATTTTTTTTTCCTTTGGAACAACCTACGTGTCCTACAAAGGAAAATGAAGAGGACGAACGGCCAAGGTCGTTTCATCGTCTTGCATTCCTTCTCGAACAGTCTCAGAAGTTACTTTAACTTGCAAAAAAAACATGTCTATTTTATTTTAATCTGTTTACTAAAATTGTACAGCTTAAACAACCAGTCAACTCACCATTGTATCTTAAATAGCAGTTACCATAAAAATACAAACCATACGGTAATAGGTATACACACGGAAATTGGAATATTTAGAATTTTCTTTCCTTGCAAATATTTTTCATCTGTAAATATTTTCTCTTTGTTCTACAGAATGTAGAATCCACGACACCTGTAAGATGATGTGCACGTTCAATGGCTAAAATGACCCGCTATTTCACCTATGCTTCGCTTTCACTTCGCTCACCAAAAACTGACAATAATAGACTCATCATAGATAACTACAAAAACCAAATATTTGCAGGACATATTGAGGAATAAGATATTTACAGGTGTGCTTGGATAGCTATGAAAGAATCAGATGATCAATATGAAGTGGCTACAAAAAAGCGTCTTCTTACCTTCGTGGATCCAAAATGATAGAAAAAATTTTTTATCTTATTGCCTTCATTGTGAGGCTACTGTTTCACAACACACACTCCTCCAGCTGTACGTTTCACTTTATGTTTTATTTAAATGAAGGAGATTTTGACACTTTGGCTATGTGGAAAGATACTCCACTACTTCCAAACAATTCACCTATGTGTTTGTTCATTGACAATCATGAATATTAAATTTAAAAAATACCATGAGTTGTTGGAGTACCCGCATCTTTTCTAAGGAGGAAAAACTTAAAGCAATGAGCTTCGTAGAAAGAAATACCAAACATAGCAAACTCAATATTAAGAATTAAAGCTATATATTTAATGCATTTCCTTCTAGGTTGTGTCTATTGGTTCTTTCAAATATTGAAATGGTCAAAGGTTTTCAACTTTCATATGCTGTTTGTGTCATATGCTTTTTTTAATAAATTTGGTTGTTTCAATGTATGTGTCGATTTTCAGATCTTGCCTATGTTTCAAGACTCATTTGATACTATGTCTGGTGGTAAATTCAGTTATTGAAGTGTATGAAATGTCTAGTGGTAAATTTAGTTATTGAAGTGTATGTTTTCAAAGTAATTTTGGATTATGAACTGCAAAATGATTTTCTGTATATTCTTAGTATACAATTGTGAATTGAATATAGCCAAAATTGTACAAATTGCATTGGATAATGGTATTGAATGCCAACAATTTTCTTTTTGTCAGTTCTTAACTCAAGTGACATGAAATGGCATAAGAGACTTTTGCTTTGTTTCACATATTAAGACCTTTTTTCTTTTTGACTTTTGTTTTTACTCATTAATGAATCATATTTTTTTATGGTAATTGAGTTTATATTTTACCAATAAATGAGAAAGATAAATTTATATTTTAAAATTTGTATTTTACATTTACTCAATTACATAAGTACCTAACTATTTTGACTTCAAATTTGCCTCCCTCACATGGGGCAATTGCTAGTCTTATTATTAAAGAAAGAAGAGAACTTTAACTGATTAGTATTATGGCATTCTTGTCAGTGCAGAGAGAGAAGAGATGACAAAGAGCCAATTGGCACTTCTTATGTTGCTAGTGTCAATGGCAGTTATGGTGAAGGTGAAGGTGAAGGGGGATCCAATACACAGTTTACCTAGAAAGTTCTGCAACTGCAGTGACTACAACCTGGGTGTGACTGTGAGCACATCAGACTACTCTGACAACTGTGATGATAAGTGCAGGCCTACCCAAGTGCAGCGTCTACAACTGGAAACTTCTGCTCCAACTGCAGCGCCTACAAGTGGTAGTGGTGTTGGAGTACATCAGACTACCTTGCATCTGATTACTGCACTGCTCTGTGCTGGCCTACTGTGGTTGAACTGATGGACACCTGTTTAAATGTTACCGTACATTTTAATGCTCCTGATCATTTTGTGGTCACAACTATGTGACATGATTTGCTTGCAAAACAATGGTCACAAGAATGACTATGCAATGAAATGCCAAATCATACCCTTTAATGAATTACTTATTTTTTGAATGACCGTGCAATGAAATGCCAAATTCTACCTGTTAGCACCTATCCTAAAATTTAGGAAATCTGGCTTTTCATTTGTTTTTGTTGCCCTAGCCCTAATGCTAATAACCGATCTGAGAGGAATTACAAATTAGAGTTTATTTGTGGTCCAAGGTTTGCGCTTTGATGACTTGTTTCAGTCTTGTTCAATAGCCTTTTATATTTTGTTTGGTCTGTGGAGTAGTTTTTGAGATTTCATGGCTTATTGTGCCTTAGCCGAGCTTTAAAATGGCTCCCCTATGTTCAAATTGTAGCCCTCTGTGTTATTTGTGGAAGCCTTATGTTATACCGAACTTCAAAAGTTGCAATCATGGCAGTCTTCTACAGTATACCTTATTGCTTTCCTGCACCATGCACTTTATGCCCTAATTCATAGTTGGCTTGCTATCACCTGTGGCTTGCAACTTAATTGAAATCCTTTTAACTGAAGGGTGGCCAATGATAAGGAGATGAAGCACGGTGACTAGTTCAGGCGGTGTCTTTATTGTTGCCCTCTCTGATTATAATATCCATGTCAGTTGACCAATTATACACATAGATGAGATGACATACTTGGCTATAGTCTTGTGGTAACAAAAATGGCCACAAGTTGGATGATCGTCTTCTTGCTAAAACGGATGTACTAAAAGATCTTAAGAACAAAGTAAAGTGGCATAAACATTTCATTAGTCAAGTAATCTAAAGTTCAAGGGAAAACTTTTGGTTATTTCTTCGGACATTCAAGGAAAAAAAAGTGTCTTTTTTTGGTCCCTATTCTTGGAGACTTCATGTCTAATATAATCATCCTACCTAGCATAAATAGTTATAGTAACATCAAGTTGAGAAATACTCGTGAAACTAGAGAGATTCCCATGAAGTTATCCAACTGTATATAGAGTGTTGCAAAGTTGTATATGCATAAGTCCTCTGCACTAAAAATAAATATTGCAATTCCACATTTCTAATTTAGGCAGAGGGGATGATCTATTCAGTAGACTGTAGGAAGAACATTAAGGAAATAAACCTTTGTGACTTTCTCCTGATAACTTTTTGACTAGAGGCCTCTTCATAAACATATTTCGTTGGCGCCCATCAGTAAGTTCGTCGAATCGTCACATGTCTACACATAAAGCGAAAGGCCATAATTGTTAACTGTTGTTAAATAACTAATTGGCTGAGGTGTCCTCATGCGAACTATTTTGACTGACTAATTTAAGTAGACTGTACTTCTGGTCGTTTATTTCGATTACGGTGGATTCTGGATAAGCTTTCTTGTTTTCATGCATATCGTGGTGCCCACTGGGCACGCCTTCATATGATAATTACTGTGATTGAGAAATTAAAAGGGTCACATCTCAATGCGTTCATTTAGTAATATTGTTGTGTGGTTAAAAGCAAAGTTTGTTTCTTCTTTGAGTTTTTACCACTTCCCACCGTAGTAGGTTTCGATCCCATGACCTTTTGGTCTCTTGATTATATTGCCTAATCATCAAGATGAATTACGCTGTATTAAATTTTAATGTAAAATAATGATATACACTTTAAAAACTTTTGGTTTCTTATATAAAATTTTTTGTAGAAACATATAAGAGTAATTAATCTTCATAATAGTCATAAGTTCTTTAAATGTTAAGGAGATAATGACTTGTACTAGATGATATATAAAATGATACTTTAGATCACATCATATGAGTTGGATGGAAAATAAAAATATTATAAACTTAATTCACTAGTGGCCAAACCATAGTCAAATTCAATAAACCATGCCTCTTCCACCAATCACCAAATTTGTATAAGAGATTTGAAAATTATTGTTAAGAAAGACTATGAAATTGAACACATTGATTATGAAGTGGTTTTATAAAGTGATATAGAGGATATAATAAATTTTGAAGTAAAAGGTTTTTCTTTTCGATAATTATAATGTGTATGATAAAACACTAAGAAATGACTAATTACGAATAGTTAAATTTTTTAAAAATTAATATAAATTATATAATATAAAAAATTATAACTATAGGTGTGGGTGGATTTTTTTGATTAAATTAATTTAGTTATAATTTTTTATTTTATAATTAAATTATAATCATGATAAACATTTTTAGCCATACTGAGGTTGAAATATATAAACAAAGAAATTTTTACAAAATTTTAAAACCACTAGTCACTACAAAACTAATTTACACTTAGGGAGAAACCTAGTGGACAAATTTGAAGATGAGGATCTAGATGAAGTTATGTGCATGTGCAAAATTTTTGTGAGATAGTGTGTGTGTGTGAGAGAGAGAGAATTGAAATAGTAAAAATATTTTATTTATTTGTTTGTTTTATACATGACAAACTTTTGAGAAATATGTATGACTACTATCTTCTAATCTAATTGTTGCTTTTTGCCTATCTATCTACTAAGTTAATGTTATTAGAAGCCAAGATCAATAAGACAAGTTTTGATATAAAATCTGATAACTATCCCATGTCGAATAACAATTGTTATTAATAATGGCATTACATATTGATATCTCTTGGATAAGAGTATTGTATATATTATATACATGTTATTCATTACTGTTAATGATATACAAGAGTATTGGTTGAACAACAGTCGAATGACTGTGTTGTCAAAGCTGATGGCTATTTTGATACTTAAACAAACCATACAAGGTTATATTCGTATAACAAACTTAGTAGAAACTTTATGGCTAACTGTGTATATAGGCCGATTGCTATATACAATCCATGCTTCGATTTAACCGACTTGAAGTAGGCCAAAGGTAGGTGTACTTAGATACCTGAGAAAAGGTCATTTAAAATCGTCCAGATTTATTTTGTTCAGAACTAAAAGTGTTGTAGCAGACCGAGAGTCTCATTGTTCTTTGTGAAAGACCAAAACAATATCGTTATACTATCATAATATTCTACTTATAAGCAGTAGCTAATTGAAAAGGTAGAGAACATGTTATTAAAGCTTAAAAGCTAGAAATTTAGTCGATATCTTTGTGTAGAAGCACTTGATATTAGACTTCTATTTTTGTATATATGCAAAAGAAATATAAGTTGTCTATAAATGTTATTCTTTAGGTAATTAAGAGTTATCTTAAACTATCTTATCCTAGTTTTGGAAAGGGTTTATATTATTTAGTCTAGACCGAAAATAGCTACAAGAATGTTGAGTATTACACTCACTATTGAATTGAAAGGTCAAATTTTCTATCTAGATATTCTTGTAGGAAGAGACTGTTTATTATTAGAATTCTCTTTTGAATTACAAGAGGAAATGTATCCAATATGAAAGATTATAAAGTTATTACTTTTCTTCGATAAAGTTGTAGATGAATACATTCCTAGATTAAGATAGATAGAGTCTTTAATCGTTAAACCAAATGACTTAAATGTCAAAATCTTGTATATTATTATAGAAGAATACCGATGAGCACAAGAATAGGTAGACAAGCCATTGAGTAGATGACAGGATGTCATAGACCTGTGATTGTAAGGATGCAAATTTAGACTCAATGTATGTTTCATAAGTCACCTAAGCTTTCACCCTATAGTTGTCTAGTTGACTAGTAGATAAGGGCATATTGTATCTTTAAGACTAATTTTGTATAAACAAGTCAAAGAGTGTTGTCATATATATGTTATATACTGAATTACAAAAATGTTGTCTCCAAGTCGAGAAAAGAGTGAGTGAACATACGACTTTATTTATATGAAACTTTGGCCAAAGTAATGCAAAAGTCACTGCTTACATTATCAGTTCATTGTATTCTAGATAGCTGACCAGTCAGAGTGGGTTATACATAGCTAGAGCTAGACTAGAGTTGTAAGCCTGATTGTTATTAGCTACGACACTTCACTAGTTCTCAGATGGCATAAAGAATCAGTTGATTCTCATTATCTACACCCTCGCGGATGGAAGGGCCACTTCCAGAAGGAAGGTGTGCAGGGGACCGTCAGTTTGTGGTTGGAGGAAAAGCACTAGGGTGATGCTTTCTCTCCTGTAGTTGACTGCTGAAGATTTGTGAATAGGAAACATTACTTAATATGTAAATGAAACTGATAAATATTGTAAATCACAAGGAATGCAACAATCTGTTATATGTTCATGATAAAACTGTGAAAGTTGCTAGTCGCATGTGAAGCAACCATCTTTTGAAATTATGTATTGTACTTGGAAATTGCAAATGTAATATTATTGGATTTTGTTAAATAAAAAAAAAATGAGATTTTCACATTATTTGTGTTTAATGTTATTTAATATTCCAGTTGGGATGTTACACATGGTATCAGAGCTACCAGGTTCAACACTTGGACCTAGGAGCTCATTGTGAGATTTTGCAGCTTGGCAAGCTATGTAAATGATAAAATAATTGTTCTTGTGCCAGAATGGCAAGAAAGAGAAGGACAAGAAAGAGAGCCAAGCAAACAAAACCTAGTGATATGCCTAAGATCACCATTAAGAAATAGCCATCTCCTAAGCCAAAAATGAAGGAACCAGTGAGCTATATAGAAGGAGGTTGGCTCACTGATTTTGAGACACTAGCTGATGCACTCAAATGTATCCACCAAGAAAGGAGGAAACAAATTGAAGTAGCAGAAAAGATGCCAACTCCTACTATTGTTAAGATTAGTAAACCATCTGCCCACCGTGATATGCCTTTCAGATGTGGTCAGAATGCGCCTGTAATAGGAAAGAGGTGTTGATTGAGTACTCACGAGCACACCCACCCACAAAGTTTGTGTTACTCAATTTTGATGGAGAGGAGGAACCCAAGGAAATCCCTTCATCAGAAAGTGATATATAGACACTTCTTATACATGAAAACATAAAAGTTTTGTATTTGAATAAGGATGTAAAAATCCAAAGAGTGAATGAAGTAAAATTTTGGCTTTTAGTATAAACAAATGTTTATGTGATGCATCTCTGAGTTTTTGTATTTATGAATTTGTAATTTTATGATACCATGTCAAAAGTTCAATGTTAGGATATATTTCTATGCAAATGTTAGGTGTGGATAAGTATTGTTATGGACCAAATTAGAAATCAACTATGAGGGAGCCCTGGTGGCCTAGATCCTGAAAATATTCCTATGGCAAAATTAGATCAAATTTTGTTAGTTTTAAACGAAGCAAAATAAAGATTGGAAACCCTAGAACAAGAAGTTAGAGGGGGAGAGAACAATTAGGAATACCACTCTAAGGAAAGAGAAGAATTAAATTTTCTTGGTGAACCAAGAGTAAGTAAACAAGACTCTCTGATTCATAATGAGGCAAAAACTCATCTCACCAATGAGTTAGCTAGAGACATGAAGAAGGTTACTCCCTCTAAGTTTGATGGAACTATAAGTGGAGACGCAGCTGAGGCTTGGCTAATAGAGATGGAAAAAATATTTTGAGATAAGGAATTACTCTAAGATCACTAAGGCTGTGTGGGGAGCCTACCAGTTAGCAGGAGAAACATCCACATGTTGGATAAATAAGAAAATAGAATTAGGGTTGAGTTCCTTAAGTCTAACTTGGGATCATTTTGTGGCCATTTTTTTGGAAAAGATGGTTACCCCAATTGTATTTTGATCAGAAATTAATAGATTTCCAAAATTTGTGTCAAGGAGATATGACTGTCATTGGATACTTGGAAAAGTTTACCAAATTGTTGAAGTATGTGCCACAATATCAGAAGGATGAGAGATTTAGAATATAGAAGTTTATTATGGGCTTGAATGCTCAGATTGATGAAGAAGTAGATGTCCATGGACCCACAACCATGGATCAAGTCTTTGAGAAAGCCATCAAGCAAGAGCAAATGCTCAAATCTATCTCTGTATATCAGGAGAGATCCCACAAGAAATTCAATTGGAATCGTTCTTCGACACCTTTCAAAAGGAGAAACAAAAATCAAGAATTTAGAGGGAGAAACCATGGTAAAGGTTCCAGGTACAACATAAATGAACCCAGGGACAAGAACAAGGGCAATAATTCTAAAAAGAATGATGATATCCTAACCACCCAAGTTTAGGAAAAAAAGTTCCCCCTAGAGGATGTTTGACGTGTGGAGGAGACTACTATGCTAATCAGTGCCCTAATAAGAGCTAAGGAAACCCATATCGTGGTAATCCTTTGCCATCACAACAAACAACCTTTCAACAAAGGATCCATGTTTGGATAACCACCAAGTAGAATACCAAATTACTCCTATTAAAACTACAGGTAACTTATTTAGCATTCTAGTTTCAATTCTTATATATACAAAAGAAATTGAGAATTTTATTTCACTGAGCTTACTTTGTAAAATTCCTAAACGAGCTAGATTCATCAAGAAGCCATGGTCAGTAGAATATGTAAACAAGACAAGAGCTTAGGTAGAGCAATGCATTTTGAAGTTAGATTGAATCTACCCACTTTTTCTACTAAAGTCAATCTGTATGTAGCCCCTCTAGGATCGTATGATGTCATCATAGGTATGAACTGGTTGTGGAAACATAGAGCAAAGGTAGACTACTTTTCCAAGGCAGTCGAATGTCTGGATGATGTTGACAATGTCATCTTGATTCAAGGAGCGCAGCAAGAAATGAAAATCATATAAATTTCCATGATGCAACTAAAGAAAGATAGTTGAAAGGGTTGCCAAATATTTGTGGTCAAAATGGAAGAATTGAATGAAAAAGGTGAGGAATTTGGGAAAACAAAAGGACCTTTAGTGGAAGATTATTCTTTTCTTCAGGAATATTAGGATCTGTTTCCTAAAGATCTTCCAAGTTTGCCCCCAAAAAGGGTTTTTGATTTTTTGATTGATATTATTCCTGGTTTTGAATCGGTATCTAAGGCACCGTATTGGATGGCAACCACTGAGCTAATGGAGTTGAAAGCCCAACTTCAGGAACTAATAAATAAAGGGTAGGTTAGACCTAGTGTGTCACCATTGGGAGAACTGATGATCTTTGTCAAGAAGAAGGATGGTACCCTATTTTTATGTATAGACTATCGTATGCTTAACAAAGCAACGATAAAAAACAAGTATCCTCTACCACGTGCGCATAGATGATCTTTTTTATCAAATGCGTGGAGCAACAATATTTTCAAAGATTTCCCCGAGGTTAGGTTATCACCAACTAAGGTTGAAGGATGAGGACATTCATAAGACAACCTTTTGAACAAGGTATGTGCATTACGAATTCACGGTTTTACCTTTTGAGTTAACCAATGCCCCATCAACTTTTATGAATCTGATGAACAATGTCTTCTGAGACTGTTTGGATAAGTTTGTGTTAGTTTTTCTTGATGATATCCTGATCTACTCTCACAATGAGGAAGAGCATTATCAACATTTGTGAATAGTCTTACAACGTCTTAGAGAGCACAAGTTGTACGGTAAGCTATCTAAATGTACCTTCTTTCAGAAGAAGGTTTAGTATTTGGGCCACATAATCATTAAAAAGGGAATTGTAGTGGACCCTTCTAAGATAAAAGCTATTCTAGAATGGCCTACACCTAGAAATGTACATGAAGTCCGTAGTTTTATGGGCTTGGTAGGATACCACAGGAAGTTTATTTTGAATTTCTCCAAATTTGACCACCCCATTACTTCTTTGCAAAGAAAAGCGAAGTGATTTGAATGGTCAGATAAGTGTGAAGGGGCCTTCAAAATCCTTAAGGAGAAGTTGACTTCGGCACCAATCCTCTGAGGCCCAAATCGTGAAGGTCTTTTTGTTGTTATAACTAATGCCTCCGAAGAAGGATTAGGTGGTGTATTAATGCAAGAAGGTCAAGTAGTGGCCTATGAGTCTAGAAAGTTGAGACCGTATGAGAAAAAATATTCTCCACATCATTTCAAGCTAGAAGAAGTTGTGCATGCTCTCCAAGTATGGAGACACTATCTTCTTGGAAAGTGATTTGAACTTAAATCTGATAATTAGGGTTTGAAGTATATCTTCACCCAACCAAACCTTAATTCTTGAAAAAGAAGGTGGTTGGAGCTTATATCTGATTATGATTTTGAAATTGGTTATATCAAGCAAAGAAAACTGAGTAGTGAATGCCCTAAGCTATAGAAGGCATATTGCAACAATGTTGTTAGTGCATTCCAATTTTAGAGAGCAAGCATTGAAAAACTTAGTAGGAGACGAGTATTAAGAACAAGTCCTAAAGGATCTAAAGGAAAATTCTCAAGATGCAAGATAAGAAGGATTTAGTTTTGAATCTGATGGATTTTTTAGGTATAAGAATGAGATGTATGTCCCAAATCAACAAGATTTGAGGAACATAGTGTGGAAAGAAGTGCACTATGCACCTTATTCTGGTCACCCAGGTGTGACAAAACTGTTAGCAGATGTAAAACCCCTGTATTTTTAGAAGGGAATGAAAAATGATGTTGCATGATTCATTGTAGGATGTTTGGAGTGTCAATGAGTTAAAGTTGAACATTGACATCTAGCAAGACTTTTGTATCCTCATAAAATTCCTAAATTGAAATGGCAGGTAGTCAGTATGGACTTTGTTCAAGGACTGCTTATGTCATGATATAGGCATGATGCGATCCTAGTAGTGGTATATAATTTAACCAAGGTAGCACATTTTATAGCCAGAAATCTTACTGATGGGGTACATATAATTGCTAAGAAATTCATTCAAGAGGTCTTTGTCTATTGCATGGAGTGTTGAAAAAGATTATCTCAAATAGAGATGCATGGATGACCTCAAGATTTTGGTAGACATTGTTTTCAGTACTTGGGACTCAATTAAACATAATCTCATCCTATCATCCAGAAACATATGGATAAAAAGAGAGAGTTAACCAAGTACTGGAAGACTTGTTGAGGATGTACTGCATGGATCAACAATATAAATGGGAAGAGTACCTTCGACTTGTTGAATTTTCCTATAACAATTCATATCATTCAGCAATAAAAATGGCTCCTTTTGAAGCATTGTATGGTAGAAAGTGTAGAACTCCTATAAGTTGGGATAAGATAGAAGGTAGGGTTCACCTTGGACTAGAATTGCTAACTGAAATGGAAGAGCAAGTTAAGCTAGTCAAGAAAATATTAGCAAAAGTGAATGATAGGAAGAAAAGCTATGCTGATGCCAAACGTACTCCATGAGTATTCTCAGTAGGAGATAAAGTTCTCTTGAGAGTGAAACCTCATAAAAGCCCTCTTAAGTTTGGGAAGTTTTCCAAACTAGCACCTAGATATGTGGGACCTTTTGAATTCCTAGAAGTGGTTAATCTAGTTGCTTAGAGGATAGCTCTACCACCAACTCTTGCTAGAATGCATGATGTTTTCCATGTATCTTACTTAAAGAAATATATATCAAGATCTAATCATATACTTGATTGGAATGCTCTCCAGGGACAAGACCCAAGGGTGGTCATGATCGAGCCTCTCAAAGTTATCGAGGCATGCAAGCTCCACCTATGTAACAAAGAGGTTACCCAGTGCAAGGTCTAGTGGGACTAATATTCAAAGGAAAATGCTACATGGGAAGATTACAATGATTTTTATTAAAAGTTTCCACTTCTTTTAATGCAAGCATGATGTAAAAGAGCATATTTGATATATTTATTTTTCTTTGGACATAATCATCAAGGACGATGATCTCTAAGGGTGAGATATGTCACACCCCATTTTTAAACAAACACACTTATCATTTTTATTTTCAAGAAGACAAATAGTTAGTCAGAGAAAATATTATGATTAAAGTAATGATAGAAAATACATTTTATTTATATTAAGTTTATATGAAATGAATAATTGTTTTTGACATTATTATTTTAAGCACATGGTTAAATGATGTAATGGACTAACTACCGTTGTGCGATTGAGGTGGATGTAGGAATAGTGTTTTTCTCCATCCGAGATGAGGAGAGAGAGTATCACCATGGAGAGGATGCTAGATTGCATGAATACAACAATCCTTATGCCATCTAGAAACACATACACATACTTATTAGAGGATAAACCAATTTTAGATTAAGTCTTAATCTCTATGTCTTTGGTCGTCTTAGAAATTTTTTTAGCATTGAGATCATTTTATACTTGTTAATTTTTTTCATCGTCAAGTCGATGGCTAAATCTTCTCCATCGAAAGATAGTAAGGTGGTGTATACCTTTGAATTTTGATTCGGCATGAGTAATCGACCAAACAAGTCCAATTTTGTCGATTAGTACTAAGTGACTATGTGAGTCTCCATTATGGATAATTGTGCTAAAAAATAAGCATAATTAGAGCATTCGAAGGAATGCATTAAGTGACATTTATATGGTAGGTGTAATTTTGTGTATTTTTAATTATTCTTTTAAGACTTAGTTTCGTTCTAAGTATAATGTCTATTAAAAAAGGTAAATTCTTTATCACCCAACATACTCTTCCTAGATGCTTGGGAAGTGGGGGAGGAGCAGTAGCTCCATACTCCCCTTATTTCTGCATTTAAGGCCACTGATGACTGGGGAGAGTAGTGGGATGTATTAATTTTGTTGTGCATAACTAACTGTGATGAGGAGGATTTAGAAAGTATTCTTTCATGCTGGGAAGCACAACGTAGAAGGAAGGACAGATTGGAACTCAAGTTTTGGGAGGAAGGAACACAACTGTGGATAATGTTCTTCCTATTAAACCCTACAGGTAAGCATATGATATCCCATATAATATGTTGAAACAATGTTTATGTAGACTGTCGATATCTACAAGGATAGAATGAAGTTGTATTGTTTAACAACTGAATGGCAAGTAAGATATCAAAGAACTTAGTGTTAGTTTAACCTTGATGTTAATCAACATTGATAGAGGTATTTCTCTGTATATTCTTACTGTATAATCAGTAGACAAGGAAGATAGTTTTATGCATCCTTATTATCTCAGTATGATATAAACTATCCCATGCTGAATAATAGTTGTTATTAATAATGGTATTGCATATTGATATCTCTTGTATAAGAGTATCGTATATATTATATGTATGTTATTCATTACTATTAATGATATACAAGAGCATCGATTGAGCAATAGTCAAATGACTGTGTTGTCAAAGCCGATGGCTATTATGATACTTAAACAAACAATACAAGGTTATATCTGTATAACAAACTTAGTAGAAACTTTATGGCTGACTGTGTATATAGCACAAATGCTATATAAGCCATTCTTCTGTTTAATCAACTTGAAATAGGCCAAAGGTAAGTGTACTTAGAGACCTGAGAAAAGGTTGATTAAAATCATCCAAATTTATTTTTTTCAAAACTCAAAGTATTGTAGCAGATCAAGAGTCTCATTATTCTTTGTGAAAGACCAAAACAATATCATTATACTATCATAGTATTCTACTTATAAGCAGTAGCTAATTGAAAAGGTAGAGAACATGTTATTAAAGCTTAAAGCTAGAAATTTAGTCTATATCTTTATGTAGAAGCACTTGATATTAGACTTCTATTTCTATATATATGCAAAAGAAATATAAGTTGTCTATAAATGTTATTCTTTAGGTAACTAAGAGTTATCTTAAACTATCTTATCCTAGTTTTGGAAAGGGTTTATATTATTTAGTCTAGACCGAGAATAGATACAAGAATGTTGAGTATTACACTCACTATTGAATTGAAAGGTCAAATTTTCTATAGATATTATTTTAGAAAGAGGCTATTTATTATTAGAATTCTCTTTTGAATTACAAGAGGAAATGTATCCAATATGAAAGATTATAAAGTTATTACTTTTCTTCGATAAAGTTGAAGATGGATACATTCCTAGATTAAAACAAATAGAGTGTTTAATCATTAAACCAAATGACTTAAATGTCAAAATCTGGTATATTATTATAGAAGAATACTGATGAGCATAGAAATAGGTAGACAAGCCATTGAATAGATGATAGGATGTCATAGACTCATGATTGCAAGGATGCAAAGAGGGACTCAATGTATGTTTCATAAGTCACTTAGGCTCTCACCCTATACTTGTCTAGTTGACTAGTAGATAAGGGAATATTGTATGTCTTTAAGACTAATATTGTATAAACAAGTCAAAGAGTGTTGTCATTATTTAGGGTTAAAAGTGAAGATAATGGATTTTAATAGTTTGTGTTGATCCTCCTTTCACCACTAAACATTCAAGGACATTCAACTGAGTAGAGAACTCTACTACAGATCTCCTGTCACTTGGAACATAGGGGAAGATTGGAATTGTGTGATTTTGTTGTTCAATTAAGCCCAATTATGCTCAAAACCCTAATTTCATGAAATCGTAAACAGATAAATTACAGAAAATGATCACACACGGAGATATCAAATGACAATCAAATGCGTACTAGATTTCAAAGTTTGGTGTCTAAAAAATTTAGGGACTAATGAGTGGGCACCCTAGTCTAGTGCCACAATTTTCTTCAGGATCTGGGAATCTTGTTTGTAACCTGTTCCTACTGTTCCAGAGATTTTGCAGTTGTGGGATCCAGAGGACTAATGAGTAGGCACCTGAGTCTAGGTCCATGTTTTCTTTTCAAATCTACAATTTTGACAGCCTGCACTGCTCTCCTGCAACTCCACTTTTTTCACTTTCACAACCTATAACCTGCAATCACAGAAAAATAGGTTGGGGGTTGTGGTGTTTAGAGGCTTGCCTTAATCAAGCCCTGGAGAGACATTCAAGTCTTCCAAACACCATTGTTAGATAAAGAGTGTGTATCCCTGCAGGATAGAGGCAAAATCTAAATGATAAATGATAGAAAACACAATTGATATCACCTTGTAGTGAAGATCTCATGGAAGGAAGATGCTCTTCATGCCATGAGGAGATGGATGCCAAATCTACAAATACAAACACAAGAACAACACAAATTCTGCTCTACCACATAATGAATGTGTTTGAATCACTTTCACATAAGCTTGTCAATCAAAATGTCCATCTAGTTTATAAATGAATCGCTAATCATGCTTATATATGCAACTACAAACATTCCCGCTAAGAATTTTGTAATTCAAACTTACCATGTCAGCATAGGACCTAAATAACGGTCATAAACTGACACTTTGAAATTGGTCCTGACCTAAAATAAGGTAGGACTAGGGCGCGGGCGCCCAAGTCGTCCCCCCTATTTCAAGCAAGATTTTTGTTAAGTGCATCCCCTGAGTCCCAATTGCCATAAACATCAAGATTTTCTCATCGGGAGTCATCAAAATCATGCAAGATGCTCTAAATGCATTCTAAAGGACCCGGGAGCTAAACCTTAAAAGGAAAAAGCCCCCAAGGTTACTTTTTTTCTGACATAACATTTAGCCCCCACTTTAATGTATGCATAAATGCAAGGCCAATACATGCATTAAAGTACGGTCAACAAACACAGTAAACATGCCAAGCACGAAGAAGACATGCCAATTAACAGGCACACAAAACATAGAGAAGACAGTTACAGTCATGCAAAACACGAAGAAGACAGTATTGAAGACACAAAACACAGTGAATGCAGTGATGATTTTCTTTTTCTTTTTCTCATATATGAAATGCAAATGCAAGTACAAGGAAAGTAAACACACCACCCATAATACTGGAGGGACTCATCGCCACTGGTCTTTAAACTACATATGGGGCAACACACATGCCAAACAAATCTCAAAGTGTAGGAGGGACTCATCACCACCAGTCTTTAATACTGCACTTGAGAACAAACACGCCATACAAGACAAGCACACCATACAAATCCCAAAGCATAGGAGGGACTCATCTCCACCAGTCCTTAAGACTGCACCTGAGAACAAACACACTTTACTAGCATCTAGAATAGACAACTTACCTTATATATGCCCCCACCTTAAGGTGGTTGATATCATGTACCGATATCAAGCATGTTAAGGTAGTTAGAATGAAAGGAAGCTAGGTGTGCAGAAATAGCTTCCTACACTAATCTAATGAGGAGAGATGTATGCAAATTCAAATTAACCTTTCCAGTTACAGCGTTATTAACACAATAACAGAGATACTGTAGCAATACACTTACACACAGAAAAGTAGACAGAAGAGAGAGAGACAAGATATACATGGGGAAAACCCTTATGGGTGAAAAACCCCACACTCCAAAACACAGCTCAAATGTATTACAGTAAACAATAATAGATTACAATACAGTTTCAGAGCCAATGCTCTTTCAGGAATCTTCGAATGTCAAATCTGGAGATATTCTGACAGCATAACAGTACTTGTACAAAAACTATACATCTTCCATCCAAGCACCTATTTTTATAGAGTTTACAAGGCAAATATGGAACCTTCTAGAGATGGGCGTCCATCTTGGACTCATGCCCCAAAACCCACGCCTAAGGACACTTGTCCAACATCCCATCCCAATGTGGGTGCCTTATCCCAAGATAGGCTATGACAGATGCTCTTACACACCTTACAACTGTCATAGAATCTGTCATAATTGATAGCACTTACAGCTGTAATAGAATTTGTCATACACTGACTAAAAATTGCATATTCCTCTTACAACATGTCATAACCTCCCTTGACTGCCCAAAGATGCCTTTCTCTCATGCAAATATACTCATTGACACTTGTCATTAAATAAAAGTCGTTTGAGGTTTCAGGGGCGTTGTCCCTGAGCCCCCACAGGGGCGTTGCCCCTCGACTCCACCCTGTACCACAATAGGGAGCGTGCCAGGGGTGCTGCCCCTGGACCTCACAAGGGGCTCCACCCCTTGACTCCGTCTTGGGGGCGCTGCCCCCAAACCCCTGTTAATTATTCAAGGGGGAAACCGCGACTGCCAAAGTCACTAAAATTTATCCTGCTGCATGTACACAAGGTGCCAACTATGCCAACTCAACATGGGATAAATAAATACAACATTAGGAATTTGCAAAGGTTGAGACACCTTAATTCCCAACATAGAAAACACACAAGGGAACACAAGCTCTCGCAAATCCCATGCCCCCCGGAGGTGACATGTACTTTACGATCACCATTTATGTTCCCACAAACACATTCCTACAAGAAAAGTGTTAGCATCCATATAATCATGATAAAACAACAATGCATATGATCATTCACACAAAGAGTCGAGGTTATACTACAGATTCAAAGACTGAGTATAACTGTGGGGCTATACCGCAGAAATCTCAAAACTGAGTGTAACCAAGGTGAGATTCAAAGATAAACAAAGTGCACGGAGCAGCCGTATTGTTATGGTTTGTAAGTGTGATAAGACAACATCAAGATCACACGGAGTGATTCTACTAGCCAAGCATTGGATAATATATATCAACCCCATCATCATGTATGGACTTGGTCCATTTTTTAATTTCTTGCTGAAGGGACACTAGGTCTCTATCAGTATAATATATTTTTTGTCATCTACTCGTTAGATAGAAACACTAGGGGAATCATCCAATAACATCGTCTAGTTGAATCGACGTGGATTACATCAAAATAACTGAAATTGTCATGTTGACACAAACTAAACTGAAAATGACTAGCAAAGGAAAGATGATAACTCACCCCGCCTTGCATGGGTTCACAAAGACTAATTTTGATACTCAGATGGCAATTCTAACCTTTTCCAAACATCTATCTCCTCCTCTCGGATGATACTCTCCTTTCATCCTTGGAGGAAGATACTTTTGTTGATTACACTCACAACCATGTAGTCATGATTACTGTATCATCATTTGATTCGCAAATCATTATAATTAAATAACCGTATCATCATGTAATCACTTATCTAGCTAAACATTAATCAATATTCATATAATCAATGATCTATTTGATATTTTCCACAAACATCAAATCATTAACTATGATTACTCATACTGTTTATCACACAAAAGGATTTGAAGGTCATTACAAAATGAAAGACTGACTAGTTTGTTGGGAAGGATGATAGTTATTTAACAAAGGTCGATCAATCCAAAATAGGTCGCATACCACTTCAAGATAGATATGTGTTGAAGGCACAAGACAACTGAGGGGGGGGTGAATCAGTTGTATCAAAAACCTTAACTTCTTTAAACAAAATCACATTCACATTCACTTACTTTAACTCCTTAATCTGTTATGAAGATTAAACATGAATTGCAGAATCAAAACATAAACACATCAACACCATACACATGAACACTAGATTTTTATGTGGAAAACCCTAAAAGGGAAAAACCATGGTGAGTGTTAGCTCACAATATAATGTAGTAACAATACCGAATAACAAAGAGGGTCACTGCTCAGGGCTCACTACACAAATGAATGCTCACTGCAAAAAGGCTCACTTCCAAGGGGTGGCTCACTACCAAAGGGTGGATCACTGCCAAGGGGTGGATCACTGCCAGGATGGGTGGCTCACTACCATGAACTAATATAATAGCATCTACAACATGCCTAGGTTCAGTTCAGATTGAAGTGCAATATATCTCTTCTTCTTTGCATTTACAACACACACTTTATCTTCGCATCTTTGCACACTCTTTCATCACTCACCGATTCATTACATATATTTATACCAATCATCAACCTTGGAACATTCATAAAGGTCGGCAATACAACTTACAAACATTGGAACTATCTCCAAGGTTGGCATACATACATAAATCAAATTAGGTCTAGACCTAAACAAACTTGTGGAGTAAATGAATAAAGGAAGAACACTTCATGGATTATCTCAGACCCAAACACATCCTTACACACTTCCTTACGCTTCTACAATCCAAGAAACACATTCGCAAAGAATGTTAACACCCAAGTCGACCAAACTAGTGCAATCATCAAGAATAATTAGACACACGCTTCCAAGAGCTTCATTATAGCTTGTGGATCATGCACATGCCTTCAATACATTCTGGAGACATCCATGAACAACATAGAATCACTTGGGAGCCAACAAATCCAACCACAACAGATCTCACTTGAAGACAACAAATATCACTTGAAGATAGATCACAGACTGCTCACAACAAGCACTGTTGAACTCTGCTAATCAATAACTTGCTTTCTGGATTACCCAATCACAAATCCTTTGGAATGAAGATAGCTAATGACCTTATAAGCATATGTCCAAAACTACAAGACCAAAAACCAAACTGTGGAGAAATGCAAAGAAAAATACTTTCTCCCTGTCATACTACAAATACTACCAGGCACAGTCTTCAAACTGGTGAATAGAACTTTTACTACACGACAATCTGGACCACCAAATTCTAGATTTAGTATCCAAATCTCATACTCCAATCTTCAACACAGAGGAAATGTGGAGTAAAAACTTAGACAGTGTCCTTAACATGACTACTTAATTAATCAACAAACAACAATATTAGAGGACATAGTTGACACCAATGACAACACAAACATGTTGACATCAATGACAACACCAGTTAGCGCATACTTTCAAAAATCTCCCACTTTATCATTGATGAAAATATATGATGTGAAAAAGATGTTCCACCATCAAGACACAACTTTGCATCAAAACTCCCACTTTCTTTTTACACATCTGAACTCTTTCTCCCCCTAAGTTTTTCACATGATCTCTCTCCCCCTTTGACATCAATGGCAAAGGGCATCACATCTCTTCCACTACACATGCTTGCACACTACTACTTTGATCAATCTGAAACCATTCTTTACTCCCCCTGACTGTAACAATCATCTCAAACCACTACCTGCTCCCCTTGAGAGGTAGCCTACAACATCAGTCCAAAAGGAGAAATGTACTTTGAGGCACACTGGACTGATGCATCTCCTTATGCATCTAGTTCAAGGAAGGAGGGGCAACAACCCCTAACTTCTCTCGAAGTTATTCAAATGTATCCTTTAGAAGAGCCTTAGTGAATATATCAGCAACTTGATCTTTTGTAGGCACATACTCAAGCTTCACTTCATTCTTTGCAACTTTCTTCATCAAAAAGTGACACTTGATTGAACTATGCTTTGTCTTTGAATGCATCACTGGATTCTTTAAAATATTTATGGCACTTGTGTTATCACAAAGAATAGGGATTGGCTCATCATACTCAACTTTGATATTCTTCAAGGTTTGTTTCATCTACAACACATGAGTACATCATGATGCTGCAACAATATATTCTACCTCTGCATTAGACAAGGAACTGATTCTTCTTTCTTGCTATGCCAAGACACCACCCTATCTCCAAGGAAGAATGCCCCTCCACTTGTGATTTTCCTATCATCAACACATCCGGCCTAGTCTGCATCTGTATAGGCACTTAAGGAAAAGTCATTGTTCTTAGGATACCACAAACCATGATCCAGAGTGCCCTTTAAATACTTGAATATCCTCTTCACTACGACAACATGTGACTCTCTAGGATATGATTGAAATCTGGCCACAAGACAGACTACATGCATGATATCCAATCTAGTAGATGTTAGATAAAGTAGTCCTCCAGTCATTGATCTATACTTTCTCTAATTAGCCTTAGGAGATTCATCATTCTTGCTCAACTTGCAACTAGTAACCATAGGGGTACATACTGGTTTAGAGTCCTCCATTCCAAACTTCTTCAACAACTCTTTAACATACTTGGATTGAGAAATGAAAATACCTTTATTAGTTTGAATGATTTGCAGTCCAAGGAAGTAGTTCATTTCACCACACATAGACATTTCAAACTCTTTATGCATCTCATATGCAAACTTCTTACACATACCTTCATTTCCCCTGAATATAATGTCATCAACATAGACTTCAATAATCAGAATTTGATCTCCACTTATCTTGGTGTACAAATTACTATCTGCAGACCCGTTACTAAATCCCTGCTGCAATAGGTACTTATCCAGTCTTACATTCCAAGCTCTGGGAGATTGCTTCAATCCATACAAATCCTTCTTCAACTTGCATACCATATCTAGTTTGTTTGATAGTTGGAACCCATCCGGTTTCTCTATGTAGACCTCTTATTCTAACTCACCATTCAGGAAAGAAGACTTCACATCCATCCGGTATACCTTGAAATTTTTATGTACTGCAAATGCCAAAAATAGTCTAATAGCTTCCAGTCTTTCCACCAGAGAAAAGGTCTCTTCATAGCCTATTCCTTCCACTTCTAAGTAGCCTTTACACACAATTCTTTCCTTGTTTTTCACAACTTCTCCAACTTCATTCAGTTTGTTCTGGAATACCCACTTTGTTCCAATCACATTCTTGTCTGCAGGTCTAGGGACAAGTTCCCAATTCTTGTTCTTCTCAATCTACATTAGTTCTTCTTCCATTGCTTTGACCTAATGTTCATCTTTGCATGCTTCATTTATTGTTTTAGGTTCCACCTTTGAGAATAAACAGAGATTTACTTGATCTTCTATAGCTCTGCTTCTTGTCAACACACCTTTCCTTTTGTCACCAATAATCTAATCTTCTGAGTGATCTCTTTGCACATACCTGGGGGTTTTAGGAATTCTTTCTAGAGGTTTTGCTTGAACTTCTTCTTCCGGAGCAACTTGCACTTTAGTCTAAACTTCCTTGTCTTTGTCTTTTTCAACTTTCTCTATATCAACATATCCATCTGACTCATATCCATCTAGCTCTGAGGTTTTCTGAATATCTTTATCTACCTTCACATTTACACTTTCAATGATCTTTCTCAATCTTTTGGTATAGCAATGGTAAGCCTCTCTCTTAGTAGAGTACCCAAGGAATATGCCTTCATCACATCTAGCATCAAATTTTCTTAATTCTTCATCTTTTCTGATGTAACATTTGCTTCCAAAAACTTTGAAATATTTGATAGTAGGAGTTCTTCCATACCACAGCTCATAAGGTGTCTTTGTTTCTTTTGCTCTGACTAGCACTCTGTTCTAAATGTAGACAGTAGTGTGTATTGCTTCTTTCCAATATACTTCCGGTAGGTATGCTTCCTTGATCATTGTTCTAGCAGCTTCTTGAATAGTTCTATTCTTCCTTTCAACCACTCCATTTGTTGAGGAGTCCAGGGGGTAGACAAATGTCTCTTTATTCCATGTTCTTCACAAAAAGCATTAAAGTCATTTGAAGTAAACTCACCACCAATGTTAGATCTCAAACACTTGACTCTCAAATCGAACTCATTTTCAACCATAGCTTTGAATGCCTGAAACTTGTCTAGGGCTTCTGATTTTTCTCTAAGAAAGGTAACCCAAGTA
Source organism: Cunninghamia lanceolata (assembly GCA_027924645.1). Lineage (NCBI taxonomy): Eukaryota > Viridiplantae > Streptophyta > Pinopsida > Cupressales > Cupressaceae > Cunninghamia > Cunninghamia lanceolata. Next base: position 3,348,743 of record BSBN01001285.1, read on the forward strand.
ATTCTTGAATAATCATCAATAAGAAGCATAAAATACTTGTCATCTTGTAGACTTCTTGTTCTTGTAGTGCCACATAAGTCTGTATGCACCAGCTCCAGCAAACCAATATAGAATTGTTCTTTGCTCTTGAAAGCAGTCTTTGTCATCTTCCCAAACTGATATTCTTTACACATAACATTGGTAGGCTTCACAATCTTGGGTTGGTCTCTCACTGCTTGTACTGTGCTTATTCTCACCAAATTGTCAAAGTTAATGTGATACATTCTCCTACATATGCCATAACTAGGTTTCATTTGTCTGAGCTAACAAATAAAAATTATCAGTACCTTTCAAATGATAAACATTACCATGAGTCTTCTTACCAACAACAATTAAAGTTCTGGAGCTTTTCCTTATCTCACACCCACTGTCCTTAAACACTAGATTATACCCTTTGTCACACATTTGTCCAACGCTTAGAAGATTATGCTTTAAGCCTTTGACATAAAGAACATCATCTGTATGATGCTTGCCATCAAAATTAATTGATCCTTTTCCACAAATCTTACCAGTTGCATCATCACTAAACCTAACTAGTCCTCCATCATATTTTTCAAACTTAACAAACTTACTCTTATCTCCTATCATGTGATTTGAACATCCGTTGTCAATGATCCATTCATTTTCCTTTTCAACATGAAATGCAGACAACTCTCCTGGACTTCCTTCACACAGTTTGCAAGGTTAGCAAAAATAGGTTCTTCTCTTAGTGCAATAAACAAGTATTCACTACCATTACCATCATCAAAATTAGGTTCATCATCAGTTACACCATCATCATCTCTAACATAGTAACTCTTTCATACCATCTTTCCTTTACTCTCATTGTGTTTTATCTTCAAAGCTCTGTTAGGACATCTTGAAGCATAGTGACCAATTTTACCACAATTGAAACATTTGAAAGGTAACTTACCTTTGAACTTTCCTCTGCTGCCTCTTTTCATTCTGCTTGCAAATTTTACCTTAAGCACTTCAAAATCTTCTTCATCTAATTCCACATCATATTTATTTGATCTAATAGTCTTTTCTTCCTTGGCCTTAAAGGCAATCTCAATTTTCACAGGGCCATCAGTAGTACCAAATTCTCTCATCTCAAAAGTAGACAGTTTACCAAGCAATTGATCTTTTGAAAGCTTTCCCATGTCAAACAATTCTTCAATGGAAGATACCTTGTGACTATCAGATTTGGGAAGAGTTCTGAGTATCTTATCTACAACATCCACATCCTCTATCTTTCCACCAAGACCCTTGATGATGCTGACAACTTCATCAATCTTCTATACATGTAACTTGTTATGTTCTCATCCTTAGACATTCACATGGTTTCATATGTGGTCTTCAAGTTCTACAACATACCCTTCTTGACAAATTCATCACCTTCATAGATGTTTTTCAATTTGTCCCAGATCTCATGAGTAGTTTCTAGATCCACAACTTTCACCATTTCAGTGTTAGACAAGGCATTTAATAGAGCATTTTTAGCTTTGTGATTAGTCTCATAATCCTTAATCTCTTCATTAGACTGTGGACCACCTTTAGGTACTATGTATTTATCTTTAACCATCTTCCAGACATTATAACTAATAGAAATAAGATAACTTTGCATTCATACCTTCTAGTAGGGATAGTCAGATCCATCAAACTAAGGAATGTCTTTCTTGTATGCCATCTTGGATCTACCTTAAGTTGTTAGGCTTTCTTCCAAGGTACCTCGCTCTGATACCAATTGTTGAAGGCACAAAACAACTCAGAGGGGGTGAATCAGTTGTATCAAAAACCTTAGCTTCTTTATACAAAATCACATTCACATTCACTTACTTTAACTCCTTAATCTATTATGAAGATTAAACATGAATTGCAGAATCAAAACATAAACACATCAACACCATACACATGAACACCAGCTTTTTATGTGGAAAACCCTAAAAGGGAAAAACCATGGTGAGTGTTAGTTCACAATATAATGTAGTAACAATACCGAATAACAAAGAGACTTACTACCCAAATGAATGCTCACTGCAAAAAGGCTCACTACCAAGGGGTGGCTCACTGCCAGGATGGGTGTCTTACTACCATGAATTGATATAATAGTATCTACAACATGCCTGAGTTATGTTCCATTGAAGCACAATATATCTCTTCTTCTCTACCTTTACACACACACTTTATCTTTACATCTTCGCACACTCTCTCATCACTAACGGATTCATTACATATATTTATACCAATCATCAACCTTGGAACATTCATCAAGGTCAAAAATACAACTTACAACCATTGGAACTATCTCTAAGGTTGGCATACATACATAAATCAAATTAGGTCTGGACCTAAACAAACTTGCAGAGCAAATGAATAAAGGAAGAACACTTCATGGCTTAGCTCAGACCCAAACACATCCTTACACACTTTCTTACACTTCTACAGTCCAAGAAAGACATCCACAAAGAATGTTAACACCCAAGTCGGCCAAACTGGTGCAATCATCAAGAATACTTAGACACATGCTTCCAAGAGATTCATTACATCTTGCGGATCAAGCACACACCTTCAATACATTTTGGAGACATACATGAACAACATAGAATCACTTGGGAGTTGACAAATCCAATTGCAACAGATCTCACTTGAAAACAACAAATATCACTTGAAGATAGATCACAGACTGCTCACAAAAAGCACTATCAAACTCTACTAATCAATAACTTGCTTTTCGGAGCACCAAATCACAAGTCCTTTGGAATGAAGATAGATAAGGACCTTATAAGCATATGTCCAAAACTACAAGACCAAAAACCAAACTGTGGAGAAATGCGGAGCAAAATACTTTCTCCCTATCATACTGCAAATACTACCAAGCACAGTCTTCAAACTAGTGAATAGAACTTTTGCTGCACAATGATTTGGACTACCAAAGTTTGGATTTAGCATCTTCAAACATTCTATAAATCATATCCAAATCTCATACTCCGGTCTTCAACACAGAGGAAATGCAGAGTAAAAACTCAAATAGTGTCCTTAACATGACAACTCAATCAATCAACAAACAATAATTTCAAAGGACACAGTTGACACCAATGATAACACAAACATGTTGACATCAATGACAACACCAGTTAGCACATACTTGCAACAATATGAAAGGTTGAACTTACTTTTACTATAGGGAGTAATAAAATAGTAATCGCATAGAATGAGTCACAAGTAGAGTTTTAAGAACTAAAATGGATTCAGAAAAGTACTCAGATGGTCTATATGCTGGAGACACCTCCTTGTTTCAATCCCTTTATGCTCCTTCTATTGTTGATGCTCACCATCCCTCATTTCTGTATGATATGCCCCTTTTTGTATGTTCTTGTGCTTCCCTTTTCCTTTCCCTCCGTCTCCCTACTCTATCCTTCGGCTTTATTTTTTATATCTTTTTCCACACCTCCAAATTAGTGTTTTAAAATTAGTTCAACTTACAGTCTTTTTTTAAGTTGACTTTACTTTCTGAGTGTATGGCACATGGTGCCTTCATCCCAATTTGCATGTTCAATTTGAACCATGCAAATCATAAGTTCCTTCTTATTTTTAGATTTTATTTTTAATATATTTATTATTTATTTATATCTAGAATATTATACTTAATTTATTTTTAACTCCACTAACATAGTTTTTTATTAAGATTTTTAAATATATAATTATATAAATATATACATATTAAATCATCATATGTATATAAAATCATAACCATTTAAATAATAATTTTGCAAATTTATTTAATACCACTTATATTGTTTATTCCAAAAAGATGAAATAGAGATATATGCATACATGGCCTAGATATTAATGTGCCAAAATAAGACGTCGAAAGGAAATCATAGCAAAACATGTCGATATTTTGCATTAGAAAAGCATATTGAAGCGAACGAAATTAAGAACTTTATCTAATCTACATAAGTCATTCACGCCAATCAGATGCTCAATAAGATTATGCCACAAGTACTCAATGAAACCAAACAACATGCAAGACAAAATGATGCAGTATGGCTGTGTGTGTGTGTGCAGGCATCGGGGTTTCATCTTGCCAATCCTTATCGGGCAGCTAGGGTGTTTCTACCTTAGCCATGTTCTCATCTTCAATGTTTCTTGCATTCAATTGCACTCAATTTTTCATTAATAGGTTAGTCCCAAAATCATAGCCAAAGATCGAGAAAACATAATCCATAATCATATACATTTTAATCCATCAATAAACTAGGTTCAAATCCATGCATTTAATTCATGACAATTTACTTGTTATGCTTACGCAATTTAACCACGTAGTAAAACAATCAAGGTAATAACTAATAGTTTGAGTTGTAAAAGAGTCAAAAGGGTCGAGATGTGACATTGACATAGAATCAACAACAATGGTGTTGCAGCTACAGATGGTTCTTTGAAGCCTTGTAGGTTTGTTCCAGAGATGGGTTTCTGCAAGTCCGGAGATGACTATGACAAAGCAACAGAAAATTACAATCCCATGAAGCTTGCTAGGACTGACTCCTTCCCATTTGACTTGAAAATGCATAATCAACATCAATAGATGATAAGGAATAATTTGGGTTATGGTACAAGAAATTCATGTGATGGGGTGTGTTGTTTAAGACTGATGGCTCGTGCAAGTATGAGCTTGTATTTTATACAGATAGGACTGCTTTCTTGCAGCACCACCAACAACCTTATTACCCCTTCAAAACTACAGGTATTGTGGATATATATGTATTGTGTATATAGGTACACATAGAGTTTGTGGACATAACATTATACATGTTACTCCAACATTCATTTGTCTGTGTTTGTCTTATAACAAGGATTGCCCTTGTGTATGGGGAGAGGAGAAAGCGTGAATAACAATGGCGTTGGATGGGTAGTTATGGTATTGTTGTACAGGGATCAAGGTTTTACTTCACACCATCTCAGTGGCAGGAGCTTGAACACTAGGCTTTGACTTTCAAGTACATGACAATTGGTATACTAGTGCCCTTTGACTTGCTTATGCCTGGCATTTAGAAGAGAATCACTGAATTGATTGATTTATTAGTTCTGTCTTCTCCACGTCATCCCACCACTAAGATTTTTTCTTGGACTGTTCATCTCCCTTTCGGATGATATTTTATATCTTGAGCAGTGCATGATAGGTCTGCACTAGGGGAGAGGAGCTAGTAGTTGAAGGGTAAGATTGTTGATATAGTACTTGTGGGTATAGGATTTAGTCTTGTAACATATTTATACTATATATTGTCAATAATTATTCATATGTAAATTTTTAAAAAATAAATGTTACTCAATATGAATCTTTACATGAATAGAAAACAAAAGAATTGCCTTCCAAGAATCGATCCAAGGTCGTGGAGGAAATCTTTTTTTTAAAGGTATTTGCATCAATTCTTTGTTTTTCTAGCACAAAAACTAAAATTTGTTTGCTGCAATTTCATTAAGCACAGAAAAATTGAAACCCCATTATTGCCTTTTTAAATGTTTTGGGTCTAACATATTAGGCTTCACCATAATCTCTCTATTGGGATCAACTAATATTGGGTATATAATCTTACTTCTAGGGGAACATGCTTCAACATTAGGCAACCATGCTCTATGTCAATCCACCTCATCAGAGGACAAGCCCAAAACCTTCACTCCATGCTTCTCAAATTTACCAATGTAGTTTGCAATCCTTCCAAGCTCGATAGTACAGACTGGTGTAAAATTAGTTGACCTAGAAAAAGAATGAAGATGTAAGTGAAACAAAAACATAAAAACAAAATGATATATTGAAGAGTTTTGTGAACTGACCAGGGTGTGAGAAGATAATGGCCCAACTATCCCCAATGTAGTCATAGAGCCTAATGTGGCCATGAGTGGAGTCTACCCCCCATTGGGAATTTTATCTACCAAGGCAACTCCTAGCATTTTATGTTTCACGAAAAAAAAATTACAGTCTACTATTTCAAGCATAAACATTTATGCCCAAACCTTACTGCATATAGTGTAAGAAAATGGAGGGGTATATATAATAGTTAAGGGGTTGATAACGGACGTGGGATTGTGTGTTATATGCATGGTTGCAACGTGACACACAGCACTAAACAAGTGGCAGATTATGTATTTCACACGTTTGCTAAGCCATACTCCATCTTCCCAAACGTGGATTCTAGACATTAACTGAATCCATGCCTTATTATCTAAGCTCCGTTAGTTCAAGCCCCCAAAAAAGAAAAGAACCTATATTTTGAGCTTCTTTAGTGACATTAATATAATTAAAAAATAAATTTACAGTTATTAGAGAAATTTCCTCATCTCAAGATGAACTCGTTGTAAAATTCTTTAACAAACAAGTATTTTAGGCATTCATCAAATTGATTCCTCCTATTCCTTCAATTCATCCCAATCTTCTTAACGTTCCCTTGAACTTCCTATTGGTGAATCCCTTGCACCCTTGAAGTTGCAAGTGCTAGTTTAGAATATTGTGCTAGACATTTCTTGGGATGATTGTCTAACATTTTTTTTTTGTGGTTGCATTTTTATGACTTGGGAGCTCATATATTGAGGTCGAAAGATGAGTTGCAAGAGGCCGCCAAGCGTGACATGGTTGAGAGCTTTCAATTTTTCATTGTGTTTCTTCAGTGGAAGATATCTCCTTCATTCCTTTTGCTTCTTGGTTCCATGCTTTTGAAACTACAGGGAATAATCATTGCTTGATGCATGGGTTAAGAGATGTATGAAGAGTGATAGTGTCAAGAAATCCCTTCCCTCTCCTGATCGGGTTCTAGAATTTGCATTACAAATGAGGAAAAGAATGTTGGTTGATTAAGCATGAAACATGTGGGTATTTGTTAGATGAGTCTATCCTCTGCAATGCATGGGTATTTATAGGATGTCCAAAGATTTTAGATGGTACAGTTTAATTTGTTGTTGAATGGTTAGATTATATGTAGTAAGTTGACACGTTTAAACTCATTTTAGTGTTGTATCATTCAATTTTATCATTGAACAGCTTACATGTTTCAAGGATAAATCTATGCCAGAGAATATGGAGTGCGTTATTTTCAACTCAATGATAAGACTCAATTATTCCATATGTTGTTTCGAAATTCATGTGAAACTTCATTACCGGATTCCATGTGTTGTTTATAGCCTCAATGAAAGATTACTCATAGGTCTCTTTCAATATCAATCATCCTCAATGAAACTTTTATTATTTGCTTTGGTCCTATTTTAAGGATGTACTTATTTAAATCATCTTGTAAATATGTAGCAATCTAACTAGGAAAATTTCATGGTTTGAGTGGAGTGGTCATGGTTAACATTTCAATAAGTTTGAGTGGAGTGGTTAGTTTTGATGTTTAATCCTATTGAGAATAGCCTAAATGCAAAGAGTGTAGCAGTTATGTTCATGAGAGATAGTCTCTCATTGATTATTTTAATGTGAATTATGAATGAGTATGGTTCAAAAGTTACATATTTGAATTTTCAAATCTATATCTTGATATTCAGTTAGGATATTAGGAACTTATTATGGTGAAATATTAATGAGTATGGTTCAAAAGCTATATATTTGAGTCTTCAAATCTATATCTTGAAATTTAGCTAGGGTATTAGGAACAAAGTTCAAATAGAAATAGATAAACACCAGACATGATGAAGAAGAGAAAGCATGAATACATTTTGTTCATGGATTGCATCCCCCTTATTTCATCATTACATGATAACCTTTTTGATAAAAGAAAGGATGATAGGAAGATTGAACATATTCTTTGTTTTAGCAAATATAATTTAGGATGTGTTATTGTTATATACAGTTTTGAAAAGAAACATGATAATATTGGCAATAACAATGATATCAAATGTTATTGAGAATACTTGTTTATTTAAAGTAATTTTTAGATAGTAATGATTGTTTCATAATTGATATTTGACATATGGGTGATTGGTGTTTCATTTGTACCTGCCATAAAATTGCTCTAGCATTGTTCAATTATGAATGAATGTATAGCTAAAACAAAGATTTATGGCCTTCTTTTCTTTGTTGTGTTGCTTCTTATTATTTATATCTTTGAGGTTGTAGTCAGGCTACAAAACTGTCTTGATTTTGAGTTGAAATTGTGTTCATTTTGATTTAAAATCCATTACCGATGTTATATCAGGTTTGAATCTTGGTCATTTCTGGATGTGTTAAAATTAAGTCCAAATTGATTTTAGATGTTAATCAAGGTGTTGAAATTGAGTTCATGTCAATTTTTTATGTTTTTATTTTTTGGGCTTATTAAAATTGGGTTCATAGATTCATTTTGCTCATTTACATATAATGAATAATATGTAAAAAGTAAGCATTAATTTGGAAGGAAGAGAAAGCGATTATTTTGAAAAGTTTGTAATCAACAACCATTGATCAGAAGCCTCCATTTTTTCTCAGCATGAAAAGGGGGCAATGAATCAGAGCATTCACACACAGATACTTGGCATACCATCCCTTCCTTATCTGATTCACAAGTCTTCTTATAGAGAAGGCGTAGCTAGCATCCAACCTTGGAAGGCAACATAGCTTCATTGAGGTTGTGGGCTTTTCTAATAAGTGTAAGGTGCATATACATTCCAAGGAGTTTAGAGTAATTACTTAGAAAAAGACAAAGATATGGGACTCCATCTACTGTCATAGTTTCTTTCTCCATTGTGAGTCATCAATTTTGACAGGTATTGAAGGCACTAAACATAGTAAATTGTTGATTGCATCTACAAAATAATAACTAGTAAATTTATATTTTAGAAAATATATTTAAAATACATTAGAGATATCCTTCTAAAATGACTAATCTATTTTTACCTGATAAATTGATTAAAAATAAATACATATTTTTTAAAACATAGATATGCTAATTTACTATACTTACCTAACAAGATTAACTAGCAGTTGCACAAAATTTATGCGCAATGGAATAGCCGATAGGATCTATCAATATCTCATATGTAACCCTAATTCTAACTCTAATCATAATTTTATCCCTAACACTAACCGTAATTCCAACTCTAACCCTAACAATTTGTTTGGTTATAAATAGTTTCCATAATTGTAACTCAAACTCTACTTCTATCCCTAACCCTTACCCTAATCTTAATTGTAACCCTGATGTTAACTATATATTTTTTGGTTATACATAGTTGCTCTAATTATCTCTCCCTTTGCCTCTTTCTCTCCTATCTATATCTCTATCTTTTGCACTCTCTATGTCTCTCGTGCTTTCTCCCTCCCTCCCTCTCTCTTCTTCTCTTTGTCTTTGTCTCTCTCTTCATCTCTTTGTCTTTGTCTTTCTCTTCCTCTCTTTTTTATCTCTCTTTCCCTCTATATCTCTTATCTCTAGCTCTATCCCTCTTTCTCTATTCCCCCTAACTGTAATTTATCAATAACCCTAATTTTATCCTTAACCCTAAACCTAATTGTAATTATAACCCTAACCCTAATTATAATCCCTCTCTTTCTCTATTCCCCCTTTCTCTCTGTGTCTTCTCACATCCCTCTCAACTTCTATCTCTCCACTTCTTTGATCCCCTCTCTCTAACACTTTAATGTAATCTTGTTCCTCAACCTATTCAAACACATGGCTATCAAGTCATAGTGGTATATATATGTTGGTATATATATTCCCTTCACAATCCTAGTTTATTTATATTATCATGTTTTGCTTGTGCACATAACCCTAACCCTTAATCTATTATATGCTAGTATTTCTAGTTAGATTTAACCCTAATTCTAATTCGTAACCCTAACCCTAACCCTAATTCTAACCCTAATCATAACTTTATCCCTAGCCCCAACTGTAATTCCATCTCTAACCCTAACATCTTTTTTTGGTTAAAAACATTTACCCTAATTGTAACACTAACTCTAATTCTCTCCCTAACCCTAAATCTATCCTTAACCCTAACCCTATTTGTACTTGTAACCCTAACACTAATTATAACATTGACCCTAACCCTACTTCTAATCCTTAGCCTAATTGTAATTATAACCCTAAACCTAATTCTAACATTTACCCTATTTTTATCTATAACCCTAATCCTAATTGTAATCATAATTTTATCCCTAACCCCAACTGTAATTACAACTCTAAGCTTAACAATTGTTTTGGTTATAAATATTTTCCCTAATTGTAACCCTAACTCTAGAATTCTATCCTTAATCCTAATTCTAACCCTGACCTAACCCTAATTATACTTGTAACCCTAATATTAACAATATGTTTTTTTGTTATATATTTGCTCTAATTATCTCTCCCTTTGCCTCTTTCTCTCCTACCTATATCTTTATCTTTTGCACTCTCTATATCTCTCATGCTTTATCCCTCCCTCCCTCTCTCTTTGTCTCTTTGTCTTTGTCTCTCTCTTCCTCTCTTTTTATCTCTCTTTCCCTTTATATCTCTTATATCTATCTCTATCCCTCTTTCTCTATTCCCCCTAACTCTAATTCTATCCCTAACCGTAATTTATCACTAACCCTAATTCTAATTATAACCCTAACCCTAATTCTACTTGTAACACTAATTCTAACCCTAATTCTAGTCCTTACCCTAATTCTAATTATAACTAATTATAAACCAAACCTAAATCTAACATTGACCCTAATTTTATCTATAACCATAATTCTAACCCTAATCATAATTTTATCCCTAACCCCAATGGTAATTCCAACTCTAACCCTAACATTTTTTTTTGTTATAAAGATTTCCCTAATTGTAACCTTAACTCCAATTCTGTCCCTAACCCCAATTCCGTCTGACCCTAATTCTGATTGTAATTGTAAGCCTAATCTTAACCATATGTTTTTTTGGTTATATATATTTGTTCTAATTATCTCTCTTTGATTGTTAGTTGCGAATAAATACATGGACATTGACTTTCACCTTGTTGACAGAAAACAATCTCTTATGTGACGACTATATTAAATTCAATAACAACTTTGGCCCTATGAAACTCATCTATTTCCTTCACAATCAAAGTTCATTTACATTATCATGTTTTGGATTAAATAAGGGTTTTGAATCTTTAGATTTTTGTGGGTATGCTGGGGTTGAAAAAATAGTATATGTATTACCATAGTTTGAATTAGTATCTGTTGACATCTCAAGTTGATAATTACATTATTGTTGAGAAGCCAAATTTCACATAACAACAATTGCTTGAATTGAATTCTTTACACTGTATGTCAATAAATCGGCTATACCTATCTTGAGCATCTTTAACAATGTTTGCTATTAATGTATTAAATGTAGAATTTAGAACAAGATAACCTTGTAAGATCCTCTCTAATCACTGTTCCAAATCCTTGTGCAATTACCATACTGCCAAATGGTTTTGGTGAATTGGTCATTTGATTGGATTCCCAAACTTCTCATTCATGACAATCAATTCTATCTCAAAGATAATTCAAATTATTCATAATTAACTGCAATTTGCAACACTATGTGCAAGTGAAAGCTCAAGTTTATTTACTTACATTGGAAATTGTAGAATGTTGCACCTGGAATTGGTCAATTTCCCATTACTTTCTATCCAAGCCTTAATATTAGCACAATATGTCTTCATAAGCCAATTCAGCTAGAATGGTTCTCGTGCACCTTCCCTGTTGTATGAACCAATCAGTATTCGCAACTTCAACAAATTGCGCGTAGTAAGCTGTTGAGTCGCATAGAGCACTCTAAAGCTTAATGAGTTTGCCACAACTTTGAATTCTCAAAATATCAAGTTCAAATTTTAAAGCTTGATCTAAATGCATAACAGCTAATTTTTAATCTCTGAAGTTTGTGAAGACGCAACCCTCAAAACTCAATGCAGAGACATTGGAGTATGTCTAGAAGAAAAAAAGAGCCCTAGCTTGAGTATAACAAATTAGCTCAATATATACCAAGAAGAGATATCAAAATATTATAAAACGCAACTCTCAAACCCTCAAATCAAGACATACGGAGGTCATGTTATGCGCAAGTTGGTATGCAAAGCTAAAAAATGTGGCAATGTTGCACGATACTAAATAAACACAACTAGGCATAAAACAGTTGAAATAGTTCTTAAAAAAATGTGGCAGTGGATGGCAAGAATAAATAGAGGCAATTATGTTCAAAAGAGTTAAAAGAGTCTTATTTACATGGCTGAGAAAACAATCATGGAGTTAAAAATGAGGGTTTTAACACTATGGAAGAAATATAGCAGATGAAAGAACATATATTTTTTTCAAAACATAACCATATAATCCAAAAAAGAAAACAGCTAGGACTTCATGAGGAGATTTTTAAAAATGTAAAATTTTAAAAATCTTGACCAAAATCTATGAGAGATTTTTGAAAAATGGGTTACGCTAAAACGCCTCTTTCTCTAGGTCCTGGAAAGTGAAACTCCTCTTTCTCCAGGTCCTGGAAAGCCATAGCCATTGATGCTTCCACAAATTCCACTCTGCCATCGTTGCAATCGATCTCTGGTCTGTTGGATATTTGTCCAATAACCAACTGTCCTGCAAATGGATAGAAATGCACCAAAACCCTAGAGAGGCTTTTCTTCAGGTTCTACTACGGAAGAAAATTTGTTTGCAGGCAACAATTTGTAGAAAAGAAGCCTCTGTGGTTTGCTCCTAGGTAGCCAAACATGCGCTGCCTGCATGACGGGACTGCCAGAACCACCGTGGAAATCCTGAGCACTTCAACCTTTGGATCTTCCATTGCTGCAACATGCAAGGGAAGGAATTTCAAAATGTATCATATTCCTTGAACTGGTGTAGAATCTGAAACCAAACCTAAGCCCTGCACCCACAAGTTATGAAAAATAATAGCAGAAAAAACAAAACAAATAACTTAGAAAATAAGGCAGAACAGAGCACTCTCTGTATTTCGCAGGCTTAATCAATGTCTTTATTGATGATGCTTTTGTAAAAAAAACTACATTGCTGCATAGATCGCAGCATCTAAAAATAGCTTAAACTAACAATCTGTGCATGAAGATAATATTGTAGAACTGATTGTGCAGCATCAATTATCAACAACTGGCCCATATTGACAATTTGTTCCAGTGATTGAATATATCCTCACAAATTTGCAAAGCATTAACTTCAAATTCTCAAATGCCAATAATATCAGCACTCCAAAAGCTAGCATCCAAACTCGAGACTTAATGTCTCTTTTCCATATTGAAGGAAAGGCCCTCCATGCCTTTTAATGTAGCTTCATAATTCCTAGGACTTGGCATGATTCTTCCATAACCTGATCGCTTGGGTTCTATAAGACTCACTTCAGCGCCACGTAGATGAGAGGATGAATCAACCTCGAACACAACTCGTCTTGATGCCGGTCTCCATTCCTCAGTCTCTATTCCTGTCATGCCGGTCTCCATGCTTGTCATTCCTATATCTGTTTCAACCTATATTCTCCTCCTCATCTTCATCTAGCTCAGGAAATAATCAGCCAAGAAGCCTCCCGAGTGCCTGCTGAGACCTATCCAAGCTAGCCACGATTTGTTGCTGATCTCTAGCCAAGTCGTTGAGGATATCTCATGTGCTTGGTTCTTTAATCTCCATATCTCCCATTCCCCCTGTATGCTCTGTAAATGGAGGTAACTCTCCAGAAAAGGGGTCTGTCCGTGAAACCTGAGAATCGTCCTCTGCAGCTGCTACCTCTATCTCTGGGTCTGACTCAAAAGGATATGTTATGGGTATTGGATTCTCTAGAACTATCAACTGTGGAATCTGTGTTCCTTGCCTTGCTCTGGTATTCCTGAAGGAATATCTATCTGCCGGTCGAATATCTCATTTTCACTTCTGCATGTCTATTTCACCTCACAGGATGGCAAGATCATAGCTCTGATACCACTCTAATGTGTCGTACCTGTTTGTATATTTTTAAAATCTTTTTATGTGTTATTTTATTATTTTATTATGTTCTTTCAGACTAGACAGAAGAATGCAGAAGGGGTTTTCTATTTTCCTGCAAATGTGTTGCCAGAGCATACAATATAGAGCATATAACCAAAACCCAGAAAATATACAAGGAATGCAAGAGAAATATGAAAGACCCAGCTCATATATCAACAAATAAAGAGGTTCTATCACATACCCATATGCAGATTTGAAACTTTAGTTTTTGGCTACTGCCGAACCAACCACTTGATATTACAATATTGCTCCAAATCATCAAGAATCACAGAGTATCATGCATTCATTGTTATCAGCAATACAATAGGCCTTGGAGGCCTCATACAATGCAAAACAAACACTACCCACAATGAGAAACAAGCTCCACACTTCCCCACGTCAAGCCTGGTGGTGTATGACCATGGCTGGAAGGTAGAATAGTAGGAAGAAATGTCACAAGCCACTAAAATATTTTTGCGAAGTGTTGTAGGCTATCAACAAGGACGGACGATCAGATTTGGAAGAGATTTATGCAAAGAAACAACCTCAAAATGCCCTCCAGCATGGTACGATTGGGTTGGGTAGTACTTCCAACCCGCTGCAACAAAATACAGTCCCCAAATATGTATATTTTGCCTCAAATCTCCAATGAACTGCTCTCCAATCTGCTATGAAGAACTTGAGTGAAATGCAAGAGAAATCCTCAATATTATATCAAATCTTTGTCAAACGAACTCCATTGAAGCACCTATGTGAATGCTGAATACATCCACCAACATAGGCACCGTTGGGTGGTATTGCACACCTGTAAAATGTCGTTACTAGAGGGAGTTTTCATTCCCATTAGCCTCTATTTGAATCCTCAAACCTCCACAATAGCAGACTCTAGCAGAGCTCAAAGGAGATATCATAAAGCAAGCATATCTCAAATGAGGCACTTTTTCCTCTTTTATAACTCTCCAAGAGGGTGTTTTACTTTGCAGGGAAATATTTCTTTTAATTTCACTTTTTAATATTTCCCAATGTGAGTGCTCCATAAAATGACTTAAGTGACTTTTTTTAAATATTTCATTCTTCATCACTTAACCAAACTGCTAGTCCACAGGAATTCTATGATGGACTAACCATGAGTCTAGAAGGGGACATTACAGAGACCACATTTCTTTGAGGCATTCGGTTAAACAGTTCCAAGCTCCCAATAGGCCGGTAGTACATTGGCAAATGTTAATTGATGGAGTTGGAGACATGTTTGTTGTATATGGTGAAATAGTGCGACTGCCAACACCTTGGTCTTACAGAAAAAGTAACCACATAAACAGATCCCCTGAGATTGGAATTTAATTGAGTGGGAGGGGAGATATATTCAAATTGAACTTATCCCTAATTTAAAAGTAATTGCGGGCGGTAGCAGGGGCAGTCGTGCTTTGTTGATTTACACGTGATTGATGTATTAACAATTTTTTTTTGGATAGAAACGGAGTTGGAGAGGACCCACCAACCACGTCTAAGTCAAAGCTTAAACAACCCATCCCATGCACTCTACTTAAATATCATCCACTTCAATGGTTAAACAATCAATAGTCATTTTACACCTCATTCATAACAAAAAGTGGTAAATATTTGTCCTATTTTTATTGGTCAAAATTAACTCTTGACTATTGAAGTGGATGATATTTAAGAACAACCCAGCCCATGACTTTATATAAAAAATGAAAAGGTTCCCATTGATTTCAATTGTAGTCCACTGGGCATGTATTTATATAAAAAAATTAAAAGGTTCGCATCTATTTCAATTGTAGATGTACTCGAATAATTTATTCTTTTACTCCCTTAAATAATATTTGTATACATAATAACAATTCAAATTATTTTTAATTGGTACGTAGATACTATTATTATGATCACAATTGTTTAATTAGCGATTATAAATTGTACTTACCAACTAATTAAATCTTATAATTTTTTCCACTAATGTTTATATTTATTTTTTATAAAGTATATATGCAAATTTTTTAACTATACATATTTAAAAAATAATTATTAATATTTTTATTGGCTAGTTAAGAATGGTATTGAATCCCCGTTCATGGCGTGTTAGTTTTAAATAATCTCTCCATAGATCAATCCTTAGTCAAATGGATCCCTCTACCAACTGGTGTATGGAAGCTAAACTTTGACAGGGCATCACGAGAGAACCCAAGCCCCTCTAGCATGAAGTGTGTTGTTCATAATGACAAAGGTGTAATAATCAAGGCCACATCAAAGAAACTTGCCCTCAGGACCAACAATGAAGCAGAGGTGGAGGCCCTCCTCCTTGGACTATAGACACTCAAATCTTGTGCTCCAATGTTTGAAGACTAGGGTATCTATCAACTGATGTATAAGTAATATTCTCAAAGATGCTTTAACCATCTTGGACTCCCTTGAAGGATATTAGCTCTCTCATAGTCTACATGAAGGTAATAAGATGGTACATCAACTCTCAAATAATGGGGTTGATCAAATAGAAAGCTTAATCATAAATGAAGACATAAAAGGGCGGTGGGACGAGGAGATCGTGCGACTCCAGAAGAGTGAAATATGTCATGCTTCTTCTTAATGGCAAGGGTATGTCATATCAAGATTTGTGATCTCAGGCATTATTCTACACATTTCGCCGACTCTTCACACACTTGGCTTACCTCTCCATCGGTCTATAACATTACTGTCTGTGACGTGTTCACATCTATTCACAACGGAGCCTCTCAAATTGGGATCTAAAACCCTCCAGATGGCCTTCATTGGTGGAAATCTCGTATGCCACGTTTTTAGTCCACTGTCGACTTGGGGGAATTTTCTCGGTCAGTGAAGGAATCCCCACTCCAGGAAAGATTTGATGTCTCCAAGGTGGAGAAGGCTATATGTGGCTACTGTTAATTCTGTTGAATCTTATGGTTTATTTTAGTAGTAATTCATATATTTACGCCGAAGGCGTTCCCTTTGTGAAAGAGAGGGCTGACTTTCTGGATCTGCGGTTAAAAATTGTCCACATTAGTGCCAAGACGATTGAAACTTCGCAGGCCGTTCAATTTTCTCAGCCGTCGTTCGCCGTTTTTCGTTCCCCTTCGCCGAGTATTTTTCCGCCGTCCGATTTCGCCGTGTTCTTTTTCAGTTTTCGTTTGGCGTTTTCTTTTTCCGTCGTCCGGCTGTCTTTCTTCACCGTTGCCTTTTTCGTCTTTGTTTGGCATTTTTTTTTGGCCTCCCCCTCGCCGGTTTTCTTCTCCCATTTTCCGTCGCCTTCTCCGTCATGCTTTTCGTCACGTTTTTTCCGTCATTCCTTTTCTAATTAGCCGATAGCCTTTTAGCGTGAGCTTCGGTGCCAAAATGGCGGGAAATATTGTCTCACGCCGTAAAAAAAATCTGCGTCGGAAAAAAAATCGTCTCAGAAAAAGTGTCATGTCGTTTAAATTTCCACCGCCGCATAATCTGGGATTTCTTTTTTTCGAAGGAAAAGGAAAGGGGAAACGGTTGAAAGATAATAACTCAGGCGAGCATAAAATTGCAAGATTCGAGATGATCTGAAGGGGAGGGCGCAAAAGAATTATTTGTTTTTCTAGCACAAAAACCAAAATTTGTTTGCTTCGATTTCATTAACCACAGAAAAACTGAAACCCGATTACTGCTTTTTTAAATGTTCTGCTATACGAGCTGAATAAATGAAGTCCTTTTTTTTGTTCTTTTTATTTTTGGTAAAGAACAGAACTTTTTCAAGTTGACAATTCATTAACTTTAGAAGACTTGTCTAATTAATTTTAGAAGACTTGTCTTCAAATTTTAGATATACGGCATCAAAAATTTGCATCAAGAAAGAGAACAAAAATAGACAATAGATTGGGCATTTGCAAATTATATAATACCATTCAACTAGAGAATCCATCTACTAGCACTAAACAATGGGCATTTAATAATAACTTAAAAATTGTTGTGATGAATTCAATTGTCATATGGGGGGAGGGAAATCAACCTGTAAAATCAATTTGTCTCAGTTGAAGGTTACGGAGGAGAAAATGTAATCGATTGGATTTTTTTGGGGGGTATAGACTACTTTATGAACCTTTCTTCGTTCAGAATTCTTATCAATATGGTAATATTGGTTTTATAACAAACATGGGATGATATATATCTATAAATACTCAAAGGAATTTCTACATAAATTCTCGTAAGACCTGGATGTCATAGATGTTTAAAGTCAAAATTACAAATCTTGTAATTTTCTTCACGAACATCAGTGCCGACAAGAACGACATGACTCCATTAATTCACATCACAAGATAACAATCCAATTTCAAATTGTAGCTAATTTTGCCTTATAAAAGACTCACAAATAGTTTATGTTCATACATAGTCCTGTAACAAGTGTTTAATTGATAACGAATTAGCTCTTATAAAAGACTTGCAAATAGTGTATGCTCACACATGGTCCTGTAACAAGTGTTTAACTGATAGCAGATAAGAAAAACTCACTAATTTCTATTGCAAATTCTTGAGCTTAAAAACCTTGTATTGGAGTTTAATTGCTTAAATGAAAGAGCATGATCGTAAAATTGAGCATTTTACTTCTTCTAAGTGTTAGTGTCAAAAAGAGAATAATGTTTTCAGATGCTTTTCAGGTAGTTTCTACTAACTACCATAACAATTTATTACAACTAAGAATATTGGCCTTTCGTGAAACAAAATCTTGCATGTTTCCAATGTAGAAGGGAAGAGAGAAGTGGAAATTTGCCACATAATCAAACTAGCATGACCTAAAAAGTACATAAATGGATATTTTTATGCCTATAGATGAAAGAGAGTATGTCGAGCATTAATAATTTAGTTTAGATACACATTTGGGACACCTCCTATGATAATGAAATTTGAAAGACCTTTAGGAGTTTTTTGTTGAAACTGCAAATAATAGCTTGTTTGGGACATGCTAGCCAATTTTAAACCCTCATATGAAAGAATAAGAGTAGAATATTTATGAGCAAACATCTTGAAGGATTAGTTTGTAAGTAACTTGCATCATATAAAATTATTTTTTAAGTTAATTAAAGTGGAAAATATAAGTTAATTGAAGTTAGGAAGAGAGTGGACCAACTTTGATCTTCTTTATTCTAATTATTATTTTAAATTAAACTTCTTTGAGATTTTTGAAAAATACTTTTTAACACTTTTGTCCTATAATGTTTGGGAGAGTAAAAAATCAAGTAATAATAATATATAATAAACCTAGAGTCAAATTAATAATCCCTTTTAAAGTAGAAGTCTTTAATAATATCATGTGAAACTAATAATATCTAACTACTAATTAAAAAGCGAAAAAATATTCAATTGACATTGTAATTTAAACGAGTAGCATGCAATTGTTAATAGTCCATCTTTTAAGAGTTTGAGTGGGGAATCTAGGGATATTAGTTCAAGATTTGTTTAGAGTTGGAGAGCATTGTGGCATTTGGGTATTTTTAGAGGGAGGGACAATCTTGCCTTTTTTGTCTATAGGTTAGCTAATATGCTAGAGCCTAAATGGAATTAGAAGCTTACTCCATCTGTGCAACTCATAGATTTTCATCAAATAAATGTTAAAGTGGTGGCCTTGGAGCCAAAGAGCTGTAAAACTTCTATGATTTCAATCAGTAAACAAAACATGTCAGGCTTTATTTTAAGTATCTGGGTTTTGGAAGAGACCATAAGTTACTTTTAAGAAACTAGAGTTTAGGGCAAGAGCGGGATACTCTTGCTCTCTGGTCATATTTAAGGGTTCCAAAACAACTGTAGGTTTTCCTTCCTCTAATTGTATGGAAAAAATGCAATTGGAAGATCTTTCTTTTCCTTAGTTAAAGATCCATTTTTCAACATACTTAAAAATTCTCGAAATATACTTCATATTATAATGTTTTTTTATTAATACATTTATTAAATAGCATTTTCCTTCTTTGATATAATCTTCATTTGCTATCCTAAAGACCTTATTTCTAAGGGTTTTGAGTACTCTTAGCTTCTAAGATGGATGATGATGAGATTAGGCTTCCAAATAGATATTTGTATTGGTGCTCTTGTTATGTACTTACAAGCAAGAGAAACCATCCACTTTCCTTGAGGATAGGACAGACATGCAAGGGATCGAATAGTACAAACATGAAAGGTAGACATTCCTTGCTTTCCAATTTGTTTGTAAATTAAATACTAGGACATGATTACTTTAGGTGAGTGAAATTCTTCGAGCAAATTCCTACTAAGTAGCCAAAACACATTGAATTCATTAACATCATGTTTTCATGATTTTTATTGTAGTCTAAAGAAAGTGAGGGTTTGTTCTTCAAATTTTTCCATAAGGATATTTGCCACAACTCAAACCCATGTCATATCGTATATTTAAAGATACAACCTTGAAAGTGTAGAAAGTGGATCTTAGACAAAGTCAAGAAATATTGAAGTTTCTCATCCTTTATAAGATTTATTCTTTTATATAAAGGTAATTTTGTGAACAATGATATCACATGAAAACTTAATAATATCACATTCATCAACCTTTTGGTCTTTTATAATATTTTTGTATTGAAACAAAAATTAATGTTAGATTTAAGGATTCTCCCAAATGTGAGAGTTCAAGGTAATTCAAGAACTATCATAGGGCATTAGAGTTTGATACTATCCTAAAATCATAGACAAACTCTACAATTTGAATTCTCAAAGACAAGAATCAAAGCATTAAGTGACTATTTTAGGGTATATCACAAGCTTTCAACGAATATCTTGGTTTTTTGAGTGGAACTTGTATGTAAAGAGATTGTGCTTGAGTAGCAGTGGCACACATTCAAATAATAAGGGATAGGGTATGAGCACCTAATTTGCATTGTAGTCTGATCTTTTCCTGTAGTCTAATTTCTAATGTTTCAAAAAAATTTATTTAATTTCAGGCAAGCAGAGAGGATAAGAACAAGATACCCCTTGGTTAGCCCATAAGGGAAATTCAACGATTAGAGGAGGAAAAACCTACAGTTGTTTTGGAACCCTTAAAGGTCACCAGATAATGATAATTTTCCAATCCCACAGAAAAGTTCCTATATAACTGTGAAAACCTTTAGCATCACACATATTTCATTTTCAATGAAGTTCTAAAACCCTCAGCGAATATCATAAAAGAAGTTGCTGCTTCAATCATTTCTGCTGGTGAATACAGTCTAATCTTTTCAATGATTACATAAAACCTTTTATATATAATCCAACTATACATAAAACCTTTTATATATAATCCAACTATTCATGTATAAAATGGTGAGGGCACACTCATTAAAACCCTAACCCTAACCCTAACTTAATTCTATCCCTAACCTAACTCTATCGCTATCCCTAATTCTAACCCTATCCATAAATGTAACTATAATTCTAACCCTAATTGTATCCCTAATACTAACTATGACTCTAACTATAATTCTAACCGTGATTCTAATCAAAACATAACTCTAACCCAATAACCATAACATTTAGGCCAATACTATCCCTTATTCTAACCCCAACCCTAACCCTAACTGTAACCTAAACCCTAACCCCAACCCTAATTCTAACACTAATTCCAATTGTAACCCTAACCCTAACCCTAATTCTTTAACACTAATTCTAACTCAAACCCTAACCCTAATTTTAACACTAATTCTTACTATAACCCTAACCTTATCATTTAGGCCAATACTAACCCTAATTTTGACCTTGACCCTAACCCATAGTTCTAACCCTACTCGTAACCTAAACCCTATTTTAGAGTTAGGGGTTAAAATTAGGGTTAGGGTTAGTGTTTAGGTTAGAATTAGGGTTATGATAAGTATTAGAGTTAGGATGAGAATTAGGGTTAAAATTATGATTAGAAACAGTGTTAGGGTTACAATTAGGGTTAGTATGGTGGTGAGGGTTAGGGTTAGGATTAAATATAGATTTAGAATTAGGGGTACCTATTTTTAAGGTTAGATATAGATTTAGAATTAAGGTACCTATTTTTAAGGAATATGTTAATCTCAATGTTAAACCCTAACCCTAATTCTAACAATAACCTTAACACTAACCTTAACCCTAATTGAACTCTAACCCTAACTCTAATTTAAACCCTAACCCTAATGTGCATAGTGAGCACTCTTGATATGGTATCATGATAATTGTTACACTCAATTTTCTATGATCTGCAATAGAGAGAGAGAGAGAGAGAGATTTTAGTTTTCCTGTGTTTAACGAAATTGTAGGAAACAGATTTTAGTTTCTGTGCTAGGAAAACAAAGCCTTCCAAACTTATTTGAACAATTGCTTTGTAGTTTGTGTTATTACTCGACTCTTATTCCTTACTCAACACAGAATATAACCAAAATTGGTAGAAATAGACATGACAGAAACAAATATGGACTTGGACAAATCCATTCTCCTTAATCAAGTAATCCATGGTTGTGAACTGGCAAAAGACCTGCAAAACAAGCTTAATTCCACATCACCATCTGACCTAGATCTGAATGGTCTCATTGCTCGTTCATCTGCAGAAATTGTTAATAGGTTCAGTAAAGTCTTAGAATTGCTTGGCTACAATTCTAATTAGTTTGTCTCTGTTGAAGATATTTAGAGAAGTGGGCAATCACAGGCCATGCCTATCATAGACAAAAGTAGAAGAGAGTCCCCTCCAAGCAAAAGGTATGGGGCCTCCCCACACACAAAATTACATAATCCAGGCAAGCTCAAAGTCAGTGCCCTTGCTGAAAGCTTTGAAAAGGAAAAACCAAGCTAGGAGGAAGGTCCTAAAAGGAGGTATATTGACATAGCCTCCAAGTTTTGTTTTTACTCTCTCTCTCTCTCTCAGATGAGGGAGACTAATCACTTGTGTAATATGTAGGTGGTGATAGCCATGGCGAAGATGGCAAGTGATCTCGCAAAAAAAAAGTATACTCGATTGGTGACTTTCGATGATCACAAGTTCTGGTTCATCAGATTTATTAAATACCACAAAGCTCTCAACGCCCTGAAATACTCTCTCTCAATACTAGACAGAAGCAGAAGAGAGTCCCCTCTAAGCAAAATTTATGGGGCCTCCCCACACACAAAATTACGTAATCCAGGCAAGCTCAAAGTCAGTGCCCCTACTGAAAGCTCTGAAAAGGAAAAACCAAGCCAGGGGGAAGGTCCTAAAAGGAGGTATATTGACATAGCCTCCAAGTCTTTTTTTACTCTCTCTCTCTCTCTCTCTCTCTCTCTCTCTCTCTCTCTCTCTCTCTCTCTCTCTCTCTCTCTCTCTCTCTCTCTCTCTCTCTCTCTCTCTCTCTCTCTCTCTCTCTCTCTCAGATGAGGGAGACTAATCACTTGTGTAAGATGCAGGTGGCGATACCCATGGCGAAGATGGCAGGTGATCTCGCAAAAAAGAAGTATACTCAATTGGTGACTTTCGATGATCACAAGTTCTGGTTCATCAGATTTATTAAATACCACAAAGCTCTCAACGCCCTGAAATACTCTCTCTCAATACTAGATCATGACATGGACCATAGGGATACAAAACAATCATCATTCACTTAGAGACATGGAAATTGAACTTCCATGTAACTCCTCGGCGTACCCATTGCACACCAAGGTGCAATTGCTAGTCTATGTCGATGTTGATGTAACAGTATCTAGCCTTTACTGTCTCATGTCTTGTTGGATGCTTTTCGTCCTCATTTTTTTGTGTATATGTTGTATTTTTCTTGGGGCATTTAAACTTTGTTGTTTGGGTTTTTTCGATGCAACTTTTGTAGTTGTTTTTCTTAGTGGTTTCACTTTTTCAACATGCTTTTTGTATGTCTTTGGTAAGACCAGTTTGTTCCTCTTTTAAGGATTTTTGTGTGCTGGTTAAAGGTTTCTTTGGTCTTCTTTGTCTCTCCCCTTTTGTTTCTGGGGATTTTCTTGCTACTGTTTCCCCACTCTTTATTTCTAATTTTTCATATGTAATTTTTTTGGTTTTTTTTCCTTAAGAAAAAAAAAAAAAAAAACCGTTGTTTTGATTTGCATTATTGCAGCTGAATTCTCGTGCCCATGAGTATTCTAATAATTCAACGCCCGTAATGAGGCGGGGGCAAGGGAGTTAGATGTGATTGTAACGTGTTGTTATTAAAATTCAGATATTCTAGAATGCTATAGATAAACGCAGGCAACATGTGCGGACACAATAAATGATTCTAAAACCATTAATGAATGAGAACGAAGGGTGGGGGTACCTATCTACAAGGACATTATAACAAACTATATATCTCTTTGCGCTTTTCATAAATGTTAATTAATTAGTCAATAGGCTTTTATATGTGAGCATTATAGTGCTCGGAATTGTCTCACGCCGTAAAAAAAATTCACACCGGTAAATTTTCTAAACTCCTCGGTTGTTCCTATGGGCATATTCCTTGAACCTCCTCTCATATCTAGTAATCATTAATGAAAATCCTATGCAATGGAGAGAAGAATCGTTCTAGAAATACTTCAAATGGAGCACTAAAACAAACTTAAGTTTACATAATCATTTTAGAGGATCTGTATGCCTAAAGATTGTTATCCTCGATCATTTCCATGATTATAAAACCAATCTTTCAAGGGGTTGATCTATGAGAACTTGACCCTATCAATTTAGCAACCTCCCCGAGGTATTTTTCAATACCAGTAGTTCTGAAGAGTCAACAAAGTAAAGTTATGGGTGACACAAGTTGTATCTACCTATAATTAACAAGTTCTTACCTATGTGTTATAGGTGATATCTGCATGAAAGGTCAAATTTGCAACACTTAAGGTTGAATTTGCATACAAGGGATCAATCCACCAAATTCTATGAGCAACCCACTTCAAATTTTGTCATTTTTCTTTCAACATGTATAAGAAGTTGTGAT
The DNA here is from genome assembly GCA_027924645.1 of Cunninghamia lanceolata. Classification (NCBI taxonomy): domain Eukaryota; kingdom Viridiplantae; phylum Streptophyta; class Pinopsida; order Cupressales; family Cupressaceae; genus Cunninghamia; species Cunninghamia lanceolata. Next base: position 3,373,589 of record BSBN01001285.1, read on the forward strand.
TCTAACTTGCAATTCAAAAAAATATAATTAAAACAATAGATAACTATCCTTCCACCATCATAAGCATCTAAGTGTATTTATTTATGTTCTTTCTAGATTTTAAAGTTCTATTACATAGTCAATTTTGACTCTTAATTAAGTTAATTGATTATCTTATTCATAATAAATATCTTAACTCTTATGCATAAAACCTAATTTTTATAAAGAAATTGAATTTTTTTTTACATAAATATTTATATAAAAAATATAACCGCTAAACTTTTAGACTACAAGTTAAAAGAAATTGAAATACCAAAAGTAAATGTCTAACTTCAAATTTTAACTACAATTTTGACCCAAAAAAAAAATGAAATACCAAAAATAAATGAAAAAATGTCAACTTCAAATTTATCCCTTTACAATATATAATATATACAAATAAATATCCTCCACACGGAATTTTAAAAATGACAACTTTATCCAGCATGATAACTTTTCTGTGATAAAGCAATAAAAAGACAGATCCAGTGTACCTAAGTGGCGTGAATGATAAGCTTCGTAATGAACGGCAAACCCCTCTCTGTGTATCTCCATCAAAGTGACTTTTCGCTCTATTTGTTTCGGGCGGCGTTCACAACTGTAATTTACTCCATCGCACCTATGCATCTTCTGGTTTTCTGCTTATAGACGTTTCATTGACTCATTTAAAAAACAAAAGAAATAAAATCAAACTTTTGACTGGATGAACCGGTTCAAGTTGAGGGTCTTTTTTTTAAAAAAAAAAATAGTCAAATTTTTTTGGGTGGTTGTTAAATTATCGGTTGATAGGACACTGCTCAACCGAACTTGGCACATGCCTATCTATGTAGATGGTTCTAATAAGAACATTCTCATTAGTACATATTATATAATGTTTAGTTTTTTAATTGAAATATAGAAGAGTAATTTTAATTAAAGGGAAAGATTTAAATTTGGGTCAAGATTGATTCCTTGATAAATTAGATTAGATAAACATCAAGTTCAATAGTCAAAAGTGAATTTTGACTAATAAAAATAAAATAATTATTTACCCTTTTTAAATGTAAATGAGATATTTTTGATGGTCATGAATTTGGATTTGAATTTCCATCATGAAAACCATTTAACCTAATCACCTACTTAATAATATATAAAAGAGTGCTCTTAAAAACCTTCCCCATTGTTTTTTTTAAGCAGCCTCTTACCTCTTATCAAACAAATGTAAGTCTCTGATCGCCCCATTTGAATGCAGATATTACTATTGTTTTTTTTTATTTTTTTCAAATTTTTAATTGACCGCATTAGATAGTCTTTACTACCTACCTTAATATTACTAGTATGATATTCTTATTATTACAGAAAGAAGAGAACATTACATGATTGGTATTATAATATTCTTATTACAGAATTCTTGTTATTGCAGATAGAAGAGATGGCAGAGAGCAGATTAAGATTGGCACTTTATATTTTGTTAGTGTTGATGGCAGTAATGGTGAAGGTGAAGGGAGATCTAATACAGTCCACCTGGAAAGTTCTGGTGCAACTGCAATGACTACAACTGGGTGTGACTGTGAGCTCACCAACCATCTGTTAAAGCTTAAAAATCGGTAGCGAAAATCTGTCGACTGACAGGTTTTCCACAATTTTATCAACAAAACATACAGTTGATTGATGTGATGTAAGATTCGCAGCTTTGTGCGAACTTTTTACAGTGGGTGCAACCGGCCGACGTCGACCCACATGCATTATCAACTTGTCATAATTGATAATTAAACACAACATTTCTCAATCGATGAGTAGTATGTCAACATTACATGAACAAAACCAGAGCTATATGTTGTATATATAAATTGCTTTCCTTTTGGGTAGGGCCTTGGCATTTTGCAGCCGGAATTGTAGGTACCCACATAACAATCTCTATTAGTTTCCTTTTTTTTTTTTTTCAAGGTTATTATCATTTTCAGGGCATAACAGGCATGTGTTTTATGTCGGTGGTAGATACTAAATTTTAGGTGTTCCAATCATATATGTTTCAGAGTCTTCATGTGTCTTATGTTGTCTGGATTTTAAGATTCGGTAAAATTTTTAAGAGAAGATAATAAATAATATACAAAAATTTTAAGAGAAGATAATAAATAATATACTTAATGCGTATATATTATACAAACGTATTAATATTAAATGTTGTTTAAGTATCTCATGTTTTGGAATATCAACAATATTTTATAAACATGTTTCCTTGGTGTGCATTAATAAGTTCGTCACATGCCTACACATTAATTAAGGTTAATGTTACAATTAGGGTTATGGTTACTATTATTAGGGTCTCAATTAGGATCAAGCTTAGGGTTAAAATAAGGGTAAAGGTTAAAGTTAGGATTAGAATTAAGGTTAGAGTTATTGTTAGAATTAGATTTAGGGTTCAACATTGAGATTAAAATATAAAATAGGTACCCTAATTCTAACCTAAACACTAACCCTAACCTTAATTTTAATATAATTAGAATTAGAATTATTGTATAATATATATTTTTAGTTATTATATATATTATATAAAATTATTCTATATTATAATAATATGTCTAATCTTTATTAAAATATTATATTATATAATTATAATAATTCTTATAATTATATAATATAGTTAGAATTAGATTTGCCTCTATAAATGCTACTCTAAAATACGCCAAAGATGTTTTGGAGGAGCCTATTTTTTAATTGCTAATCCTAATATTAACTAACTGAGAGAAGGATATATATATATTTTAAATATTTTAAGTATCTCAAATTTTGGAATATCAACCATAGTTTATAAAAATGTTTCGTTGGCGTCCATTAATAACTTCGTCACATGCCTACACATAAAACGAGAAACCGTAACCATTAACTGTTGTAAATTAATTACTTAAAGAATTTTGAGGGGCAATGTCAGTAGTATGTCAGAAATCTGCAGAGGCTGAGGTGTCCTCATGCCAACCCTTCGACCTCCTCTGGGCTCAACGATTTGACGGCCTATGCCAGACTGTAATATTCACGTGTATAGCCGACTTCTGTCGTTTATTTCAATTATGGTGGATTTTACAACGTGCGGACTGGATAAGATTTGCACGCACATCATGAGGCCCGCTGTGCATGTCTTTATATAAAAATCAAAAGGTTCATATCTCAACTGTTTCGATTGTGGACGTACTGAAATAAATTTATTCTTTTAGTCAGTCCAAGTCAAATCATACTTTGTACATAATAAAAATTTCAAATTTCTTTTTATTGACTTTGGAAATTTTTATTAATTTTAATGTAAAATAGAATATCATTTGTTCAGCCTTTCCACTAAAACTTTTCTCTCCACTTCAATTCAAAACTAGTCCTCCTTTTAAAGAGTGTGATTTAATAGGGCAAAGTTTTTGAAGTTGTGTATATAGAGGAATTTATGTATATTTGTATGGTGTATTATGTTAAAATAATTTTTTTTATTTGAGAATATTTTGTATTATTATTAGAAAATTTTGAAATTGTCAATTGGTTTTTGTTTTATTGATAAAGTTGAATAGTTTATGAAAAGTTTATGGTTCGACATAAAATTTTGTTGAATCGAGAGGTCCTATATTTTAAAGGGATGACATAGGGATCATGCCCCAAGTGAATTTGGTAGAATGAATAACCCTTAGATCTAACTCATGCACCCGAAACCATAATGTACCAAATCTAACATTATAGGATGTTTATCCTCCAATTAAAAAGGATAATTTAAAATTTAAAATGATACACAAGTTGATTTCAAAAGCATTAATTATTAGGACTAGGTACATGTTGGACACCTTGCAAGTTTTAAGATTATATTAACACCAATAATATTTATTTAGAAAACCTTTAATTAATTTACCACTTGTATGCCCAAGTTGTATTTAATAGCATGGCATCTATAAAATAAAATAATTAAATACAACTATAACATGACAATCTTAAGTACATAAAAAATAATAATTCTGAAATTGTTCTAACATAAAATAAAATAAATCTTAACTAAATAAAAATAGCTTTTTTAATAAGAAGAACAATCTTAACCTCGGATGGCTCACTACCAAAATTTGGGTAAGGCACTAGGGCAAAATTATGAGAAGGCTGACTGGATAGGAAAGGAAGGTTAGATGATCAGGAGAGGCCAAGTTGGAGGTTGGAATTACTATGATAGAGCGAATGGGAGATTCGGGGGAAACTATAGCAAGTTTAGGGGCACTTTTGTAGGAGAGGAGAGCAACAAAAAGATTGGAGCACAGAAAGAGAATATTGTGAAGTTCAAATCAAAGATGGAGATAGGTGAAGCCTTAGAGAGTGGGCAACAACCAAAAATGGGGAAAGATCAATGTAACCAAGGGAAACCTGAGGTGATAACAAGTGACAGACAAGAAGATTTGGATTCCAAAGGCGCAACAAATTGCCATAGGTGCAAATAAAATTACTCTAACCCTAAAACCTCCACAAAAGTGTATTTTCTTTCAGTTAAGTAGTGAGGAATTAGATGTCTCGATAGCTCATTTAATGGATTGTGCTTTCTTTATAAAATGGGTTGAAGATTGGCCATCTAGAGATAAGCTACAAAACTAGTGTAAGAGTCAGTGGGGCAAGGAATTGAGAATAAAGTCTATGCCCAGGGGTTTCTATATGATAGAATGTCTATCAAGTGACAAAGAAAGAGATTTTGGAACAGGGATCATATTTAATGGATAGAATTAGCTTTTATCTAAAGGATTGGGAGCCAAACTTTAACCCCCTCAGACATGAGATTGCTAAAACTCCAATGCAGATTCAATTGTATAACTTGTCAACCGAATACTAAGATCTAAGAATCCTCAAAAAGCTAGGGGGAGAAATAGACAGGTCTTTCTAAGGTGGATGAGAATTTGAAGGAAAGGGAGTACGAGATGTATTCTAGAATATGCATCACTATTGATCTCAAAACCCCACCACCACAGGAAATGGAGATAAGAACGAAGGTTGGGGTATGGAGACAAAAATTTGAGATAGAAAAAACCCCCACAAAATGTAGAAAATGTCTTCAAAATGGACACATAATAGAAGAATGCAAGAAGGGACGAGTAGCTATAGAAAGGAGAGAAAGCTTAAAAGCAAAGGAAATAAAGACAAGGGAGGGAATTGAAGTAGGAAAATTTATTCGACAAGAGGAAGCAAAAAATAAGGATAATAACACCATCACATAGGATGAGGAGGCAATCTACATAGGATAAAAGGAGAAAGAAAATAAATAGAATATGATGTCTAAATTTGAAACGGCCCTAGAGATTTTTGGGTGTAATGTGGAGGATGTGAATAAGGAAAATGTGCAGCGAGAAAATCACCCCTAGGAGGAAGAACCTAGCATAGAATTTGAGATTGGGAGTGACTTCTCAAAAGATGAGGTGGACTTGCTAGAAGAAAGGATGGTGAGCCAATCAGATTCTAAAATCAATCAGCGAAAAATAGGGGAAACAAGTGTAAGGGGAAGAAAGTCTAATAGAGTTTAGCTGAAGCTAGCAGGTAGGGCTAAAGGTCAAATGAACTGAGATTAGGGAAGGGGATGATCCTTCCTAAGGAGCCATGAGGCTAATAACTATTAGAATCTAAAAATATGAATAACCTAGAAAACTAGTGCAAATGAATAGATAATAAACTGTGAATGTAAATGACACAAGATGAAAATAACAACATAGAGTTAGTCTCCAAGAGAGAAATGTAAATGCTCATGAAGAAAAATAGCATTAGGAGAATACAAAAGCAAAAATTTGCATAATACAATGTACCCAAGACTAGCTAGGAGGTGAGTATATATAGAATATGAGGGACGAGAGAGGTGGCAAATATGACCAATGGGAAGATTCCACCATAATAGCCAACTGAAGATGCCAACACCTTGCAACCACTCACACTAATTCTCATTTAATCCTAAGTAAGCTTAATTAGAAGTATAGGAAAAACCTAGGAATTTTAAAAATAAATAACCCACTAGGAAAATAAAAACCTACACTAACACCCCCCTTAAGCACAGCTTAGGTGGGTGAGAAGATGGGTCCTGACAAATGAAGCATGGTGAGGTACCCATGTACATAAAATCCCCCCAAAGAGAAGAAGCCCCCCAGAAAAGAGTGAATATCCCCCCTAAAATAGAGAGAGAAAAGACCCCCTAGAGTAGAGAGAGTAAGGACTCTAAGTGAAAGGACTAAGAAGCCCCCCAGAGGATGAAGCCTCTCACACCCCAACAAAGCTTGCAGATGAAGATACTTGTTTTCTGTGAAGGGTTTGGTGAAGATATGATTGATAGCCTGCTCAAAAGTCAAACAATAGTGGAGATTGATGACATGTCCACGAATGAACTCCCAGATGTAGTGCATGTGGACCTCAATGTGTTTGGTCCGCTAATGATGGACCAAATTCTTGGAGAGCTAAATGGCACTCTAGTTGTCACAAAATATGAATGATGGTCATATAATCTAGATACCAAACTCAGCGAGAAGATTTTGAATCCAAATGGCCTTAGTGGCAGCATTCACAGCCCCCTAATACTCAGCCTTAGTGGAAGATAGAACAATACTAGACTGCATCTTTCTTGACCAACAAACATGACCTAGACTAAGTGAGAAGTTGTAACCTAAAGTAAACTTACGATCCTAAGAATCGCATGCCCAATCTGAATCTGTGTAGCCCACCAAGTTAATATAAATACCCACTGCATAGTGAATCCCAAAGTTGTGAGAACCTTGAATGTAGTGAAGTATCCTCTTGGATGCTTTCTAGTAGCTCATGGGGCTTCTGCATGAATCAAGAGACCATGCCTACAACATATGAAATGTCAGGTCTCATATGAGTCAGATAGATGAGACTCCCAACAAGTTGTCAGTATAAAGTACCATCAATAAAGGGTGAAGAACACGGAGCCTCAAGTTTGACTCCAGAAAGAAAGGGAGTCAAAGTAGGCTCACAGTCAGCCATGTGAAACCTTGAGAATAAATCTAGATCATACTTGGATTGTGTGATAGTGATCCCAGAAGTAGACTAAAAGATCTCAATCCTAATAAAGTGATGCAATAAGCCCAAGTCGGTCATCAAAAACCTATCATGGAGGGTAGTTTTGACTACCCCAATGGCAGATGAACTCCCTGTGATCAACAAGCCGTCAACATAAAGAACCAGAAATAGGAGTGAATCATCATGCTACAAAATAAAGACATTGGGATCAGAATGGCATCGAGTGAACCCAACTGTCAAAAGGAATGAGTCCATCTTGGCATATCAAGCATGAGGGGCCTATTTGAGGCCATAGAGACACTTCTAAAGATGACACACAAGTGAAGAATCCTGAAAAAATCCATGTGGCTGCTCCATGTAGATCTCCTCCTAAAGGTCACTATGAAGATAGGCACTCTTTAAATCCATATGATGTACCTCCCAACAATATGTTGTAGCAATAGCAAGGACAAGTCAGATAGAGTTCATTCAAACAATTGGCACAAAAGTCTCGGAGTAGTCAATCTCAGGAACCTGGGAGAATCCTTTGGCGGCAAGGCAAGCCTTGTGCTTATCAACTAACCCATCTACAAAAAAATTTATCCAATAGATCTCCACTTGCATCAAACAAGTTTTGTTCCCTTAGGAAGAGGGACAAGATCACAAGTGTGGCTCCTCATCAAGGAACTATAGTCCTGCATAGATGTATCCCACTTAGGAATACCAAAATCCTCTCAAAAAGACTATGGATCAGAGGCAAGTAGTAATGAAGACAAGTGGAGCATCCTAGGACTGCGAACAAGTCCGCCTAGTGTCTGATGGATCCCTAACCCAATCACCTATAGATTGCAATGTTTGTCGAGCCCAAAGTGGACCAATAGTCAAAGAATCTAGAGGAGAATCATCACCCTCTAAATGATGACTAGGAGATGAAGGAGGTGAATCCTCATAATCACTCTCAGCATCAGAAGTGGAGGTAGAAGACTCTTCAACATCACGAATATGTGCAAGTGTATCTGACTCATCAAAAGATCTATCATGTAGCCTAAGTGACTCCAATGTCAAAGTAGAAGGAGATGGAGAAGTAATAGGAGAACATATCAAAGAGCCTTCCTCAAATTGAACACTCCTCTCGATGAACAACTTGTGAGTAGTTGGGTGGAGCAATCGATAACCCTTAACACCATTAAGATATTTTAAAAATGTGATCTTAAAAGATATTTTGCAATAGCTAGATGATATAATTTTAATATATGTTTGTTATTTTAAGAGTGGGTTCTTAGGAAAAATTTTAAGCATATAAGTGATATAATTATAAAAATCGGGGCCTTTCAAGCCTAAAAAAGTGTCACACTAAATTTTCTATTACTAAAATTTTTAAATCTAATAAGATACACTGTTCTTTTCAGTACAACAAAATATTTTTAATTGACACATGTTTATATTCTCTATTATCAAACCTATTATATGTTGGCCATATGTGTTGTCATTGATGTCGACATAGCATACATTGATGTCAACATAGCATACACTGATGACACTATCAGGAAAGTAAGATACTAACTCTTGGTTGCATATTCCTAAGAAAGAGAAATCTCATGATTGGAGGTCATAAAATCTATATTTCTAATAAAAGTAGAGTTGAGTTTGAGGCCTTATTAATATGGGAATTAGAAGCACTAAAAGAATCAGATGTCAAGGAAGGATGCCTGGTGGCTCTAAGCATGTTGTATGATCTATCCTACTGATCCAAAGTTGTATGTGGTGATGCAAAGAAGACTTGGCCTCCAAAAGAAGGTGATAGTCTTTGTTTCAGAATTTCTACTCTTTGAAGATTGTCTGAAAGATTGCTCCGCATTTTCATCATTGTGTTATTGAGCTTCTGCAGTTTGGAACTTAGCTTCATACAGTGTTATTTTATGTATGTTCCCAAGTTTCATGATGTTTTGATCACCAGAAGGATGTTTTTCTACTGACAGCTTGAAGATAGAGTTGGTTTTGTAAAGAGGTTCCTAGTAGGGTGATGGAATGCTCCACATTCCTCTGTAGTTGTAGATGTGGCTATGTGGTTCTGAAGTTGTGTCAAGAAGAAAGTAAAGGTGTTATTTCTAAACTTTCAAATCATATTTCCCTCCGTTGTGAAAGTTATGTATAATAGAACACCGGTATGTGCTCTGGCAGAATGGTGTAGTGTTGAAGACCCACTGGAATGCTTCGCATTCCTCTAGAAGTGAATGATTGACCTTGCAATTTTGTGAACATGTTCTTGGATGTGCATGGCATGCCTCTTTTCTGTTTCAAGCTTTGTGGTGGTCGGTAGCTTAGTTTTTCAATTAATAGCTTGGTGCAGTGTGTTCTGGATAATAGAGTGTTTGCAGAGTAAATGTTTGAAGCTATGTGGCACAATTCTTTGACGTACGGTGACAAAGGTGTGTATGGGGATGTTTTATGAGTCATGTGAACTCATCTAGAAAATTTTTACGAAGATCTTTCTTGTTTCTTGTACCGCGCAAGGTTTTCAAGTTGATATGACCGTTATTCTTCAAGTCTTCATGAGTTTTTCTTAAATCTGTCCTATTTTCAAATGAGCAGAGTGTGTGGATGTAATTCCTTGATGTTTAAAGGAGTGAAGGATGTTTTGGACCTGGTTAAGCAAATGTTGGGTTCCGCAAGGCCTAGATCTTCTATTGGTGTATTGTGTTGTTTCAATTAAGACCTATCTTCTACATGTTTCATAGTGTGTGTTGTCTGGCCGACTTGTAAATGTATTTTTCATGTTGTATCTGGTTGACAAGCAATGTAATCAATGTTATATCATGTATAAATAGTGAATAAAATTAAATTAGGAAGGTATGATTACAAGATAATGAAAAGGGTTTGCAAGCAGATAAAAGCAGAATAAATACATTATTGATGTGTGAATGTGGGAGAAAGAGCAGATGTTGTTGATGCTGTCCAGATTCATCTTGAATACATATTTGCAATAGTGATCAAGTATAGAGTGTGCCTAATTGATCAGATCTTCAAAGGTGTGAGCTTCAATGATAGTTTTCAGATAGTAAGAAAAGACTATTATACTATAATCTTTTGTATTCTCATTTTAGGGAGTAGATGTTTCCTTGGGAGTGACCCTATGTTACATCCCCAACTTACAAATAGACTTAATCTTAACCTTGCATGATAATCAGGAGGATTGATCATAGTTAATGAGGTTAATGAGGATTGATCATAGTTAATGAGGATTTGATATTGTGGAAATATCTGATTTAATCTTTGATTATGAGGTTAATGATTGATTATAGTTAGTTAAGAAATTATTTTTTCATATGAATATTTAATTAATTGAATTGTGAAATAAGATGATGATGCATTGATCATGGTTTTATGGTCCTGAGTGTGAACAAGAAAACACAATGCCCTTCAAAGAAGGGAGAGTATCATCCCGGAGGAAGAGTTAGATGTCAGGAAAAGGGGTTAATTAGTCATCTGAGTATTAGACTTTGTCCTTTGAACTCTTGCTATTAGGGTGAGTTACATTCTCTCTCTCTCGACTGGTCAATTAGACTTTAGTCAACATCTTTATGTTTGAGTTGTCAAAAGGCGTTGGTCGCAAGGATGTCATGTTGAGTTGTTTGTCAATTTCCACAGAGTTGCCGGGTACCCTTGGGTTCCATGCTCTTTTACCACATTTTGTTTAGTGTCTATGTTCATTTGATTATTTATGTTTTGGGGAGAACAATGCTTCCTAGGGGGAGCAATGCTTGACCCCGTAGTCGCATCGTAAGTATGCAAACTTAGCTGATAGAGTTGATATTACTAATGATTACATATAACCCTAAACCCTTAGATAAGAGTGTGTAAGTATAATTATATATATAATTCATTTGGTTGAATTTGCTTGTGAGATCAAATGTGATCAATAATCATATTATCTTTTTATCTCGTATTGTTATAAGTTAGTGGGGCACACGGCTTGTCATCACTCATGAAGAGTGGCATGGAGGGTGGTGGCCAAGTAAATCCCATCTTCATACCTATATTCTTGCCAACCGATCGATTGATGGAAAGGTGGTGAGCCTAATCATAAAAAAAAAGATAATCTTGTTCATGCATGCATGCAAAGAAGGAATTGGTTATGACAGATTGAAGGTATAAAGAGTCTGGTCTTGTTTTTGTTTGGAGAAGTAAGTTGCCTAGGTTGCATGTGTTGGTTTTTCTTCTGAATCAGCATCAGGGTTTGCCAGTTCCTATGCACGTGCAGATTCAGCCAACTAATATAGGAGGTTGCGTGAGCTCCTCCCCTTCACTTCTGGTTCTACTGAACCAAGGGGGGTATCCCTATAACTTAAGATGTAACCTTGACTAGCTCAACAACACAATGATTTAGCTTGACAGCAACAGACAGAATACTCTCATGTATGGACCAAGATCTGTATGATAGATCACAAGGTGGGCAACGTTCTTAGACATATATGTCTGGTCAGGTATGAGAGCATGCATGGGATTCCTAATCCTACTCCTACAACTAACAGGTGGAAGTGATGAAATGGGCGGACATAATGTCCGGGATGCAAGACAAGGGGTTTTGGCTCATAACTACTGATCCAAGAGCAGATTGGTGCCTATCCATTGGGCAAGGAGTCAACTAGATGTATACAACAGATGGTTTGCAACTTTCACTCAAGTTTCAGGGGGTTGGACTGATGCTTGCCTTACAAACATCACCCAAGAATGGGTATCTAACTGCTTCTACTTACAGATATCCCTGCTGACATGCAACCAGATTCAAAAGAAAGAGAATAACATGCAGCAAATGGAGACAAGCAGATAGACACATGCAATAAGCATTTTTCATATAACATTAACATTGAAACTGAAAATATGTGCAAAATACATTCATGTTGCAACTCATAAACTCCAAAATGGGATAAAACAGCCAAGATCATGCCCTGTTCTTCATTATTTACACAAAAATGCCTTAGGCCTTCAACAACCTCAAATGAGCAACACAACCTGCTATATACAGCAAGGAAGGTTCCCAACATTAATTACATAGTTGACCAAAAATCCTGCCAGATACACAGTATCAGAAAAATGGTGCTCAACGCATTGAATGCGGCAGGTAGGGGAGGGGACAGAAGAGGTTCTCGAGCCATGAGCCGCCAGCTGTGGATGTACAACTTCAGTCGAGTATTAGATCCGTCCACGCCATCGCCCATACCTCTGCAACAATCGCCATTAATAGCGCACCAACCTGCGGCCTTGGAAAATGCAGAATACTGTGTGTCGCAACCGTTTCCCACCAAGATACATCATCATGATATTTGGAAATATGCAGGGTCGAAATATCCCACATGCACCCCGCAGCAACCTTTTCAACACTTTATATACTAGGTCGCGAGCATATATGATGTCAGTGTTTTTGCTCCAAACGACACTAGTATAAACCTTCATCATCCTCATCCTCTAGCATGATATCCTGTTGCTCGAAAAATCACCCTGACGTCAGCATCATCATTTGCACAACCACCCTCATCGGCACAACCTGATGCATCGGAGGAAGATCCTCCTGCTTAGCCGATACCAAATGTCTGGCCGATGAACATCCTGATGACGTCACCGTCATGTCTTGCTGACGTCATCAGCATATTTGCCTACTGCACACCTCCTCATATCTGGATGACATCATCGTCATATTCGCAACATCGGGGGATCTCCACAAGGTGACTAGTGTTAGAAATATGACCCCCCTCGGACCTTAATGACGTCACCACAAATCGGCATCAGGATGATATTCAGAAATATGATGATGATGACAACCCACCCCTAGAATATCATGATGATGATGACCTCCTCTCCTTAAGAAAATATGATGCTGCAGCTGAAAAATGCTGAGGAGGTCCAACACTTAGAACACTTTTTGGATTTTTAGGGAAGGTGCCGGCATAAAAATTGCTAAATTAACTGACAATCAATTCAGGCACCAACAGTGGCTTTGTCTAGGGACGTGCAAGTGCAAGACTGCAGCAAGAACCCCAGATCTCTGGGATGCAGACCAGTCCCTTATCCATTGGGCACAGAGTCAAATACTGCACTAACCTGCATCACCAAACACACTTGATGGCCTAAGGCCACCAAGAAAAGGAAAAACATGTATCTCCCTTTGTCAAATATCTTGTTTTCATCTGCATGCACTGGGTCAAGCTTGGAGATACTGCAAAGATCCACCCACAAACAAACCTTGTCATCTGCATATTCAACCCTCTGATTTGGCTTGTCATTGTCACCCCTATGCAGACAACCTTCAGCATCCGGCAACAAGTGGATGCAGAATGTATCAGGCAATGCATACTCAAATGGTATGTAACACTTATCATCATCTGCATCAGCAGTATGCATTGTAAAATGATCTCCTAGATGGACTGAAAACTGAAAACACTCAAAGTCCACCACACAGCTAGGAAGATCAGAGCTCATTGTATATGGTGGCACATCAAAAGAAAAGCTTTCAAAATCACAATTGTGTACATCATGTACACAACCATCTAGTACACCAAGCTGGAAAAGATCAGGCTCCGGCACCTCTTTCAAATCAGGCACATTTTTACAATCACTTACCTGATGTATGTTGGTCTCTCTTTCATCAGGATGAGAAACAGAATCCAAGTCAAAAATAGTGTCAAGATCCTCACCACACTCAGACAGATCCTCATCACCATATGTGTCATAAATGGGTGACCCAGGTGCATCAGTTTCATCATAGTATGCCATTTGTTCATGGGCAGCAGAGCATGCATCTTCATCACCAATGGATTCCCTCTGTGGAGGAGTATCAGCCTGTATGCTTATTTCTTCTCTATCTTGAGCACAATACTCACAATTATCTCCACAGGTCCATTCCAAAAGTTGCTCATTGCTGTCCACAACCTCGTTATTGTTTTCATGGTCAGATGCCTCATCATTGCAATGGGAATCCTCACTAGTCCTTTCACTGGCACCTTCAATATTCATCTTTTCATCTTCACACGATGCCTTAATTACTTGGTCATTTGCAGCTTCACAACTATTATTCACACCAAGGCCTTGGGACAGGGATATCAACATGCGCCCATTTCTAAATTTTTCTATATTTTCGGCGAACTTGTATGCCATCTGCATTCTTGTCACCTTGAAATCCCTCAGTATTGCACTAGAGCCCTCCTCAAAAGCCTCAAAATATATGCCAACACAGGCTGAAATATTAGGTTTGAAGACTTCTAGGATCTGTGAAAGGGCTACTGCAAACCTATGACTGAAATCAACACATAGCTCTTTATCTTGTTTTCTGATGTTCATCAATTCTGCAACAAGATCAGCAGGTTCTCTTGCAAATTCCTCTTTAAAACAGTCAGTAAGCTCATCCCAACAGGCAAAAAATCTCTTTGGAAAGCTCAAATACCAGTCTTTTGCTTTTGCATCAAAGGACCTAACAAAAAACCTCATCCACATATCCTCATCTCTAAATGAATGTTTTCCCATGAAACTGTGAAAATTTTGGATATGTGCATTCCCATCACATACGCTGTGACCACCAAATCTAGGCATCTGACAGTATATCCTAGCAGGCATAGTTTCTACTTTATAATCAACCCATGACAAATCCAGTTGGTCATACAAAGGATCAAAAGCGCTGAGAAGAGGTTTAGCCTTCTGACTGGCAGACATAACAGGGTTATTGCTTTTTAACCGGGCCTGCTTAGCCTCTAAGAATATCAACCTATTTTTTATCTCTTCTATTCTTTTTGTCGACATATTATCCCCTTCTTGACTGAGTATGGGATAATACATATTTGGATTCATAAAAATCTTACTCTTAGACATCCTTTGTCTGCCTAAGACCTGTAACCTCCCCTGGCATCTAACTTATGCAGCAAACAACACATATAAAGGGGAAGAAACAAGGTACCTTTTCTCATACAGATGCAGAAATATGTACATCTTTCAACAAATAACATACATCTATCTTTTATGTGCATTCAGATCTTTATTGCAGAGTCGCCACCTCTCCAGAGAGGACAAAATTTTTAATAGCTGAAAGCTACTTTTCCAGGTTCATTCCACCAGCAGAGCATCATTTTGTTGGTGACTCGGATGGGCCACAAGATATAACATTTTTTCATCAATTTTCTCCCTAGCAGAGTCGCCATTTTGTTGGTGACTCAGATGGGTCACAAATATATCACCAAGGATGACTAGATATTACTTTTGATCAATCACATCCCTAGCAGAGTCGCCATTTTGTTGGTGACTCAGATGGGTCACAAATATTATTCTTTTTAAATCAACTCCCCAACGGAGTCGCCATTTTGTTGGTTTTTCTTCTTAATCAGCATCAGGGTTTGCTAGTTCCTATGCACGTGTAGATTCAGCCAACTAATATAGGAGTTTGCGTGAGCTCCTCCCCTTCACTTCTGGTTCTGCCGCACCAAGGGGGGTATCCCTATAACTTAAGATGTAACCTTGACTAGCTCAACAACACAATGATTTAGCTTGACAGCAACAGGCAGAATACTCTCATGTATGGACCAAGATCTGTATGATAGATCACAAGGTGGGCAACGTTCTTGGACATATATGTCTGGTCGGGTATGAGAGCATGCATGGAGTTCCTAATCCTACTCCTACAACTAACAGGTGGAAGTGATGAAATGGGCAGACATAATGTCTGGGATGCAAGACAAGGGGTTTTGGCTCATAATTACTGATCCAGGAGCAGACTGGTGCCTATCCATTGGGCAAGGAGTCAACTAGACGTATACAATAGATGGTTTGCAACTTTCACTCAAGTTTCAGGGGGTTGGACTGATGCTTGCCTTACAAACATCACCCAAGAATGGGTATCTAACTGCTTCTACTTACAGATATCCCTGCTGACATGCAACTAGATTCAAAAGAAAGAGAATAACATGCAGCAAATGGAGACAAGCAGATAGACACATGTAATAAGCATTTTTCATATAACATTAACACTAAAACTGAAAATATGTGCAAAATACATTCATGTTGCAACTCATAAACTCCAAAATGGGATAAAACAGCCAAGATCATGCCCTGTTCTTCATTATTTACACAAAAATGCCTCAGGCCTTCAACAACCTCAAATGAGCAACACAACCTGCTATATACAGCAAGGAAGGTTCCCAACATTAATTACATAGTTGACCAAAAATCTCGCCAGATACACAGTATCAGAAAAATGGCGCTCAACGCATTGAATGCGGCAGGTAGGGGAGGGGACAGAAGAGGTTCTCGAGCCATGAGCCGCCAGCTGTGGATGTACAACTTCAGTTGGGTACTGGATCCGTCCACGCCATCGCCCATACCTCTGCAACAATCGCCATTAATGGCACACCAACCCGCGGCCTTGGAAAATGCAAAATACTGTGTGTCGCAACCGTTTCCCGCCAAGATACATCATCATGATATTTGAAAATATGCAGGGTCAAAATATCCCACATGCACCCCGCAGCAACCTTTTCAACACTTTATATACTAGGTCGCGAGCATATATGATGTCGGTGTTTTTGCTCCCGACGACACTAGTATAAACCTTCATCATCCTCATCCTCCAGCATGATATCCTGTTGCTCAAAAAATCACCCTGACGTCAGCATCATCATCTGCACGACCACCCTCATCGACACAACCTGATGCATCGGAGGAAGATCCTCCTGCTTAGCCGATACCAAATGTCTAGCTGATGAACATCCTGATGATGTCACCGCCATGTCCTGCTGATGTCATCAGCATATCTGCCTACTGCACACCTCCTCATATCTGGATGATGTCATCATCATATTCGCAACATCGGGGGATCTCCACAAGGTGACTAGTGTTAGAAATATGACCCCCCTCGGACCTTAATGACGTCACCACAAATCGGCATCAAGATGATATTCAGAAATATGATGATGATGACAACCCACCCCTAGAATATCATGATGATGATGACCTCCTCTCCTTAAGAAAATATGATGCTGCAGCTGAAAAATGCTGAGGAGGTCCAACACTTAGAACACTTTTTGGATTTTTAGGGAAGGTGCCAGCATGAAAATTGCTAAATTAACTGACAGTCAATTCAGGCACCAACAGCATGCATGGAGCTTTCATATGACTCTTGAAAGAGATATAGACAATGTTTTCTTTGTGCAAATTACAATTTTTACAACAGTAGCTCGTGATAACCGAGCTGGAAATTGAATAAAGCCTGATATATATTCGATACAATCAAGCAAACATCAATTTGAGGTAGAAACTGAAGCTCCATATTCTTCATCCAAAACCCTTACTTATTATTCTAAACTTTCTTTTATGCATATGAAAGACAAAGTCGACGATGTCGACATACACAGAAATGTGATGTTATACTATGGCTTTCAAGCCGTAACAAACTCTTAATTGTTGTTGTGTATTTATGAATGTGAATAATTGTTCTTTTATCATTGTTATAGATGAAAGTATACTATTGTGTATACATTTAATCCTCGGTGACTTGAGTGATTATCATATGCATAACACAATCGATAAGCTCACGATGCACCGCTTGACAGAGAACTAATCTCTGCTTAAAACTTTTATGTGATATGTCATCGTATGATGACGGTGGTGATGAGTAAAATGCTTTTATCATTCACTCGTGTTTAAACCTGATAGGGTTATTATTTTGTTGAACGGCCTTCAAGCCTGTACTGCCTGTACTGCTTATGATATATATTGAAATGCTTGGATGGTAGCCACGAAGGCTCAAAGTCTTAGTTTAAACTATAAAGCCAAAAGGGTGACTTCATTTAAATGGATATGATAGCTGAGAGACTTGAAATCATGCAATCGATAGCTAGAGCTTGCTTATGATAGCAGGTAAGGTACAAACCTGTTGTGGTGTTCACAACACGCCCCATTATGCTCCTTAGCAAAATGGGGACCCCTGCTGATGTTTTGCTTTTTGCTTCTGCTTGTGTTTTTTCTGCTTTCTGGCGGTTTGGTAAAAATGAAGGTCAGGTGCATCATCATCATGATATTGGATGAGGTAGGTCATCATCATGAGGTCAGTTTGTCAAAGTTCATATTTTGTTTCTGTGACCTCATATTTAGAAAGAGCTTGAAATTCCATGCAGGTTTGCCTTTTACTTCACTTGAGAATTCGTCCATATGTGGAAGTTATGCACGGTCAAAGTTTTGGTCAAACCTGATAATCGCAAGTGATCATCATATTTTCATGTTGTCAAGGTCATCATGATCTTGGTCTATCACCCGATAAAAATCATGCAGTCGCAGTATCTGGACGTCAATCTTAGGTGGTAGTGCCCTTTACCCGTCAAATGGCCTTAGGCGCATCGTCAGCATCATGATTTTAGGAGGGTCATATTTTATAACTCGGTTTTGCTGTATGAAGAGCATCATCATCATCATATTTGACCCCCCCCCCCCGATAATATCCTGAGGTTCAAATATCATGATGACGTCAACTTTAAGTCATAGTAAGCTTTCCCTGTCGAGCGGTCTTTTGTATCACGAGCATCATCATGATATTTTAACATTACCTGATCTTATAATATCATGCTGATCACCCTGACTTAGAAAATTCACCATCGGCATATTTGCATGCGCATGTTCAAATCCTATCGGAAGGTCATCATCCTCATATTCGCTGAAGTTCGCTAAGATGATGATGACGACTTCATATCCTCCTGATCTCCTTTTGCATGATCATGATCATCATCCTGATCTTTCACAAGAGGGTCATATTCGCTGAAATTCGCTAAGTGATAGAGGCATCATCATGATATTCAATAAAGAGGATCATCATATTCATATCCTCCTGATCTCCTTTTGCATGATCATGATGATCACCCTATCTTTTGAGGGAGGGTGATATTCCATTCCTCAACAGCATGATCATATTTTAAATATCACCCTAGCGCAAACCTGATGATGACCTCAACTCATCTTCATGCTCCGAAAACGAAATATGATGATTACGTCATCATGATAATTCGATGAGGAGGGTCATCATATTTTTATTGTCCTGTTGTCAAGATCATCATGATC
This sequence comes from Cunninghamia lanceolata, assembly GCA_027924645.1. NCBI lineage: Eukaryota > Viridiplantae > Streptophyta > Pinopsida > Cupressales > Cupressaceae > Cunninghamia > Cunninghamia lanceolata. Next base: position 3,392,672 of record BSBN01001285.1, read on the forward strand.
TTGTTTGTCCACCTGATATTTCGTAAAGTCCTCCTGCCAATGAAGTAAGACCTTTTGAAAATATCCTGATGATCCTCATCATCCTGATTTCCCTTCGGCAGGATATTTTCCAAAACATGATCCGGTTAGCGAAATATCATGATGACGTCATGTTCTAAGTTTAACGAAAGCTCCGGATATCATGATGATGTCATCCCGATCTGATAAACGAAGAAGCAAATATCCTGATGATCCTCATCATCACATTTTCCCTTCGGCAGGATATTTTCCAAAACATGATCCGGTTAGCGAAATATCATGATGACGTCATGTTCTAAGTTTAACGAAAGCTCTGGATATCATGATGACGTCATCCCGATCTGATAAACGAAGAAGCAAATATCCTGATGATCATCATCATCACATTTTCCCTTTGGCAGGATATTTTCCAAAGCACGATCCGGTTCACGAATATGATGATGACGTCTTATTCTAAGTTCGACAGAAGCCCCAAATATCCTGATGATCATCATCATCCTGATCATGCTCCTTAGGTGACCCGATATTGCATTTATCCCCCTGATCTTAACTGAACATGATGATGACGTCATTTTTTGCATTTTTATGAAGCCCGAATATGACGATGACGTCACCATCATTTTCCTTTCCTCAGCAGCAGGATCATATTCCATATCCTCCTATTCTTCTTCAACATGATGATGATGATGAGGATGATGATGTTATTCTTTTCCCCGATATACAGAAGCGAAACATCCTGATGACGTCATCTGGACCTTCGGAAGGGAGAGCATCATATTTCCAGAATATCATGATGATGAAGTGAATGTCGGCTAACATGTTTTTTGACACGCCGATAGCGATAGTCATGCCGATGGGCGGGAAATGAGGCGGTGGAATTTTAAAGTGTTTTTTTGGCGCCTGTGGCATTTTCCCGGTCAGCGATAGTTGACCCGATGAATTTTGAGCAGTCTGAACGCATTTTGGGCGTGTTTGAGGAGTATTCTGGATCCGATTTCCACGATTTTGTGCAGTCACCTGGATTTAAACGCTTATTTTAATTTCCTGTTGTTTATGTGATAAATGAAATACTTATTGCTTGTCTTGTCTTGCAGGCTTGCAGTTGAGGAAGCAGCTGGAAAGTCAACACAGTGACCTCATGGAGGAAGGAAATCTGATCTCAGGAGCAGGAAGATAAGGATGAAGTGCGAAAAGTCAAGGCCATTCAAGTAAAGAACAAGGTTGCAGCTGAAGGTATTACTGCAACAGACAAACAGAAGTTATTACCCAGCTGCCGGAACTTCTCAGAAGGGGCAATATTTCGCCCAGATTTGACACTGCTCAGAGATATTTTTGAGAACTGGTTCACCTGTATTTATTGCTGTAACCAAGGGTTTGAACCAAGGGCTCAGTTAGGTTTTTGCTGTAGTGAGGACAATCAGAATGTCTTTATATTGTGCCTCTCTACACTGTAATACTTTACAACAGGGATTTTAGGAAAACAACAGTGGTTACACAGGGATTTTAGGATTTTGCCAGAATTGTAGAGTCTTTCTGGGCATAGTTTAGAGTAGAAGAAGGAGGTCGCCTGTTTGTCTGCAGCAAGGTGCGCGTGGAATGTCTGGCTGCCTTACTGTATCTGTAAAGCTTGTAAGTTCTCTGTAGTATGATCAATGAAACTAAGAGTCATTCCTACATTGTAAATCATGTATGACTATTCGTTTCTAATACAATAGAATCTGGAGTTCTGCATCTATCTTCTGAGTGTTCTCCTGCTCTTCTTTGTGTTTTGAAATATCTTCTTTGAGAGCTTGCAATTTTAAATGTATGTTTGTGAAAATGCTCAGAACTTACATTTAAGGTTTTTACTGTGGATTTGATCAAATTACTGTGGTATTTACATAGTGCATAACAGAAACAATTAGATCCTTCGGTAGGTTAAATGAGGTATAGATTAGATCTTTCTAACTTTTCCCAACCCATCTGAAATATTTAGCTGAAAACGTAGAAATCTAAAGGAAATTGTCTCAAATTTGAAGAAGCATGCATAACAGAGCTATAAGTAGACAGTTTTCATAAATAGATAAAGAAGAAAGCTGCAAAAAATTCAAGAAAACCATCTAAAACTTGCAGCACCGTATCACTTTTATGCAGAGGAATGAAAAGTATTGACATATCTCATGACCTTTTTGCATATTCTTAGTCCAGTAGGCCACCAAACAAACCTAAACTACGTAAGGCCCCTTGAACATTACAGCTTCACATTGACCAACTGAACTTGACCAACCGAACCATTGTAGACTTGGGATTAGTTGAATCTCAAATGATTCCTTCTTATCTTTCAAGTATAGTTTCAGTTCATTATATGTGAATTTTAACTTATTGTTATGATTGCATCAAAACAGTCATCAACAGTTTTCTGGCGCTAGAAGGAGGGCCTGATTTGGTTTAGGGTTAAAATTTTGAGTTTTAAATGTTATATTCTGAGATATGTTAGATCTCATAAAATTTCAAAGGCCTAAAAAGTTGAAAGAAGGTCCCATTTTTTTTTTATGGACTCATATAGGGACAGTTTTCAAGTTGACATTCCTTCATTTCAGAAAGCTTTGAATAACCAGCTTTATCCCAAAAATTTATATAGCTATGGTTTATTTGGAAGGTGTAGGATACATAAGTCCATAGAGCATGGTGAGCTTAATTGTCTATCTTTTCTTACAAGATTAGATTTATATTTGAAAGGACTAATCTCTCTCTCAGATGTGTATAAGGCTGAAAGTTGGCAGGGAAATGGGGAGATTATTGAGCGACAGGAGGATGCAGCATCAACGGTCATTAAATGTGCAGAGGGTACAAAGATGGAACCAATGCTAAGAATAAAGGATAGTAAGATCTCTCTCCAGGAATCATGTGATGGTAAGAAAAAAAATCTGTCTTTTTGTCAGGATCCGGCTGTGATTAAGGTTAGTGAAAAGTATAAATATCCTAAAAAATGCAGAGAAGAAATCACAGCTCATGTCCCTTTTCTAGATAATAAGCAAAAAGGATTTAATGAAAAAGAAAAGGAAAGTGGGGTTCATCTTGATACATTTGATAAATATATAGAACTACTAAGGAATATTTGTCAAGAAGAAACCTCTGGATCTGACCTAAAAGGTTTTAACGAACATGATTTGGCAAAGAAATGTAAACAAGCATTGGCAAAATTAAAATACACTAAAACTGATAGGATCCCTACTGTAGAAACTAATGAGGTCATAGAAAAGAAAGTAAATCCTAGTGTTACAACTGACTTCTTTAAACTAAATGATCAAAATCAAGATTGTTGCAGGTCAATAAGATTAGACTCTTCACTAAATGACAAATGTGAGTCATCTGATGAACAATTCTTGAAAGAAGAGGATACAGAGGATCATGTAGCTGCTGTACACAATCAGACATCCTCCCCATGCCATGTTGAAAATAAAACAGGGGAGTACTCCTGTCAATCAAAAGATGTTGTCCCACCTTTACTCTCAAGTGATTTAGAAATGATTAAATTCTGTATATCAGATGATGATGAAGATACTTACTTAAGTGCTGATGTGCAGGAAACTAATGAGAACATTGAGAGGTTTGCTAAATTTGAGGATAAACTGAACATCCAGAATAAAGGAACAAAGCTGGATGAAGATGAAGAAATGATACATCTAGAGTCATTCATCTTTCAACTTGAAAAAGGACTAGACATAGAGCTGGGCAATGAAAATGCAGAGCTAAATGAAAAGCCAGCTATTAATAAACAAGTGTGTTCCACAGAGCTAAAGGCACATCAGGTTGTCTCTTTCCTTTCCTTAGTAAACAATGATAAATGCTATTTTGATTATGGAAATTCAAGAGATAGGACATGCATATGGATTAATCATAAACCTGATGAGCAGCCTCAGTTACTAGTCATTAAGAGCTATTCTGATAAACACAATGAATCTAGAATATCAGAATTTTTTTCAGAATTCAAAGATAAATCTGCTAGGATGAGGACCATAACTAGTACCCTGTTACTCCTGCACAACCTAAAGAAATATGCAAGTAGGGGTGTTTTTGGGTCTTTTTCCTGGGTTTCTGATTGCCTTGTAGAGGCTGGTATATAGTCTGGTAGGGTAGTTGTTTTTGTTTTTGTGTTCTTCTTTTGCTGTTTTCTTTTTAGGTTAGTTGTTTGTATAGTTTGTCCTCTGTTTGTTTTTGCTTTTGTTTCTTTCTGTTTGTACAGTTTTTCTTTTGTTGTGTTGTTTGTACAGCCTGTTTGTTTGGTTTGTTTGTTGTCTCCTCAGCAGGGATCTTTATTTTACTGTAGAGTATTAAGGAGCAAAACTAGCAACCATTCAAAACAGTATAAAATTTAGGATATTCAGGTTAACCATTTGCAATTTACACATAATTTGTCACTGTCATGAATGTAGAGAGTTGTTCATCTTCTGAAGTTTTGTATTCAATAAATGTGATTGAGAATTCGAAGCAGGTTTCTCACGATGACACACCTAAAATCCTTGGGTTTGTTGAACTTACCAGTGTAGGTATTAGGTGAAAAATCAGAGGTCACCCTTGCTACCATTACAATTCTCAGCTTAATTTCAGCAAGTGTCCACTCCTTGCATCATGAAGTTACAAATTGCTATATCTTATGAAATCTTTCAAAATTAGAAAACAAAAAAAAAATAAATAAATAAATAAAGTGGATTATACTGAAAATCCAGATTAAGCCATCTAAGTAACTCTACCGGGGCTATGGACGCTCGCTGGCAGTGGGGCTCTACTTAGGAGAATTGTAACGATAACCTTGCCGGGGCTATAGACGCTCGCTGGCAGCAAGGCTCTATCCGGCCGGCTATGAGGGAATATCCTCACCTACGTAGGCTAATGTCAGTCACTGGTTTGTTCAACCGATCTTCAAGATGAGGATAATTAATCACATGCACACAACTAAACTGAAAATGGAAATTCATGCATCTTTATTGAATACTTTGAGTCTCAAGCTGAATAGTAATTTGCAGGAAAGATAGTTGGAAGTTATGAGTTCATTTCATCTAGTTTCCTTGAACACTCTGAATTTAATTGTTTTGTTTTGGTTGCTAGTTGTTGTGGTGTTCACAACACGCCCCATTATGCTCCTTAGCAAAATGGGGACCCCTGCTGATGTTTTGCTTTTTGCTTCTGCTTGTGTTTTTTCTGCTTTCTGGCGGTTTGGTAAAAATGAAGGTCAGGTGCATCATCATCATGATATTGGATGAGGTAGGTCATCATCATGAGGTCAGTTTGTCAAAGTTCATATTTTGTTTCTGTGACCTCATATTTAGAAAGAGCTTGAAATTCCATGCGGGTTTGCCTTTTACTTCACTTGAGAATTCGTCCATATGTGAAAGTTATGCACGGTCAAAGTTTTGGTCAAACCTGATAATCGCAAGTGATCATCATATTTTCATGTTGTCAAGGTCATCATGATCTTGGTCTATCACCCGATAAAAATCATGCAGTCGCAGTATCCAGACGTCAATCTTAGGTGGTAGTGCCCTTTACCCGTCAAATGGCCTTAGGCGCATCGTCAGCATCATGATTTTAGGAGGGTCATATTTTATAACTCGGTTTTGCTGTATGAAGAGCATCATCATCATCATATTTGACCCCCCCCCCCCGATAATATCCTAAGGTTCAAATATCATGATGACGTCAACTTTAAGTCATAGTAAGCTTTCCCTGTCGAGCGGTCTTTTGTATCGCGAGCATCATCATGATATTTTAACATTACCTGATCTTATAATATCATGCTGATCACCCTAACTTAGAAAATTCACCATCGGCATATTTGCATGTGCATGTTCAAATCCTATCAGAAGGTTATCATCCTCATATTCGCTGAAGTTCGCTAAGATGATGATGACGACTTCATATCCTCCTGATCTCCTTTTGCATGATCATGATCATCATCCTGATCTTTCACAAGAGGGTCATATTCGCTGAAATTTGCTAAGTGATAGAGGCATCATCATGATATTCGATAAAGAGGATCATCATATTCATATCCTCCTGATCTCCTTTTGCATGATCATGATGATCACCCTATCTTTTGAGGGAGGGTGATATTCCATTCCTCAACAGCATGATCATATTTTAAATATCACCCTAGCGCAAACCTGATGATGACCTCAACTCATCTTCATGCTCCGAAAACGAAATATGATGATTACGTCATCATGATAATTCGATGAGGAGGGTCATCATATTTTTAACCTGTCCTATTGTCAAGATCATCATGATCTTGTTTGTCCACCTGATATTTCGTAAAGTCCTCCTGCCGATGAAGTAAGACCTTTTGAAAATATCCTGATGATCCTCATCATCCTGATTTCCCTTCGGCAGGATATTTTCCAAAACATGATCCGGTTAGCGAAATATCATGATGACGTCATGTTCTAAGTTTAACGAAAGCTCCGGATATCATGATGACGTCATCCCGATCTGATAAACGAAGAAGCAAATATCCTGATGATCCTCATCATCACATTTTCCCTTCGGCAGGATATTTTCCAAAACATGATCCGGTTAGCGAAATATCATGATGACGTCATGTTCTAAGTTTAACGAAAGCTCCGGATATCATGATGACGTCATCCCGATCTGATAAACGAAGAAGCAAATATCCTGATGATCATCATCATCACATTTTCCCTTTGGCAGGATATTTTCCAAAGCACGATCCGGTTCACGAATATGATGATGACGTCTTATTCTAAGTTCGACAGAAGCCCCAAATATCCTGATGATCATCATCATCCTGATCATGCTCCTTAGGTGACCCGATATTGCATTTATCCCCCTGATCTTAACTGAACATGATGATGACGTCATTTTTTGCATTTTTATGAAGCCCGAATATGACGATGACGTCACCATCATTTTCCTTTCCTCAGCAGCAGGATCATATTCCATATCCTCCTATTCTTCTTCAACATGATGATGATGATGAGGATGATGATGTTATTCTTTTCCTCGATATACAGAAGTGAAACATCCTGATGACGTCATCTGGACCTTCGGAAGGGAGAGCATCATATTTCCAGAATATCATGATGATGAAGTGAATGTTGGCTAACATGTTTTTTGACACGCCGATAGCGATAGTCATGCCAATGGGCGGGAAATGAGGCGGTGGAATTTTAAAGTGTTTTTTGGCGCCTGTGGCATTTTCCCGGTCAGGGATAGTTGACCTGATGAATTTTGAGCAGTCTGAACGCATTTTGGGCGCGTTTGAGGAGTATTCTGGATCTGATTTCCACGATTTTGCGCAGTCACCTGGATTTAAACGCTTATTTTAATTTCCTGCTGTTTATGTGATAAATGAAATACTTATTGCTTGTCTTGTCTTGCAGGCTTGCAGTTGAGGAAGCAGCTGGAAAGTCAACACAGTGACCTCATGGAGGAAGGAAATCTGATCTCAGGAGCAGGAAGATAAGGATGAAGTATAAAAAGTCAAGGCCATTCAAGTAAAGAACAAGGTTGCAGCTGAAGGTATTACTGCAACAGACAAACAGAAGTTATTACCCAGCTGCCGGAACTTCTCAGAAGGGGCAATATTTCGCCCAGATTTGACACTACTCAGAGATATTTTTGAGAACTGGTTCACTTGTATTTATTGCTGTAACCAAGGGTTTGAACCAGGGGCTCAGTTAGGTTTTTGCTGTAGTGAGGACAATCAGAATGTCTTTATATTGTGCCTCTCTACACTGTAATACTTTACAACAGGGATTTTAGGAAAACAACAGTGGTTACACAGGGATTTTAGGATTTTGCCAGAATTGTAGAGTCTTTCTGGGCATAGTTTAGAGTAGAAGAAGGAGGTCGCCTGTTTGTCTGCAGCAAGGTGGGCGTGGAATGTCTGGCTGCCTTATTGTATCTGTAAAGCTTGTAAGTTCTCTGTAGTATGATCAATGAAACTAAGAGTCATTCCTACATTGTAAATCATGTATGACTATTCGTTTCTAATACAATAGAATCTGGAGTTCTGCATCTATCTTCTGAGTGTTCTCCTGCTCTTCTTTGTGTTTTGAAATATCTTCTTTGAGAGCTTGCAATTTTAAATGTATGTTTGTGAAAATGCTCAGAACTTACATTTAAGGTTTTTACTGTGGATTTGATCAAATTACTGTGGTATTTACATAGTGCATAACAGAAACAATTAGATCCTTCGGTAGGTTAAATGAGGTATAGATTAGATCTTTCTAACTTTTCCCAACCCATCTGAAATATTTAGCTGAAAACGTAGAAATCTAAAGGAAATTGTCTCAAATTTGAAGAAGCATGCATAACAGAGCTATAAGTAGACAGTTTTCATAAATAGATAAAGAAGAAAGCTGCAAAAAATTCAAGAAAACCATCTAAAACTTGCAGCACCGTATCACTTTTATGCAGAGGAATGAAAAGTATTGACATATCTCATGACCTTTTTGCATATTCTTAGTCCAGTAGGCCACCAAACAAACCTAAACTACATAAGGCCCCTTGAACATTACAGCTTCACATTGACCAACTGAACTTGACCAACCGAACCATTGTAGACTTGGGATTAGTTGAATCTCAAATGATTCCTTCTTATCTTTCAAGTATAGTTTCAGTCCATTATATGTGAATTTTAACTTATTGTTATGATTGCATCAAAACAGTCATCAACAAAACCCTTTTATGATATTGTCTGGTTTAGCTTTGATAAAGACGTCTCTTGAAACCAGTATTATTAATATTAACACTAATACCTCGAAGTGGAAGATGCAAAACATCGATTGCATGTAATGAGTCTTTATGCATGTAATGTACTTGCTTTTATATTGTTTCATACGATAAAGAAAGGTCTCATTTGGTTATGTCATTATCTTGGACTCCTATGGGTGAGCCATGTCGGCATAATATGTTATGTGTTAGTTCATGAAAGCTTTTTTTTCGAATGGCTAAGATACTTCTTTAAGAATTTTGTAGTCAAGAAGGTCTCTTGTGAAAAGAACCTTGTCACCTTATATTTGGCTACATAATAGAACATGCATACCTCGTTTCAAAAAGGTTGAGTTACTTCTTTATGAGTCACATATATGAAGGTCTTCTAAGACTAAACTTTGTTCACTATAAGTACAAACCATTGACTTTATGAACTAAGTGTAACCGTGGACTATGGAAAGAAAGTAAACTCCTAGCCAATAAGGCAGATATGGAGAACATGATAGAACCTTTAATTTATGCAACCTTGTGTGGGACAACGTGACGTGGAGTCACTAATTCCCAGTTTCTTGAATAACTAGAACCTCACGATGGGTTATCAAGACCAAGTCTGATGTCCAAGGAATGGACTAAGACATTTTTGAATTAAATCGTTCTAAACCAAGGAGGGTTGAACTATGTAACTGTAGGACATGACAACTTATAAGTTGAGTCGAGGTGGTGGACATATGAACACATTCAATGTGTAACATTTATGTATGTAAATCTTTGGCCAAAGTAATGTATCCGTCTCAACATGCATTGTCGGTCCACAGTGCTCTAGATGACATAGTGTCTCCAGTAGTGTCATACATAGTTAGAGTGGATCTATAGTTGTGTGACCGAGAGGCACTGTGAAGGACACAACACTAGATACTCAGATGGCTAACCTAACAATTCCTAATATCTAACCCTTCCACGAAGGGTAGGGCTATTTCCAGTTAGGAAGTTAAGTGGGGGACCACAAGTCTATGGTTGGTGGAAAAGCATCAGGATGATGCTCTCCTTCCCAAGCATGAGACGAGCCAAGGCTTATGAAGACAGTTTTCTTATGTTCTAGATACAGTATTTTTCATTTTATGACTTGATAGTCAATTGTAATGTATAATTTGAAATATGATGCCTTGAGCATAACTTGTACATACATAGTGAAAGTTATTCACTTGGATATGTAAATGATTATTAGAAATGTAAGCTTTGTTATATTCGGTTTAGAATAACATGCTTAGTTGATGAAATGATAGTGAATCATTATTGTTTAATTTGAAATGGATAATCATATTGGTATCTATCCTATTAATTATGATGAATGTTTATGTTAATTTTTGGGCATTATGGAATGAGATGTTACACCCTAAAGCAAATTCATCAAGGAGTAGAAGCTTCCTTAGATGTAACCCAAAACCAAAGTTACTTTGGGAGTAGCAGCTTCCTTGGGTTAAAGCCCCTAAAACAAAGTTACTATTTGAGCTTCATATATTGTGAGTTAACCCTCACTGTAGTTTTTCCCTTCTAGGGTTTTCCACGTATATCTGGTGTTATGTGTTGATGTGCATTGAGTTAATCTTTCATGTTCATGTTAATACTGTAATGCTTAATGTTTAATCTGCTCCAGATAAGTTGAATTTATTCAAAGTAAAATTTGATTGTATACTAATTCACCCCCCCTCTCAGTATACTTGTGTGTCTAACAACTGGTATCAGAGCCAAGTTCCTCTAAAGGAACCTTAACCACTTGAGGAAGGTGTGAGATGGCATCAGGAGGATCTAGCAAGACTCCCAAGTTCAATGGAATAAATTATGCTTTTTGGAAGGTAAGGATGGAAGGTTACATCAATTCACTAGGTTGTGGAGTTTGAGATTCTGTCAAGAAAGGTTACACTGTCCCTACTTCTATTCCAACAGATGTAGATGAAATCAAGAAGTACGATAATAATGCCAAGGCCAAGTTTTCTATCATGAGTGGTGTAAGCAAGGAAAAATCTATCCTACAGTCTTAGAATAGTAGAATAAAACCCTACTCAAGTAATGGAGACCTTAAACAACCTAGAAATGCAACTATGATAGCATAAAACCCTAGAATGCCTAATGCATTTCCTCCATTACTACTAAGCTAAGCTATGGAGAATGTACTCAGACTTGCAGACCAACAACTAAGAAATGAGAGCTCAAGAGTAGACAAATGCACAAGTCAAATGCTCAAAGTGGTGAAATGACAATGGGAGAGGGTGGTTTTCAAGAGGAGGAAATTGGAATGGAGGGTGGAGATTTAAAGTTGACTTTTGGAGGGAAATCAAGGCCTAGGATGGGTTAGGGTTTCCTTGTCACTAGAGGACAAGGATGTATTTTTTATTGGGGAAAATATAAGGTGAGAGAAGTGATTATGTGTTTAATTAAATAAGTAATAGATACTTATTTAATTAAAAGGGGAACATTGAATAATTTAAATAAATAGGAGTTTATTTAAATTAAATGGGACATGGTGATGAATGATTAAATAATATTTAAATTATTTAACCATAGAGGAAATAAAGAAGAAAGATAGCCTAGTTAACTAAATAGAATTTATTTAATTAAAAGGCCAAGTGAAATGAATTAATTAAATAACTTGGAAATTATTTAATTAATAGAGGAATGCAAGGGGAAGGTGAATTATGTGCCAAAAATATCGTTCGCAGGCTCGGGACATTTTCAAGTGTCTACATTTTGCCCCTCTTTGATATAATGTCAAGTCCGACGTTATATCAAAGAAAAATAAAAAAAGTGCTCAAAACATGCCCCAGTGTGTTCCAGGTGAAGCATGATGGTCTTATGCCCCCTCGGGAAATTTTTCAATTTTTCTAAAAATTTTCAAAAGAATTTAGAAAATTTTCCGAAAAAGTTGTGCAGTGCGCCCAAAGGGGTCTAGAAGGGAGAAAAATGGCCTAAAAAGGAATTTGGTACATGTGAAAGGAGCGCCAATAGGTCAGTTTTGCAAGGAGGGGGCCCACTTAGGTCAAAAGCGTCTATATATAGCAAGAAAGGGGCCCATATTCCTCATTTGTGCATTTGAGTGATAGCAAAGTGTGTAGAGCCTGTAGTGAGATTGTGAGAGTTTTGTGCAGAGCTGCCGTCGGAATGTCACCCGTACCACTCCACCAGTGCTGTGGATATCAAGTTCGGTCGCACGGACGTCTACCTGGGATAGGCATGCCGGTATGTATCCAATCCTTGCTTTGCAATTTGATTGATTTTTTGTGACACATGTGGTTTTTGGTATCGCATGTGCTTAGGGGGCACACATCCGCAGGTGCGACGCATGCGCCAAGGTGTGATGCATGCACGCGCCAGTGTGACGCATATGCCTAGATGGCCCGCATGCGTTGAACAGTGGGACACATTCGCTTAGGTGACTCACATGTGTAAAATAGTGTGATACATGTGCAAATTTCTATCAAAAATATAGATCAAGCCTTAATTTTCTCGTGTTTTGACGCTAGATGCTATGAGTTAGGGTTTGGTTTTGCCTGATTAACTAAGTGTGTTGGATTATGTGGATACAGGTGAGGGTGCCTCCCATCTATACATGGGAGAGTCGGCTGACATGGTATTCGTTGCGCCATTCTTTGGATGCTGTGGAGCGAGACATTAAGGATTCCCTGGGACTATACAGATTTGCTTTTATGCCCAAGATTCAGGCTAACTGGGGGCTACTGACTGCGATGTTCAAGTGGTACCATCCAGAAACAAGCTCATTTCATTTCCTGACAAGGGAGGCCACTGTGATGCTCTTGGATGTGTGGTAGATTCTTCGATTGCGTATCCAGGGAGAGTGGATGATTTATGACCTGGTGACTGGGTTAGCAGCTTTGCATCAGTTGTTCGGCATGCAGGATGATGCTGAGCTAGGGGTCAAGGAGCACAAGATCCCATGGGATGTGCTGACTGACCGATATGAGAGGCTTATTGTTGTTATCTGTGCCTGCATAGGTGGTTTGGTGTGCCCTGATCAGCGTGGGCACGGATTTCTAGTGGGCTGGGGGGAGATGCTGGAGGGTATGATGGTAGATACGACTTCTTATGCTTGGGGGCCTTGTTTACTTGCTCAGCTATATCATCAGTTGCACGGGGTGGTGTACCAAGGAGAGCAGTTGATCAATTGCGGAGTGACACTTTTGATGATTTGGGCATGGGAGCACATTGTCATATGTAGGCCGCCAGTGACCACATGGATATACAGGGGCATTGCTACAGGTTCGGATGGGTGATGTTGGTTATTGGAGTCATGCTATTGACCACATGGATGCATTTGTTTGGATGTCGTACAGAGGGTGCCCTCGGTGGACAGAGGATGCCCTTGGTGGACAGAGGATGATGAGCAGTTGCCCTGTTGTAGGCATACTAGGTATCTGATTGGGCGTACAATGCAGGCACAACATGTGATTGAGTGTCATCTTCCATCATGGGTTCTACGACAGTTTGGAGAGGTTCAAGATGAGCCGGTGGGTATTGCAGAGTTTGCCCATGTTACCCGAGAGATAGGAGTATGGGGACTAATGATTCTAATCCAAACAGCCATTCTCAAGATAGACGGGTTGCAGCCGATGCAATGGGAGTACAGGGATGTGGCTGATCTGGGCATGACACCTGCATATGATGCATTGTGGGCTACTCACAGGCCCACACCATTTTTGGATCTAGATGCACCAGCTCCTGTGGAATGGTTGGGACGGGGGCCATGAGGTCGACTCAAAGGGCGAGACAGAGGGCGAGACAGAGGTCGAGGCAGAGGCAGAGGCAGAGGTAGAAGCAGAGGGGATGGAGGTAGGGGTAGTGATGGTGGGGATGATGATGGTGGAGCTGGCAGTGGTGGTGGAGGCAGGGGTCGAGGTGGCCAAGGGTGAGGTAGGGGCAGTGTACTAGCCCTTATCTAGGAGGAGAGGGAGGAGGCAGTGGGACAGGTAGCAGTGGGTGTGGGAGCTATACAGGTGGGAGGTGGAGGAGAGGATGTAGCGATGGAGGATGTCTGTGTCGAGAGAGAGGAGATGGAGGAGAGTAGTGATGATGATGAGGAAGAGGAGGAGAGGACGAGAGACAAGGCCTTACAGAATGTCCCTATTGTTGATGTAGGAGACGATGAGGAGGAGCGAAGGGATGCTGGGGATGTGGATAGGTGGATTGCTGATCTACAGGCACAATTGGATGCCATGCGACAGCGAGTACAGACAGTTGAGGGTTAGCTACTGCAGTGGACAGCTGAGTGAGACATGGCTGTTATCAGGGCCCAGAGAGTGGAGCAGCGTATTATAGACTTCATAGCTACCATCGGTGGGTCTACTAGCGAGTTGGCACAGGCATTGTTGAGAGCAGGGCAGGAGACCCAGTAGTACCGAGATCTGTATGAGTGTGCAGTGCCCATAGATCAAAGAGCTCCACGCTTTCAGAGTAGGAGGAGCAGTCAGTCTTGCTCTCATAGATCGCACAGTAGTGTTCACAGGTGAGCTTCTCCATACGATAGATCATTTGGGTTGAGGGCAAGGTTAGAGCACAGGGATCCTCCGATAGGGCCGGTAGGGGCTGGATAGATTTTAGTTGTATACTCTTGTTGTAGACATATTTTGATCGAGCCTGCGTGCTCTTGAGATACTGTTATGGAGCCTGCGAGCTCATTTTTGACACATATAGACATGGATTGATATTGTACTGTGACACACATGATTTTTTGAGATATATATATGGGATTACTTTATTCTAGTTCATTCTATTGTTGTTAGATGTATATGATGATGATGGTTTATGATGCTCATGATGTGATATATTTTATGTATTTGTGATGATGTGACCTAAAGATGCTTATGATGTATATGATGCTTATATGATGTTCATGTGATGTGTATAATGCGATGGATCATGTATGGATGTTTTATGATTTTATTTCTACACCTTGTTCATGTTATGGATGCAAATGGTTATATGATGAGGACTTATGTGTTAGATGTATGGTTTTGGGTGCGAATGATGATAATATGGTTATGCATTATTATTAGTTTAATGATGATAATGGATTATGGTAAGTACAATGATTATGATGATTATGTTGATTATGCATTATGGTAATTATGATGATTAGGTTGGGTTTGCTAATGACATATGCTTACGACGTATGATGTTTGACCATGATGAATGATTATGGTGTTGATGCTTATATCTGATTATGAGGATGTTAACGTAGGGTTATGATGTTGGTGCATTATGGACTAACATGTGTGTGTATGCAGGGGTATATGATCTAATGTTGTTTTTTGATGTGTCACAGTAGGATGGAGAAGATCAGAAGAAGACGCGAGGAGGAAATAACGAGTTCAACAGAAGAAGAATTGGTGTGAAATGAGGGATTCTAACTTATGTCGTTAAGGATGTGAGCTACTCTTTAATGTGGTACTGCATATCATCATAGTACTTATTGTATCAAGGACGACAAATGCCAATACATGATATTACCAGGGCACATAGTGTGGTCCTTTGAGAAACAAACACACAAAAATAGACAAGGATTGCTAGGCTCATACCGAGTCACTAAGGCACCTTGTTGGAACATGTGACAAGTATACTTGAGGCGTGAGAGTCCTGGTGCATGGAAGTATCTAGCCGTTCCGACTGCACAGGATGTTTTGTGCCCCATAGCACCTTGATCATATGCAAGGAACCTAGTTGCCCCAGTTATATTGTCGTGGCAAACCAGCAAGCAGCAAACAACAAAAAAATAGGTCTTGCCCCATCCTTGCCTCTCTTCATCTCTTAGGGACTACCTTGAGAAGCTTAGGAACAAGACCGTAGAAAACAAACCAAAGTGAAGTGTAAGATAGAGCCAACAACCAACAAGTCATATGCTGAGTGTAGATGTGCTTGCCTGAATGGTTGTAATAGGTTAAGTGATCCCTGGTTTTAGGATAGGAAAGATGTCATATAAGATGCCTGGTCTGGTTTCGACAATGCCCCTACCTGTCTAAGGCAAGTGATTACTTGAGAATGGAAGAGCCTGGTTTCAGGAAAGAAACATGTCGTATAAGACACCTAGTCTGGTTTTGATAATGCCCCTACTTGTCTAAGGCAAGTGACAGCCATGCAAGGCATATGTCCTAGTTATGTGAATGTCGTGAGTGTGTGAAATGATTGGTTTGCGAGGAGCACTAGTGTTCAAAGATGAGTGTTGTTCTCGAAGGCGCGGAACCTAGTTGGACATGTGATTAGGAAGATTGGTTGATGTTTGATTATCACGATGAGTGATAATATGTTGGTTGTCCTATTGAAATGTCTTATTAGAGTACTTTGGATGTTTGCTTGATTTTGCTTGTTTGAAGTGTCGTGTTCGTTAGAGGACAATTTATTATGACAACATGATAGGACAGGCCCTAAGGGGCTGACCTAGTGCCTCAGGGGCGCATCCATGATGGCCTTGCCTACGTGAAAGCTCAGAGGCAATGTAGTTCGACCAGGGTGGACTTGGGTTGACCTAGGACCTAAGGGGAATGCCTCGGGGGCGCATCCATGATGGCCTTGCCTACGTAAAAGCTCAAAGGCAACGTAGTTCGGTTTATTGGTTTGATGCGGTGTGACCATGGTTGGTATTTTGATTGGAGTTTTGCTGGTTCTTTTTATTTTATTTTTTTTGGATTTTGGTTGTTTTTTGATTTTTTTGATTTTTTGGTTTTTTTTTATTTTGTTGTTTTTTTATTTTTTTGGTTTTTTGGTTGGTTTTTTGATTTTTTTGGGTTTTGTTATTTTTTATTTTTTTAGTTTTTTGGTTGGTTTTTTGATTTTTTTTTATTTTGTTGTTTTTTTATTTTTTTGGTTTTTTGGTGGACAAATATCCTCCAACAATGACCCTAGGATCAAGGACTACCCCCAGTCAAATGCATTAGTAGTTTGTGGAAAAAGTGACTCGAGGGGAATGTGATGACAACGAGATGTTAACTTAATTCCAGGCCATGGTAGGGATAGTGTGATATGGTACGGGGGGAGGGTGGATGATGCATTATGATGGTGAAGGGATGATAGATGGGAGTGATTGTAAACAATGGAGTAGAGATTGATTACACATGGCGCCTGTTTTCTAGGTTTTCACAATGGTACTTGTCCAAAGCGCCACCGTGGTGGTTTTCACTGTTGGACGGATTTTTTTTTAATGTATAATACCACCTTAGGTGCATACTATTGATGGGTTCGAGCAATGGTTCTCCTTCAGGAGTGGCTAATTGATACACACTGGACCCATATGTTGTTGTGATGATGTAAGGCCCTAACCAATTTGGCTCAAATTTTCCCAACTTCTCTCGTTCCATTTGATTTTTAGGGTTTTCTTTTAGAACAAGGTCTCCAATGTTGAAGTGGCGGACCAATACTCTCTTATTATAACTACGTCGGAGATGATTTTGATAAGCTTGTAGATGAGTGAGTGCATTTTGTCTTCTTTCATCAATAAATTTAAGTTCATGTAATCGCGATGTTCGGTAGTCCTCATTATCAACCAGCTGCTGCAGGGATACTCTTAAAGAGGGCAACTCGACCTCAATGGGCAAGATGGCTTCGAATCCATAGACAAAGGAATAAGGGGTGGCTCTGGTGGGCGTGTGGATGCTGGTACGGTAAGCCCATAGGGCAGGGTTGAGTTGAATATGCCAGTCACGGCTAGCGTCATTAACAGTCTTTTTTAGGATTTTTATGATGGTTTTATTTGACGCCTCAGCTTGGCCATTGCCTTGTGGGTAGTATGGAGTAGCGAAGTGGTGTTGGATGTCAAATTTTTCACAAAGTTCACAGACATCCTAGTTTTTGAATGGACGACCATTATCTGTTACGATGGATTGTGGGACACCATACTGACATATGATATAATTAAGGATAAACTTGGCGATCTACTTGCCAGTGATGTATGTCATAGGAATAGCTTCAATCCATTTTGTGAAATATTCAGTGGTTGTGAGGATGAATTTATGGCCGTTGGTAGAGGTAGGGTAGATTTTGCCCACAAGGTCAAGTCCCCATTAAGAGAAGGGCCACGAAGATGTAAGTGGCTGTAGGTCCTGAGATGGTGCATGCACAAGATCACTATGTATCTAGCACTGCCAGCACTTTTTTGCAAAATGGTATGTAGCTTTTTCCATTGTGGGCTAGTAATATCCTGCTCTGATGATCTTCTTAGCAAGGGTAGGACCACTAGAGTGGGCTCCGCATATACCCTCATGTACCTCTCGTAGGGTTGTTTGTGCTTCTTCAGAGTCGAGACATCTCAGGAGGGTATTATCAAATCCACAGCAGTATAAAGTGTCACCGATGATGACATACTTAGCGGCTTGGTGTATGAAGGACTTGCGTTGGTTGGATGACAGGTCTGCAGGTAGGGTTTAGTCCTGTAGGTAGGTGTATATGTCATGGTACCAGGGTGACATGGGACCAACAATTTCATAGACTAACTCAGATTCGGGGACATCGAAGGCTCGGACCAATAGTTGTTCCACCAAGAACTCGAACTGAGTGAGGTTACTTGGGATATCAAGGAGAGATCCAATGGTTTCCATTGCGTCTGCTACCCAATTCTGAACCCTTGGAATTTGGTCAAAGAGCACTGTGTTGAAGTATAGCCTAAAACTATCTACCATCTTTTTATATGGTATGAGCTTTTCATCTTTGGTGTCATACTCATTATTGACCTATTTGATAACTAACTGGGAATTGCCAAATACTTGTAATGTTTTGATTTTCCAGCTGACTGCCATTCAAAGTCCTGTAAGTAATGCCTCATACTCTTCTATGTTATTTGTGCAAGGAAAAGCAATTCTAAATGCCTTGGGAATGACATCACCTTAGGGCGTAATAAACAAGATACCCGCGCCTAAACCGTGATTGGTACATGATCCATCAAAGAATAGTGTCCAGATCTTGGGTGTGTCAACTGTGAATATTGATTCATCAGGGAAATCAACAACCATTAGATGATCTGCCGATGTAGGTGCATCTGCAAGCTGATCTACGATTACTTGTCCTTTGATGGCTTTGCGATCAACATATTCTATGTCAAATTCACTCAATACCATAACCCATTTGGCCAGTCGTCCTGTTAAGGCTGCTTTATTCAGCAAATACTTTAGTGGGTCAATCTTAGCAACTAGCTTTGTCTTGTGGTTCAGCATGTAATGTCACAATTTTTGGGTAGCAAAAACTACGATGAGACATGCACGTTCGATAGGACTGTAGTTTAGCTCATATCCCACTAAGGTTATACTGATGTAATAGATTGCCCTTTAGTTTCCTTCCTCATCATTCTGTGCCAATAATGCCCCCAAGCTAAATTAGTTGTTGATATGTACAATAAATGGGGCTTGCCTGGGATTGGTGGCCTAAGAACCGGTGGTGATAACAAATATTTTTTGATCTTTTGAAAGGTTTCTTGACACTGATTTGTCCACACAAATGGTACCCCTTTGCAGAGTAAGTGTTGGAAAGGCTGACATTTGTCGGCAAGTTGTGCAATGAACCTTCAAATAGATTGTAATTTTCCCTTTAGGCTGCGAAGCTCCTTTAAGGTAGTAGGTGAAGGCATGTCCATTATTGCTTTGACCTTGGCGGGGTCAACCTCTATCCCTCTGTGTGAAACAATATATCCCAACAATTTTCCTGATGTAACGTCGAACACACATTTCTTAGGGTTTAGTCTAACTTTGAATTCTTCCAAGCGCTTGAAGATTTTATCCAACACCTCTAGATGAGAACTTCTAGTGACTGACTTTTCTAGCAGGTCGTCAAAATAATCTTCCATACATGTGTGCATACAGTCATGAAATATGGTTGTCATTGCCCTCTGGTATGTAGCACCTGCATTTTTGAGACCGAAGGGCATGACAATCCAACAATATGTGCTCCAAGGACATGTAAAACTTGTTTTGTGTTGATCTTTCGGTGCTATCCGTATCTGATTATACCCAGAGAAGCCGTTCATTAATAAGAGCATTTCAAATCCAGCTATCAAATCCACTATGATGTCTATGTTTGGTAATGGGAAATCATCTTTCGGACATGCCTTGTTCAAGTCATAGAAGTCCTCACATATTCTGATCTCGCCATTGGGTTTCATGATGGGCACAAGATTAGACACCCACTCTGGATAATCAATTAGCCTGATGAAGCCAACATCAAGAAGTTTCTTTAATTCTGCCTTTACCAGCAAGGCGATCTGTGGATGCATTTTTTGGATTTTTTGCTTGACAGGTTTGGCGTTTGGTAGTAGTGGCAAGTGATGTAGGACAAACTATGGATCAAGCCCAGGGATATCAGCGTATGACCATGCGAAGTTTATTTGTCTTCTTGAGAAGAAGTCTTTGAATTTGGGCTTTTCTTGTTCTGTAAGTGACTCAGCGAAATGGATAATCTTGGGTGCTTCTTCGGTGCCGAGGTTGGCTTCAATAGTTGTCTCTACTAGCAGTGGCAATTTTTCCTCTGTGATGGGTAACACTTCCAACCCTCCATCCTCAGGCACCTCAGGGAGGTTTTCACCTTCGAATACATCTTTTATTTTTATTTTTGCATGATCTAAGAGCGCCTTTCAGTTTTCACCTAGAGACCTATTTTTTTCTTTTTTATTTTCACTTTTATGACTAGAGGGTGGAGTGGATTCCCCGAAGTAAGTAGAATTGTCCAAATCCATGATGTACCCAACTTTATGGTCTCCAAGAGGTAATCCTTCATGTAGTCCCATGAACTTAGCTATTGCTTCGTCGTTCTCGAACAAATCTAAGTTAGGTGGATCTTGTTGGTCCCAATCGATTAGCTCAGGATGGACTAAGGGTAAGCCATCATCGATATTTAGGTAATTCATGGTTATAGGTGTCAAGGTACAAATAGAGGTGTTATCAGGGTCCCAAGAGATATTTATCCATGCTACTCCTTTGGGGAGATTTGGTAAGGTGGATAGGGATGATTCAGGCTTGGGTTCAGGTGGATCCCTTGATGTCTCAACTTCTCTGGAAGCACTCGTCCCCCCTCAGATAAGTAACTTAGTACGTGAAGCCCCATCTCTTTGCGTGGTATATCCCAACCCTTCATTGCGTGGCCACCTTATTGGCTGAAGAAGTTCAGTTCGTCCATTTCCATTTGGTCCTAGTCCACTATGCCCATCATACCCTTGTTTTTTGACGAACTCGTATCCTTTACCATATTGTTCCACAAGCAATTTGATGTGTTTGACCTCTTGTTCCTCTTCTTCTTCTTTATAGAGCCAACTAGATATGTCTTCACTGACATCTTCTTTATTGAGTTCTCCCCACTTTGTGAATGTGGTGGGGCCAGCTAAGAGGGTTTGCTTTGGCGGAATAAGGCTAGGCTTTCCTTGTGACTTGGTTGATACCGGCAACTTTCTGATGCAATAGGACCTTTCTATCTTGTATTCACCACATCCTCTGTCTTGGATTTGAACTTGTGGGTTGAGTGGCAGAATGAAAGCGGTGGTGGCTTTGGATAATGTGGATGGGTCAACATAATTGGAGGAGGAGGCGAATGGTGAGATTCCCTAATTTACAGGCACCTGATGTTGGGGTACTTCTCTTAGGTGGTTGTAGTATTGAAAGGCATCAGGATCACCCGGGACGGTGACTTCCAAGCCGTTATAGGGAAACTTGATGCATTGGTGGTAGGTGGAAGGGACGGCCTTCATGGAATGGATCCACGGTCAGCCTATGATGAGGTTATATGGTAATTCAATGTCCAAGACATGGAATACGGTATCTTGAATGGCTGGCCCAACTCTCACAGGTAAAATGATAACTCCCTTGGAGGAGCATTCAACATCGTCGTAGGCCTTGATAACAATCCTCTTGGTAGGATCAATGCAAGCCTTAGAGTATCCCAATATTAACACCAATTTCAAAGGACATATGTTTAATCCCGCTCCACTGTCTACTAGGACTCGTCAGATTTTATGTTTATTGATGTAGACTTCGAGGTGTAAAGGATCATTATGATTTGTGCGGTGTGGGGGTATGTCTTGTTCCGTGAAGGTGACGCTGCTGACAGTGGCTAAGTGTCCCACCATGGCCTAGAATTGGCTAACATTTAGATCAATAGGAAGGGAAGATTCTAGGAGCGCCTTATCTAGAATGGCTTTATGTTCGGGCGAATGACGAAGCAGCTCAAAGATGGATATCTATGCTGGGGTCTTCTTCAGATGATCTAAAAGGTTATATTGACCTTTGGCTTGTGGAGTGGATGTATTGGAGGTGTTGGTGGGGGCGCCCTGTAATGTAACTTTGGTTTTATGGGTGGTGACGACACATTCGGGGTGGGCTTTTATGGTGATCATGGAGATATTGTTCTCAGACACCTGAATGCTATTAATGGTGTAATCATAGGTGACATTATTGTGTGGCTTGGTTCCTGACGAAGAGGGTTGTCGTGATCCATGGTTTTGTAATGGGTCAGTGAAGATGGTATGGTCAGTGTTGGAGGAACCGGCTATTTCATCTACCCCTACAATACCCCTATCGATGAAGTCTTGAATGATATTTTTCAGTTTAAAGCAATTTTATGTCTTATGTCCTTTGATTCGATGATACTTGTAGAAGTCGTTGTCGTTCCATGAAGGGGGTTTGAAGGCCAGATCATACTGTTGGATCTCCGGCAGTTGAATGAGGTTGTTTTGTAATAACTTATGCAGGATTACTTCAGTTGGTTCCGTCAAGGGCGTATAGTTGCGTCTAGGGGCATTATTCCTAGGAGGTGGCCTCCTTTGGTTATTTTTGATCGCGTTTACTGATTGCTATTGAGGTTGTGTCTGTTGCTGTGGTTGTTGTTGTTAAAAGTACGGATGATTATTTATTGCGGGGGGTTCTTTAAGTGTAAGGGCTGGTCTGGCCCTAAATGCTTTACCATCTACCACCCTGTCATTGGTAACATTCTTGTTCAATGCTCAAGTCTTGTTCTTGTCGTAGGGTGTGTTTTGGGTGTTTTGATTCTTGTTGAAGATCTTTATTGTGCCTTTAGCAATGAGATCTTTTTCGATGGCTACCCCCTTCTCAACTACTTCACTAAAGGAGGTACAGTAGTGGATTTGTAATTGAAGCATAAGCTCTTTGTTTAAGTTTTCCACGAAGATGGGCACTAGCTAATTCTCAGGAATATAACAAGGGAATTTGCTTGCTAGGCCTCACCACCTTTGAAAGAAAGAGATAAACGTCTCTCCTTCTTCTTGTCTTGCTTGGCACAAGGTGGCTATGTTCACATCTGTCTCTATGTTATCGAAAAAGTGTGAAATGAACTTGTCTGTGACTTCTGTCCATGTGCGTATCCCTATGGGGAGGTGTGCAAACCATTCGAGAGCTTGGCTCGTGAGACTCCTAGGGAAGAGCCTCATCAAGTAGGTGTGATCATAGGTGAGCTCTAGGCAAGTAGTATGGAACTCGCGTACATGTTAAACAGGACTCCCCTTTCCCCTATATTTGTTTAAGTTTTGTGGGGTGAAATTTAGGGGGAAAGGAGGCATGTAAATTCTTTTGTCAAATGGATATGGGCATAAGTCTTCCATGGAATACAATTTCTTGGTCCCCGAGATTTGCAAGTTTGTGAATTGTTGCTTTAGCTTGTCCACCTCTTGGGTGAGGGTTTCAACGGGTGTGTTGGTAGTGTTTGTGACTATGTCCAAGTAAGGACTCATCGTGTTATAGGTTCCCATGTTACCAACAAGTGGAATGGTATTGAGGTCATAGTGAGTGTGTAGCAGTGTCGTGTTTTGGTTTTGATTGTTGGTGGCGAAGGATACGTTAGGGTTAATATATTGATAATGGTATGGCATACTCATGGTGTTTTGAGATGAGACATGAGGATTTGTTTGTTGGTTGGGATCAATGTAAGTCGCATTGTGGGTGTTGTCTCCAAATGGATTTATGGGGTTCAAGTTGACGTAGGATATTCCCAAGCCTTGGCTAGTTGTGTTATGTTGGTTGATGGGGTTGGTGTTGAGATTACCCTTGTTGGTATTGGAGTTGGTTCCTGTGTTCATGTTGAGGTTACCCGTGTTGGTATTAGAGGTGGTTCCCAAGTTTGTGTTGAGGTTACCTATGTTGGTATTAGAGTTGGCTCCCAAGTTTGTGTTTGTGTTTGTTGTGGTGTTAACTCCTTGGGTTTGGTTTTGCAAGGTCACAATGTGTATCCTTTGTGTTCTTTTAACGTGACCTTGAGGATTTGCCGAGAAAATAAAAGGATTTGATGTGTGAGTTTTGACATTGGCGTTGTTTTCCTCAAAAGGAGGGGGTATGTTTACCGTGATGGATTCATGTGAGGTTTGCCCTTGAGGTATATTGACAAGTTCTTGCATTTGTTTGGCATGGTAGTTGGAGGATGAGGCGTAGCTTTGGCTTGTTGTGTTGGTGTTAGAGAACTTTGGTATGAGGGTGGTTATGTCAATGCCTTCGGGAAGTTTTGTTCCATTTTGTATAAGGCACAAAAGATAGCTTTGTGGGTCTGTGGCAATCATTTCATCTAGGATTCTCAATACTCTAGGGTCTTGTCCCATGGCTTCAAGGACTTCGGGTGTAACCCTGGGTTCATCATCTTGTAAGACTAGATTGTCAAAGGGGTTTCCCATGTTTTGGTTAGGTTGTTCGTTGGGGTTGGTGCCAAACCTCATGCTTTCAATGTGAGAGTCTTGGGGATCTTCTAGGTTCTCTTCTCCCTTTCTTTTCTTTTACAACTGTGTTTCAACCACAAAAGACCTAGATGGAAGGTGGGAGGATGACAATGAAAACCTTCTAAGTAAATGAATGAGGGTGGTATTCTAAAGGTGCTTTTAAAAGGTTTCTAAGGATGGAAATGAAAATGACCTAGGTGTCTTATGCAAATGGGGATGTATGTCCTAAAGTTATGTTTATGGGATGCAACTAATGGAAAGGTGCCTATGACCAAAGTGTGGGGATAATGATTTTAATCTTCGTAAAGTCTAGCTCCAATAGGATACTATTGTCTACTAATGACCTTCAAAGTGCAAATCGGGTCTGTCGAGACCTTAGATTTTTTGATGCGAGAAGGGTGATTATAGGGATTTTTGGAAAGTGGACCTTATACTTAGCCAAATGAGTATGAGGCCTGTGTTAGAATGGATTGAGTGAGAATAATGCCAAGGTCTCTTAGTCCAATTTTACACTTGTGAGGCAGTCACACTTCGACGGTTTCTCCTTATGTTTCGACTTAGGAAGATTAATGTTTTGAATTCCTATGGAAGTCTAAGGTTCAAATTCCATGGTTCTAAAATTTTCTATGGTAGACGTGAGACCTAAAACCTAAGGCAATGAAGGTGGTATGCAAGTGGATCCTAAGGGATGAGACCTACAAGTTTCTAAACACAATTGCAATTGAATCAGATTGGGAGAAAAATATTTTAGTTTCCCTATGGCTCAACATTTTCTAAGGCGTATGCGGAACACTATTCCTCTTATGCGTGTGACTGCTCGGCTTATGCGTCTCAGAAGCATGCAGATGTGTTTCACTATTAAGCTTATGTGGTTTACTGTTGAGTGTATACGGTTTACAGTTTAGCAAATGCATTGCAGTTTTGCCTTATGCGTTGCAGAGTGTCACCTATGCGGTTGACTGTTCAGTGTATGCATTGCAGTTTAGCAGTATTCTAAAATCAGTTGTCTCCTAGGTTTGTTTGATGATTTTGTGAAAAATTAGAAAGCACATCAGTGGAAAAACACTCAGCAAACAATTTTGTGGTTGTGTCTCTTGTTTGTTTGATGTTCTTATGGTGAAGTTTTTTTTAAAAAATAGACACTCGGAAGACAAGCATGATCCTAGGGCTAGGCAAGGACTATATTTGTTGAATCCCCTAGCTACGCTTATTCAAAGCAGGTAGCTCCAGGATCTTGGTAGCACCGACTCCTCTTTACAGTGCACTCACTTCTCACGCATACCAAGATCTGGGTTTCCTAAGGCTCATCCCCCCACCAAACCTTAGGATTGTCCCTGCTACCTCAGCTAAGAACCACATGAATAGGGGCAGCTTCAAAGGTTACCCTTCTGCATCAACAAATAGAAGGTTTTTGGCCACTAAACAAGAGGGTTCTAGTAAAATATCTGAGGGACCGGCACCTCATGAGCATCCAGAAAGCCACTTAAGGCTCTAACTAACCCTACTAGGAGTTTAATATACGCTAAGGTATGCCTCCTTTCGAGCTAGCACTGTATGGTGAGCGCTCATACCAGTTAGACTTGGCTTTCACCTTATCCTCAACTTATATAGCGGGTCAGACAAAAGTCCAGCTTGGGGTCGTAAGTGAGTTCTTCTTTCAGATGTGTCTCAAGAGAAGGCCCCTCTAAGGCTTAACAAAAGTGAGACAAGTTAACATGTTTTTGATTCCCAGGCTCACACGAAGTCGCAAGGGGAGAGCATACACATGTGAAATCAGTCACACTCGCATGGGGGTTCTTTTGATTTTATCTTCTCTTAAGTGTGGTGTGGTTTTATGTAAGTGAAGTGGAGGGTTTTTCTTATATACCTTTCCACAACTCTAACACAAACCACCAAACATGGCAAACAAAGATGCAATCCTTTTTTATCTTGTTAAATGACTGAGGATGCAAGTTTATTTTAAACCCCAATGAGTAAGAGAATGCAAGATTTGTGGTTCGTTTTAAATCCAATGCGTGAAAATGCAGAGTTGTTGTTCTTTTTAACTCATGAAATGTGAATAATGCAAGGGTTGTGGTTCTTTTTAACTGATATGAATGAGGTTCATTTTAATCCCAAAATGAGTGTGTAAATGCAAACAAAAGATTGTGTTCTTTTTAACCCCAATTGCAAAGTGTTTTGATCACTCACACATACATAAAAATAAAGCCCTAAATGGTAAGTTTAGTTTGCAAATTAAAATGTTCCTTCCACGCCACAAGCTATAAACCCAGAAATTAGTAATAGAAAAACCTAAACAGAAACCAGAAACCACAGATTGAAACAAAAGTTTTCAAAAAAGAACTTGTTTTTACTAGAGCGCATGCGTCACACAGAGAACGCATGCGGCGTACTGTTGGTCATATGCATCACATAAAATGTCTAATGTGGTGCACTGTTATGCGTATGCAGGTCTGAGTAGTACATGCGTCACAGAACATAGCTCATGCGTCATAGAACACAGCGCATGCGTCACACAATTCTCTGCAAATGAAAATGTTACCAGAAAACCTAACCAGCAAAATAAAATTATTTTTACACGGACTAAAACTAAACCCTAGGACTGTAAGGTATGTCCCTGAGTGCCAGCAAGATAGAAAACTTCCAAGCCTCAATAGGATTTACCCAGCTTGCAAAATGACTAAATAAAACCCTAGATGATAAGCTTTAATCCCTTCTTTGAAAACTAAATGCCCTTTTTAAGAAAACCCACTACTTAAAAATGAAACCCTAGTAGCTAATAAAAATAGAGAATCATTTAGACTAACAGACCCTGTAAAAACTAGTTAGCAACCTACAAAACAAACTAAGTTAGGGTTAGATAAAACAAAACAAAATGCTTGAACCCTGAACTGGAATGTATGCATTACAGAATGATAGGTATGTGATGCAGAATCCAACGTAAGTGTCACGCCGTACTTCATATGCGTCGCACGAAGAAGCATATGCACCATACTACTCAATGTATGCGTTGCACAAACTTGCAAACTCAAAAACCCCTAAATTCATGACATGTACAGACGTTTCACGTCGAGTTCACCAATGTAAGCAAGGAAAAATCTATCCTACAGTCCTAGAATAGCAGAATAAAACCCTACTCAAGTAATGGAGACCTTAAACAACCTAGAAATGCAACTATGAAAGCATAAAACCCTAGAATGCCTAATGCATTTCCTCCATTACTACTAAGCTAAGCTATGGAGAATGTACTCAAATTTGCAAACCAACAACTAAGAAATGAGAGCTCAAGAGTAGACAAATGCACAAGTCAAATGCTTAAAGTGGTGAAATGTCAATGGGAGAGGGTGGTTTTATAGAGGAGGAAATTGGAATGGAGGGTGGAGATTTAGAGTTGACTTTTGGAGGGAAATCAAGGGCTAGGACAGGTTAGGGTTTCCTTGTCACTAGAGGACAAGGATGTATTTTTTATTGGGGAAAATATGAGGTGAGAGAAGTGATTATGTGTTTAATTAAATAAGTAATAGATACTTATTTAATTTTTTTGAGAAGGGTATGTGATGAAGGTGATTTAATTAAATAAGAGGGATACTTATTTAATTAAAAGGGGAACATTGGATAATTTAAATAAATAGAAGTTTATTTAATTTAAATGGGACCTGGTGATGAATAATTAAATAATATTTAAATTATTTAACCATAGAGGAAATAAAGAAGAAAGATAGCCTAGTTAACTCAATAGAATTTATTTAATTAAAAGGCCAAGTAAAATGAATTAATTAAATAACTCAGAAATTATTTAATTAATAGAGGAATGCAAGGGGAAGGTGAATTATGTGCCAAAATATCGTTCACAGGCTCGGGACATTTTCAAGTGTCTACAAGTGGATTAACTGATTCTAAACTTTCAAAGGTGATAGGTTGTAGCTCAGATCAAAAAGTTTGGAATAAACTTCAAACTATTTATGAAGGAGATAAGAAAGTAAAGCAAGCCAAGATGCAGATACTCAAGAACATATTTGAATCCCTAAAGATGTCAAAAGATGAAAATATTGTCGGTTACATGCTCTAGGTGAATGAAGTAGTCAATGGTATAAAAGGTCTTGGTGGAGGAATAAAAGATGATGAGGTTGTGAAAAAAGTTCTGAGATCTCTTCCCAAATCTTAGAGTTCCAAAGTATCTACTAGGTGAGTGCAGGATCATGATGGGCCAAACACTACCTCTAAGTGGCAATGTAAATGTGAAAAACAGACTTAAGTAACTTCATGTCAAAAATTGAATGAGTTACCTACACAATCTAGCAATAAGGTAGTGATAAAAGTTATAATAAATTGAATGTAGTTTATAGGCTGCTAGGTTTTTTTTGAAAATTTTAAAAATAGTTTGGTGAAAATTGGATATTTCAATGAAACACTACTAAAATTTTCACAAAAACGTAAAAAGTATGTGTCATTCTGGTCAATCTAAGTATGAGAAAAAGATAATATTTTTCCTCCATGATTTGGATTTAAGTAAAGGACACATGAGCGGATATGACACATATTTTTTTTAATTTTTTAACTAAATAAATAATTATCTATGAATTTTTTACTATGACTTTTTTAAATATTAAAAATTAATTTTCCAGCCAACCTAACTTGGTTAAAAATATATGAAAATCAAAAATTTTAAATTTTAATGTATACCCAATAAATCCTAGGATGTGATGCATCTTTTGAATTTAAAAAAGGATTAATATGTTGAAAGTTATGGATGTTTTTCAATATGTATATCTATCAGGAAATCAGACATAGTGTATGTAGAAAATTTGTTGGGATAAGGTGCCATTAACCTTTTAAATCCTAATATAGTATTTATTCCATTTATTATATGTAATTTGTAATTATCCATGAGAAGATGTACTAGTTTCACTGGCAGGGGTAATTTTGGAGTAACCTGAGGTAATTATGGAGTGACTTTTACTATTGGCAAATGTAAAAACTCAAAGTAAATGAGGGTAGGCATTTTCCCTTGAGGAATCTACTATATTTGGCATGTATGACAAATGTCATAATGTTTGGTAAGTGAATCTATGACAGCTACAAGTTGTCATAAGATCCTGTGATTCTATGACGCATATGATGGATATGCTAGTTGCATATTTGCTATATTTATCCAAATGTTCCTATCTTGGAAAGATACTCTTTTGTGGAATCTATGACGGTTATGGTGTGTCATAAGATGTTGTAAGAGGCCAAATTTAGTCTTGGGCACCCAACCTTTGCATAGTTGTTTTTGGACAAGTGGAAGGTACTTGTAAGATGATATTTAATGTGTGCATGTTGGGGAATCTCATGAGAGTGAATGTGAACGCCTAGGATGAGTTGAAAAACATTTCTAGAAGTATTTACCATGTATTTGATGTTGCAATACAGATTTTAAGTACTCAGGTGCTGCCAGAATGTTGTCGAATTGAAGATTGAAGGAGAGATTGGTGGTGTTGTTGTATTGTAAATCATTTTCAAATTAATACAAACATTGGGCCTCTTTCCTGTGTGGAGTTTTTTTCTCGAAAGGGTTTTCTCCATGTTAAACATTGTATCATGTGTTATATTTTATGCTTTTGCATTTCTGTGAAGCATAGTTTTGTTTTTATGTTACAATCTCCATTAATAACACACAGTTAAAGATTGCAAAAAATTATATTGAATCAGATTTCCATTAAAGTAGTGTTTCTTTCATTTCTAACATTTGGTATCAGAGCCTGGCCAACTTTGACTCTTGGGTGGTAGTGTGGAAACTGTAGCTATAGTGGGAGATTTGGTTGTGTTTGTTTTGTAGATATTGTGTTGATATTATGGCTGGATCCACCGTTGTATCAACCTCTCGTTTGGACATTGAGAAGTTTAATGGAACGGGGTATGAGTTGTGGAAGATGAAAATGGAAGATTTGTTGGCTGTCCAAAAAGAGAAGAAACTTGATGATGTCTCTCCGGATGAGTGGGCAAAACTAGATAAGAAGGCACAGGGAACCATCCGTTTGTGTCTGTCAGATTCTGTCTTGTTGAATGTCACAAAGGAAGAGACTACACACAAGTTGTGGAAACAGTTGGGTGAGATCTATCAAGCCAAGAGTATGGTAAATAAACTTTACTTAAAAAGAAAATTGTTTTCCTTGAAAATGAAAGAGGGTGAGTCAGTTGCAGAGCATTTTAAATCATTTAATTTTTTGATTAATCATCTTGTTTCAGTAGATGTTAAGGTTGATGAGGAAGATAAATGTATCTTGCTTCTTTGTTCTTTACCTAAGTCTTGGGAGAATGTTATCCTTGCTATCACTGCTAACCTCACAGATCTGAAGTTGGATGCCCTTGTTGCAGTTTTACTGTCATAGGAATTGAGGAAGAAGAGTTCAGATAGTTCAGGTGATGCTCTCAGTATCAGGGGAAAGTCTAAGGAAAGTGGACCTAAAGGAGATCAGAAAGGGGCTAAGGACAAGTCTAAGGGCTGGTCTAAGACTCCTGGTAAAAAGAACAGAGTTAAGTGTTGGAACTGTGGTAAAAGGGGACATGTGAAGGAGTGCAGAAACCCCAAGAAACAGTGGGAGAGTGCTTTAGATAAGTCCTTGAATGTAGGTGAATATGTTTTACTTTCTGTATGTAATGTTGTTTCTAATGATCACTGGTTGGTTGACTCAGGATGCTCGTTTCATATGACCCTGCATAAGGAATGGTTCTCCACATATGAAGAATATGATGGAAGTAATATCTACCTTGGTGACAACTCCTCATATTTGATTGTCAGGAAAGGAAAGGTATTGTTGTGTTTCAGTGATGGGAGGATTAAAACCCTCCCTAGTGTTTTTCATGTTCTTAGATTAGCTAGAAATCTAATTTCAGTTTCGAAGTTGAATGATTTGGGAATGCATGTGACATTTGACAAGCATGGCTACAACTTGGTGAGAGGGAACTTGGT
Source organism: Cunninghamia lanceolata (assembly GCA_027924645.1). Taxonomy (NCBI): domain Eukaryota; kingdom Viridiplantae; phylum Streptophyta; class Pinopsida; order Cupressales; family Cupressaceae; genus Cunninghamia; species Cunninghamia lanceolata. Next base: position 3,424,048 of record BSBN01001285.1, read on the forward strand.
GGTAGCGAAAGGGAAGAGATTCAGGAACTTGTTTAAGCTTGAAGCCACTATAATTTATAATGCCTCTTATGTTTCTGAGGCTTCTGAAAACACTTGTATGTTGTGGTACCGCAGATTGGGCCACACAAGCAATAATGTATTAAAAACTATTAAGAATAAAGAATTGTTGGACAGTTTCTCTTATTCTGATGAGCACTTTGATTTCTGTGAGCACTGTGTGTTTGGTAAACAAAACAAAAAATTATTTCCTTCAGGAAGTAATAGAGCAAAAGAGAAATTAGAAATTATTCATACAGATGTGTTTGGACCTGTGGATAATGAATCTATTGGAAAATCTCGTTATTTTGTCACCTTCATTAATGATGTATCCAGATATACATGGATTTATTTTATGAAACATAAATCTGGTGTTTTCACGAATATTAAGGAATTCAAAGTCTTAGTAGAGAACTAATCAGATTTAAAGATAAAAATATTAAGATCTGGCAATGGAGGGGAATATTGCTCTAAGAAATTTGATGATTTTTGCAAGAATGCAGGTATAATCAGATAAAAGACAACTCCGTATACACCACAACAGAATGGTGTTGCAGAAAGGATGAACCGAACAATTATAGAAAGGACCAGAAGTATGCTAAGTGATGAATAGTTGGATAAATAATTTTGGGTAGAGATTGTGGGTATTGCTTGTTACTTGATAAATAGATCTCCTTGTAAGGCTCTTGATTCAAAACCTTATGAAGTGTGGATAGGTAAGAAACTTTTTGTTTCACATTTAAGGGTTTTTGGCTATGAGGCTTTTGTTCATGTGCCTAAGGAAAAGCGATCTAAGTTGGATCCAAAGGCTGAAAAGTGTACATTCATTGGATATGGTGATAATATCAAAGGTTATAAGCTTTGGGATCCACTAACCTGCAAGATTATCTTTTCTAGACATGTTATTCTCAAGGAATGTAGAGATATTTTTGAACCTGAGTAGCCAAAAGAAAAAGAAGAAAAGGTAAAGAAGGTGCACTTTGATTTAGAGCAGCAAGATGCACCTTAGGAAGAACAAAATGATGGATTGGGGGGTGAAGAAGAAGAAGAAGATTCAAGTAGTTTTGATGAAGTTGAATCTATTGTGACAAAAGAAGTTGGTGCAGATGATCATGCAGAATAACAAGTAGAGTCTCTTACTCCACTCTTGAGGAGATCCACAAGACAACGGAATCCAGTTGACAAGTATAGCCCACCAGATTTTGGTTGTGTATATGCTTTATTGAGTACTAACGATGAACCTAGATCCTACAGGGAAGCTATTTCTGCAAATGATAGTGAGTCTTGGCAATTAGCCATGCAGGAGGAGATGATGGCTTTAGACTCTTGTAACACCTAGGATCTTGTGCATTTTCCCAAAGGAAGAAAGGCCATAGGTTGTAAGTGGGTCTTCAAGAAGAAGTTCAGAGCAGACAAGTCATTGGAGAAGTACAAGGCTAGACTGGTAGCCAAGGGCTACTCCCAGAGAGAGGGAGTTGATTTTGGTGAGATATTATCTCCTATTGCTAAATTGACTTTTATTAGATTTCTCTTATCCATTGTTGTAGCTTATGATTGGGAGATTGAGCAAATGGATGTTAAGATTGTGTTCTTGCATGGAGATCTTGAAGAAGAAATTTATATGTAACAACCTATAGGTTTTGAGGTAAAAGGAAAATAACATTGGGTTTGTAGGTTGAAGAGGTCTCTTTATGGTCTGAAATAGTCCCCCAGAATGTGGTATCAAAAGTTTGACTCATTTGTTTTGAAATTGGGTTTTGTTAGAAGTGAGGAGGATCATTGTGTTTACATTCATTGTATTGATGATTCTATATTGGTTATTGCTTTGTATTTTGATGACATGAACTATTTTTCAGCATTACTAAGGGTATGATCAGTGAGCTTAAAGCCCAACTTTCAGGTGCATTTGAGATGAAGGATCTTGGTGCTGCAAGGTATATTTTGGGAATGGAGATCAGGAGGGACAAAGTTAACAGAAAGCTTTGGTTCTCACAAAGTAAGTATGTGAATACTATTTTGTAGAGGTTTAGTTTGTAAGACTGTAACCTAGTTAGAGTTCCTTTACCCATTAGTACTAAGATTTCATTAGATATGTGTCCAAATACTGAGGATGATTTTGAGGATATGTCTAATGTGCCATATGCTAATGTTGTAGGGAGTTTGATGTATGCAATGGTTTGCACTAGACCAAATATTGCCCAAGTAGTGGGAGTTTTGAGCAGATTTATGTCTAACCTTGGTAGACAACATTAGAACTATGCGAAGAGGGTGTTTAAATATCTTGCAGGTACTCCTGATCATTGTTTGGTTTATTCTGGTACTGATAGTGCTAATAAATCTTTGGACATACAGGGTTTTGTTGATGCAGATTGGGCAAGAGACTTGGATAGTCAAAGGTCCACTAGTGTATATGTGTTTACTCTGTTTGGAGGTGCAGTGAGTTGGATGAGTAAGAGGCAGCCCACAGTTGCTTTGTCCACCACAAAAGCAAAGTATATGGCTACAACCCATGTCTCTAAGGAGGTAGTTTGTTTGAGAAGACTATGTACATGTATTGGATTTGATTGCAGGATCATTCAGATTGGTTGTGATAGCCAGAGTGCTATATGTTTGGCCAAGAATACCATGTATCATGCTCAGACTAAGCATGTTGATATTCAGTATCACTTTGTTCGAGAGTTGGTTGCAAATGGAGAGATTGAGCTGAAGAAGATAGACACTCAGGAGAATGTTGTCGATTCATTGACCAAGCCTGTGAGCACAGAAAAGTTTGTATGGTGCAAAGAGGCCATGGGCCTTGTTTCTAGTGCTTGATTATTTTTTATTTGATTTCTTATGGGTTGATTTACAATGTATAATGTCAAGTGGGAGAATGTTGGGATAAGGTGCCATTAACCTTGTAAATCCCAATATTGTATTAATTCCATTTATTATATTTAATTTGTAATTATCCATGAGATGTACTAGTTTCACTGGCAGGGATAATTTCAGAGTAACCGGAGGTAATTATGGAATGACTTTTACTATTGGCAAATGTAAAAACTCAGAGTAAATGAGGGTAGGCATTTTCCCTTGAGGAATCTACTATATTTGGCATGTATGATAATTGTCATAATATTTGGTAAGTGAATCTATGACAGCTGCAAGTTGTCATAAGATTATGTGATTCTATGATGCATATGACGGATATGTCAGTTGTATATTTGCTATATTTAGCCAAAGGTTCCTATCTTGGAAAGATACTCTTTTGTGGAATCTATGCGGTTATAATGCGTCATAAGATGTTGTAAGAGGCCAGATTTAATCTTGGGCACCCAACCTTTGCATGGTTGTTTTTGAACAAGTGGAAGGTGCTTGTAAGATGGCATTTAATGTTTGCATGTTGGGGAATCCCATGAGAGAGAAGGTGAATGCCTAGGATGAGTTGGAAAATATTTCTATAAGTATTTTCCATGTATTTGTTACTGCAATACAGATTTTAGGTACTCATGTGCTGCAGGAATGCTGTCGGATTGAAGACTGAAGGAGAGATTGGTGGTGTTGTTGTATTGTACAATATTTTGCAGATTAATACAAACATTGGGCTTCTTTTATGTGTGGAGTTTTTTACCTGCAAGGGTTTTCTCCACATTAAACACTGTGTCATTGTGTCTTGTGTTGAGTTCTTCATGTTTGGCATTTTCTCTGCAGTGGGTTTTATGTTTTGTTACAATCTCAATTGTTAATACACACTTAAAGATTACTGAAAATTATCTTGAATCAGATTTCTATTGAAGTAGTGTTGCTTTCATTTCTAACAAAATTAATAATAATTATCTATTAAAATTATTATGAGGCATATATTATATTTTTAGAATATTAATAGCTTCCTCTATAAACCCTTTTCATTTGATTAAATTTAGTTACAAAAAAGTATGTCAGCTTCAAGGATGAAATTGTGTAAAATTTCAGGATAACACTAAATGGGTGGTTTTTGCAAGTTCCTTTGGCAAGTTTTGGGAATCCCACTTGCCTAAATATAAGGTAATCCCAAGGCATTTTTGGAGGGAATCCATATTTGAGCTAGAAATATTAACACCCCTTCAATCCAAATCTAAATATTAGTCTAAATGTTAGCACTTTTTTAGCCAACAGGTTTTTTCTCTATTATCACTGTTTGACACATCATGATCTCACACTCACCCTGCCAGCACTATTGAGGAGACTACTAACTTGGATACATACTCCTTAGATCAAATGTTTGGGACCCTCACTGCTTTTGAAATGAGAGAGGTTGACAGTGATGTTCCAAAGAAAGAAGTTGCTTCCAAAGTCAGGAAAAAGACAAAGGATGAGACTGCTAATGAAGATGAAAGTCTTAATGATGTTGAAGAAAACTTTGTAAGAACTCTGAAGAAAGGAACTGACAAATACAAAGGTAAGTTACCCTTTAAATGTTTCAATTGTGGAAAAGTTGGTCACTTTGCTTCTAAATGTCCTCTTAAAGAAACCAGGAAAAGTAACATAAATAGTAAATTCAAAAGGAGTTTGTTTTCCTTAGAAGACAATTGTTCTTCAGGAGATGGCATCAGGAGGATCTAGCAAGATTCCCAAGTTCAATCAATCAAATTATGCTTTTTGGAAGGTAAGCATGGAAGGCTACATCAATTCACTAGGCTGTGGAGTTTGGGATTATGTCAAGAAAGGTTACATTGTCCCTGCTTCTATTCCAATAGATGCAGATGAAATCAAGAAGTATGATAATAATGCTAAGACCAAGTTTTCTATCATGAGTGGATTAACTGATTCAGAACTTTCAAAGGTGATAGGTTGTAGATCAGATAAAAAAAGTTTGGAATAAACTTGAAACTATTTATGAAGGAGATAAGAAAGTAAAGCAAGCCAAGATACAAATATTCAAGAATAGATTTGAATCCCTAAAGATGTCAGAAGATGAAAATATTGTTGGTTACATGCTCCAGGTGGATGAAGTAGTCAATGGTATAAAAGGTCTTGGTGGAGGAATAAAAGATGATGAGGTTGTGAAAAAGGTCCTGAGATCTCTTCCCAAATCTTCAAGTTCCAAAGTATCTACTAGGTGAGTGCAGGATCATGATGGGCCAAACACTACCCCTAAGTGGCAATGTAAATGTGAAAAACAGACTTAAGTAACTTCATGTCAAAAATTGAATGAGTTACCTACACAATCTAGCAATAAGGTAGTAATAAAAGTTGTAATAAATTGAATGTAGTTTATGGGCTGCTACTTTTTTTTTTGAAATTTTTAAAAATAGTTTGGTGAAAATTGGATATTTCAATGAAACACTACTAAAATTTTCATAGAAACGTAAAAAGTATGTGTCATTCCGGCCAACCTAAGTATGAGAAAAAGATAATATTTTTCCTCCATGATTTAGATTTAAGTAAAGGACACATGAGCGGATGTGACACATTTTTTTAAATTTTTTAAGTAAATAAATAATTATCTATGAATTTTTTACTATGACTTTTTTTAAATATTAAAAATTAATTTTCCAGCCAACCTAACTTGGTCAAAAATATATGAAAACAAAAAAATTTAAATTTTAATGTATACCCAATAAATCCTAGGATGTGATGCATCTTTTGAATTTAAAAAAGGATTAATATGTTGAAAGTTATGGATGTTTTTCAATATGTATATCTATAAGGAAATCAGACATAGCGTACGTAGAAAATTAATAATAATTATCTATTAAAATTATTATGAGGTGTATATTATATTTTTAGAATATTAATAGCTTACTCTATAAACTCTTTTCATTTGATTAAATTTAGTTACAAAAAGGTATGTCATCTTCAAGGATGAAATTGTGTAAAATTTCAGGATAACACTAAATGGGTGGTTTTTGCAAGTTTCTTTGGCAAGTTTTGGGACTCCCACTTGTATAAGGTAATCCCAAGGAATTTTTGGAGGGAATCCATATTTGAGCTTGAAATATTAACACACCTTCCATCCAAATCTAAATATTAGTCTAAATGTTAGCACTTTTTTAGCCAAAAAGTTTTTCCTCCATTGTCACTGTTTGGTCCATCATGATCTCGCACTCACCCTGCCAACACTATTGAGGAGACTACTGACTTAGATACATACTCCTTAGGCCAAATGTTTGGGACCCTCATTGCTTTTGAAATGAGAGAGGTTGACAGTGATGTTCCAAAGAAAGAAGTTGCTTCCAAAGTTAGTAAAAAGACAAAGGATGAGACTGCTGATGAAGATGAAAGTCCTAATGATGTTGAAGAAAACTTTGTAAGAACGATGAAGAAAAAGGATCTGACAAATACAAAGGTAAGTTACCCTTCGAATGTTTCAATTGTGGAAAAGTTGGTCACTTTGCTTCTAAATGTCCTCTTAAAGAAATTGGGAAAAGTAATAAAAATAGTAAATTCAAAAGGAGTCTGTTTTCCTTAGAAGACATTTATTCTTAGGAGATGGCATTAGGAGGATTTAGCAAGATTTCCAAGTTCAATGGAACAAATTATGCTTTTTGGAAGGTAAGGATGGAAGGCTACATCAATTCACTAGGCTGTGGAGTTTGGGATTCTGTCAAGAAAGGTTACACTGTCCCTGTTTCTATTCCAACAGATGCAGATGAAATCAAGAAGTATGATAATAATGCCAAGGCCAAGTTTTCTATCATGAGTGGATTAACTGATTCAAAACTTTCAAAGGTGATAGGTTGTAGATCAGATAAAAAAAGTTTGGAATAAAATTCAAACTATTTATGAAGGAGATAAGAAAGTAAAGCAAGCCAAGATGCAAATACTCAAGAACAGATTTGAATCCCTAAAGATGTCAGAAGATGAAAATATTGTTGGTTACATGCTCCAGGTGAATGAAGTAGTCAATGGTATAAAAGGTCTTGGTGGAGGAATAAAAGATGATGAGGTCATGAAAAAGGTTCTGAGATCTCTTCCCAAATCTTAGATTTCCAAAGTATCTACTAGGTGAGTGCAGGATCATGATGGGCCAAACAGTACCCCTAAGTGGTAATGTAAATGTGCAAAACAGACTTAAGTAACTTCATGTCAAAAACTGAATGAGTTACCTACATAATCTAGCAATAAGGTAGTAATAAAAGTTGTAATAAATTGAATGTAGTTTATGGGCTGCTACGTTTTTTTTTGAAAATTTTAAAAATAGTTTGGTGAAAATTGGATATTTCAATAAAACACTACTAAAATTTTTACAAAAACGTAAAAAATATGTGTCATTCCGGCCAACCTAAGTATGAGAAAAAGATAATATTTTTCCTCCATGATTTGGATTTAAGTAAAGGACACATGAGCAGATGTGACACGTATTTTTTAATTTTTTAAGTAAATAAATAATTATCTATGAATTTTTTACTGACTTTTTTAAAATATTAAAAATTAATTTTCTAGCAAACCTAACTTGGTCAAATATATATGAAAATCAAAAAAATAAAATTTAATGTATACCCAATATATCATAGGATGTGATACATCTTTTGAATTTAAAAAAGGATTAATATGTTGAAAGTTATGGATGTTTTTCAATATGTATATCTATCAGGAAATCAAACATAGCGTATGTAGAAAATTAATAATAATTATCTATTAAAATTATTATGAGGCATATATTATATTTTTAGACTATTAATAGCTTCCTCTATAAAGCCTTTTCATTTGATTAAATTTAGTTACAAAAAAGTATGTCAGCTTCAAGGATGAAATTGTGTAAAATTTCAGGATAACACTAAATGGGTGGTTTTTACAAGTTTCTTTGGCAAGTTTTGGGACTCCTGTTGCAAGTATGAGGTAAACCAGTGTTGTCATTGATGTCAACATACTCATATTGCTTTGACAAGAAGGATTCAATGAGCAGTGTGCTGAGGATATTGAGAAAATTAGCCTCAGTCAGGAACAGTAAAGAACAGTGATGAGAAGAAGGCAAATGTACCGTATAGGATGCGAACCGGAGGATGCGGATTAAAGGGTTTGTAGATATGAGTCTTGAGATGCTTCAGTTAAGATTTCAGAGGTCCGCATGAAGATCTGAAGGAGTTGTGGCTGTCGGTGTAGAACCGGTTCCGGCAAGTATTCAGAGGTGACAGAGGATCACAAAAAGGTCCGGTGAGGTCCGAAACTGTATAATCCTAATCTACGGATTGGAAGGAGTCTTTGGGATGTCCTTGTGATGTGCCATCTCAAGTTGTGTATGATTTGGAGGTCCGGAAGTACCTCTTGCATTATGACAGTGGCGACAGACAGTGTTCTTGAAGTTCCGGATAAGGAGGATAAGAGATTTCAGTAAGTAAAGGAAATGCGGACGTACCTGGTCATTCAGGCAGGCTTGTGAAGGTTCTTGGATCATGTTGAGGTTGTGTTGTTGGTCCACATTGACAGTAGAGCCCAGAATTGAAGATATTCTTCCGGATGAAGTTTTTGCTCTGTTTAGCCGACCAGATGAGTTGTTCATCCTGCGAATGTTCTTATGGTGGCCGACCGGATGTGTTATTCATCTTGCGGATATTCTTGTGGTTGATTGCCGACTTAGATGATTGTTCCTAAGTCGATGTCTTGTATAAATAAAGGTTTGTGAGTTCATTTTGAAGGGTGACTTGTGTGGATAAAGGAGGAGTAGCGAAGAGAAGTGCAGAAGGCAGAGCAGATGTTTCTGGGCTTAAATGGAACTAATCCAGACATGGTAAAGATGTCATTCTCCAGTTCAAGACTGTGATTCTTATCACTTTGTAGACAGTGTGTCTCCTTGTAGGCAGTGGGCCTCTTTGTGAGCAGTGTGCTCGGGCAGTGAGCCCTAATTGGCAAGTGCCATTTTTGTAACTCCTTGTTCTTCTAACAGAGAATAATCTTTGGGTTAATCAGCCCGTGGTTTTCTCCCTTAACCAGGTTTCCACGTCAAAATACTGTGTCATGTGTTTCTCATTTCATGATAATGTTTGTTTGTTTGATTCAATACTGCTTTGATTGATAAGAAGGTTCAAAAGAAGAAATAATTAGGATAACTGATTCACCCCCCCCCCCCCCCTCTCAATTATCAACAACTCCGACTTGCTTAAATATAAGATAATACCAAGGCATTTTTGGATGGAGTCCATATTTGAGCTAGAAATATTAACACCCCTTCCATCAAAATCTAAATATTAGTCTAAATGTTAGCACTTTTTCAGCCAACAAGTTTTTTCTCCATTGTCACTATTTGGCTCATCATGATCTCACACTCACCCTGCCAACACTATTGAGGAGACTACTAACTTGGATACATACTCCTTAGACCATATGTTTGGGACTCTCACTGCTTTTGAAATGAGAGAGGTTGACAATGATGTTCCAAAGAAAGAAGTTGCTTCCAAAGTTAGTAAAAAGACAAAGGATGAGACCGCTAATGAAGATGAAAGTCCTAATGATGTTGAAGAAAACTTTGTAAGAACTCTGAAGAAAGGCTCTAACAAATACAAAGGTAAGTTACCCTTCAAATGTTTCAATTGTGTAAAAGTTGGTCACTTTGCTTCTAAATGTCCTCTTAAAGAAACTTGGAAAAGTAACAGAAATAGTAAATTCAAAAGGAGTCTATTTTCCTTTGAAGATAGTTGTTCTTCAGAAGATGAGGATCATGATTCAAATGATGAAACACTTTTCTTGGCCATGAGTGTTGGTGACAAAAAGAATGAGTTTGGAAAATGTGATACCTTGCAAACAGTTCAAAAAAATGAAAAATCAATGGTTGTATTGACAGCCTTCCATGCAAAAGAAGAAACCAAAGCTTGGGTCATTGATAGTGGTTGTTCAAATCATATGGCTGGTGACAAAGAGAAGCTCATCAGCCTTAAGAAGTGGGATGGTGGAGCCGTAAAGTTTGGAGGAGATGAGTCAGCTCAGATTTGTGGAAAAGGTGTCATATCTATTGATGAAAAGAACATGATAGAGGATGTTATCTATGTCAAAGGGTTACAACACAATCTTCTCAGTGTAATTCAAATGTGCAAAAAAGGTTACAATCTTACTTTTCATGCTAATGGTTGTGAAATCAGAAAGGTAGGATCTGGAAAGCTTGTTGCAGAAGGTATCAAGACATGTGATTTTTATCACTTGAAAGAAGAAAATGGAAGAACATGTCCATTGATTCAATCCAGTGAGTGTTGGTTGTGGCACAAAAGAATGGGACACAACAACTTTGATAACATGATAAGAATAAGCTCTACTCATGCAGTGAGAGACATGCCTAAGATAATCAAGCCTATGCAAGGAATGTCAAATGGGAAAGCAGACAAAGACAAGCTTTAAAAGCAAAGAGTAATCTTCTTCAAAGCCATTGCAGCTAATTCACATAGACCTACGTGGACCTACAAGAGTAAAAAGTCAACAAGGTGAAAGGTACTTTATGTTGCTCATTGATGATTATTCTAGAATGACTTAGGTTACTTTCTTAAGAGAAAAATCGGATGCCCCTGATAAGTTTAAAGTTTTCAAAACCTTGGTTGAAAATGCAATGGATACTAAGATCGAATGTTTAAGGTCAGATAGAGGAGGTGAGTTTACTTCAAATGAATTTGAAAAGTTTTGCGAAGATCATGGTATTAGGAGGCACTTGTCCGCTCCTAGAACCCCTCAACAAAATGGAGTAGTGGAAAGGAAGAATAGGATTGTGCAAAAAATGTCTAGGGCAATGTTGAAAGATGCAGATCTACCTGATGTATATTGGAAGGAAGCAATTCACATTGTTGTCTATCTAACTAACAAAGTGTAGTAATGGGTCAATAGCTCTAAGACCCCTTATGAGTTGTGGTATGGAAGATCTCCCTCTCTCAGATACTTCAGGATCTTTGGTAGCAAATGCTATATCAGAAGAGATGAAGAAGACCTAGGAAAGTTTGATTCAAGATGTGATGAAGGAATCTTTCTTGGTTACTCAACTAGAAGCAAGGCCTATAGATGCTACAACAAAAGGTTGGGAAAGATGATTGAAAGCACAAATGTCAATGTAGATGAAGACTTTTATCAGTTCACACAGGATTCAAAAGACACTGAATCTGATATATTTCCTTGCATTGAAGATTAAGAAGTAGAAGAAGTGAAAGAAGAAAATGAATATGAACTTGAATAGATACCAAAGACTACAGCAAAGTATGTTCAGAAGAACCACTTAACAGAACATATCATTGGACACAAAGATGAAGGTGTGTAGACAAGGAGAAGGCTTGCTAAGACACATGAGCAAGCAAACTTGTGTTTATTATCAAAAGTGGAACCTAAGACCTTTGCTTAAGCCAGCAAAGATGATGGATGGATAAAAGCAATGGAAGAAGAATTGGATCAGATTGAAAAGAATCAGACATGGGAATTGGTTCCCAAACCACCCAATAAGAATGTTATAGGAATAAAGTGATTGTTCTGGAATAAGCTAAATGAAGAAGGTGATGTTGTGAGGAACAAACCAAGATTAGTATGCAAAGGATATACTCAAGTAGAAGGCATTAATTTTGAGGAGACTTTTGCTCCTGTAGCTAGGATGGAGGCAATCAGATGGATGTCAAGTCAACATTTCTGAATGGTGACCTAGAAGAGGAGGTGTACATTGAGAAACCAAATATTTCCCAGATATCAGAAGATCCATACATGGTATGTAGACTCAAGAAGGCTTTGTATGGGCTCAAGAAAGCACCTAGGGCTTGGTATGCAAGATTAGACAAGTACTTACTTCAGCAAGGCTTCAAGAAATGTACTACATATAGCAATCTTTACATAAAGGAAGAAGGAGACATGATCTTGATAGTTGCAATTTATGTTGATGATATCATTTTTGGAGGAAATGATGATATGTGTAAGAGGTTTGCAAAGGAGATGCAAAAAGAATTTGAAAGGTCTATGATTGGAGCACTATTGTACTTGACTGCATCCAGACATGACATTATGCATGCAGTATGTGTGGTTGCTAGATATCAAGTCAATCCTAAGAAAACACATGAAAAGGTAGTGAAGAGGATATTTAGATACTTGAAAGGAACTCCAGACTATGGTCTATGGTATCCAAAAGGTAATGACTTTGATTTGAGTGCATACATTGATGCTGAATGGGCTAGTTGTGTTAATGATAGAAGTACAAGTGGTGGCAATATCTTTCTAGGAAGAAGATTGGTTTCATGGCAGAGTAAGAAGAAAGATTCAATGTCCTTATCTACTGTAGAGGTAGAGTATATTGCAGCAGCCTCCTGTTGTACACAAGTGTTATGGATGAAGCAAACTCTAAAGGATATCTGAGGTATTGTATGATAAGCCTATTCCTATTTTGTGTGATAATACAAGTTATATCAATATTTCCAAGAATCCAGTGATGTATTCCAGAACCAAGCACATAGCAATCAGGTATTCACTATTTGAGAGAGAAGGTTGCAGACAAGGAAGTGAAGTTGGAATATGTCCCAACAAAGGATCAAATTGTAGACATCTTTACAAAGGCCCTTGCAAAAGACATCTTTGAGGATCTCTGGCAGAGGTTAGGGGTAATTGCCCCTCCCTCTTCTTTCTAAAGATGCATAATGGTACATCTATCCAGGGGGAGTTCATGCTATATCTTTATCTTGGACTGATGATGGATAACTCTCAAGGGGGCAGGTAGTGGTGAATGATGATAGGGGGAGCTTGCAAGAAAAAGTTTACAGATTCATGATTGCTGATAAAAGGGAGTGAATGTGTAGGTATTGGATCCCTTTGTCCTTGATGTCAAAGGGGGAGAGACTCTAAGGTGGAGCATATGTTGCCATCAATGATAAAGGGGGAGATTGTTGGCCATATGTGTTGTCACTGATGTCAACATAGCATACATTGATGTCAACATAGTATACATTGATGACACTATTAGGAAAGTAAGATACCAACTCTTGGTTGCATATTCCTAAGAAAGTGAAAGCTCATGATTGGAGGTCATAAAATCTATATTTCTAATCAAAGCATAGTTGAGTTTGAGGCCTTATTAATATGGGAATTAGAAACAATAAAAGAATTAGATGTCAAGGAAGGATGACGGATGGCTTGAAGCATGTTGCATGATCTATCCTACTAATCCTAAGTTGTATGTGGTGATGTAAAGAAAACTTGGCCTCCAAAAGCACGTGATAGTCTTTGTTTCAGAATGTCTGCTCTTTAAAGACTGTCCAGAAGATTGCTCCACATTTTCATCATTGTTCTATTGAGATTCTACAGTTTGGAAATTAGCTTCATACAATGTTATTTTATGTATTTTCTAAGTTTCATGATGTTTTGATACCCTGAATGATGTTTTTCTGCTCACAGCTTGAAGATAGAGTTGGTTTTGTAAAGAGATTCCTAGTAGGGTGATGGAATGCTCCACATTCCTCCGTAGTTGTAGATGTGGCTATGTGGTTTTGAAGTTGTGTCAAGAAGATAGTAAAGGTGTTATTTCCAAAGTTTCAAATCATATTTCCCTCCATTATGAAAGTAACGTATGATAAAACACTGATATGTGCTTTGGGAGAATGGTGCAGTGTTGAAGACCCATTAGAATGCTCTGCATTCCTCTAGAAGTGAATGATAGACCTTGTAGTTTTTTGAACATGTTCTTGGATGTGCATGGCATGCCTCTTTTCTATTTCAAGCTTCTTGTTGGTCCACAGCTCAGTTTTACAATTGACAACTTGGTGCAGTGTGTTCCGGATAACTTAATTTTTACAGAGTAAATGTTTGAAGCTGTGCGGCACAATTCTTTGATGTGCGGTGGTAAAGGTGTGTATGGGGGTGTTTTATGAGTCATTTGAACTCATCTTAAAATTTTTCAAAAAGATCTTTCTTGTTTCCTGTACCGCACAAGGTTTTCAAGTTGATATGGTCATTATTCTTCAAGTCTTCATGAGTTTTCCTTAAAGCTGTCCTATTTTCAAATGAGCGGAGTGTGTGGATGTAATCCCTTGATGTTTGAAGGAGTGAAGGATGTTTTGGACCTGGTTAAGCAAATGTTGGGGTTTGCAAGGCCTGGATCTTCTGCTAGTGTAACATATTGTTTCAATTAGGACCTATCTTCTACACGTTTCATAGTGTGTGTTGTCTAGCCGACTTGTAAATGTATTTTTCTTGTTGTATATGGCCGAAAAGTAATATAATAAATGTAATATCATGTATAAATAGTGAATCAAATTAAATTCAAAAAGTATGATTGCAAGATAATGAAAAGGGTTCACAAGCAGATAAAAGTAGAATAAATACATTATTGATGTGCAACTGTGGGAGAAAGAGTAGATGTTGTTGATGCTGTCTAGATTCATCTTGAAGACATATTTGCGATAGTGATCAAGTATAGAGTGTGCCTAATTGATCAAATCTTCAGAATAAAGTGTGTGGAGGCAGAAGTGCAATCATCAAAGGTGTGAGATTCAATGACAATTTTTAGACAGTATGAAAAGACTGTTATACTGTAATCTTTTGTATTCTCATTTTAGGGAGTAGATGCTTCCTTGGGAGTGACCCTAAAACAAATTCATCAGGGAGTAGAAGCTCCCTTGGGTGTAACCCTAAACTAAAGTTACTTAGGGAGTAGCATCTTCCTTGGGTTAAAGCCCCTAAAACAAATTTACTATTTGAGCTTCATATATTGTGAGTTAATCCTCACTGTGGTTTTCCCCTTCTAGGGTTTTCCATGTATCTCTGGGGTTATGTGTTGATGTGCATTGAGTTAATCTTTCATTTTCATGTTAATGCTGTAATGCTTAAGGTTTAATGTGCTCTGGATAAGTTGAATTTGTTGAAAGTAAAATTTGATTGTATATTGATTCAACCCTGCCCTCTCAGTATACTTGTGTGTCTAACATTATACTCATTAACTATAAAAGTGCTAATAATATTTAACACCATTACATCTAAAATATTTTTTAAATATACTTAAACAACACTACAAATATTTATTTCTACTCCATTTGTATAGATGATTATGTAAACAACTGATAATGCAATCTCTGCTATTTGCATTGCTTTGGACCAATCAAGAGATGTGGCATTCGTAATGCATCCTTCAAAGGGCCATCATTGCTTGTGTCTCCTTGTTACACATATGGCTCCTAAGGTTGTCATTGATGTCAACACTGTCACAAGGTTGTCTTTGATGTCAACACTATCTTGGATGTCTAATGGTGTTCATGGTTGGATGCCATGTCCTATCTAGCAAAGAAGATATAGTTCATGGTTGGATGTCATGTTGAACATAATGTGATTACTAAAGTTCATGGTTGGATGTCATGCCTTGATAAGTGTAGAGTTGAGTAAGAAGATACACTAATATGGGAATAAGAAGCACTAAGATGATCAGATGTGTTGCTGATGTTGAGAAGATATTGTTGGTGGCCTGAAGCATATTGTATGATCTCTCCTATTGTTCCTCAAAATGCATGTGTTAATACAAAGAAGGTTTGGCCTCCAAAAGTTGGTGACAGTTTCTGCTACAGGATGATTGCCTTTGAAGACTATCTGGGAGATTTCTTCGCATTCCTCTACATTAGCAGTTGTGGCTATGCAGTTTTGGAACTATGTTTAGGGTGCAATGAAGGTGATAATTCCAAATTTTTAGATCATCTATCCTTTCGCTATGAAAGTTATGCATGATAGAGTATTGACATGTGTTCTGGCAGAGTAAGCTAGTGTTGAAGATATGTTGGAATGCTCCTCATTCCTCTAGATGTGAATGTTTTCCTTTGCAATTTTGTGGACATGTTTATGGATGTGCATTTCATGCTTTCTTGCAGTTTCAAGGTTCTTGGTGATCTACAATGACAATATGTTGCAGTGTGTTCTGATTGACTTGTTGTTCTCAGAGTTCATGATTGAAGATGTGCAACACAAAATCTTTGATGTGTGGAGGTAAAGGAGTATTTGGAGATGTTTTATGAGTCTTGTAGACTCATCTAGAAGAGTTTCATGAAGATCTTTCTTGTTACCAGTACCGCACAAGGTTTTCAAGTTGTTGTGGCCATTATACTTTAAGTTTCATATGTCCTTGCTTAAGGTTGTCCTATTTTCAAATGAGCAGAACGTGCAGATGTAATTCCTTGGTGTTTGAAGATGTGAAGGACATTTTGGACCTAGTTAAGCAAGTGTTGGTGTCTGCAAGGTATGGGTCTTCTGTTGGTGTAGCGTGTAGTCTTGCTTAGGTCATGTCCTCTACACATTTCATGTTATATGTTGTCTGGCTGACTTGTAAATATTTTTTTCATGTTGTCTCCAGTGGACACGCAATGTAATCAATGTAATATCATGTATAAATTGTAAATCAAATTGAGTTAGGCTAAGTGTGATTGCAATGCGACTGATAAGGCTTGAAAGCAAGATAAGGAGTAGAATGGATGCATTATGATGTGCAACTGAAGGAGAAAAAGTAGAAGTTGTAGATGCTAGCTTGATTCATCTTGAAGACATAACTGTGATAGTGATCAAGTGTATCATGTGCCTAATTGATCCAATCATTAGAAGGAAGTGTGAAGAGGTAGAATTGCAATCATCAGAGGTGTAAACTTCAATGTCAGTTTTTAGGCAATAGAAGGACTGTCATAAAGTAATCTTTTGTAAGTTTGTTCTTAATTTAGGGAATAGTAGCTTCCTTGGGAGTGACCCTAAAACAAAGTCTTTAGGGAGTAGTAGATTCCTTGGGAGTGACCCTAAATCCAAGTTATTAGGGAGTAGTAGTTTTCTTGGGTTGTAGCCCAAAAATAATTTGTTATTTTGAGCTTCATATATTGTGAATTAATCCTCACCACAGTTTTTCCCTTCTTGGGTTTTCCACATATATTTGCTGTTATGTGTTGATGTGCATTATGTTAATCTTTCATGTTTATGTTGATGCTGTAATGCTTAAGTTTTAATCTTCTTTGGAGGACTTGAAGTTTAATAAGATATTGATTCACCCCCCCCCTCTCAGTATCCTAGTGTGTTCAACAATTGGTATCAGAGCCAAGTTCCTCTGAATGAAGCTTAACCACTTGAGGAAGGTCTGGGATGGCACTTAATGGATCCAACAAGATACCTAGGTTTGATGTAACAAATTATGCTTTTTAGAAGTTAAGGATGGAAGCCTATATCAATTCTCTAGGGTGTGGTGTTTGGGACTCTGTCAAGACTAGTTACAAAGTTCCTACTACTATTCCTACAAACGTAGATGAAGTTAAGTTGTATGATAACAATGCCAAGGCAAAGTTTGCTATCATGAGTGGGTTAGCTGATTCAGAACTTTCAAAGGTAATGAGTTGCAGTCTTGCTAAATAATTTTGGGCTAAACTTGAAACCATTTATGAAGGAGATAAGAAAGTAAAGCAAAAAAAGATGCAAATATTCAAAAGTAAATTTGAGACCCTAAAAATGACAGAGGATGAAGACATTGATAGATATATGCTCCGGGTGAATGAAGTGGTCAATGTCATCATAGGTCTTGGTGGAGAAGTGAAAGAAGATGAGATTGTGAAGAAGGTTCTAAGATCTCTTCCCAAATCTTACAGTCATAAGGTATCTGTTTTTGAGGAGAATGCAGACTTTGATACATACACTATAGACAAATTGTTTGGTTTCCTTACTGCCTTTGAAATGAGAGAGTTTGACAGTGATGCTCCAAAGAAAGAAGCTGCTTTCAAAGTCAGTATGAAGATAAAGGATGAAATTACTAATGAAGATGAGAGTTCTGATGAAGTTGAAGCAAATTTTGTGAGAAGACTAAAGAAAGGCACTGGCAAATACAAAGGTAAGTTACCCTTCAAATATTTCAATTGTGGAAAGGTTGGACACTTTACTTCTAAATTTCCCTTTAAAGAATCAAGGGGTAGTAACAAAAGAGACAAGTTCAAAAGAAGTATGTATTCCATAGAGAGAAATTGTTCTTTAGAAGATGAGGATCATGATGATTCAAGTGATGAAACACTTTTCATGGCCTTGAGTGTTGGTGACAAAAAGGATGATGTTGGAAAATGTAATAAGATTGATGCCTTGCAAACAAATCGAAACAATGATAGATTAATGGTTGTATGGACTGATTTTCATGCAAGAGAAGAAGCTAAGGCTTGGTTAATTGATAGTGGTTGCTCAAATCATATGACTGGTGACAAGGAGAAGTTTATCAGTCTTGAGAAGTGGGATGGTGATGCTGTCAAGTTTGGTGGTGATGAGTCAACACAAATATATGGAAAAGGTGCTATAACTATTGATGGGAAGAATAGGAATGAGGATGTCCTCTATGTCAAAGAGATAAAACACAATCTTCTCAGTGTCAGTCAGATGTGCAGCAAAGGTTATAATCTCACCTTTCATGCCAAGGGTTGTGAAATTAGAAAGGCAGGGTCTAGAAAACTAGTTGCAGAAGGTATCAAGACATATGGTGATATCTATCATCTGAAGGAGGTAAATGGAAGAACATGTTTGTTGGCTCAGTCAAGTGAGTGTTGGTTGTGGCACAAAAGAATGGGACACAACAATTTTGATAATATGGTAAGGATCAACTCTACTCGTATAGTGATAGACATGCCCAAGATAATCAAGCCTGCAAACACAGTATGCAAGGAATGTCAAATGACAAAGCAGACAAAGACAAGTTTCGAAAGCAAGGAGTACTCTTCTTCAAAGCCATTGGATCTGATCCACCCTGATCTAAATGGCCCTACAAGAGTAAAGAGTCAATAAGGTGAGAGGTATTTTATGTTGCTTATTGATGATTATTCTAGAATGACTTGGGTTACTTTCTTAAGAGAAAAATTAGATGCCCTTGATAAATTTAAGGTGTTCAAAGCTATGGTTGAAAATGAAGTGGATACTAAGATCAAGTGCTTAAGGTCTGATAGAGGAGGTGAGTTTACTTCAAATGAATTTGAAAATTTTTGTGAAGATCGTGGTATTAGGAGACATCTATCAGCTCCTAGAACCCCTCAGCAAAATGGGGTAGTTGAAAGGAAGAATAGGATTGTGCAAGAGATGTCTAGGGCAATGTTGAAAGATGTAGATCTGTCTAATATGTACTAGAAGGAGGCCGTTCACACTACTGTCTATCTAGTTAACAGAGTGCAACTAAGGGTCAACAACACTAACACCTCTTATGAGCTATGGTATGGAAGACATCCCACTATCAGATGCTTCAGGATCTTTGGCAGCAAATGCTATATTAGAAGAGATGAAGAAGACCTAGGAAAGTTTGATTCAAGAAATGTTGAAGGAATATTTCTTGGTTACTCAACCATAAGCAAGGCTTATAGATGTTACAACATGAGGTTAGGAAAGATGATTGAAAGCACAAATGTAAAGGTAGATGAAGACCTATGTCAGATCTCACAAGAATCAGAGGACTCTGAATCTGATATCTTTCCATGCATTGAATATGAAGAAGAATAAGTGAAAGAATAAAAGGAGCAAGAACCAGAGTTGATGCCTAAGACTCCATCAAAGTATGTTCAGAAGAACCACTCAGCAGATCAAATCATTAGAGATAAGGATGAAGGTGTACAGACAAGGAAAGGGCTTGCTAAGACACATGAGCAAGTAAACTTGTGTTTGTTATCAAAAGTAGAACCCAAAACCTTTGCTAATGCTAGCAAAGATGATGGATGGATAAAGGCAATGGAAGAAGAATTGGATCAGATTGTGAAGAATTAGACATGGGAATTGGTTCCCATACCAGCCAATAAGAATTTTATAGGAACAAAGTGGCTGTTCTAGAACAATATGAATGAAGAAGGTGAAGTTGTTAGGAACAAAGCAAGATTGGTATGCAAAGGACACACACAAGTTGAAGGCATTGACTTTGAGGAGACTTTTTCTCTGGTATCTAGGATGGAGGCAATCAGAATTTTCCTTGCTCTTGCTACTCATAAGAACTTCAAGGTATATCAAATGGATGTTAAGTCAGCTTTATTGAATGGTGATCTAGAGGAAGAGGTTTATATTGAACAACCAGAAGGTTTCCAAATATCAGAAGATCCAAACATGGTGTGCAGACTCAAGAAGGCTTTGTATGGTCTCAAGAAAGCACGTAGGGCTTGGTATCTTAGGCTAGACAAGTACTTATTTCAGGAGGGCTTCAGGAAAGGTACTACAAATAGCAATCTTTACATCAAGGAAGAATGAGACATGATTTTGATATTTGCAATATATGTTGATGACCTCGTCTTTAGTGGAGATGAAGATATGTGTAAGAGGTTTGCAAAGGAGATACAAAAAGAGTTTGAGATGTCTATGATTGGTGAGATGTATTTCTTCCTTGGACTTCAAATTACTCAACTAGATGATGGTATCTTTATTTTACAAGCTAAGTATGTCAAAGAATTGTTGAAGAAGTTTGGTATGGATGATTCAAAACTAGTGAGTACTCCCATGGTCACTGGATGTCACTTGAGCAAGGATGATGAGTCTCCAGAGGTGGATCATACTATCTATAGATATATGATTAGAGGATTAGTGTACCTAACTACCTCTAGACTTGATATTATTCATGCAATATGTGTGGTTGCCAGATATCAAACCAATCCTAAACAAACACATGAGAAGGCAGTGAAAAGGATATTCAGATACTTGAAAGGAACTCCAGATTATAGATTATGGTATCCAAGAGGTAATGACTTTGATTTGAGTGCCTACACTAATGTTGATTGGGCTAGTTGTGTTGATGATAGAAGAAGTACAAGTGGTGGTGCTTTCTTTTTAGGAAGCAGATTGGTTTCATGGCAGAGAGAGAAGAAAGATTTAATTTCCTTATCAACTACAGAGGCAGAGTTTATTGTAGCAACATCATGTTGTACACAAGTGTTGTGGATAAAGGAAACCCTAAAGGATATCAAGGTATTGTATGATGAGCCTATTCCTATTTTGTGTAACAATACAAGTGCTATCAATATTTCTAAGAATCCAATGATGCATTCTAGAACCAAACATATAGCAATCAGGTGTCACTTTTTGAGAGAGAAGGTTGAAGATAAGGAAGTGAAGTTGGAATATGTTCCAACAAAGGATCAGATTGTAGATATTTTCATAAAGGCTCTTGCAAAGGACACTTTTGAGGATCTTTGGCAGAGGTTAGGGGTAATTGCCCCTCCTTCTTGCTAGATGCATAATGGTGCATCTGTCTAGGGGAGTTCATGTTATATATTTTTCTTGGACTAATGGTGGCTACCTCTTAGGGGGAGAAGGTAGTGATTGTTAATGACAGGGGGAGTCTGGTTATTGCAAGAAGAAGTTTTTACCTAATGATGAAGAAGCTTCCCTTTATCTTGGATGTCAAAGGGGGAGAAATGTGCAGGATTGTGTTTCCATCAATGCCAAAGGGGGAGATTGTTACATATATGGTTCCTAAGATTGTCATTGATGTCAACACTGTCATAAGGTTGTCATTGATGTCAACACTATCTTGGATGTGTAATGGTGTTCATGGTTGGATGTCATGTCCTATCCAGTAGAGAAGATATAGTTCATGGTTGGATGTCATGTTGAACATATTGTGATTGCTAAAGTTCATGGTTGGATGTCAAGCCTTGATCAATGTAGAGTTGAGTAAGAAGATACATTAATATTGGAATTAGAAGCACTAAGATGATCAAATATGTTGTTGATGTTGAGAAGATGCTACTGGTGGCCTGAAGCATATTGTATGATCTCCCTACTATTCCTAAGAATGCATGTCTTGATACAAAGAAGGTTTGGCCTCCAGAAGTTGGTGACAGTTTCTACTATAGGATGACTACCTTTGAAGACTGTCTAGGAGATTGCTTCACATTCCTCCACATTAGTAGTTGTGGCTATACAGTTCTGGAACTATGTTCAGGGTGTAGTGAAGGTGATAATTCCAAAGTTTCAAATCATCTATCCTTATGCTGTGAAAGTTATGCATGATAGAGTATCGACATGTGTTATGGTAGAGTAAGCTGGTGTTAAAGACATGTTGGAATGCTCTGCATTCCTATGGATGTGAATGTTTTTCTTTGCAGTTTTGTGGACATGTTTATGGATGTGCATTACATATTTTCTTGTAGTTTCAAGGTTCTTGGTGATCCACAATCTTAGTTTCTCAATGACAGTATGTTGCAGTGTGTTCCAGTTGACTTGCTATTTTCAGAGTTCATGATTGAAGATGTGCGGCACAAAATCTTTGATGTGCAGAGATAAAGGAGTATTTGGGGATGTTTTATGAGTCCTGTAGACTCATCTGGAAGAGTTTCATGAACATATTTCTTGTTTCCAATACTACACAAGTTTTTCAAGTTGATGTGGTCGTTATACTTCAAGTTTCATATGTCCTTGCTTAAGGTTGTCCTATTTTCAAATGAGTAGAGTGTGCGAATGTAATTCCTTGGTGTTTGAAGCTGTGAAGGATATTTTGGATCTAGTTAAGCAAGTGTTGGTGTCCGCATGGCATGAGTCTTCTACTGGTGTAGCATGTAGTCGTGTTTAGGACTTGTCCTCTACACGTTTTATGTTATATATTGTCTGGCCAACTAGTAAATGTATTTTTAATGTTGAATCTAGCTAACAAGCAATGTAATCAATGTAATATCATGTATAAATTGTAAATCAAATTGAGTTAGGTGAAGTGTGATTGCAATGTGATTGATAAGGCTTAAAATCTATAAAGGAGGGGGCAACAAGAGAATTCCCTTCAATCACCACTCAACAAAGTCTTATGCTCCATTCAACTTAGCATCCAATTCTATCAAGTAATATATGAGCATCAATATAGTCAAGACCACCACTAAGAAAAAAGAAAAACCAAAACCCACACAAAAACTAGGAGAGTCACCACTAATTCCATTTTCCCCTCAAAAGTTCAAAACAAACATTTAAACTCAACAAAAATAGAAAATGACAAGGCTAGGGCTCAACTCGTCAAATAATGAAATATGTCAATGCACAAAACTTCTCACTAAATTCAAATAAATTTTCACACCAAGCCTAAGAATGACCTTGCAAATACTTTCAAATGATGGATATCAAACAACTAGGTCAATAGAAATTGAAAAACAATGAAATCAGATCATCCCAAAACCATTCAAAGTCAGAGACTTTGCACTCAAAATCTACAATCTAATCAACAAAGGATGAAAATTAAGACTAGATTGGATGGGTCCATACAAAGTTAAGGAAGACATTATAAATGATGCTTACCTCTTGTGCATTGTTGAAGATACATAATTTAGTATCTAAAAATTTCATAAAAATCATAAAAACATAAAAAACCAAAAAATGTCAAAATACAAAAAAAATTACAATATTTCTAAAAATTAGAGAAACACAACATGCATCATTCATTCTTTCCACCATGCATTTGTCAATGATATGCTCTTGTTCAATTTTTTCCTTATTAAGGAGTTTAAGGTTGCCTAGGTATAGGTTGACCCTCTGAGCCTTTAAGGTTCCTTAAAATAAACTTCACCATTAGTCAAAATCTCCCTTACATAATTTCCCAACAAATTCAAAATAAAGTCATGCTCTTAGCTTTATATTGATCTTGGTCTTAAAAAATCATGGTGTCAAGTCTAAGAAAATTCAGTATTCAAACTTGCAGTACCCATTAGAAGCTTGCAAATAGAACTTCCCCACTCCTCCTTAATGAAAGGGAAGTCCAATGGGATAGTGAAATCTCTTGGTGGCGTGCAACCCCTTATCTTTCTTGGATAAAAACGTTAGGATGATCATAACTCAGCAAGAAGCAATTAAAATAATAATAAAAGTGCAAAAAAAGAGAGAGATCATGAAAAAGTAAAAATTAAAAAAATATAAAAAAGAGAGTGCAAAGAGAAAAATGAGAGAATCAAGAAAATATACTACAAAACTACAAAAAAAGAGGTAAAATGAAAAGAGAGGATTGATTCTATTTGTTCTCTTGGGTGGAGATAAGTCTAAGATCAAATCTATGAGGGTGGCATGTATCGAAGAAAATAAAAAAGAGAGCTACAAAGCACACACACACTAGTTGGGTAAAGTCAAGAGTCTAACTATCTTTAGGATCACCTTTTTCTCTGGAGTCTTTCCTTTACCCTAGGTCTATCGTGTTGTCCATCTTTGATCTAAGTATAGAAGGTACCAATAAAATTTGTTGCTTGTATAAGTTGAAAGCTCATCAAAGTGTTTTGTCTAGATAAGGATCAATATTTAGCCTTTTATGAAGCTAAAGTTAGAAATTGTTTCATTTCCCTCATGTTCCCACTTGATTCCCTAATAAAATTCCATCCTAGAAGTTTAGTAGGTCTTCCTATACCAATTCAAATTGCAATCCCCTAGGTTAAAAATCCTACTAAAGAGCATTCACACTATTTGTTCCACTTGCATACATCTAAAACATACAAAAAATAAAACATGTCATAACAACATGACATTCATAACACTTAGAATGTAGTACTTCACATTCCATATTTGTGAATCACATCCAAACACATTGCATCTCATTCATATCAATAAAATATAAAAATAAATTGCATCATCCATGTGTGATCATCATAAGTATGCATTCTCATAAGAAAAATAAAAGCTCTAGCCAACCAAATGCAATTGGTGGGTGTAAATCTAAATTCCACAACCTTTGCCAGCATCCTCTTTGCTTATGCCAATGGGATCTTTGGAACATGGTATGGACATCTATCAAAGCATAAAGGATATGGGAATTTTATAGATGTTGTAGTTGCAACTGCCTTGGTAGACATGTATGCAAAATGTGCAAACATAGATAAGGCACGTGAACTATTTGACAAAACATCTCAAAGAAATACCATCTCATGAAATGCAATGATTGCAAGATATGCACAAAATGGATTTGTTGATAAGGCTTTAGAAACTTTCAAACAAATTCAATTGATGGGTGTAAAGCCAAATTCCACAACCTTTGCCTGCATCCTCCCTGCATGTGCCGAAAAGGGATCTTTGGAACAATATATAGACATCCATCAAAGCATAAAGGATATGGGAATTTTTTTAGATGTTGTAGTTGCAACTACCTTGGTAGACATGTATGCAAAATGTAGATGCATAAAAACAAATAGAGGGATAGATGGAGAGATAGAGTTAGAGAGAGGGAAAATATAGAAAGTGGGACAAATAGAGAGATGTAGAGAGAGAGAGGGGAAGGGGGAGAGGAGAGACATATAGAGATAGTGAGAGATAAATATAAATATATAGAGGGAGAGGGAGAGATAGAGAATGAAAGAGAGATAGAGATAGAGATAGACAGAGTGGGAGAGAGATAGAGAGGGAGGGAGAGATATAAAGATAGAGTTAGAGAGAGGGAGACATAGAAAGAGGTAGGGGGAGAGGGAGAGGGAGAGGGAGAAATAGAGATAGAGAGGGAGGGAGACATAGAGAGATAGAGAGGAAGAGGGAGAGTGAGAGGGAGAGATAGAAAGATAGGGGAGAGATAGAAAGAGATAGAGGGAGAGATAGGAAGATAGAGTTAAAGAGAGGGAAAATACCAAGGAAACCTGGGGACACGTCCCCGGCCTTTTTAGGGGCATCCCCATTTCTGGAATGTCCCGAAGATGTGGGGATGCCTCGGGGATGTCCCCAGATTTTCCCCAATTTTCCAAAAAATGCAAGGAACACCCCAGAAACGCGGGAAAATTTAAAAAAAGAGGGGAAATGCGGGGATGTCTAAAAAAAAGTGGGGACAACTGATCTTCCCCACTTTAAAGTGGAATTAAAAAAAATGCTCATACATAGGCTCAAGCCCACAAGTCCTCTATACGATTGCAAAACTTGGTTGCCGTAGTGAGCAAATTGGCCACATGACAAGAATAAAAGAATGATTCAAATTCAGATGTAGAGTAATTAGAGTTTTAGCAAAGAGTATAAAATAGTACTAAGCACAAATGAAGAAGAGTTGAACCAGTTGTTGAAGTCCCTCAAGCAACTAAAGAGGAAATGCCCCAAACAACTCTTGAGCCAAGTGAGCCAGTTGAGAAGGACATGCCTCCCACGGAACATTCCCCAAGAAATCACTGCCAAAAAAATTCCCCAAGCAAATGATATATTCATGAATTTACTAAAGAGGGGAAAAAGGACCCTATTACAAGTACATGTCACTCAAAAAACACTTTGGAGAAAATGCTACACGATGACTCTCATGTGAACTCTCAATTCAGCACAATGTCACAAATGTTATGTATTAAGGATCTATAATGTATATGATGAATGCTTTATCAATGTTATCATATGAATATTTGAAATTTCCATATATATTTTAAATTTTCCCCATTTTTTATATAGCCATCCCTTGTCATCCCCAAAATTGGCCCAAAAAAAGCCATCCCTAAAACTCATCCCCTCGTCCCCTGTCGTCCCTGTCCCAAAAACTTGGGGTAACATAGGAAAATATAGAAAGTGGGGTAGATAGAGAGAGAGTATAGAAATTGGGGTAGAGAGAGAGAGAGACCTGGTCTTCAAGCTTGAAAATCGCCTAAAAAAAGCTTAGAGGACTACCACTTCCTTGAACTTGACTTAGTATTTTCCTTGGATTCCTTGTCAAGTCTCTTACATAAGAATAGGTCCTATTTCTAAGGAGAGGCTTCATGATGCTTTTGAATAGTTACAACTACCCATAGACAAATGCAAGATGATAGGATCCTGTTGATTACTAAAATTTGACTAAGTCTGAAAAATTATAGGATCCTCCAAAACCTATAATTTGCATTATAACTCCTAGAGATCTAAAACCATTCTGAAACATCCTAAAAGTACATATACATGAAATATAACTTAAAGTATAAGAAAGTAAATGTCCATATGTAAATGTCACTTATACTTAAATGTTCATTCATGTATATACTCTAGAGTGAATGAAGTTGGAGTATTTCCTACACTTATCAAACAAAGTATTTTAACTACTATAAAACGCGATCACGCTATAACACGCTCGTGTTTTTTACTGCTTTGGGAAATCCCAACCCTAATGGTTGGATTTTCCTTGGCCATCCAACCTAATGGGTTGGAGGTACCTTTTGGACATCTTTGACATGTTTTCAGTAAAAGTTAGAAAACTCAACCAAATCTTATGTGTCGTCTTCGTTAGGTTTACACATTTTTCAATGTCAATACGAAAAAATGTATTATCTTTCTAACCATGTATTTTTTCAAAAATCTAATAACATTAAGGTTTCCATCTTGAATTTTTTTTGCTAATGTGTTCTTTTTTTCTAGAAAACCTATGTCTAGTATTTCTGGTGTCATCTTTTACACATTTATCAAATTTTGAAACAAATTACATTTTTAGATCTATTCTATACTCAATTCTATACACATTGAATTTTTTTTAATTTTTTATTAGTTTTCAAAAAAATTAGGGGGAAGCACGTTCAAATTTTCATTTTTCAAGGTGTGTCCACTTTAAAAATTCATAAAAAATTATGTTCATTAAAAAATTAACATAAAAATTAGGCATAAACTATATGATGTTAGCTAATTTTCCACCGAAACGATTTGTCAAATACTTAAAAAAAGTCAAAATTTTAGGGGGAGCATACCAGACACTATATTATATTTTTCTGACAAAAACAAGAGCACTTTGTGTGCTCCCCCTATTTGAACCTCTTAATCTCCACCATTTTTAGAAAAAAGTAGTAGTTTAGAAACTAGATTTGGGGCACTACAAATCTTGTTCTTATCACATCTTCTAATTTTGAGTGTAGCTATCTTCAAATTTTCATCCAAGATCAGTTTTTACTAATTTTAGAAAAAAAGTGGCCACTTTTGACTCCCTTTTGGTCACGCATTTTCATGCACATACCCACTATAAGAATACAATTTGTTGTATTTTATTGTATTTTAACATTTCTTTCTATATAATATATTATGTCTCTATTTAATAATTTATATTATATAAAACATAATATATGAAAATAAATATTTTTATACACAAAATAATTAATTAATTAAATAACAAATATATATAAATATTAAATCCATGATAAATTTTATATAAATATATAAGAGTAGATATATTTATTTAACTCCATTAATCTAATCTTTAATTAAAATCAATTTCATCATATGTTAAATAAAATTCTGATTTATATTTTTGAATATAACATTTAAAGAAATCTAAATAAAATATAAATATAATTTTTTAAAAAATAATATTAAATTATAAATTTCTATATTTATATTAAATATATTGTGTATATTTATATTAAATATATTATGTATATTTATTATTTAATTAAATATATCTTATATATAATCTAGAATAAAAAATTAAAATTAAATTTCATTTAAAATAATAATAAAGAAAACATTAAAAAAACAATGCAAAGTCAACAAAATGGGAAGATTATAAGAAACTATAAAATTGTGTGATCTATTGACAATTTCCATCATGGACCTCGAGCTCGACGACGAACCATTAATGGTCTAAGCTTTCTATTAAATCGAGCATTGAAAGTCCTTGATCGGAGTCAAGCCCCTTTACTGACAATACAAAGTTTGATGACACACCAAACCAATAAATATAATTATATGGGATATTTGTCAGTTTTCCACAAGGGTTGTTCCTTGGATGGGGGGCCTTTTTTGACTAATAATCACATTCCTTTTACAAAAGTTTTGCAAAAGATTGAACACAATAGGCCCCCATGACATAGAATGCACACCATTTTAGAGGTCTCAAGATCATTCCCATATCATCTCCAAATTCAAACAAATCAAAAGTTTTCCCTTAGAAAATTAATATTCATTGCAAATTAAAATTATAAAAGCAATGAGGGTTACTAAGTTTGATCTATCTTTGTATTGTATGATGTCCCATGAGAAGATGCATGATGGTAGGTAATGCTTATTATTGCAATAGAATGCCTATTAAATGTAGGTGTGAAGATGTGAAATATGAAACTTCTGATAAACAAACATACATGCGTCAATAATATGAATGCAAATGTCAAAATACAAAAAAAATTAAGGCTTGGGAATGTGTCATAGAGAGATAGAGAAGCCTTTTGGGTCTGTGGTTTTTGCCTCCATTTGGTTGGGAAGGTGTCAGGTGTCTCATATCCTACCCTAGCAGGGGCAATTCTTATTTGCAGTGGGGAAAGCACAATTTTGTTTGGTGGGCTTTGAAACACAACGAGAAGCCTATTGCTCTCATCTAAGGATGCTCAGGTCTCAATTGGCATAAGATGGGGTTGTCTGAATTTCAAGACTTTTTCACCTCTTCTAGCTTTAAGTCTTGGAAGTGTCTAAAAAATGAATTTGGGCTAAAAGAAACTCAAAAGAGGACCTACTCTGTGCTTATTTCAGCTTATTCAAACAACCCTACTCTGCATAACCTACTAGGAGTATAGGATTGGTTGGATAACCTGAAATGGGAAGATGGTGCCAATCTTATGAATTGTGAGTCAAAAAGAATTTACAAGATGCTTGGAAACTTAGAGGAGATTTATGAGCATTGTGTCAAGGTCTGGAAGTGTAATGTGGGTTTTAAGGAATTAAAGGGTATCTTCATGTCATTTTGGTCTATTTCCCTTGAGCCCAAGAAAGGTTGTTTTAGATGGTTGCTTTGTCTAAATAAATTACCATTAGGTCTCAATAGTTATATTTGTAGAATTTGTAATACTCATGAAAATTGTGATCATATTTTCATTGAGTGTACTTATGCTTGTCAAGTCTAGAATTTGTTTTTGAGTAAGCTGCCTAACTACTCTTCATGTCATCTATTATATAAGTTTGGAATTTTATTTGGTCATTTTTCGGGTTTTTGATGCAAAATTTAACTTGTTTTGGCTTGCATTAACAACTGAAGTTTTATGGATTTTGTGGAAAAAGAGGAATGAGGACCATTTTCAAGGTAATGCAAGGATTCTTACTGGGTCTGAATCTAGACTCACACATGCTGATATATTTACACAGGTGGCTCTGAATGTGGAAATCAGATGGCTTTCAAGGAAAAGACTGTTGAGAAGGGAGACTTTTCACTACAGGATATATATGATTCCTTGCCAGATATGGGAAATCATGACTCTGTTGTAGCTTGTCAGTCCTTCATCCAATGGTTGGAGGAGTTGAATGGTTGTTTTAAAAGGCCACAACTTGATGGTTTTGACATGGTGAACATTGTACAGGGCTCTAGAAGTGGTATTGAGGATCCTAGTTGTTCTGAAAACTAGAGGATTTATGTTGACAGGGATGGCATTGGGCATGCAGAATTGGAACTAGTCTTAGAGCCAGTCATCGATGGTCTCGAGATAGAGAATGCTGATCTGGTGGTGGAGGCCAGCCCTGCTGTAGCTCACTTTGATTTAAGCTGATCTTCCTTTGAACTAATCTATGATGTTTTGCTAGCAATTGTATATAAGGAAAAAAAGAAACATCTTATATTTTGTATTACTTGATAGCATTTGAAAAATTGTGAGCCTTGGTGTGGTGGCCAACTTGGCCATGATATATGTAATTGGCAGCTTCTATTTTTTGGGCAATAGAAATGAACGATCATTAATCCAAAAAAATATATAATTTTTTTAAATATATTAATAATTTACATTATATTAAATATACTATATAATAATAAATATAATTACATTAGATATTATATAGTATATCTAAAATAAATATAATTAAGTTATAAATAAATATAAATGTTTAATATATAATACGTTTAATCTAAATATACAATTTTGATTGTGCAAACAAATTTGCTTCATAAAATCAAAATAATAATATCCATAATATAATAAATATAATTAATATTATATTAAATGGAACATATACAAATAAATAAATATGTAAATATTAAATATATATTTACGCCGATAGGCATTGCCTTAGTGAGCAGCACTAGATGAAATACATACATGAATGGTTTAGATTTAAAGGACTATTATAAAATAAATTTGATCCATTGATTTGTTGAAAAAATAATAAATGATAAAAGACAAAAAAATTAAACCATTGGCATGTAAGTGGCGGCGGCGGTGGGCATTCACAATATCTGACGAAATTCCTCTTTCCATTATGCTTTCATGGATACCCATACCCTGTTTTGAATCTTTAATTTTGGCATAGATTGGGAGTATGCTGGAAATGGTGAAGCGATCAGATTTGACACCTACTCATTGCATTTAGTGGAATAGTGTCGATGCCTCATGTCGGTAACTACGTTTTTCATTTATTGTTTGCCATTTTTCATCACTTCCGCCTCCACCTACATGGAAAATCCTTCTTCCTCATGATAGATTTCTTCGTTAGTCCTGGTCATCTTCCTCGACTCCACAACAAATATTATTTTTCTGAACTTTTCGTACCCATGATTTTTTCCTTTCAAAACAACAACAAATTAGGTAGTGAAACGAAGCTTATAAAACAGAGCTCCCCGTTTCCCTTTTCATATATATATGAACCTTTTAAATTTGTGATAAATAAAGAAATCTAAATAATAATAATAATAATAAGTAAATAATAGATTGTGAGAGACTGATGGTTATGGCGTTGGGGGTTGCTGTTTTGGATGAGCTAGGGCACGCCTGAGTGTGGCCCTAGAAGAGGTTTCTTGGCTACTTCATGAGTGTAGAGGAGCGTTCCGAGGGCAAGATCCAGTTCAATGGGGGTCGGGTTGCCTTTTGGGAGGGTTTTTGCATTTTAGTGGGGCTTTTTGTGGATTGTAGCAGCTAGTTGGATTTCAGGGTGGATTGCTT
Source organism: Cunninghamia lanceolata (assembly GCA_027924645.1). NCBI lineage: Eukaryota > Viridiplantae > Streptophyta > Pinopsida > Cupressales > Cupressaceae > Cunninghamia > Cunninghamia lanceolata. Next base: position 3,455,709 of record BSBN01001285.1, read on the forward strand.
TGGTAGTGTGGTGTGGTTGTTTAATTCCAGAGGGACTCCCTTTTTATTCCCGTGATCATTGGTGTCACGAGGCAGCCTTAGAGCTATTCTTTTTTTGAGTAAGGGTTTGGTTTTTGTTTCCTTGGTGCCATGGGTTTGGCTTTGAGCCCACTGGATTGATCCAAGGTGTCTTTTTTGGAGGCTCTCAATAGGGAAGATTCTGCTTCTTCAAAGTCACCTAAAGATTTGCATGCAGAGCGCACATCTTTGTTTGGTGGCCCTCAGGTTTCCAAATGAATGGATTCCTCGAGCGGAGTCAGGAAAGGCCAATTTTGGTGATCCAACCAGAGTCTATGGAGGAAGATGTGACGTATTTGGCAAATCATGCCTTAATCTATAAGTTTATGGGGATCCATGTTTCTCTGCCCTTCATTGAATCCTGAACAAGAAGTACATGGAATCCTGAAGGCAACATGGAGATAATGCTGGTGGAAAATAATTACTTTTTGGTGGTGTTCTCTAATTTGTCAGACCGTAATAGGGCCTTTGAATGGGGCCCGTACTTTCATAATCAGGTTGGGCTTTTTATTAAGCCTTGGCACGTAGGATTTAATCCAGTGGAGGAGCTCCCTTCCAAGATCCCAGTGTGGGTTCAACTTCCTTCATTCCTGTTGGAATTCTAGAGAAATGATATTCTACATATGGTTGTGATGCTGTTGGGCAAACCAGTGGGTCCTTTGCAATAGATGCTGGATAAAAAGGTAATTTCTTTTGCTCGCATATGTGTTGAAATTGATTTAAACAATCCTTTGCTAGACTCTCTAGAAATTTAGTTAGGATCTTCCTCCTAGACTCAATAATTGGATTATGAGGCTCTCCCTTTTCGGTGTCGTATTTGCCATGAGTATGGACATTTGCAAAAGAAGTGCCCCAAAATTAACTGTGCAAGGACCCAATCTGATAAGCCTTTTAGGCTTGCTCCTAGGATGGATAAGGGGAAAGCCCCTGCTATAGCAAGTGAGATAGATAAGGAGGGGTTTATTTCAGTAAAGCCCCAAAATAAAGGTAGAGGCCAGAAGAGGACTCTCAAAGATAGGTAGTTGGATGGATTGTTCAATTATTTTGATGCCTTAGGTGCAGAAGATCATCAGGGGATGATCCCAGTGGAGCTGCAAGAAGGGCTTGACACCTTGGGGATGGCTCAAGAATGCTTAAAGGAGGTTAATTTTTGTGATAACATTCAAAAAGTGGTTGCTGGTTCATAGATGGATACAGATTAGGGGCTGGTGGTGCCAGCTGAGGTAGTAGTGGTAGAAGTTGGTTTGTGTCAGAATCCTTCAAGTTTTCCTTTGGCAAAGCCAACTCAATCTCCTCAAGGTGGTAGCAGTACCCAGCCTTCCCTTGGGATCCAACAAAAAGAATCTCAAAAAAGATGCTCAGGAGGTTCCCCCTAAGATGGGTCGGAAGAAGGATCAAGAGAAAGTTAAATTGATAGGTGAGAATTTGGTGGAATCAAGGTCAGTTAAAACCATTGATTCACACTTTGTTCCCTCTCATAGATGATAGTTCTTTCATGGAATGTAAGGGGGTTGAACAACAACCCTAGATAAAAGGTTGTTCATTAGTTGATTTATGTTCATTATCCTGATTTGGTCTTCATTTAGGAATCAAAGTTGTTTGTGGAAGGTATGTCCAACATAGCTACTAGTTTATGGGTTAGAGGTTAGTGGTAGTGTAGTGGGGCTCAAGGCAGTTCTGGTGGAATTGTTTTCTTATGGGGCACATGCAAGGTTACTCCTCTTTGGTGGATCTCTAGTCGATTCTCTTTATCGGTGGCTGCAATTAGTTTTGATTTAGGAGAGACTATTCTTTTCACCAATGTGTATTCTCCAGTTGATGCTCGGGGAAATCTTTCTCTCTGGTCTCGTATTTGGTATGTTAGGTCCTTAGCTCCTTTGTTTCCATGGATTATGGCTAGGGATTTTAATGTGATTGTTAGTTTGGATGAAAAGAAGGGGGGTTTGGACATATTAGATCCTTCTTCCATGGTGTTTCAGGATAATATTTTTGGCCTAAACCTTGTGGATGTAAATCCATCCAAAGGTTTGTTTACTTGGAGCAACAAAAGATGTGGGTCAAATTGTATCTCGGAAAGGATGGATAGGTTTTTGGTATCTAGTTTTTAGATTAGCAATACTTGGGATACAATGTTTGAGATTTTGGATTGGTGAGGATTGGATCATTGGCCTATTAAACATTCAATTTCTTGGTTTGGATCAACTAATAAGCCTTCCTTCAAGTTTCAGTTGATGTCGCTCTGTGAACCTTCTCTTCAAGATTTTATGGTAAGATAGTGGAGTGAAGGAAAGCCAGCTTTTGGTACTGCTATGTACTCTTTTATTAAGAGGTTATAGTATGTGAAGTTTCATCTTAAGAGGTGGAATAGACATTGTTTTGGTAACTTCTTTCAGGCAAAGGTAGCTGCTGAATCCCAGCTAGATCTTATCACTCGCCATATTAGAGATCTTGGTCTCACTATGGAGAATCTCAGGGAGAAAACAAAAACTTTAAAGGAGTTAGCTGAATGGGAATTGTGTGAGGAGATTTTTTGGAAGCAAAAGTTGAGGATATACTGGCTCCAGGAGGGCGATATAAATACCTCTTTATTTCATAATGTTGTCAAAGATAGGAGGCATGTGAACAACATTTCTTCTTTGGTGTCCTCCCAAGGAGTTCTGGTTTCTTCTGGGTGTGAGATTTCAGCAGAGGCTTCTTGTTTCTTCTCTTCTTTGTTTACAGAGGACTCCCCCTTAGTTGTTGAGGAGGAAAATTGCGTTCTTGAGTGCATCCCTCCTTTAGTGTCTAATGAGATGAATGAGGCTATTTGTAGCGCCATCTCTATGGAGGAATTGGAGAAGGTTGTTTTTTAATTAAAAAAGGGAAGGCCCCTGGTACGAATGGCTTCCCAGTTGAATTCTTTCAAGAATTTTGGGAGATTATCAATTTTGATCTCTTGGAGGTGGTTAGGGAGTCACATAGGAGCAAGTAGATGTTGAAATCATTGAATGTTACTTTCCTGGCCCTTATCCCTAAGATGGAAGGAGCTAACTCTCTGAATCTTTTTAGACCAATAGCTCTACGTAATGTTTTTTTATAAGATCATCACGAAGCTAATTGCAGAAAGACTTAAACCTTGGCTCAACAATTTAATTTTAGAGGAACAAGGGGGTTTGTTGTTGGTAGACAAATTCTGGATGTTGTGGTTGTGGCGACAAAGGCTATTCATTCAATGGCAGTGTCCAAGGAGAAAGCTATGTTCATTAAGCTGGATATGGCCAAAGCTTATGATTGGGTTAAATGGACTTTTCTTTGAAAGGTGATATTGGCTTTGTTCCTGACTGGGTGGATTGGGTTATGAGTTATGTTATGACAACTTCTTTTTCTATTTTGATTAATGGAGAGACTACTGAGTTGTTTGGTGCTTCTAGGGATCTTCGGCAGGGGAACCATTTGTCTCCATACTTGTTTATCCTCTTGGTAGAGGGATTGGGGAGACTCATAAAATCTCATGTGGCCCAGGGACTGATCCAAAGTTGGAGTTTGGGTAACAGATTGCCTCCTCACTCTCATTTGCAATTTGTTGATGACACTGCCTTGATGGGTTTAGCCAAAGTCAATGAAGTCTTTGGATATTTATCTAGCTGCCTCTGGTCAAAGGATTAATGAAGACAAGTCCATCTTTTTCTTTAATACTCCTAGTCTTATTCAAGACAGGATTGCAGGGATTCTTAGATTCCAAATTGGGACTCTTCCTCTTGTCTATCTTGGTATCCCCATTAATGATGGCATTTTGTCTAGGGGTTTTTGGTAAGATATCCTGGACAAGTTTCATAAGTGGCTTAGTCACTGGACTTGCAGATGGTTCTCCTCAGCTAGGAGAGTTACTTTATTAAAATCAATGATTCAAGCTCTTCCCACTTATAGGTATTTTGTTCAAGGGGCTCCCTCAAGCTTTATTGATGAATTTAATGCTTTGTCTAGACAATTCTTATGGGCAGGGAAGTTGGAATCTTCGAAGTGGAGTTTGGTCAAGTGGGATTTTGTTTGTAGGCCAAAACAAGAAGAGGGTCTTGGTCTTTGGCAAGCTAATCTTATTGGTCAGGCCTTGGCTGCTAAATTGTATTGGAGGTGGTGTACTAGTCAGGATCAGGATTGGGATAGGATTCTTAACTATAAATATTTGGGGGGGTGGAAAATGTTGATGTTCCAAGAATCTGCCTCTTTGGTAAGGGATATATGATTTGGAGTACTCTCAAAAGGGGAGCTAATTTAATTAATCAAGGGCTCTTTTGGATTTGTAACAGGGGGTATGAGGCCCTATTTTGGTATGATTCTTGGGATGGGCACCCGCCTATCTTGTCTGTGTACCCACACTTACAATCCTTGTGTGACATCTTCCTTGAGGCAGGGTGGTGTTGTGTGGAGCATTTCAAATAGGTTCAGCGTGTGGGTTAAGTGGAGGTTTACATATGGAAAGATATGTCTGAGTGGCCACCAGGGGGTTACTAGTGGATCAGGAGGAGTTAGCTAAGATTCTTGATGGTAGAGTCTGCAGTTCTCTAGTGGAGAGATATTCCCTTGTTTGGAGTCCTAATTTGAAAGGCGTGTATTCAGTTGCCTCTCGATATCATGTGTTGGATAGGCAAAAGTTTGGCGTGATGAACTCTCCTTGGTGGAAGTTCATGTGGAATAAATTTGGATGGCCAAATGTAATTACTTCCTTTGGTTGGTTGCTCAGAATCATTGCCTCACCTACGATAACCTATAGAAAAGGGGTTTTCAGGGTCCTATTTGTTTCCTTTGGAATGGTGGGGAGGAGTGTCATGACTATTTATTCTTTTAGTGTCCTCTGACCTGAGGGATTTGGCATCTTTGGTGGGGTGGTTGGAAGAAGGCCTGTGTTCACACTTCTTCTTTGGTGAATTTTTGGAGAAGTTTGGGCAGGCCCCTAGCTAAGGCTTCTTTTTTACAAATGGCTTGGAATATTGGTCCTTCTTTTATTTTGTGGCAACTATGGCTAGAAAGGAATCAAGGAATTTTTCAAGGGAGGAAGTTGGAGGTTCAGCAGGTGTGGCAAAGGATTCTTAGTATGCTTCAGGAAACTTTAGCAACTAAGTGTGATCTCTCTACTAAGTTGGACATTAGGGAGTTGCAGGTGGCACATAGTTTGAGTTTAGTTGTTGGAGGCTCATGCTCTTCCTAGCCCAAGAAAAGGAGCCAATCCAAGAGTAAGGTTCAAAGAGATGGTGGGTGGTCCCCTCCACCTCTAGGTATTTTTAAGATTAATACAGATGGCTCTTCTAGTGGGAATCCTAGCAATGCTGGGATTGGGGGATTAGGAAGGGATAGCTCTGGTGCTATCCTTTTTTTCTTCTCTACCTATAAGGGGCAACAAACTAATAACTTTATGGAGGCTCTAGCTATTCTCTGTGATTTGGAAAAAGGGTGTTCTCTGGGATGGTGCAGGTTTCTTTGTGAGTCTGATTCCTAGATTGTGATTAATTTGTTGAATGAGTGGGTGGTGGTTGGTGTGCATTGGCAGTTGGCTTCTGTGTTTCGACAGATTCTTCAGTTGATTCACGCGATGGACTTTGTTTCTTTTGTCCATGTCCCTAGGGAATGGAGCCGTGTGGTTGATTTCTTGGCTAAGTGGACTTCAGAGTAGGTAGGGGATTGGAATGTTAGTGGTTGGGATTAGTTGTCCCAAGATGGTGTTCAAAATTTGGAAATTTTGATCTCAGCGGATATGGATGGATAGTTGAAGTCCTTGCTTGGGACTTTGGGGTTGGGGAGGTTCCCTTGGTTGTGGTTTGGTTGGTTGTAGTGATGGTGCTCTTTTCTGGATCTCTGTTGTCTCTGGGGGCGGTTATCCTCCTAGTTTTGTACTTGTTGTTTCTTTATTAATAAATTTTTACCCCTTTTTAAAAAAAATAAAAAATAAAAAATAAAAAGTAAATAATAAAATAAAAGAAAGCATAACCTAAATATGGTTTCTAAAGGTTTAGATAGCACTCTAAATATTTAGAGTTACAAAAAAGTTAGATGGCTTAGAATAATTTGGTATATTTAAGATGGAGAATTGTTTGCAATATAAATATAATTATATTTATTAATGAAATTTAATTAATTATAAATATTTTTATATATTTCATTATTGCAATTATAAAATCTAAATTAAAATTATATTATTATTATATAATATTGAATATCATTATTATTTATTATAAATATCTATATTATATTACATTTATATTTATTATATAGTATATATAATAATAATAAACACATATATTTGTGCTATTTTTTTTAGTTTGAGATTGGCAGTGGCTGGCATTGGACCCTTCCTTTTTGAAATCTAATGCATCATAAGTTGATTTAGATGAGAAAAAATCCACACTCACACTCAAGCAAACAAGCAAACAACAAGCATACATTCATTTCATTAGTGTGCGTCTTATGTAAATTTGACATGCATTTCGAACCCATTTCATTTTGTTTGTATTTTGACAGTCTCTTTCACAAGACTCCACTCTAGACAAATTTCATTTCATTGACATTTCGTGTAATTCTGACATAATTTTATTTCATTTTGTTTGAATTTCATTCTGACATAATTTCATGCCAGCACATTCCATTGTCATTTGGACTGTGATTTTGGTGTCCATCCATGATGCCGACATGGGAGAAAATAAGCCACTTGAATGTCAATACGTTAGAAAAAGTAAGCAATTTACGGTCCATTATTAATGACTATTAACGATTATTGCATTTCTCAAGGAAACCCAACAAATAGTTCACCCATAGACATGCAACCCATGGTAGAATTTGCCCTACAGTTGGAGAATATTGACGCCCAGGGTGAAGAGAAGCAACTCATATGTGTAATATATAGGCATTCTCTTGCAAATATAAGCATGTGCATCATGCTTAGTTGTCATCTTGTTTTATGTTGTAATTAGAATTAGCCATTGCAGTCAGTGTATGGTGTAATAATCATATTCCATGAGACATAGTCTCACACTTTCATGTTGTCAAATAGTTAACAATCATCCACTAAATTTCAACACTTGACATACATATACATATAAATGTGCTTATTATGAAAGTTGTGTATTTTAAATATTTTTAGACAATTACAAATTCTTAATCTAAAATTATACCATGTCTAGATTTACTTATAATCTATTTGAGCTTCAAATTATGTAAACGTGTCAAATTATAAAAGCAATGAATTCACTAAGTTTGATCGATCTTTGTATCGTGTGCCATCCCATGAGAGGATGCATGATGGTAGGCTAGATGACAAATAAACATGAAGTTGGTGGTGACCATGCTTATATCTCCAAGAGACTATCTAATTATATTATATAAATATTAGTTGTATATAAATTATAACCTATATAGTTTAGTTGTATAGTATAATATTTATAACATATAATTAATAATAGATATTTATATATCATATGTTATAATAATATATTAAATTAAATATTAATATCATACTAATATATATCCATTCTAGTCTAATATTTCAATATATATATTATTCCCAAATCTTTTATCTAGATTTCATTCTCCTTCAAAATTTTTTAAAAAATTGCAATTTAAAAAGTATTGAGATATCCAAATACCAAATATTTAATATATTATTAAATTATAAATTTGTATATTTTAAATATATTATAGAGAGACACAAAATTGATTTGACAGACAACATAATGTCCTGTGAATTGGAAACCACAACAAAAGAAGCGGGAAGCTTCTCGCTACTTATGCAAGACGTATAGTATTTGGATTCTACAAATTCAATGAAGAGAAGAACTATATAGATATATGGTAGTAAATGGCAAGAGTGAAGAGAAGAACTATATGGAGATCTATTTATGATTGCTAATTTGCATATAACTAACTTCTAAGAATTATTGTAAGAGCTAAGTGCCACACCTACGCAACTCATTCTTCACCCTAGGATTTGCAATGGCTTGTGGTCACAAGAATCATGGGATGTTTATATTGTGTATATACTAGGATTAAGACACTCACTCTTGTGTTTCTTTTTCCTCACAATACCTACGTTGTTCAATGGCCTTTCATTGGTTCTCATTAATACTAGCAGGTGCATAATAAAATACCATTGTTTGTGATTATTTGAAAATATGGTTACAATTTGTTATCATCAAATTTAGTTGCGCTCAATTTGTAGGATGACCCCTACGAAACTTGTTCATTTTGTAGCCTACAACTCTAAACATGCAAAACAAGGTGAATCATATTTGCCCTCATGCATGGTCTCCTAGCAACGGAACATCCTTTCGAGCATCAACTTGTGTCAGTTTCTTAAATTTTGCAAAACAAGTCTAATTGCAAATTTCACTTTTTGGGAGTTAGTAAATTTTTGTTACATGCAGTGGCGGGGATTTTTGCTGCCCGTGCATCTTTACATGCAAGGGCGGCAATTTTTTCTACCTGTGCATGTTGGTCCCTTTGTCACATGCAAGGGCGGCAATTTTTGCTACCTGTGCATGTTGGTCCCTTTGTCACATGCAAGGGCGGCAATTTCTGCGACCTGTGCATGTTGGTCTCTTTGTCACATGCAAGGGCTGTAATTTTTGCCGCCCGTGCATAAAATGCAATTTCCCTCACATGAAAGGGTGATGATTTTTTCCACCCATGCACTCACTTCCTTGAAATTTTTTAACACTGGAGAATTTTTCAAATTGTTATCTTTAGCCTGCTTTCGTCCTTTTCTTCACCTTGCTCGCACTTTAGCCCCTCAAAGCCCATACAACTGCTCAGTTCTCCCTCGCTATTGCAATTTCCAGTCAAAGAGACCAAAAATTTCTTTCCACAGATGAAATGACATAGGCATTCAATAACATGATCCAAAGGAGTTCGAAGATCAAGCTTTCTCAGTGGTTTCTATGGATAAGTTGTCGGATATGCAGTTGACCTTGGACATTCTCAAGGTAGTTTTGGATAAGCATTAGAGGGCCACTATCTCCGTGAAAGATTCAGTAACAAGGACTTGTGTCATTTCTAAGAACACTTCTGGACCAGATAACCTTGAGATGCAAACAGTGTTGACAATGTTTGAGGATTTTCTGAAGAAGGATGGGAACGAGAGTTGATGAAAGTGATCATGCCTTAGTTTATTTTTGTATTTTCATATGTATTTTGTTTGTAGTTTTGGACACTTTTACATGTACTTTTTCCATATGTAATTACATGTAAAAACATAGGAAGTCCCAAATCAATAAGGACTCCTTTGTTGAATAAGTCAAAGTAGTTAGATTTTCCTAGATTATCTCATGGCCTCTCACTATAAATAAAGAGGGCCTCTATTGTAATTTTTATCTTTAATCTAACGCAAAGAAGTGTTGCCTAAATTGAGACAACTTTGAAACTTTGTGTTCAAATTTCATGATCAATTCCAATCAATAAAGAAGACGAATTTTGATATCAAACTTTGTGTTGAATCGAATTTGTATGAGTGAGGATGTTCATATGGCATTTTTTGCTGATTTCTCTTGTTGATTGATTGGATAAAGTGGTGTTTGGTTATTATGATTGGAGGACTTTCAAGATAAGTTATATAAACTTTGTGTTATATTATTTCCTTGAATCTGTGTGTTGAAAGTGTTTCTTGGTGGAGGATTATAAAAACTTTGAGCTTGTAGTTGTTCACTTTGTATATGAATCATGTTGAGAACTTGTAGACTTTGTGCTATAATTTTCAATTACATTCATGTGGATCAGTGGTATTGTTAGTTGACAGACTTTGTGCTCCAACTAGTGATATGGTTACTTTTAAAATCTTTCTGGGGATAATTTGAAGACTTTGTGCTTGAGATTATTCACTTGGTTCATGAATCTTTTTGTGAAGAGAGTTAAAAGACTTTGTGCTTCAACTTATGTCATTGGTGATTATAAAACTCTCATTGTAGGCAACGAAAAGACTTTGTGCTTTTGCGTGTCTTTCGGTCTCTTGTCACATATTTATACTGGTACTCTTTGATTATGCACATGTTTAATCAAGAATATTGGTGATTGTTGTTTAGGCTAATATTAGAAGTGTAGAAGCATTATTGAATATCACCATGAAACATTGTAAACATCTTTTCTGAAAGAAGAGAAAAGGATGAATGTAACACACCCCCTACATGGTCAAAGCTAGTGTAAATACTTTTAGCTTAAATTAGTTTTGTTTTGTTTCAATAAAAAGTAAGAAGGGAGCCTCCCCTTGCTGAGAGGAGAGATTTATCTCATCACACTGAGGCTGATATATCCATTTTGTCTTCAGTGAGTTGACGACAAAATATTCACCCAACAGTTTTTAGCGACTCTACTAGGGATCAAACACGCAACTAAGAGCCTCTCACCTTTGGTTGAAGCATACCAGCCTCATCTTTTGTAATATATTTTTGTTATGTTTGCTTTATTGTTTGTTAAGAGTATGGTTGTCCTAGGTCCATGGGGAAATGCCTTTAGTCCTTTGAAATTGGCTCAGCCTCTACATGAACTACCTCAGGGTTCACGTAAGAACTTTCCCAAGTTCTACGGGGACTGCAAACAAAATCTGAATGAGCACATTGCAACATTCTACATTGCATGTGGTGTTCTTGGGGTGGAATATGAAGATGTTTCTATGAGACTATTTGTAGAAACACTCCAAGGTGTTGCAGTTGATTGGTTCTATCACCTTGCACCAGGAGCTGTTACTGGATGGAATACACTTCGAACCTAGTTTGAAGCTAGATTCAAGTTAACAGAAGATGCTTATGCCTTGTTGGCCCAACTTACTCAAATGAAAAAGGAATCTCATGAGCCCATGAGTTAATTCATGGTAAAGTTCAATAAGCTAAAGAATAGGATCCCAACTATTGCTCAACCTATAGCTGAGAACCTAAAATGCTTCTTCATCAATTCACAATTGCCAGAAGTAAGTTTCCTTTTATGAAGAGCAGCACCAGCTGATCTTGCAATTGCTCAAAGTTTGGTAGTTGAAGTGGAGGATGATTTGATCTTGGCAAGAAAATTGAAGAAGGATTTTATTAGGCCTAGTGGGCAGCCCCCTTTGGCTTTACCTTCTACCAGCACCACGGATCCTATGGTACAAAAGTTGGTTGATGAGCTGTGAGCTCTAAAAAAATAGATGTCACAAAGTTTGTCCATTCCCCTCTACAAGGACATACCAAGGGGAAATTTTCCTAATGCTCTAAAATACCAAGGTAATGCTTCAAGGAATCAGAATCAAAAAAGGCTTCCTCCACCACAAGGGATACTTTCTTTGGAAGCACCATCTGTGAATGCAACAGTCTTCTATTATGAATCAGAGCAAGATGATCTTATTCAATCAGAATATGATCAAGGAGAAGATGATGCTAATCTTTTCACGTAAGGTGAAGAGCAATTAGCTGGTGACTCTACCATCAGGTTCCTGAACTTGGAAGATGAGATGAAACAAGAAGAAGATGCTTTTGGTGAATCTTATGTTGTTCTTACATGGTCACATAATCAATTTAATCAAGATGTGGCTAGTGATAAACAAGTAAGTACAAAAGATCCTCTTACTTCATCCTCTGTTCCAAAGACTAGTATCCCCAATGTAAAACCTCAACATGAGAGTTTTCCATCTTCTGTAGCAAGTCCATATCAACTTGTTGGTATCATAGATCATGCTGAAGAGACACATATTCAAATGCCTGAGGCAAGAATACCTGTTAAGGGTATTATTGATGTAGACGTATTGGTAGAATTGGTTTTGTTCACACAATAGACCTAGTTTTCCTTCAAAAGGTTTCCAAAGGTAATGTGATTATAAGCCTACACAAGGCTACTCAAGAAACTGACCTAGCCTAGGACCACACCCTAGTGTCCACCCACACAGACTATTCAGCTCTCTTTTGGGGAGTCACTACTCAAGCTAACTCATAAGCACATACACCTTCTGGATCACACAACCAACTACCAATTACTCTACCAACAGGATCTTTACACTACTACCAGCATAAGCTTGTTAAGATCATGACTAACTTAAGGTAACTGGCCCAAAAACTAAGTTCTGTACCTGCACTGACAGAGAACAGCAAACTGTGATATGACTGTCCTAAAATAGTGTCTCAAAAAGGCTCATTCCTTGTAGCCCTATGAACTGACTAAATCAACAATAACTACTCAAAACCCCAAAATACCATCAAGGATTAATGTATATTCAAACACCCATTATGGACATGTACTCATCTTCCAACATGCAGGTCCATACTTTGCTACAGGTGAGCAAGGACAACAGACTGTCTTTTTCCTAGAAAATAGGCCTAATTTGAGGTTGTCTAAAGGAAAGGTATCAAATCTACTTGTTCAAAAGCCACCAAGCACCTACACAGGACTGTTATCATCTGCAACCACCAATTTCATCATCCATTTGGTCAAACACTTGACTGTTTTCTGCATTTACAATGTTGTCCACCATTTGCATGCTAACTAGTCACCATGCAGACTAGTTAGAGTCATGCCAAACACCTTGGAGAGAAGAGTATAACCTTGCAAGCAATAAAAAACATGAAAACTAATCTACCTTCCTCCATCCTACTGAAAATGGGTGGTGTTTTTCAGAGGACAGAGGAGGAATGGCCCATTTTGCCACAAAACCCTAGTTTTGGAGGGTTTAGAACTAGTTTACACAAAACAAATTGAAACTAATAGCACCAGATGTTTCAAAGGCTCTAACTATCTGCAAATGAAAGCTATTTCAGAACCCTAACACATTTTCCAAGTCTTAGTTCATTTATTGTCTGTACCAGGCCGTACTGTACGACTGTTTCCAGCAAAATACAGAAAAGATTTTTTTTTTTCACTCAAAAACTTCTCCTCCTCATTAACTTTGGCATGTGATAATGTTTTTTTGGATATAGAAGGCTTGAACAATGTTTCACCTTTTACTCCAACCATACAACTTCCCTCCAAGGGCAGAGAAACGTTGGAGGGTACATTATTTCCAAGAAACCATGTGTTTCTTAAGGAAAAAAGCATTTAAAAAGGAACTTATCATGGTTATGTTGGACTAGATGACCAAATGGACCAAGTCCTTATTACAAACTCATGAAAATGGCTTTCAAAGCCTTAGAGGAAATTAAATAACAAGACAACAAAACATGACATAGCCAAAAACGACTAGAATTAGGAGCTCTTGCACCATACTCCCCCTATAGGAGGAACTCAAGTCCCTTGAGTTGCCAATTGTTGAAGTGTCATGCCATGCTTCAAGACATCTGCTTCAGTCATCTAGGTGGCCTCTGAATCAGGAAGATCCTTCCATTTCACCAAGTAGTCTTTATAGACACCTCTCCTAGTCTTCTTGACAACTTTGGAATCCAGAATACATTCCAACTGCAAAGGTTTGCTTGGAGGCAAATCCTTGATCCAATCAACATCTTCAGCCACCACATTTGATCCACTTTCACTAGGCAATGGAGGTCTGAAAGGAAAAAGATCACAAACATTGAAAATTGGAGAGATACCAAGGCCGGATGGTAACTCAATCTCATATGGATTTGGACCGAATTTGTGCACTATTTTGCATGGCCCAATCTTCTTCATCAGGAGTTTAGTTGGCTGCCCTTTGAGTAACCTTTCTTTCCTCAGATATGTCATAACTAAGTCTCCAACTTTGAATTGCACTTCTCTTTTCTTCAAATCTACCTTTTCCTTGTACTTTGTGACTATTTTTTCTAATTGCAACTTGACTTGATCATGAACTGCTTTCATGGAGGCAACAAACTCTTCACCAAGTGCACTCCTTCTATCCCATCCTTGGAGATCCTTTAGTTCAAGTGGCCCTCTTGGATGAAAGCCATATACTACCTCAAAAGGACTTTTACCAGTGCTCCTATTCCTTGAATCATTGTAGGCATATTTAGCCTGACTGATAACCAAGTCCCATACCAAACCATGCTATTTTGTAAGGCATCTTAGAAGGTTTCCAAGTGATCTATTAACCACCTCAATCTAACCATCAGTTTGTGGATGGTAGGCTGAAGAAAAGGACAACTGTGTGCCCAACTTCTTTCACAAGGTCCTCCAGAAGTGACCCACAAACTTAGAATCTCTGTCGATTACAATGGACAATGGCAAACCATGAATTCTTACTACCTCTCTGAAAAATAGACCTGCAACATGAGATGCATCATTTGTGCATTTACATGGCACAAAATGAGCCATCTTGTTGAACCTATCAACAATAACAAACACACTATCCACCCCTCTGGCTGTCCTGGGTAACCCAAGCACAAAATCCATGCTGATACTTTCCCAAGGCCTGTTGGGAATGGGAAGGGGCTGGTATAGACCTGCATTTGAAGACACACCTTTGGCCCTTTGACAAATTCAACAACTAGCAACATACTTCCTCACATTTGATTGCACCTTTGGCCAAAAATAGAACCTTGTGACTTGTTCTAGTGTCTTGTCTAAGCCAAAATGTCCTCCTAAGGAACCATTATGCTTCTCCTTGATGATGTTGTCCCTCATGGAACACTTAGGGATACACAACAAATTGCCCTTAAACAAGAGACCTTCCTGTAAAACAAAATCTGCATACTCTCCATGGAATGTGTTAGCCAAGTTCACACAAACATCATAAGCCTCTTTGAAATCTGAATCTTCTTTATACAATTCCTTTAAACAGTCAATGCCCATGCTTTCTAACTGAATTTCATGAACAATAAGCAGCCTCCTACTTAATGCATCAGCCACCTTGTTAGAAACACCTTTTTGGTGCTTAATTGTGAAGGTATAGACTTGTAGTTGTTCCATCCATTTAACATGTCTATGGTTCAATTTTTCTTGACTGTTTAGAAAGCTTAAAGCATGATTATCAATAAACACAATAAATTCTTTGGGAAGCAAATAATGTCTCCATTTCTTAAGAGCTTGCACCATTGCATAGAGTTCTAAGTCATAGGTAGAATACCTTTGCTTGGCTTCATTCAACTTTTCTGAGAAGAATGCCACCGGATGTCCTTGGCTGAGAACAACACCAATAGCTTGCTGACTTGCATCACACTCAACAACAAACACCTTATCAAAATCAGGAAGTACTAAAGTAGGCAACTCAACCACCTTTGTCTTCAACAACCCAAAACTATCATCAGCTTCCTTTGTCCATTGGAATCTACATTTGACTCCACCCTTGATGGTGTTGAGGATGGAAGCACTAATGTGACTGAAACCTCTGATAAAATTCCTATAGAAAGTCACCAATCCATGGAAACTTCTCACATCTCCCAAAACTTCTCACATCTCCCACTATTTTTGGAGTAGGCCAACTGAGAATAGCCTCAACCTTAGAGGGATCCATCTTCAAACAGCCATTAGAAATGACAAATCCAAGGTATACAAATTCAATTTTCATGAACTCACATTTGTCTAAGTTTATCATCAACTTGTGCTAATGTAGCTTCTCCAACACCTGACCAACATGCTTCACATGGTCTTCTCTTGTCTTGCTGAAGATTAGTATGTCATCAAGATAAACAATAACAAATTTACCAATGAATTCAACTAATACCACATTCATCAAGCGCATAAATGTACTTGGAGCATTGCTAAGACCAAATTGCATAACAAGCCATTCATAAAGACCCTCATTGGTCTTGAAAGCAGTCTTCCATTCATCTCCCTATCTGATCTGGATTTGATGATAACCAGATTTCAAATCAATCTTTGAGTAATAGCATGATCCTCCAAGGTAATCCAAAAGATCTTCAATCCTTGGCATTGCGAACCTGTACCTTATGGTGATCTTGTTTATGGCCCTTGAATCCGTACATAGCCTCCATTTTCCATCCTTCTTAGGAGCAAGTACACTTGGAACTGCACAAGGACTTAAGCTCTTCCTAATTAGCCCTTTCTCCAAGAGATCTTGAATTTGCCTTGGCACCTCTTCATTTTGCTGTGGTGTCAACTTATAGGCAGCCTTGTTAGGCAATGTAGCACCAGGTATTAAGTCAATTTGATGACTTATGTCCCTCATGGGTGGTAAGGAATTGGGGACTTCCTCTACCACAAGATCTTGACACTTGTCTAGGAGTTGCTGCACTTCTAATGGAATCTCCTTCTGTTTTTGTTCTTGCTTATCTGATCCACTCTTGGGCTTCATGACCAAGGCATACCCTTGGGTATCCTTCTCCTTCAAGAGGTTTAAAAACTCTTTGCCATTCACCAACATGACACTGCTGTCATTGTTCTTCCCCCTGGGCTGCTCCAACATAAGATCCATCTTGAATGGTCTTCCATTCTTGGTGATGACATAAGTGTTCTTCTCACCATCATGCTATACTTTGACATCATATTACCATGGGTGGCAAAGAAGCAGATGACATGCATCCATAGGGATGATTTCACATAGCACTTTGTCCTTGTAATAACCAATTGCAAATTCAATCCAAGTTTGTTCTTCCACCATGAAACTTTGGTTCTTGTTCAACCAAGAGATCTTGTGAGGACTGATATGAGGCAGCCTCTTCAACTTACACTTCTCAACCATCTCAGTGGATACCACATTCTCAGTAGATCCTGAATCTACTATGATCTTGCAAAGTTTCCCATAGGCTAAGCCTTGGGTTCTAAAAAGATTCTTTCTCTGAGGGGGCTCTTATTTCAATGGCATCTTCAACATAGACCTCTTAATCATCATACTTTCTCCTTCTAGGACATGTGCAGCACTTCTCATAGGTGAATTCACACTATCACAGTCATCATCCTTCACTAACTGATTTCTCTTTCCACTGTCATAAGAACTGCTGGATTTCTCTGGGCATTTGTTCATTGTATGGCCAACTTGGTTGCAGCCATAACATCTTCCAGTGAAGACTCCTGGTCCTCTACCTCCTCCACCATTTCTGCCCCTACCATTAGGTCTTCTCCAACCTCTGAAGCCTCCTCTATGCTCTATCTCAGTTGGTGTTTCTTGTTGACTATTATTTTCAGTTTTGTGGAATTGTCCACGACCAAAACTGCCTCTTCCTCTTTGGTTTTTGCCACCTCTTCCTCTGGCACTTTGTTCACCCTTCCTTCTCATCTTTTCCTCTGCTCTAGAGGCCAATAAGAAGCATTCATCTACTATTTTTGGGATCACTAAACTGATCTCATCTTGCAGATTGTATTTCAGACCATTTAGGTATCTAGCTACCATCCCCTTTTCATCTTCATTATGGTTAGCTCTCATACTTATTCTATGAAATTCTTCTGTGTAGGCAGCCACATCCATGTCTTTTTGACTCAAATTCTAGAATCTCCTAATGATTTGAATCTCATAATCAAGTGGCATGAACTTGCTTCTGAGCATAGCCACCATTCTACTCCATTTAGTGATGGGACTCTTCCCAATCTTCTCCCTCTCACTTTGCATGTAGTTCCACCACACAAGTGCAGAACCTCTTAGCCTTGTCTTGGCAAACTTAACCGTTTTGCTGTCATTGAACTCCTTGTAATCAAAGAAGTTGCACATGGCTTCTATCCAATCGGTGAGAGCATCTCCATCCAATTTGCCATGAAAGGTAGGCACATCCATCTTGGGATCACCACTGTCTCCATGAGCACCCTTAAGTGCATTTAAGAAAGCTTTCTGATATGCAGACATGTCCTTCTCTTGAGGACTCTCTTCTGCCTCTACTTCTTCATTTGTTTCAGAAGAACTTCCCTCTTCTTTGGTCTTGCCCTTAGACTTTCTTTCTTCTTGCAATCTTGCTTCAACCATCTCTTCCACCAACTTCTTGATGGCATCTT
This sequence comes from Cunninghamia lanceolata, assembly GCA_027924645.1. Classification (NCBI taxonomy): domain Eukaryota; kingdom Viridiplantae; phylum Streptophyta; class Pinopsida; order Cupressales; family Cupressaceae; genus Cunninghamia; species Cunninghamia lanceolata. The sequence continues at coordinate 3,473,532 of BSBN01001285.1, forward strand.
GGCTCATTGTCTTGTGAGGCATTGTACTGGCCTCTGTTTCAATCTCCTCATTTGACATACACTACTTCCAATCAGATATTGGCTCTGATACCAATATGATGCAGAGGTATTGGTACAATTGGTTTTGTCCACACAATAGACCTAGTTTTCCTTCACAAGGTTTCCAAAGGTAATGTGATTATAAGCCTACACAAGGCTACTCAAGAAACTGACCTAGCCTAGGACCACACCCTGGTGTCCACCCACATAGACTATTCAGCTCTCTTTTGGGGAGTCACTACTCAACCCAACTCATAAGCTTATACACCTTCTGGATCACACAACCAACTACCAATTACTCTACCAACAAGATCTTTACACTACTACTAGCATAAGCTTGTTAAGATCATGACTAACTCAAGGTCACTGACCCAAAAACTAAGTTCTGTACCTGCACTGACAGAGAACAGCAAACTGTGATATGACTGTCCTAAAACAGTGTCTCAAAAAGGCTCATTCCTTGTAGCCCTATGAACTGACTAAATCAATAATAACTACTCAAAACCCCAAAAGACCATCAAGGCTTAATGTATATTCAAACACCCATTATAGACATGTACTCATCTTCCAACATGCAGGTTTGTACTTTGCTACAGGCGAGCAAGGACAACAAACTGTCTTTTTCCTAGAAAATAGGCCTAATTTGAGGTTATGTGAAGGAAATGTATCAAATCTACTTGTTCAAGAGCCACCAAGCACCTGCACAAGACTGTTATCATCTACAACCACCAATTTCATCATCCATTTGGTCAAACACTTGACTATTTTCTGCATTTACAATGTTGTCCACCATTTGCATGCTAACTAGTCACCATGCAGACTAGTTAGAGTCATGCCAAACACCTTGGAGAGAAGAGTATAACCTTGCAAGCAATAAAAAGCATGAAAACTAATCTACCTTCCTCCATCCTACTGAAAATGGGTGGTGTTTTTCAGAGGACAAAGGAGGAATGGCCCATTTTGCCACAAAACCCTAGTTTTGGAGGGTTTAGAACTAGTTTACACAAAACAAATTGAAACTAACAACACCAGATGTTTCAAAGGCTCTAACTATATGCAACTAAAATCTATTTTGGAACCCTAACACATTTTCCAAGTCTTAGTTCATTTATTGTCTGTACCAAGCCGTACTGTACGACTGTTTCCTGAAAAACGCAGAAAAGACTATTTTTTTTCACTCAAAAACTTCTCCTCCTCATTAACTTTGGCATGTGATAATGTTTTTTTGCCTATAGAAGGCTTGAGCAATGTTTCACCTTCTCCTCCAATTGTACAACTGCCCTCCAAGGGCAGAGAAACATTGGAGGGTACATTATTTCCAAGAAACCACATGTTTCTTAAGGAAAAAAGCATTTAAAAAGGACCTTATCATGGTTATGTTGGACTAGATGACCAAATGGACCAAGTCCTTATTACAAACTCATGAAAATTGCTTTCAAATCCTTAGAGGAAATAAAATAACAAGACAACAAAACATGACATAGCCAAAAATGACTAGAACTAGGAGCTCCTGCACCATACTCCCCCTATAGGAAGAACTCAAGTCCCTTGAGTTGCCAATTGTTGAAGTGTCATGCCATGCTTCAAGATATCTGCTTCAATCATCTAGGTGGCCTCTGACTCAGGAAGATCCTTCCATTTCACCAAGTAGTCTTTATAGACACCTCTCCTAGTCTTCTTGACAACTTTGGAATCCAGAATACATTCCAACTGCAAAGGTTTGCTTGGAGGCAAATCCTTGATCCAATCAACATCTTCAGCCACCACATCTGATCCACTTTCACTAGGCAATGGAGGTCTGAAAGGAAAAAGATCACAAACATTGAAAATTGGAGAGATACCAAGGCCAAATGGTAACTCAATCTCATATGCATTTGGACCGAATTTGTGCACTATTTTGCATGGCCCAATCTTCTTCATCAGGAGTTTAGCTGGCTACCCTTTTAGTAACCTTTCTTTCCTCAGATATGCCATAACTAAGTCTCCAACTTTGAATTGCACTTCTCTTTTCTTCAAATCTGCCTTTTCCTTGTACTTTGTGACTGTTTTTTCTAATTGCAAGTTGACTTGATCATGAACTATTTTCATGGAGGCAACAAACTCTTCACCAAGTGCACTCCTTCTATCCCATCCTTGGAGATCCTTCAGTTCAAGTGGCCCTCTTGGATGAAAGCCATATACTACCTCAAAAGGACTTTTACCAGTGCTCCTATTCCTTGAATCATTGTAGGCATATTTAGCCTGACTGATAACCAAGTCCCATGCCAAACCATGCTATTTCGTATGGCATTTTAGAAGGTTTCCAAGTGATCTATTAACCACCTCAGTCTGACCATCAGTTTGTGGATGGTAGGCTGAAGAAAAGGACAACTGTGTGCCCAACTTCTTCAACAAGGTCCTCCAGAAGTGACCCACAAACTTAGAATCTCTGTCAGTTACAATGGACAATGGCAAACCATGAATTCTTACTACCTCTCTGAAAAATAGACCTGCAACATGAGATACATCATTTGTGCATTTGCATGGCACAAAATGAGCCATCTTGCTAAACCTATCAACAATAACAAACACACTATCCACCCCTCTGGCTGTCCTGGGTAACCCAAGCACAAAATCCATGCTGATACTTTCCCAAGGTCTGTTGGGAATGGGAAGGGGCTGGTATAAACCTACATTTGAAGACACACCTTTGGCCTTTTGACAAATTGCACAACTAGCAACATACTTCCTCACATCTGATTGCACCTTTGGCCAAAAATAGAACCTTGTGACTTGTTCTAGTGTCTTGTCTAAGCCAAAATGTCCTCCTAAGGAACCATTATGCTTCTCCTTGATGATGTTGTCCCTCATGGAACACTTAGGGATACACAACAAATTGCCCTTAAACAAGAGACCTTCCTGTAAAACAAAATTTGCATACTCTCCATGGAATGTGTTAGCCAATTTCACACAAACATCATAAGCCTCTTTGAAATCTGAATCTTCTTTATACAACTCCTTTAAATAGTCAATGCCCATGCTTTCTAACTGAATTTCATGAACAATAAGCAGCCTCCTACTTAATGCATCAGCCACCTTGTTAGAAACACCTTTTTTGTGCTTAATTGTGAAGGTATAGACTTGTAGTTGTTCCATCCATTTAACATGTCTATGGTTCAATTTTTCTTGACTGTTTAGAAAGCTTAAAGCATGATTATCAGTAAACACAATAAATTCTTTAGGCAGCAAATAATGTCTCCATTTCTTAAGAGCTTGCACCATTGCATAGAGTTCTAAGTCATAGGTAGAATACCTTTGCTTGGCTTCATTCAACTTTTCTGAGAAGAATGCCACCGGATGTCCTTCTTGGCTGAGAACAGCACCAATAGCTTGCTGACTTGCATCACACTCAACAACAAACACCTTATCAAAATCAGGAAGTACTAAAGTAGGCAACTCAGCCACCTTTATCTTCAACAACTCAAAACTATCATTAGCTTCCTTTGTCCATTGGAATCTACATTTGACTCCACCCTTGATGGTATTGAGGATGGGAGCACTAATGTGACTGGAACCTTTGATAAAATTCCTATAGAAAGTCACCAATCCATGGAAACTTCTCACATCTCCCACTATTTTTGGAGTAGGCCAACTGAGAATAGCCTCAACCTTAGAGGGATCCATCTTCAAACAGCCATTAGAAATGACAAATCCAAGGTATGCAAGTTCAGTTTTCATGAACTCACATTTGTCTAAGTTGATCATCAACTTGTGCTCATGTAGCTTCTCCAACACCTGACCAACATGCTTCACATGGTCTTCTCTTGTCCTGCTGAAGATTAGTATGTCATCAAGATAAACAATAACAAATTTACCAATGAATTCAACTAATACCTCATTCATCAAGCACATAAATGTACTTGGAGCATTGCTAAGACCAAATGGCATAACAAGCCATTCATAAAGACCCTCATTGGTCTTGAAAGCAATCTTCCATTCATCTCCCTGTCTGATCCGGATTTGATGATAACCAGATTTCAAATCAATCTTTGAGTAATAGCACGATCCTCCAAGGTAATCCAAAAGATCTTCAATCCTTAGCATTGGGAACCTATACCTTATAATGATCTTGTTTATGGCCCTTGAATCCATACATAGCCTCCATTTTCCATCCTTCTTAGGAGCAAGTACACTTGGAACTGCACAAGGACTTAAGCTCTTCCTAATCAACCCTTTCTCCAAGAGATCTTGAATTTGCCTTGCCACCTCTTCATTTTGCTGTGGTGTCAACTTATAGGCAGCCTTGTTAGGCAATGGAGCACTAGGTATTAAGTTAATTTGATGACTTATGTCCCTCATGGGTGGTAAGGAATTGGGGACTTCCTTTACCACAAGATCTTGATACTTGTCTAGGAGTTGCTGCACTTCTAATGGAATCTCCTTCTATTTTTGTTCTTGCTGATCTGATCCACTCTTGGGCTTCATGACCAAGGCATACCCTTGGGTACCATTCTCCTTCAAGAGGTTTAAAAACTCTTTGCCATTCACCAACATGACACTGCTGTCATTGTTCTCCCCCCCAGGCTGCTCCAACATAAGATCCATCTTGAATGGTCTTCCATTCTTGGTGATGACATAGGTGTTCTTCTCACCATCATGTTGTGCTTTGACATCATATTGCCATGGGTGGAGAAGAAGCAGATGACATGCATCCATAGGGATGATTTCACATAGCACTTTGTCCTTGTAGTCACCAATTGCAAATTCAATCCAAGTTTGTTCTTCCACCATGAAACTTTGGTTCTTGTTCAACCAAGAGATCTTGTGAGGACTGATATGAGGCAGCCTCTTCAACTTACACTTCTCAACCATCTCAGTGGATACCACCTTTTCAGTAGATCCTGAATCTACTATGATCTTGCAAAGTTTCCCATAGGCTAAGCCTTGGGTTCTAAAAAGATTCTTTCTCTGAGGGGGCTCTTGTTTCAATGGCATCTTCAACATAGACCTCTTAATCATCATACATTCTCCTTCTAGGACAGGTGCAACACTTCCCATAGGTGAATTCACACTCTCACAGTCATCATCCTTCACTAACTGATTTCTCTTTCCACTGTCATAAGAAGTGCTGGCTTTCTTTGGGCATTTGTTCATTGTATGGCCAACTTGGTTGCAGCCGTAACACCTTCCAGTGAAGACTCTTGGTCCTCTACCTTCTCCACCATTTCTGCCCCTACCATTAGGTCTTCTCCAACCTCTGAAGCCTCCTCTATGCTCTGTCTTAGTTGGTGTTTCTTGCTGACTGTTATTTTCAGTTTTGTGGAACTGTCCATGGCCAAAACTGCCTCTTCCTCTTTGGTTTCTGCCACCTCTTCCTTTGGCACTTTGTTCACCCTTCCTTCTCATCTTTTCCTCTGCTCTAGAGGCCAATAAGAAGCATTCATCTACTATTTTTGGGATCACTAAACTGATCTCATCTTGCAGATTTTATTTTAGACCATTTAGGTATCTAGCTACCATCCCCTTTTCATCTTCATTATGGTTAGCTCTCATACTTAGTCTATGAAATTCTTTTGTGTAGGTAGCCACATCCATGTCTTTTTGTCTCAAATTCTAGAATCTCCTAATGATTTGAATCTCATAGTCAGGTGGCATGAACTTGCTTCTAAGCATAGCCACCATTCTACTCCATTTAGTGATGGGACTCTTCCCAATCTTCTCCCACTCACTTTGCATGTAGTTCCACCACACAAGTGCAGAACCTCTTAGCCTTGTCTTGGCAAACTTAACCTTTTTGTTGTCATTGAACTCCTTGTAATCAAAGAAGTTGCACATGGCTTCTATCCAATCGGTGAGAGCATCTCCATCCAATTTGCCATGAAAGGTAGGCACATCCATCTTGGGATCACCACTGTCTCCATGAGCACCCTTAAGTGCATTCAAGAAAGCTTTCTGATCTGCAAACATGTCTTTCTCTTGAGGACTCTCTTTTGCCTCTACTTCTTCATTTGTGTCAGAAGAACTTCCCTCTTCTTTGGTCTTGCCCTTAGACTTTCTTTCTTCTTGCAATCTTGCTTCAACCATCTTTTCCACCAACTTCTTGATGGCATCTTGGCTCATTGTCTTGGGAGGCATTGTACTGGCCTCTGTTTCAATCTCCTCATTTGACATACACTACTTCCAATCAGATATTGGCTCTGATACCAATATGATGCAGAGGTATTGGCACAATTGGTTTTGTTCACACAATAGACCTAGTTTTCCTTCACAAGGTTTCCAAAGGTAATGTGATTATAAGCCTACACAAGGCTACTCAAGAAACTGACCTAGCCTAAGACCACACCCTAGTGTCCACCCACACAGACTATTCAGCTCTCTTTTGGGGAGTCACTACTCAACCCAACTCATAAGCACATACACCTTCTGGATCACACAACCAACTACCAATTACTCTACCAACAAGATCTTTACACTACTACCAGCATAAGCTTTTTAAGATCATGACTAACTCAAGGTCACTGACCCAAAAACTAAATTCTGTACCTGCACTGACAGAGAACAACAAACTGTGATATGACTGTCCTAAAACAGTGTCTCAAAAAGGCACATTCCTTGTAGCCCTATGAACTGACTAAATCAACAATAACTACTCAAAACCCCAAAAGACCATCAAGGCTTAATGTATATTCAAACAACCATTATGGACATGTACTCATCTTCCAACATGCAGGTCCGTACTCTACTACAAGCGAGCAAGGACATCAGACTGTCTTTTTCCTAGAAAATAGGCCTAATTTGAGGTTATGTGAAGGAAAGGTATCAAATCTACTGGTTCAAGAGCCACCAAGCACTTGCACATGACTGTTATCATCTGCAACCACCAATTTCATCATCCATTTGGTCAAACACTTGATTGTTTTATGCATTTACAATGTTGTCCACCATTTGCATGCTAACTAGTCACCATGTAGACTAGTTAGAGTCATGCCAAACACCTTGGAGAGAAGAGTATAACCTTGCAAGCAATAAAAAGCATGAAAACTAATCTACCTTCCTCCATCCTACTGAAAATGGGTGGTGTTTTTTCAGAGGATAGAGGAGGAATGGCCCATTTTGCCACAAAAGCCTAGTTTTGGAGGGTTTAGAACTAGTTTACACAAAACAAATTGAAACTAATAGCACCAGATGTTTCAAAGGCTCTAACTATATGCAAATGAAAGCTATTTCGGAACCCTAACACATTTTCCAAGTCTTAGTTCATTTATTGTCCATACCAGGCCGTACTGTATGACTGTTTCCAAAAAAATGCAGAAAAGACAATTTTTTTCACTCAAAAACTTCTCCTCCTCATTAACTTCGGCATGTGATAATGTTTTTTTGCCTATAGAAGGCTTGAACAATGTTTCACCTTCTCCTCCAACCATACAACTGCCCTCCAAGGGCAGAGAAATGTTGGAGGGTACATTATTTCCAAGAAACCACATGTTTCTTAAGTAAAAAAGCATTTAAAAAGGACCTTATCAAGGTTATGTTGGACTAGATGACCAAATGGACCAAGTCCTTATTACAAACTCATGAAAATGGCTTTCAAAGCCTTAGAGGAAATAAAATAACAAGACAACAAAACATGACATAGCCAAAAATGACTAGAACTGGGAGCTCCTGCACCAATTATGCAGGAGCTTCATCCTGAAAGGGAGGCCAAGTGCATAGTGATGAAGTCTAAGGATCCAAAAGCTCAAATTCTCTTTAAGTTTTCTGATATCGGTACTTATTTCTTGATCTCTAAGGAAGATCCTAAGTTATTGGATAGTGTTTCAAATGGAGGTCTAGAAACAGATGGATCATTGTCTTCAAGTGAAGAGACTTTGTAGCTGAAAGGAAATGATATTTCCAAAGAATTGGTTTCTTTGAAGAAACTTTTTGATAAGCATGATTGCTTTGTCAAATGACAACGACAGATGGGACCAAATTCATCAGCAAGAGTGGGACAATTCAATCTAGATGCAAAAGAAGATCCTAGAATGTCAAACACTGGGAAATGTTACTCATTCAATAGTAAAAAAAAAAAGAGGAACATCTTTTCTGCTACCTCGCATCAGACAACATCTGAAGCTTTTCTTAAAGTGAAGCGATAGATAAGTTCGTGAATTTTTGTACAGTTTTTGTGTCTTTTGTTATCACCTGACTCTATAGCCCAATGGATGGATGAAGGCACTTAGAGACTGGAGTTATTCTCCCTTCGATCGTTTCAAAGGATGATAGAAGAAAGCTCCCCAGTTAGAGCCAACTGTTATCCTCAAATTTAGCTGCCCTCAATTTGTAGGATGACCCCTACGAGACTTGTTTGTTTTGTAGCCTAGAACTCTAAACATGTAAAATGAGGTGAATCACATTTGCCCTCGTGCGTGGTCTCCTAGCCTCGGTTTCGAGTGTCAACTTGTGTCGATTTCTTGAATTTTGCAAAACAAGTCTAATTACAAATTTCACTTTTTGGGAGTTAGTAAATTTTTTTTACATGTAGTGGCGGGGATTTTTGTTGCCCATGCATGTTGGTCACTTTGTCACATGCAAGGGCGGCAATTTTTGCCGCCCGTGCATGTTACTCCCTTTGTCACATGTAAGGGCGGCAATTTTTGTTGCCCGTGCATGTTAGTCTCTTTGTCAGATGCAAGGGCAGTAATTTTTGCCGCCCGTGCATAAAATGCAATTTCCCTCACATGCAAGGGCGGCAATTTTTGCCGCCCATGCACTCATTTCCTTGAAATTTTCTAACACTGGAGAATTTTTCAAATTGTTATCATTAGCCTGCTTTCATCCTTTTCTTCACCTCGCTCGCACTTTAGCCCCTCAAAGCCCATGTAGCTGCTCAGTTCTCCCTCGCTACTGCAATTTCCAATCAAACAGACCAAAAGTTTCTTTCCATAGATGAAATGATATAGGCATTCAATAACATGATCCAAAGGAGTTCAAAGATCAAGCTTTCTTAGTGGTTTCTATTGATAAGTTGTCAGATATGTAGTTGACCTTGGAAATTCTCAAGGTAGTTCTAGATAAGCATGAGAGGGCCACTATCTCTGTGAAAGATTTAGTAACAAGGACTTGTGTCATTTCTGAGAACACTTCTGGACCAGATAACCTTGAGATGCAAACAGTGTTGACAATGTTTGAGGATTTTCTGAAGAAGGATGGGAACGAGAGTTGATGAAAGTGATCATGCCTTAGTTTATTTTTGTATTTTCATATGTATTTTGTTTGTAGGTTTGGACACTTTTACATGTACTTTTTCCATATGTAATTACATGTAAAAACATAGGAAGTCCCAAATCAATAAGGACTCCTTTGTTGAATAAGTCAAAGTAGTTAGATTTTCCTATATTATCTCATGGCCTCTCACTATAAATATAGAGGGCCTCTATTGTAATTTTTATCTTTAATCTTATGCAACGAAGTGCTGCCTAAATTGAGAGTTAACTTTGAAACTTTGTGTTCAAATTGCATGATCAATTCCAATCAATAAAGAAGGTGAATTTTGATATCAAACTTTGTGTTGAATCAAATTTGTATGAGTGAGGATGTTCATATGGCATTTTTTTGCTGATTTCTCTTGTTGATTGATTGGATAAAGTGGTGTTTGGTTATTATGATTGGAGGACATTCAAGATAAGTTATATAAACTTTGTGTTATATTATTTCCTTGAATCTATGTGTGTTTCTCGGTGGAGGATTATAAAGACTTTGAGCTTGTAGTTGTTCACTTTGTATATGAATCATGTTGAGAACTTGTAGACTTTGTACTATAATTTTCAATTACATTCATGTGGATCAGTGGTATTGTTAGTTGACAGACTTTGTGCTCCAACTGGTAATACGGTTACTTTTAAAATCTTTCTGGGAATAATTTGAAGACTTTGTGCTTGAGATTATTCACTTGGTTCATGAACCTTTTTGTGAAGAGAGTTGAAAGACTTTGTGCTTCAACTTACGTCATTGGTGATTATAAAACTCTCATTGAAGGTAGTGTAAAAACTTTGTGCTTTTGCATGTCTTTTGGTCTCTTATCACATATTTATACTGGTACTCTTTGATTATTCACATGTTTAATCAAGAATATTGGTGATCACTGTTTAGGTTAATATTAGAAGTGTAGAAGCATTATTGAATATTACCGTGAAACATTGTAAACATCTTTTCTGAAAGAAGAGAAAAGGATGAATGTAACACACCCCCTACATGGTCAAAGCTAGTGTAAATACTTTTAGCTTAAATTAGTTTTGTTTTGTTTAAAAAGTAAGAAGGGAGCCTCCCCTTGCTGAGAGGAGAGATTTATCTCATCACACTGAGGTTGATATAACCATTTTGTCTTTAGTGAGTTAATGACAAAATATTCACCCAACACAATTATTCTTTAGTGGTCTACCATTCAATAATAATAAGTGAAATGAATCTCAACTTATAAAATTTCTACATATACAGCATGGTCTATAGCTTGTAGGAATACGTCTCAACATATGTATTGAAAATTTTGCCATTGAAGAATGCCCTAACCCCAAGTAGTCGTCTTGAGACAAACTATTCCATATAGAGTCCATGAAATTGGATAGTCTTTCACTACAATTTTTAATTTTATTGAGGGACAAAAAATGTGAGTTTCTCTCCATGTAGTGTCATCTCTCTTCTCATAGCTACTAGATTGTCTCCCACTAGTCTTCGTTTGTGATGTTTTTGCAAATTTGCAATAAAACAAGTTAATGTTGAGTGGTACTATCAATCTTTAAAATAGCATTTCTCCAAAAGACCCTTGAGCCTCAATATTGTAAAACTTAGTTTGAGACATACACCAACGTGAAGTTTACTAGTTTCTGCTTAGTTGGTCTTCAACTTGGGTCATCATCATCTAATTTCTTTGCCTTATCACTATATCATGCCCCATTGGAATTGGCTTGGAAAGTTTTAGATTCTATAGTGTAACAAGTCTTTTTTTATCTGTATCTTGATATTGAGTCCCACTAGATTGTGTCCCACTAGACTTTGATTGTGATGTTTTTGCAACATAATGTCCTATGAGTTGGAAACCAAGATGAAAGAAGCAAGAAACCACAATCATCAAATACTCTTTTACAGAAATGTAAATTCCACCTTCCGCTTTCTTTTTGTGTACCATATTGTTACACTTAGTTTATGCAATTGCATCCTCATCGATATACAAACAATTTTCCATTGGTTCAAGCAACTTATTACATTTGGCTTTAGTGACAAATTAGTCTCTAGCTATTTTATTGCTCATTTCTTGATTCTTTGTAGGATCATATTCAAATGCACTGGAGCTGGAACATTTCGTAATGTATTCCTCTACTATTAAGCAAGTAGAAATAGAAACTTTCATAGTATATAGGATTTTTTCTGTATATAAGATTGGGACCTTATAATAGTGAATGGAAAAGGTTCACAAGATTTTCTTAGAAGTCTGCCAACATGAAATTCAATATGCAAGTGATGAAACTGCATGTGGAATATACTAAAGGAAGTTTGTCTAGATATTTTGTAACTACCGAGCAACTTGGTCAATCAAGCATCTTGTCATGTATTGTGGGGAGTCCTAATTCCAATAAATGGGAATGAATGGAGGTTCCTCTTTTGAATTTGCTTGACAACTTCCAAATTAAAAAATAAGCTATCTACATTTTGCACATTTATGCATGTAATTTACATGAAAGTTTGAGACCTTAGCAACTCACTTGCAAGTTGAAAGTGAGTACATAACCATTGATTATGTCTAAAGTTGCATTGCATTTGTCTAGCAACATATACATTTTATGGACTATTATCTAAGCATAACATCATTAGAAATGGAGTTCACTAGAGATGATGTACCATGATGCTTGATTTCTTTTAATGTTGACCTCAATATCATATGAGGTTGATATGAGAGGAAATGAAGTTATGCATTGCTTAGTAGTTGGTTCCCAACACAACTACTCTTGGTAGTGCAACATTGAGTTGTTAGGAGGTTACTATGGTACAAACTCAAATCATATCAACATGCTAGAAAATATTTAGTATCTAGTGAGAGGTTCACTTATAAAAAGAACACAAGTACAATAACAACTCATTGATTCCATAACCAAATTGATAGCTTGATAATCATAGATAGAATATGGAACATGATTTATATTGAGACATGCCAAAAATAAAATGCTACATCATGCATGGTTGTGATCACATATAGAAAATGGTGGAGGTTATCACACATTCAAAATGACCTTGTGAATAAGAATATAGCAAGGGTCTTGAAAGAGTGCAGTTATAGGGCTGGGGGCCCTAGCTCGATTGGCTAAAAAATTCTGTTGCGATAAAGAAGGTCACGAGGTCCAGTCTCCCCCTGTCCCATGGTACTGGAGGGCGTGTCGTGCCAGTGTCACCGGTCACGTGAAAAAAGTTTACCAGGCACACTGCAGTTTATAGGGGGGCTACCCGATTCCTGTAGTCTAAAAAAAAAAGAAAGAAAGAGTGCAGTTACAAGACCCTCAAATTGTGAATAAGGTGGTAGAAGCATAGCCCCATTATCATTTGATTGACTAACTATTCATATAATCTTTATGACTTTTTGACACAGTGACATCATTGATGTATCATAGGTTGTTGAAGATTCTTTCTAGATTTAAACTTTTGGCTTGATAATGTTGAACAATGTAATATCGTGATAACATTCCTTTCAATAGATTTCAAGTGAAGCAACTAGTTCACTGAGCATTATTCCAGTTGAAATAGACTATCTTGCAAAGCTTTCTTGAACAATTAGAATGCATGCCATAACATATTGTGATGGCTTTCCATGTACAATGGAAAAGCAACACATATGCCCAATACACTTATGCCTGAAATGTGCCCTAAACTAGAAACTATAGTTACGTTTGAGAGCTTGGGTACAACAATGTAGGCATGTTTGAGGAGCAAGTGTCCTATTAGCGAGTCATAATAAGTTTGTAGACCTTTTTAACACCAATTAAAATATGGGTTATAATAAGTAGATTTCCCCTCTCTCTCTATATATAATTAAAGTATGGGTTATGGACTTAAATTGTGGATATTGAACCTATAGTTTGATGTAATTGTAATGTGGGTCCAATGTTACCTATGAAATACCATCTAAAATTATTCACTGTTAACATGTTTACAATAACTTCATAAATCTAATAAAACCATTATATATGTTGTATTTAAAATTTAAAATTCTTGTATTTAAAATTTTATTTCATATATATGTTGTTTGGTGAATTCATTACGATTTTATCCCATGTCCATTCCTTAAATGTAATTGGACAATACAATATTAAACAGACGTTGTTATAGGCATTTATGACTCAAGAATTAAGAAGTAGAACAATTGTGGGATTTATATAGAACTTTTTATATTAAAAATTGAGAGAATCCAGTACAAGGAGGCCAGGCCTCAGCAAAACATAGTTGTCACCGCCATAGGACAACAAAAACCAAAGTTACAACAGGGTGCGTAATCTGCACAAAAGAGTACTAACAAACTAACTGCATCATGAGAAGAAAGTATATACAAAACATCAACAAAAGCATCAAGAGAGGATGTCGTCATGGGGGCTTCAACCCATGCCACCCATCCTTGAGGTCCTTCCATCCAAACAATGGTCTTCTGGCTCTGAATCTGTGTCAGCATCTCAACCTGGGCATAGGAGGGCTCCCTGTTGTCTTTAATTTTGTTGTTCAGCTTCTTGAGAGCCTCCTCAAAGGAGGATAGGTTGTCCACGTTGTGCCTCCACTCATAACCATCCTTCATCTCATAGATGAACATGGTGGCGTGTCCATCCTTGAGGAACCTCAGGAGCTTGTTCCTCTCAACATTCATAGTAGAGGCAACCTGTACAACAATTTTGAAGAATGTGAGTCTTAAAAAAGACTCAGTAAGGGCTCTGGCTTGGCCTTCAAACCTATCAGCATTCCTAATTTTCCATATATACCAAAGAATATTAGCAGATAAAGTAAACCAAAAGATATTAGCATCCTTTTTCAATCCTTGAATGTGCCCCAGAAATAATTTCTAGAAATATTCACAAGATCAGGGATAGAAAAGCCAAACATTAACCAGATCTCCTTAGCAATGGAGCAATCAAAGAAGATATGCCTGCCAGTCTCAGGAAGTTTACAAATAGAGCACAAATCATTATTATCATAATTCCTCCTGAGAGGAAGTCTATTAAGTATCATAAGCCATTTAAAGCACTTGATTTTTGGCTCGATTGGACTTTTCCAGAGCCTACTGAAGGTCTTTTGCCACTGCATAACAGACAGACAGATCAGAATACCATAATATGTTAACATGATTAATAATGGAAGCCTCATAAGTCAAGACAGAGTAAATGTTACGAGCCTTAATTTTAGCCAAAAGAGTACCATCAGCCCATTTAAAAGACATAAATCTATGAGAATCAGCATCACAGTCTTTAGGAAGATTGAAATCAATACAAGCCTGCTTAATCATGTTGTAGGTTCTTTTTTGAGCGGGAGGGAGGTTAAATTTTGAGCTGAGATCTTCCCATGTGATAGGAGTATCATGTTCCAAAACGCCAATAAGATATTTGATCCCTTTGCTGGCCCAGGCTCTAGCCGAGCATCCTTGAGTAAGGGCTAGGGGTTTGCCAGCGTGGAAGAGGTTCCACGATAAGGATCTCTCGCCATGAATCAGGCCACCATTGTTGACACTAGTGTTGACCAAAAACCCCCTAACATGTTCCCAGGCTTTCCAAATAGACTTGAACACACAAGTGCCCTGGACAGAAATAGGAAAACCACCGGCCACAAGGTCGGTGAGTGGTAAACCCTTCCAAGACTTAGCATTCTTAGGGACAGCCCTCTCAATATTGTGTCTGATTAAAACCTTCCAAGGTTCCTGACCTTCGAGAGAATGGAAGATCCATTTAGCCGCAAGGGCAATACCTTGGATCCTAAGATCTTTTAATCTAAGGCCACCAAGAGATTTCTCAATATGGCACCACTTCCAGTTAACAGCGTGTAATTTATTATTACATTTGCCATCAGACCAAAGGAACTGTCTAACAACCTTTTGAATTTCAAAGATCTGATAGTTGCTAAACATCCAAGCAGAGGAGTAGTAGCTATTATAGAAGGAGAGGATTTTTTGGCACACTTAAACCTTGCCAGCCAGGGAGAGGAATCTATTGTTCCATTTACTAAGTTTCTTATCAATTTTCTCCTTAACCCAGAGCCACATATCTTTGAGCGAAGGGGACACCGAGAAGGGAACTCCAAGGTATCTAACGATTTTGTTAGGACCACCCCATTGGTAGCCAAGGTGTCCAAACCAATCAGGGGGGTGATCCTTCCAGCTAAGGAAGGTAGACTTGGTCTGGGAGATCCGAGCTCCAGAAATTGACCCAAAGCATTGGATTTTAAGGCTAAGGTTATCCATGTTTTGCTTGGTGAGCTCAAGAAAAAGAGCCGTGTCATCGGCAAATTGAATATTCATCAATTCATTATCATCAGGGAGCCTAATCCCATTAACCTTTGGGGAGAGGGAGTTATCCCTAAGGAGGTAGAATAAAGCGTCACAGGCAATAACAAAGAGAGCAGGGGCCAAGGGGGCAACCCTGCCTAATGGACCGAGAGAGCATAATGAAAGAGGAGAGGGAGCCATTAACATCAATTTGAGCAGAGGCATCTTGAAGGAGGACCTTGACATAAGTACAAAATTCACTAGGAAAGCCAAAGGCTTCAAGCATCATAATAATAAAGTCCCATTCCACCCTATCATAGGCTTTCTCAAAGTTAAGGAGGAACATAGCAGTGTTTTGACTAGAAACTTTAGACCATTCCATGGCTTCCCAACTTGTGATGAGATTTTCCAGAATATACCTACCTTTAATGAAGCCGGTTTGGGTGGGGGAGATGAACTTGGGCAGGATCTTTTCCAGTCGGACGACCAACATTTTAGCCAGGATCTTATAGGACACATTAAGAAGGGTAATGGGTCTCCAATTCTTAACGAGGGCCTTGTCACCATCCTTGGGTATGAGTTTAATAATGCCCTTATTGATAACATCGCCAAGGGAACCCTTACCCAAAGCCTCATTGTAGATATCAAGAAGATCAGAGCAAAGCCCTTATTTATATAGAACTTTACAACAACAAAAATAACAAATAATAAATAATAAGAATAATGCCTAATGCCTAATACTTGCTATAAGAAAAAGACATTCCCCACTTCATTATTTCTTTATTTAAAATCGAATTCATACTATCACAAAATTATCTAAATCTAACTATATTTTAATATAATAATAAAACTATCAGCGTGCCCATTAAACCTATGGATCTAATTGCTAATTATATTTAACAATTTAAATTAGACAAATATAATATTTAACTATAAATATAAATATAATTTTCTTTCTCCTACTCAAAACACTTATCTATGTTACTCTGTATTAAGTCAAAGTTTGTGAGCTTGACTATCAATCCTAACTCCTAATCTAGATTCTAGATAGATTAAGGGAATAAATCATACTAATTACTTTAAGAAGCTTCTAAAAGCGTAGAAAAAAAAATACTAATATCTTTTCTTTCTCATGTTTACACAAAGTGCTTTAAATATTTGTTAGGATTAAATATGACACTTGCTCGAAGGTTTAAAACTTATTTAAAATTTGAAATAATGGAAGGTGTGCGTGAGAAACGACCAGGTATGCAACTACCAGTCAGATCCAACATTAAACTCACTATAAGGTTAGAGCAAATATAAGGAGTAAAGAAATCCGGCCTAACATTAAAGTCAGATCCAACTTTATACATTAACTGCATCTTGAGAAGCGCAAGACGCGATCGGGTAGGTAAAACTTGGTTTGAATACACTCCGTCCACATGGAGGTGGGGCATTTCATTTAATGTATGGGATGTGGAAGACAACTTTGCATGTAACACCAATTCATCTCAAAAGGTTAGGATGACAACAGAGAGACCATCACAACATGATATTTTGCACATAACAACCACCATGACCACCACAAATCAAGAGAAATTACCACACGCTAAAGTGTTCATCACAACAAAGTCAATGAATCAACTACAAGTGGGAACAAGTGGCAGGGGGTCACAACAAAGCATGCGTAGGCATCACGACACAAAACAACATAGAAGGGAGACGTAGGCAAACTTGTGGTGCGCTGGCACACAAAATATGACCTCTTAAAAAAATTTGGTGGTACCGTAGCAAAGACAAACACCGGATATAGTCAAGAACTTGGATGCAAGCTAACAATGTCTTGAATGGGTAGTGGAAACATTTAGAATTCAATGGCATTATTCCATATTGAAATCACTACAAGGTATAGGACAAATTGTGTATATAAGCCTCTTACTTGCTTTTATGCATATGTATTTAGGCTTGTAGAAATGTTTTTATACGTGATCATTTAAGACAAAATATTACAAATTTCACTATTTTATATTTGTATTTACATTTTCAATATTTGTAGTGAAATTTACATGTCCATGTCAATATATATAATACTTTATTTGTATTAAGTACTCAAAATTGTGTTATTGTGTGTGAGAACTTTGTAATAGTGAAATTTGCATGTTTATGGTAATTCTGATTTAGTTTTGAGTCTATTTTGATGGAATGATTTGATACAATTACAAATCAATAAATGGTGCACTCTTGTGCAAAGTTGGGTTCATTCTCCCATAATGTTACTCATTACTATTTACTGATTCCCCCACACTTAGCTCTATCTTATCCAACTTCACACATATTTCTACATAATATGACATTTGTTATGCCCACTATTGCCACCCATATGCAAACTTTCACTCTCTACATATATATTATTGTTTCTATGTCCTAGATCAAGCCCATGGACACAAAATTGATCTTTTATCTATGGATGTGACCCCTAAAATTATAAAATTAAAATTAAAATTTTGGTTGACCCCTGCTCGTTTTATTCTTATCATGAGCCAACTTGGTACAAGTTTTGGTTGATTTATTGCTATCTCCTTGTATTTAAAGACATTCAATTGCATTCATTTCACATTTGATTAGATCCTCTCATATGTAGTAATCATTAGTAAAATTCCTCAATTTACATTCATTTTAGAGTATTTACATGCCTAAAGATTGTTGTCCTTCATCACTGCCATGGCCATAAAACCAATCTTTCTAGGGGTTGACCTATGAGAACTTGAGCCTAGCAATTTGGCAATTTCCCCAAGGTATTTTTCAATACCAATAGTTCTCAAGAGTCAACAAAGCAAAGTTTTGGGTTACACAAGTTACATCTAGCTACTGTTAGCAAGCTCATTCGTATGGGTTCTAGGTCATATCTACACGAAAGGTCAAATTTGCAACACTTGGGGTTGATTTTGCATATAAGGGATCCATCCACCAACTTCATGAGCAACCCCCTTCAAATTTTATCATTTTGCTTTCAACATATATAAGAAATTGTGATTCTAACTTACAATTCAAAAATTATAATTAAAACAATAGTCAACTATCCTTCCACCATCATAAACATCTAAGTATATTTATTTATGTTATGTTTAAATTTTAAAGTTCTATTACATACTCAATCCTAATTTTTAATTAAGTTAATTGATTCCCTTAATCATGAAACCTAATTTTTATAAAGAAATATATTTTTTAAAATAACAGATTGTATATAATATATAAAAAATATAACTCCTAAATAAAAGAAATTGGAATACTAAAAGTAAGTGAAAGAATGTCAACTTTGGAATTTTAACTACAAATTAAAAAAAAAAAATTACCAAAAATAAATGAAAAAATGTCAACTTCAAATTTATCACTTTAGAATATATAAACTATACAAATAAATATCCTCATTCCTCAACATGCAACTTTTATCCAGTCATGATATTTCCTTTTTTACGGTCACGATAACTTTTGTGGTATGTGCAATAGAAAGACAAGGTGGGTCCCATAAGTGGCGTGAATGGTAATTTTCACCATCAACGGCAAACTGCCAAACCCGTCTCTCGCGAATCTGTACTCTCTAGGACTAGGTATCTCCATCAAAGACTGACGGTTTGCCCCATCGAACTCGGGCATCTTCTAGTTTTCTGTTTATAGACTTGTCATTGACTCATTTAAAAAATAAAATAAAATAAAATAAAACTCTTGACCGATGAACGGGTTAAAGTTGGCGGTCTTATTTTTGTATTTATTTTTTTTATTTTAAAATTTTGTCAAAGATTTTTTTTCTTTTGTGGTTGTTAAATTATTGGTCATTCGGTCAAAAACAAATTTATAGTAAATATTATCTAAATTTTATATGGCATTATCTACTAAGAACAGTAATGTTTAATTTTTTAATTGAAATATAAAAGAGTAATTATAATTGAAGGGATTGAGTTTAGTTAGAGATGATAATAATATGTTTTTAAAATTATGACATTTATCAAAGATTTTAGAATGATTGGGTCAAGATTGATTCCTCCATAAATTATATGTTTCTAAATAGCTATTCTTAAATATTATCTAGTTTAATAGTCAAAAGTGACTAATACAAATAAGACAACTATTTACCATTTTTAGTGTGAATAAGATATAAAAATATTCTTTGATGGCCATGTTCTTGAGAGAATTTAGACCTTAGTCTCCACTATAAAGACCAAGTAGCTCAACCATCACATCTCACATATCATTAAAAGTGCTCTTAATAACCTCCACCATTGTTGATTTCTTTTGAGTAGGCCTCTTGCCTCTTGTCAAACAAGTGTAAGTCTCTGATTGCCCCATTTGAAGTTTTTTTTTCTTTTTCAATTATTTAATTGACCGTAGTAGATTATTTTTGCTACCTACCTTAACATTACTAGTATGATATTCTTAGCATCCCAGAGAACATTAAATGATTGGTATTATAATATTCTTGTAGACACCTAAAAATGTCTTAACCCTTCGACCACTCTTCAACATCATTTGTATCACTAATTTGCCATCCAATTAATTAATTAAATTTTGATTTAATTAATTAGCCTAACTTACCCCTGAATCATCCATCTATTTGTCATCGAATTACTCTAAAAACTGAATTAATTAAATTAATTCAGCTTCACACCTTACTAACATTATCCTAATTAATTAAATAAAAATGCAAATATTTATTTGGTTAGTTTGCCCACTTTCCTAAACATAGTTATTTAGGTAAATCACACTTATTTAATTAATCCACCCTATTAATCAGCCTACACCTAACCTAACTAATTAAATAACTAATATTTAATTAACTACACCCCTATATCTCGATTAATTAAATAAATCCTTTTTTAATTAATCCTAAACCTTGTTTTATCCATTCACTAAATTTTTTTAGCCATATTAATTAAGCTAATCGCCCCGATTAACTTGGTCAAAGCATCATTAACTCAATCTCCCACAACCCACAAATTAAAAATTCAAAAATATTCCCATGGGTCATATGACCCTTCCACCTCACCTTTCTATTTCCATGTTAAACTCTTCTCCATGCCATGAGTTCACACATGTGGATTCCAAAAATATGTAAGTGTCACATGTCTTTCACAACTCCACATAAAATAGAATTTTTAATTCCACATCCTCCAAAGAAATATTTTTTCTCACGTGTTCTCATCACATTAAATGCATAGTCTTCCCATTTTTATTCTTAACCCTCTTTTTTTGTTGATGAGATCTTGACTTTTGATCTCATCTTTCATCCTCCACCATTGATCTCAACTTTCAATCTCCACCGTTAGATAATCTCCCCCAAATTTGTTTATAAATACAAGCCTTCACAAGTCATTTTCACATTCAATTTTAGAGCAAGATCATTATACCAAAATCCCTCTAAATCCCTCATCCTTTTAGCTAGGTTATGGTAGATTTTGTATTGCATTTGAGATCATTTCATATTGAATAGTCTAGTTGGATAAAGCTAAGGAGACTTGGGTGCTTCTCCTTCCACCTTATTTAGGAGTAAGGAGATTGCAAGGGTTCTCGAAGGTATAATTGTTGTTGTTTGCTTTCATTTGTTTGTGTTTTTATGCTTTGCACTCTTTCTTATATTCAATTTTTATTACGGAATTCATTATTGCAGATAGAAGAGATGGCAGAGAGCAGATTAAAATTGGCACTTTATGTTTTGTTAGTGTTGATGGCAGTAATGGTGAAGGTGAAGGCAGATCCAATACACAGTCCACCTGGAAAGTTCTGCAACTGCAGTGACTACAACCTGGGTGTGACTCTGAGCACATCAGGCTACTCTGACAACTGTGATGATAAGTGCAGGCCTACCCAAGTGCAGCGTCTACAACTGGAAACTTCTGCTCCAACTCCAACTGTGATGATAAGTGCAGGCGTAACCAAGTGTGGTGATAGGTGCAGGCCTACCTTGCATCTGATTACTGCACTGCTCTGTGCCGGCCTAGCATTGGTTCAACTGATGGACGCCCCTTTTTGATGATTGTTTTGGTTACAAGATTGAGTTGTAATATTTGCTCTTTTACACACACGGTATACCTTTTTTTTCCACCGCCAATATGATTCTTCAGATCTTTGTCAAAATGCCATACAACATTATTTTCATTGTTTTTCTTATAAGCCGATAGATTTTATATGTGATATTCATGCTCAGAATAAAAGTATTGCTCACGCTGGATTATTTGTCGGATTAGTTACTTTTATGGGAATTTGTTGGAATTTGGCTTGTCATTGCGTTCGAATATAACAGTGTCCATTAAATTTGAACTTCCAGAAATCTGCCACAGCGTTCAACAAAGCCATGTCGAATTTGCAGACTCTGTCTGTTGACGAATTATTGACGCCGTTCTTTGTGTTCGAAGGGATCGACGGCCAGGGATCCCTAAACCGACTGAAACGAAACCCCAACCACGTGTTTACCCTCGATGTACCAGTTTCGTTAATTCTCTGTTTGTATTTCGGAAAAAATAGACATCGGAGGGCTAATTATATGGAACACAACATTCCTTCGCAGAAGATTGGCGTCAAGAAAGATGCAGGTGAGCTCTGTGAGGGTCGCCGTAAACAAAAGAGGGTTTGGTTCTGCAAATCCTACGCCCCACAACCATCCGTTAAAGCTTAAACAGTCGGTAGTGAAAATCCTGCCGACTGATAGGTAGGTAGTAAAGAGTCTTTGCATAATGGAAGGGGGATTTGGTTCCGCAAATCCACAGGGCCACAACCATCCCATGTTGACCAACATGCCTTATCAACTTGTCATAATTGATAATTAAATGCACCATTTCTCGATCGATAGAGATCAGAGTAGTATGTCAACATTACATGAACAAAACCAAACAGAATTCTATGCTGTATTAATAAATTGCTTTCCTTTTGGGTAGAGAGAAGAGAGGGAAAACATTTTATGGTTCCTGAAGAGAGTTGGCATTTTGCAGAAGGAATTGCAGGTACCCACATAGCAATCTCTATTAGTTTCCATTTATTTTTATTTTTTTCAGGTTATCAATTTCATGACATAACAGGCATGCATTTTATGTCGATGGTAGATACTAAATTTTAGGTGTTCTTTTATTGAACAATGAGGTAATACAGAAAAAGCAGTCCTCAACCGAGAGACTGCAAAGGGAGAAAACCAGTTCAAAAACGGTAGCAGAAAACAAAAAAAAATAACAAACACAGAAGGCTCAAAACACAGTCAATGACGGCACAGGCTTCCAGTCTTTGTTTTTTTTAAATTAAAACAAAGCAGAAAAAGAATTACAAATAAAAATGAGCAGCCCAAGGTTTCCAGTCTTGCTTTCCAGCACTTCTAATATTAGGTGTTTTCATCTGTGTCTTCATGTCAACCCTGCGACCTCGTTAATTCAGGGCCTAAATTTGACAGTTTAATAGGTGTATTTAGACATTTTTGCTGTAAAATACAATCGAAATTTTAAAAAGATTGTATCATATGAAGGAGAGATTTTGGATAAACTGTCACACATAAACTGTCAAAATTGATATAGGATTATGATGATTTATATATCTGATTTTTATATATGTCATAGTATTTGAAGGGCACCATTGAATAAATAACTGTCATAAAAAAAATTGCTTGAAAGTCGACTATCAAATTTAAGCCTTGCTCGTTATTTGACTTACAATTTAACTGACTCTACTATACACTGTTTATTTCGTGCTGGATGGATACGGTCGGTGCTTAAATTTGACAGTTGTATAGCTGTTTTTAGCCATTTTTGCTGTAAAATACAATTGAAATTTGAAAAAGATTATATCATATGAAAGGAGAGATTTTGGATACTGTCATAATCTTATATAAATTTTATATGATTTACTTATACTAAAACATTTCATAATATTTTGAAAGGCACCATTGAATAGATAACTGTCATAAAAAAATTGCTTGACAGGCAAGGTCGACTGTCAAATTTAATCCGTCGATACGGTTTAACGTTCCGGATTTAATTTATTCTTATTCTCCCTTAAAGTGAAACCACACTGTGTATGATTTGTTGAGCCTTCAATTTACTTCGAAAATTTATATTACTTTTTAATATATAATAGAATATTATTTGTTGAGCCTTTCAACCGAGACATCAACTTTTCTTTGGACTTCCATTGAGTTCATTATGTGCTGCTCTTGTTATTGGGTTGAAGGAAGTTCTTGTTGTAATGTGTTCTTTGGCTGTTATGTTTCAGTTCTGTTTTATGATTGTTTTGCTGTTTTTTTTCTTTGTAATTTTTCTTGCTTTGTTTTAATATCAAAAAAAAAAGTTTTGTATGTATATTTGTATGGTGCATTATGTTAAAGGAATATTAATTAATAAATTTATATAATTTTAAATTGTCAAGTAGTTTTTGTTTTATTGAAAAAGTTGAATAGTTCATAAAAGTTTATGGTTTAGGATTAAATTTTGTTGAATGGAGAGGTTTTATATTTGAAAGGGATGAGATATAGATTGTGTCCAATGAATTTGGTAGAATGAATAACCTTCAAACCTAACTCATGCACTAGAAACTATAATGTACTAAATCTAATATTATAGGATGTTTATCTTATAATTAAAAAGGATAATTTAAAATTTAAAATCATGATATTTTCTATATGCATGTTGATTTCAAATGTGTTGATTGTTAGAACTAGCTACATGTTGGACACCTTACAAATTTTAAGATTATATTAACGTCAATAATATTAATTTAGAAAACTTTTAATTAATTTACTACTTGTATGCCAAAATTGTATTTAATAACATGACAATTTATAAAATAAAATAATTAAATACAACTAACAGAAATAAAATAATTCTTAAATAGTTTTAGTATTAAATAAAATAACTCTTAAATAAATAAACAATATAAATATTATTAAATAATTATCAAATAATTCTAAAGTAAAATAGATTAACTCTTAAACAAATAAAATTAAAATATCTTAATAGATAAAACAAGTATTTAGGGTGGGGGCCGGGCTCAATTGACTAGAGCCTCTTGTCTTGTGTCTAAAAAGTTTCTTTAAAAAACAAAAACGAGTTATTAATATCTCCTTTTGATTATGACATACATTAACTCTATGTCATAATGATGTTTTCGTTATGAAATGACAACAGAATATTAAGGATATTTAATTGCTTTGATTTGAAAAGGAAGGGGGATGCAGTTACCGCTGGGCCCACTGCACTGCATACCTACCTTGTGTTGAAATTAGTGTTTATAGGCGAAGAAAAAATGAGATCTCGCACAATCAATGTCCTTTTTAAAAGTATAAATTTGCCTTGTGAATGAAGGTTGTAATAAAATTTCAGACAAATAATCATTTTGTGAATTTATATTAGAATTGTAATATTAAAAAGACTTTTGGCTGTTTTTTTTTCTCAGCCCTGTTCTGTTGTGCCAGCTTATTATTCTTTGTAGGTGTATTCCATCTTTGTATTCTTACTTGCTTTGAATCAATAAAAAATAATAATAAAAGTTTGAATAATAATATACATTGTTATATATTGGTTAGTTACTATTATCATTAAATTTTTGAAATGTTTAATAAATGTTAATAATGTAATTAATATATTAATAATAAAATTTATATTAAATTATTGATTATAAAAATTAATATAAATAATTATATTCTATTATAATATAATATAATATATTATAGTATAATCAAATATTCATTATAATATTATATTATAGTATAATCAAATATTGATTATAATATATTGATAAGTATTATAAATATTAAATTATTGATTATAAAAGTAATATAAATATAATTATATTGTCTTTATATTTATATTAATAGGGTGATTTTCTAATGTGAGATTTTTAAGATTGAAAGTTGCTACAAAATATAGTTTATTAGCTAATTAAAATAATAGATTTTATTTATTGTACCAAATCACATTGGTGACAAATATAACACAATGTGAGAACAACCTCTAAAAGAGTTTGTACAAATACATCCTAGCACATACAACATATGCAAATACATCCTACCACATACAAAATATAATGTAGTGAATTTCCTAGTTGTTTGAGCTCATACAATATATATAAGGAATAGGTTGGCATTGGAATTTACTCGTATACTATAGGTGAAGCTATTATTCTTATCAATTTTTTTTGACATGATTAAATTATTTGAAATTCCTGCACAATGGTTTATATTTTGATACCTTTTACTTTAGAATTATTTTGATACCTTTTATTTTACTTTAGAATTGTTTTATTTTATTTACATTGTTCACTTTATTTTTATTTTTATTTTTAGAGTTATTTTAATCTATTTAAGAGTTGTTTTATTTGTTTGTTCTATTTTTAATTTTGATTTTATTTTTAATATTCTTTCAATATATAAGTGTTTCTTTATAATTTAACTTTTTTTTTAAATTTTAATAATTATATAACTTTTGTCAGGATGGTGGTGATGCCTTCTTTGATGTCATTCTAGTGCTACTACAATTTGGGTGACCTTAGGATCTTCTTATGTTTCAAAGTTGATGTCTATATCCTCTTCAACTAAGAGAGGTGAGCCATCCTATAATTGAGCATGTGCTAATGGAAGATGAAATTCTTCATCAAGGAGCTCTTCAAGTGTGTCAACATCTTTTGAATTATTTAAATCTATGAAAGGTGTCTTCTTATTTTTCTACATGTGTGGCATCCAAAGTGCCTCAAAAGTAAGGGGGTCTTCTTGTTCCCCAAAATAGGTGGACATGTTTAGCATGACTACAAAGCCTTTTTTATGATCGCTAGGCAAGATGTGGTCTTGAAGATTCATAAGTTCCATGATGGCCTCTCATTCTAAAAGATGTCAAGTTACATAGGGTCACATTGGTCCCAGTCAAGGAGCTTAGGCTATTAAAGGTCTAAAGAGATGGTGAGGATGGAAGCTTTGTGGAAGAGATTAGTGGTGGCAAGATCTTTGTATGGACTTGTAAGTATGAAAGAGATGCATTGGCCTACATGTTAGTTTGATGTTGATCTATAGTCTTAATCATGTATATGTAAGAATGAAATATATATGTCTCACGAGCTTCTCTCTTGGTGACACATTTTTATTGGTTTTTCTCTTTATTTGTACCTCCCTAACCTCCAAGCTAAATTGTAAGGTCATGCATGTTTTCTTGTTAACCACACCTAACCATGTTCAACATATCATTCCTATCACTTGCTAGCTCTAACGACACGACTAATCCACTTCACAAGAGGGGAAATTCATTTTCCCTGGGATATTTTCAATCATTCAATCCTCTAGAATCATCTAATTGACCTTCTAAAGCCCTCTGTGCCCTTAAATCACATCTCCAAACTATCCTTTTTAGATCACCCCTTACGTCTTCTTGGTCTTTTTAGGTGACCCTATAGCTGAAGTGTGGTCTCCAAGGGTGACCTATCCTACTAAAAGAGGTGACCCACTTCCTAGATGTCCTATCCCTTGTTTCAAGCCTCCAAAACCATTTTCAACCTTCCAAAGCCACTCTCCCACTTTCAAACAACCTATCCAAACCATCCCTCCTAGGTCACCCCTTATGTCTTCCTAGTCTCCCTGGGTGACCTTGTAGTTAAAGTGTGGTCTCCAAGGGTGACCTACCTTGGTAAAAGGGGTGACCCACTTCTTGAAAGGGGCGACTCTATCATGTTTTCCATGAATGTTTTCTTCCATTTTTAGCCTAGTTTTGCTTCATTTTTGGCTCTTGATGGCAAGCTACCTCATGCACAACTCATTGTCCTCTCCCCCTAACTATTTCTAGACTCTCAATCAGTCTATTATTGTTTAGTGGAAAAATGTGGGATCAAGGTAGTTACCAAAAACCAAATCAAGCCCCACACTTTCTGTTGCTAAACATTAGGGAAGTAAGAAATAAGCTCGGGGTAAGCTAATGATTTCATAGGTTCCCTTTTTCTGCTAATTATAACTGAATAAATGTTTTGATTATACTTTCACAAGCTTATATCATTTACTAAGCATGAAACCCTAAATTATCAATCAGACTGTAACAATTTGATTTCTGACGTAGATACAGACAAACAGATTACATAAACACAGAGTAATAGGTATAGAGAATGTGCACCTAAAAAATGGAGTCCAGTTAGAGTAGGGTGCTAGTCCCTGTGTCCTGAAAGTTTCCAATTGTTGGAATTTTTTGTACCAGGTATCGAGTAATCTCTAGAGGTTCCCAGATCCTGAAGAAAATACTCAGATGGATGCGGGTGCAAGTCCTTGTGTCTTGAAAGTTTTGCAATCCTAAATTTTGAAATTCTATGATGATTGTGTCTACAATATCCGTCTTCCTATTAGTCCTTTCCACTGGATCTTTTCATATGCTACCTATACATGCAAAAGGAGGAGAAAGATGATTATGGCTATATAGGAGCTTGCCTCAGTCAAGTCTTGTTTTCGGTATTCCTAACTCAACAATATCTAATGACAAAGATTTGCAGATGTGTGTGCTCATCTAACAAGTGTGTATGCAGAAAATACAAAACCCTAGATGACTCAAGCATTAAGGAAAGATCAACACTTTTCTTCACTCAATGAAAGAAACACAACTTCACCTCAAGGAGATGTGAACAATGAAGACTTGTAGAACAAGAAGGTGAGGCAACCGTATCTGCGGAGGATTCCCAATCTCGTGTTGGAGGCTTCAACCCTTCTCTCGATCATACAAAAGGTTGTTCAAACCCTAGGTAGGTTAATATAGTATCTAATCTTGATTCCTAATCTCCATCTAATATCTCCATTATAGAAAATTCAAATAACTTCAAAGAGCTTCAACAAGTTGATGATCTTCAATGGCAATTTTGGCATAAAATATTGCATGTAGATTGTGTGTGATAAAATGATTTTCAAATGTCTTTAAATATCTAACCTTAGAAATTCAAATGCTTAGAATAATGTGTCGACATCGCATGAAAACAAAATTTGAAATCGAAATCCCGAGGTGCACGACAGGAACTAACCCCCCACTGAGATTCAAAACACCAAAAAATAGGGTAGTATAAGGGCGCAGGTGCCCCTGTCCAGGCCCTGATTTTTCTATCAGGTTTGTACCAAGGAGGTCAGGGATGTCCAAAATCCAAAGTCCTTTTTCAGGTTCAATCACTAGTTATCTCATAATTTGATATTTCTTTAGTTAGACATAGTTCAATCAGGGTTCGGGAAGGCCAAAAATAAATAGGTTGAAAGTGTTAGGATAAGCTATGGAGGTAGCTAACCCAGGATCAAGATGTCTAAGAGCTAATCACAAGAATCAAAGAAAATCAACATGATAGAATAATATTCTATACACAAGATAATGAAATGATACAATATAATACAATTAGAGGCCTTGGTTATAAAGACCAAGGTTGAGAGCTAAGATGTTGTAGTCATGTGACAAGTGTCATATTCCTATTACATGTGACAACTAGAGGTTAGGATGCCAACTAGATCACATGTGTAGGATAAGACAACTATCAACACCTAGCAACAACTAGACACAACTAGAAACATCTAGTAGACTCACTAAGTCAACTTAACATGTGAACATGTGTGTGAGTATTATTTAACTAATAAATAGTTAAATAATATGAATTATCCACACAACAAGGGTTAAATCAGATAGGTAATAACCCTGTTCACACCAACACCCCCCCTTAAGTGCAACTTAGGGAGGAACAAACAAATGTAAATATGCAAAGATGCAAATATGGGTCCCAACAACAAGGCTATGTTAGGTACCCATGTATAGAAGATCTCTCACAAGTGGAGAAAAGGAGAAAACCTCATGGGAAAAACTCCTCTCCAAAAGAGAGAAAAACATGCAAAGAAAGCATGAAAAAGTGAAGGAAGGAAGGAGGACTCAACATGACCCCCCAAGGACTACTTCCATCACAAAGATACAAAAGATATCCCCCCATAGGAGATAAAATAAGGACTAAGAAGCCCCACAAAGGATGTCCCAAAAAGATTAGGAAAATGAAGAACTCCACCAAAGCACAAAAAAGCTACAAACAACTGCCGAAGAACTGCTACACTGCTTAAAAACCTTCACTGAAAAGAGGATGAAGATCAAGATCAAAGAGACACAAATTTGCATGAGTGACCCCAATGACACTACTGAACCAAATAGTTGAAGATGCAAATTGCACGTCAATCTGTATGAGTGACCCCAACGACACTACTCAACCAATGTGATAGTTGAAAATACAAGTGCCAATAGTCTCAAGAAATCTGATCATCTGAATAATGTAGAAGGTTGCCTCCACAAACTGAAATGCAAGAGTGTCTATATGGTATGTGTTCCATCTCACTTAAATGCATGGGTAACTAGCCACTACATTCGCCTAGTATATAGGAACAAAAACTGGATACATAGTTCACTCCAAGCGAAACCAATGAAGCATTAGCACAAGTACTATGATACCCCCCCATAATGCTAACAAGGGAGAGGTACGGCAGCTCCACTGAAACTGTGTGTCATAATGTAGTGCAGGAAGGTGAAGAAGCAACTTCAGAAGATGCACAAATTAGTACCTACAACTAATAAAGGGTGTGCAATTAACAAGGCACACATGTATGAGGTTGAAAATGTTGTCGTGGAGGGACACTCACCAGATAGGATTGTGATGGCAAATAACAAGGTACTAACACAACCCCCCATGGCACTTTATAAGTAGTGCGAGTACAAAAAAATGGCACAACATGATGTGCAAGATCCCCAAACTACAAGTACAATTTATGGCACTTTATTTCAGTGCATTTACAAGTTAATAAGTGCATTCAATGGATACATGCAATGTCCGAACCAAGGATGGAATGAGTTGATGTCATGAGGTGGACAATGAAGACATAGACCATGCATGCCTCAAAAAAATGATAAAAACTACAAAAGAATGAACCCCCATATCAAATAATGTTGCAAAATATGCCCCCCAGAAAGAAATACAAGATTAAGTACAATGCTGTTAATGTGGAAGCCTAAATCAAATGTTTATAACATATGGCGATTTTACAATTTTTCAAGAAAATTGCCTTGCCAAAACAAAAAATGACATATACCATCATATTTCTTGCATTTTTCTGATCAATTTAAAAAAAAAAGTTTGCTCAATTTTGACACCATGGGAAAAAGATATGCCTTGTCGAAAAATGTCAAAAAAGTCAAGAAAATATGACATTCAGAGGCAAATTCTAGAAAAATATAGAAAACTGAAGAAAAATCACCTACACCATGACGAAGTACTCAGAACCACCTTTCTAACGACTATAAGAACACAAAAATATGACTCCCCGGGTGCAAGTTGTGGGAAAAAGAAAATTTCCCCCTCCTTGTCAAACTTTGCAATAAAAATAGACTACCTGTCCCATTTTGGGATAAGTTGTCCCGTTCTGGGACAGATTGTCCAGTTTCAGGACAAGCTATCTTAGGCAGACAGGGAGGCTGACTGGACCACTGAGGTTGAATGGTGATCTGTAAAGTAAATGTCCAACGCCCTTGACACATGAGTCTATGAGTTGGATCGTCCAAGTGTGCCACAGACTGAGTCCCAGAAAGCAAGGATGCAGTCTGCAGTGATCTCAGTATAGAGTAGCCAACAAAGATCTACCTGACTAACTCTAGACAATCTACTAGCTCTAATACCATGTTAGAATAAGATATGGAGGTAGCTATGCCAAGATCAAGATGTCTAAGAGCTAATCACAAGAATCAAAGAAGATCAACATGATAGAATAATATTCTATACACAAGACAATGAGATGACACAACCTAATACAATGAGAGGCCTTGGTTATAAAGACCAAGGTTGAGAGCGAAGATGTTGTAATCATGTGACAAGTGTCACATTCCTATTACATTTGACAACTAGACGATAGGATGCAAAATAGATCACATGTGTAGGATAAGACAACTATCAACACTTAGCAACAATTAGACACAACTAGAAACATCTAGTAGACCCACTAAGTCAACTTAACATGTGAACATGTGTGTGAGTATTATTTAACTAATAAATAGTTAAATAATATGAATTATCCACACAACAAGGGTTAAACTAGATAGGTAATAACCTTGTTCACTAAGAGAGGCTGTAAGGGGCATTGTTTTACTTATCTGCGAGTCTCCACATAATGAGATCTCGACCGTAAAAGACTTAAAATTGGTGTCACTTCCTTGTTTGAGTGGCAATCTTTGTAGACTACCGACACCTTGTTCAAAACAACAACGGTCTGTAGCCTTAACCGTGGACCTCTATCTTCGGTTTCTTAAACCTCTAAATTGTGAGCCGTACGATCTGAGTTTTAATTTTTAGGTTGTAAGTTTTGAGTTTGAGATTTTAAATTTTAAGTTTTACTCAGCATGCTGGGGTTAATTGCCCCAAAAACTTAATTTCTTTTTGCCTTCGCATGACCCCCAATCACATGGGTGACCAGGGGTGGGGCTAATCTAAGCTGCCAGCTTCAAATAGCTAACCACCAGGAAATAGTCTTATGTGACCAACTTCTTCTAACCATTAGCAGTTTGTTTCAAACTGCCAGTTTGCTTTGTGCTCTCCACATGCCCTGGGAGGGGCATTTTTTTTCTTTTCATCATAATAGGAGCATACGACGTCGAAATCATGTACAAAAGGACTCGTTGGAAAGATGACTAGAGAAATTTGTAGCTATGTAGGTTTTATCAGGTGATTGTGTCATTTTTAAGGGTTTTTTATTAGTCAAAGTCAAACTTGTATTTAAACTTCAAACGAGCATATCTTGAGCAAAATTGATCCAATTTCGACGATTTTTTTTAAAATGAATGAAATATTCTAATTTTTTTGTTTATGCAATCTATTCTACTATATTAGGTCATCTTAATTAGAATTTTTTAGATTTCATCTTTTTCACATAACGGTCTTCTTTGCAAGTTTACTTGTTTATTTTTGGAATTGGTGACTTGTAGGTGAATCAAAGGAGCTGGAGTAGCATTTGGATCAATCACAATAGCAACTGGGAAAGCAAAACAAATTAGGTGCACACATTCCATCTTTCATCTCTAATCATTGTTTGTAAACACACTTAAATTTGGGGCTTAAAAGGAACAACTTGTTTGATCACACACTTGAATTTGGGCTCTAAAACAAATCATTGTCTTCATCACATATCAAAAATTAGGTTAAAATGAACAAGTGTCTTCCTACACATTTGGCTTTGGATCTAAAAAGAACAAGTGCTTGAATTGTTTACCACACATCTCATTTTCTAAGGGGAGATTAACAACTACGAGTGTGAATCAAGTGTACCCTCACTTGGTTTGCTTTTGTCTCCCTATCTAGGAGGCCTGCTTGGAGACACAGTACTCCAAGGGACGACCTCAATCAAGGTGTGAATCGAAAGACACCCTCCTTTGGGAGTTGAAATCTTGACACTCTTGGCTAAGCCCCAAAGAACTTTATACCTTTGGGAAGTGAAGGTGAAGGGTGGGTTACCCCTTTCTCCCAGCTGTGTGGCAGGATTTCGCTTTCATTGCATTCCCTAGTCAACCTTGTGCAAACTAGCTTAAGACCTAATTGGCCATACCCACTTGACTAGTCTTTAGGCTTGTTGACGTGTCTTCAAGTGTGTGCTTAATCATCACATTTAATACTGAAAGACAAATTTATCATTGTGTTTGGTGTGTGTGTTCATGTATTTACATGTGAGATCTTGTGTTTGATATTGCCCAAGTCAAACTTCCAATAAACTTGTGAGAAATTGTATTGTTCAATGCAAGAGGACAATTTCTGACATAACAATTCTTAACTTCCAATCAATCTATTTTTATCTCTCAATCACTCATGTGTTATCTCCATTTCTTCTTCTATGATCTACTCTCTAACCATTCTTCACTCCAAATCAAAATCCAGATCACTTATCAATCAATTTTGTTAACTCCCCAATCACCACCACCTTTGGTGTGGATTCCAAGTTAATAAATACCCCTTACCCCTTCATTATTTTCAAGGCTGGGAATGATCTTCTCATCTTCACAAGCTTTTCAAGCTTCTTCACAAGCCTTTGAGCCTCTTGGTTTATTTATTTAGTTTTAGTTTTTGTAAAGCTTCAAATCTTTCCCTTAGGAGGAAAATTCATCATTGTATTTTACTTTCTTTTTGCTTTGCATTTGATTGTCTCCATAGCATTTTTATGCTCATTATAGGATTTCGCGTGCCTTTTTCTTTCATTCATAGCTTCATAGCTCAATAAATTACCACTTCATAGCATCCATATGCTCAAATCCATTGCCTTTGTCCAATTTTTATAACTTCTAAGCTCATTTCTATTCACTTTTATTATCATTTTGTCCCTATTTCCAAGAGGAGACCTCATTGTTGCAAAGGAAGGAATGGTTGTCGAAAGGACTTCTAAGGACTCATGCCAGGCATTGCTGCTTGATTCAAATAGGTTCCTTTATGTTTTGAAGTAGTAATTAGATCAAAATTTGCTCTTGGGAAAGTAACTCAATGTTTTCTCTTCCCTTGATAGGAAAATTTAGTTCTTTGCTTTATTAGAGTAATTTTTGCATTGCAATTACTTAGTTTAGTTTCAATTTCCTTAGATTAATTTCCTTTCATTTCTTTTAGATTAGTTTTTATTTTCAATTCCATTAGATTACAAATAAAAAAGTATCTCGCAAAATAGAAAAAAATAGTTTAGTTTACATTTGAAAAAATCATTTAGTCTTGCATTCATTTTCAATTTCTTAGATAATTAGATCACATTCAAATTTGGAGAAAAGGAACTAAAATTGTATTGCATTCATCAAAAAGACCAAAAACATTAGAAAACACATCAAAAAGCAAAAAAATATCATGTCAAAACCCTCAATTCTATCACGAGGTCAAAATAGTCAACACATATTTTGGAGAACTTGATGTGAAGACAAAATCCTTTTGGGATGGGTTCTTTTGCATTTTTACACATTTCTTCCATTCCACTTTCATCTTTCATTTCCATATTCATCTCATTTATTCTATGGTGTTTCTTGCACCCCCAATCTACGAAAAAATCACACAAATTTTAGGGGAATGTCCCCTCCAATTAAATTAGCACACCTTTAGATTCAATAGCTTTAATCTGAAGTCAATTAGACTCTAAAGATCCCCACAACTTCAACCAAATCAAAACATGTTGAGTGTCCAGTCTCAGACCCACCAACAAGACCGACCCATAATAATCCATAGGAAAATAATCACCTAAATGGACAACGAGGTGAGCCATCAAAAGAAGAGCTTACAACAAGCTTGAGAGGCACAAACATTCCTCTACATAACACATCAAGATAAAAGATCTACTGCATCTCAAGTGTCATTAGAAAGAATAAATGGGGTCATTCAAACCCCAACATAAACCAATCCATTGCAAGGTGGAAAAACACAAAGAATAGAGTAAGTCTCCCTCACAGACCTTATAGCAACCTTCGTCCAGCAAATGAGGACCCTTGAGGCTAAAAGTGCTGAACAATATTGCCAAAAGAAAATTGAGGAAAGGCCTAGGGTACAAGGAAATACTTTTGTTGACAAAATAAAATCAAACCAAGGGGAAATCCAAAACCCCCCCATATAAGCTTCCCATGACATAAGTAGTAATGTATTCATGCCTCCCTTTCCTTCATTATTATATATGACAAGTTTCAATCAAATAAGTAGGATTCCTATGACACAAAATCAACCACAAACAATCCCACCGAATTTTTAGAACATAAACATGATACCATTTGGTTATCCAACTTTTTTAGGATATCAAAAACCTGGCATACCCTTTCAACAAGTATAATAAACTCCACCTGAAGGGATAATGTTTGGAGGAACAAGACCCTCTACACATAACTCTCTCTTAGGAACATACCGTGAGTATTTAAATGAGTCTCTTAACTACAACATTTATCATGTCATACTAGTACATCCTCTCCCTAAGATTCCAAAATTTAAAGGAGAAGGCGATCCCAACTGTCATATCAAGATCTACATCACAATAGTGCGATAACTCCTTCCTTGGGATGGGGTAGTAGTAAAAAAATTTCCAAATACTTTGGAGGGTATCACTTTGGATTAGTACTATCCACTTCTAGAAGCATTAATCCACTCTTTTAGGAAAATGATCGATCGATTTGTGGTTACCTTTAACATAAACAAACTGGTCAAAATAGGAATATGAGAATTTTTAACAATCAAACAAGAAACCAATGAGTCAGTTGCACACTTTATCACAAGATGGAGGAAAGTTCTTTATTCTTCAACTAGTGCACCAAACATGGATCATAAGGAACTTTATGATATCTTCTTACACACTCTTAAAATAATGACATATGATAAACAAGTCCAAAAACTCCCTTATAAATCATACAAAGAAGCACTTGAAAGTGCTCTTAGAATTAACCAAGTTGCTATTGATAGTGGAAGAAGGGAGTATGATGTCAATGAAAGGTTGATAAACCATGATAGCAATAAAAAATATTGGACAAACAAGCAAAACATAGATGGGCCAAAAAACACTTCACCATCCAGAAACAACAATAATTGTGATTAAAACAATCATACAAATTTGGGGAACAAAAATGTCAACAACTATCCCTTGAGAATCAATAAGCATTCATACAACAATCATCGTAAACCTCAAAATTACAATAATGATAAATACTACTCATTTCACAAGAGGAGGCATTCTATCAAGTCATGATGGGAGTACCATTGCATCATATCAAACCTCCTAGAAGATCAACCATTCATGGACACATTCTCATAAGATGAACGAAATAGTCCCAAGAACTGTCAAAATGCCTTTTATCAAAACACCTTAAGCCTTATGGAATTAGATAAAGATCTAGATGTTTGTACTACCCATAGACCAAAACAGCTAGATGACACCCCTAGTTATTCAAAATTTTCTCACATGTTAGAACTTCTCTTGAGTTCTCCTATGCACAAGAATGCTCTCCTCAACGCCTTAGATCTAGGCCATCAAGTTCAAAACACTCCAATTAAAAGTGTTCTTCTTTGACATTTTACTTTGAAAAGTTACCCTCAGATGACATAGCTAAATAGGGTGATCTCCTCCTCCACCTAATAGTCAAAGTTCGGGACTATTCCATCAAACGTGTAATGATCAATGATGGGTTTGCAATCAACATAGTCTCTTTCTCTCTTCTTTAAAGAATGGTTTATGATGAAACTCAAATCACACAAGAAACTTCCATCCTTAGAATTCACAATAACCCAAGCATCTGAACCATAGGTAAGGTCAATCTTCAAATCACATTGGGTCCCAAAACTCTCCCCGTTGATTTTCACATCATCAATGAAGAAACCACTTACAACATGATCATAGGGAGACCTTGGATCCCTAGGATGAGGCCCATTTCCTCCATATTATTTCATGAAATACACTTCTCGCACATGGGAAAACCCCACATCATCAAAGGAGACCTCGATCCTTTCAATCTTAATAGATTTGAACAAGCCAAAAAGAAGGAAAAAGCCATGGAAACCACCAATGACTCAAGAATAAAAACTCTTGAAAATGAAAGGACATCTAAACAAATCGAAAACATAACTAAGACCTCAAAATGTGTAGGGGAGGGGGCAATAGGAGAATTTCTCTTCAATCCTTACTCAACAAAGTCATGCTCCATTCAACTTAGCATCCATTAATATTGAGTTAGATATGAACATTCATATAGTCAAGACCACCACTAAGAAAAAAGGAGAACAAGAACCCATATAGAAATTAGGAGAGTCAACACCAATTCCAATTGCCCCTCAAAAGTTCAAAACAAACATTGAAACTCAACAACAATAGAAAATGACAATGCTAGGGGGTAAATCGTCAAATGATGAAATATGTGAGTGCACAAAAATGTTGGCAAGAGACACTGTTGTAGTATGTTGTCATTAATGGCAACAAGGTCTAACTAATAAAAACTAGATGCAATTGATGGTAACAAAGTCCAAACAGGTTAGACAAGGCATAAGAGAGTTAGTTTGGAGGAAGACACTTAGAAAATAGGCTAAGTATGGGAAGAACAGGACAGGACAACACAGAGACATGGCCCTTATTCCTCCACCATTGAATGGATCCAGCTGTAGTTTGAGTATGTTGTAGATGTTTATAATGCCTACCTAAATCCATAGATTTAGTTCCTGAAGTTATCTAGAGCATCAGATTCAAGTTCATCATTACCGACTAACAGTTTGATATTGCATTCTTAGTGACAGAGAGAAAGTTTAGAGGTCCGCACTTTGTCAGGATTGAACATCAAATCATACAGTTCTGAATGTACTCTAAGGGATGTAAGATCAATCATTTTTGGATCCTCGAGTGGTCCACATTGGGAGTTGTGCATGACAGTTGTGGAGAATAGAATGTTCTTAACGAACTGGCCGACAGTAGAAGGTAGATTGCCTTACGGATCAAAGATATGTTTTGGATCAATGTCTTAAGTGGTTAAATGTTTTGTATGAACCTATATGAACATGCTTGTACAAGGATTTGGGTCCGCATAGCATATAGTGCATTGGATTGAGCCGACAAGCTACATCTTTCAATGTACACGTTTCATATTTTAGATGCCGATCTGATTATGGATCAAATCATGATGCGGATATATAAGAGCGATGAATTTTGGTTGAGGCAATTATGATGTGGGTGTGATTGATGCAAGCATGAGAATAACAGAGCAGAGATAGAAGATCAGTGATGATGAAGACTCAGGATTCAGTATTCAGTTGCTAAATGATTGCACCCTAGCATACTGATAGATGCTTTTGCAATATTCGTATTTCTTATATAATTTCACTTGTGCTTGGTAGTGAGCCATCTTCATTAAGGCAGTGAGCAACCATTAGGGTTTAATAGCCCTCATTGTAATCTTTCTAAGTTTAGGGTTGAGGCAGTGAGCCTGCTAGACTGATGGGCTACAAAATTAGTCTCTTTTATGACACTTTTTATACTTCAAAGACTCCTTTCATAACATCCTTTAAGACATTTATCCATGTTTGCACTATGATATGTTGACCTTCTTTATGCTTTTAAGACATGAACTTATAATATTAATATGGAATATGATGATCATATTATCTAATGAATGAATTAGATATGGATATGTATAAAAGTATAAATGAAATGTTTTTATGGTTAGTCATGGAAAATGCTTGTGGTATATGTTTTGGGAACTAATTCTATGTGCAGAATTGGACGTGTCACGATGGATCGAGCATTTGTAGTAGGTTGTAGACAAAGGAGTTAATAGAATTATTAGTTTCAATGCCAAGAATGCAGAGACAACTGAAGACAATTATAGAGCATCATGGATAGTAATAAATTAAGGAGTAGATTTGTTTCAAATATGATTATGGACATTGTTCATGCATCAGACTTCTAATTTAATTTGAATTCTTCTTCTTATAGTGAATTAGAATAAGAATGTGATCTTGACTCCACGACCTAGTATCTAGGCGCGGGAGATGATCAAAGTCAGTTAATTAATAAATAAGACTCTCTCTCCACTTTTGTATAGTAAGAGGAAGATGAGATATATAAGGTAGCAGAGTTAAGTTGTAGACAGTTTAGTTATCATTTCCTTTTCTATGTGTAAAGACCCAAGCATGTTACATTTATGGAATACAATCTGGATATGACAGAAAAGATTTCGTTGCTGAACAATTTGATATGAGTTGATTCTATGCATGGAATAAGTTAAGCTTCGATATGTGTTACAAAGATACGTAGGATATGGATTAGATTTGTTTTTAGTTAAGGAAGACAGTCTCTTGAGCTGGCCACTCAAGGTATTGATTCTCTCCTTGTTTATTTCATTTCAATTAATGTTGATTTATTAGTTTTCTGTTAGCCGTAATTTGAATTCAAGTTAGTGTTATGTTTTGATTAAATAGATATAGTTCACGAACGGATGCATATTAGTGTGTTTACAAATCCTCTAGAGATCAGCAGTTAGTCATTTCATTCTTGTCGAGTCATTAAGTTAATTCTACAGTTTCCTTGTTGTAATAGTTATCCACAGACCTTGCTGTAGGTACCTATAGCAACTAGATTTATAGTTGTTTTCACTATTTTGTAATTCTGTTAATTCCAACAAAGTAGATTTGTCTATTTAAAGGTTAAGATAGAATGATTTAGGAACCATATGAGCCCTGAAGGCATATACTTTGCAAGTACCATCATAAGCTTACGCTCCTTGGTCTGTAATTCAATGTAGGAATGCATAGTGATAGAGTGGATTGTTTAGATAGGTTTTCCCCATGAATTAGTTAAGTCTACAACACATTAATCTTCCTCTAAATTTTTGGTGCCATTACCGGGGATGGTGCTAACTTCTTAGGCTCATCTTTGTTTTGACATGTTTCATAATCTAAATTTTCTTGATTCCAGCATTAGAGTTAATCAAAACACCTTTCAGGAAACACCTGAAAATACACTGACATTGTGCAGGACCACTAGATTATAAAGCCAAAAATATTGTATGCGGAGGCAGAGAGACAGCCAAGGTGGATTCCTTCCTTCAAGTTCACCAGATAGCGAAGAAGTAGCTGACCTTATCAATTATATAGTGGAAGGTGCTGAAGAGGAATTTCCACTGACATCTTCCTTTGCATCTTCACCAGCTTCTTCCACATCCTCAGGAAGAACTTTCAAAACCATGGCAGTTGAAGTAGAGGATCCTTCGAGACAAGCTACATTTGAATTCCCTATACCAGACCTAGCACGGGTAGATACTCTGAAAAATATACCACCATCTGCATTGCCTATTTTCTATGGATTGGTTATTGAAGACCCTAACACTTTCCTGTTCAAGTTTGATGTTCTGTGTAGAAGTTATGATTATACCACTGATCCTTACAGACTCAAGCTATTCCCTGCTACCCTAAAGGATGCTTCTTTAAGATGGTTTATGGGACTAGGGAAAGATGCCATTCCAGACTGGGATACCATGAAGAAAAAATTCCTGACAAAATACAAAGACTACTGTAGAGGACATGATAGGAGGAAAGATGACATCTTTAGGATGTCACAGAAGAAGGATGAGTCATTGGAGGACTATGTGGAGAGATTCCAATTTGCCTTGAAGAAAAACCCTCAGAATCGGTTGTCTGAAGAATCATTGAAGCTGGTCTTTTTAAGAGGAGTCAATGATGATTGCATGGATGCCCTAAATCTCATTGGGACAGGAGACATCTCCCAACTACCCTTTGAAGATATTTGTACAGCTTGCAGAAATTATTCAAGGACCTTCACAAGAAGACCAAGGGATAGAGCAACCATTGCAGGCAAGGCAACCAATGGAGTTTCATGAGTGGAGATTAGCAATCTGCTGTCCAACATGAAGGAAGACATTATAAGTCATATGGCTACTCAGTTGGACACCCTCCACATTAAAAAGAAACAAGAAGAGGCAGATGCAATGCTCACTGAATACTGCCCAAGCTGTAGACAAAGGAAGGCCAACTGTAAATGCAAAAGGGTAGCCAGTATCCAGCAGGAGAAGATTGAAAGGTCAGAGCTTCAACCATTTGAAGGTGACAATGGGCAACTATTCTTTATTGCTCAAAGAAGACCTTGGCAACAAAGGCAAGGTATGCCCCTTGATCCACTCAATTATAATTCATCTTTTCCTACTACCAATCAAATTTTTTTTGCTTGGAATAACCATCCTTGGCCTGCTAATCCAAATGCTTGGCAAAACCCACCATGGTCTACTCCACCAGCAGGGTGGAACTAGCAGCAACAATGGACTCAATAGCCTTTCCAAGGCCCTACCTATAACCCCCAATGGCCTACTCAACAACAACAATGGCAACCTCAATGGAACAAGAGCCAATCATGGTAAACTCCCAGTTTCAGCAACCCTTGCTTCCACCTTAGCCACAATAGCAAGCCATCATGCCTCCACCAGCACCTCCAAATCAACCTCCTAGACCTACCCAAATTCCTGCCCAACCTGCACCTAACCCTAACAACAAGCCTGTTCAACAGGCTTATACTAATGGGGTGATGCAGTACCCCACTTATGGAGTAGAGGTAAGTAATGTTCACCTCAGATCAGGGAAACACCTTGCAGGTCCTTCATCCCCCCAAATCACGGAACTGAAGGATGGAGAACCCATGGAGAAAGCCTTAGATGAATCACCTTTGGATCCTAAACCTGTTTAGGAACCTCAATCTATATCAAACCCTAAGCCTCCTTTCCTTGAGTGCTTGGTTATCCAAAAATAGCCAGAACAACCTACCAATGACCTTATAGGACAATTGCAAGATATAAACATAAAGATACCCTTGATTCAAGCCATCAAAGATATTCCTATCTACACTAAGACAATCAAGGATCTCTGTATCAAGAAACTAGGGAGAAAAAGAGTAGATCCAAAAATAGTCCATGTCTTAGGTAACCTTGCAGACATCATGTTGGGAAATATCACTATTCCTAAGTATACCGATCCAGGAAGTCTAGGGGTCGATGTAAAGATCAATGGAGCCCTAATCAAGAATACCTTAATAGACTTGGGTGTCGCAATCAATGTCATAACTAAGGACATAGTGCAAATGTTGTAATTAACCAATCTTAGACCTACTCAGACTGTCCTGCAATTAGCTGATAGGTCCACAGTAAAACCTGAAGGT
The DNA here is from genome assembly GCA_027924645.1 of Cunninghamia lanceolata. Taxonomy (NCBI): domain Eukaryota; kingdom Viridiplantae; phylum Streptophyta; class Pinopsida; order Cupressales; family Cupressaceae; genus Cunninghamia; species Cunninghamia lanceolata. The sequence goes on from BSBN01001285.1 coordinate 3,515,693, forward strand.
ATCATTGAAGACTTAGTCATTGCATTAGATTCCTAGGAGCATCCTACTGATTTCATTGTATTACAACCTAAGGTCAATCTTGCTGGTTACCCTCTTATACTAGGCAGACCATGGCTTGCTACAACTGATGCATTTATAGGTTGCCGGTCAGGAAACATGATTATATCTAATGGAACCATTACCAAGAAATTGGTGTTGTATCAACCAGCTCAACCGTACCATGAACTGGAGCAACCTATTTGGCCTCCTCTAGAAGAGGAGGACAGTTATTCTTTGCAAACCATGATGACCATTGAACGTAGCCCTTTGTTGGATATCCAAGATGAAGTTGAGTTACTGGCTCACATTATCCAAAATGATTGTGGGAGGCACCCACAGCAACAAGACTACCTGTCCTGTCTGCAAGATCCCCTAAGCAGTATAATACCTAGTAGCTCCACAAAAGAAATCTCCCAATTGTTTCATGTCTTACTACCCTAGTAGAATCTACTAGTCTTTCCTAGCCTTGATGTGTCTTCCATTCAACCAATGACTAAACCATTAGAGATACAACTTGGAAAGATGTTGACTATCAATAATGCCTTGACTAAAGAACAGGAGAAATCCCTTCACAATGACCTACAGTCCAATTCAATAGCCTTTGCATGGGATTACAGTGATATGAAAGGCATTGACCCAAATCTATGCATGCACAAGATCTACATTGATGCTGATTTTAGACCTATCAGGCAGCAACAAAGACGTATGAACCCTGCTCTAAGGGACATAGTCAAGGCTGAGCTTCAAAAACTTCTTGATGCAAGTTTTATTTACCCTATTTCAGACAGTGAATGGGTTTTACCATTGGTGATAGTTCCTAAAAAGGGTGGCAAGTGGAGAGTTTGTGTTGACTACAGAGAGCTCAATACTGCCACCAGAAAAGATCACTTTCCATTGCCCTTTATTGACCAAGTCCTAGATTCTTTGGCAGGGAAGAAGTACTTCTCATTTCTTGATGGTTTTAGCAGATATAATTAGATCAAGATTGCTCCAGAAAATCAAGATAAAACCACATTTACCTGTCCCTAGGGGACCTATGCCTACTCTATTTTGCCATTTGGACAATGCAATGCTCCAACTACTTTTCAAAGGGCAATCCTTAGTATTTTTTCTAATTTTGCTCATGATAGCATGGAGATCTATATGGATGACTTCACCACCTATGAGGAGGCATTTGACGAGGCTTTGCAGAATCTTGAAAAAGTTTTGAAAAGATGCACAGAGCATAATTTGTCCTTAAGTAATGAAAAGTGTTTTATGATGATGACCGAAGGATTGGTGTTGGGACATTTCATTTCATCTATAGGTATCCAAGTTGACCCAAAGAAGATAGAAATAATCTCTACATTGCCTATTCCACAAAAATTGAAGGATGTTAGAAGTTTCCTTGGGCATGTAGGCTATTATAGGAGGCTTATTTAAGATTTTAGCAAAATTGTTGCTCCCTTGTTTGCACTTCTATCTAAGGATATTGAATTTGTTTGGACACTTGAATGTCAGCATTCTTTTGAAAAATTGAAACCAGCCCTGACACAGGCCCCAATTTTGAGAGGTCCAAATTGGAAATTGCCCTTTCATATTCACACCGATGCATCAGATTTTGCCATTGGGGCAGTTTTAGGCCAGCAAGAAGGCAACAAGGAATATGCAATTTACTACATCAGTAAAAACTTGCAAGGAGCTGAGCTGAACTATACAATAACAGAGAAAGAAATGTTGGCAGTTGTTTATGCCATCAACAAGTTTAGACACTACATAACCAGCTACAAAGTATTCATTCATACTGATCACATAGCCATCAGATATCTGATGAACAAACCAAGAGTGGGTGACAAGCTGGTCAGATGGTTATTATTATTTCAAGAATTTGATATCACAATTGTTGACAAGCCTGGTAAGGCTAATGTGGTGGCTGAATTTTTATCAAGATTGCCCAGTCAATCCTCAGATGGTGTGGTTGATGATTCCTTTCCTGATGAGCATCTATTTGCTCTCACTATACACACACCATGATATGCAGACATAGCAAATTACTTGGTTACAGGGCAGATTCCAGGACATTTTTCACCACGAGAAAGGAGACAACTTGTTCACAAATGCTTTCCTTATTCTTGGATTTTTGGTTTTCTCTTCTATACTGGACCAGACAACATCATGAGAAGATGCATCAGAGCAGATGAAGTGTTTGATATCATGAAGGCTTGTCATGATGAACCATGTGGGGGACACTTTGCAACAAAAATGACAGCCTTCAAAATTTTGACAACAGGGTATTATTGGCCAACACTTCACAAGGATGCTATCAAATATATAAGAGGCTGTGATAGGTGTCAAAGGATGGGCAGACCAACTAAAAGTGATGAAATGCCATTGCAACCACAAATCTCCTTAGCTCCTTTTGACAAGTGGGGACTGGACTTTTTTGGTCCTATTTCTCCAACCTCCAATAATAAGGAGTATATTCTGGTATGTACTGATTACCTTACAAAATGGGTTGAGGTCAAAGCATTGTGGTTTTCTAGAGATGGTAATGTAGCTAAATTCTTATATGAGGATATTTTCACCAGATATGGCGTGCCAAGGGAAATAGTAACAGAACAAGGTCCTCAATTTACCTCTGATTTAATCACAAAGTTAGTGGAGGAATATCAAATAAGGCATAAAAAGTCTACCCCTTATCATCCTCAAGCCAATGGACAGGTTGAGGTAACCAACAGAGAACTGGAAAACATCCTGACCAAAATAGTACAACTCCATAGGTGCAACTGGGTTACTAGGTTGCCAGAGGCTGTTTGGGCCTATAGAACCACCTAGAAAACCACCATAGGGTTTACCCCATATGAATTGGTTTATGGAAAAATAGTAGTCCTCCCAATTGAATTTGAACATAAAACACTACAAACAGCTGTTGAGCTTGGGATGGATTTGATAGTTGCACAGCAAGATAGGCTTCAACATCTTAATGCTCTGGATGAAATAAGGCTAGAGGCATTCTACCATACTGAAGTTGTCCAGAAATAGAGGGTCAAATGGCATGACAGTCATATCAAGAACAAAGAATTTGCAGCCAGTGATTGGGCACTTTTATATGACTCCAGGTATAAAGATTTCAAGGGCAAGCTCCAATCTAGGTGGCTTGGCCGCTACGAAATCCTACAAGTTTTCCCAAATGGATCAGTTCAGTTGCAAACTATACATGAGGTCCGATTTTCACTCTTGGTAAATGGCCATAGGCTAAAGTTGTATAAGAAGCCATTACAGAGGGAAGACTTCATTGTTTCCTTAGCTACTGCATATAGTGCTTCTGGCACTCTTGATGAGGATACTATGACACCAGTTGATACAACATCAGAAGATGATCCACACAAGCTACCTTGTGATGCAGAGGTTGAGTTGGAATACTCAACCCCTGTAGCTACGGCATAATTTCTATTGCTTGCCAAACACATGCACACACAACACCACATGCACACACCACACCTTTACAATGATGTTTACATTCTTCAGCTGGGCCCTGTTTACATTCTTTAGCTAGGACCTATTACTTCTGCACTGGTTCTGATCACTATCATATCTGCACTTTGGAATACTGTTGCAAGCACCTGCAGCAACTACAGATATCTTCAATCCAATGCACCACCACCCCACTCAATTCATACACTACACATTGTTTCATTACCATGTCGGTACCTCACGCGCTGATTTTCAAGCAAATCAATCAAATCACACATGCTGACGTGCCACCTCACCATTTCATCCGCATGCATCACCTTACAGTTCTGGTGAATTAATTGCATCGTACACAATCTCTTCTTTCAAAGATTGCTCCCACATTTCTTTCCGAGAAATTGTTCCAAAGGTAACTTTTCATGATTACCATTAAATTTCTTTTTTATGCATTTATCATTATCCATGTTCACTTCATGCATGCAATAATATTTCAAAACATTCTAGTTAATAATTGCAACTTCCTACCACTTCCTTTGCCACGTGAGTGAGGTCACTTCATGTTTAGTTAGGGGGAGGGGTTGTCATTCTTGATTTTCTCGACTGGTTTTTAAATGAATTGTCATCCCTGTGTATTGTGTAAAAAAACCAGTAAAGAGCTACCTTCCTAATATCTTTGCTTAAGTCAAATTGAGTTAACCCTGAGCATTAAGAGGAATTGTAGAGAGGAATGAATAGGGGTTAAGTCTAACAAGGTGGCAAAGCGAAATTATACAGAGCATTATAGACATGGGAGGTGACTTAGTAAGGAGAGAGCCATCTGCGCACAATAAAATTCTTGAAGATGTGTTAGTTCTACCGCTCTTCACCAGAGTAGGATGGCTTGAGTACTTCTTAAAACTGACAGAGTATGACAATGATATGGCCGCATAATTTGCAATTACATTGCAAAATGACAAAGTAGTATTGAAAGGGTTAATGGTTGATGCTTCTGAGGTAGCTATATCCCAAGTGACTAGACTACCATGCACTAGGTCGGAATACCCAGCCTAAGCTGATGCAGCCACTGCCAGAGAAGAATTCTATGAGCGAGGCGAACATTTAGACTCAACAACTCAAGGTACAAAATGCCTATCTCTACCATTTTTCTGGGGCAAATGTGCTACCTATATTATCAAGTATTTCACTTGTGATGGGAGGTATAATATGTTGTACACTGTGCACTTTAAATTGTTGAACCATCTTCGTCATGAGAAATTTGTGAATGTTTCAAACTACCTCTACAACTTCCTAAAGAGAATGGATTTAGAATACCAAAAGAAGCCAGCAGATACTTCAGTGTCTCATCATTATTTAATTACACTACTGGTTAAGAGGAGTTTGCAGATACAATACCCACAAATTGATTGGGAGGCCTTTAAGAATTGTGCTGATATGTCCACCTTGTTGGAGCAACCTCGTGAGCAGGAAGAACCCCCATACAATGCTGAACCTGAAGATGAACCTATTCATTAAGAGCCGCAGGAGGAAAATCTCCCCGAAAATAGACTTGAAGAAACAGGGGAACCTTCATTCTCTCCTCCTGAACATGTGACCCCAGAACTTGTAAGCAAGAAAGGGAAGAAGAAGAAGGCAGGAAGGGATATCAGCATAGAAAAGACAAGAAGGAAAAAGAAAAGGAAAAATGTCAATGCAGGGGAACCAAAGGAGAAACAGAAAGGGAAAGGTAAAAAGCAGATGAAAAGGGATGTTGAACAAGAAACCACTATTGAACAAGAAACCAGTATCCCGAGGAGATCAGGCAGATTGAGGAAACTGACGGCTAAAGAAAAGATCGTTGAGCAGGGACAAGATTCTAAGGGAAAGGGAAATGCTCCTGGAAATGTTCCTATTGATATACTTGAAGATGATATCTCTGCAAACAAGGATGATGAGAATGTTTCTTCAAAGAAGAAAAGGTATGTTTCTTCTTCTGACCCTAACTCAGAAGACCCATTTATTGCCAAAAAGATAAGAAAAGCAACCCCCGGTAGCCCTGTTAAAGAAAATTTTAATGCTTTTGATAACAATGATAGTGGTGATGTCAATTTTGGTCAAAGAAATGAATTGTTAGAAGAAAGAGACCTTTGAAAAGAACTTCAGGAGGCATTGAACATAATCAAAACCTTGGAGGATCAAGTAAAGAAGTATGAAGAGAGGGAGACAGAAAAAGAAAAGAGAATACAAGAATTAGAGGAAAGGATTCAGACACAGAATCAAGGGTCTAAATTGGACTTGTTAGCACAATTGGTTGTTAGCAAGATCAGCTCAGATGAGGAGAAGGAACCCCCTCCATTATTTCCTAAGGTAAGAACTCCAACATACCATACTACTATTTCATTGGGTTTTGAGTTGCTGAAAGCCACTAATAGGTCAAAACAAGACGCAGAGAATTGGGATAAAGAAATGAAAAATTTTAATGAAAAAATTGAGAACCAGAATCTTGAAATTAAGAAATTAGAGGCAAAGATGGCAGGCATAATTGACAAGGCCATGGGAATCATTGAATGTAGACCACCTTCAAGGGATTATGCATTATTTTTAAAGGAGAAATTTCTTAGTTTTGAATTCAATAGATTTGTTAATGACCAACTAGCTCTGCAGTCTAGACACAATTTCTTTAGTTATTTTCAAGAGGTTAGTCTAGAACAACAAGATCAGCTATGTGAGTTCTGTTTGCACAACTACCTGATGGAGGAAGATACAGAATGGAATCCCTCCATAAATGTTGGAGATTTACAGCTGAGGGTAGTAATATCATACCTAAATAATGAAAAGTTGAGAGGAGAATTAATGGATAGGTATGAAGAATATGAGAAGAAGGTATCACTACCAATCAGAAAAGAGGCACTTAACCTTGAAGATATCCTTACAAAATGCTACAGACTTCTCTCTCATAAGGGCCCAGGAAAAATCATCATGGATTTAAGAATAAGGGATCATAGAAGGATACAGAGAATGATGGGATCCATGTTACAAGGTTGTGTTAGATATGTGCAAAGCAGATGGATCAGTTTGACACCTACTCTTCAACAGAAAGAACCTCATTCCTTACACAACTTTATGAACATGTCTGAAAGATTACACAGGTACATTCAAATTTTAGAGAATAGAGGTGTGACATGGTTGCCTCTCACCTACCTTACACCTCTACTCTTATATCTAGTTCCATACTGGACAGGAGAAAAGGAAGAGGAATGCAGGACTGCAGAAACTATCAGACAACAAAGGCTTTCAGACTACAATGGGTTCTATTTGAAACAGGGTGAGGGTGTCAGGATAGTTATGGACTTGAAGCAAATAGTTTTACATTATAATTCATTCTCCTAGGTACCTATTTGAGTAATTTTTCTTGAGGGCAAGCAAAAGGTTAGTTGGGGGGAATGATGGGCTACAGAACTAGTCTCTTTTATGACACTTTTTATACTTCAAAGACTCCTTTCATAACATCCTTTAAGACATTTATCCATGTTTGCACTATGATATTTTGACCTTCTTTATGCTTTTAAGACCTGAACTTATAATATTAATATGGAATGTGATGATCGTATTATCTAATGAATGAATTAGATATGGATATGTATAAAAGTATAAATGAGATGTTTTTATGGTTAGTCATGGAAAATGCTTGTGGTAAATGTTTTGGGAACTAATTCTATGTGCAGAATTGGACATGTCATGATGGATCGAGCATTTGTAGCAGGTTGTAGACAAAGGAGTTAATAGAAGTATGAGTTTTAATGCCAAGAATGCAGAGACAGCTGAAGACAATTATGGAGGATCATGGATAGTAATAAATTAAGGAGTGGATTTGTTTCAAATATGATTATGGATGTTGTTCATGCATCAGACTTCTAATTTGATTTGAATTCTTCTTCTTATAGTCAGTTAGAATAAGAATGTGATCTTGACTCCACGACCTAGTATCTAGGCACGGTAGATGATCAGAGTCAGTTAATTAATAAATAAGACTTTCTCTCCACTTTTGTATAGTAAGGGGAAGATGAGATATATAAGGTAGTAGAGTTAAGTTGTAGATAGTTCAGTTATCATTTCCTTTTCTATGTGTAAAGACTCAAGCATGTTACATTTATGGAATACAATCTGGATATGACAGAAAAGACTTCGTTGTTGAACAATTTGATATGAGTTGATTCTATGCATGGAATAAGTTAAGCTTTGATATGTGTTACAAAGATACATAGGATTTGGATTAGATTTGTTTTCAGTTAAGGAAGATAGTCTCTTGAGCTGGCCACTCAAGGTACTGATTCTCTCCTCGTTTATTTCATTTCAATTAATGTTGATTTATTAGTTTTTTGTTACCCGTAATTTGAATTCAAGTTAGTGTTATGTTTTGATTAAATAGATATAGTTCATGAACGGATGCATATTAGTGTGTTTACAAATCCTCTAGAGGTCAGGAGTTAGTCATTTCATTCTTGTTGAGTCATTAAGTTAATTCTACAGTTTCCTTGTTGTAATAGTTATCCACAAACCTTACTGTAGGTACCCGTAGCAACTAGATTTATAGCTGTTTTTACTATTTTGTAATTCTGTTAATTCCAGCAAAGTAGATTTGTCTATTTAAAGGTTAAGATAGAATGATTTAGGAACCATATGAGCCCTAAAGGCATATACTTTGCAAGTACCATCATAATCTTACGCTCCTTGGTCTGTAATTCAATGTAGGAATGCATAGTGATAGAGTGGACTATTTAGATAGGTTTTCCCCCTGAATTAGTTAAGTCTGCAACACATTAATCTTCCTCTACATAGACCTAGTTGTACTTCATGGCAGTGAGCCAGCATGTTCTAGGTCTGTGGAGTGACCAAGCCTGAACATCACCATTTGTAAAAGATTGCAATATATATTGAGAGCTAATCCTCTCCATGGTTTTTCCCTTTCTTGGGTTTTCCATGTAAAAATCTGGTGTCTATGTGTCATGTTTAAGTGGCTTGTATTTTTGTGGTTACTTTTCTTTCTGATTATTAAAGTTGGTATTTGGTTTAGTTGTTTAAATTTTAGAATACTGATTCACCCCCCTCTCAGTATTCATCAAAAACTTCTCATTAAATTCAAAGAAATTTTCACACGAAGCCTAAGAATGGCCTTGTAAAGACTTTCAAATGATGGATATCAAACAACCGGGTCAATAGAAATAGAAAAAATGCAATGAGAAGGTCATCCCCAAACCATTCAAAGTCAAGGACCTTGTACTTAGAATCTACAATCTAATCAATAAAGGATGAAAATTAAGACCGGATTGGATGGGTTCGTATGTAGTTAAGGAAGATGTCAAAGATGACACTTACCTCTTGTTCACTATTGAAGGAGAAGAGTTTCGTATCTAAAAACTCCATAAAAGTCTGAAAAGCATAAAAATAAAAAAATGCAAAAAATACAAAAGTCTAGAAAAGAACAAAAACATGCATTTTTCACTATGTTTGCCATGCACTTGTTAGTGATACACTCTTGTTTGATTTTTTTCCCTAGAAAGGAGTTTAAGGTTGCCTAGGTATATATTGACCCTCTTAGTCTTTGAGATTCCCTAAAACCATCTTCACCATCAGTCATTCCCCTTTACATTGCCAACAAATTCAAAATAAAGTCAATCTCTTAGCTTCATACTTATCTTGGTCTTAACAAATCATGATGTCAAGCCTAAGCAAAGTATTCAAACCTACAATACTCAATAGAATCTTGCAAGTAGACCTCCCCTATTTCTCCTTAGAAAAAGGGAAGCCTGATTGAATGATAAAATCTCTTGGTGGTGTCCAACCCCTTATCTTTTTTGGTGAAAAATGTCAAAGGGATTAGAACTCTGCAAGAAGTAATCAAAAAAATAAGAGTACAAAAAAAGGAGAGATTATAAAAAAATTCAAAAGCAAAAAAAAGGGACAAAAAAAGAGAGTGCAAAGAGAAGAATTTGAGAATCAGGAAAGATATTGCAAAATATAAAAAAAAAGAGAAGAAACAAAAAGAGAAAAAAATGGAAAGAGAAGATCATTGATGTCCATACTCTCATGTGGAGATAAGTCTAATCTCAAAGCTATGAGGATGGCATCTATTAGAGAAAATAAAAAATATAGGTACAAAGCACACACATGCACTAGCTAGGTAAAACCAAGTGTCTAACTATTTTTAGGACCATCTTTTTCTTTGGAGCCTTTCCTTTACCCTAGGTCTATCTTGTTGGCCATCTCTAATCTAAGTCTATAAGGTACTAATAAAATTTGTTACTAGTCTAAATTGAAAATAGGTCAAAGTGTTTTGTTTAGATAAGGATCAATATTTATCCTTTTGCAAATCTAAATTTAGAAGTGAAGTTCTATTTTCTTCTCGTTCCCACCTAAGTCCCTAATAAAATTTCATCCCAACAGTTTAGTAGGTCTTCCTATACTTGGTCAACTTGTAGTCCCCTAGCTCAAAAATCCTACTAAAGAGTAGTCATAGTGTTTGTTCCATTTGCATACATATTATCAAAAAATCAAAGCAATAGCTTATGCCATAGCTCATGGCATGCGTAGAAGTAGAAGATGTGTTACATTTGCATCCACATATGTTTTGCATCATTAGATTTTGTGTTCCATCTTATTCATTTCAAAAGGACAAAAACATAACATAATCATTGTTTATTCATTCATATGTAAATCATAGAGTATAAATATTAAAATTGTAAACTATCCATGTGCACAAAAGATAAACAAAGTAACATGTTGACTACAATCATACGTAGAAATTAATCGATCGAAGTCATCATATATAGTGCATGCATATCAAATGTCTAAGTACATGTTACTCCAACAACAAATTTTGAAAGACTAAACATAGTGCACTCAAGCATTCAAATCTCCTCATGCAAGGGAGAAAGTCAAAAATCAACTCAGTTAGGTTCTGTTAGACCTCAAAGATAACTTTGACTAATGTCCAACCTTCGAGGCTCTTGCTTCGAGATCTCCTCTGACTATCCACTACGTTAGAATCTATATGAATCCTATGGGAATAAGAAGGAATCCATCTAGGAACTCATGAGTGAGATGAACCCATTGAAGGTTTCCTAAGTCCATGAAGGTTTCATGTGAACCCTAGATGAAAGATCTCCTAAAGTAAGGCATTCTCAGCTTCTAGTTTACCAATCCTAGCTCTCTAAGAAATAATCTCATAACCTGCATGATAAGTAGGATCCATGATATCTATGTGACAACCTGCTGAAGAAGGCACGTGAGAATCAACAAGAAGAACCTCTCTCAATCAACCAGTGAAAGGGACCAATACATCTAGGGAAGGATTGTGAAAAGGTCCCTTCATCTGTCAATAGTACCTGTGAGGAAACAATAGAGATAAGAGAATGTTAATTCAAGAGTTAAATCAAAATCATTTTCCAAAGAGATCAAATGTGACAAATAAAGGAGTAGGTTAGTGGATCACCCAGTTTCCATGAGGGATCACTGAGTCTCATATCCTCCTCTTGTAACTTTGAAATAAGAGCTTGTCCATGTCTAGGTGGATCCTCAACTGGCATTGCCTCCTCATCCTCAAGAATCTTGGTATCTCCTCCAAAGGCCACCTCACCACCCTCCTCTTCATCAGGATCATAGTTCCCATTTGTGGAATTGTCAATCTCCTCCAAAAAGTCTTTGAGATTGACGAGCCCTCACCCATTTGCGACCAACCTCACAAATTGATCTTATGATTGGGACCCCAAGAACTAGTGGAATGCACATAAGTGCCTATTGATGGTCTTTTGATGATTGAGGGCTTGCACCTCACATGTACACTACCTGGGACTATCGACAATGGAAAGAAGGGTTGAGGGCAGCAAAACCAACATAGTTTTTCAATCTTTAGATGAGGGTCAATTCCCTGCCTTCCAGGCTTACGACAATTCCTTAAGAAAAGGAAAAAAGGAAATAGAAAGGAATAAACTAAAATACTAAACTATAAAAGGCCATAAGCTAGAAGGAAATTGTCCATGCACTTAGAGCATAAGTAATTGACTGATGACAACATAGTCAATAAGGATCGTTATAATTTAATCAGATGATAAACAATATTACATAGGCAAGACACAATGATTCAGAACTACAAGAATTATAGATTCATTGTTCAAGATCATGATATTACTTATGAATGGAATGAAAACAAAACATGTGGTCCAAAGACACAGTCATAAAGATCGCTTATCTCTAACTACACAAAAGAGGGGGAGAAAACTTTCTCTTTTCACATTAGGCCAGAGTTTGGCTCCACTATAAATATAAAGGCCTTTGTTTTTTCTAACAAACCACCCTACTTTATATATATAAAAAAGGAACAAGTATCACCATTAAGGCAACAACTAACCTCAATTAAGGGAAATTAATGGAGGTGCACACAATGTTTAAAGTAATCCAATCCTCATTAATTTTCTTGTGCGTTTAATTTTTATGAAGATCTGGCACACTTTGAGTGTTGCCCCTTTGCAGGAAGTAATGGCCATTACTTTAGTAGCAGAGATAATTTTATCTTTTTGATTTGATTACTATTATCACCTAAAATTGCACCCTTTTGTTGAAGCTTTGACAGTTCCAACAATTTCAGAGTATCATGGGATTAGTCTCAAGATCTTAGACCTTGTAGTTGAGACCAAACATCCAGAGAAGGTTGGTTCCTCTTTTTGAGCTTAAGGCTCGAAGAATTAAACTAAATCTATGCTAATGCACCAAGGAAAAGGGAGAGGAGACTGAAATTAAAAGGGAGGTGATACACCAAGATTTAGGGGGGTTAGTTGGGACTGACATAACACAACAATGACCTCAAATACTAATAGAGACTCACACAGACTTACAACTTTAACAGAGACTCGAATAGAAAACTATAACTAACAGAGGGACCATTTTATCCACAGAATGAGTTACAAACTTCAAATAAACACAGAGAAAAAGCATAAGAGAGGTAAAATGTTAGTGATTATATTGATCATGAAGGCTAAATAGCCATTACAAAAGGAAGATAACTTGTTATAGAAGAGTAGACACAAAATAACCATCTACATTCATTGGTAAACAATTATCAAAGACATCAAAGGCTTAGCTTCAAGCACAATGTATCATATTTGATTGGTTCTTATAGATGCGCTAGAAGGCCTATGACAACAAATTATCTGGCCAGCATAACAGCTCAGAAGAACAACTAACAACAACAACCTTTTTTACATCTTTCTTGCATGTATATATAGCATTTTGAATTCATTCTGTAACAATAGGCATTGAAAATCAGTCAACTTACCCTGCTCGGGTGCCCATGCTGTATTCAATTTTTGGCCAGAATCCCTATCAGAACCTACAAATTTGGAATAGTGGCCATGCTCCGACAGGCCTGCAAAGCGCAGAGGAAGATTGCCCACATGCAGGGGTGTCAGTTACATTGAAGAAGGAAGGTCTAAAATCCTTCTATGTACCAGAAAAATCCATTTTGTCCCTTCTAGTATAATCACATTGAAGGATTTAACTATTTCAACTACCTGATTCTGACCTTTCTATAATTCCTGTACTTCAGGTGATAAATTCCTTTTGCAACAACAGATAATTGTGTCCTTCAAGCTTTTACAACACTTTAAAATATTTAATTTCTTCAAATATTCTAAAGAATTATATCATATTCCATCAGTTTCATCATTCTGGCCTTTTATTCTGCCTTATCAGAAAAGTCCTATTTTCAGAACCATTTTGCCTTTGTTTTTGCCTTATCAGTAAAATCTTACTTTTAAGAACTAGGCTTTCTTTCTTCCCTTTCTTTGTTACCGGTGATTCTTGGATTTTATGAACTCTGCTTGCTTCATATTTTTCTCCCTTTGTCGGCGAAGTTCCATTTTTCAAACTTCGCCTTGCTTTTCTATCTTCTTTGGTTCTCCTTTCTTGCCTTATCGATGAATCTCCAAAAACACAAACCGCACTTGCTTGTTGCCTTGTATTTTTTTCTTTGTCAGCAAAATTCTTGTTTCCAGAACCATTTTGCCTTCACTTTTTCCTTCAACCGGCAAAATCCCATTTTTCAGAACCATTTCTTCTTTATCAATGAAGTCTCCTTGCCTTGAACCAACTATTCCTTCGCCTTATCAGCAAATCTGTAATTTTGTGAACCACTGAGCCTTAGCCAATTTCCTTCTTCCTTCTTCTTTGCCTTGTTAGCAAATCACCTTGTTAACGAACCTTAGGAATTTGAACTAGTTAGCAGGTTCAACATTTTGCCGACTACTTGACTTCCCTTTGCAGCCGACTTCTTGCTTTTGCTTTCCCCTACCTTAGCTTTTCCCCTTTGCCTCTGCCTTAGCTACTTCTTCCTACCTTCATTGCTTTGTCACTTCCTGCTGCTTCGCCCCTTCAGTCGGCAAACTAGCGAATCGGTGAACAGGTGAGTTGCCAAACCACTGAACCAAACTGAAAATTTGCCAACTACGAAAAAACAAGGACAAAAAACCTAGAATTTTTTGGGATTTTTCTGGCTTTTTTTAAGGGGAATTTATTCTTCCATTTAGGCTCTCTCAAATTGGATTTTTATGATGGAAGGAGGGATTTCTGGGATATTTTGGGATTGGGCAAATATGACAACAATTACACTACCTGTCTTATCCATAAAAATCCTCCCTTTGGCTTTTAGCTTTGAAGTGGGTCCCTCATTCTATTTACTATTAGGAGCCATTAGGTGAGGGAGATGATCTGGCAAATCGTAGGGATGACAGAGTTTTAAACTCTTAACACAAACACAAACTTTTTAAACTCTTAACACAAACACCCGCGATGATTCTACGTAGCCATTACCTTTTGTTGCTACTATTGCTTGGGTGTCACCTTGGAGAACCTTTTACTTTATTGATGACATTAATTGTCCCGATGCTGAGTTGGGCCAATGGCATGTTCCTTTGTATCTTGTCAGTTGCTATTTCTATAAGTCATCCGATGAGCTTTCCCAAAAGTTAATCTAATAGAGTGGGATATCATGAGCTCATGGCCAATGGCGTGAATATTAGCCTTTCACGCGATTATCATGCCATATAAGAAAGTGTCCAAAGCATAGAAGCGGGAAAACAAATGGATTATAATATAAAAAACTAGAAAACTATAACATTCCTTTGGGGATAGACATAGAAAGACTGAAATAACATTTCAAGCACTTGTAATTGAAAATCCACTATAGTTTTGGCGACTCGTAGGGGCTCTTTTCTAAAAGAGCATCAATCCCAAAAAAATTTAAATAATACATTCATGTTAGGATTAAGGTGCCATCAACCTTGTAAATCCTATGTAATTTATTATTGTTATTATTGTTTGTAAATCACCCATAAGGGATGAAAGGTTTCACCAACAATAATCTTATTTCAAGTGCATGTTTATATCCAGTACCTGACACTAATTCATTCACGACAGGCGGTCACAGGGGGGTTTCCACCCTGTGAGGGGTCCGGGGGTTGCATGCCCCAATGGGGGTTTAGGGGCAGTGCCCCTGAAACCACATTTAATTTATATTTTATCATTGTAAATCTGGACTGTTTGTCATTAGGTCATAGATATGACAGTCAATATTATGTCAGTTTTCCTGCTCTAGAAGGCAACCCCCTCTTATAAGGATATTTGTACTATGTTTTTTTAGCAGAGTTGAGAGTAATAGGCACTTTTGGATTGAAGACTAAAGAAGAAGAGGAAGTGCATGTATTGTAATCTCATATTTGAAGATAATACAACTTGGAGCCTCTTTTCTTGGTGAAGTTTTTTACCCGAAAGGGTTTTCTCCACGTTACATATTGTTTTATGTGTTCAGTTCTTAATGCATGTTATTTCTGTGTGGTGGGTTTTATTTCTATTTCAATCTCCATCCATTCTACATTATTTAGAGGACATTAATAAGGTTTGAATTAGATTTCTGTTGTGTGGTTTGCACCTTCATTTCTAACAATTCATTGGGCATCAGTGTCATATTCAAAATTTTAACGACAAATTAACAAAAAGCCCTGAGGCTTTAATAAAATAAAAGATCTATTTTTATGAAAGTTTACAACTTTTGTAAACAAGAAAATAAAAGTTGAAGCTCCTCTGCGGTTGGAATCTCAATTCATGTTAGCAGTATGAAGCACCTTTCCAATTCCAAAGTTGGTTAGTATAAGATGTTTTGTAATTGCTCCATGTTGAGTTTCATTTGAGTCTCAAGACTGGCCCAATTTTTAACCAACTCCAACCCTTCTTGTACTGATAATGCTTTAGGAACCTCAAAGTTATCCTATGTCACTTTCTGTAACTGCTTCCTATAACTACTTCAATGTCAGTGAGTTCCTGATTCTCCTTCCAAGGGGAAGGTATTCTCTTTTCTACCATCATAGTGATCTTTTGCTTGATTTTCTGAACCCTCTTAACCACAACCCTAAGTTGCTCTTTGCATATGTTAATAACCTGTTTGATCTCTAGTATGTCATTTAATTTCTGAGCCACCTCATTGCTATCCTGAATTCATGTTGATATGAGTCTAGAGGAGTGGGCCTCATACAGAATATTGAGGTATGTTGATGCTTTTTCTTCAACATGAGTAATGATCGCTTTGGTAGCTTCTATCTTTATACTTACCTCAATACTTATCATTTCAACTAACTCTATATGTTGAAATGTGGGGAACGATGACTCTGTGCTTTTCTGAATGGATTGCCAAAACATCTTCCTTAAATCCCTTATCATTTCTTGGCCATGTGATAGCTTCTTCATCTATTTTACATGATCCATATGAATCATGATTTCATGTTTGGCTCTTTGTAGCTGAGTTTCTAAATCTACCTCTACATCTGTTAAACTTTTTATCCTTTACTCATTTGTCTCCATTTGAGTTTGATACTTTTGCAAACTATATTCATGTTCTATTACTTTTTCTTTCAATGTAGCCAATTCTATTGTATATGCACAATTCTTAGATACTTCATCAATAAATTCTTATTCATAATCATCTTCTAGTTTACAAATGAAGTCCTAAACATGCTTATATATGCATTCTCGCTTTAATTTCATAATTCAAACTTAAGATGTTGGCAAGGAACATCTTTAACGGTAACTTTATCGACATTAAAATTTGGGACCCGACCAAAATAGGACAGGGCAAGGGCGCGGGTGCCCTTGTCTTGGGATCTATTTTGGGATAGGGTTAAGCTCTGTAATGTCCCCTATGTCCCATTTATCATGGGTTTCAGGGCATTTTGTCTCAGAATTCATTTCTAACATGCATGATGAAAAATTAAGGGACCCGAGAGCTAAACTTAGGAGTTAAAAGTCCTAGGGGGACATTTTATGACATAACACATCTAAAGGACAATCTCCAAACTCAAAATTTTTGTTTCCAATCTCCTATCAGAATTTCCACCATGATCACATTATTGTTCCTTCTAGCCCATTGTTGCCAACCTCTTCTTAAATCCAATAGTTGAATTGGGATTAACCTCATATTTCTTTTGGTAAAATGTTTCATATGCATGGAGTTGTTGAGGAGGAAATGGCAGTTTTGGAGGAGGCTGCAAACAAGACCAATCATCCAGATACTTTGAATGTCCACCCTCCTCAAGGTTCATCTTCTTTTCAAAAAGGGGGTGGGGAACATACACAGATTTCTTAGCTCCATGATTTTATTTTTTTGTAAAAAACTTGTGAATGCATAAACAGGATCAAAAACCATTGGTCTTGAAGCAGATATAGCTACAATTATTTCAACTTTTGGTTAAGCACACAGCTTGCTACTCTCCTCCTTTTTAGGACTATACATTCACACATTTGGGGAAGTCTATAGTAAGATGTCTTACCCCTTCTATTTCCATATGCAATATCAAGTATATCAAGTTGCCTTAAATATTCAAGTGTAAAAACTCTAGGGGTGACATATTTTGGAAGCTTGTATTTCTTACCTGTATATCCATACAACCTAATAGCTGTGCTATCATAGGTTCTTAAAAATTATAGACGATGTTGGAAGTCTTGGAAGGGGATATCTATTGATTAAATTGATTGTGGGTTGTAGGCACTACACTATAAACAAATAGAAGCAAGAGGTCCTATGGAGGTACAGAATCCACGCAGTTGCTGGGTCATAGCCTTCTAGTGTATGACACATTTTGGGTTTCAAATGTGGATACAAATGATAACATTGATATAATATCATATACATTAAAAGAGAAGGGTATTTAAAAGTATTCATGGTTGAGAAATTGACTAGTTGTAAATGGATTTTCTCCTCCAGAAGTGGGGTAAAATCAAAACTCAAAGGGGCTCTTTTTGGTGTGTTCTTCAAAATCTCTAATATAGCCAGGTGCTCTGAACCTACTGTCTTGTCATCCTTTTGTTCTAATAACCATGATACCATACTACACACTTCCTTCTCAGTTTCCTTTTTGAATTGCCACAATTGCACTTGATTTCATTGGGTCTGCCTATTAGCTTGTGCTAGGTTTAGGTCTCCTATGAAATTTTCATGATTATTGAGACATTCCCAATATTGTAGCAAGTCATTAGCAATGCCACATCAGTTTCCTTGTGGAATCTCTAGCATTTTTCTTATATTTTACGTAAATATTACACAAACACATCATTTTTTCCTATTATTGTTCTTGAAGAAGTCTCATATTGCTCAACACATGCAACAATAATTTCAAAGCAAAGGTGGACAATAGGGACTAAGTGTCTAGGGAGAGAAGAGATCTAGACCCTATCTATACATTTATTTGTTGTTTGGCCACCTAAATCCTCAACTCTCTTTTTTCTCTGTGGAATGTTGCCTCTTTTAATTGACTGAGGTTTTTATATAATTTTGTATCACAAACTAAATCTACATCATCTTGAACTTTATCATCTATAGTATGTGAAAAGGGACAAGAAGAGGAAACTTTCCTTATTGAGTGGTTGGGGTGTCTTTTTGTGAATGAAGAATATGGTAAATCTAGTGTTGGGATGTCCAGTCTTCCACTGGTTGTGTTAGCATGTGCCTCAAAAAAATTTTATTAGGTCCCTGGTCTATGCCTCTGTGTTGTCTAAATTCTTTTCACCCATTGTTGATAACCAATCTAAGAAAGCTTAAATGGGTTTTCCTTGGTCTTTTCCATATTGTGGTGACTGTTTACCTTCTCCATGCCTTTGCCATGTCTCATTATTGCCAAAAATGCCATTAAATTCCATGTTGTGTGCTTTCAACGTCTTTTCTGGCGTTTTGAGTTTTTTCTATTTTTTGAAATCCTTCTAGACCCCTTCGATTTTCGTGCTCTATTTGGAGGGTCAGAACATTTTTTTTTTAGATGAACTTAGAGATGGAGGCTCAGTATGTAATCCAACATCACCCCGACTCTATTGTTTCAAAATTCTAGCACTTCAAAAATTTTGAGTTTTTTAGGCATGTCCTAGGGGATTTTGGGCCCCCTAGGGATCTCAGAACTTCTATCCTCACTCAATTTGGAGGCTCAGATCTTGGAATTTTCTGGTGAATTCAATGGCTATGGACTATTGATGCCTCTTTTCATCTATTTGGACCTTTGATCAAGTGTTTGACTCATTTTGGTTTTTTCATGTTTTCTAAAATCCTTTCAGACCCTCTCAATTTCCATGCTATGTTTGAGGGGTCAAAACTCAATATTTTTTGATTTCAGATATTTGGGCTATGTTCATCATGTTCTATCGAATGGACTTTTTAATTTAGATCTTTTGGCCATTTTCAAAATTTTGGGATTTCTAGGCATTTTGGAATATCATGATTTCCGAGGACATTTGCACTTTTTCAAAAAATCCATAAGTTCCTGGTGCTTCCAAGTTTCTCATTCCCCATGGGATACCCCATTTTGGCCTAAGTGTTCAAGTCCATTTTTGGAAGTTTGGAATTGCACTTTCAAAATATCCCTCGGGGTCTCGGGCCCCATGAGGATTTTTGGATATCCTTTTTTGGAAGTCCATTTTTGGATATCCCTGGGGGATTTCATCCCCCTAAGGATTTTTGGATATCCTTTTTTGGAAGTCCATTTTTGGATATTGTTGGGTGAATATTTTGTCTTCAACTAACTAAAGGAAAAATGGTTATATCAACCACAGTGTAATGAGATAAACCTCTCCTCTCAGCAAGGGGAGGTTCCCTATTAACTATTACAAACTTATTTATACTAAAAACTAATTTCGGGGTGAAACCATGTCATCCATTTCTCTTTTTTTAGAAATGATGTTTACAATATAAAATATCACTTTCACAACACAAATCAAACTAACCAAGAAACTCACGAGAGCACAAAGTCTATCGTTGCTCTTTTCACTGATTTACGATTTAGAACCCAGTAGGATAATGTGCAGCTCAAAGTCTTCACCAAATACTACAACAAAGCATACGATCACAAAAGATAATAGTAGTTCAAAGCCTTTCCAATATCTTTTACTTCAAAACATAAAATCACAAGCTAAAGATAATTGTTGTAGCACAAAGTCTCCACAATCAGCTTTAGAACATCTCCCAGATTATTCACACTCACACTACAATTTGATCAAGCAGATAAGATAGTATAAGGAAAAGGACATAAGAACAGTTTCCAATATGCCATAAGTTATTCCAATGCAAAGATTGAAAGATCGCTTTCTTCTCTATTCACTTGATAAAATATGATTTACAATTTGAACACGAAGTCTCAAAATGCTCTTCAATTTGGCAGAGTTTCACTTCAATAACTAAAAGATGATAATTGCAATGGAGGTCCTCTTTATTTATAAGAGAAACCAAGAGCAAAAATAGGAAAAGAAAAACTAACTATGACTTATTCAACAAAGGAGTCCTTTTTGATTTAGGACTTCCTAGGTTTTTACATGTAATTACATATGAGAAAAGTACATGTAAATATGTCCAAAATTATTTCAAAAGTACATTTGAAAAGTAGAAAATAAACTAAGTAATGAAAAAGCTGCTTCAACTTGCACTGCCTTCTTTCTTCATGTGGCAATCATACATAGTGAACGTTGCTTGCATCCCAAGACTGTCTGGACTAACTGTGTTCTTAGAAATCATCCGGGCTCGAACTATTGCATCTTTGACCATGGTAATTGATTTTGCATGGCTAGTTAACTTGGCCTTCAGATTATCCAAAGTTAACTGATTGTTGAGAATATTATCCACAGAGGCTACTGAAAATGTTTTGTCCTCAAACTCCTTCTGAAACATCTTCTCAAAATCTTGGATCATCTCTTTTGCAGAAAGAAATTGATTATCGTATGACACCAAATTGCATGGCAGCTCCTTCAACTTGTACAAGAGACTAACATCACTTTGGTCACTCATCTTCCTTGTAGTTTCTAGGTCATTGATCAGATCTTTCAGCACACGGCTCCAATATGTCAATGCCTCCTTAGTCTCAGTATATGAATGCCTATCACCAATTGGTATCAAAGCACTTATTTTCAGCTTCCTCATCTCTACCCACTTATCATGATTCTATTCTAAACGCTCAATATCCTGAGAAATAACATCAATCAAATCATCAAGTTCTGCCCTGATTTTCTCCATTTTGCCTATTTTCTCAGCTAGCTCTATAAGAAGAGAGATTCCTTGTGTGCGCATCCTTTCCAACTATTCTTCAAGCACTCTTCCCTTAAGATGAGTCTTTTCAGCTTTCTGGATGATAGGATCTTCTACAGAAACAGCCTTAGGAGTCACTGATTCTAAATTCAAAGTAATCTTCCTTACCACTGCAGTCAATTGTTCTACCATTTCTTTATAATGATCCTTCATCTCTTTTTCTTTGTCAAACTTCTGAATCAAAATATCCATTGCTGACTGCATGTCAGTCTTTGCACTTTTATGTGTTATTTTGCCCAGCTCAACCCTAGAAATAGAGTAATCATTCATACTAAAATTTTCTATGGTGGCATCCTATGGGAGCCTTGCAATCTCCACAAATTTGTGCCCTTTGTCTCCTAGCATTCTTGAAAGAATTTTTGGCTTCTTTGGGGTCTTAGCCTTAGCAGGCACCAACTTACTAAAATCAAATTCATCTAGAGAGATGGCTTGTTTCTTTCTTTTAGGTGTATATGCTGACAACCATGGAGGAAGCACATAAGTACTCACATTAGGGTCCATTTCCATTGTTGGTGTTACTTGAACTGTACTGGAAGTAGAAACAATAGGTGGAGTATTAGTAAACACTGCACCTGACACATTCACATTAGAAACTTGTTCAGAACCCATTACAAAGTGATCAAATATCGAAGAATCTCCAATATCAAAAGATGAGGAGGACAGACTAGGAATAGACCCAGAAGAATGAAGAACATCATCAAAAGCAGTTTGAGGATTATCAAAAATTATTTTTGAAGGTGATGGAGATTCAGAAGAGGGGATGTCAATGGGTGAAATAAACAGAGGAACTGAAATAGGTATGTCAAACAAAGGAGAAGAGACTCCCATTTCCTATTGTACATTCTTCTGTGGAGACAAAACTTCATCTCCTTGTCCTTCTGTTGATCTATTTTCAACCTCCATTTCCTCAGTAGCTGGCTCATCAGTATTCTATTTCTCAATTTCCATATCTTCTACCTCAGATTCTTTCTCTATAGCCTTTGACTTCTTTGTCACAAATTTGATCCTGGTTTTCTGTGGTTTGGAAGAAGAGGGAATGTCACTCTTATTCTTCATCCTATTCTCCACCTTCTTACCTATTTGTTCTTGGATTTCAGTCTTTGATCCTGTAAGGAATTCTTTCAAAGCAATTCCCTTACCTGCTAACCACTTGTTGGTGTTAGCCAATATAGGTTCAAACCTTTTCCTTAGAGAAGTCAATTCTTTCTGAGACCATTGGATAGGAGGAAGAGGAGAACCAACAACCTGTTCAGTTTTATATCTAGAATCAATCAGCTCTTCATCATCCACCAGGTCTTCAGGAATATCAGCCAATCCCAGATACTCAATCTATTCCAGAGATAACCTGCTATTGTCCAATTTTTTGATATCTTCCTCTATCCTCAAGTCCACCCAGACGTCTTCAACCATTGGTTCATGAAACTGGGTCTTCCTCTTGATCTTGTCTTTTACACCCCTGTAATCAAACCTTGGTCTTCGTTTGAACTATTTCATGGTCACTAGCTGCATTTCAATTTCCATGGCTCTAGCCTTTGCAATAGTTGATACTGAAAACCTGCCAATTTCAACTGGAAATCTGAATCCTGGTTTCTTGAGTTCCATTTGTTTATTATGTATGACAATCATTTGTCTACATAATTCCATTAGAACAATTTTATTTGAAGGAAACCTTAGCAACATATAAGGATAACCTTGGAAAAATCCAACCCTTAAATATGAGAAAGTAGGAAATTATAAGAACATGCATCCATAATCATTCACCATTGACCAAGCTTCATCTAAAACTCTTCTTTGCTCTAACTGAGGGTCAAAAAGACACAAGAACACTATGAAGAAAGCATCATTTACCCTCCTAAAGTAGTGAATAGAACCTTTCAATGTCAGTTGAGGATAATACTAATATACAAGAACCACTCTCCTATCTCCTTCGGATGTCAAACCTGGAAAGATCCTCATGGAGGTTGCTATATACACAAGGTAAGAAGTCATATAGAATTTAAAAGTAGTGGATACCTTAGTCAATTGCTCGTGCAGAGCATTGCTGATTTTATCACCCCAAAAGATTGCTTGTTTACCTTGAAGTATAACCTTGATAAAAGGGTACATCCACTCATGAAAAAGTGAGGAAGAAGCTAGCCCCCTTATCCTGCTAAGAAGAGTTATGAGATCACCAACTTCTTCAATAAAATCACTCCTGGGAAAACTCCTTGGCCACCTAGATAAGTTTGACCTTGAAGTCTTAAGCCATTTAGTGTTGATTATCTTCTTAGCCTTCTCAAAATTTTTGTCATATTCTCTTTGAGCTTCACAAAATCTAGTTTTATAACTTCTGTAACAGCAGGACACATGAAAACTTTATCAATGAATTCTGGATCCAATCTGATTATCACATTTCCATTTGTATCCACCACTGCCCTAGTGTCTTTGTTGTAGAACTGAGCGCATTGAAGAACAAACTCAGTATTATGAGTTGCCATTGGGAAAGATGACACCAAATGAATGTTGCTATCAACAATCTTCTTTATTGCAAAACTAGGGTTATTAGACTTGGTTCTTTCCACAAACTCAGCCATGTCTACATGGCCAATCTCTATATCCTGAATGTCATCAACATTGGAAGTAACTGAGGTGATTGGAAAAACACCCTGATACTTATACTTCATTGCTTTCGACTTCTTTGGAGACAACTCAGTCATCTAAAAAAGCTAACACCAGAAGGATGTCGACGGAGAGAGAAAATCTGCAAAAGAAACTGCAACAAAAAGCCATGATCATGCAATTAGGGGAAATACCGGTAATCTGGGAAAATTGCATGTCGACGATCACGACTATGGGGATACGCTTGAAAGGACTAGAGTGCAAGCGGGTCAAAAAATGGAGGAAAGCGGGATTAGGAAAGCAAAGTTGAAAATCTCTTAGAGTTAGAAAATTGAGAGAGAAAATGCATGGGCGGCAAAATTTGCTGCCCTTGCATGTGAGGGATGTATTGCAAGTGTTAGGGTGGCAAATTTTGCCGACCCTGCATGCTGGAAAAACTTTGAATACAAGTGTATTGGCGGTAATATTAACCGCTTTTGCATGTGGAACAAGTTCTTATGTTCGAGCGGTAAATTTTACCGACATCGCATGAGAGGTATGTTACATAGTGTTCAGGCGGCAAATTTTGCCGACTTCGCATATGGGAGAATTGCAAGTTACATTTAGGGTCAACGGATTTTGCCACTATTACATGTATAGGGTGATTGTGTTTGGTGTTCAGTCGGCAAAATCCACCGACGGTGCATATCACTTCTTCAAAACCTTCATGTAAGAGTGGTGATTTTAACTGCCCTTGCAAGAAGGTAATCAAAACAAGGCACAAGTATCGGTCGGTGATTTTCGCTGACGATACTCACAAGTTTACAAACAGAAAAACCTAAGACTTAAAACTTATTCAATAACCTCCACAAAACACATGAAAGACTAGGATTCGGTATAAAAGAATAAGCCATTTTAAAACGACGATAACAGACAGAAACACAATACTTTACGAAGGTTTTTCAAAAGCTTGATAAACAAATGATAAACTCAAACAATAAAGTTTACAAAACAATCATTTTAAAGGATGAATGAAACCCTATTCTAAAATAGAAATTGAAAATGAAAAATAACAACCTACCTCTGACAATAAGATGAAACCCTAAGCGCGACCTTGGTGACCCAAAATGCGTCCAAATCCAGAATCAACATGATCGAGCAATCTTAGGAAGGTCTCAAGAGTCGATTGGAAGGTTTAGGGAAAAAGAAACAACAAAATAAAATAGGTTTACACGTTAAAAAGGTTTAAAAGACAAGATTTTAAAGCCAACAAGAGTGGCAATAAATGCCACTGAAGTTCGTGATTCGCAAGATCCTACTCGGGCGGTGAAAACTACTGACACAACATGTGTTATCCACATTGCAACGGCGGTAAAAATTATTGTCTTTGCATATTACCTTCAACAAAGAACATGTAACGGTGGCAAAAATTGCCTCTCGAACATGTTTAAATAAAAAACAAGACTAACATGCAAAAGCGGCATTTTTGGCCGAATTAACACAAAAATAGAAAAGTATGCAAGAGCGGCAAATTTTGCTGACATTGCACATAGGAGGTAACAAGGATATGCAAGAGTGGCAGTTTTGACCGCTATTGCACATGAAGTTTCAAAAACTTACTAACACCCTAAAATGATCAAAATTGATATTTTGATGAGTTTGCAACCTAATCGATTTGCATGAATTTCAAGGAATCGACTTAAGGGAATGTTGCAAACTATTCTAGGATGTCAGATGACTTTGCACGAGGCCAAGAGTATTTGTCTTGATTTGTGAACTTAGAGTGTAGGCTATGAAACAAACAAGTTTTGTAGGGGTTGTCTACAAAAATGATCGTAGCTGATTTTGAGAACAACAGATATCCCTTGGGGATTTCACCCCCCTGTGGATATCCTTTTTTGGTAGTCCATTTTTTGATGTCCCTGGGGGATTTCGATCCCCTTAAGGATTTTTGGATATCCTTTTTTGGAAGTCATTTTTGGATGTCCCTGCAAGATCTTGGCCCCCCTCAGGATTTTGGGACCAAAATACTCAGATGTTTGAATTTTTAGGACGTAATAAGACAATCCAATGACTCTCTGGATTGCCATTAAGGATTATTTTGGAGCCCGATGGTGTAGTAGGTGAGCTCTATATGCCCCAGGACTCTTGTGGACCCTTCCATGATGAGTTTTTTGTACCAAAGCATGGGCATACACTCTAAATTTGCAAAGTTTTCTGGTACAACCCATATGGTTGTGATGGAGGTAGCATGGTCAACCAGTTTGATTTTCAAAGGTCAAATCTTCCCTTCTAGGGCTCTATGATGGATTGAACAAGGTATTTAAGGGATTTTGCATTCACTTTGCAAAGGATGGAATTTTTTTTTTTGCATAGCGGAATAGAGAAAAAGATGAAAATTTCGTATGAAACCTAGGGTTTCTTCCAATTGCTAGTATAGAGCATTTTGAACTGTAAAGATTTCTAGATTTCCCTTCAAGGGAAATGAAAGGGTATTGTAACCTCTAAAGAATGAATTAAAATGCAGTTTATGCATCATTCCAAGTGTCTCAAGCATTCAGTGAGTTTTTTATGATTTGACAAGTTATCTTTATCACATTTGCTGATATGAATGATCATCATGGTTAGTTTGTTCTGTGAATTGTAAACATCTTTATAATGATTTTATGAAGATATCTTTCCATGAGAATTTGTGTAATTCTCAGACTGTTTATGGATCATTGAAGAATGCTTGGTTTTTTGTTTTGCTTATCTTCTGGTTGTTTGTTTATTGCATAGAGCCTAGCTTATCTGGTAGAATCTCAACTATAGTCTTCATTATTGCTTTGATTAAGCATTAAAATCTGGTTACCTAGATGCCCCCTTTGTTTAGAAGTTCAGACTCTACTACCCTAACTAGAATAGACACTGATCTGTTCCTGCTTAAAATCCTCTTTTCCTTCACACAATCAAACACAACATAAAACTTAAAATTATAATTTTAATTGTGTTACCAGTCCTACCCACATCCACGACTAGATGTATGCTATTACACTAGGGGCTATCATAGCATCATTTCAAGTCATCTACATGGTTGTGTCTCTATTTTGCAAAAAGGTGTAATACCTCTTAATCATCAAACCATCATACAGGTTGCTTAGTGACAAATTTAGGAGTCCCCATGCTTTGGGTACGGTTTGATTTTGGGTTTTTTTATATTGTTGTTGTAAATTTATCTTCTTTACACCTTAGGGAATACCCCCTTGGATTGATAGAACCAGAAGAAGAAGTTAGGTCTTACCCACCTTATGAAAGTTGGCCTTAGTTGCCTCTTCTTGAACATAAGTTTGTGACTTTTGTCTTGAGTTTGACACCCCTTGGCACTCAAGAATTGATCAACTTTTGGGATTAAAGGAGCATCAACTTTGAGCACCAACAAAATTGGCACCATTGTTGGGGACATGATTGCAATATTGGTTGTTGTTCTAAGTCTTTTGTTGTTAAAGATAATTTATCTCTTCCCAAGTGAAGAGTGGTGACTATGTTTGATCATAGTGCAACACACTATAAAAGAAAGACATCTGATATGGAAAGAGGAAAGAATCTAAGGAACTCACAACAACCGGGTGATATGGCATCATATTTAGGAAGGTAACATACTACTTGGAAAGCTGCAAGCAAAGGTATGCCTTCTGTATACAATTCTCAAAAAGATAATATTGGTTTCTAGGGAAAATGATGCACATGTAGATCAATATCCATATTCTTTAGATTATTCGGGTGATAGAATTGGTAAATCAGATAGAAGAAATTAGAAAAATGAGTATGGCATGCCTAGGGATTCACTAAACATGGCTGGACATAATAGAAGAACAACACTAGATGCACAACCTGAAGATTTGGATAGTCCAAATCTTGCAAACAGAAGAAGTACAAGGATGGGATCAAGATCTCATTCTCCTACTTCTGCACATGGGACTAAAATTGATCAAGAGGCTTCATTTTATGATGTTGATGTTCCAACACAGGTAGGAAATGAGCATGTAGAGAATGAGGTTGATGAAAGATTGAATTTGCTAGATCATCTCAGACAGAGACATAGTAAACTGCAAGAGAAAATTGATTTTCAACAAGCTCAATTGGCACAAAATGTACAACACAATCAGCCTCAGTATCACAATGTTCCTAATCAACCAACACATAATCAACAGCCTAATTAGCCACTTAATCAGCAAGGTGGTAACCAACAAAATGTAAGAGCTCCTAATAGGAGGCATGCTTAGAGGTTCCCTCCACCAAGACATCCATTAGGAATGGAAAGATACAGACAATTAGACTTCTATGGTATCTCAGATTACCCAAATCCCATTCTAAATGAAATCAAAGGTAAAGTCCCTAAATTTCAAGGCAATAATGCTATCACTGGTGAAGAACACCTCAAAACATTCATTAATGTGTTTGATGAATATGAAATTAAGGATGTCATGATGAAGTTGTTTGTGCAGTCACTAGAGGAGAGTGTAAAGGAATTATATAAAATCCTACTAGATAGCAACATTGATTCATGGGATGAATTCATGAGGCCCGATATTTAGATTGCAATATGGAGATAGAGTAGATCCTAAATTTGCAATACATGAGTTCACAACAATCAAAAAAGGAGTAAATGAGACAGTTGTTGAGTTCAACAATAGGTTTGTCATGATAATGAGGAAAGTGTCTCCCAATGTAAGGCCTAATGAACCCATGTGTTTAGTTATGTATTGTGGAGCATTTGATGCAAAGTTAGGATATTGTCTCCATGACAAAAATCCTCAAAGACTCAAGGAAGCCTATGCCATGGAAATCAACATAGAAGGTAACATGAGGGCATTTGGTAAACATGTGAAAAGGGTTGATGTCAAGATTCTGAGGCTAGATGTGAAGGAGCCTGTGAATCACAGAGATTAAAAACAAGCACAATATAACACAACAAATGAATAAAATTGACCCGATGTATTGGCCTCAAAGGCAAGCATAAATAAGAGGAGTTGAGGTACTTGAATTGCATGAATTAAGGACATGACTCCTCAATCATGGAGTGGTGGCAAATAACCTCCCACAAAGGTAGCATGAGGTGTCAAAGACAAGTTGACACCTCTCAAACACTCCTAACTACCTTGACAACTCATAAATGACAAGTGTCAAGTCACCTAAGTAGGCTTAAAGCCTATGTGTATGACAAATATACACTAACACCCCCCTCAAGCATAACTTAGGTGGGGACAAAAGAAATGGGTCCCGACTACTAGCCTGGTGAGGTACTCATGTACAATGAAATAAAATGAGTCCCGGCCATGAAGCCTAATAAGGTACTCATGTACAATGCAAACTCTCTAAAAACTGGAGTAAGATAGAAAAGCTAGTGGGAAAAAACTATCCTCCAAAAGGAGAGATTATACAGGTGAAGAAGTACTACTTCTTTCACTAAGTACAATATAAGATTCCCCCCATAGGAGAGAAAATCATAGAAGGTATATGAGACCCCCCCATAATACATGTCCTGCTGCAGTGATGTTGAATAGTCGACAAAGGATGCAGATGTAGATCCAAGAATGCCGAACAATGTTCCTTCTCTTGGGAAGAAAAGAAACCACCTGAAGATGCAGGATATCTTCCCATGCGATAAGATATATGTATGATCTTGAATCATGTTAAAGCTAATCCAAGGATGATGGTGCCCATGTTGATGCCTTCAAAGAGTGCTTAGGTGTCCCCATGTCGATGCTGAAGGATGTCATAATCAAATCAGGGGCATGCACAATAGATGGGGATGATGATGATCTAGAACCATGTGTAGGACAATGTAGAACATGAATATACAAAGTGGATAATGTTGATGTAGCTTCATCGAAACTATCATTGAAGAGAAGACTAATGTCCTCAATGTGTGCTTCCAAGTCAGCAATGCGGAACTCTACAAACAAACAAGTGATGTCAGGTAGAAATCTATCCCAATCAGCAATTATAGGAAGACTAATATCCTATTGCAAAGAAGCACTGGAATCTTTTAAAGAAGCGACTCTAGAATCTAATGAAGCAACAGTAGGAGTGATGACTTATTCTATGTCATTGGAACATTTTGTTTATGTATCATGATTAGGGATGTGAGTTGTGATCAAAGCAGGATCATGTGGGAATGGAGAAACATTCGAGTCTCCATATATCTTCCAAATTTTGATCCATAATGCAAGTGGACAATCAATATCCATGATGGCATACAAAGCATCATCTGGAATATGTAAACTGATTAATCTGATAATGTGATCATGATGATTAAACCACTTAGCCTTCTGAGATTGTTTACTAGGTTCAGGGACAAGTCCATACAGATGAGGTATGAGATTATGGAACCTAAGGTGTTTCAGGATGCCTTCACACTAAGACTTATAGTTTCCCTTGTTTAGGTTGATTACATATGAGTGAGTTTCATATCCCATGATTAGAACAAGTTAATTCATGTAGACAAAAGAAATCAACACATTAGCCCCTCAGATTAGGTGACCCCCCTAGTTTTGGCACTTTATAAGTTGAGTGTGTGAAGTGAGACAAAATGGAATTCAAACAAACACTTTATAAAAATAGTGGAATTTTGAATCCAAAAGACACGTCTTGAAAAATCATGCACATTTGTAAAAAACAAAACTCAATTTTGAGTTATCATTTGCAAGATATGCAATTTTTACTTTTTCACCTTCATACATTTAAATGTCTAGCTATTACAAGGGTTAAGAACAATTAATCCCTTCCCAAAGCAATTTTTCCCCTAATATTAAATGACCCCCTTATTTGACCCCCTTATTTTGTTTTTTTGTAATATTGCATGTGCTTTTTAGTATAACTATAAAAAACTTTGCAAAATAAAAACAAAATACATTTTGGATGCCCAAAATTACAAAGCCCTAATTAGGGCATGGGTAGATTAGGGCAAAAAGTCCAACAATATGGTAGAGAAAATCAAAACTAGGGGTAAGAAATTTTTGCCATTTTGTAAATGAACAATAGCTACCATAATGTAGATTGAATTTGACAGTCGTCTGAGCAAATGTCCCCAAAATCCAGTCGCTACCCTCCCAATCCAATCGATGTCTTTTGATGGGCATTCATTCTGGGCTTTGAGCAAAATCACCCTTGCTGGGCATCCTTTGGTGTCGCCTTTGCTGGGCATTTTGCATGCTTATGTGGCCTAGGATATGCCTTTCGCGCCTTGGGATATGCCTTTGATGGCATCCTTGTTGGGCGAGTTCGAGCCATCCTTCCTAGCTGGCCACCAACTCCCTTTGCATGTCATGCTTGCTTAGTTGGGCATCTTTGCCCTTGCAGACCATGTTGAACTTGCCTGGGCGTTTAGATGTGAGCACCCCTATTTTCTACACGCCTGAGCATTTTGCCTTGGCTTTGGTTGGGATCCGACCATCTCTATAGGGCGTTGCTCCCCTTATACTCTGCCAACGTTGCCCTTTCAACACAGAAAAATAGTAGTAACTCACAATAATAAACAAACACAAAAAAATGGCCTCACGGATTTTCACTGTTGGGTGTGATTCCAATGCCTAATGCTGTCGACTGGGGACAATTTGAAACCACTGATTATGGCCTGCAGTAATCTCTGAATGCTCTGATAGCATGAAGGAGCCTGCGGATCACAAAGATTAAAAACAAGCACAATATAACATAGCAAATGAATGAAATTGACCAGATGTATTGGCCTCAAAGGAAAGCATAAATAAGAGGAGTTGAGGTACCCAAATTCCATGAATTAAGGACATGACTCCTCAATCATGGAGTGGTAGCGGATAACCTCCCACAAAGATAGCATGAGGTGTCAAAGACAAGTTGACACCTCTCAAACACTCCTAACTACCTTGACAACTCACAAATGACAAGTGTCAAGTGTATGACAAATATATATACTAACAAGATGCAACAACCTCAAGTAAACCCCTCACTACTGATGACAAATTGGACAAGCTTATGGGCGTGATGAAAGAATTGTCCTACAGAGTTGCAAGGAATGAGAAGGGTCTACCTCCTAACAATATTGCTACTCATTTCAATGAGGGACAGAGGTTACATGGCAGGCCTTACAATTATGATTGGTCAAAGAGGTCAGGAAATGTAGACAAGCAGGATGCTCCAAGACATGGAAATGTAAAGAAACAGGAAAAAGATACCCCTGATCCTCTAAGGAAAAATTATGTGAATCAACAAAATGATGCTTTATGGTGTGAGGTGTGTTTCATGCCTCATGATCCTAAAAAATGTGTTGTTGTAGTCAGGGTATCAAAAGATGGTGATTATCCAGATGATTGAGCTGCAGGTTGTTATGAAGACGCTGATATAAATCAGTGTGATGATTTTGAAGAATACGAGTTCTTTCAAAATGATTTTGATCATCATAAAAAAGCAATATGAAGTTCTTATTCAAGATTTCCAAAATCTTAAAGAACTTATGCAACAGAGGTACAAAAAGACAAGACCTTCAAAAGAAGACATCAAAGCCTTCATTGATGTTGTTATTCTGCAGGTTCAAAGTAATTATCAGCTTAGAAGTAGGCAAGTAAATTCACATAGTATTGACAAAAATGTCATCACCTAAGGTTCCTAATGTGTCTATTGATAAATAGAAGCAAAAGACAAAGGATGATGTTGGAAATAATAGTGTAGCAGATAAGAATGCAAGCAAAAAGGCTAGCTCAAAAGATGAAGCCTCCAGTGCAGGATGTCCTAGTGAAAATGAAGTACATTCCCTAGAACAAGAATGTCAAAGTCCCATTTGTTGAGTTTCAAAATCCTAAGGGGGCAAATACTGGTGACAGACATAAATGGGTGACAAAGGATTCTCAAGTGGGACAACCTACAAATGAAGCAAATTAGGTAATTCCTTTCATTCCTGATACTCATGTTGTAACTGTGCATGTGTCCACTCCTTTGCCTAGTTATGCGCCCATTGATATGGCCCTATGTTTCAATCAAATGAAAGTTGTGGTTCCAATTTCTGAGATGCTTAGAATTCCAGAGCACAAGGATAGGGCTCTTCAATATTTCAATACCCCTATTGGTATTGAAAGTCACATAAATCTCATAGATGACCATGAGAAGAAAATTGAAGAGGAGGTCATTGAAGAGATACCTGAGGTTTACGTTGGAAATACATCTATGCATGACCCAACTAGGATTGACCTTTTTTACACCTCCCTATTTATAAATGGATGGCTGGTGCACAATTGCATGTTAGATTCCAGTGCATCAAGTAATGTGATGCCTCTAGAGATTATGAAATTGTTGGGATTGCATATATCCAAAGCTTATGGTAGATGTTTTATAATTGACTCTAGAGAAGTAACAATTGTTGGAATTGTCAAGGGAGTAGATATCTAACTTGTTGCATACCTTGGTAAGTGTTTGTTGATGGACATAATCATTGTTGATTGTCCAACCAAATGGGGTATGTTGTTGTCAATAAAATGGGCAGCTTCAGTAGGTGGCAACATACAAATGGATCTATCTTATGCCACCATACCTATTGAGGGAAAAGATGTCAAGTTGAATAGAGAGAAGATGAACTGCATTGTTAAGGATCCAAAAAAACCAAAGAATGAGGTATGCTATGAGGATAGTGAGCTAGATAGTATTAATGCAATGTTTGATGACAATGTTCACAACTACATTGACTTGACCTACTGTCCAACACCATCATGTCTAAATGGTAATGATTTGTGGAAAATGTACTTTGATGGTGCTTCTTCACAGGAAGGAAATGGGGCAGACATTGTGTTAATCTCTCCAGATCACACACAACACAAGTTCAGTTTCAGACTAAATTTTGAGTGCACTAACAATGTAGCACAGTATGAAGCTTTGCTTCTAGGATTAAACATTGCTACTAGATATGGAATTAAATGCTTCAATGTCTTTGGTGATTCAGAACTGGTTGTATCCCAAGTTAGAAGTGCATACACAGCCAAGGAGAAAAGGTTAAAGATGCACATGAATACAAATTGTGACAACATAGAGTTATTTGATGCTTTTGGCATCAAATGGTTGGATAGAAATGAAAACACTACAGTTGATGCCCTTGTTGTCATGGCATACAAGTTTGATGTGTCCTTGTCATCCCCTCAGTGCACATATAGTGTTGAAATCTTCACTAGGTCCAGCATCTTAGATAATATCTATGAATGGCAAGTTTTCAAAAATGATCAGTAGATATATGAATTCATGAACTGTGTTGGTGAGTTGACAATCAGAAAATAGGTTGGAATTCAATGGTGGAAGTGGAATATGGAAAAGAATCCATATTTAGGAATGAATTCATTTAACTCTAGACTAACGCCATCCCAAGAGGACTAGTTTCTCTTGAAAGGATGTTTGATGGTAATGGCTGTTATTGTACACTCAAAAAGATGACTCGATGGCCTGGGGCAGTTGAGTTGGCTTTGACATGCGCATGGACCCCTCTCCTTGCCATGGGTGAACCTCCATGTCACTCTCACTCTCGTTGAAGTATCCAATCGAGAGGAGGCAAGACCCTAGGGCAATTTGGCTCGCTTGAGAGCTGGACTTCATGGAGAGTGGTCGACCGGTCTTGGGGCCTTTCTTGTGTGTTTGTTATGATGTGGTGTTCTATGACCATTGTTGTTAAAATAAATATATGACCTGAAGGGTCACTAGTCACCGTTCTTTTGTTAGGATTTCTAAGGTTCCAATGTTGTGTGGGTTGACTGTTGTTGATACTTCTTTCAAGTTGGCATTTTTGTTCAAATTGTTGGATAACAGCCTATATTTGGAATATCCTTAACCTTTCTTGTTGTTGTTGAATTGTTAGTTGGTCTTGTTGTGGTCTAGGGCGGATCTCCTCTATCTCTTCAAGGATTGCCCTCACCCACTCGCCTCTAAGTCTAGGGTACATTCGTGAGCCCAAACCAAGAGAGAGATAGTTAAAGCTAACCTTGATTTGACCTAGGGTTTCAAATTAGGGTTTGTTTGACCTAAAGTTTGAATTTGGATTGACTTTGTGTCGACCTTGTGTTAGAATCAAGGATTTGCGAACTCTCTATGATGCTAATGTTTTTGGATGCATGTAAGACTATATGAGTGCAAAACTATTTTTTTTGTGTTTTTTTCTATTTATGGAAATGAAAGTGCTTTTTTCTATTCTAGTAATTAAAATATGAATGCAATCTATTATGAAGTTACCTAATGCAATTGAATCTATGTTTTTGGTTTGGTTTTTTGAATATGTGGAACAATTAATCTAGGAAAGGGAAATTACTTTGAAATGAATCTAATTTATGAACTTTTGAAAGTAAACTACTTTAATAATGCAAGATCTACTTAGCATATCAAGGAAAAAGCAACATGCATTTACTATTTCCAAGATAAAAGTTTGATTATCTAATTACTATGAAATAAAAATAATGAAGGAACCTGAAACAAAGAGATGCATGAGCCTCCACTACCCTCATAAATCCTTGTATGGAAACCTCTTATCCTCTTGTAGCAGCAGGGTGATCCTCTTGGCAACAATAAGAAGGGGATGCAAAAGAAGCTTTTGGAAGCTTGAATGAGAGCTTGATTGTGAGCTTGTGAGCATTGTGGCTTGTGATGTGGATAGTGTATCAATGCTAAATGAGTTTTTAACAAAGCTAGATGAGACAACAATAAAAATCAAAAGGCTCGGATGTCTTGTGTGAGCATATGGATGCTTGATTGGAGAGCAATAACCTGCAAGAACTATGTGCACAGATGAAATTACCTCCCTTTTTTCTTGAGGGAGGGGGTATTTATAGGTTTGAAGAAGGCATGAGAGGTGGAGAGGATGAAGAGTTAACTCTCTTTGATTGATGAGTTAACTTAGAAGACACAAGAGTGATATGGGATAAAATTGGAGTGATCTAACCAATATAGCTTATCACTCAAGAAGAAATGGAGTTAAGAGAATGCATGGGTTGATAACTAAAGATAAAAATGAAATAAATATGCATGGGTGGGTGCATGAAATAGTTAAATCTATCTTTGGGATAAAATTCCATGCAAACAAAAGCAAAATGGGTGAAAATAGAGCTATTTTTGGTCAAAAACTCGAGTTTAATCGTGGCTAGAAAAGACGGTAGGGTCGCCACCTAGTCACCCCTTTCACCAGTCAGGATCACATAGGGGCGACCCATGGATGACCCTGGAAGGAGGGGTCCTAGGTGAAAGTGCAGGATGGGAGATTAAAGAAGAGGAGAAAAGAAGGTGATCTACCTCCAGAAATTGAACAAACAGGGGTCAAAAACCAAATTTTCACCATTAACGACAAACCCGTCTCTCTTGAGTCTCTAGGTATCTCCATCAAAGACTGACAGTTTGCCCTCGGGTGGTGTTCACAATTGTACTTTCCTCCATCTAACTCAAGCATCTTCTAATTTTTTGTTTATAGACTTGTCATTGACTCATTTAAAAAAAATAAAAGAAATAAAATAAAACTCTTGACTGGTGAATGAGTTAAAGTTGATGGTCTTATTTTTATAATTTTATAATTTTTTTAAAAAAATTAGTCAAAGATTATTTTTCTTTTGTGGCTGTTAAATTATTGGTGAAGTTTCACTATCTATAAAATATATACACATACTTTTATAAGAAAAATGTTCATCAATGTATACTAGCAATCACACCTTAGTGTGCAATGGGTATGTCAAGGAATGTTGTAGAAAGTTTTAAGTTACATGGGCAAAGTATCAATGGGAATTGAGAAGTTCTTAGAATTGGGAAGAAAACAAGAAGAGATTGTTGCTCATATCAAATATAATTTTTTATCCAACATGTCACTTAATCTAAGGTTACAAATACATCTTAAATTTTTAGCAAGTTGCTTAGATTTATTAAGCAATTTTAAAGTAAAACCAACTGAATTTTAGTTATTAATGTCTACGGTTTAAAATAAATATAGTTTATTTAGAATGTCCTAAAGAAATAAATTAAAATCAAATATCCAAAAGTGAAAGGAGGATTTGCTTTATTTACACAAGTATGCTTGTCCATATTTTTAGAAGCCTATATCATGTGTAGGATCCAAGACATGTGATTCTATTTGAGTCAAGTTTCAAAATCTTATCCTTATCATTCTTGTATGTGCAATTTGCATGCAAGAATAAATAAGTCAATTGTTTTCCCACATGCTCAAGTTTAGAAAAAGCATCTCTTGAATAAACTTAATATTTTTAAAGTTGAAGGAATGCACACCATTTTTGAGGTCTCCAGATCATTCTCATATCATTTTCTAATATAAATATCACCTATTAAGTTATATAATTATAATAATATAAGTAAATTAAGGAAGACAATAATAATAATTATATAGAAGAATATTTCAAATAATTATAAGGTCTAATTTATATAAGTAATTAAAATAATAATACTTACAATAAATTCATGTAAACAAAATTCAATCAAATAAAAACAACTGAAATTTGGATGAGCTTAATTGAACAAACATATCTCAACGTGTAAGAGTCCACCTTTGAATCCACTAATTTGGGTGGTACACTTATTAGGATCTTCTTAAAACATACTGGTGCAGGAGCACCTAGAAAATCATGTTTTCTTTTGTAATAAGGTCTATTGACCAATGCATTTTCATTTCAGTTTGTGTCTAGGTTCATTTTGTAAGTCCCAAGTGATTTAGGGGACATTTTTCAATTGTAATCACATAATGCTAAAAATAGCAATAATGCCAAAAATAGGCAAAAGTGTTTCCCAACCACTTGGAATCAATCTCCCAGCTGCTTGGAGTTAGTTTGGTACTACTCTGGGTGAATCTATAAAAACTAGGGAAATGAACAAGATCAGGTATTAGGGTTTGAGATTGTAATCAGTCATATGTTCGAATGTAATCACAGAGAGGAGGTAGAGTGTGATTGAACATTGTTTCAAAGAGAAATAAAGATATTCTATTCCGTCATTTCAATTCCTGTTCTCTGTAATTGCAAATTTGTTAGCTGTAGATTTCCTTTCCGTTCTATGTTTTCCCATTGTTGCAAGATGTCGATTTGAAGCATCCCACTGATATGATTTCTGTCAAAATCAGTGGAATGGCTTCATTGTACAATATGTGTTTTTCGTTTCCTGTTTTGTTGTCTTGTTCGGCAGCGCAGAAGACCAAGTTTAAGCGTACACAGTAGATCACCTAGCATCTCCATGTGCTAGGGTTCGGTGAAGACAGACTATGCAACGACGCATCAAAGAGCAATTGAGAGCTTTGCTGACAAAAGGGGGTCACGCCAACAATAGAAATCCATCGGCACATCGGAAGATGAAGGAAATGACCCGCCGATGAACTAAGTCACACCGACGGAAGTAGTTTGAAGGTCATCGGAGAGATCGGCATATCACTGGAAGAGTTTTTGAGTATGCTGATGGTATTAAGTCCTATCGATGGAAGGAGGTCCCATCAAATGTACATCGTCAATGTACATTGAGATTATATGTGGCGAAACATACAAGCAATGACCGGGTGTAATGGTGAACCGGTGCATGTGAACTGATGATAACAAGTCAAGCAATGTGTATGAGTTGATCTGTTTGATCTATTTTGTCCGCTTCCATTGTGTGCTCTGCATCATTTTTGGTATCAGAGCATACCCCTGGGTTCCCTCTTCTTTTAGAGTATGGAGAAACTCTTTCCCACTCATTAACATGATACTTGAGCCTACATTCTTGTCTACACCTTCTTCTGGTAAAGGATCCACCTTATATTGTCTACCATTCTTGGTGATCACAAAGGAATTGGATTTACCATCATGCTGGGCTTGTACATCATACTGCCAAGGTCTACCTAACAGTAAATGGCATGCATCCATGGGAATTATATCACATAAAAGTTTATCCCCATATTCCCCTATCTGAAATTCTACCCAAGCTTGTTCATCAACCAAGACTTGTTGCCCTTTGTTTAGCCAGGACACTTTGTATGGACTAACATGTGGCAACCTTTTCAAGTTCAATTTATCTACCATTTCTATCGAAACTAAATTTTCAGTTGAACCAGAATCAACAATTACCTTACACTTTTTACCGAAAACTTTACACAGAGTTCTGAATAGTGTCTTCCTCTGGGGTGGTTCCTTGTTCTGTGGTACTTTCAGCATTGTTCTTCTCATCATGAGGCTCTCTCCATCTTGTGCTAGAGTTGTGCTTCCCATAGGTGAGTTCACACTCTAACAATCTTCTTCTTGAATCAACTGGTTCCTTCTCTCTCCTCCATGAGAGCTTGAGGCTTTCTCCGGACACCTGCCTACTGTGTGCCTAATTTGGTTACAATTATAACATCTTCCCATGAAGACATTAGGACCTCTGCCTGATCCACCAAATCTACCTCTCCCATTAGGTCTCCTTCCTCTGAAACCCTCTATGGAACCAGATTCTCCACTGTGTTCTTGCTGACTGGACTCCCCTTGATTCTTCTGGAACTAATTTTTGCCACCAAAACTATTTTTGCCTCTGGAATTCCTTCCACCTCTGCCTCTGTTCTGTTGTTCTCCTCTTCTTTTCTGCTTCTCTTCTACTTTCAGTGCCACCTGGAAACATTTGTCCACAGTTTTTGGTGTCAAGATGGTAATCTCATCTTGTATACTATACTTCAGGCCATTAATATCCCTGGAAACTCTTCCTTTCTCATCCTTAGCGTGTCCACACCTTAGAGATAATTTATGAAATTCCTCAGTATAGGTGGATAGATCCATATCCTTCTACCTGAGGTTCTACATTTTCTTGTATATCTGCACCTCATAATCCGCTGGTAGGAATTGAGCCTTGATCCTCTCTACCATCTGACTCCAGGATGAGATCATGCTCTTGCCACTTTTCACCCTTTCTCCCTGGGTGTAGTTCCACCACATGAGTGCAGTGCCCTTCAATTTCATTTTTGCAAACTTGACTCTTCTATTCTCTGGTACCTCCTTGTACTCGAAATAATTGTTCAAAGCCTCAACCCATTCGATGACTTCATTTGCATCTATTTTTCCACTGAACATCAGAATCTCCATTCTTGCCTCGGACGACTCCTTACCAAGTGATTTTATGGCCTCCAGAAATTGTTTCTAATCTGTAGATATATCTTCCTGTGCTGGGGTTGTTTCCTCTTCCCCATCTTCTTCTCCTCCATCAGACTCCTCATCTAATTTCCTACCTTTTCCTAAGGTCTTCAACTCAGCCTGGACTGCTTCCTTGACTCCAGTCTTGATCATCTCCTCCATCTCCTTGAATTTCTTGACCACTTCGGTGGTCATTCCCTTTGGAAGCATATCACTAGCCCCTTCTTCACTTTCTCTGTCTGACATAAACATTCACAAACAACACCAACACTTCTGTAGACCTTTCGTTGGCTTTGATACCAAAAATGATGTAGAGTGCACAATGGAAGCGGAAAAAATATATCAAACAGATCAACTCATACACATTGCTTGACTTGTTATCGTCGGTTCACATGCACCAGTTCACCATTACACCTGGTCACTTCTTATATGTTTCACCACATACAATCTCAATGTACATTGACGATGTACATTTGATGGGACCTCCTTCCATCGACAGGGCTTAATACCGTCGGCATACTTAAAAACTCTTCCAGCGATATGCCGATCTCTCCGATGACCTTCAAACTACTTCCGTCGGTGTGACTTAGTTCATCGGTGGGTCATTTCCTTCATCTTCTGATGTGCCGATGGATTTCTACTGTTGGCATGACCCCCTTTCATCGGTGAAGCTCTCAACTGCTCTTCGATACGCCGTTGCACAGTCTGTCTTCACCGAACCCTAGCACATGGAGATGCTAGGCGATCTACTGTGCATGCTCAAACTTGGTCCTCTGTGCTGCCAAACAAGACAACAAAATAGGAAATGAAAAACACATATTGTACAATGAAGCCATTCCACTAATTTTGATAGAAATTGTATCAGTGGGATTTGCTTCAAATCAACATCTTGCAACAATGGGAAAACATAGAATGGCAAGGAAATCTAAGCTAACAAATTTGCAATTACAGAGAACAGGAATCGAAATGATGGAGCAAAATATCTTTATTTCTCTTTGAAACAATGTTCAATCACACTCTACCTCCTCTCTGTGATTACATTTGAACATATGACTGATTACAATCTCAAACCCTAATACCTGATCTTGTTCATTTCCCTGGTTTTTATAGATTCACCCAGAGTAGTACCAAACTGACTCCAAGCGGCTGGGAAACACTACTGCCTATTTTTGGCATTATTGCTATTTTTAGCATTATGCAATTACAATTGACAAATGTCCCCTAAATCACTTGGGACTTACAAAATGAACCTAGACACAAACTGAAATGAAAATGTATTGGTCAATAGATCTTATTACAAAAGAAAACATGATTTTCTAGGTGCTCCTGCACCAGTATGTTTTAAGAAGATCCTAATAAGTGTACCACCCAAATTAGTGGATTCAAAGGTGGACTCTTACACATTGAGATATGTCTGTTCAATTAAGCGCATCCAAATTTCAGTTGTTTTTATTTGATTGAATTTTGTTTACATGAATTTATTGTAAGTACTATTATTTTAATTACTTATATAAATTAGACCTTATAATTATTTGAAATATTCTTATATATAATTATTATTATTGCCTTCCTTAATTTACTTATATTATTATAATTATATAACTTAATATGTGATATTTATATTAGCAAATGATATGAGAATGATCTGGAGACCTCAAAAATGGTGTGCATTCCTTCGACTTTAAAAATATTAAGTTTATTCAAGATATGTTTTTTCTAAACTTGAGCATGTGGGAAAACAATTGACTTATTTATTCTTGCATGCAAATTGCACATACGAGAATGATAAGGATAAGATTTTGAAACTTGACTCAAATAGAATCACATGTCTTGGATCCTACACATGATATAGGCTTCTAAAAATATGGATGAGCATACTTGTGTAAATAAAGCAAATCCTCCTTTCACTTTTGGATATTTGATTTTAATTTATTTCTTTGGGACATTATAAATAAACTATATTTATTTTAAACAGTAGACATTAATATCTAAAATTCAGTTGGTTTTACTTTAAAATTGCTTAATAAATCTAAGCAACTTGTTAAAAATTTAAGATGTATTTGTAACCTTAGATTAAGTGACATGTTGGATAAAAAATTATATGTACTATGAGCAACAATCTATTGATCATTTTTCAAAACTTGCCATTCATAGATATTATCTAAGATGCTGAACCTAGTGAAGATTTCAACACTATATGTGCACTGAGGGGATGACAAGGACACATCAAACTTGTATGCCATGACAACAAGGGCATCAACTGTAGTGTTTTCATTTCTATCCAACCATTTGATGCCAAAAGCATCAAATAACTCTATGTTGTCCCAATTTGTATTCATGTGCATCTTTAACCTTTTCTCCTTGGCTGTGTATGTACTTCTAACTTGGGATGCAACCATTTCCAAATCACCAAAGACATTGAGGCATTTAATTCCATATCTGGTAGTAATGTTTAATCCTAGAAGCAAAGCTTCATATTGTGCACATTGTTAGTGCACTCAAAATTCAATCTGAAACCGAACTTGTGTTGTGTGTGATCTGGAGAGATTAACACAATACCTACCCCATTTCCTTCCTGTGAAGAAGCACCATCAAAGTACGTTTTCCACAAATTATTACCATTTAGACATGATGGTGTTGGATAGTAGGTCAAGTCAATGTAGTTGTGAACATTGTCATCAAACATTGCATTAATACTATCTAGCTCACTATCCTCATAGCATACCTTGTTCTTTGGTTTTTTTGGATCCTTAACAATGTAGTTCATCTTCTTCTCTCTATTCAACTTGACATCTTTTCCCTCAATAGGTATGGTGGCATAAGATAGATCCATTTGTATGTTGCCACCTACTGAAGCTGCCCATTTTATTGACAACAACATACCCCATTTGGTTGGACAATCAACAATGATTATGTCCATCAACAAACACTTACCAAGGTATACAACAAGTTAGATATCTACTCCCTTGACAATTCCAACAATTGTTACTTCTCTAGAGTCCATTATAAAACATCTACCATAAGCTTTGGATATATGCAATCCCAACAATTTCATAATCTCTAGAGGCATCACATTACTTGATGCACTGGAATCTAACATGCAATTGTGCACCAGCCATCCATTTATCAATAGGGAGGTGTAAAAAAGGTCAATCCTAGTTGGGTCATGCATAAATGTATTTCCAAGGTAAACCTCAGGTATCTCTTCAATGACCTCCTCTTCAATTTTCTTCTCATGGTCATCTATGAGATTTATGTGACTTTCAATACCAATAGGGGTATTAAAATATTGAAGAGCCCTATCCTTGTGTTCTGGAATTCTAAGCATCTTCAAAATTGGAACCACAACTTTCATTTGATTAAAACATAGGGCCATATCAATGGGTGCGTAACTAGGCAGAGGAGTGGACACATGCACAGTTACAACATGAGTATCGGGAATGAAAGGAATTACCTAATGTGCTTCATTTGTAGGTTGTCCCACTTGAGAATCCTTTGTCACCGAATTATGCCTATCACCAGCATTTGCCCCCTTAGGATTTTGAAGCTCAA
This sequence comes from Cunninghamia lanceolata, assembly GCA_027924645.1. Classification (NCBI taxonomy): domain Eukaryota; kingdom Viridiplantae; phylum Streptophyta; class Pinopsida; order Cupressales; family Cupressaceae; genus Cunninghamia; species Cunninghamia lanceolata. The sequence continues at coordinate 3,559,040 of BSBN01001285.1, forward strand.
CAAATGGGACTTTGACATTCTTGTTCTTGGGAATGTACTTCATTTTCACTGGGACATCCTGCACTGGAGGCTTCATCTTTTAAGCTATCCTTTTTGCTTGCATTCTTATCTGCTACACTATTATTTCCAACATCATCCTTTGTCTTTTGCTTCTATTTATTAATAGACACATTAGGAACCTTAGGTGATGACATTTTTGTCAATACTATGTGAATTTACTTGCCTACTTCTAAGCTGATAATTACTCTGAACCTGCAGAATAACAACATCAATGAAGGCTTTGATGTCTTCTTTTGAAGGTCTTGTCTTTTTGTACCTCTGTTGCATAAGTTCTTTAAGATTTTAAAAATCTTGGATAGGAACTTCATATTTCTTTTTTATGATGATCAAAATCATTTTGAAAGAACTTCTATTCTTCAAAATCATCAAACTGATTTATATCAACTTCTTCATAACAGCCTGCAGCTCAATCATCTAGATAATCACCATCTTTTGATACCCAAACTGCGACAACACAATTTTTAGGATCATGAGGCATGAAACACGCCTCACACCATAAAGCATCGTCTTGTTGATTCACATAATTTTTCCTTAGAGGATCAGGGGTATCTTTTTCATGTGTCTTTACATTTCCATGTCTTGGAGCATCCTGCTTGTCTACATTTCCTGACCTCTTTGACCAATCATAATTGTAAGGCCTGTCATGTAATCTCTGTCCCTCATTGAAATGAGTAGCAATATTGTTAGGAGCTAGACCCTTCTCATTCCTTGCAACTCTGTAGGACAATTCTTTCATCACACCCATAAGCTTGTCTAATTTGTCATCAGTAGTGAGGGGTTTACTTGAGGTTGCATCTTGTTAGTGTATATTTGTCATACACTTGACACTTGTCATTTGTGAGTTGTCAAGGTAGTTAGGAGTGTTTGAGAGGTGTCAACTTGTCTTTGACAACTCATGCTATCTTTGTGGGAGGTTATCTGCTACCACTCCATGATTGAGGAGACCTAAAGATAATTCTGATTTGTCTAAAAATAGCAAGGAAAAAGTCCCTAAGGAAGTGTAGGAATTGTTAGACAAATATAAGGGTATCATGGTGGAGGATATGCCCAATACAGTACCTCCAATGAGAGACATAAGCCATCAGATTGACTTCATCCCAGGATCCACATTGCCAAATAAACCGGCTTATAAAATGACACCTAATCAGAATGAGGAGATTGCTAAACAAGTACAAGAACTTTTAGATAAGGGTTTGGTGAGGAAAAGTCTTAGTCCATGTGTTGTACCCACAGTTTTAGCTCCCAAGAAGGATGACAAATGGAGGTTATGTACTGATTCAAGAACCATAAATAAGATCAGAATCATCTATAGGTTTCCTATGCCCAGAATAGAGGACCTTATGGATTGTTTGGGAGGAGCTCGGTACTTTTCTAAAATTGATCTCAAGAGTGGATACCATCATATCAAGATTAGACAAGGGGATGAATGGAAGACAACCTTTAAGACTAATGAAGGTCTTTATGAGTGGTTGGTGATGCCATTTGGTCTATCCAATGCTCCAAGTACTTTCATGTGTCTAATGAATGAGGTATTGAAAGATTTTATTGGCAAATTTGTTGTTGTCTATCTTGATGATATTCTGGTTTTCAGCAGGACAAAAGAAGAACATTTGCAGCATTTGGAACAGGTGTTGAAGAAGCTGCATGAGGAGAAACTGATGATCAATATGAAGAAGAGTGTCTTCATCAAGGAAGAACTCACATACCTTGGATTTGTGATATCCTAGGGCAATTTGAAAATAGATCCAGAGAAGGTAATTGCTATTCTATCTTGGCCAGTACCTAAAACAGTAAGTGATGTAAGGAGTTTTCATGGGTTGGCAACTTTTTATAGGAAATTCATAAGAGGATTCAGTCATATTTGTACACCCATTTTGGATACCATAAAAGGAGGACAGAAATGTAAGTTTGTTTGGAATAGAGCAGCTGATGCGTCTTTTGAGATTCTCAAACAGAAAATAGCAGAGAAACCCATTTTGGTTTTGCCTGATTTTAATAAGTTGTTTATTGTCAAATGTGATGCCAGTAACCTTGCCATTGGTGCTGTCTTGAGTCAGGAAGGCAGACCTATTGCTTTCTTTAGTGAAAAGTTGAATGATGCTAAGAGGAAGTTTTCCAAATATGATCTAGAATTGTATGCAATGGTTCAAGCATTGAAAAAATGGAGACATTATCTCTTGCCCAAGGAATTCATTGTTTATACTAACAACCATGCTTTGATTTTTTTGAATTCGCAGGAGAAGCTAAATCACAGACATATGAAGTGGGTTGAACACCACTAGGTGTATACTTTTTCCATTAAACATAAGAAGGGACAAGCCAACAAGGTGGTAGATGCTCTGAGCAGAAGAGTGTGTACTATACAGGAAATCCAATTACAAAGTGTGGGAGTGGATTCTCTCAAGAATATGTACCAGGATGATGAGGACTTCAAGGAGATATATGCAGTTTGTTCACAATTTTTAGATTCCTATCATTCTAATTTTTCTAAATATTTGTTATAGCAAGGGCTACTGTTCAAAGACAGCCAACTGTGTGTGCCTAGATGTTCCATGAGGGAGAACATCATAAAAGAGAAACATTGCGGTAGTCTTGGAGGTCATTTTGGACTGGACAAGACATTAAAACAAGTGAGAAGGCTTTACTTCTGGCCTAAGATGCAAATAGATGTTAGGAAATTTGTAGTAACTTGTAGCATTTGTCAGAGGGCAAAAGGAACTTCATCAAATGCAGGTCTCTATCAACCACTTCCAATTCCACAAAGGGCATGGGAGTGCATCAGTATGGATTTTGTTTTGGGTCTTCCCTGGATTCAAAGAGGATTTGACAGTGTGTTTGTGGTTGTTGACATGTTTAGGAAAATGGCTCATTTTGTGCCATGCAAATGTACCAATGATGCTTCACACATTGCTGGTCTATTCTTTAAAGAAATAGTTTGAATTCATGGTTTGCCATTGAATATTGTCACTGACAGAGATCCCAAGTTTGTGGGACATTTTTGGCGCACTTTTTGGAAGAAATTGGGCACCCAATTGTCTTTCACATCTACATATCACCCTCAAATGGATGGACAAACTAAGGTGGTGAATAGATCACTGGGTAATCTTTTGAGGTGTTTGACTAAACAGCATGGAGAAGCATGGGATATGATCATCCCACAAGCAGAGTTTGCATATAATGATTTTATTAATAGGAGCACAGGAAAGAGCCCTTTTGAAGTTGTATATGGGATTCATCCCAGGGGAATTTTGGAGCTCAAGGATCTCCAGAATATGGAGAAAAGAAGTGCACAAGGAGAAGATTTTGCAGTCAGTATGAAGGATATCCATGATACTGTAAGGGAAACTATCCAAAAGAACATAGGGGAATACAAAGACAGAGCTGATCAGAAAAAAAGGGATGTCCAATACAAAGTTGGGGATCTGGTAATGGCATATCTGAAGAAAGAAAGACTTTCGAAGGGGCAACCCACAAAGCTTCTTATGAAGAAGATAGGTCCATGCAAGATTGTACACAAATTTGGGCCTAATGCATATGAAATTGAACTTCCTCCAGGTTTAGTAATATCACCCATTTTCAATGTGTCAAAACTGTTTCCATTCAGAGGAGACAATGTTGCAGATTCAGATGTGACAGGAGCAGGTGATGTAGAATGGATTTCTAATTTTCCATTGAGTCAGCCAGTACAACTGGAATGTATTTTAGACACAAAGGTTCAGAAGAAGACTCGACATAAGACCTACAAGCAGTATCTGGTCAAATGGCATGGTTTACCCGATGAAGATGCAAACTGGATGAGCGAGGAGGACATCATCAAACATGGGGTTTCCATTTCGGACTTGGTTCCTCAAGGGACTTGAGTTTTGTTAACCCCAAGAGTATGGTGTAGGAGCACCTAGAAAATCATGTTTTCTTTTGTAATAAGGTCTATTGACCAATGCATTTTCATTTCAGTTTGTGTCTAGGTTCATTTTGTAAGTCCCAAGTGATTTAGGGGACATTTGTCAATTGTAATCGCATAATGCTAAAAATAGCAATAATGCCAAAAATAGGCAGTAGTGTTTCCCAGCCACTTGGAATCGATCTCCCAGCTGCTTGGAGTCAATTTGGTACTACTCTAGGCAAATCTATAAAAACTAGGGAAATGAACAAGATCAGGTATTAGGGTTTGAGATTGTAATCAGTCATATGTTCGAATGTAATCGTAGAGAGGAGGCAGAGTGTGATTGAACATTGTTTCAAAGAGAAATAAGATATTCTGTTCCATCATTTCAATTCCTGTTCTCTGTAATTGCAAATTTGTTAGCTATAGATTTCCTTTTCATTCTGTGTTTTCCCATTGTTGCAAGATGTCGATTTGAAGCATCCCACTGATACGATTTCTACTGAAATCAGTGGAATGGCTTCATTGTACAATATGTGTTTTTCATTTCCTGTTTTGTTGTCTTGTTCGGTGGCGCAGAGGACCAAGTTTGAGCATGCATAGTAGATCGCCTAGCATCTCCATGTGCTAGGGTTTGGTGAAGACAGACTATGCAATGACGTATCGAAGAGTAGTTGAGAGCTTCACCGATGAAAGGGGGTCACACCAATAGTAGAAATCCATCATCGCATCGGAAGATGAAGGAAATGACCCACCAATGAACTAAGTCACACCGACGGAAGTAGTTTGAAGGTCATCAGAGAGATCGGCATATCGCTAGAAGAGTTTTTGAGTATGCCGGCGGTATTAAGTCCTATCGATGGAAGGAGGTCCCATCAAATGTACATCGTCAATGTACATTGAGATTGTATGTGGTGAAACATACAAGCAGTGATCGGGTGTAATGGACAACAACAACCTTTGTCCACCACCTCACCTTCTTCATCCAATAAGGAACTCAAGTCTAGTTCCCAAACTACACCTAGTCCCATCGTCAATTGCATGCTCCAAAAAATGAACTACCAAGGTAAAGGCCTAGGCCTTCACAAACAAAGTATTTTGGAGCCCATCCATGTCAATGTCCCCCCATGCTCATATGTCCTTGGATACTCACCCCAAGGTAAACAATCTAAAGATATTGCTAATTCTTCCATTCCTCCTAAGTCCACCACTTTCCATCACAAACCCTATCATATTCCAAAGACATATGTCATCATTCCACCTCCGTTATTCTACAAATGTCAAAATAATGTGACCATACACCTTCCACCATCCACTTTACCTCCACTCTTACCAACTCCTACTATCCATCCATCTATTTTACCTCCATTACTTCCAACACCTAACATCCCTATCATCCAACCCATTTATCCATTTATCCAAAAACACATTGCTAATCATGACCAACAAATGCGCACATTGTTTAAACATGGAGCTTCCACCTATTCCACGAGATTCAAAAATAAAAACTTGTATGTCAACACTCATAAAGCCAAAAATCCTAAGGGTCCTATTGCCCTAGGGTACAAATGCAAAGAATCAAAGCAAGGTACACTCAAAAATCCATCCAAGCCCATACCTTCAAAAGAAAAGTCAAAAACTAAAATGGTATGGGTCCCTAAGAAAAAAGAAAACAAGTCAAATGAGGCATCCACCTCTCAAAAATCCCAACTATCCCCTTCCATTCAAAAAATCCACTCCATTCAAAAATTCCAAAAAACCCACAAGTCAAGCGAAAATCATAAAAATACCATATCCTAAGCAAACATCCCCATTACTTCCTACACCTCCACCAAATCAAAAGCTTCTATGTTTATCATGGTGTGTGCAACTGTTGGTCATGATTCCTTTCCACACATCCATCACCCCATCATTCAACTATTATCCTACATATTTCACCCATCACCTTCCTATGGTCCATGCTTTTGGATAAGCCTTTCACCCATCATTTGCATAAGTCCTACATAATCCACATCATAATCCACTATCACCCATCCATCCTTTCATAATCCATAGCATAATCCACTATCTACCTCATTACCCCTTACCAACATCTTGGGCATAATGACATTTGACATGGTCCATACAATGACATCCAACTCTAATGGGACTATCACCTTTCATGGAACTAGACACGTGAGTCCTTCCCATCCATATCCACCTATCCCATTCAAAAAAGTCAAAAAGTCAAAAGAAATAGTAAAGAGAAATCCCTTCGTCCAATGGTGAAAACCACGCTTGGTGGTACCTTGGATAAGTACCATGATGGAAACCTGGCAAACAGGCATCATGTGTAGATTGATCAGCTATGTCACTTACACTTGGGGGCACATTGTCTCATCCATACCTCCCTATCATTTTCCATCATACCATTTCTATATCATACTTAGCCATTATACCCACATTCCTATATATTCATCCTTCCTTTCTCCTTTTGATCTTGATAAAGATTGGGGGCACAATGTTGACAAATGTTTTGGTTATCTCTTGATATACCTCATCCCTTTCCAAACGATCCTATCATTCCTATTTTCATAATCCTTGTCATGAAAAATCCTAACCATTACACCAATAATGGGGCATGTCATTCCTATGCAACATAGCCTTTGGAGATCACATCCTTGCTCTCTTATGTGTACATCCATCCCATCCCTTATCGTCCATCCTTTTATCCATTCATCCAATTCACCTACCTCCTTTCACCTAGACTTGGTTTTCCCTTGTCATTGGTATCTAGCACAAAGGCTATCTAAATGATCATCCAATGCCAACACGTCAAAATACAAAAAAATCAAAACATGTCAAAATCCAAAAAAACAAAACATGTCAAAATCCAAAAAAATCAAAACATTTCAAAAATCCAAAAAAATCAAAACATTCAAAAACACAAAAAAATCAAAACATGTCAAGACACAAAAAAATCAAAACATTTCAAAAATACAAAAAAAATCAAAATATCCCCAAAATCCAAAAAAATCAGATATTCCTAAAAATACAAAAAAAATCAAATATGCAACAAAAATCCAAGCAATAAAGTCAATCAATTCATCAATCCAATTCTTCAAGTCAAACACATCAATCCAAATCACATTCTTCAATCAAATCCAATCATAAGTTCCAATCAATCACACTCACTCAATTCAATTCTTCTAAATCATTCCAATCAATCATCCTCATCACATCAATCCAATCATCATTCTCATCAAATCAAATCAATTCCAAACAATAAAATCAAATGCAAGTCATATCAATCCATACCAATCAAGTCAAATTATCCAATCACATTCAATGGTCTTGGTCCTAGCCTTGACGTAAACCAAATCAATCAATCAATCAAATCCTGGTGTTGCTTGTTCGTAGTGAGCCAACATCTCTCGTGGGATTCGTGACATGGCTTAACCACCTCCCGTGGATTAATTAACTCTGGCGGTTGTATCGGGCATTAATAGGTTGACCTTTTGGTGCAATGGCAATTGTGTTTCCAACAATTAGTATTAGAGCCAAAGGTTTCGGGTTCGAATCTCCCCCGCGAATGACGCGGGCTCCCATGAGTGACACTAGGGGGATTGTTGGCAGTGAGCTAGCATCTCTCACAGGATTTGTGACATGTCTTAACTGCATCCCGTGGATTTATTAACTCTGGCAGTTGTATCAGGTATTAATTGGTCAACCTTTTGGTGCAACGACAACCGTGTTTCCAACACCACTAGTGGCAATCAATCAATCAATTGTCTTAGACAGGATGTTTCAATATCAAAACTAGACCATGCGTCTTAGATGACATGTTTCATTTCCTAAAACTAGACACAATTATCACCAGCATCATCAATCAATCACTTAATCATTGGTTTACATCTTGACATGGGCATTACCTTGCTTGTTTTTGTATCATTTGTGCATGCTTGCTTGCGTGTGTTATCATTTTCAACTTGCATTTGTATAAAATCTGAATCCAACCTAGCTAATATTCATATCTTGTATCTAGACAAGGTTGTATTATGCTAGGGCATGAGACACATTGTCACCTTGGTCCTTATACCCTGGTGCATAACGTCTAGTGCTATATCAAACATCATGGTTGCTCACCTTCATTGTAGCATAACACATCCTTCACTTCTTCTAATCATTCCCTTACCTTTCTTCCTTTACCAATCCTTTTCATTTTGAGAGCCTACTCATGTTTGTCCAACCCACCTATCCTCTCGAGGGGACATCATCATCCCATTTCCTTAGCGTCTTTGAAATGATGTTACTTGAGATAAGTCGCATCATCTCGAACATCATCTTAAAGAGGGGAAAAATATACTCTTAAAATTGTCCATCACCTAGTGAGACACCTTGTAATGTTTTCCCTAGGTCCTAGTCTTATCCAACTTAATCACCTAATACAATTAATTAAATAAATCCATTTATTTAATTAACCCCCCTTTCACATGTCCCAAATAATTCAAATTGAAAATCTAAATTATTCCCTCACCTTGCATCTCATTGCTACATGTGTCACATGCTACAATTTCCACTTAATACACCTTCACATGTCAAACTAATTCAAATAAAATATTTGAATTAGGTCTCCTTTATTCTCCATCGCACACTTGTCACATGACTACAATCCCTCTTGGAGTGGGAAAACCTAATCAACCCTAATTGATCTCAATCGTTCATATCATTCAAAATAACTTTCAATCACAGGCATTAATTCAAATCAATCCTTTCTAGAAATCAACCCTCTCATGAGCCATTTGAGGATCAAGTTTTCAAGTAGCCTCATGCTGTCGAAATTCCTCTTCATCTCCATTCTCATTCTTCATCTTCAATCTTAATATTATGCTGCTAAAATAGTGAGCAAACAACATTCCTCCAACAAACAACCCTTCAACATCATGCATTCTCATGCAAGATCGAGAAGAGCCATGGAGATAAGTCAAGTCTAGTGTGGATTTGATTTGCATTTGAGTTCATTGTTTTTATTTTCATACTAGTTTGTACTTCATGGTGCTAGTTAGGGTTTGAATATTTGTTGTTTTGATTTCTGCCCTATGTTTTGCCCTAACGATAGTTACCACAAGATACAATTTGAGACATAGTGTGATTCAAAATCTTTAGGGGGATGAGCATTATGAGAGGGTGAAACAAGCTTTGGAAGTAGACCCCTTAGATCATCAATTTGATGGTTATGTGATTGAGTCAGATGGACTTTTGAGATATCAAAGAAGGATGTATATTCCTGACGTAGGAGAGTTGAGAAAGTTAGTGCTTGAGGAGATCCACAACACACCATATTTGGGGCACGTTGGAGTGAATAAGATGGTTGAAGGTTTGAGACCCTTATACTTCTGGCCTAGACTTAAAAAGTATGTGACAAAATTTGTGGCTTGATGCTTGGAGTACCAGCGGGTCAAGGCTGAGCATGTTCATCCAGCAGGGTTTTTGTACCCACACAGTGTTCCTAAATAGAAGTGGAAGGTTATAAGTATGGATTTTATTTAGGGATTACCCATGTCCAAGAATTGACATGACATCATCTTAGTAGTTGTGGACAAGTTAACGAAGATAGCACACTTTATTCCAGGGAATCTTTTAGATGGTTCATTGGTATTATCTAAGAGGTTTGTTCAGGAACTCTTTTGACTGCATGGAGTGCCAGAGATGATCATCTCAGATCATGACACTCGCATGACCTCAAGGTTCTAGACAACTTTGAATGCCACATTGGGAACCACGTTGAATTTTAGTTTGGCATATCATCCTCAAATGGATGGCCAAATGGAGAGAGTCAATCAAGTTGTAGAAGACCTTCTCAGAATGTATTGTATGGATCAATAGTACAAATGGGAGGAGTATCTCCCATTGGTGGAGTTTTCTTACAACAACTCTTACCATGCATCATTGGGAATGACATCATTCAAAGCTCTTTATGGGTGTAGGTGTTGAACACCTATCAGTTGGGATAGTGTAGAGGATAGAATAGTGATTGCTCCTGACATGCTTAGGGAGATGGATAATTAGATGAGGTTGATCAAAGGGAACTGAAGCAAGCTTCAAATCATCAAAAGAGTTATGCAGATAAAAATAGGATGCCTAGATAGTTTTTAATTGGTGACAAAGTCTTCCTGAGGGGTCAAGCCTCAAAAGAGTTTAGTTTCATTTGGCAAAGCGTCCAAACTTGCTCCTCAATTCATAGGACTGTTTGATGTCCTGGAAGTAATAAATCTTGTAGCTTATCGACTTTCTCTACCACCTGCTCTTGCTAGAATCCATAACGTATTTCATGTGCCTTTGTTTAAGCCTTATCATCTTGATGCTTTGCATATTCTTGATTGGTGTGCTTTACATGTACAGGATCCAGGAGTGGTGCTAGTGGAGCCCATTAGAATTTTGGAGAGGTGCAACGTTAAGTTGTGTAACATGGAAATTGTGCAGTATAGGGTCCAATGGGACCGGTATTCTATGGAAAGTACCACATGGGAGGATGCTGAGGAGATTGATAGATCTTTTCCTCATTTAGGAGATTTGGCATAGTTTCTTGTTTTATGCATAGTAGATGATATTTTGAGATACATTTATTGTTGATGATACATGCGATACATTGTTAGTGGTAGATTGATACATTATTGTTTCAAGTTATGTAATAAGACATCGGAACAATGTCTCTTCCTAGTGGGGAAGGATGTCACATCTCAAACTTTGTGACTTGTTTTACTAGTGGTTATTATCTTGGTGGTTTTACTCTTTGGTTATAATGTGTATTTACCTAACAAGTAATTAGTTGTAATTGATGAATGTTCAGTTATTATGATGGATTTATATATTTGCTTCAGCTATGGATTTTTTGGACTAACCTACTAATGCGATTTGGAGTGTGACTGAGTGCAGGTACTCATCAAAGATGAGAACATGACTGAGGTAGATGTGTCTAGCCACTTGGTAAGCACTGAAGGGATAGAGCCTGATGTTGCACACACCCCATAGACCATATAGATTCATCTCATTCTGCATGTTTACTTGGTTTCATCACATGTTTGGCATGACCTTCTTGAGTCTCTATTTGGTGTGAATGCTTATGCAAAGTAGATAAAGTGTATAATCTCATTGTTTTTTTATGATGTTCTAGTGCACGATATGATTGTGATTTCAATAACAATGTAGTATATATTATTGAAAATGACTTTTATTTAAATATTCTAGGAGTTTTCTTTTTAAATATCTAATTGTATTAAGATATACTTGCTTGAATCATAGTTAAAACTAAAAATAAATGTTTCTCATTACAAACTTATAAATGATTTAAGTATTGTGTGTGTGTGTCTATATATATATATATATTAGTAAAAACATAAATAAATTTAGATATGATAAAAATTAAATATATTAATTGATACATCTTTGATAAAAGAAATCTAAAAATAATAAAATAAATTCAAATATATAAAATAAATCTATAAACTATTTTACTACCTTAATTTAAATATTAGTAAAACTCTAAAAGTAAAACATGTTTTTCTCTCTTAAAAGTAATTTCTTTTTTTTTTTAAACAGAGAACACATGCAATACCTTTTAAGAAAAATGAATCCTAAATTTAAGAGAAGATTTTGGGATGGCGCCATACCATGCAGAGAGAGAGAGAGAGTTAACTGGTAAACAACGAAGAGTTCTAAAGAAAAAAATGGGATTAAGTTAAATACAGCAGGGGGAGAAAAATAAAGCACACAGAGATAGAAAGAGATTCAGAGAAGGAGAAAAGCATGTAGGGAGAAAAGAGAAAGGAAAGGAAAACACTCAGTAGAAGAAAAAGGGTAGGTGCTAATTTGGGTATTTATCGTAGTCTTTCATGGTATTCATTAAGAAATTAAAGTCATTTTCTACTTTCTATGTAGCAATCGATAGGTCGATCTTTATGTCGGTTCACCTTGTCTTTTTATGGAAACTTCTTCCTCAAGACCTTTAGATCTTACAGTTTTTGCATTTGAGTTGGTATTCAGACCAACTTATCTTAAACTCCTTTGTATCCTTTTCATTCAACCTTGCATATGAACCCAGCCTTCCTACCCCACCCCTGCGGGGCTTCTGGGGGGCATGTTACGTATAGAATCTGGCCGGTTCTTCAGGCTACCTACCTAGTTCTAGCCCTACTGAGAAAGATTGGGGTGGGTGGGAGGAGATGGCGGGTTAGAGAACCGGGGGTGGTCAGCTTATGTCTCTCTCTGTGTGCGATTTGTTTCTAGTTTGCGGTCCCATCTCTCAGAATCAAATGCGATGCGAAAGCAAAGCGCCCAGCTTGACCATCTCTGATATTTTTTGTCTCGGCCTCATTTGGTTTTGAAGTTTCGTCTTTCTTTCCTTATTGTGACCTCCTTCTTTTAAAAACTAGTGCTCTTCTTTAAGAAACATTGTCATGTTAGTTTTAATACCTTAACCACATGTGTAAATGTTCACGCAACCTGCTTGATAGTTTAGGTGTAGTAGCCTCCTTAGAGGCATCCCAACTTGTAGCTTCATTTTTAAAAATGTTTGATCCTATTTTAATTATAATTGACTTTCTTCCATTTGGAAATCATCTATCTTTAAATAACTCATCTTCTTTTAAGCGAAATTGGTTTCATTACTAAATAAATTAGTCTTCTTCTCAAAGAAACTGACTTGATGCTACTGTGAAATAAGAGAAACATTCTTCCTACTATTGTTGACTCCTCTCTAATTTGGCATTTATCTTAACTACCTCTGTAGCCACAATCTGGTCAACCGGTTGGAGGATCTTTTCTTAAGCAGATAGAACTCAATAATCTCCTTATGTTTGTAAGTTTTCAACCTCTATTCTTTTTTAACCCTATTGTAAGCCGAGTTTAGTTTTTCTAGCTTCATTGATATCTTAATAAAAATTAGTCTACTTTTTGAAAGGATCAACATCAGTTTTCCATAGCCTTGTGTATCGATTGTGGCCTTCCATTTTGTTTACTGTTGGCTAAATGAGATGAGGATGTTTTTTGAACTAGCATTCATTGGCCTTGTTGTTAGCAAACAACGTCTCTATTTATATTGTAATATAGCGACCAATTTGGTTATATAGGTTGGCCTTACCTTTTATAAAATGCCCTGTTTGGCCTTTCTCTAATTAAGTCATTGTCTGGTATAGCAAGCTTATCTATATACTTTAGTAGTGAGGATGGTTCATATGATATATTACCCTATACTTAACTATATACCCTTGCTATATATGTGTGTACATGGGTGTAAAAATACTCTTTAATTGATACAATAATAACTTTAACAGTGAGCTAGATCAATGTAAATAAATGAGTTATGGTCATTAAGTATATGCTTTTGATGAATTGGTCTTTGAAACCAACTAGTTTATTGTTACATACTCAAGCAAGGAATACTAAAGTAGAAAACTCTAGGTATATATTCTAGAGTAAATCTTACCTGGCATAATGTATTAACCTTTGAATGTAAGTAGATGCTAAGGAGACACAAACCATGACTGTATAAAAAAACTAAAGATTTTACATCTTCCTTAAATATCATTACTCGTGTGTATTCGGTTCAGAATGATTTACTTTCTTGCTCTTATCCAATTCTTTAAAATGGGTGTACTGGGGTAGAGTTTATTTTCTTGCATATAGATATGATTCTTGAATGGGTCTATAGGGGGATTAGTTTTTCTTTATGTTCCTTTATGCATGTTTGCAGTTACTTTTGGGCTAGGATGCCGAATGTGGAATATCAAAGATGGCTTTTCCTATTTTCAGTATTTGACCTTAAACTATTTTACATGCTTGGCCAAGCTGGAGATTCATTGAAATAGATGAATATTTTTCTAGCAAAACTTTATTTATATATATTTCTGCCACATCCTATTGTGAGACATTTGCCTATCATCATTTAGATTTACACTTAGACATCAAGTTACATCAAGTGTTCCCTCCTGCCAGTTGTTTCCAGGTTGCTAGACGTTTCATGCAGGGCTGGGTTTCCTTCATGTTATGAAGGGATCCAAGGAAGTGTAATTGCTTCATGGTTGGGCAGAAAAGTGCCTGAGTCATGTTCCTATCTCTCGGCTTGCAAGAGGACCATGTGGGTTTGTAGCAGCTAGAGAATTTGATTCAATACATTATTCTTATATTTTACATGATTATTGTATCTTGTAATTATCATTGGATGAATTATGGCATGTAATCCAATGGACATTGTATATTCTTTTATAGTGCTAACACCTGGATTAAGCACGTGATTTGTAAGATTTAATGACTTTCATTGATTAATGTTTATTAGATTATCTTTTTACTTGACTTGATGTAATTAAGTGGATTATTTACTTCATTAACTCTTGTGTTGGATTGAGTACTTTACAACGATGGATGATAATTATATAGTAAATTCGTAATTCAAAATTGGTGCATGGGTTAGAATTCTCTAATTAGTCACCTACTAGATGCATTTGGGTACGTTGTATCATGTATCAGGGGCCTATGTATAAATATGGCATTGATTTCCATTATGAGGTGACATTTTCCATGGGTGGGAAGTAGTTGGGTTAGAAAAATGTTATAATAGCTATCTTTTAATGCAAGCAATTTGGCAGGGGTATTTCTTATTTCAATCTAAGTCTTATTGTCTTTAAATATTGTTATTGTAGCTTGTATAAGCATATTTTGTAAACATGTTTGTGAACATAAATGTATATTTGGAGATGCTTTTGGCTAGTCATAATATGCACATCTTTTCAAGGTGATTGTTTCCATTATCCCTTGCATTTCTAGGTATAATTGTTTTATGTTCTATTCTTGATCATACATGTATATTTGGACATAAGTCTATTAGTTATGCTAATAAGTGTTTCCTCAATGAGGAGCACTTGATGAATTATATAGATAAAGGGTACAATTTAAAAAGATGATTAAAAAAGATCTCACCCATCAATTTTTTGATAGTTACAGTAGAATCAAGTTTTTGATAGTTGTCAATGGGCCCTTGGTCTTCTAGTAAAGTTGAATGGTTCTGAATGAGTCCATCAAGGATCAAGTATTGTTGAGTGCAAGGCCTCGACACCATAAGGGATGAGGTTGGGACTCTAAGTATGAAAAAGATGCACATGCCTACATGGCAGCTTGAGGATGAGATATAGTCCTAATCATGTACATGTAAGCGTGAATCATGGGGAAATTTATATAAACATAAGTCTCCTAAGGATGACATCATCAAAATATTGAGCTATCAAAAATCAACTAAAACATGACATCAACCATTATGATGACATCATTCAAAATAAAAATAAAATTATTTATTTTATAAAATTAAACTCTCTAAAATCCTATGAATTAATTCATGATGGTTAATTAAACTCTACATATCCTATTCTATCTCAATCATCTTTCTAAATAATAAAGATTTTTTTTTTTAGATTTATATTCTTAAGTTCTATTATAGAAATTATTATGTGTTCTAATAAAATACTTTCATTCTTTAGGGAAAAAAACTAAAAAGCATTTCAACAAATATTTTCTTAGAAAGTGTAGATTTTAAAAATATAAAGTTAAAAGAATTTTAGGAAAAAATAAATTAAGAAATGAAATAATATAAAAAGAAAAGTAAACTTGAGTTTTATAAGGAAATATAATAGGAATATAAAAAGCTAACAAATATTTATTTATATTTTAGAGAAAGGAAAATTAAAATGTTATGTAAAATGTTCATTTTTATTTTTTATATACGTTTAAAAAACTTAAACTACTTTTTAGTACATTCTTTAAGTAAAACTTGAGTTTAAAACATGGAATTAGAAAGTGTATCTTTTAAAATATAACTTAAAAATAAAATAGAAAATAGAAAATAATTAACAAGAAATAATATAAAAAGAAAAGTGAACTTGAGTTTTACAAGAATTATAATAGAAATATGTGACCCCACATAACTCATGTAGTTAAGTAATTTATATTTATTTAATTGTATTATATGAGAAAAGTTTTGTTTTTTTGGAGTTTCTTAGGAGGCCCAATTTATATGTAAATTTTTCCAATGCACAGTTTTTCAAGAAATTTCAAGAGATGTATCTTCAAATTAAAATTAGTCAAAGATATTTTGAAATGGTAAAGCCTTTTTATGTCAAAATAAATCACACACACAACTTGTTGTAGAGTACATATTGAGTTTTCTAATCATTATGATGTTTATAGATATATATGTGTAGATTTGCATACTAACGATGTTTTGCGGGAGTGTAATATAAAGTGTCCACCTAGATCTTCAAGAGATTTCATATCGAGCATATTATGTCAAAGAGTGGATGGTCAGTTATTCCACAAGAACTTATGCTTGGATGACACATGTGATCATTGTGGTGGGTTGCAACATTTGCCAATTTGTGAACATATGGAGAACACACATGCAATTGGAAATGAATTAGTAAGTTTTGGAAAATATAAGACAGTGGCATATAGTCTAAAATATGGTAAAGAAGCAAAAATGTGTGAATTGGTCATTGAAAAGATTTCAGTGTATCAGTTTATCTCTATTTTCCAAGAGGATATAGTTTACGAGTATGCAAGGCATACCCATAGAGCTCGATGGTTGGACTTGCAATTCAAGTTGTGCAAGGACATGTTTCTACTTGATACCATCATTTCAGTTGTTGAATTTGTAGAGAACTACACACTACAGCCATAGAATGAGGCGCAATCACACTATTACAACTCTACGTAGGTTGTTATATTTGTGCATATAGCATTCATTCATGCATATGACAATACAAAGGATGATAGGAAGATCTTGAGGGAGTATCATTTGTATATCAATGATGATTGCACACATTCTACAGAGTTCGTGGAAGGATACTTTTGGATTTTCTACCATGATTTGGCTAGCATGAGCATATCATTTGGTCAGCATATCATATGGTCAGATAATTGTGCATCACAATTCAAGAACTCCTGGATGTTCTATTGGTTGAGCAGGATGCATAGGATGAATGGTTTTCAACATATGTGGAATTTCTCTGAGGCGGGGCATGGAAAGGGGGAGCATGATGGTGCAGGAGCATGTATCAAAAGAGCATTAGCACAAGAAGAGTTGAAGTACAGAGACAATGCAAAGTTGACAAATGCGAGATCTATTGTCAAATGGTGCAATGCTACAATGGGTCTAGGTAATGAAGGTAAGTCTATAGTTTGTAGATATTTTTGGTTGGTTGATGATACTAACATTTCAAAATATGAGGATTGTTGTACATTGACAGGATCAAGTGAGCTACACTCTTTTAGAATCTCTAATGCAGGTTCATGGAGTATTCATACACAATGGATGGTATGCTTTTGTTCTTCATGTACAAATCAATCTTGTATGATTGTGAGTCAATGGAGTGGGTCGATGAATGGTGTACACAAAGTCTAAGCCTAATTGACACGTATCGACTCCTGACAACACTACAACTCATAGAGATTGAATCATCAATTGACTTTGACCATATTTTAGATCTAGTTCAACCAGGTATTATCAGAATTCAAATTTAATAAAATTCAATATTCCATCTTATTTTGTAGTTCTTTTGTATTGTTGACTATATTCATCGAACTGAATGCACATATCAATGCAGGGCATGTTTATGTAGTTATTGCAAATGAAGACAATGAAGAAGGAACAAATTATTATTTGTGTCATTGTGTTGAGGGAAAAAAGAAATTAGATGCCCTTATTATAGATGGAGAAAACATCGAGTACCCTACATGATCAGTGGTTGTTACTGGAACATGGCTTAGAAGGTACCTAATGAAGAAGTCTGATGTGTGGTTGTTTGAGGACTTTGACACACATAGGAAGATTCTTCATTATTCTAACCTTGTTGTGGCATCAAACATTCATTTGATCAAATATGGGGGTAGACCACTGAACATGACCTTGTGGAAGGTTCATGAGTTTGACCACGAGGCAATACTCAACACAATAAAGAGTAGAGCAGACTCGGATGGTTTATTAGATTAAATTAGTGGAATAATAGAAAGGTATGTTATTTTTCTTTGCTATCCTCATTTCACCTTCTATATTTTTGACACCTATCTTACTTTTTTATATGCGCTCTTTGGTCCTGGTTGATTAGCTTTATTTTATTATAGAGTTCATTGGTGTACTCATTTTAGCTAAATAGTGCAATTGTGTTAGCATGCAGGATTTGAGTATGATGGAGGTAGGCATAAGCCTTATGAAGTTAATTTTGGAAGGAAAGTAAGGTAGGTTTTCATGATGATATGTCCTTTAATGATATTTCATAATGAGTTTTAATAAGTTTTAATGATGTTACTATGAGTTTTAATGACAAACCCTCATTTCTTCTTCACATTTGGTGTTAAAAATAGATAGAAGTGGCAAGGGCAGCCTTAATTGATGCCTTACAACACATTGGATCAAGTGAGAACACCTTTATAATACTAAATTTTCATCTGCTAGAAAGGTACTAGGACTAAATTTTTATATTTGACATCTCTTGGGGATAAACAGACGACGTCAACACATCTGGCTGGGTGGATAAATGCTAGGGGAGATGTCTTTTCAATGGTGAAGCCTCTTGGTCACTCTCAACTAGATTGGATGAAGATAGTCTTGTTGTGCCTCGCACACACACCCCTTTTAAAAATGAGGACCCCCTCTTTTTTTATTTGGCTTAGGTGTCATTACATCTTTTCATCTCCTAAGTGGTTAAGCGGTCAAAATGCATTTTGACCTGGATTGAATGATGATATTGGGAAATCACTTCAAAAATCTGCTAGGTTGAATCCTTATTTTCCTTTTGAAGGCCTTGAAATGCCCTTTTGCGCTAGATTGCCCTCCAACCGACCTTTGCGCTAAATTCCTATCTGTCTAACCTTTGCGCTGGATTATCTTCCAACTAACCTAGCACTAAAATACATTGTCACTGACTTCAGCACTAATTTCCTCTTTGACGAACTTCTACGCTAAAATTGACTTTCTCCAACTTGCGCTAAATCAAGCGATCACCGACTAAGTTAGACGAGGCCAAAATGCCCACAAGTTCGATGGACCTCAAATGCCTGCAAACTGTGCCGATTGAACTTATAAGTCTTAGCGCTGAAAATGGTCTTGTCCGATCAGGTCCGACGCACCTGATTTCCCCGCCAGGTCCGAGCTAAGGAAAATCCATGCTAAACCCTAAATTGACAAACGTACACCTACGCATTAATGGCAATTTCACCATGGGATATAAGGGGGAAATTATCCATTTTTAACCATTTGTTTTACACTCAAGCAGATTTTGGAGCTTCATTTACACTTCTACCGACTAGCCAAGGCTCGAACCTGCGACCTGCCTACACAATCTAAATGGATCTTCCACATTTACCAGGTAGGGTTTTGAACTTTGCCTTCTAATGTTTTCACTGCATAGCAATTGGGGTTCGATTAAGCAATTAAATCTTTCTAAACTATCATTCATAGGGTTTTGACTAGGGTTTCCGTACAATGAACTGTTGTTTCTTTTTATTCAACCCCCCGGTTAGGATTCCCTATTGAGAATGGTTTGCCATGAGCTGCTAAGGTCTAAAACTTAAATAAAATTTCCCATAGATACTCTTAGTTTTTGGCGCTAAAACGAGGCCTAACCAACCTGCAAACTTGTTGATCATTTAGTTGGTCGGAGACCTCCATAAACCACGCCGCACACTCAGACCCATTTGGCACTAAAAACCTTGATGTCTGACCTATGCACCCAAATCACATTTCTACATCGTGGTCGGAAGGACCTAAAAGCCCCGCTAACCATGAAACTACGTTTTGTGCCGAAAACCCTTCACTCTGACTTTGCGCTAAAAGACCTCATCTCTGACTTGGTCAGACACCTTGAATTTCCCCGCAAGGTCGGTGCCATCTCAAAATCTCGCTGGAAACAATATATCAGCCTTGCGCTAAAAATGATCATGTCTGACTTTACGCTACAATACTCTCCCACTGACTTGGTCGATAGTCACCAAAACTCGCGCAGATCAGACCAAGCTGAATCTCGCGCAAATCAGACGATGCCGAATCTCACGCAAATGTACTACAAAGGATATTAATAGGATTTGCGCTAAAAATACAACTGACTGACTTGACAACCAATGGAGGTCGGTGACCTCTAAAACCTGCGCAAGTCGGTACTTATCAAAACCCACGCAAAGTGCTTAGAAGCATAAAAGGTAGTAAAAATTTTGGTCAGACCTGCCCGTTTTCCCCGCTGAGGTCAGATGACCCTGAATTCAACGCTTTTCTTCCTATAGGTCAGACAACCCTCAAATTAGTGCAAAACCATGCAAATAACTGATTTTTCAAAGAATTTCAAAGGGAAAATGCCCAAAATGATAGAATTAATGTTGTAGTGCATTGTTAAGGATGATTTTCACAGAATTTCTTGCAACATTAGATGTTTCTTTACATTGCATTAATGATAGTTGTTACAATGGCAATAAATGTTAGATTTGAGTTCCCTTCAAAAGGTATGTTAGTAGCAATAGCAGATTTGTTAAAGTTCATCTTAAACCTAGGAGTATGTTATAAGATTCCTCAAGGTATCAAACTTATAAGGTTCGGTCGTGCAGACTAAATGACTGCTTGAGCCCAAGCTATGAAGTACAAGTTCAAAGGAATCCCTCCAGAGACCAAGATTCACTCCAGGTGGAGTGATGTAGGAGATATAGACCTAGGTCACATAGACCTAGATGATTTCAGATTCAGGGTCTTTGGTCTGAACCCAACTCCTAGGGCCAAAATACTCAGAGATAGTGGTATTGCACAAGCTGTTGCCTTCCTTACTTTGGTGCAATGTGCAAAACTAATGGCAACTTGTGCAGACAGATATGATATAATGACAAGAACCATCCAAACAGTGAGTGGGGATATCTTGGCTGATTTAACTCTACCTTCTCTAGCTGAGACCTTTGATATTCCTTGGCACAAGGTTATGACTATGCCAGATAAACAAGGATCACATGAGACATATAATAAAGATGTAGAAGAATGTATAAAGTATATGAATGACAATTAGGCCAAAAGCAGAAGGTCTGCTCTCATCAAATTTCCCTGAGTGTTATACAGAAGTGATTTCCATGATGAGATTGGAGACTTGGTAACCTTCTTGAGCAGAATATATGGACTGCCTACAGCCTCCACCTTTGAGGATTGGATGCTTGTCATTATCATCGAGATACTGAAAGGGACTAAGTTCCACTGGGCCCAGATCCTCAATGACAACATTCATGAGGCCTTCAACAAGTTCAAAGATAATAGTTACTTCAGATGGACATCTTATATTGTCTATGGATTGGCAAGAAGAAATCACTATGTTGGGTTGTCCAAGGTTGGTGAAGTTGGGAATGATGAGCAAACTCAGATAAAAGTATATGAGTGTTATCCACAATTGACCTCATCTCAATCACTAATACATTTCAAAATGGTAAATGATGCGTTAATGATGTATATAGCCAGAATGTTGCAGGGTAACATAGCCTTGAGGATTTCCACTGAGGCCATGAATGAAATAACTAGGTATGGCAGATGGTATATCCAGTCTGAGAAGTCCACTTACTTAAGGGTGCAAGGCTTCATTGGGATGGCCTACAGACTTCCCAGGTATCCTGATGACAAGACAGTAATTATGGAGCTATCTAGACAGTTAATACCCTGTGCTGAGAAGCTCAAATACTCGCACAGAACTAATGTTCAGTTTCCCATCAAGTTTGGAAAGGGGCTTTATGCATGCCCTTCTTTGGCATCTGTAGAACACTCTAATAAAGAGCTTCAGCTCCTGAATTTGCACTACTACAATGCAAGGGGTCATTTTGATCCAAATAGAGTGATGGAAAGATTCATAAGCAAGAAGCTCTTCCACAAAATGCACATTAAATATTTTTGGGCCAATTGCCCCGATGATTATGAGATCATGAAGAAAGCACATTCTAGGCTACCTCTAAAGTTTATTAGGAAGTTTCACATTATGGCAGTACCAGACCAGCTACAGGATGATGAGAATGTTATGGTCAAAGGTCCATGGGAGGCTCAGTACCATCAGCCTATCCCATTACCAAATTGGGTAAATGCAGAAGAGAGCTCCTTGGATATTGTCATGAGAGAACCCATCAGATTGAGCAAAGCCTGGGTAAAGCTCAAGTGGCTGCTCTAGAGGGACAAGGAGTTCAGCTCACTTACATAGCAATGGAATTAGATAAGGACTCTGGGGGAGAGGAAGATGAACCAATCCATGTCGCAGATGAAGCAGAGCTAGCTGAGAAATAGAAGTCGAATAATGAGGAACACACATCTCTGGCTGAGAAAGCAAAGAAGATGAAGAAACCATCTATAAGATCCTCAAAAGAAAGATCGACCTCCCTCTACCATGAAAAGGGCCTCCAAGAAAAGAGATATGCCAAGTGGTTCTAGAGAAAGTTCTAAGGCCAAGAAGGCAAAAGTGAAAGAAGTTAATAAGGAGGATGCTGCAACCAAGAAAGATTCTAATCCTCCAACTGCCCAACCTCCTACTACTCAAAGTGTGGGCATTGCTATCACAACCCCTATTGTTTCTGCTGCCACTTCTCCTTCTATTACTTCTTCCTCTGCTGCATCCACTTCACCCATAACCTCAGCCTCCATAACTCAAGAAACATCTCCTCCCACCTCTCTTACCTCTACCATTGCTGCTACTACCTACTCACTAGCAATTTCTTCCAGCACCCCAAGCAGCCCTATCTCTTCCACTGTCGCCATTTCATGCCCTTCCACTATCACTACACTTACATCTTCTACTTCTTCCACTCAAATACTGTTACCTCCCATTTCTACTATCCTTTCACCCCCTCTTTCTCTACCTTCACTACCCTTTCCTTCGCCTCTTGTCATTTCTTCCTCCTTATCCTTGGTCTTAGCCAACCTGACACAGGCCAGTGCGCCTTCCTTAGCCATCTCTTCTGCTGTCCCTATTTCACAAATACCTACAGATTCATTGGTAGTACCACTGCTGCCCAGGATTGAGAAAGTATGTGCAGAATTGGGGTTGCAGGAGCCTCAAACAGCGTTTGAGGAGGAGAAAGATACATTGGCTGAAGTGAGTGATAAAGACTTCCATGAACCTTCGGCCAATGTGGAAGTTATTGATGTATCTGATAGTCCTCTAGGTGGAGATCAAACAGAGGATGTTTTCAAGTCTACAAAAGAAATTACAATGACAAATTTGGAGAGCTTGGCCCAAGAAGAAGAAAAGGAAGAAGATAAAAGTCTAGAGGAGAATGAGCAGCCAGAACAAGAACTAGAACCACCCAAAGAGTTGGCTGTAATTGATAAGGATGGAGCTACTGAAGTGAACCAATCTTCTGCACCTGAATGGTTGCAAGGCAGAATAACATATCCTAAGCCACAAGTAGAAGTAATGTAGCTTGATCTAAATATGATCTTGTCACTGGCTCAGAAGTCTAAGAAGCAAAAGAAGGCTAAGATACAGTCAAGAATTTATAAGAATGAATCAGGGTCGAGAATAGCAGAAATAACCGTCCCGCTAGCTAATGTAGCAAAAGAACAAGTCAAGGCGAAAGATTACACAATATCTACAGTTGATCTGGGACCAACCACTCGTGCTCAAAGAGTGCATGAGTTTAAAGATTCAGTCACATCAATTTTGGAACAATTGGACAAAGATGAAACATCAAAGAAAGACTTGAAGCAGCAAAATGAAGAACTTCGCGCATGCCTCTAGTTTTTGGTAAAACCAGTAGATCAGGAGGAGATATAAGGACAATACCCACTTTCCTGTCTACTGATGAAATGGCTAGATTGGGTGAGGTAAGATCAAAATCTCAAGGTACAGAGAATTGGTTACTAAAAGTTTTTGAGATGGGATGTGAAACCATTAGTGCCTCTGCTCAAGCGCACAAGAAACTAGTAGAATTGCATAAGAAATGGAAAGACTTACGTGAAGAGTGTGATTCCTTCGATAAATACTATTCACATATGTATTATCAGATAAAGAGCATCAGAGAATTGCCTGCCCAAACTCTAGTTGTAGAGAATATTTTGACTGGGAATCAGCTGCCCAAAGCCATTGAATGGTATCAACAGCTACTCTTGAGGAAGGAAACTTTTGAGAATATAAAAGAAGCATATAAGCCAGCCGATGAAGAACTGAGGTTGATTATATATGATATCAATGACTCTTTGAAGGATTGACAGGAAACATGCTACGATGATTATGCGCCATTTGATATTGAGAAGTGTAAAGATAAGTTACATAAGGTAATTTTTGAAGATGCCACGCTCAGTATAGAGGATAGACTGGACAAGGCAAGTGACCTTAGAGCCGAATTCAAGGTGGTTCACAAAGTAGGTGCAGAGATAGAAAAGATATACAACAAATTCAGTCAGGAGCTAGAGATGTTTGACTACAGGATAAATCATTTAAAGGACCCAGATCCATCTGAGATCAATGCTACACTTGACACGTGGCTGACTTATCGTAACAGGCTGGCTAGTGAAGACAAAATCAACTTAGACAAAGAATCTTGATATTATTTTGAATATTCTAAGGATATAATCCTGTCATAATTGTAAATTGTTGTATTCGGGGTAGCATGTGACTCTATTTTTTCCTTTTATTGCTTCTAAAATGTTCTTTTCTACTAATATATTGAGTTGGCTAGTCAAATTGACTAGATTCAATGTATCTGGGGGCTATTTTTCATCTTTTTCATAGGAGACAAAATGTAATCCAAGAATTGATGTGAGCTGTCATAATTGTATTTATTGATGTAATATGGACCATCGGTGTTGATTTAATCTCCACCGTTCATTTGAAAACTCGGTATGCTGCTTTTCTATATAAAGGGCTGCCATTTCCTTTGTTTGTAAGAGAGATTTTGATACCCAATTGTTGACTCTATGCCATTTGAAGTAATGCAAAGCAAGTTTCTGCAGTACTTCTGAGAATTTGCATCTTGTGTTGGTTCATTTTGGTTTTCATGGTTCACTTCTTTCTCTCCCATAGTTAGTTAGTTGTGCTTTTATAATGTTCATGGTTTGTTGAAGTATCTGATGAATACTCTAAGTCCATACTTTTAGTTATTTGCTAGTGGTAGATAGCTATGTAAAGTTAGCTTGCACTGATTATTTGTGCTAAAGTTCAATTGCATCTCATAAGTTAAGTTGCACCGTCTATTGGGTATTTAACAAATGAATGTGACCTAAAAATCTATTGACCTCCATTGAAGATAGTACCATTTTCTGTAGCACTATAACACCCATTTTAGTTTGGTAACTCAGGAAGTTGGTTAAAATTTTTAGAGTATTTGTCTACTAAAGGTAACCTATGCATTGTGAATGTCACTTAGGATTCTTCTAAAACCCTGACCTTTTGCATTTTCTTTAAAACCATCGTTAGTTGTTAGAATAGGAATTTCAACACTTTATCTTGCTTATCAGTTGAAAATCATAAAAGGGTTTATGTGTATTTGCTGCCCCAAACCTGAAGACTTGCAGATTGCATGTAAGACCCCTTGTAGGCATAGCTAGAACATACCAATTGAGAGATTCCAAGCAAGCTAAGACCTAGCTATATTATCCTTGGACTAGTCTTACCTAGGGTAGGATACTTTTCAAGAGAGGTGTGAAACCAGCAATCACACTTGCGTTGTTGCATGCTAAAACCACCATCAACAGAATTGGCACTAGAGGGAGGTCCCCTATTTTCCCTTTGCTAAAAAATTAGAAAGTTTGCGGACTAGACAGAGACACACTATGTCCAGCTCAGCTGGAGAAGAGTTGTTGTCGCTGGCAGAATTTAGACAAACAAGAAGGGATCAAGGAATACCCAGAGCCCCAAGAGCTCAGTCAGCCCCAAGAAATACCACTGCATCTCCCATTAATCCTCCCAACATGGCCTTCTTTTCAGGTAATAGCCAATCTCCTTTTCTGTTTAATGATTACCATGATATGCCAAAGAACCCAGATAAGTTCTGTTCAAAATTCAAAGTGAGTGATCCAGATAGGACTGCAGATGAGCACATTAAAATCTTTGAAGCTAACATGTTCATGTTGCAAGTGCAGTATGAGGATGTGATATGCAAGTTGTTACCTTACTCCTTGCAGGATGAAGCTTATTACTGCTTTGCTAACCTCCCTGCAGCATCCATAAATTCATGGCGGAACCTGAAGACTACTTTTCTAGATAAGTTTTGTATGCCTACCACCCCAGCTGATCTTTATCGATCTTTTGTGGAGATCCATCGAGATGAAGGTGAGATGATAAGTTCCTTTAACAATAGATTCCAAAAGGCTTACAGTCGTTTACAGGCTCCTTACGTTGTAGATCAGGTTGCTACCCTACCCATTTATTATGTTGCCCTGGATAAACTCACCTCCATGTTTGCAAGAAGAGCTAACCCAATCCCTGCTACTTTAGCTTAGGCATATTCTGCTTCTGTCACTGTGAGTACCCAGCTAGGACAGACAGCCTCTGGTCCATCGAACCATATGGGACCTGTTGCCATGCCAAATCAAATACCTATGATAAATCATGCATTGGCTAATCATACTCATGTGATGAACCTAATTCCAAACCCAGCTACAACACAAGCCTTGGTGATCCACCCAGGTAATCCAATAGCTAAAATGTCTCTAGCACAAATGCCTTTCCTACAGTCTTCAGAAATAGCCAAGGCCAAAGAAGACAAAGATGATATCAAAGAACTAGTTGAGAAAATGAAGAAGCTTAGTGCTAAGGTTACCCACCTCAAGAACTAGAATGCTTATCTGCAGCAAAGGGGACAGAATCAGCAAGATTTTTAGAATCAGCAGTACTCTCAGAATCAAAGTCAGAACCAGTTCCCAAATAAGAATCAGTACCACAATCAAAACTTTTAGCAGCGGTCAAACCGATCCTGGAACACTAGACTGAACAATGGAGTGCCATCGCCCTTGGAAAGTCAAAACAATGATACCAGGCCCCCAGGTCGTGTGATGTTAGCTGAAGCAGCTTTATCTACTTGGTGCAGACTACATAACACAAATGCCCACTCTGAACTAGACTGCCCAGAATTCCAAATTGCATCCAGTATCTTCTAGATGGAGATTCAAAATGTTGAAAATCAGGGGACTTCACTGATAGGGTATGAAATTGTTCCTTCTCAAAGGTATGATACTGTTCTAGTCCTTGATAGTTATACATTTCCATTCCAAGATGATAATCAGCCTGAAGAAGAAGAGTCTGAAGAGGTTAATGTATGTCAGCAATACAATAAGACTCCTTACAACCTGAGAAGTAGAAAGCCTAAAGGTCCTTTCACCACCTCCATCCCTCCAAATAGCTATCAGATCCCACCTGACCCAAAAGCTACCAATAATCCTGAACCCCCAAAAGTTCCCCACCAACCAGTATATTAGGGTACTGCTACTGCTGAAAATTTCCAACAATCTGACATAGTGAAGATGGGGCAGTATGTAGCTGAAGAACTTAAGAAAATGAAGGTTAGTATTTCTGTGTATGAGTTACTTAGAATACCCGAGGTCAAGACATCTTTCTTTCAAGAGATAGGTGCTGGAACTAAAACTAATTATATACCAAAGGAAAACATCACCAAAGATAGCATTGATAAAGGGAAAGAAAGAATACATGTGACTGATGTGGAACAAAAGATGACACTGTATAAAGACAAGAGAGAAAGTCCTCCTTTCCTCTTAACACTCAGGATATTCAATAAGAACCTTCATAACTGTTTAGTGGATTGTGGTGCTTCCACGAATGTAATGCCATTATTAGTTTGTAAAGCACTTGGGCTCACTCCAACCAAGTCTTCTAGGAAGGTGACACAATTAGATAACACTAAAGTGAATGTAGTGGGTGAATTAAACAGGATACACATGAAACTGGCTTCTGATCCTAGGGTGCAGCAGTATATACATATTCAAGTAGTGGACATTCCAAATCAATATGGTATGCTTTTGCGTAGAGATTGGTCTAGGACTTTGAACGGTTATATTGCAACTGACTTTTCCCATATGTGGCTGCCATAGAAAGGGTTGGCCAATTAGATACGTATTGAAAGAGAACCCAAGATGAAGCATATGATCACAGAGTACAATCAACCCAACGAGATTCTGTTCTCAGAAGTTGATTTGGGAGTTTATCTTTAACACATTAGTCAGTCAGAGGAATTTCTTATGCTGAGTTGCTTAAGACCATCTAAACCACTTATAGAAAGACTAGAAAGTACAGAAGCATACATTCAATCAGACACAGAAGACGCTTCAGAAGAAGATGAACTTGGGATATTCGAAGGATTCTATGATTTTGTAGCCCGATTTGCGCAAGATCAAAATGCTATTGGAAAGCAAGTTCACATGGAGGAGTTGTTATTGCCCAACTGGTGTCGTATACATGATACATCTCATTCTGAATTTACTTACCAGCTGTGTCAAGAAGTAGTTAAACAAGTGCAAAGATAACTGGAGATCCCCATAATTCTGAAGGAGGTATCAACTGTTGAAATGAAGGAAGAACTCGAGCCTCTGCTTGATGAGAAGAAGTCTGTAAAACAAAATGATAACAGCAAAGATTTTCTCTTATGGACCTTAATATTTGATGGCTCAAGATGCAGACAAGGGTCTGGTGCAGGGGTCGAATTAATCAGCCCCACTGGGAGTTCGTATTTGCGTCACAAAGACTGCAGTTTTCATGCACGAACAACATTACTGAATACGAAGCATTAGTGCAAGGGTTGATGCTAGCACTGCAGAAGAAGGTCAGAATTATCCAGGTGTTTGGTGATTCTGAACTAGTGGTGAAACAAGTAAAAAAATAGTACTCATGCAATGATAAAAGGTTGAATAGGTACAGGAACAGAGTCTGGGATTTGATAGAATGCTTTGACGGTTTTAACATCCAAGTCATCCCAAGGAGACAGAATCATGTTGCAAATGCCCTAGCACAGAAAACAAGTGCATTAGAACCAACATCTATGGCAGGGTTAAAAAAGTTTTCTGTTGAATTTGTTGCTACCCCGTCCGTACCTGATAATGTTACCAATTTCTAAGTTTTTGAAGATGATCAGCACATAATCAATTTTCTTTCTTCATCTGATGTTTTCACTACTCAGATAATAGATGAAGAAGTGGAGCCTGCTGAAATAGATTTGGAAGGAGTACTAAACCTGAAAACCAATATGATCCCATGAGGAATGGTAGAATTGGAAAGATTGTTTGCGCAGATAATTTAGGAACCCAAAGGAAAGGAGAGTCTCTAGGAGGAAAGTGTGACTTATTTAACTTGGGAATAGAAGAAAATGTTAAGAATGTGTTCATTGGGAAAGCCAATACGAAGAAGAAAGGACATGAATCATACATGCATTAAGAGATTACCATGAGGTTATAGCATGGAGCCATGAAGATCTAAAGACATACGATACCTCGATCATCACGCACACCATCCCGTTGAAGCCAGAAGCAAAGCCATTCAGACAAAAGCAGCGGCCAATGAATGCTCTACTAGAACGATACCTCGATCATCACGCACACCATCCCGTTGAAGCCAGAAGCAAAGCCATTCAGACAAAAGCAGCGGCCAATGAATGCTCTACTAGAACCATTAATTTTCAAAGAAGTTGAGAAGCTGCTGTCAGCAAGGATAATATTTCTAGTCAGACATTCTGCATGGGTAGAAAATTTAGTTCCAGTCTGAAAGAAAAATAGAGAAATCAGGCTTTGTGTTGACTTCCGTAACTTAAACAGAGTCTTTGAAAAGGATAATTACCCACTACCATCTTTGGACAAATTATTATAGATTGTTAATGGGTCCCAGATGATATTATTCCTGGATGGATATTCTGGTTATAACTAGGTGATGGTAGAATATGAAGATAGATTGAAGACGTCCTTCATCTGTAAATGGGGCATTTATGCATACTGCCGCATGCCATTGGGTTTAATAAATGCTGGTACAATGTTTCAGCGTGCAATGGATATTGCTTTTAAAGGGTTAGTTGGAAAATGTATTATCATCTACATGGATGACCTTATAGTATTCTCAAAAAGGCAAGAGGATCATGTAGCAGATTTGAGGAAGGTGTTGCAGCGATGTAAGGATTATGGTATATCACTCAATCCCAAGAAGTGCATTTTTGGAGTAACCGAGGGAAAGTTGCTGGGACATGTAATATCTAAGCAAGGAATATCTATCAACCCAGACCAGATCCAAGCAATACTCAAAATACCTCCCCCAGCCAGCAAGAAGGAACTTAAGTCATACTTTGGTAAGATCAATTTTGTACGTAAATTCATCACGGGGTTTGCTGAGATTGTTTGACCTCTCAATGCCATGTTGAAAAAGGATGCCAAAATGGATTGGACTCCAGAAGCTAAGGCTACCTTCGCAGAAGTTAAACAAGCTATAGCCAATGCACCTGTCTTGGTGAGTCCTGATTACATTTTTCCATTTCAAATATACTCATTTGCTTCCGAGCATACTTGTGCTGCAATGTTGATGTAGAAGAGGTTAGTTGATGATGAAAGGCCCATCGCTTTCATGAGCACCCCATTGAAAGATGCAGAGCTAAGGTATCCAAATGTGAAAAAACAAGCATACGCTTTGGTAAAGGCAGTTAAGAAATTTCGTCATTACATCTTGAGAAGTCAAGTAATTGACATAGTCTCAGATGCAGCAATCAAAGCATTACTAATGCAAAGTGAATTAGGAGAAAGAAGAGGAAAGTGGGTCACCATACTGCAAGAGTTTGACATAGGTATTCAACTTATGAAATTGGTAAGAGGTCGGGCCCTGACTAGAACAATGGTTGAAGTAGGACCAGACCTAGTCTCCCAACAATACATGTTAGAAGATGTTTCAAAGGATGAGTGGTATAGAGATATCATATTTTATTTACTCAATCAGCGCTGTCCACCACAGCTGAACCCGGTTCAAAGGAGAGCACTCAAACTAAAAAATAGCAGTTACATGATAAAAAGATCAATCCTTTACAAGAAGAATCATGAAGGCATTTATCTAAGGTGTTTGGACAAGTCAGAGGTCAATCAGGTATTAACCAGTTTTCACGAGAGATTTGGGACAGGTCATGGATCAATGCACTCAATAGCTAATCAGGTTCTTTGTGCCAAATATTACTGGCCAACTTTGTTGAAAGATGCATATTCACATGTAAGAATCTGTCATATATGCCAGACCACCACACACAGAGAACGACACGCAGCCATGCCTTTGCAACCTGTAGTGGAGGTACAACCATTTGCTCAGTGGGGCCTTGACTTTATCGGTATGATCAATCCACCTTCCTCTACAGGCCACATGTATATTCTAACTACTACTAATTACTGCACTCGATGGTCTAAAGCAATAACTTGTAAGCAATGTACCACAGAGGTAGTTATTAAATTTGTTGAAAAGCATATTATCACTAGATTTGGTTGCCCATTTGCTTTAGTTTGTGATAATGGCTCTACCTTCTCATCATTACGTTTTTCTAACTGGGCATTTGATTATGGAATTACTCTCAAGTTCTCATCTAATTACTATCCACAAGGGAATGGGGTAGCTGAATCAACGAATAAAAATATGCTTGAGGTTATTAAGAAACTATTGGACAAAAACCCCAGAGACTGGCATACTCAGCTTAGGTTTGCTTTATGGGCTGATAGAATCTGACATAAAGCAACCCTGAACACATTGCCTTATCACCTAGTCTATGGGATTGAACCCATCTTTCCCATCCATTTGAGGATCCTGATACTTCAATTCATGCAAGACTACCTCGAAACTGATGATCAACTATCCTCTAGGTTGGCCCAATTACTGCACCTTG
Source organism: Cunninghamia lanceolata (assembly GCA_027924645.1). NCBI lineage: Eukaryota > Viridiplantae > Streptophyta > Pinopsida > Cupressales > Cupressaceae > Cunninghamia > Cunninghamia lanceolata. Next base: position 3,590,847 of record BSBN01001285.1, read on the forward strand.
AAGAGAAATGTGATACTGCTATAGAAAACTTTGCTAAACATTAGGGAGTCGTAAAATGATGGTTCGACAAAAGAGCCAAGGTCAAAGCCTTCTGCATTTCTGATTTGGTCCTATGTTGGGATAAAGCACATGAGAAGAAAAGAGAACATGGTAAGTTTGATAAACTTTGGTTGGGTCCCTATCAGATCTATGAGATCCTTGGAGATAATACATACTGACTCAAGTGAGGAGCTGCCACTGCTTGTCAATGGCCAGTTCCTAAAGCACTACTTCCAGGCCTAAGAGGCAGTCATGCCTCATTTTAATGTACATAGTTAGGGGTTTGTTTGCTTTGGTTAGTTTAGGTTGCCTTTAGTTTAGTCTTGCTTTATTGCCTTTTCTTTCCTTAGTTAGGTCCTTTGCTTAGATTAGTTGTCCCTTAAAGTTTTTGCTTGCTGCGCTTGCTTTTCCGCAGGGTCTTTATTTTTGATGAGGTGGTAGCTGTGTAGACCTACAAGTGCTTCTTCGTTGGGAAAATAATCGTGAGTCTTCCTTCAAGAAGCCAAGCTTATGCCAAGGAGTATGGTGTATGTTCATTGGAAATGAGTTATTAATTGGTGCACCTAAAGTATTTTCTAACCATATATCTTTTTACACACTAAATGATCCTAAGGTAGCTAGGCAAGTCTGAGTGATCCTGTGTCAATTAAAAGGGTTGACTTCCTCCTCTACCACATGCACTATCAATCAAGAAAGAAGGTAGGTGACACTAAGTGTTGCTAGCCTACATTGGATAAAAATAAAAGGTGTTTTTCAACACCAGACCCATTTCAATGCAAATAAAGAAACTACCAAATTGCAAATACTTACAAAAGGTACTACCCAAAAATAACCATCAAATGCCATCATACCAGAAAATATTATCTGTCATTTTCAAGGCTCATTCCATCTTAAAAAATTTGAGCATTTCCTAGTGGTAGAATGATTCTTAGCTTTCTAGCTTGTCTCAGGGGATCTTGGATGAACTTAGTCACCAAAGGATGGGAATGAATACAATTGCACACACTTAGGTTTTCAGGATGTGGATGGTCGCACTGGTTAGTGATCTTAGATTCTTTGATAAGGTACCTTGCTTTTCCGTTTAAATATGTGGGTAACACAGAGACTCTGGGTTCAAACTGAACGTTTATCGTTGGAATGCTCGGGAGCATTCCCCAGCAGAGTCTCCATTTGTTGTGCCTCACACACATGCCCCATTTAAAAAGGAGGACCCCCTTTTTTTGATTTGGCTTAGGTGTCATTAGATCTTTTCATCTCCTAAGTGGTTAAGCGGTCAAAATGCATTTTGACCTGGATTGAATGATGATATTGGGAAATCACTTCAAAAATTTGCTAGGTTGAATCCTTATTTTCCTTTTGAGGGCCTTGAAATGCCCTTTTGTGCTAGATTGCCCTCCAACTGACCTTTGCACTAAATTACTATCTGTCCAACCTTTGCACTAGATTGTCTTCCAACTGACTAGGTGCTAAAATCCATTGTCACCAACTTCAGTGCTAATTTCCTCTTTGACAGACTTCTACGCTAAAATCAACTTTCTCTAATTTGCGCTAAATCCAGCGATCACCGACTAAGTCAGACGAGGGCAAAATGCCCGCAAACTGTGCCAATTGAACTTATAAGTCTTAGCACTGAAAATGGTTTTGTTTGATCAGGTCTGACGTACCCAATTTCCCTGCCAGGTCCAAGCTAAGGAAAATCTGCGCTAAACCCTAAACTGACAGACGTACGCCTATGCATTAATGGCGATTTCGCCAAGGGATATAAGGGGGAAATCATCCATTTTTAACCATTTGTTTTACACTTAATCAGATTTTGGACCTCCGTTTACACTTCTGCCGACTTGCCAAGGCTCGAACTCGTGACCTGCGTACACAATCTAAACGGATCTCCCACATTTACCAGGGAGGGTTTTGAACTTTGCCTTCTAATGTTTTCACTGCATAGTAATTGGGGTTCGATTAAGCATTTAAATCTTTCTAAACTAGCACTCATAGGGTTTTGACTAGGGTTTCCATACAATGAACTGTTGTTTCTTTATATTCAAACCCCCGATTAGGATTCCCTATTAAGAATGGTTTGCCATGAGCTGCTAAGGACCAAAACTTAAACAAAATTTCCCGTAGATACTCTCATTTTTTTGCGTTAAAACGAGGTCCGACCGACCTGCAAACTTGTTGATCATTTAGTCGGTCAGAGACCTCCAAAAACCGCGCCGCACACTCAAACCCATTTGGCGCTAAAAACTTCGATGTCTGACCTACGCGCCCAAATCACATTTCTACATCGTGGTCGGAAGGACCTAAAAGCCCCGCTAACCATGAAACTGCCTTTTATGCCAAAAACCCTTCGCTCCGACTTTGCGCTAAAAGACCTCGTCTCTGACTTGGTCGGACACCTTGAATTTCCCCACAAGGTCAGTGCCATCTCAAAATCCCGCTGGAAAGAATATATCGGCCTTGTACTAAAAACAATCATGTCTGACTTTATGCTACAATACTATCCCACTAACTTGGTCGGTAGTCACCAAAACTCGCGCAGATTAGACCAAATGTAATACAAAGGATATCAATAGGATTTACGCTAAAAATACAACTGATTGACTTGACAACCAATGGGGGTCAGTGACCTCTAAAACCCGCGCAAGTCGGTACTCATCAAAAGCCGCGCAAAGTGCTTAGAAACATAAAAGGTAGTAAAACCTTTGGTCGGACCTGCCCGTTTTCCCCGCTAAGGTCGAATGACCCTGAATTTATCGCTTTTCTTCCTACAAGTCGGACAACCCTCAAATTAGTGCACAACCATGCAAATGACTAATTTTCCAAAGAATTTCAAAGGGAAAATGCCCAAAATGATAGAATTAATGTTGTAATGCATTTTTAAGGATGATTTTCACAGAATTTCTTGCAACATTAGATGTTTCTTTGCATTGCATTAATGATAGTTGTTACAATGGCAATAAATGTTAGATTTGAGTTCCCTTCAAAAGGTATGTTAGTAGCAATAGAAAATTTGTTAAAGTTCATCTTAAACTTAGGAGTATGTTATAAGATTCCTCAAGGTATCAAACTTATAAGGTTCGGTCGTATAGACTAAATGACTGCTCGAGCCCAAGCTATGAAGTACGAGTTCAAAGGAATCCCTCCAGGGACCAAGATTCACTCTAGGTGGAGTGATGTAGGAGATACAGACCTAGGTCACATAGACCTAGATGATTTCAGATTCAGGGTCTTTGGTCTGAACCCAACTCCTAGGGCCAAAATACTCAGAGATAGTGGTATTGCACAAGCTGTTGCCTTCTCTACTTCAGTGCAATGTGTAGAACTAATGGCAACTTGTGCAGACATATATGATACAATGACAAGAACCATCCAAACAGTGAGTGGGGATATCTTGGCTGATTTAACTCCACCTTCTCTAGTTGAGACCTTTGATATTCGTTGGCACAAGGTTATGACTATGCCAGATAAACAAGGATCACATGAGACATATAATAAAGATGTAGAAGAATGTATAAAGTATATGAATGACAATTGGGCCAAAAGAAAAAGGTCTACTCTCATCAAATTTCCCTGAGTGTTATACAGAAGCGATTTCCACGATGAGATTAGAGACTTGGTAACCTTCTTGAGCAGAATATATGGACTGCCTACAGCCTCCACGTTTGAGGATTGGATGTTTGTTATTATCATCGAGATACTGAAAGGGACTAAGTTCCACGAGACCCAGATCGTTAGTGATAACATTCATGAGGACTTCAGCAGTTTCAAAGATAACAGATACTTCAGATGGACATCTTATATTGTCTATCCATTGGCAAGAAGAAATCACTATGTTGGGTTGTCCAAGGTTGGTAAAGTTGGGAATGATGAGTAGACTCAGATAAAAGTATATGAGTGTTATCCATAGCTGACCTCATCTCAATCACTAATACATTTCAAAAGGGTAAATGATGTGTTCACATGCTTTGCTGGGATGGCCTATAGTCTTCCTAGGTATCCCAATGACAAGACAGTACTTCTGGAGCTGTCTAGATAATTAATACCCTATGCTAAGAAGCTCAAACACTTGCATAGAACTAATGTTCAGTTTCTAATCAAGTTTGGCAAGGGACTTTATGCATGCCCTTCTTTGACATCTTTAGAACACTCTGATAAAGAGCTTCAGCTCCTGAATTTGCACTACTACAATGCAAGGGGTCATTTTGATCCAAATAGACTGATGGAAAGATTTGTAAGCAAGAAGCTCTTCCACAAAATGCACATTGAAGATTTTTGGGCCAATTGCCCCGATTGTTATGAGATCCTGAAGTTTATTAGGAAGTTTCACATTATGGCAGTACTAGACTAGCTACAGGATGATGAGAATGTTATGATCAGAGGTCCATGGGAGGCTCAGTACCATCAGCCTATCCCATTACCAAATTGGGCAAATGCAGAAGAGGGCTCCTTGGATATTGTCATAAGAGAACCCATCAGATTGAGCAAAGCCTGGGTAAGAGCTCAAGTGGCTACTCTAGAGGGGCAAGGAGTTTAGCTCACTTACATAGCAGTGGAATCGAATAAGGACTTCAGGGGAGAGGAAGATGAACCAATCCATGTCGCAGATGAAGCAGAGCCAGCTAAGAAATAGAAGTCAAACAGTGAAGAACACACATCTCTGGCTGAGAAAGCAAAGAAGATGAAGAAACCATCTATAAGATCTCCTCAAAAGAAAGATCAACCTCCCTCTACCACAACAAGGGCCTCCAAGAAAAGAGATATGCCAAGTGGTTCTAGAGAAAGTTCTAAGGCTAAGAAGGCAAAAGTGAAAGAAATTAATAAGGAGGATGCTGCAACCAAGAAAGATTCTAATCCTCCAACTGCCCAACCTCCTACTACTCAAAGTGTGGGCATTGCTGTCACAACCCCTGATGTTTCTTCTACCACTTCTCCTTCCATTACTTCTTCCTCTGTTGCATCCACTTCACCGATAACCTCAGCCTCCATAACTCAAGAAACATCTCCTGCCACCTCTCTTACCTCTACCATTGCTACTACTTCCTGCTCGCTAGCAATTTCTTCCAGCACCCCAAGCAGCGCTATCTCTTCCACTGTCACCATTTCATGCCCTTCCACTATCACTACTCTTACATCTTCTACTTCTTCCACTCAAATACAATTACCTCCCATTTCTACTATCCTTTCACCCCCTCTTTCTCTACCTTCACTACCCTTTCCTTCACCTGTTGTCATTTCTTCCTCCTTATCCTCGGTCTTGGCCAACCTAACATAGGCCAGTGCGCCTTCCTTAGCCATCTCTTCTGCTATCCCTATTTCACAAATACCTACAGATTCATTGGCAGTACCACTACTGCTCGGGATTGAGAAAGTATGTGCATAATTGGGGTTGCAGGAGCCTCAAACAACGTTTGAGGAGGAGAAAGATACATTGGATGAAGTGAGTGATAAAGACTTCCATGAACCTTAGGCCAATGTGGAAGTTATTGATGTATCTGATAGTCCTCTAGGTGGAGATCAAACAGAGGATGTTTTCAAGTTTGCACAAGAAATTACAATGACAAATCTGGAGAGCTTGGCCCAAGAAGAAGAAAAGGAAGAAGACAAAAAGTCCAGAGAATGAGCAGCCAGAACAAGAACAGGAACCACCCAAAGAGTTGGTTGTAATTGATAAGGATGGAGCTACTGAAGTGAACCAATCTTCTGCACCTGAATGGCTGCAAGGCAAAATAACATATCCTGAGCCACAAGTAGAAGTAATGCAACTTGATCTAAGTACGATCCTGTCATAGGCTCAGAAGCCTAAGAAGTAAAAGAAGGCTAAGATATAGTCGAGAAGTTAGAAGAATGAATCAGGGTTGAGAATAGCAGAAATAGCAGTCCCGCCAGCTAATGTAGCAAAAGAACAAGTCAGGGCCGAAGATTACACAATATCTACAATTGATCTTGGACCAACCACTTGTGCTCAAAGAGTGGATGATTTTAAAGATTTAGTCACATCAATTTTGGAACAATTGGACAAAGATGAAACCTCCAAGAAAGACTTGAAGCAGCAAAATGAAGAACTTCGCGCAAGCCTCTAGTTTTTGGTAAAACCAGTAGATGCAGGAGGAGATATAAGGACAATACCCACTTTCTTGTCTACTGATGAAATGGCTAGATTGGGTGAGGTAAGATCAAAATCCCAAGGTACAAAGAATTGGTTACTAAAATTTTTTGAGATGGGATGTGAAACCATTAGTGCCTCTGCTCAAGCGCACAAGAAACTAGTAGAATTGCATAAGAAATGGAAAGACTTGCGCGAAGAGTATGATTCCTTTGATGAATACTATTCACATATGTATTATCGGATAAAGAGCATCAGAGAATTACCCACCCAAACTCTAGTTGTAGAGAATATTTTGACTAGGAATCAACTGCCCAAAGTCGTTGAATGGTATCAACAGCTACTCTTGAGGAAGGAAACTTTTGAGAATATAAAAGAAGCGTATAAGCCAGCCGATGAATAACTGAGATCGATTATATATGATATCAATGACTCTTTGAAGGATTACCGAGAAACATCCTATGATGATTATGCCCCATCTGATATTAAGAAGTGTAAAGATAAGTTGCATAAGGTAATTATTGAAGATGCCACGCTCAGTATAGAGGATAGACTGGACAAGGCAAGTGACCTTAGAGCCAAATTCAAGGCGGTTCACAAAGCAGGTGCAGAGATAGAAAAGATATATAGCAAATTCATTTGGGAGCTGGAGATGTTTGACTACAGAATAAATCATTTAAAGGACCCAAATCCATCTGAGATCAATCCTGCACTTGACGCGTGGCTGCCTTATCGTAACCGGCTAGCCAGTGAAGACAAAATCGACTTAGACAAAGAATCTTGATATTATTTTGAATATTCTAAGGATGTAATCCTGTCATAATTGTAAATTGTTGTATTTAGGCCAGAATGTGACTCTATTTTATCCTTTTCTTGCTTCTAAAATTTTCTTTTCTACTAATATATTGAGTTAGCTAGTCAAATTGACTAGATTCAATGTATTTGGGGGTTTTTTTTCGTCTTTTTCATAGGAGACAAAATGTAATCCGAGAATTAATGTGAGCTATCATAATAGTATTTATTGATGTAATCTGGACCGTCGGTGTTGAGTTAATCTCCACCGTTCATTTGAAAACTCGGTATGCTGCTTTTCTATATAAAGGGCTACCATTTCCTTTGTTTGTAAGAGAGATTTTGATACCCAATTGTTGACTCTATGCCATTTGAATTAATGCAAAGCAAGTTTCTGCAGTACTTTTGAGAATTTCTATCTTGTGTTGGTTCATTTTGGTTTTCATGGTTCGCTTCTTACTCTCCCATAGTTAGTTAGTTGTGCTTTTATAATGTTCATGGTTTGCTGAAGTATCTGATGAATACTCTAAGTCCATACTTTTAGTTATTTGTTGATGGTAGATAGCTGTGTAAAGTTAGCCTTGACTGATTATTTGTGCTAAAGTTTAATTGCATCTCATAAGTTAAGTTGCGCCGTCTATTGGGTATTTAACAAATGAATGTGACCTGAAAATCTATTGACCTCAATTAAATATAGCATCATTTTCTGCAACACTGTAACACCCATTTCAGTTTGGTAACTCATGAAGCTGGTTAAAAGTTTTATAGTATTTGTCTACTAAAGGTAACCTATGCATTGTGAATGTCACTTAGGATTCTTCTAAAACCCTAACCTTTTACATTTTCTTTAAAACCATCGTTAGTTGTTAGAATAGGAATTTCAGTAGCACTTTATCTTGCTTATCATCTGAAAATCATAAAAGGGTCTATGTGTATTTTCTGCCCCAAACCTGAAGACTTGCAGATTGCATGTAAGACCCCTTGTAGGCACAGCTAGAATATACCAATTGAGAGATTCCAAGCAAGCTAAGACCTAGCTGTATTATCCTTAGAGTAGTCTTACCTAGGGTAGGATATTTTTCAAGAGAGGTGTGAAACCAGCAATCACACCTATGTTGCTGTGTGCTAAAACCACCATCAACAAGTCTCTTAAGAGATTTAAGAAAAAAAGGTGTCAAATGTTGGACCGGATGTTCTGTCAAATCGTGACACCTAGGAACATCTTCTTTGGATGTATAGGTGGATGTCAGGTCCATCTACAAATACCTACCTCAGTTTTTTAAATCAATTTTATTTTCCTATTGTGGCAAGGAACACATTGTTCCAAAATGCCTCATTTTCATGCAGTGGAAAGGTGCTAGGAGTGAAATTTTGTGTTCCACGGCTCATGGGGCCAAACCAACTACGCCAACACATCGGGGTGGGTAGGTAAATGCTAGGGGAAGTCTTGTTTGGTGTGCCAAGTGTCCCAGTCATTCTGGGTAGTAGCCTACCAGCAAAGTCACTTAAGATCCCTAAGAGTAAAAAATTACCAAACATTGATGAAGCAATTTTGTTGGAGTTTTTTAATTCCCAACCTGATCTTACAAAGAACCTATGATTTAGCCATTTTCAATACTTAGCTATCATGAGGGGTTGGCCAATGAACAGGTGAAAATTAAATTAACGTTCCCTTTGCACTTCAGGTTCTGCAAAATCTGGGAGGGTGATCCCTGACAGTATTCATCAATATCATGTGCCAGTTATCATAAATACTATGAGTAGAAGATGTGTTATATGAAGATTTGCTTGAGGATTATGAAAATAAGATCTGGCTTAAATTATTCAATCTTTTTACATTCTCAAGACCATAGAACAAAATAAAACTTTAATTCAACAAACATTTACACTTGAATTTAAAGGTTGAAAATATTTGGGTGTGTTTGATCCTAGAGTTGAAGACTAGATTGTGCAGAGGCAAAAGATCGGTGCCTTAACCTAGGGCAATGGAATCAACTAAATGCAATTGGAAATGAATAACAACATTTCATTTAAGCATTAATGAGCTCAACAATATTGCATTACAATATTATACCCAAGCTTCTTAACCAACTCTACTTATTGAATTCTCATATACATCCATGCAAACCTATAATCCTATCAAAGCATTTAACCTATTCTTTGAATAAGAGCTTTAATCAAGAACATACATCCATAAGAGAATTCATGGAGACAAATTGAATAGTTTTTGATCTATTTCAATTATAATTTTTGTAAACCATACATCAGGAGATAGTTGGCTTCAGAATTTTGCCATTGTATTTAATCAAATGCTAGTAATATCATACAAGTTCAAAAACATATAGTTCAGACTCAAAATCCTAAGAAGACTTGACTTCTATTCTTTGTGTTTCCTTACAAAATTCTATGAGAGATCAACCACTATAAATAGGCTTGAAATCGCTTTTATAATGTAAGGGAGCAACAAGCTTCGATCCATTTACACGTGTCACCATTTCATGATGATATTACAATGCAATTACAAGGAAAATGACAACAACAACTTGTGAGGTGGATATTCCACAAGAGCCAAAAGTAATTACCATTTGTTGAAGAAGATATCTCACCTTCCAAAAGGCACGTTCTCGAAGAAGATGGTTGCATAATGAACCAAATATTTCCTTTGTCATGTCCTCATTAGCTTCCAACAACCTTGGGGCCCAATGTATAAAACAGGAAAAGACAAAAATATTTCCATCTCAGTAAAATGACATGAACAATTCTTATACCTGGAGGAGACAACCTTAAACAATGCTATATCAAAGGCTTAATCTATGAACTTTTCAAGCCATGTGTTATACTCCTCCTCAGATGGCCATTAGATCTCAAATAATTTTTGTACTTTTGAATTACGCACATTAAATATAGCATCCATTATGGCCCTAGCCTCTTTCACAAATACATCTAAATTTATTTCCATTTTAAACAAATCATCCAAAGAATTATTCAATTGAGCCAATTTTGGCTTTTCATCTTTAAAAGTATAAGTAGATAAAGATGGGAAAATGTGTTGGAGTACAAGACCACTGAGAGGGGGGGTGAATCAGTTGTCTAGAAAGCTTAACAACTTTTTGCAACTTTTAATACACTGAATAGAAAATGAGATAGACTTCAATGATCTATCAAACACATATGTACAAGTATGATGATGGATAGTATGAACAGGACCTTAAGAACAAATCATTAGGGCACACACACATAGAGACAATTAATCATGAACCACAACAAATGTTTTGATGAGTGGAAAACCCTTATAGGGATTAAAAACCACTTGGGAAAATTGCCTCACTGGCTTAATGAAAACCCTTTGATTATAGAGCCTCACTGGCTACTTTTTGTGCCTCACTGGCAAAGGAACCTCATTGGTTACAAGTATGCCTCACTGGCAAATACAATTGCCTAACTAGCAAAAACATGAACATTAGAAAGAAAAGATTAGTTCAGAGGGTTACCCTGATTCATTGGATTGCACTCTACACATCTTAATCATGCATCCTATTTGACATGTAAATTGAATATACCTTTACAATGAAATACATAACTAACCAATTCAATTTAACAAGGTTTCTCTTGCAGACATGTATCACCCTGATTCATTGATAATGTAAGTATGAAGACTAAAGATGAAGACTCCATTCTGACCTACAAACCTCTGCAGTACATTACAAACCCCAACTTATTCATTCTTATTTTTCACCCTCAACATCAGCTATCACCTTTTGAATCCGATCAACACAACCTTCAAACAAAACCTTCTTAAACACAAAAACACTAAACAGTGACTTCTATCTTCTACAGACCCAACATAAGACTAAATAAACAATATACAAAGAACTTGTTTTGTCTGCAAACATAAAAACATAGCCACTCTAATACATACTGCTTATCATGCAGTTTGGTGCCCCTTTTCAAATACAACAATAATCAAAAGACCCCTTTTATACTCTGAAAAACAACTTCATCTTCATAGCTTCAAAAAACATCTTTTTCAACAACCAAATCTCACATTTTTTATATGCATATGTAGATATATCCTTTTTGAACACAAGAAACTAGTCCAACACTCCAGAAACATCTCTCGGTCCTTCTAACAAAAATCCTTGGCCTTGGAGGTTCGGTGTCATAACTGTAGAATGGTAGTTTGTGTAGCAATTAACAACTGCCCATCAAATTAGATCATATGAATTGGGCCATTGAAATTCAAACTTAATTTAATTTATGATCATCGATGTTCCCTCTTCCACCTTTTAACTTTTAAACCCCGACCACTGATTTTGTTTTGGGCACTCAACTGACCTGGTGAGCCGGTGGTGCAAAGGAGGGCCAATCACTTCTTATGTCTTATGAACCCTTTAGAAGGTAAACTTTAGTGACTTCACCTTTGGTAGGAAGTCAACATCACTTTATAAGAAAAAGTGCATTATTAAGAGACAGGCTAGGTTAACTATTAATGACTTAGTTTAGGGTTTTTAGAAGACTTGTGTAAAGTAGATTCTTTTAGGGTTTAGGTCTCTAAGTGCAAAACCCTAACCAACAATAAGAAAAAATTTCATCAAGAGATATTCTAAGACATTGTAGAGACTTTAGGGACATCAAAAGAAAGATATTAGGGTATGACACTTAACATAATCTTAGGAAAATTTGAATAAGGTAAAGAGCACAAAAAAAGGTCAATACCCTCTAACTTAGACAAGGTCTCATCATGAATTGACTAATAGGAACTCAAGGAACTCTCAACTCAATATCATACTAGAGAGACATGAGATTTTCATTCATACATAACATCAACATGAAGCACCAACACTCTAAAGTGAATTCCTATGAATGAAGCATAACACCATCAACACCTCTTTCATGAACTCCTGATTGGTCAACTGGAACTCCTGATTCAGTACCTTTGTGAATAGTACAAAACACCAACCTTTTGTCACCTTGACCAACTAAAAAACCAACACAAACTCCATGAACTTTTGATTGAAAGATGACATGCACCAATGAAACCATGAAGCAAGACCTCATCTTATGATCTTGTGTCCTGAGTGTCCTAATTACAAACAAAAGCTCCAACATGAACACTGCTTTTCTAGCAACATGAAGTTCTTTAAGCCATGAATAACATGAATAATTCTTTGAAAGTAATACTATTCCACATCATGAATGGCACCATGATCTAGTCATCACATGTTTGATGTCTCATGTATGACAATCACATCAAGACCCATATCCTAACATCACACCTTTGACATCACACCAACAACTCAAACCTTTGACATCAATGACAACTATCACAACAATCTCCCCCTTTGGAATTGATGTCAACTTCTCCCCCTTTGATAGCAATGACAAAGGGCTAATATCATAACTCTTATCTGCATGAAGCTCCCCTTGCAAGAAAGATCAATTCACTCACTTGTTTGTTTTCAGCAAAGGCAAACAATTCTGTCACTCAAGTATGAGAAAGAATTCTCTAAGAATCTACAATCTGAAACCCAAGAATGCAGAAGACTAGTGTTGCACCTACATAACTGCACCTTCATCATTCATCAAGTCATCTACAACTGTATTGTCATTACTACATTGTACTTGTTAGAACAACACCACCTGAATCATGAGTAGCAAACTTCACACATCATGAAGCATAGACAACCTCCAACATATATGTAGTTCAAGAAGACCACTTGAGAACACCTTACCGTCCAGTGAAATGAAGATCATGACAACATAAATTTGTGACATATCACACTATAGTAATCACATCATAGAGAAGAGCACAAGGCATGGATCAATATGTATTAGTTATCATTGTCACAAGGCTGCCTACTTACCAAAAAAATAATCTATTTTCTTGCAAACATCACTACCACAACTTCAAACTTCATTGTCAAGGAACAATATACTGCACCATAGGCATGAAAATTGTACAAGGATGTCCTATCTTATACTGCTCATACTATTTAGCCAAGCAATTCACTATCCAAGCAAACAAGTAAACTGCCCAAGAAATGATCATTGTCAAGCAAATAACTCTCTGCAGTCAAGAACACTGTCTGGAAATGTAGTCACTATGTACTGTCTTGAAGTTTACTACCCATTTTAGTGTCACAGTCTTGTCTATGCAACAATATCATGTTATTCTTGGTATATCTAAGGCATGAAGAATATCACCTCAGTGAAGGCATGATGCAAGACATCATATATCACTACTTTGTTATCTATTTCATTATCTTCCCCTAAATAATAGTCACTTGACAACTTTGCACTACACTCTAAGACCTTCACTGTCTTTTCATTTAAACATGACTCCAACATACTGATCACTCAATTATTCAATCCATGAAGTCATTAACTGATCCCACCTAATCAACATTGATCTTTCAATCATATGAAGGTATAATTAAGGCACTAGTCTAATGAAGAGCTCAAGAGATACCAGTGTTGCATTATTTCCTCATGAAAAGGACATCTTTGTGTTACTGAGATCATGATCCAAGGAACCAAAGCATCATGTCACTCCAAATTAATAGATGTAAACCACACAGAGTTATAAATCTCTTAAATAACTTGAAAATCACAACATAGTATCAATACATCACTTGTCCAAGACACTCAAAGCATAACAATTCATTACACTACACTTCTTTGAGGCATGTTGTCTGATCTTTAAGTCATTTTGACAAACCTTCAAACCTTGATAAAGATCATACCCTGTTTCAAAGCTCTTAATGTCTGCATAGGCTATAAGGCTGCTAACAAAGATTGTAGAGTTATGATATAAACTTGCAAACTGAAGTCATAACTGCACCATACCATTTTACACAAGGATGAAGACTGATTGACATTTACAAATCAACTATCATTGCTAATAAATAATAGGATTGAATGATAAGACAAGAACCATCTCTCCCTAATTTCATGCCACCATGAAGACATCCTCAATCAAGACTTGTGAATTGAACATCAATTAAACCTAATACATAAGAACCTCCATCTTTGCAATATCATGTCATCCTGAGAACCAATGAAGCAAGACTAATAGCAACTTCATTCATCAGAACAACCAACAAGATCAACACTTAACATCATGACATAAAGGTGTCCTTACAGTGAATAACATGAAGGCATCATGAAGACATGGTTAGGGGTCAATAATAAACACATCCTACTTACACATCTCCTTTGATCATCCTTCTGAGTTCTTGTTCCATCACATCAACAGACCTCCTAAAACTACTTGGGGGAAAGAGATAAAACATTGGACAACTCCCTCTGACTTTATGTATCTTCTCAAGCAACTAATGATGTGTCTTATGCAACATGCACAAGTTTAGGATCCTTCTTGTCCTGATTTTGTTTTCTTCTCTAGATTTTTATAGGCTCCTTCTTGTTGGGAATTAAGGTGTCTCAACCTTGGTAATTCTCTACATTTGTAATGTTTGTATTTATTATTTAATTGCCTATGTTGTAAATAATTGGAAAATCCATATTGTCATATTGTGGGATGTGGCACAGTGATGTGTCAATCCTACATGGATTATGACAACTTGTATTTTTGTCCTCACATGAGGAGATAGGCATCCCACTTAGTGGTAGGAATATTTTGCCATGTGTCGGCATCTTCTATGTTGTGTAAGGAATGTTTGAACGAAACGGTTATGATGGATTCCTATGACGAATCTATGACATGGAAGAGGCGAGAATAGAAGGTTGTAAGACAGGTAATGACATGTGTCATGTAGCATCTTTGAATGAGGCATATTTGGTTTCCCCAAGGTGGAATATGATGTGTTGTAAGAGAATATACTATTTATATCATGTGTATGACAGATTCTCTTATAGCTGTAAGTCGTAACCGCTATGACAAATTCTATGACAGTCATAAGTGTCGTAAGAGCATCTGTCATAGCCCATTTTGGAAATAGGTGACCTCTTTGGGATGGGAGCTGTGGACAGTGTCAGACACATTCTACAGTGTTGACCAAGTGTCCCTAGGCATGGGTTTTGGTCCAAGATGCCATATTGGATGCCCATTCCAAGATAGGTCCAATATTGCCTTGTATTTTCTTTATATACAGGTGCTTGGAGATGGAGATTGTATCACAGGTTTACAGGTATTGTTATACTTTCGGATTGACTCTAGACATGAGTATCAAAGACCATTGAAGCTTGCATTGCAAGTGAATTGTAAACACTCTTTTGTATTTGTTAATACATTGTGCAGGTTTCTGAGTGTGGGGTTTTTCACCCGATAAGGGTTTTCCCCATCGTAAATCTTTGTCTCTCTTCTTCTATCTACTTTCTGGTTCTTGTGTTTTGCTACAATATCTCATGTTAATGGTTTAACATTGCTGTAATAGTTAGGATAAAGTTGAATTTGCATAGCCCTCTCCTCAATAGATTAGTGTAGGAAGCATTTTCCGTACACCTAGCTTCCTTTCAGTTGGTATCAGAGCTTGATCACCTTTGGTCCTAGTTGTAGGGTAGGGGTTTTTTGAGCTAATCTTAGGTTGAGTGGGAGTCTGTGTAGAGCATTCTGTATCTTATTGCAGCAAGGAGATGGCAAGCACATCAGGAAGGTTTGAAGTAGAGAAGTTCAATGCCAGTAATTTTGAGCTATGGAAGCTCAAAATGGAAGACATGTTAGTTGACTGAGACCTTTGGGAAAGTGTGAACAGAACTAAACTAGCTACAATGTCACAAGATGAGTGGGATCTCAAGGATCAGAAGGCTAAGGGTCTCATAAGACTTAGTCTTGCCGATTCTGTGTTGTTAAATGTCCATGAGGAGACTACTGCAAAACTCCTTTGGAAGAAGTTGGGAGATGTGTATCAAGCCAAATCCCTAGTCAATAAACTTTTTATGAGGAAGAAGTTGTATTCTCTTCGAATGGAGGACGGAGGATCCGTGACTGAGCATATGAATGCCATTAATATGCTGGTTACACAATTAACATCTATTGGTGTAAAGATGGAGGAGGAGGATCAGTGTATGACCCTGCTTTGTTCTCTACCGGACTCATGGGATCATCTTGTCATGGCAATTGGAAGCAACACATCCACATTCAAAATGGAAGAAGTGGTTTCTTTGTTGTTGGCTGAAGAGATGCGGAGAAAGTCTTTTGAGGCAGCCAAAGAAGCCCTTACAGTTCATGGAAGACCCAAGGAGAAAGGGAAAAAGAAGGACAAGAAAGCTAAGAAGGGTAGATCCAAATCCCGTGGGAGATCCAAATCCCCTGGAAAGTCCAAGGCTCTTTGTTGGAACTGTGGCAAGACTGAGCATTTCTGAAAGGAATGCAAAGAGGAGAAGAAGAAAAAGAAGAAACTCCTGATTCAGATTCTGGCAAATCACAAGATGACGGTGATGCTTTCATCGTAGCCCTAGCAACCCATGCATCTGATGATGTGTGGCTAATCGACTCTAGTGCATCATTCCACATGACCTCGCATCGAGACTGGTTCACTAAGTATTAGGAGTTCGATGGTGGAAAGGTGTATCTAAGTGACGACTCTCATCTGAAGATCGTTGGTCGTGGAAGAGTCTCTATCTGATTCCCTGATGGTCGAGTGAAGGGGATCTCTGGGGTTATGCACATCCCAGGTTTAGCACGGAACTTGCTTTTTGTAAGTAGTTTGAATGATGCAGGTGTGCAGGTTGTCTTTTCAAAAGAAGGATGCAAGATGACTAGAGGATCTATGGTGCTTGCTAAGGGTACTTGGAGAGGTACTCTATTTCAGCTGGAAGCATACATTGCACAATGCAATAGTTCTTCTGACTTAAGGAAGAGGGCAGCTGTCACTTCATCCCCACCATCTGAACGAGTAGTGAAGAAATCTGTTGTTTCTAGTCTTGATGGTTATAATTGTGCATTGGAAGTTAAACTTCCTGCAGAAAAGATAATGTTATGGCATAAGAGATTTGGCCACATTGGTGAGAAGGGTCTGCGTACCCTAAAAAATAAGAACCTCATTGAGGGATTAGATGATTGTAACCATGAGTTTGACTTTTACGAACATTGCATTTATGGAAAACAAAACCATGTTCAGTTTTACTCGAGTTCTCATAAGTCTTCTGGTGTGTTGGACCTTATTCATTCTGATGTGTTTGGTCCTGTTAATGTTCCTTTGTTATCAAAATATGTATACTTTGTATCTTTTATAGATGATTATAGTAGAAGGACATGGATTTATTTTCTCAGAAGAAAATCTGAAGTCTATAGCAAGTTTAAGGAGTTTAAAGATTTTGCTGAAAATTAGACTGGTAAAAAGATTAAATGTTTGAGAACTGACAACGGTGGTGAGTTTTGTTCTACAGAATTTGATAAGTATTGCAAGGAACTTGGGATTAAAAGACATAAGACAACTCCATACACACCGCAACAAAATGGAGTTGTAGAGAGGATGAACAGGACACTGATGGAGAAGGGTAGGAGTATGCGTAGTGGAGCTGGTCTAGAACAAAAGTTTTGGGCTGAAGCTGTTGCCACTGCTTGCTATCTGGTAAATAGATCTCCTACATCAGCTCTTGTTGGAAAGACACCCATAGAGGTGTGGTCTGGTAGAAAGCCTTCAGTAAGGCATCTTCATGTTTTTGGTTGTGAGGCATATGCACATGTGCCTAGGGAGAAGCGGTCAAAGTTGGAGAACAAAGTTGTTAAGTGTATCTTCATCGGCTATGGTGTTGGTGTGAAAGGATACAAGCTTTGGGACCCCGTGGCTGAAAAAGTGTTGTATAGAAGAAGTGTCATCTTCAGAGAGCTTACACCTTCTTCCACTGTTTTGCAACCAAAAGAAAAAGAAAAGAAAGAGGATGTTGTTCAGTTTCCTCTCAAAAGAAAGAGGATGTTGTTTAGTTTCCTCTCACCCCTGAGAAGACTAAATAGAAAGACAATGTTGGACCTGATGATGAGGAGAGCTCTAGTAGCTCTGAAAGCTCAGATGAAGAAGTTGAACCTCAACCTCATCTCTTGAGGAGGTCTACATGGATAAGAAAGCAACCTGAAAGGTTTGGTTTTACATTGCTTGATTCTAGTTGTGCTTATGCTTTGATTACTAACAGTGATGAACCTAGAACTGTATCAGAGGCTTTGGATATGAAGGATGCAGGTTCCTGGAAGGAGGCCATGGAGGAAGAAATGGCTTCTTTGGAAAAGAATCAAACTTGGTACTTGGTGCCTTTGCCTCCTGGACAGAAACCCATTGGATGCAAATGGGTGTTCAAGAAGAAGATTGGTGCAGATGACAGTGTTGAGAAGTATAAGGCCAGATTGGTTGCGAAGGGGTATTCACAAGTGGAGGGTATAGATTATGGTGAGATCTTCTCTCCCGTTGCAAACCTGACGTCCATTCGATTCCTATTGTTACTCGCATTAGCTTATGACTTGGAGGTAGAACAGATGGATGTGAAGACAACTTTCCTTAATGGTGACTTGGAGGAAGAGATCTACGTGTCATAGCCAGAGCATTACATGGTGAAAGGTAAAGAAAATTTGGTTTACAAACTTAAGAAGTCTTTGTATGGTTTGAAGTAATCCCCTAGGAGATGGTACTTGGAGTTTGATGCCTTTGTGTTGTCAATTGGATTTGTGAGATCAAAATCGGATCACTGTGTGTATTATAAATTTGATGGTGATCGTATTCTCATTGTTGCACTATATGTTGATGATATGTTGCTCATTGGGAAGGCTAAAAATATGATTTCTGATTTTAAATCTCAGTTGTCAGCTCAGTTTGAAATGAAAGATTTAGGGGCAGACAGGTACATTCTAGGAATGGAAATCAAAAGAGACAGAACCAACAAAAAACTTTGGTTAAGCCAGAGTAAGTATGTGAAGTCCGTGTTGGACAGATTCAGCATGGCAGATTGTAGACCATTGTGTGTTCCCGTTTCTTTGGGGACAAAGTTGTCTGTTGAGGATTGTCCAAAATCTCCTAGTGAGGTGGAGGACATGAGCAGAGTACCTTATGCTAGTGTTGTTGGCAGTTTGATGTATGCTATGGTCTGCACAAGACTAGACATTGGCCAAGCAGTGGGAGTCCTTAGTCGATTTATGGCTAATCCTGGACGAGTTCATGCAATTAAGTGAGTGTTCAGATATTTGAGGGGTACTTCCAAGTATTCCATTTGCTATCATGGTAATGTTTTAGGACCTCTGCATTCTATTGATATTCGTGGATTTGTGGATTTAGATTGGGTAGGTGACATTAACAGTAGGAGATCCACCAGTGCTTATGTTTTTACACTTTTTGGTGGTGCTATTAGTTGGATGAGTAAGTGACAACCTGTTGTTGCTTTGTCCATGTAGAAGCTAAGTATATGGCAGAAACTCATGCTTGTAAGGAAGCCATTTGGCTTAATAGATTGTGTTCAGATATTGGTGTTGATGCAGGTTAGATCATGATTAGTTGTGACAGTCAGAGTGCAATTTGCCTTGCAAAGAATCCAACTTTCCATGCTAGAACCAAGCACATTGATGTTCAGTTTCACTTCATGAGGGACATGGTTGAGGATGGAAAGGTAAACTTGGAGAAGGTAGATACTTTGAAGAATGTTACAGATGCATTGATGAAACTAGTGGGCACAGAGAAGTTCAGATGGTGTTCAGAGTCTATGGGCCTCTCAGCCTATAGCAGTTAAATCTTGTTTTTCTATTGGCTCTTACAAGGTGTTCGACAAGTGGGAGAATGTTGGGAATTAAGGTGTCTCAACCTTGGTAATTCTCTGCATTTGTAATGTTTGTATTTATTATTTAATTACCTATGTTGTAAATAATTGGAAAATCCATATTGTCATATTGTGGGATGTGGCACGGTGATGTGTCAATCCTACATGGATTATGACAACTTGTATTTTTGTCCTCACATGAGGAGATAAGTGTCCCACTTAGTGGTAGGAATATTCTGCCATGTGTCGACATCTTCTATGTTGTGTAAGGAATGTTTGACCAAAATGGTTATGACAGATTCCTATGACGAATCTATGACATGTAAGAGTCGAGAATAGAAGGTTGTAAGACAGGTAATGACATGTGTCATGTAGCATCTTTGAATGAGGCATATTTGGGCACCCCAAGGTGGAATATGATGTGTTGTAAGAGAATATTCTATTTATAGCATGTGTATGACAGATTCGCTTACAACTGTAAGTCGTAACCTCTATAACAGCTTCTATGACAGTCGTAAGTGTTGTAAGAGCATCTATCATAGCCCATTTTGGAAATAGGCGACCTCTTTGGGATGGGAGCTGTGGACAAGTGTCAAACACATTCTACAATATTGACCAAGTGTCCCTAGGCATGGGTTTTGGTCCAAGATGCCATATTGGACACCCATTCCAAGATAGGTCCAATATTGCTTTGTAGTTTCTTTATATACAGGTGCTTGGAGATGGAGATTGTATCATAGGTTTATAGGTACTGTTATGCATCTGGATTAACTCCAAACATGAGTGTCAAAGACCATTGAAGCTTGCATTACAAGTGTATTGTAAACATTCTTTCAGATTTGTTAATACATTGTGCAGGTTTCTGAGTGTGGGGTTTTTCACCCGATAAGGGTTTTCCCCACCATAAATCTTTGTCTCTCTTCTTCTGTCTACTTTTTGGTTCTTGTGTTTTGCTGCAATATCTCATGTTAATGGTTTAACATTGTTGTAATAGTTAGGATAAAGTTGAATTTGCATAGCCCTCTCCTCAATAGATTAGTGTAGGAAGCGTTTTCCACACACCTAGCTTCCTTTCACTTCTTTTGCTTGATTAGAGTATCCTCTTGCTTAGATGATTTCAACAATTTGCTTCTGCAAAACTTGGTTCTATGTCCAAAACCATTACATCTATAACACATGATCAAGGGTCTATATCTTCTCATGAATCTTACATCATCATTTAAAACTTGTCTACTACAATCTCTTGCAATGTGACCAAGATGATTACATCTAAAACATGTGACATTATTCTTTCTATATGCCAACTCATCTTTTCCTGCATACATCCAACATTCTAATGCTTTATGACCATATGTGGAGCATGAGTAGCAATAACTAGAAAAAGAACAATTGTACCTTGTTGAATGGGATTGTCTGATAGGTGGAGGTCTTGAAATTCTATTTGTTCTTTCTCTTCCAACATCAACAACTTTATCTTTTGCTTTCTTCTTGTCTTCATCAAGAGTAGCAAAGTGATAATTCAGGTCTATCTTCTTTCTAGGTGTATTTATGGCTTTAGAATATTGTCCTTCTTCATAACCTAGACCTGTAGTATCCTTGTGATGCTTTTGCTTGCTCAATATGTCATTCAAGCAATCAATACTCTTTTCAAACTGAAGATTCTTGTGCAACTTAGAAGATGCCTTTTCAAACTCCTTTCTTAAAGAGACTATTTCTGACTTTAGTTTTAGACAATCACTAGTTTTGACTTCAAGATTAGATTTTGCAAAATCAACTACTCTTTTGGCTTCTTCAACTTCAATTTTTAGACTAATAATTAGTTTGTTAGACTCTTCAACTTGTACCTTTGCCTCTTCAAGATCTAAAGAAACTTTTTCAAAATCTAAACATACCATGTCCTTAGAATCCTTTTCTTGTTGAAGTTGGTCTTTTAATTTTTGAGTCTCTTTTCTAAGTTGCTTGATTGTATCTAGGGCACACAAGAGTTCACCTTCTATATCAACCTCACACTCATGTTCATAGTCATCTTCACCCACAAAGAAGTCTCCTTCGTCATCAATCTCAACAACAAAATCATCTTCTCTTTTATCAAAACTCTCAACTGCAAGACCATTCTTTTTATCATGCTTAGTATCACCATTCAGGGGTGAGTCATGCAACAACTCATTACTTGACTTGACTGGGGTTTGTTTTACAACCTTTTGCTTGGCAGCTTTTCTTCCTCTATTTCTCCTACACTTTCCCATAGTACTCCACTATCAAGACCTACCAAAGCCTGTTAGACTTCTATAGGGAACCTATGCTCTGATACCACTTGTTGGAGTACATGACCACTAAGAGGCGGGGTGAATCAGTGGTCTAGAAACCTTAACAACTTTTTGCACCTTTTAATACACTAAATAGAAAATGAGATAGACTTCAATGATCTATCAAACACATATGCACAAATATGATGATGGATAGTATGAACAATGATGAATAGTATGAACAAGACCTTATGAACAAAACATTAGGGCACACACACATAGAGACAATTAATCATGAACCACAACACATGTTTTAATGAGTAGAAAACCCTCATAGGGGTAAAAAACCACTCAAGAAAATTGTCTCACTGGCTTAATGAAAACTCATTGATTACAGAGCCTCACTGGCTACTTTTTGTGCCTCACTGGCAAAGCCTCACTCGCTACACAAAAGGCTTCACTGGAAAAGGAACCTCATTGGTTACAAGTATGCCTCACTAGCAAAAACATGAACATTAGAAAGAAAAGATTAGTTCAGGGGGTTACCCTGATTCACTGGATTGCACTCTACACATCTTAATCCTACATCCTCTTTGACATGTAAATTGAATATACCTTTACAATGAAAGACATAACTAACCAATTCAATTTAATAAGGTTTCTCCTATAGACATGTATCACCCTGATTCAAATGGAATGAACATCATATATCACCCTAATTCATTGATAATGTAAGTATGAAGACTAAAGATGAAGACTCCATTCTGACCTACAAACCTCTGCATCACATTACAAACCCCAACTTATTCAATCTTATTTTTCACCCTCAACATCAATTATCACCTTTTGAATCTGATCAATACAACCTTCAAACAAAACCTTCTTAAACACAAAAACACTGAACAATGACTTCTATCTTCTGCAGACCCAACATAAGACTAAATAAACAATATACAAAGAACTTGTTTTGTCTACAAACATAAAAACATAGCGACTCTAATACATACTACTTATCATGCAGTTTTGTGCCCCTTTTCAAATGCAACAATAATCAAAAGACCCCTTTTATACTCTGAAAAACAACTTCATCTTCATAGTTTCAAAAACCATCTTTTTCAACAACCAAATCTCACATTTTTTATATGCATATGTAGATATATCCTTTTTGAACACAAGAAACTAGTCCAACACTCCAGAAACATCTCTCGGTCCTTCTAACAAAAATCCCTAGCCTTGGAGGTTCAATGTCATAACTGCAGAACGGTAGTTTGTGTAGCAATTAACAACTGCCCGTCAAATTAGATCATATGAATTGGGCCGTTGAAATTTAAACTTAATTTAAATTATGATCGTCGATGTTCTCTCTTCTGCCTTTTAACTTTTAAACCTCGGCCACTAATTTTTTTGGGCACTCAAATGACCTGGTGAGCCCGTGGTGCAAAGGAGGGTTGATCACTTCTTATGTCTTACAAACCCTTTAGAAGGTAAACTTTAGTGACTTCACCTTCGATAGTTGTTGTCAATGAGGATTGCACCCTTATACAAAGCTATGACACTCTGCAATCCTTTGAAACATGGGGACAAACTCAAGCTGTGGGTGACCTATAGTGAGTTTAAACCTCTAGATTGTGGGCTGGTTCTCTTAAAATATTCTATTTGAATCTATGATTTTCTACTTTGGAAAAGGGAAAGAAGGAAACTATAAGGAAATAAAACTGTAAAATTTGGTGATGCACCTAATAAGGATGGAAAAATGCAAATTTGGCTCACAATAGATTTCAGAAATTTGACTCACACAATCCAATCTTGGCATAAATATCACAAAAATGTTTCTAAGGAAGGCTGGAAAAACTATTCTTTATGAAGGAAAAAGATTCTTCACAACATGAAAGAAAGGATTTTAGTAACACAACCTAAGACCTGTGGTATCAATATACTTAACACTTACAAATAAGAATGAGACAATAACTTTAAAAGGTTTCGATATTAAAACACATTTAAAATTTCATCAAATCATCCATACAAGTAGCATCAATGGAAAGGCAAACACTTGATTTCAATGAAAACTAAGGAAAATATTGCATGAAGAACAAAGAAATTGAACTTGTAACCTGCTGTAATCTCTATAAAATCTGTAAATAATGAGTTACAAAACCTCCTTCTCTCTCAAAGTGTAATAGAGCAAAAAGGCAAGAACTCAAAAAATGAGTTACAAAACCTCTTGTCTTTCAATGTGTAAAAGAGAAAAGAATGCAAGAACTAGCAAAACTAAGTTTTTCTTTACAATATATATTTTTCTCTCTCCAAGAGGCATGAAAAATGGAACTGCAGCTAACTGCCTCTAAAAATAAGTCCTCCAAAGTGATCCACGAGCAAATCAAGAAATCCCTAAAAATAAGGGCTCAAACTACCACAAATGAGCAAAAATAGCGCCAAATTGATCCTCTCCATGTGTTTGACCAAGAAGTTGACCAAACCCTCTAAAAATGGCCCAAAAACCATGCAAAAAGCCTCCAAAAGCCTTAGTTATCTTCCTCTCTTAGTTTTGCATGATTTTGGGAATGTGGGAAAAATAATAAAGTAATCGTTTGCATGATTACTTTACTATCTGTTACAACTTGTTATATCTCATTGATTTTACAATTTGCAACAAAATAATAAAGTAATTTATAATGGTATTACTTTATTATTTGTCTTACATTTATATTTTGCATAATCATGCAAAAAAGAGAAAAAAGATAAAAATACCCCCTTATGACTCCCTTGCATGAATATGACTATCTAAATGCCTCAAAAATGATGCCTAAACAATTTAGGACATCATGCATGCATTTGGCATCCACTTCTATCATTCTTGTTTCTCCATGCATACATAGGTTATGACATGCATAATTACCTTATGCACCATAGTTCATCTTCATAAATACAAGGATAAAGGAAAAATAATAACCCTTATGCCTCCCTTGCACTTATACTCCATGCATATATAAATCAATACAATACAAAATCTCCTTATATCTCCTTTTACAATTTCCCTTATTACTCCATGCGTATATGCTTCATATTCTAATCATATTCTATTTGCATGTTCTCCTTCCTTATATCTCCAAAACACCTTTTATAATCTCATGCAAAAAACACAAATCAATATATATATATATATATATATATATATATATATATATATATATATATATATATATATATATATATGAGATACCTTATGTCTCCCAAATTCCACATACAAATCACTTTAACTTACCCTTACCTTTCCATATGCAATCATAATCAAATGATTTTGGTCAACTGACTTTGTCTTAGTGAGAAAAGGAAAAGGAAAAAACAAGGCAAAAGCCTTATCTCTGCATGATTATTATCTTTGACCTTTATGAAAAGGAAAATAAAGCAATGATAAACTATGCCCTCACGGGCCCCTTGTGGCACCATCATTAGGTCTTTGGACCTTGCAGGTCTTGACCCCACGAAGAATTAAAAGGTAATGATTCTTGTTTTGTTGAAGTCAAAAAGAAATAATGTGAAGATGTTGTCGTTCAATCAAAAGAACTTTGCAACCCTAAAAATATTTATTTGGTTTCTCATCTTTTCATGGCTCTGCCTAAGCCTACATGCTGCTTCTCTAAGGTTTGAACCTACCACTAGTTCTCTCTGCAATTCTAAGGGTTTCTTGACAAAATCTAAGTGGGAACATGGAGGTAAGTTTATTATTTTCTCCTTCTGAGGCACCTCCTTAAGACTTTCTTGTATGGAAATGGCCTTCAGGTCGCGGCTTCAAGGTATCATTTGCCTTTCTCATGTGTTTTTTGATGTCTCTATCTGTGCACTCCTTCTTCTCTATGTCTTTTGAGTCTTGAGGCCATGGTTCCATACACTTTCAAAAGGCTTTAAAACGTGACTTGAAGCCAACCTCTGTAACTTCATCTCCTGAAAATATTTGAGGTACTGCTTCACTTTCTCTTTATCTGTTCTCTTTTCTTGACTGTAGCTCACTTTGATGATAAGGGTTTGTTCATAAAATTTGAAGCAACAACTTTCTCTCCTAGCCATGGCTATAATACTGTATCATACTTTTCTCCATCTTAGTCTTTCTCTGCATACTTGAAGATGTAAAGGGTTTTGAGTAAAAAAGAACAAGGATTTTTAAAAAATGGTTTCTCTGTATATCTCCATAAGTTGTTCCTAACTATATATTTCATTGTATACTTCTTCTTTGGAAAGACTTTGAACAAAAAAGGTAGGCTTTGATATATTAAGGCCCTCTGTGTGTCTTGCAAATGCATTAGATATCTTGAATGCTGCACCTATTTCATGTTTTCTTGGCATCTTTCAAGCCTGAATTTGTAAATATGATAAGGGCTTTGTATAGGGAACATACCTGTTACTTTCTTGAAGAGATGACCTTTTGTGGCATAGCCTATAGCTTCTTATCTGAAATGAACATGAGGTAGAGTCTTAATTTCCTTCACTTATTACTTTTACTGTATCTGTCACTCTTGTGCACTGTTTTGACTTTGATGAGCTCTCTGAACATGAGACATAGGTCTGTGCTATTCTTTATTCTTCAGCACTACTCCATTCTCCCCTTGATCTCATTAGTTGTTCTATTTGCCTAAACTGGGACAGTCATATCTTTTTTCTCATTGGTTGTTCTGCAAAGTTGATCTTTTCTGTCTTGACAGTTAACATTCAAATAGCAATTTATACCTCATCCACAACAAAGAGTGGTAAATGCTTGATCTATTTCTATCCCATTTTCTTATATACTGGCAACTACATCATACTTTTGTGAGCTGACTGTATAGCTTACCTAAAGAGGTGAAAGCTATATGACTGATTATTTGAATATCATTCATTTCGATGGTCAAACATATATTTGTAACTTAACACCTCATTTACAACAAAGAGTGGTAAATATATGCTTAAATATAGTCTTTAGGACTGCTCTCTGTTGCTTATAAGGACTTCTCCATCATGATTGCTCCACTTAGTATGACTGTTCCTCTTAATGAGACTGTACTATAACATTAATGCTATTCTTTTGCATCTATTGCACACTATACTTTATCTCACTCTACCTTCACCTTTATATTTTAATTTAGATGTACTATTGCATACTTGAATTACATATATGAATAGTAAAAGAATATATCTCATTTATGTTAAAAGATGAAGGTACCTTTCTGTACTTCATAATGGCAGCTTTATGGAATGTACTTTGGTATAGCTACTCCTTGATCATTTGACTCCTATATCTGTATAATGATATCTCCTGCATGTATACATTGTTCATTCCATCATATGTAAGTGATGAAGTAAAGCAAATTTGTTTGATCTTGATAGGCTTCTTCTGTGATGAGGCATAGTTTATAGGAGCAATTGCTCCTATTTATTTCAATTATGATTCCCTCTCTTTGACTGCCTATGTTGACTGTTTCTATGCATGATTACTCTGTCTATGCAATTTGATGTCCTTATTGAATGGATAAGAAGGGAGCATGCTAGGGTCAACCCTTGTGGGAGCCACATTTTTCTCCACATGCTTTAATGTCTTCAAATCAGCAACATTACTTTTCCTATACATGCACAGTGAACAAACAAGTTAGATAAAAATATACCTTGTTTATGATGTTGAGTGCTTGATAAAAGCATATGGAGAAAAATGTGATAAGGTGATATGTCTGCTTGATAAAAGCATATGAAAATCTTAAATATCTGGAGCTCTTCCAGGACTTTCCCCAATTTTTTGCAAGTTGACTTGATACAACTGGAGCTGAAGATGAAGATATGAGATCAACCATCAACAAGTACATCAATCAACAAAGGACATCAACCTTGCTTTCAGGCAATGATGGATATTTAATTTTATCATGTGTTCTTCCTCATTTCTTTTATCATTAGATCTATAGCTTGCATATGTCTGCATTTCTCAGTTTAGTTACTCCCACGGCTTGTGTGGGACACATTTAAACACTTCTTTTAAACATGATCAGTTAATTTATCTTATGCACTTGATGTATGTATGTTTCCTTTTCAATCAATGCATAGGATAGAGTAACAGATACTAAATGTATGTTCCAAATATGACATGAAATAACAGTTAAATAAATATCTTTCTTTCTTTCTTTCAAATATGCTCAACTAAATACTCAATTTGTCTTATAACTCTTGAAAGATAACACTGTGTTAGATCAACTGTATTTCTTGAATCTTTGATTTCTTGACATTCCGATTCACTTGTTATGATGATTC
Source organism: Cunninghamia lanceolata (assembly GCA_027924645.1). Classification (NCBI taxonomy): domain Eukaryota; kingdom Viridiplantae; phylum Streptophyta; class Pinopsida; order Cupressales; family Cupressaceae; genus Cunninghamia; species Cunninghamia lanceolata. Next base: position 3,618,990 of record BSBN01001285.1, read on the forward strand.
ATCAGTCTTGATTGGACTAATGGGTTATCCTGACAACTGATATCTATCTCTGCTTTGTCAAGACATCAACCGTTCATTGAATGCAATAACTTTAAAGTTTTCTTTTATTCCTTCTGAACAACTGCACTTAGGTCTAACTAAATTTAGTGTGAACATAATTTAATAACAATAGCAAGTCAACATCACTTTATAAGAAAAAGTGCATTGTTTAAGAGACGGGCTAGGTTAACTATTAAAGACTTAGTTTAGGGTTTTCAGAAGACTTGTGTAAAGTAGGTTCTTTTAGGGTTTAGGTCTCTAAGTGAAAAACCCTAACCAACAATAAGAAAGACTTTCATCAAGAGATATTCTAAGACATTGCAAAGACTTTAGGGACATCAGAAGAAAGATATTAGGGTATGACACTTAACATAATCTTAAGAAAATTTGAATAAGGTAAAGAGCACAAAAAAAAGTCAATGCCCTCTAACTCAGACAAGGTCTCATCATGAATTGACTAATAGGAACTTAAGGAACTCTCAAACCAGAGAGACATGAGATTGTCATTCATACATCACATCAACATGAAGCACCAACACTCTGAAGTGAATTCCTGTGAATGAAGCATAGCACCATCAACACCTCTTTCATGAACTCTTGATTGGTCAACTGGAACTCCTAATTTAGCACCTCTATGAACTGTACCAAACACCAACCTTTTGTCACCTTAACCAACTAAACAACCAACACAAACTCCATGAACTCCTAATTGAAAGATGACATGAACCAATGAAACCACGAAGCAAGACCTCATCTTATGATCTTGTGTCCTGAGTGTCCTGATTACAAACAAGAGCTCCAACATGAACACTGCTTTTCTAACATCATGAAGTTCTTTAAGCCATGAACAACATGAATAATTCTCTGCAAGTAATACTATTCCACATTATGAATGGCAACATGATTTGGTCATCACATGTTTGATGTCTCATGTATGACAATCACATCAAGACCCATATCCTAACATCACACCTTTGACATCACACCAACAACTCAAACCTTTGACATCAATGACAACTATCACAACAAAATGCTCCCAAATTCATTTTTCCAACTATTAAAATCTTTGAGCTCATTTGCCACATTGAGAATGTGAGGCATCCCATTTTGATCCATGTCCCAAAGCATCTTTATTTTCTTTTGAATTGCAAATCTAATTTGCTTTAAAATATAGAAATTTCATTAAATAAACCAATGCCCTTTAACATTTGAGGCAAGTTACCCGATGCCTTGGGATCTCCTTCCATATTTTTCATTATTTCTTTAAGAGCATCAGCCCTTATGCTCCACGTACACCAAACATTATGGAAGCTCTCCTAAATTTGAACATGTTTCTTATAATCTTCATGAATGTTTTTATACACAGTCCACACATTGTGAAGCTTATAGAGTATGTAGGCAAATCTATGGCCCAAGATATCATCAATGATATATGTCACCACCTTTTTAGTTTCATCCTTAGATTTTTGCTCACTTTCCTTCACCATCCCTAACTCCTCTTTCAATTTCTTGATCCTGAGAGACAATGTCTCTCTATCTTGAGAAAAAAATCTTGTGTGGAGGCAAGGGGTGGAAGGGCTTTTACCTTAGGTGCAGGAAGGCTCCCCTAAGGAGCACTGACCTTTATCTTATTATATTCTTCCTACAGCTTAGTAAATTTATCCAGAAGTTGGTTATACTTCTCTTGCATCATTTCTGCAGTATCTGCACTAAGCATTGCAGCATGCAGTGCTAACTTGGTTGCCTATGTATGGGTGATCTCAGATGCTCTCTTTACCACAACTTCACTGGTTATTTATCAAACTAATCTGATAACCCTAGGCTTCCCTAACTTTGGTCCCATGGACTAGATTGCCATTGCATGTAACCTTGGGTTGAAAGTAGTGCCAAAGACCTTGTTGTCATATTGCTCTTCTGAAATGAATGCATCAGTATCCCTCCTTATTGCATCCAGAGCAATAGTAGGAGTTAAGTCCCAACCAACCAACAATAGAATACCACTTTTCTTAACCATTAACCTACCTTCAGCAGGGGTGATTCCTAAAATTTCCTTTCGAATTCTTTCTTCTTCCTGTTTCATTGCTTCTTCATGTAATGAAGGATCAACTCCTTCCTTTGCTTTCTCTATCCTTTCCTTGAACTCATTGCACTTAATTTGAATAACATATTCTTTGAACTCCTTTGTTTAAACAAAGGATTCATCATCCAAAAATTCTTTACAGGCTTGTAGCCTAACTTCCTCATCAACATCATCATCCTCATAAAAAATAGTAGTGACAATCCTGCTACCAGGAACAAAAGAATCTATGGCATTGTTTGTTGAAATACACAGGACAACTGAGAGGGGGGGTGAATCATTTGTCACAAAAACTTAGCTTCACAAGATTATCAAACCATCAACTACTTAATTACTGATAATCAGATTTAACCATGAAAGCATAGAACAGTAAACTTCATCACAATCACACATTCAACACAATAGACACCAGATTTTTACATGGAAAACCCTAGAAGGGAAAAACCACGGTGGGTGTTAGCCCACAGAAATATATATGTTATATCTATACTAAAAAATAGAGGCTCACTGCCCAGATTGCTCACTGCAAGGAATGACTCACTGCCAAAGGGTGGCTCACTACCAAAGGGTGGTGAATCAATTTGGTAACATCTACTCCATGCCTAGATTTAGTTCCATTAAAGTACAATATAGCTCTTCTGCTCTGCTTTTTATTCCTTCATACTTATCTCCTCAGTCTTGTATCACACACACTTTTCATAATTACATTACATGTTTTATAGAAGTCATCAACCTTGGAATGTACATCAAGGTCGACAATACATTCATAAACCATTGGAACATTCTCTAAGGTCGGCATTACAATCATACATAAAATAGGTCTGGATCTAATTCAAATTTAGCTAAGGAAATGATGTAAAGATGTATGCGGATCACGTGATGCCTTAGCAGGGACTCAAATCCAATCTTCCACACCACTACGCGCTTCTACAATCTTCAATGCATCTTCGTAATTTGTGAAGTTAACCAAGTTGGCCAAGACTAGTGAGAACACAAGGTCTTCTAAGAACATTCTTCAACCATGATCCAGATTTTTTCTGCGGACCAATCCAAAGGTAGGAACACAATGAGGAGACATCCGCAAGCACATTATAATCATCAAAAACATCCGCACAATACCCCAACACTTTACCCATTAGATTGTTTAAATCAGAGCACAAGAACAACCCTGTCAGCCACTATCATAAGGAAAAGATTGCTTGCAGACCACCAGATCATGAACCATTGAAGTTGAAGGCACTTAACACCATAAAAAACTTAATTCCAGAATTGCAGACCAAAATACTTCAATGCGGAGGAATATGAAGCATAACACTTTCTCCCTATCATCACCAAACATACAAGAAAAGTAGTTTTCACACTGGTGAACATAACTCACTCAAATCTTCATACCGGAGGCTCAAACCTAGAATATAACTTCTTTAGATAGACTTCTAAATAACTTCCAATCTACACAAAGATATTCATTCTACAGGAAATGTAGAGCATTCTTCTGTACTGTTCTTCTATATGTAATACATTGTTTCCACTACAACTCACTATTTTTACTAGAGGAGCTAATTTTCTCAATATCCTCAACATCTACAAGCAAATAACAAAATTAAAGGACAGTTGACACCAATGACAAAATAGATATGTTGACATCAATGAAAACATCGATTAGGCGCATACTTGCACAACATTGTTCCTCTGAGGGGAGGCAAATCTCTGGTGTACATCATCTTCCTTTGGAATATACTCACCTGATTACTCCTCCCTAGCATCCTCTCCCTTAGTTTCTCCTAAATATTTCACAAGAGGTTTGGCTCTTTGCACCCCTTCTACACCCATTGGCTGGCTAGAAGGGCCATGTGTAGATGATTCAGCAGGCCTACTTTAAATTGAGGCCATATGTTCATCCTTCTTTATTTTTTCTACCTCCTCTACTTGATTTATTGTATCCATGAATATGCCCTACCCATAATCTTCTATCATCTTCATAGCCCTTTGGAAAGGATCCAAAATTTGTGCATAAGTGCTCATATACAATGAACTACTCTTAATTATTCCATTCTCAATATCAGTAATATGCATCCATGCCCTTTTTCTCTTGTTAACTTCTACATTTGATGCTAGATCCCTAATCGCATCCTCTGTATACAGGAATTCATGGTGAAATCCTGATCTGCCCCTAATTTTCCTTTCTTTGTCAATAAAATGCTCAGAGTCATAGTTCCTAACCTTCTCCACTGTCATTTTGTAGGCCTTCAACATCTCAGCAAAGTTATCTAGGCCTTCTTTTGATGTGACTCTAAAATGGGAGAATGCAAATTGTCCCGAGATAAATGATGCCTTTTTAGCACTCCTAAAGTGCTCTTTATCCATTGAATCTAGTTGCCACATGATTTCTATGAAGGCAAGTCTGTTAGAAACAAAATGGGTAGACAATGAGGCTGCACCAAAGCACCATACACCCTGAAAACTATGCAGATACCAATCTCCACAATTGTGATATACTTTGGTACCAGCCTTGAATTCTAAAGGCCTTAGGATTTGCATGATGTTCCTTGAAATTCTGTCCACTGGCTTCACTCCCAAATTGTCCAAGATATCAAAAATCAATATGTTGCAGAAAGTAACATAATTTGAATGATAGCAATGCCAATCCCATATATGTGTCCATTGTCGCTCACACAAAGCATTTCCATTCTTATCTTTTGTTCTAAGGTCCATGGATTTGGACCATGCCTTCTCACCACTCCACAAAAACATATGCATCAACAAAGAATAATGCCTAAAAACTAGTGGAGCATTGAGGACTTTCAAATCTGTTAACTGCTTGTGGGTCTTCTTAACAATATAAGAGGCATAATCAAAACCCTTGTTCAGGTCTTTGTCTTGAATGTCAGCTACCATCATCATCAAAGCAACAGGCATTCTCAAATCATGTTTCCTCCCCAACACCTGGGACATACCAAAGTAGGTGTTCCTAAAATAATCTTCAAATTCATCACAATTAAAAGGATCCACCTCTTTTGGGGTGAATTTCACCCTCTTCTTGCCCAAATATTTTCTCTTGTGCCTAGGAAGCACATGATTTATGTATCCATAATTCTCCTTCTCATATTCCTAGCGCAAAGCACTAAAATGAATGCCCATTGTGGCAAAGGGGTCCAACCCAAAAGTCCTCACAATTTGACTTCTGATATCCATCCTTGGAGTCCCCTTCACACTTTTGATGACTTTGGCATCAGGATCATAACATTTTGTGACCTCTTTGATCAAGCCAATATCAATAAAGACATTGGGCACAATGAGTTTGCCCATGTCATACATGCATAGGTTACTAGCTGGTCGAGGATATTATGACCTTCTATATGCATATCGAAACAAATCCCACCCACTCTATGGCACTGTTATGTCCCCAATACTTTTGGCTAAATCTTGCAAATGATAAGTCAAGATACCCTCACCAATGGTTCTCTTTCCAATAACCTTTTCCCCTAGGAACAACTCCATGAGGTCATCTTCCATAAACCTCACAAAGTCACGCTTTACCCCTTTTGTTTTTGGTTTCTCTTCCTCAATTTTGGGCTTAACCCTCTTGGCCTTAGGTTTTGCCTTCGAAGCCTCACTAGCTTAACTCATTTTTGAAGAATTGATAGAGACTAGGTTTTTTTTACAGTTTAAATCAAATACTAATTTTTTCACAATTTATTAGTACCCTACCAAAAATTCAGAGCCCGGCTATCTCAATTATGCAAAACCCCTAAAAACCCATTCTATCTTTAAACTAGGGCTCGAGAAAATTGCACACACAATCACAAATCCCTTTCTTAAACTATTCAATTGAAGCCTTTTACACAGGAGGAGGAGAAATTTAGACTTGCCTGAAACCTTGGCTGCTTTTCACATCAAATTCTTCACTTGGATCTCTTTTCACTTGTTCGCCTAAAAACACTTCAATTCTTGGTTTTATGGGCTTTGGATTGCCTAGATATGCCATTAATTATAGGGAGCTGGCTCACACAAGTGAAGAGGGAAAGACTAACAGATAGTTGTTTCCCATTTGAATCCTGGTTGTGGATGAAGTTGTTTTAAAGCAAGATCAAAGGTCGTCGTGCTTCCTTCATCCATCACCTTTTTCCCTTTGGCTCTCCAATTCAAAATGTGGTGCGAAGAGACCCTATGATGAGCTGAGAGGCTACCACGTATTCTTTTCACTCCTTAAACCTTGCCACGAACTCTACTTTCATGGCCATTGCATATCGCATTATGGCTTAGCTCCGGCAAACATAAAATGTGATGTGAAGAGTTGATGCGACGAGAGGCTACTGCAACACCTAGAAGAGAATATCCTTCATCTTACATCCTTTTATGTTCATTGTGCATCACCTTTCTTCATATTACTCCTTCATGTAATCTATGATGCATTGAGGCCATACGATGCACAAGGATTGTGACAAGTGGCAGAGAGCAGAGTGCCTAGCACATATCACGCTTTACTTTATCCTAAACAAATGCAAACAACAATGTAAAGGCCTTACACAACACAATAGAAAGTGGACACCTATACTAGAACTCCTCATCACACATCACGTTTTGAATATGGGCGCTAAGAACACAAACACGATGCGAAGGATGAGTACAATGAAAGAACAATGCAACCACATGGCGCAAGTAGGGCGGTGGATAGAAGAACTTAAGTGAAAACATTTTGCACATGCTCTTAAGTTGTTTTAAAAAAGGGGACTCGCTAGGTATATGAGCAAGGGGGGATTTGCTAGGTCACCTTCACAACTCAAACATAGGATAAAACCTTATATTTCAACAAGTGAAATATTTTGATAAAAAATTTTCATGATGAGGGATCATACGGTGCCACTAGGTGAAAAGGGCCAGTCAAAACATGAATAAATGGACACAAGTTGTAACTAGACTGACAGGGAACTGCCTCAACAGTCAACACAAGATTAAAACAAATTATCTTAGCGACCAAAAGTAAGCTTCCTTGCAAGTTCATCAAGCTAAGATAAACCCTAGACACTATTTTGATAAACCCTAACTCACATAGAGTAACAAAAGCTAAGGAATGGAAGAATTAGGCTAAGGACCACTAGATTTTACACAAGTCCTATCAGTGGCTCATGTTGAGGGACGTTTGTTCAACATGAACAAAACAAGATCCTAGAAAACTCCCAATGAAGTAGACCAGACAAAACACAGAGAAACAGAACCCAACCAAACAAAAGATGGTGGGAATTAAGGTGTCTCAACCATGGTAATTCCTTGTATTTATTATTTGAAATGTATTTATTTTATTTTCCTATGTTGTAATTTTGTTGCACATCCTCTTTTGTCATTTAGTGTGAAGTGGCACGGTGAGTTGTCACTCCAATTGTAAGATGACTAGGATAGTCAACTCACTCCATGTGGAGATAGGTGTCCCCTTTGTGTGGTAGAGGTTTTCTGCCATGTGTCAGCATCTTGACTAGTGTGTAAGTGAATCTTGACCGAAACAGTTATAACAAATTCCCATGATAGAATCTATGACACATAAGAGTCGAAAATGGAATGTTCTATGACAGGTGAAGACATGTGTCACAAGGCATCTTGGAAGAAGGCATCTTTGGGTGCCCCAAGGAGGGTTATGACATGTTGTAAGAGAATATGTTATGTTTAGCATGTGTATGACAGATTCTCTTACAGCTATAAGATATGACAGTTATGATGGATTCTATGACAGTTGTAAGGGTCATAAGAGTATTTGTCATAGCCCAACTTGGGAATAGGTAACATCTTTGGGATGGGGTGATATGACAAGTGTCATGAACACCTTGTAGTGTTGGACAAGTGTCCTTAGGCATGGATTTTGGGCCATGAGGCCATGTTGGACGCTCATCTCAAGATAGACTCATTTCTTGCCTTGTAACTTCTTTATAAATAGGTGCTCTGAGAGGAGATGTAGTATGTGATTAACAGGTACTATTATGCTGCTAAATTGTCTCTAGATACAAGTGTCAAAGACTCCTGAGAGCTTGCATTACAAGTGTATTGTAAACCATTACAGTTTTGATAATACATTGTGCAGGTTTTGGAGTGTGGGGTTTTTCACCCGATAAAGGTTTTCCCCACATTATATCTTGTCTCTCTCTTATTCTGTCTTACATTCTTGTGTTGTGTATTGCTTTAATATCTCCATTGTTGTGTTAAACATTCTATAATTGTAAAGGTTAAAGAGAATTTGCACTCATCTCTCCTCATTAGATTAGTGTAGGAAATGATTTCTGCACACCTAGCTTCCTTTCAATTGGTATCAGAGCTTGATCACCTTTGGTCCTAGTTGTTGGGTAGGGGTTTTTTGATCTAATCTTAGGTTGAGTGGGAGCTTTGTGCAGAGTATTCTATAATCTTGTTGCAGGAAGGAGATGGCAGGCACATCCGAAAGATTAGAGGTGGAGAAATTTAATGGTACAAATTTTGAGTTATGGAAACTTAAGATGGAAGGCATGCTTGTTGATCGAGACCTATGGGAAACAAGCTAATTGGGATCTCAAAGATCAGAAGGCCAAGGGTCTCATAAGACTCAGTCTAGCTGATTATGTCATGTTAAATGTCCACGAGGAGAAGACCACGAAAGACCTTTGGAAGAAGCTGGGTGATGTTTATCAGGCCAAATTCCTGGTGAACAAGCTTTTTCTGAGAAATAAGTTGTATTCTCTGAGGATGGAGGATGGAGGATCTGTTGCAGATCACCTGAATGCTTTCAACATGTTAGTTGCATAGTTGACATCCGTTGGTGTGAAGATGGAGGAGGAAGATCATTGTATGACCTTGCTTTGTTCTTTGCTAAACTTGTGGGACCATCTTGTTATGGCTATTGGGAGCATCGCATCTACTTTCAAAATAGATGAAGTCATATGTTTGTTGTTATCTGAAGAGATGCAGAGAAAGTCTTCTAAGGCAGCCAAAGAGGCTCTTGTAGTTCGTGGAAGACCCAAGGAGAAAGGGAAAAGGAAGGACAAGAAAGCTGAGAAGGGTAGATCCAAATCCTGTGGGAGATCCAAATCTCCTAGAAAGTCCAAGGCTCTATGTTGGAACTGTGGAAAAACTGGGCATTTATGAAAGGAATCCAAAGAGGAAAAGAAAAAGAAGAAGAAGAATGCCCTAGATTCAGATTCTGACAAGTCACAAGATGATGGTGATGCCTCCATCACAGCCCTAGCCACCCATGCATCTGATGATGTGTGGTTGATAGATTCTGGTGCATCATCCCACATGACCTCACATCGAAGCTGGTTCATGAAGTATGAAGAGTTCGATGGTGGAAGAGTGTACCTGGGTGACGATATTCATCTAAAGATTGTTGGTCATGGAAGAGTCTCAATCCAATTCCCTGATGGACGAGTGAAGGGGATCACTAGAGTTATGCACATCCCAGGCTTGGCATGGAACTTTCTTTCTGTAAGTATGTTGAATGATGTAGGTGTGCAGGTTGTCTTTTTGAAGGATGGAAGATGCCTAGAGGATCTATGGTGCTTGCAAAGGTACTCAGAGAGGTAATTTATTTCAGTTGGAGGCATGCACTTCATAGTGCAATAGTTCTTCTGACTCGAAGAAAAGAGGTGTAGTCACTTCATCCCTACCATCTGAACAAGCAGTGAAGAAATCTATTGTAACAAATTCTGATGGTAGTGCATCTTGTGTACCCAAGGGTGCTCATGCTTTGGAAGTTAAGCTTCCTGTTGAAAAGACAATGTTATGGCATATGAGATTTGGCCACATTGGTGAGAAGGGTCTTACAACCCAAAAAAATAAAAAACCTCATTGAGGGGTTAAATGATTGTAATCTCAAGTTTGAATTTTGCAAACATTATATATATGGAAAGAAAAATCGTGTTTAGTTTTACTCTAGTTCTCACAAGTCTTCTGGTGTGTTTGACCTTATTCATTCTGATGTGTTTGGTCCTATTAGTGTTCCTTCAATTTCCAAATCTGTATATTTTGTATCTTTTATAGATGATTATAGTAGAAGGACATGGATTTATTTTCCCAGAAGCAAGACTGAAGTCTTTAGTCAGTTCAAAGAGTTTAAATCTTTTGTTGAGAATTAGACTAGTAAAAAGATTAAGTGTTTGAGAACTGATAATAGTGGTGAGTTTTGTTTAGTATAGTTTGATAAATTCTGTAAAGAGCAAGGGATTGAAAGACATAAGATAACTCCATACACCCCATAGCAAAATGGAGTTGCAGAGAGGATGAATAGGACATTGATGGAGAGGGCTAGGAGTATGCTTAGTGGAGCAATCCTCGAACAAAAGTTTGGGCTGAAGCTGTAGCCACTGCTTGCTACCTGGTAAACAGGTCTCCTACATCAGCTCTTGTTGGTAAGACACCTATGGAGGTGTGGTCTGGTAAGAAGCCTTCAGTTAGACATCTTCATGTTTTTAGTTGTGAGGCATGTGCACATGTGCCTAGGGAGAAACAGTCTAAATTGGAGAACAAGGCTGTTAAGTGTATTTTCATTGGCTATGGCATGTCAATGTGAAAGGATACAAGCTTTGGGATCCTATGGCTGAAAAAGTGTTGTATAGCAAAAGTGTTATTTTTAGAGAGCTAGCACCTTCTCCCATTGTTCTACAGCCAGAAGAAACAAAAAAGAAAGAGGATGTGGTTCAGTTTCCTTCTACCCCTGAGAAGACTAAATCGACAGACCTTGTGAGACCTGATGATGAGGAGAGCTCTAGCAGCTCTGAAAGCTTAGAAGAAGAAGCAGAACCTCAACCTCAGGCATTGAGGAGGTCTACACAAACAAGGAAGCAACCTGATAGGTTTGGTTATTCATTGCTTGATTCTAGTTGTGTTTTTGCCTTGCTTACTAATACTGATGTGCCTAGAACTATGACAGAGGCTATGGGCATGAAAGATGTAGGTTCCTAAAAGGAGGCCATGGAAGATGAAATGGCTTCTTTGGAAAAGAATAAAACTTGGGGCTTGGTGCCTTTTCTTGAAGGACAGAAACTTGTTAGATGCAGATGGGTGTTCAAGAAGAAATTCAGTGCAGATGGTAGTGTTGAAAAGTACAAGGCCAGACTGGTTGCAAAGGGGTATTCACAAGTGGAGGGAATTGATTATGGTGAAATTTTCTCTCCTGTTGCAAAGATGACATCTATTTGGTTCATGTTATCTCTTACAGCAGCTTATGACTTAGAGGTGGAGTAGATGAATGTGAAGACAGCATTCCTTCATGGTGATTTGGAGGAAGAGATTTACATGTCACAGTTAGAGCATTACATAGAGAAAGGTAAAGAAAATTTGGTTTGCAAGTTGAAAAAGTCTTTGTATGGTTTGAAGCAGTCTCCTAGGATGTGGTACTTGAAGTTTGATGCCTTTGTGTTGTTGGTTGGATTTTTGAGATTGAAATCAGATCATTGTGTGTATTATAAATTTGACAATGATCGCATTCTCATTATTGCATTATATGTTGATGATATGTTGTTAAGTGGGAATGGTAAGAATATGATTTCTGATTTGAAGTCTCAGTTATCAGTACAGTTTGAGATGAAAAATCTAGGGGCAGCCAGGTACATTTTGGGAATAAAAATCAGAAGAGATAGAGCTAACAGAAAACTTTGGTTAAGCCAGAGTATGTGAAGAGTGTGTTGGATAGGTTCAGCATGGTAGATTGTAGATCATTGTGTGTTCTTGTTTCTTTGGGGACAAAGTTGTATGTTAATGATTGTCCAAAATCTCCTAGTGAGGTGGAGGACATGAGCAGAGTACCTTATGCTAGTGTTGTCGGTAGTTTTATGTATGCTATGGTTTGCACAAGACTAGACATTGACCAAGCAGTGGGAGTCCTTAGTCGATTTATGGCTAATCCAGGACGGGTACATTGGGATGCAGTAAAGAGAGTGTTCAGATATTTGAGGGGCACTTCTGATTATTCCATATGTTATCATGGTAATGCTACAGGACCTCTGCATTCAGTTTGTATTCATGGATTCGTGGATTCTGATTGGGCGGGTGACATTGACAACATGAGATCCACCAGTGCCTATGTGTTCGCTATGTTCGGTGGTGCAATTAGTTGGATGAGTAAATGACAACCTGTGGTTACTTTGTCCATGACAGAAGCTGAGTATATGGCAGCAAATCATGCTTGTAAGGAATCCATTTGGCTTAAGAGATTGTGTTCAGATATTGGTGTTGATGCAGGACAGATTACGATTTGTTGTGACAGTCAAAGTGCGATTTACCTAGCAAAGAATCTAACTTTCCATGCCAGAACAAAGCATATTGATGTACAATTTCATTTCATGTGAGACATGGTAGAGGATGGGAAGGTGAATTTGGAGAAGGTAGACACTTTGAAGAATGTTGCGGATGCATTGACGAAACTAGTGGGCACAAAGAAGTTCAGATGGTATTCAGAGTCTATCGGCCTCTCTGCCTATAGTAGTTAAATCATGTTATTTCCATTGGCTCTTACAAGGTGTTTGACAAGTGGGAGAATGTTGGGAATTAAGGTGTCTCAACCTTGGTAATTCCTTGTATTTATTATTTGAAATGTATTTATTTTATTTGCCTATGTTGTAATTTTGTTGCACATCCTATTTTGTCATTTAGTGTAAAGTGGCACGGTGAATTGTCACTCCACTTGTAAGATGACTAAGATGGTCAACTCACTCCATGTGGAGATAGGCGTCCCCTTTGTGTGGTAGAGGTTTTCTACCATGTGTCAGCATCTTGACTAGTGTGTAAGTGAATCTTGACCGAATGGTTATGACAGATTCCCATGATAGAATCTATGACGCGTAAGAGTCGAAAATAGAATGTTCTATGACAGGTGAAGACATGTGTCACAAGGCATATTGGAAGAAGGAATCTTTGGGTGCCCCAAGGAGAGTTATGACATGTTGTAAGAGAATATGCTATTTTTAGCCTCTATATGATAGATTCTCTTACAGTTGTAAGATATGACAGTTATGACAGATTCTATGACAGTCGTAAGAGTCGTAAGAGTATCTGTCATAGCCCCACTTGGGAATAGGCAACTTCTTTGGGATGGGGTGATATGAAAAGTGTCATGAACACCCTGCAGTGTTGGACAAGTGTCCCTAGGTGTGGATTTTGGGCTATGAGGCCATGTTGGATGCCCATCTCAAGATAGACTCATTTCTTGCCTTGTAACTTCTTTATAAATAGGTGCTTTGAGAGGAGATGTAGTCTGTGATTGGTAGGTACTATTATGTTGTCGGATTGTCTCCAGATATGAGTGTCAAAGACTCCTGAGAGCTTGCATTGTAAGTTTATTGTAAACCATTATAGTTTTGATAATACATTATGTAGGTTTTGGAGTGTGGGGTTTTTCACCTGATTGGGGTTATATCTTGTCTCTCTCTTCTTCTGTCTTACATTCTTGTGTTGTGTATTTCTGCAATATCTCCATTGTTGTGTTAAACATTCTATAATTGTAAAGGTTAAAAAGAATTTGCACTCATCTCTCCTCATTAGCTTAGTGTAGGAAGTGATTTCTGCACACCTAGCTTCCTTTCAAAAGAAACAGACATTATTTACATAAAATTTACACATGGTACATTGTACATGGAATATAACATATACCTCAAGAGAAGTATGGCTTAAGGAATTGTCCATGTACTGGCAATTCTAGAAGTTCTCTTGTTAAAAACTACAGAAAATATGAGTCTTCTCCATGTACATTGCTAATAAAATAGGGACCCAACCATAAGGCATCAAACTTCCCATGTTTTCCCTTATCCTCAGCCCTGACATTGCACATCAGGGCCATGCTCTGAATTTCAAACTTTCTAAGAGAAGACCTTTTGTCATACAATTTCTTTACTTGCAACTACAATTTCAAATTTCTTTGTTGTGCATCCCTTCTAACTTCATCCAGCTCTGTTAGAACATTGATCCTTAATTGCATGTCATCTGTGATACTATCATCATATTCCTGAATGAACTTATATACTTGTAACAGGTTGTTGGTTGGCATTCTAGCTTCCATTCCATAAACCAAATTGAATGGAGGTTGTCTTGTCACCTTCTTAGTGGTTATTCTATCAGCCTAAAGGGCTTATCTCAACTTTGAATCCCAAGCCTTCTTGTTCTTCTCTATCACCCTTTTTATGATCTTCATTAAGCTTTTATTACTAGATTCAGCCTATCCATTACCTTGTGGGTGATAAGGGGTTGGGTAAAATATCTATATTCCATATTTATTGAAGAAAATTGTGAATTCTTCTGATCTAAAGCACATCACATTGTCTGAAACATTTTTTTCTAGCACACCAAACCTGATCAGAATGTTATTCATTAAGAAATACACCACCACCTTGCTGGTAGGCTTCCTTGTAGGAATGGCTTCAACCCACTTTGTGAAATAATCAGTGCCTACCAGGATCTAAGAATGCCCACCACTAGATTTCTCTGCAATTTCGCCTATAAAATCAATACCCTATTGCTAGAATGGTGCTTGCACTATGGCTAGTCTAAGAGGCAGATTCCCTAAGAACTTCAACTTCCCTGAAAATCTTTGACAAGCATCACATGTCTTTACCAATCTATGTGCATCCTTAAATAATGTGGGTCACCAAAACCCTACCCTCAAAACTTTATGTGTAGTTGTTTTGGCCATATAGTGGCCACCACAAGCACCACTATGCATTTCAGTCAAAATTTTTAAGGCTTTCTCCCCATTAATGCATCTTAACAACACTCCATCTACATTCCTCTACCACAACTCATTTTCAATTATCACATATTTTATAGCTTGTAGCTTTAGTGTTCTCTTTTGACTATCAGTCATCCCTTTAGGGCATGACATTATTTGCAGGTAGTACACAACATTTCTATACCACCCTGTAATTTGCAAATCACAAACAAGAGATACATCAACAAAATCAACATTGTTTACCTGATTGGCCTCTAGGTTTATTTCTGTCATCAATTTGGTCAATCCTTGTCCTCTAACCAATTTAGTGATTTGAACATCAATTTTGAATTCTTGGATCCTATTAATCCATCTGCATCTCCTTCCAGTGACCTCCTAGTGTAAAATTGTCTTTGACAGCAACACTTAGAACAAAAGCAACAATTGTTGCACCAACTAGGTACGGTCTGAAGTTCTTGACCACTTTCACTAAAGCATAGGCCTACTTTTCAATCATATCATACTTCAACTCAGCCACTTGTAATGATTTACTGAAAAAAGCAATAGGCTGCTCATAACCTTCCTTGTTCTTCTGTAACAAGACTACAACAACTGTGTGAAAAGAAGCAAATTAAAGAGAAAAGTTAGAATGGCTTTGAGAAATCTAGGGATTTCAAAACTGGGGCCTCCTTGATGGCTTGTTTTATACCTCTGAAAGCTTTGCTTGGTTCCCCACTCCAAGTTATCTTCTCTCCTTTCTTCAACATTTTTGAGATTGGTATTGTAATCTTTGCAAAGTTTGTCATAAACCTTCTCAAAAAATTAACCTGCCCAAAGAATGATTGAAAACCTTTGACATTTTTTGGTTGTGGTATCCTATCTATGGCAAAAACTCTTTCAAGTTCTATCCTTATCCTTTCTTTGGACACAATGTGTCCCAACAACTTTCCTTCGGTGACCCCAAAAGCACATTCTTGGGATTAAGAGATATCCAATACTCCAAGGCTCTGATAAAATTTTTCTCTAGGTGCATATAATGGTCTTCTTCCTTCTTGGAGAATGCAGTAAGCTCATCCTGATATACTACCATAAAGATATCAATCAAGTTAGAGAAAGTTGCATCCATGGCTCTCTAAAATGTAGCACTAGCATTAGTCAGGCCAAAAGGCATCTTGACATAAACATAAGAACCCCAAGGAGTTTTGAATGTTTTTTTGTACTGCTCAAACTCCTTGAATTTCACTTGGTTGTATCCTAAAAAAACATCAATCATTGACATTAGCTCACAACTAGTGATTTTTTTCTACATTGCCTTCATATTTGGCAATGGGTAATTGTCTTTCAACGATGATATGTTGAGGTTTCTAAAATCTACACAGAGTCTGATATCACTGTTCTTCTTCTTGACAGGTACAAGATTAGACACTCAAGTTGAATGCCTGATTGGCTTTATAATTTTTCCCTCTCTTAAATTCATCAATTCTTCCTGCATTTTGGGTGCCAATGTTGGGTTTTGCATCTAGTTTAAGAGGTATTTCATGTTGAAACAAATCCTCTATGTATGCCTTCAAATCATCATAAGACCAGGCAAACACACTCTCATATTTTCTTAATAAATAAATTAGCATTGCTTTAACTTGAGGATTCATTTTCTTTCCCACATATACCTTCTTTGGAGCATTTTCAGTTCCCAAAATTATTTCTTCTAGGTCCTCTTGATGTCTTGAATTTTGCTTAACAACACTTTTATCAGGGCCCTCAAAAACCCTTTCCAAAGCAACAAGGCCCCTAGGAATTTTATTGGTCTTGAGCTGGATTACCTCACTTCCAAATACTATCTCCTTTCCATCCTTTTCCTCTACAAATGTTCCAAAATCTATCTCCTGACTTTCATATTGATCTATGCATTGCATGAATTTCAATATATCCTCATCATCATTGAACACCTGCTAATTCTGAATGTTGTCAGGCATAGAAGGCCTTTTTTGCATCTCAACCTTTGAGGTACATGAAAAAGTTATATCATCTGGCCTTAATGCTATGTTTGCCAGCAGATTTTTCATAGCATTTTTGTTCCTTTCCATCCAGTCAATATTAAAAGCATCAAATAGTTCTATTATGTCCCAAACGACATTTATATACTACTTTAATGTGTTGTTCTTAGACATAAATTTTGATCTTACTTGAGACACAATTAGTTCTGAGTCACCTAAGACTCTTAACTTTCTTATTCCATGTTTGTTTGATACTTTCAACCCAAGTAATAAGGCCTCATACTCAACAACATTGTTTGTGCAAACAAACATTAGTGAAAATGAGAACTTAAAAGTTTTACCACTGGGAGAAATAAAAATAACACCTGCACCAGACCCTTCCTTAGAACAAGCATCATCAAAATACATTGTCCACAATTCATCATTATATGCTTGTTTCTTTACCTCCTTTTCCATGGGTGCAGGTTTCTTGTCTTCTTCTTCTTCTTCTTGAAAATCCTCAACCCTAAAATTATCAATGTCTAAATCAACAAAGTGAATATGTTCCTCTAGTTCATCTTTCACAATTATATATGGAGCCAGAGGCTCCCTATGAAGTTTAACATCCTTGCCATCAATAGGGATAGTGGCAAAGGACATATCGTATTTCATGCTTCCTCCAATGGCAACAAAGCACTTTCTAGATAGAAGCATCCCACAGGTGGGAGGGATATCTACCACAGTTGCACTCATCACAAACTCTTTACCCAAATATGCTACCAATTTATGAGGTATTTCTTTTATGATCCCTATGACTGGGACTTCTCTATTATCCATTGCATAGCATTTTCCATAAGCCTTAGTGATTTTCAAACCCAATGCTTGCACAACTCTAACTGGCATGATGTTAGAAGATGCCCTTGAGTCAATCATACAATTCTTTAGCATTTGGTCATTTATGATCAAGGTTATATAAAAAGGGTCTACCTGATTAGGGCATGCAGTAAGTGTGGCACCCAAGAATAGTTGAGGGTTACCATTATTATTCCCCTCAGCTTCTTTTTCTTTTATCTTCACCTTGCTGTCTTTAGGCTGAATGTCAACCCTTCTCTCATCGCAAGTTGTAGCTACACCATTAATAAAGGCTATTGCCTTATTTTTATGCTCTTCAATCCTCATCATCTCAAGAAGTGGGACTAACACTTTTACTTGTGACAACAATTGGAACATGTCAACTGGGGTATACTTGGGAACATCATGTGCTACCACAAGGTTTTTTTCAGATTGTCCTCTATTTACATTAGATGTTCCATCCTCTTGAATCACATTCTTTTTCTTTTCTTTATCAGTTTTCAACTTTTGAGGCTTGCTTAGAGTTGATGGAGAAGCCAAAGGCTCATCAGTATGCATCTCACCAAATTTCTTTCCACATATTTTAGTGTTTCTTGACTTTGGCTCTTCCTTTTTCTTATTTGTTTGACTCTCCTTGACACACTGCCAGCTTTACCCAGATTATTGTTTACAACTTTTATTCTCAAATGGTAGTTACTTTTAAAATGGGCTACTGCAACAGCATTTAGTTCCTTAATTTCCTCATCTAATGGTCTTCTCAAAATCACATTAGTTTCTTTAGTTTCAAGATAATTCACAGCACAACTCTCTTCATCATCTTCATCAAAAAATACTTGTTACTAATATGCACTTGCTATATGTCTCTGATTATCAACATCAACTTCATTAGTATCTTCATCAGAAAAACATTTTCCATCAGCAAACAACATATTAATTTCCTCATCTTGTTCATGAGGCAAATCACAATCACCACATGTGTTCTGGTCTTCTTCTAAAGATTGTGCTACTACACACTGATGTGGTGAATGGGGTGACTAGCATGCTATACACCATGGAGTACCATCCACAAAATTTGCATAAATTTTCTTCAATGGATCAGGAGGGTCTTTACTCTGCAAATTTTTCTGATTATTAAAACGGGACCATTATGCCAATTGGTGTTATATGGTTGATCATGCAACCTTGGTGGCCTTTCATTTCTTTGGAAATTTGGCTTCTCATTTGCTAAACCCTTTTCCTGCCGAGACATCTTATAGTTCAAATCTTTCAATGAATTCATCACCTTATCCATCTTATCCTCTTGTGGTGTCACCTTTTCATGACCTCTAGGGTTTTTCAAAAGTTTTACATCTTTCCTCTTCCCTACTTTCCCTGAGGCTCTTCTATTACTTTCAATGTGCAAAGTAGTCTTAAAGGCCTCTCTCAAACTTTAAGGGTCTTTGTGTCTCAAACAATAGCTCAGTTTTGAATCAAAGGCATTGCAATATAAGACAAGGCAAACTTGTTCACTTGGTCTCATACCGATAGGAAGCCTAAACATTGCCTTTTGGAACCTTGTGTTGAAATTAGAAACCATTTCATTATGTCCTCTAGAAATGTTATTAAACTCATTCAACATAAACTAGGGGTCTGTTTTATCACCATATTGTTCTCTGAACACCCATTTGAATTCCTTCCAGGATCCAATACTAGACTCAGTCAGATCGTTGTACTAATCTCTAGCATTCTCAACTAGTGACTGTATAAATAATTTCATCCCAACATCTTCATTCTCAACCTCATAATCATCCACAAGTTTAGAAAGGCCCTTAGGTGATCTTCGCCAGATAATGCATTGTTTCCAGTAAACTTAGCCAACACATTTATGACATCATTAGGAATAGGGTTGGGATAACCAAGTATCCCATCAAAAGATAATTATCTATACCTCTCCATTTGCAAGGGTCTCCTATGAAAATGATCTCCTTGATTGTTATGTTTCTATTGGCACCACTTCCCCCTACATCCAGATTTCCTTGTTGTCTCATATTATGACCTCCATACTGAGTAGGTATATGAGAACTAGGGATGGAATGACTAGCATGGGATGAAACATTTATGTCAATTGTAAGTGTTTCTTGGGGTGAAGAAGTTTGTGGGTTATAAGAACCAAAAACTACAGGATTCCCAACAGAAGATTTTAGGAATTCAATCTTCCTTTGCATTTTAGCATTTGCAGCTAATATCTCTATTCTTCTCAACCCCTTTTGTAATTGTTCATTTTCCTTCTTCAACCTAAGATCTAATGAGTCAGATCCCTTAGATGTAGGAATTTTTTGAGGTGATTCACCTTCATTAATACTCACTCCTTTTAAAGGTTCTTTCCTTTATCACCAGGCTGAGCATAGTGATTAGAGGCAGAAGTGGCTACAACATTGGTGGTAACAACAGAACTAGTCCAAGTAATGATATGGGAATTATTTAGTGGGATATCTATGGTATTTCAACCAAGTATTTGGGAAATTACTAGGCTAGTGGGTGTGACAGACACAGGTTTAGGTTCTTCTTGACTCAACAACTTCATTCGTTCTAGCCTTCTCTTCAACATGTCCCTATCATATATTGCATTCTTAATCTTCTCCTCTCTTTCTTAGCCCTCTTCATGATCAACTCCTTAACTCTTTGAGTTTCTCTTTGCAACTCGTTAATTTCATTCATTAATTCTTCTTCATTAGGAAATGTGTTGTCTGAGTCAGAAATTTCTAGGGCACTATCCAAAAGATTTGAAACATTCATATGGAAAGTAGGAGTGGGTGATCTACTAACACGATTACCAAGTAAATCAAAATCTAAGGGATTAGATGTACTTGTTTCTTTAGGATTCAATCTTTTGGATGCTAACTTGGCATCAAAATTATGTTCTATGGATCTTTCTTTGTGCAACTGCTTCTTAGCCAAGAGATTTGAATGGGCTTGATCTCCTTCAGCAAGCTCTCTTAAGATGGAATTATCCTCATTTGTAGAAGGCATACCAAACTCATGTTTCTTGAAAATTATCATTACTACTAGCAAGAGAACATCTAGATCCTAATGGAGGAGGAGGAATAACAAACTCACCAGTGTCTGTAGTCTTCTTCTTCAAAGATTGTCGAGTGTTTTGTGGCAATTCACCTTCCATCTTCTATTCAAGGTGATTCTTCATCTATCCTCTGGTTCTTCTCATCTTTTTGTAGTTTTCCACTTCCTTTCTTTGAAATAATCCTTGCATTGGCATAAGAGACTCAGAATCACCACCCAAATTATGGGAATATGAAAATAATGTGGAAATATTAATCAATCCTTCGAGAAAATGTAGATATCAAGAAATTTGGCAAGACTTATGACAAACTGAAGGGCAATTTATACAAATGTGAACATAGGATTTAGAACCTTAAGCCATAGATACTGAAACTAATAAATGGTAGGATTCAATTATACATAAGACTTTGATATTTCTTGACTCTAATTGCAACTGAACCTGAACTAGGATAAGACACAATTTTAGTTCTATTCCCTATCAGAGTCACCAATATGTTGGAGTTTTTTAATTCCCAACCTGATCTCACAAATAACCTATGATTTAGCCATTTTCAATACTTGGCTATCATGAGGGGTTGGCCAAGGAACAAGTGAAAGTTAAACTAACGTTCCCTCTGCACTTCAGGCTCTACAAAACCTAGGAGGGTGATCCCTGACAGTATTCATCAATATCCTATGCCAATTATCATAAATATTGTGACTAGAAGATGTGCTCTATGTAGATTTTCTTGAGGATTATGAAAATAAGAAGATCTGTCTTAAATCATTCAAGCTTTTTACCTTTTCAAGACCATAGAACAAAATAAAACTTCAATTCAACAAACATTTACAATTGAATTTAAAGATTAAAAATATTTGGGTGTGTTTGATCCTAGAGTTGAAGACTAGACATAGAGGCAAAAGATCAGTGCCTTAACCTAGGGCAATGGAGTCAACTAAATGCAATTGGAAAACAATAACATCATTTCATATAAGAATTAATGAGCTCAACAATATTCCATTACAATATTATACTCAAGCTTCTTAACCAACTCTACTTATCAAATCCTCATATACATCCATACAAACCTATATTCCTATCAAAGAATTTAACATATTCTTTGAATAAGAGCTTTAATAAAAAAACATACATCCATAAGAGAATTCATGGAGACAAATGAATAATCTTTGATCTATTTCAACTATAATTTTTGTAAACCATACAATAAGGAGATAGTTGGCTTCAAAATTTGCCATTTTATTTAATCTAATGCTAGTACTGTCATACTAGTTCAAAAACATGCAGTTCAGACTCAAAATCGGAAAGAAGACTTGACTTCTATTCTCTGTGTTTCCTTATAAAATTCTCTGAGAGATCAACCACTGCAAATGGCCTTGAAATCCCTTTTATAATTCAAGGGAGCAACAAGCTTCGAGCCATTTACACATTTCGCCATTTCATGATGATATTACAATGCAGTTACAAGGAAAAGAACCACAACTCGTGAGGTAGATATTCCACAAGAGACAAAAGTGGTTACCATTTGTTGAAGAAGATATTCCACCTTCCAAAAGGCACATTGTCGAAGAAGATGGTTGCATAATGAACCAAATATTCCCTTTGCCACATCCTCATTATCTTCCAACAACCTTGGGGCCCAATGTATAAAACAAGAAAAGACAAAAATACTTCCATCTCAGAAAAATGACATGAACAACTCTTATACATGGAGAAGACAACCTTAAACAATGCTATATAAAAGGCTCAATCTATGAGCTTTTCAAGCCATGTGTTGTACTCCTCCTTAGATGGTCATTGGACCTCAAATAATTTCTGCACTTTTGAATTATGCACATTAAATCTAGAATCCATTATGGCCCTGGCCTCTTTCACAAATACATCTAAATTTATTTCCATTTTAAACAAATCATCCAAATAATTATTCAATTGAGCCAATTTTGGCTTTCCATCTTTAAAAATATAAGCAAATAAAGATGGGACAATGCTCCCAAATTCATTTTTTCCAACTATTAAAATCTTTGAGCTCCTTTACCTCATTCAGAATGTGAGGCATCCCATTTTTCTCTATGTCCCAGAGCATCTTTATTTTGCTTTTGAATTGCAAATCTAATTTGCTTTGAAATGCAAAAATTTCATTCAATAAACCAATGGCCTTTAAGATTAGAGGCAAGTTACCCGTTGCCTCAAGATCTCCTTGCATATTTTTCATTATTTCTTTAAGAGCATCAGCCCTTATGCTCCACTTACTCCAAACATTATGGAAGCTCTCTTGAATTTCAACATGTTTCTTATAAGGTTCATGAATGTTTTTATACACATTCCACACATTGTCAAGCTTATGGAGTATGTAAGCAATTCTATGGCCCGAGATATCATCAATGATATCTATCACCACCTTTTTAGTTTCATCCTTGGCTTTTTTCTCACTTTCCTTCAGTGCCATCCCTAACTCCTCTTTCAATTTCTTGATTCTGAGAGACAATGCCTCTCTATCTTGAGCAGAAATTTCTTGTGTGGAGACAGGGGGTGGAAGGGCTTTTACCTCAAGTGCATCAAGCCTCCCTTGAGAAGCACTAACCGTTATCTTATTATATTCTTCCTACAACCTAGTAAATTTGTCCAGAAGTTGGTTATACTTCTCTTGCATCATTTCTATGGTATCTACACTGAGCATTGCATCATGCATTATTAAATTGGTTGCAAGTGTAAGGGTGATCTCAAATGCTCTCTTTACCAGAACATCACCAATTATTTCTCCAATTTATTTGATAACCCTAGTCTTCCTTGTATTTGGTCCCATGGACTAGATTGCCATTGCATGTAACCTTGGGTTGAAAGCAGTGCCAAATTACCTTCTTGTCATACTGCTCTTCTGAAATGAATGCACCAGCATCCCTCCTTATTGTATCCAGAGCAATAGAAGAAGTTAAATCCCAACTAGGCAACAATAGAATACCACTTTTCTTAACCATTAACCTACCTTCAGCACGGGCGATTACTGAAATTTCCTTTTGAATTATTTCTTCTTCCTATTTCATTGCTTCTTCATGCAATGAAGGATCCACTCCTTCCTTTGCTTTCCCTATCCTTTCCTTGAACTCATTGCACTTAATTTGAATAACAAATTCTTTAAACTCCTTTGTTTAAACAAAGGATTCATCATCCAAAAATTCTTTACAGTCTCATAGCCTGACATCGTCATCAACATCATTATCCTCATCATAAATAGTAGTGATAATCCTGCTACCAGGAACAAAAGAATCTATGGCATCATTCACATGAGGGGAGGGGAATCTCTGGTGTACATCATTTTCATTTGGATTATACTCACTTGATTATTCCTCCATAGCATCCTCTCCCTCAGTTTCTCCTAAATATTCCACAAGAGGTTTGGCTCTTTGCGATGCTTCTACACCCATTGGCTGGCTAGAAGGGCCATGTGCAGATGACTGAGCAAGCCTACTTTGAATTGTGGCCATATGCTCATCCTTCTTTATTTTTTCTGCCTCCTTTGCTTGATTTATTGTATCCATGAATATGCCCTTCCCATAGTCTTGTTGCAAGTATGGGCCTAACCGGTGGTGTCATTGATGTCAACATACTCCTATTGCATTGATGTCAAGGATTGGATGAGCTGTGTGCTGAGGATACTGAGAAAATTAGTCCTATCAGAAGTAGAGAAGAATAGTGAAGACAATGAAGCTCTATGAAGTGAAGATCCCAGCTAGATGAAGATCAGAGAATGTGCATCAAAGGGTTTGTAGATATGTATCTAAAGATGATCCAATCAAGATTTGAGAGGTCCGCATGAATTTGTGAAGGAGTTATGGCCATATGAGTAGAACTGGTTCTAGTAGCTGTTTAGAGGTGACAGAGTGACACAAATAGGTCCAGTGAGATCCAAAAATGCAATATCTTGTTCTGTGGATCTAGTGGCTTGTTTGGGAAGCCAATGTGAATTGACAACTCAATTGGTTCATGGTCTGGAGGTCTGCAAGCAATTATTCTAATGTGACAGTGATGACAGACTATGTTCTTGAGGTTCCAGATGAAGATGTGAATGATTTGAGTAATCAGAAGTGGTGTGGATGTTCTTGGTGATTCAGGCAAGCTTGTGGGGGTCTCTAGATTGTGTCCAATTCGTGTTGGTGGTCCGCATTGAAGATTGAGCTCATAATTGAGGATTTA
Organism: Cunninghamia lanceolata; assembly: GCA_027924645.1. Classification (NCBI taxonomy): domain Eukaryota; kingdom Viridiplantae; phylum Streptophyta; class Pinopsida; order Cupressales; family Cupressaceae; genus Cunninghamia; species Cunninghamia lanceolata. The sequence goes on from BSBN01001285.1 coordinate 3,643,832, forward strand.
CTTTCGGGTGATGATGTTTTTCCTAATCCTAGCCGACCGGATGTTTTACACATCTTGTAGATGATCTTGAAGATGTTTCACGAAGCATGGCGTGTTCCTCGAAGAAGATTGAAGTCCCGGATAGGTGTGGCCAACAGGGTAGTGACGCACATGAAGTTTTCATAATTAGTCAGGTTGTATTTGTATAATTTCTCTATAATAAAATAAAGTATGTGTTGTGTCGACCTTGATGATCATCCCAAAGTTGATGTCTTGTATAAATAAGATTTGTGAAGTCATTTCAAAGTATCCTTGGTCATGATGAGAAAGTGATAGAGAAGATAAGAACGAAAAGCAGAGTAGAAGTGTTGAGCTTAAATGGAACTGTTTCAAGCATGGTGAAGATGCTAATCTCCAGTTCAAGTATGTAATATTTGTATTATTCTATAGACAGTATGTCTCCTATAGGCAGCGGGCCTCTTGTGAGCAGTGTGCTCGAGCAGTGAGCCCTAATTGGCAAGTGCCATTTTTATTCTTCTTATTCTTATAACAGATAATACAATCTTGGGTTAGTCACCCCATGGTTTTTCCCTTAACTGGGTTTTCCACGTTAAAATATTGATGTCATATGTGTTAATGTGTTTCTACTCTTGAGTTATTACATTGTGCTTCCATGATTGAATTATTATTATGCTATAGAAATATAAGAAGGATTTAAATGTTTAAAGAACATAAATTTTGGTGACAACTAATTCACCCCCCCTCTCAGTTGTCTGTCCTAAAATCAACAATTGGTATCAAAGCTAAGTGCCTCTAAAAGAGCTTAACTGCTTGAGGAGATCCAAGATGTCTTCCTACAAGAAGGATAGTCCGAGGTTTGATGGAACAAACTACACTCTTTAGAAAAGCCACATGGAATGTCACTTACAATGTATGGGAATTCAATATTGGAGCATGACTATAAAGAAGTATGTTCCTCCAAAGAATGGTTTGACAACTACAGATGAAATCAGAGATGATGAAGATAATCTTCAAGCTGAAGAAGCCTTACTAAGTGTCTTATCTAATTCAGAGCTGATAAATGTTATGGATTTAAAAACTGCATATGAAATTTGGTCAAAGCTGACACTTCTGCATAAAGGAGACAAATATGTTAAATGTGCCAGGCTAAAAAGTCTAAAAGGAAAATTTGAAAACCTGAAGATGAATGAAGATGAGAATATCACTACATTTATGCCGAAAGTAAATGAGCTTGTTTGTGGCATTAGATGTGTTGGTGGAACCTTGGATGAAGATGAGATTGTTGCCAAAGTTCTCAGATCCTTACCTCCTACTTACAAACACAAGGTTACTGCTATTGAGGAATTCAGATCTTTATCAAATATCACAAGGGATCAATTGGTTGGGAAATTAGCTTCATTTAAATTGGTTGAGTTTGGAGATGCACCTCCCAAGACTGAATCTGCATTCAAAGCTAGTGCCTCTATAAAAGGCAAATAAAGGTATGATCCAAGAGAAAATTCCTCAAAGAAATTATCATGGTATGAAAAAGCAGGAAAAGGTCTAGAAGAAGATGAGAAGAAGCTGCTCAACTTGAAGCCCTTGTTGCTAAAAGACTGCCAAGATGATCTGGTAAATATGAAGGAAAATTGCCCTTCAAATGTTTCAACTGCAACAAGATTGGTCATTTTGTCTCAAGGTGTCCAAAAAGATTTTCAAGGACAAATCCTGATAGATCAAGATTCCAAAAGAAATGTTACTATGTTCATGAAGATGATGATGATGGAGTAACAGATGATGAATCTGAGATAGGAAACAAGTCTAGAAGTGACTAGGTGTTTATTGCCATCAAGGAAGAAGATCCAATGCCCATTGAATCTGTCAATCATAAAATGGTAGAAAGAGCTTTGGCTGCTCAAGTTGAAGAAGAGGATGAATGGATCATTGACAGTGGATGCTCCCACCATATGACTAGTGATAAGAATAAGTTCATAAATCTAGAAAGATATGGAGGAGTTGTAAAATTTGGTGATAATTCTGCTGGCAGAATCAAAGGCAGAGGAACTATTTCTTTTGATGGAAAGAACAAAACTAGTGATGTAATGTATGTTGAAGGTCTGAAGCATAATCTTCTCAATGTTGGATAGTTGGTGTACAAAGGCTATGATCTCCATTTCAAAAATGGGAAATGCAAAATCTTTGAAAGCTCTAGAACTGAGATTGCATCCGGTACTCAAACAAAAGGTAACATCTTCCACTTGGTTGGTACTGGAAAAAGTTGTTTATTTGTTCAAATTGATCAAAGTTGGTTGTGGCATAGGAGAATGTGTCATGTAAATTTTGATAACATCATCAAGATAAGCAACACTCAGGCTATAAGAGATCTTCCAAGATTGGTGAAACCTACTAACAGTTTGTACAAAGAATGTCAGTTGGATAAGCAGAGCAAAGTCACATTTAAAAGTAAGGAACAATCTTCTACCAGATTATTGGACTTAGTACACACTGATTTATGTGGACCGGCAAGAATCAGGAGTCTACAAGGTGATAGATATTTCATGTTACTAATTGATGACCACTCCCGGATGATGTGGGTGACTTTCCTGAAAGAGAAATCTGAAGCTCTTGAGAAGTTCCAAATATTCAAGGCTATGGTAGAAAATGAAACTGGGTTAAACATAAAATGTCTTAGGTCTGATAGAGGTGGTGAATTCACATCCGGAGAGTTCATAGAATTGTGTGAGAAACATGGGATAAAGAGACAGTTATCTGCTCCAAGGACTCCACAGCAGAATGGAGTAGTGGAGAGAAAGAACTGGACCATCCAGGAAGCATCTAGAACTATGATGATGGAAGCAAATGTCCCTCAGATCTACTAGAAAGAAGTTGTAAGCATAGCTGTCTATACTCTTAATCGAGTACAAATCAGAAGCAATACTGGTAAGACTCCTTATGAACTCTGGTTTGGCATCACTCCTACTATGAAGTATTTCAGAGTCTTTGGTAGTAAATGTTACATTAAAAGAGATGAAGACCTTGGAAAATTTGATAGTAGAAGTGATTAAGGAATATTCTTGGGTTACTCTACTCAAAGCAAAACATACCGGTGCTATAACAAGAGGTTAAGAAAGATTGTAGAAAGTACAAATATGAAGGTTGATGAAGGCATTGAAAATCCCTTAGGGTTTTATGAATATGAAGCGGATGATCAGAATGATATTCTAGTCTAAGAAGATCAAGCCCCCTTCCGTAGTTCAGATTCAGACTAATCCAGAGAATCCTGAAATACAGGAAGAAGAGATAAGTTTGAATGAACCTGTCCAAGAAATAGAAGCGCAAGAAATTCTCAAAACTCCCAGGTATGTAAGACTGAATCATTTTGAAGGCCAGATCATAGGTGATAGAAGCAAAGGTATTCAAACAAGAAGAAAGATAGCTCAAGATTCATAGAAGTATTGTTTGATTTCAAAGATTGAACCAAAAATAGTAAGTGAAGCATGCAATGATGAAAGCTTGGCTAAAGCAATGGAGGAAGAGTTGATGCATATTGAAAAAATCACACTTGGGATCTTGTTCCCAGACCTAAAGACAAAAATGTGATTGGGACTAAGTGGGTCTTCCGGAATAAACTGAATGAAGATGGTGAAGTAGTCAAAAACAAATCCAGATTGGTCTGTAAGGGTTATTCTCAAGTAGAAGGAGTTGAGTTTGAAGAAACTTTTTCTCCGGTGGCAAGAATTGAAGCAGTCAGATTATTTCTTGATTTTGCTGCCTTCAAAGATTTCAAAGTATATCAGATGGATGTCAAGTCTGCCTTCCTGAATGGTGATTTGGAAGAAGAGGTATACATTGAGCAATCAGATGGATTTCAATTGTCTGATCATGGTGATATGGTCTGCAAGTTGAAGAAAGCGTTGTATGGACTCAAACAAGCCCCAAGGGCCTAGTATGAAAGATTGGACAAACATCTTTTGAAGATTGGTTTCAACAAAGGCACTGCTGACAGTAACTTGTACTTCAAGATTGATCATGAAAACATCTTGATTGTTGAAGTATTTGTTGATGATATCATTTTTGGAGGAAGAGATAGTATGTGCAAGACTTTTGCAAATCAAATGAAAAGTGAATTTGAGATGTCTATGTTTGGGGAAATGAATTTCTTCTTGGGTCTGCAAATCAGTCAAACAAAGAAAGGAATCTTCATAGCACAGACCAAATATGTGAAAGAATTGTTGAAGAAATTTGGGATGGAAGACTCAAAGCCAATGAATACTCCCATGGCAACCGGATGTAAACTAAGCAAACATGATGAATCTCTTAAGGCTAATCAAAAAAAGTACAGGTCAATGATTGGAGGACTACTGTATCTTACTCAAACTAGACCTGACATTATGAATGTTGTTGGTCTTGTTGCCAGATTCCAAGCTGATCCTAGAGAATCTCATGTCACGGCAATCAAAAGAATTCTCAGATATCTAAAGGGAACAATTGAGTATGGTTTATGGTATCCTAGGGATCATGATTTCTCTCTTCATGCATATACAGATGTTGATTGGGTAGGAGATGTGGATGAACGGAAAAGTACCAGTGGTGGTGCATTCTTTTTGGGGAAAAGATTGGTTTCTTGGCTGAGCAAGAAATAAGAGGCAATATCTCTGTCCACTACAGAAGTAGAGTATATTGCAGCAGCAGGTAGTTGCACTCAAGTATTGTGGATGAAGAAAATGCTAAGAGACATCAGAGTAGCGTATGAGGAACCTATCACACTCTTCTGTGATAACTCAAGTGCAATAAATATATCAAAAAATTTGGTGTTGCATTCAAAGACAAAACATATATCCATCAAGTTTCACTTTTTGAGAGAGCAGGTGAACAAGAATGAAGTCAGATTGGAATTTGTGCCCTCAAAAGATCAAATTGCAAACATTTTTACTAAACCTCTACCTAAGGACTCTTTTGAGTATCTCAGGGAGGAGTTAGGGGTTATTACCCCTCTAGTTCTAAATTAAGGTGCACTGATGTGCATCAGTCTGGTGGATCTCACAGTCATATCTTGTGGTCTGGATTGATGATAGGAAGCTGCTACTCATGGGGAGTAATCTGTATGATTATGAAGTATTGATGCAAGTATGTGCCCTTTGTCATTGATGTCAAAGGGGGAGAGAAGACATGTGAAAAACAAAGTGGTTGCTGATCAAAGGGGGAGCATTAAAGAAAGAGAAGACATATGAATGATTGCTATTGATAAGGGGAGCTATGTCAGTTAGTAAGGAGAAGTTCTTGTCTTGATGGTTAAAATAGTTTTTCACATCATATGTTGCCATCAATGACAAAGGGGAGATTGTTGCAAGTATGGGCCTAACCGGTGTTGTCATTGATGTCAACATACTCCTGTTGCATTGATGTCAAGGATTGGATGAGCTGTGTGCTGAGGATATTGAGAAAATTAGTCCTATCATAAGCAGAGAAGAATAGTGAAGACAGTGAAGCTTTATGAAGTGAAGATCCCAGCTAAATGAAGATCAGAGAATGCACATCAAAGGGTTTGTAGATATGTGTCTAAAGATGATCCAGTCAAGATTTGAGAGGTCCACATGAATTTGTGAAGGAGTTATGGCCATATGAGTAGAACTAGTTCTGGAAACTATTCAGAGGTGACAGAGTGACACAAATAGGTCCGGTGAGATCTGAAAATGCAATAACTTGTTATGCAGATCTAGTGACTTGTTTAGGAAGCTGATGTGAATTGACAACTCAATTGGTTTGTGGTCTGGAGGTCCGCAAGCAATTATTCTAATGTGACAGTGATGACAGACTATGTTCTTGAGGTTCCAGATGAAGATGTGAATGATTTGAGTAATCAGAAGTGGTGTAGATGTTCTTGGTGATTCAGGCAAGCTTGTGGGGGTCTGTAGATTGTGTCCAGTTCATGTTGGTGGTCCGCATTGAAGATTGAGCTCGTAATTGAAGATTTACTTTCGAGTGATGATGTTTTTCCTAATCCTAGCTGACCAGATGTTTTACACATCTTGTGGATGATCTTGAAGATGTTTCACGAAGCATGGCATGTTCCGATTGAAGTGGATAGGCGTGGCCGATAGGGTAGTGATGCGCATGAAGTTTTCATAATAAGTCAAGTTGTATTTGTATAGTTACTCTGTAATAAGTAAAGTATGTGTTGTGTTGACTTTGATGATCATCCCAAAGTCGATGTCTTGTATAAATAAGATTTGTGAAGTCATTTCAAAGTATCCTTGGTCATGATGAGAAAGTGATAGAGAAGAGAGGAGCGAAAAGTAGAGCAGAAGTGTTGAGCTTAAATGGAACTGTTTCAAGCATGGTGAAGATGCTAATCTCCAATTCAAGTATGTAATATTTATATTATTCTATAGACAGTGTGTCTCCTGTAGGCAGTGGGCCTGTTGTGAGCAGTGTGCTCGAGCAGTGAGCCCTAATTGGCAAGTATCATTTTTGTTCTTCTTATTCTTTTAACAGAGAATACAATCTTGGGTTAGTCACCCTGTGGTTTTTCCCTTAACTAGGTTTTCCACGTTAAAATCTTAGTGTCATATGTGTTAATGTGTTTCTGCTCTTGAGTTATTACATTGTGCTTCCATGATTGAATCATTATTATGCTGTAGAAATATAAGAAGGATTTAAGTGTTTAAAGAACATAAATTTTGGTGACAATTGATTCACCCCCCCTCTCAGTTGTCTATCCTAAAATCAACAAGTCTTCTATCATCTTCATAGCCTTTTGGAAAGGATCCAAAATTTGTGCAACAAGTCATATGCATCCATGCCCTTTTTCTCTTGTTAACTTATGGATCTGATGCTAGATTCCTAATCACATCCTATGTATATAGGAATTGGCAGTGAAAGCCTGATCTACCCTTGATTTTCCTTTCTCTATCAATAAAACCCCCAAGGTCACAGTTCCTGACCTTCTCCACCATCATTTTGTAGGCCTTCAACATCTTAGCAAAGTTATTAAAGCCTTCTTTTGATGTGACTCTAAAATGGGAGAATGCAAATCGTCTCAGGATAAATGATCCCTTTTTAGCACTTCTAAAGTGCTCTTTATCCATTGAATCCAGTTGCCACATGATTTCCATGAAGGCAAGTCTATCAGAAACAAAACGGGCAGACAATGAGGTTGCACCAAAGCACCATATACCCTGAGAACTATACATGAATTGTGGAGATACCAATCTCCCCAATTGCGATCTACTTTGGTGAATTCTAAAGGCCTTAGGATTTGCATGATGTTCCTTGAAATTTTGTCCACTACCTTGACTCCCAAATTGTCCAAGATACCAAAAATCAATCTGTTGTAGAAAGTAACATAATTTGAATCATGGCAATGTTGATCCCAGATATGTGTCCATTGTTGGACAGGCAAAGCATTTCCATTCTTATCTTTTGTTTTAAGGTCCATGGATTTAGACCATGCCTTCTCACCACTCCACAAAAACATATGCATCAATAAATAATAATGCCTAAAAACTGGTGGAGCATTGAGGGATTTCAAATATGTTAATTGCTTGTGGATCTGCTCAGCAATATAAGAGGCATAATCAAAACCCTTGTTCAGGTCTTTGTCCTGAATGTCGGCTGCCATCATCATCAAAGCAACAACCATTATCAAATCATATTTCCTCCGCAACACTTGGCATAGAGAAAAGTAGGTGTTCCTAAAATACTCTTCAAATTCATCATAATTAAAAGGCTCCACCTCCTTTTGTGTGAACTTCGCCCTCTTCTTACCCAAATCTTTTCTCATGTGCCTAGGAAGCACATGATTTTTATATCCATACTTCTCCTACTCATATTCATGGCCCAAAGCTTTGAAATGAATGCCCACTGTGGCAGAGGGCTCCAACTCAAAAGTCCTCATAATTTGATTCCTACTAATATCCATCCTTGGAGTCCCCTTCATACTTTTGATGACTTTGGCATCAAGATCATAAGATTTTACAACCTCTTTCATCAAGCCAACATCAACAAAGACATAGGGCACAATGAGTTTGCCCAAATCACACGTCCACAGGTTACTAGCTGGACAAGGATATTTTGACCTTCTATATGCATATCGAAACAAATCCCACCCACTCTGTGGCACTATTATGTCCCCAATACTTCTAGCTAAATCTTACAAATGATCAGTTAAGATACCCTCACCAGTGGCTCTCTTTCCAATAGCCTTTGCCCCTGGGAACAACTCCATGAGGTTATCTTCCATAAACCTGGCAAAGTCATGCTTTACCCCTTTTGTTTTTGGTTTCTCTTCCTAAGTTTTGGGCTTAACCCTCCTGGCCTTAGGTTTTTCCTTCGAAGCCTCACTAGCTTGACTCATTTTTGTAGAATTGATAGAGACTAGGTTTTTTTTTTTATAGTTTAAATCAAATAGTAGTTTTTCACAATTTACTAGTACCCAACTAGAAATTTAGAGCCTAGATAACTCAATTATACAAAACCCCTAAAAACCCGTTCTTTCTTCAAACTAGGCATTGAGAAAATTGCACACACAATCACAGTTCCCTTTCTTCAACTATTCAACTGAAGCCTTTTACACGGGAGTAGGAGAAATTTAGACTTACTCGAAACCCTAGTTGCTTTCAACATCAAATTCTTCACCTAGAGCTCTTTTTGCTTGTTTGTCTGAAAATATTTTGCTTATAATGATGGAAAAATACTTCAATTCTTGATTTTATGGGCTTTGGATCGCCTAGATACGCCATTAATTATAGGGAGCCAGCTTGCATGAGTGAGGAGGAAAAGACTGATAGATAGTTGTTTCCCATTTGAATCTTGGTCGTGGATGAAATTGCTTAAAAACAAGATCAATGGTCGTCTGCTTCCTTCATCCATCACCTTTTTCCCTTTGGCTCTCCAATGCAAAATGCAATGCGAAGAGACCCTGTGATGAGCCAAGAAGCTGTCACATATTCCTTTCTCCTTAAACCTTTCCGCCAACTCTACTTTCGCGGCCATCGCATATCGTATTCTGGCTTACCTCTGGCAAACATAAAACATGATGTGAAGAGTTGATGCAACAAGTAGTTGATGCGACGAGCAGTTGCTGCGACACCTGGCAGAGAATATCATTTGGCTTACATCCTTTATGTTCATCACGTATAGCCTTTCTTTATATTACTCCTTCATGTAATCTGCGATGTGTTGAGGCCATGCAATGCACAAGGATTGTGACAAGTGGCATAGAGTGGAGTGCCTAGCGCATATCACACTTTGCTTTATCCTCAACAAACGGAAACAATGATGCAAAGGCCTTACATGACACAATAGGAAGTGGACACCTATACTAGAATTCCTCATCACACATCACATTTTGGACATGGGCGCTGAGAACACAAACACGATGTAAAGGATGATTGTGATGAAAGAACAATGCGACCACGTGGCACAAGCAGGGCAGCGGATATAAGAACTTAAGTGAAAACATTTGCACATGTTCTTAATTTGTTATAAAAAAAGGGACTCACTAGGTAATATGAGCAAGGGGGGATTTTCTGGGTTACCTTTACAATTCAAACATAGGATAAAACCATATATTTCAACAAGTGAAATATTTTGATAAAATTTCTTCATGACGAGGACGGTGCCACTAGGTGAAAAGGGGTGGTCAAAACATGAATGAATGGACACATGTTGTAACTAGACTGATGGGGAACAAGGTCAAGCAATCAACATAGGATTAAAACAAATTATCTTAGTGACCAAATTTAAGGTTCCTTAGAAGTTCATCAAGCTAAGATAAACCCTAGACACTATTCTGATAAACCCCAACTCACATAGACTAACAGAAGCTCAAGAATGGAAGAATTAGGCTAAGGACCACAAGATTTTACACAAGTCCTATCAAGTTATCAGAATTTGTGGTAGCTAGGAATATTTTGTTTCGACCTACATGTGCACATGGGGTCCACCCACAACAACCTCTCCTAGTTTTGGTCAACTCTAATCAGTTTGAACGTGCTGAAATAAAATGCATTCTTGCAAAATGCATTAGTGGCATGCAACACAACCTTGCAAAGATCCATATTTTTTGTTATGCTTATCATGGGGCCCAGGGCTTAAATTTGAGAGTCAACCTTACTTGTCAAGGAATTTTTTTATAACAATTATCTATTCAATGATGCCTTTAAAATACTATGAGATACTTTAGTATAAGTAAATTATATAAAAACCAAATATATATATCATCATAATCCTATATAAATTTTGATAGTTTGTCCAAAATCTCTCCTTTCATATGATACAACCTTTTCAAAATTTCAATAGTATTTTACAACTAAAATGTCTAAATAAAGCTATACAACTGTCAAATTTAAGACCTGATGACGCTGAACTGACTACACCAATGCATTGGGTTGGGTGGGTAAATACTAGGGGAGGTCTTGTTTCATGGGCCAAGTGTCCCAATCGTTCTTGGTTGTAGCCTACCGGCAAAGTCACTTAAGATCCCTAAGAGCAAAAAACTACCAAACTTTGATAGGGCAGTTCTCAAAATTTGTGGCAACTGGGAATGTTCCGTTTAGACCTACATGTGGACATGGAGTCTATCCACAATAGTCTCTCTTAGTTTTGGTCAACTCCAACCTGTTTGACCATGCCGAAATTAAATGCATTCTTGCAAAATGCTTCGGTTTCATGCAATGGAAAAGTGCTAGGAGTGAAATTTTGCATTCCATAGATCATGGGGTCGAACCAACTATGCCAATGCGTTGGGGGTGGGTAGGTAAATGGTAGGGGAGGTCTTGTTTCATGTGCCAAGTTTCCTAGTCGTTCTAGGTAGTAGGCTACCGACAAAGCCACTTAAGATCCCTAAGAGCAAAAAATTGCCAAACTTTGACATAGCAGCTCTTGGAATTCATGGCAGTTGGGAATGTTCTATTTAGACCTATAGGTGCACGTGGGGTTTGTCCAGAATTAAATGCATTCTTGCAAAATGCATCAGTGGCATGCAACACAACCTTGCCAGGAGCCATATTTTTTGTTCTGCTCATCGGGGGGCGAACCGAGTGTGCTAACACGTCAAGGTGGGAAAGTAAATGCTAGGGGAGGTCTCATTCATGCACCAAGTGTCCCAGTCATTCTGGGTTACAGGCTACTGGCAAAGTCACTTAAGATCCCTAAGAGTAAAAACCTGCCAAACTTTGACGGAGCAGTTCTCAAAATTTTTGGTAGCTAGAAATGTTTCGTTTAGACCTACAGGTGCACATGGGGTCTGTCCACAATAACCTCTCCCTATTTTGGTCAACTCCAATCTGTTTGACCGTGCCAAAATTAAATGCATTCTTAGAAAATGCATTAGTGACATGCAACACAACCTTGCCATGAGCCGTATTTTTTGCTCTGCTCATCATGGAGCTGAACTAACTGTGCCAACGCATTGGGGTGGGTAGGTAAATACTAGGGGAGGTCTCATTTCATGGGCCAAGTTGAAAGGAAGCTAGGTGTGCAGAAATTGCTTCCTACACTAATCTAATGAGGAGAGATGAGTGCAAATTCTTTTTAACCTTTACAATTATAGTGTTATTAACCCAACAAAAGAGAAATTACAACAATACACAACACAAGAGTGTAAGACAGAAGAAGAGAGAGACAAGATATAACGTGGGGAAAACCCTTATGGGTGAAAAACCCCACACTCCAAAACCTGCACAATGTATTATCTAAACAACAAGGTTTACAACACACTTGCATTGCAAGTCTTTACAGGAGTCTTCAACACTCGTATCTGGAGACAATCTAGCAGCATAACAGTACCTGTCAATCACATAATACATCTCCTCTCAAAACACCTGCTTAAATAGAAGTTTACAAGGCAAAAATGGACCTTCCTTGAGATGGGCGTCCAACTTGGCCTCATGGCCCAAAACCCATGCCTAGGGACACTTGTCCAACACTACAGCATGGTCATGACACTTGTCATATCACCCCATCCTAATATGGTCACCTATTCCTAAGTTGGGCAATGAGAGATGCTCTTACGACTCTTACAACTGTCATAGAATCTGTCATAATTGTCATATCTTACAGCTGTAAGAGAATCTGTCATACACTGACTAAAAATAGCATATTCTCTTACAACATGTCATAACCCTCCTTGGGGCACCCAAAGATGCCTTCTTCCAAGATGCCTTGTGACACATGTCTTCACCTATCATAGTATCTTCTATTTTCGACTCTTACGCATTATAGATTTTGTCATAGGAATCTGTCATAACCATTTCGGTCAAGATTCACTTACACACTAGTCAAAGTGTCGACACATGGAAAAATACCTTTACCACTAAGTGGGACGTCTATCTCCTCATGTGAGGACAAAATTACATGTGGTCACCTTCCACGTAGGATGACACATCACCATGCCAACTCCCACAAGATGACAAAAAAGGATTTGCATCCTAATTACAAAATAAACAATAAATAAATATATTACAAAAAATAAATGCAAGGAATTACCAAGGTTGAGACACCTTAATTCCCAACACAAGTGTCCTTAGTCGTTCTGGGTTGCAAGCTACCGACAAAGTCACTCAAGATACCTAAGAGAAAAATACTACAAAAATTTGACAGAGAAGTTCTCAGAATTTGTGATAGCTGGGAATGTTACGTTTAGACCTATAAATGCATATGGGGTCTATCCACAATAACCTCTCCCGGTTTTGGTCAATTCCAATCCGTTTGACCGTGTTAAAATTATATGCATTTTTGCAAAATATCTTAGTTTCATGCAGTGGAAAGGTGCTAGGAGTGAAATTTTGCATTCCATAGCTCACATTGCCGGTAGCTTGCAACCCGCAATGACTGACACACTTGGCGCACGAAACGAGACATCCCCTAGTATTTACTCGACCACCTCGACGCGTTGGCGCATTCGGTTCGGCCCAACGATGAGCATAACGAAAAATATGGCTCCTAGCAAGGTTATGTTGCATGCCACTGATGCATTTTGCAAGAATGCATTTAATTTTGGCATGATCAAATGGATTGGACTTGACCAAAACTGGGAGAGGTTATTGTGGGAGAACCCCACATGCACCTATAGGTCTGAATGAAACATACCCAGCTACCACGAGTTATGAGAACTGCTCCATCAAAGTTTGACAATTGTTTACTCTTAAGGATCTTAAGTGACTTTGTCGGTAGCATGCAGCCTAGAATGACTGGGACACTTGGCGCATGAAATGAGACCTCCTCTATAATTTACCCACCCACCCTGACATGTTGGTACATTTGGTTTAGTCCCACGATGAGCAAAACAAAAAATATGGCTCATGGAAAGGCTATGCTCCATGCCACTGATGCATTATGCAAGAATGCATTTAATTTTGACACAATCAAATGGATTGGAGTTGACCAAAACCAGGAGAGGTTATTGTGGACGGACCCCACATGCACCTGTAGGTCTAAATAAAACATTCCCAGCTGCCATGAATTATGAGAACTACTCAGTTAAATTTTAGTAGTTTTTTGCTCTTAGGGATCTAAAGTGACTTTATCAGTAGCCTGTAGCTTGGAATGACTAAGACACTTGGCACATGAAACGAGACCTCCCCTAGCATTTACCCACCCACCCCGATGCATTGGTGCAATCGATTCGGCCACACGACAAGCAGAACGAAAAATATGGCTCCTGGCAAGGTTGTGCTGCATGAAACTGAAGCATTTTACAAGAATGCATTTAATTTCAACACAGTCAAATGGATTGGAGTTGACCAAAATAGGAGAGGTTATTGGGAAAATACCCCACATGCACTTGTAGGTTTGAATGAAACATTTCCATCTACCACGAATTCCAAGAACTACTCTGTCAAAGTTTGGTAGTTTTTTGCTCTTAGGGATCTTAAGTGACTTTGTCGGTAGCCTGCAACCCGGAATGACTGGGACACCTGGTGCATGAAACAAGACCTCCCCTAATATTTACCTACCCACCCCCAATGTGTTGGCACACTCAGTTTGGCCCCACGACGAGCATAACAAAAAATATGGCTCTTGGCAAGGTTGTGCTGCATGCCACTGATGCATTTTGCAAGAATGCATTTAATTTCAGCATGGTCAAATGGATTGGAGTTGACCAAAACTAGGAGAGGTTATTGTGGATGGACCCCACGTACACTTGTAGGTCCAAATAGAACATTCCCTGCTACCACGAATTCCAAGAACTGCTCTGCCAAAGCTTGGTAGTTTTTTGCTCTTAGGGATTTTAAGTAACTTTGTTGGTAGCTTGCTGCCCAGAACTACTGGGACACTTGGTGCATGAAATGAGACCTCCCCTAACATTACCTACCCACCAAACGTGTTGATGTAGTCGGTTTGGCCCCACGAGCTGTGGAATGCAAAATTTCACTCCTAGCACCTTTTCAACTGCATGAAACTGAAGCATTTTGCAAGAATGCATTTAATTTTGGCATAGTCAAACGGATTGGAGTTGACCAAAACTAGGATAGGTTATTGTGGATGGACCCCATATTCACCTGTAGTTCTAAATGGAGCATTCCCAACTACCACGAATTATGAGAACTGCTCCGTCAAAGTTTGGTATTTTTTGCTCTTAGGGATCTTAAGTGACTTTGTCGATAGCCTGCAACCCAGAACGACTGAGACACTTGGCGCATGAAACAAGACCTCCCCTAGCATTTACCCACCCACCCCAATGCATTGGCACAATCGGTTAAGACCCACGAGCTGTGGAATGTAAAATTTCACTCCTAGCACCTTTCCACTTCATGAAACTGAAGCATTTTGGAAGAATGCATTTAATTTTGGCACGGTCAAACAGATTGGAGTTGACCAAAACCAGGAGAGGTTATTATGGATGGACCCCACTTGCACCTATAGGTCTAAATGGAGCATTCCTAGCTACCACAAATTCTAAGAACTACTATGTCAAAGTTTGGTATTTTTTTGCTCTTAGAGATCTTAAGTGACTTTGCCAGTAGCCTACAACCCAAAATGACTGGGACACTTGGCCCATGAAACAAGACCTCCCCTAGCATTTACCTACCCACCCCAATGTGTTGGTACAGTTAGTTTGGCCACATGAGCTTTGGAATGCAAAATTTCACTCCTAGCACATTTCCATTGCATGAAACTAAAGCATTTTGGAACAATGCATTCCTTGCCACCATAGGCAAACGAAATTAATTTAAAAAAGCCAAGGTAGGTATTTGTAGGTGGACTTGACATCCACCTATACATGCAAAAAAGACGTTCATAGGTCTCACAGTTTGATACCTTTTTTTATCTTAGGGCTCTTGAGAGATTGTTTGTGTTTGATGTAGCCAATAATGATCAGGGGGCTTCACCACTAAAAAGACACCTCCCCTCACGTTTACCCACCCACCCTAGCACATTGGCATAGTTAATTTGACCCCACGAGGTATGGAATGCAAATTTTCACTCCTAACACCTTTTTAGTAGATGAAACTAAACTAAAAGCTATGTTGTAATCTTCATTTTTAGGTCTTTTCTCTACTCTCCTTAGGTTGATATGGTGTTCTCACTTGATCCAATGTGTTCTAATTACATCCATCAAAGCATAAAGGATATGGGAATTTTTTCAGATGTTGTAGTTGCAATTGCCCTTATAGACATGTATGCAAAGTGGCAAGTGTAAAGCAAATGTAGAAAGGTGAAATGAGGATATGCAAAGCATAGAAACCATATAGAAGGTGAAATGACGATATGCGAATCATTGCAAATGTCTCTCTCTCTTACTCTCTTTCTCATTTTGCAAGAGAAAGACAAATGCACAGTCAACATAGGTAATGAGAAATTTGCATAAGAACTATAAGAGAGTTGTTATCACATGTATTTACATAATTTCTATTGTGAAATATAGCTAACTTGACTCACTGATTGGTGAGTGTGAGGAAATAAGTCTACTTGAAGGTAATGAAGGATAAGAAGGTAAATTTTATGAGGCAATGTAACTTCAGCTCTCACATTTCTTGAAAATTGTACAAAGAACACATCCATTATCATTGATAGAAAACATGTACACATCCATTATCCATTATAAGATGAAAACATAGTTTATCCATTTGCATGAGAAAGTAAGGAATATATAAACTTTCAAGCAAATGAAATTGGCACATGTAAAACCAAATTCCATAACCTTTGCAAGCATCCTCCCTACCTGTGCCAAATTAGGATCTTTGGGACAGGGTGTGGAGAACCATGAAAGAATAAAGGATAAAGGAATTTTGACATATGTTGTAGTTGCAACTGCCCTAAGAGACATGTATGCAAAGTGTGGAAGCATAGAAAAGGCACATGAACTATTTGACATGATGCCTCAAAGAAATGTTGTCTCATGAAATGCAATGATTGCAAGATATATGCACAAAATGGATTTTTTCAAAAAGCCTTTAGAAACTTTCAAGCAAATGCAATTGGCAGGTGTAAATCCAAATTCCACAACCTTAGCCAACATCCTCCTTGTCTATGCCCATATGGGATCTTTGAAACATGGCATGGGCATCCATCAAAGCATAAAGGATATGAGAATTTTGTCAAATGTTGTAGTTGCAACTGCCCTATGAGAAATGTATGCAAATTGATGAAGCATAGACAAGACAAGTGAATTGTTTGACACGATGCCTCAAAGAAATGTTGTCTCATGGAATGAAATGATTGCAAGATATGCACAAAATGGTTTTTTTGATAAGGCTTTAGAAACTTTCAAGAAAATGCAATTGGCAAGGGTAAAGCCAAATTCCACAACCTTAGCCAACATTCTCCTTGTCTATGCCCAAATGGGATCTTTGAAACAGGGTATGGCCATCAAAGCATAAAGGATATGGGAATTTTGATAGATGTTGTAGTTGCAACTGCCCTAGGAGAAATGTATGCAAAGTGTGGAAGCATAGACAAGGCACATGAACTATTTGACATGATGCCTAAAAGAAATGTTGTCTCATGGAATGCAATGATTGCAAGATATGCATACAATGGATTTTTTCAAAAAGGCTTTAGAAACTTTCAAGCAAATGCAATTGGTGGATGTAAATCCAAATTCCACAACCTTATCCACCATCCTCCTTGCCTATGCCAAAATGGGATCTTCAAAACAGGGTATAGACAACCATCAAAGCATAAAGTATATAGGAATTTTGTCACATGTTGTATTGGTAGCTACCCTTGTAAACATGTATGCAAAGTGTGGAAGCATAGAAAAGGCATGTGAATAGTTTGGCATGACACCTCAAAGAGATGCCATCTCATGGAATGCAATGATTACACGATATGCAGAAAATGTATTTTTTGAAAAGGCTTTATAAAATTTCAAGCAAATGCAATTGGGGTGAAGTTGTAGCAACACCAATCTACCTATTGAATAGGTGTCCCACAAAAGTTGTTCGTGACAAGATTCCATTAGAAGCGTGGACAAAAAACAAATGAAGTGTTGAACACTTGAGATTATTTGGGTGTGTGGCATATGCATTCATGCTAGAAGAGAAGAGGTAGAAATTTGATGACAAAGGTGAAAAATGCATCTTCATAAGCTATAGTGAAGAATCAAAAGCCTATAAATTGTACAATCCCATCACCAAGAAAGTGGTGATCAGTAGGAATGTTGAATTCATTAAAAATAAATCATGGGATGGAACGATGGACAACACCATGGGTATTTCTGTCATAATACATTTGATGATGAAGAAGCTCCAAAAGTCAGGAGCTCCAAAACTTTTTAGCAAGGTAACATTTCAGAAAGCAAGAGCTCCGAAAACTTTCAGCAAGGCAGCAATAGCAGCTTTGGAACTTTACAATAGGGTGAAAATTCCAACGTTCAATCTTCTTCATCAACCCAACAGTCAAGTAGCTCTAGAAATTCAGACCCTATGCTTGCATCATTGATGCCAGGAAGGACAAGATGTGAGAAATTTATGACAGCACAAGGTATGCTAATTTTGATGAAAATTTAGATTTTTCTTTGTTTTTCTATAGTGATCCAACATATTTTGAGGAAGTTGTGAAAGAGGGAAAATGGTGTAAGGCCATGGATGAAGAGTTGGATGCTATAGAAAGAAATCAGACTTGGGAGCTAACTGATTTACCCAAGGGTAAACAGGTCATTGGATTTAAGTGGGTCTATAAGACCAAAAGCACTATTGATCGTAAGATTGAGAGGGATAAAGCAAGGCTGGTTGTTAAGGGTCACAAACAACAACTTGGAAGAGACTATGATGAAACATATGCACCAATTGCAAGGCTGGAAACAATGCGGGCAATCCAAGCAATTGTAGCCCAACACAAATGGAAAGTATTTCAAATGGATGTAAAGTCAACCTTCTTGAATTGAGTGCTAAAAGAAGAGGTGCATGCGGAGTAGCCACCTGGCTATGAAGTCCCAGGGCAAGAAGACAAAGTGTATAGGCTCCAAAAAGTTCTCTACGGGCTTAAACAAGCACTACGAGCATGGTACAATAGAATTGATTCGTACCTACTGAGTAATGGCTTTAGCAAAAGTGACAATGAGCCCACACTCTACATCAAAGCAGCCAATGGTAAGATTTTAATTATTGTTTTCTATGTAGATGATTTGATTTTCACAGGGAATAGTGACCTCTTCATTGTTGATTTCAAAGAGGCAATGAGTAATGAGTTTGAAATGACAGATCTAAGTTTTCTAAAATATTTCCTAGGCATAGAGGTCCAACAAACAGAGCATGACATATATATTTTGCAAACTAACTGTGCCAAACAAATCTTGAAAAGATTTAGAATGTTGGACAACAAATTTGCCCCAATACCAATAGCTACAGGTCTGAAATTAAGCAAAGAGGACAACAACAGTGATGTTAACCCAACCCTCTATAAGAACATGGTTGGAAGTCTCGTGTTTTTGATAGCTATAAGATCTGATTTAATGTGCACGGTAAGCCTGATTTCTAGGTTCATGGAGACACATAAGGACACACTGGTAAGCAGGAAAAATAATTTTGAGGCATGTCAATGGCACAAAAGGCTATGGCATTATGTATACCACCTCTAATGAGTTTGATCTGGTTGGGTACATAGACAGTGATTGGCAAAAAGTGTAGATGATAGGAAGAGCACATTGGGATATGTGTTCCACATGGGTTTAGGAGAAATTTCATGGGATCAAAGAAACAACCCATTGTTTCTCTCTCCACAACAAAAGTAGAGTACATAACTGCAAATGTTGCAGCATGTCAAGTTATTTGGCTTAGAAGAACCCTTGCAAACTTGAATGAGGAGCAAGAAGATGGTACAACCATATTTTGTGACAAGTGTCTTCTATAGCTTTGACAAAGAATCCCATCTTCTATGGACGAAGAAAGCACATTGAGATCCGCTACCATTTCATAAGGGAGTTGGTAGAGCATAAAGACATTGAACTTCAGCGCTTTAGATCAGAGAAGCAACTCATTGATATTTTCACCAAGGCATTGTCAAAAGACTCATTTGAATGCCTAAGAGATAGGCTTGGCATCATGGATAGCTCCAAAAATGAGCTTCAAAAAGACAACTTCAGAAGGACCTAGCTTCAGAAAGGAAACAGCTCTGGAAATGCCTCTCCAGAAAGATAGTCTCAGAAAGCTCCATAACTTTAGTTCTAGAAAGTCAGAAAATCCCTGAAAATTTTAGCTCTGGAAGGGTTAGCTCCGGAACTTCAATTTTGGAAAGTTAGAAAAAATTCAAAACATTTAGTTCTAGAAGGACAGTCTCGAACATCTCCGAAACCTCGAACAGGTCTAGGCAGGACAACTCCGGAACATAGAATAGGTGCAGACAAGACAACTTTAGAACTTTATCTCTGTAAAGATAGAACTCTGAAACTTTAGTTTTGAGAAGACAGAAGATCTTTGGAACCACAATTTCGGAAAGACTGGAGAGCTCTAGAAAAGAAAGCGCCGAAAATGTAGAATGGTAATGAAAACGCAGTGAGGCTCAAGATTAAGGGGAGTGTTGAAAATATTAATCTTGAGCGGCCATCCACCGCATTTAATGAAACCGTCAGAAGATATCCGTTGGGATTGTACCCCCTTAGCCGTGTCTAACATCAGTTGTCCCAATTAATGCATTCTGGCAGTAATTAATTTTGGTAGGTCATTTTGAATTGGGCAATAATTTTTTGGAAAGGCAGAGAAAGACAAAACAAAGGAATGAACAAAAGAATGTTTAGAAACACAGACAGTTAGAAGAAGATCAAACCTATAGCACCAAAGGATATTGGATAGAGAGCAGAACTCTGGAACTCTGAAAGGTTGTAGTAGCAACACAGAATATTGCATAAGAAGTAGAAAGCTCAAGAACTCCAGAATCTGAACATTGGACAAAGCTCCAAAAAACATCATAGACCATACTCCTAAACTTGCACAGAATCAATCTAGCTATCTCTAGAAGCTCCAGAAAGGTGTGTATTTTATTGTATGAAGGAAATACAGAGCCATAGCTCTGAGTTTTTGTATGTAAACATTTTTTAATGTAATTTTGAATATGAATGCAAAGGAAATTATTTTGCCTCCTTGTTTTCTTGGTCTATGTCTTCTTCTTTGCCCACTTTAGTTGGATCTTTTTCTAACAGATTGGTAAAAGTTATGATAACAAACAAATTTTGGGTGAGATATTATATAGTAGGAGAATATAAACACAGATAGATGACATTTCTTTTTAGTATATTTAAATTGGTGGATAAAAATCAATTGACATCGCCCTTTCAATGATCTCAGGAAAGTTTGCTTCTGGAAAGTTCGCTAAATAGGTACAAAATTTCAGACGTGTATGGACGATATGGAAGAATAAAAAAGGGTAATAGTTATCAAAAGTATGAACACCAAGATTTTAAACGGAAAAATACAAAATGAACCAAGAAACAAATAGAAACAAATAAAAATAGGGCACGCTTGCAGTCACGCAACAATACTTTAAAAATCTCACCTGCTCAAATCCGTAAAAGAATGTCAATGTCATTTGAAAACAATAGCTATCAGAAATACAAACATCAACATTTAAAACGTGAAATACAAAATGAACCAAAAATGAACTAGAAACAAAGAAAAACGGGGCAAGCGTGTAGTCATGCAACAACACTTTAAAAACGTCGCCTACTCAAATCCATGACATAGTGATTGGATACAGTAAGGGCATGTCCCCATGCTGCTGCTTAGCATATTTTGGCTAGCAGCCACTACTCAATTTTTTAGGAGATATTTGTGGAGCTGGTGACCCCATGAATATTTTTTTTCTGCTTATCTTAAGCAGTTATTTTAATTTGTAGTTTTTATTATATTAAAAAATAAAAATAAGTTATTTTAATTATCTGAATTCAGAAGAAAATTAAAAAAAGGGGGGAGAAAGGAAATATATGTAGCCACATGCCATATTTTTCATTATGCAGTGGCTGCTTATTTCCAGCCCTCATTTTTTTCTACACCTTATTTACAATTCCTACGCAGTAGGTGCTCCACGAAAATAGGGAAAGATTCTATATTATCCTTTTCCCATAATTTAAATTTCCATGGGGCCACTCCAACTGCGTAAATTTAAGCAGAAAAATAGCTTAAACAGCAGCATGGGGACATGAGGTAAGACCTCCACAAAAGAACATTAATGCCATTTGAAAACAAGGTATTTGAACCTTCCTTGTTGTCTTCAAAAGCCATTTGACACATGTCCAAGCCTTGTTTTGACCATACATGCAAAACAAAACCCCACCGCGTATTTCAACATAACGCGTGCTTGCTACCAAAAAAATAGAATTTGTGCATGATGGATGAGGTAGACTAATACTTTCTGGTGAAAACATTAGTGGGACTCATAATAATTAATCAATAATATTAGAATAGATATAAGATATTGTATAATTTTTTTGAAGCAACCCTCTTGTCAAACGAGCGTAAGTCTCATCGCCACGTCTGAACGCAATTACAATACAAGCTATTTTGTAATTATTTAATTGACCGCAGGAGTGTCTTTTCTACCGACCTTATCATTGCTACCAACCTTATCATTTAGTAGGTAGCAAGATATTTAGCGGAGTTAGCCATCACCGTGACAAGAGGCAACCGGAAGCTTCTTTTTCTGCCGGCAAATTTTCCGATAGCCAACCAAGTATAATTATGCTCTAGAATTTTCCCCCTTTGGAAACACACATGCTTAAAGAGTCGTATTCAGGGGACTTGTATTGAAACATACCTGCCATTCAAACAACTGTCATTTCGTGGATGACGACTCTTCCCAGCTTTTTCTTATACAACTGTCAAATATTCTGTCCTCTCACATACATACATACATATCATCGCTCTTATGCATATCCTTTTTCTTTTTCTTTCATCCATACTATCCTAGTTCATTCTAGTCATTCTTTCTATCTTAATTCATATTATTTTTAAGATATAATTTTCATTTTATGGATATATATGTATAAACCATGCTGTGATGTTGCATCTTATGTCATACCGATCTTCAGAAGTTGCAGTCATGGCAGTCTTCTACAGTGTACCTTTGTGCTTTCCTGCCCCATGCACTTTATGCCCTAATTCATAGTTGGTTGCTATCACTTGTAGCTTGCAACTTAATTGAAATCCTTTTAACTGAAGGGTGACCAATGATAAGGAGACGAACCATGGTGACTAATTCAGGTGGTGTCTTTATTGTTGCCCTCTCTGATCATAATATCCATGTCAGTTGACCAATTATACACAGATGAGATGGCATACTTGGCTATAGTCTCGTGGTAACAAAAATGGACACAAGTTGGATGATCCTCTTGCTAATACGGATGAACTAAAAGCTCATAAGAACAAAGTAAAGTGGCAGAAGTATTTCATTAGTCAAGTAATCTAGAGTTCAAGGGAAAACTTTTGATTATTTCTTAGGGCATTCAAAGACCAAAAAAAGTGTATTTTTGGTCCCTATTCTTGGAGACTTCACGTTCAATATAAGCATCTTACCTAGCATAAATATTTATAGTAACATCAAGTTGAGATATACTGGTGAAAAACTAGACATCTTCCATGAACCACATTTCTAATTTAGGTAGAGGGGATGATCTAAGCATCCTCCTAAAGACATGATTTATTTCTAGTTTAGGTAGAGGGGATGATCTAAGCATCCTCCTAAAGAATGATTTAGCTTTGTTTTGAATGTTTATCTATCCTTAGAGATCATTAGTTGTGAACTTGTTCCTTTTCATCTAGATACTAAGCACATAACATAATAATCCAATCCTTAACATGGAGTGACCCTACAGATGAAATGCTTTTGGATTAAACTGTGTGTATTTTTTGCTTCAACATTTCGGATCACACTCAGTGATCCATCATCAAGAAGAGGATGTTTGTAATTTGGATTGCAAACTTACCCTTTAAAAAGGAAGAGCGGATGGGGTTAGGAAGAGCAGGTAGGGTTAGGGTTGGTGAGGTGGACAAAAATTATAAACCAATGGATACTCATGAAAAGGATATATCACATTATAATATAGATAATGTGATATATCCTTTTCATGAGTGTTCATTGGTTTATAATTTAATTATAGATAATGTGATATATCCTTTTCATGAGTGTTCATTGGTTTATAATTTAATTCATTGTTTTTAATTTTTGTTTTTGTCCACCTCACCAACCCTAACCCCACCTGCTCTTCCTTTTTAAAGGGTAAGTTTGCAATCCAAATTACAAACACTCACTTCCTGATGATGGATCATTGAATGCGATCCAAAACGTTGAAGCAAAAAATACACACAGTTTAATCCAAAAGCATTACATCTATATTCTATGGACTATGGAAAACTCATGCCTATGGAGTGACCCTCTACATGAACTTGGTCATAAGAGCCTAAATAACCATACTAAGATTATTGACACCACTTCCCCTGGCCTAAGTGGTTTGCAAACATGGTTTACATTTTTCTTTCTATTTGACCTCACCACCAAAAAGATGTAATACTATTCAAACTTTTAATAACCACTTGAGGAGTCTAGATAAGAGAGAACTAGTAAATTGGAAGAGTTAAGAACAAACTTGACGAGTGTGATCCTCCCCACCAAGGATAGTTGGTTTCCTTTCCATGTAACAAGTTTTTCCTGCACTTTATCTAGAAAATGGTTCCGTAGGTGTCTTTCATTCCTACCTTTGAATATAGGAAAATTGAGGTAAGTGGTCACTGTTGCCTTTTCAAACCCCAATTGCCTAGCAAGGAAACTCTATTTAGTGTTGGGAATTAAGGTGTCTCAACCTTTGCAAATTCCTAATGTTGTATTTATTTATCCCATGTTGAGTTGGCATAGTCGGCACCTTGTGTACATGCAACAGGATAAATTTTGGTGACTTTGGCAGTCATGGTTTCCCCCTTCAATAATTAACGGGGGTTTGGGGGCAGCGCCCCCAAAACCTCAAACGAATTTTATTTAATGACAAGTGTCAATGAGTATCTTTGCATGAGAGAAAGGCATCTTTGGGCGGTCAAGGGAGGTTATGACATGTTGTAAGAGGAATATGATATTTTTAGTTAGTGTATGACAGATTCTCTTACAACTGTAAGTGCTGTCAGTTATGACGGATTCTATGACAACTGTAAGGTGCGTAAGAGCATCTGTCATAGCCTATCTTGGGACAAGGCACCCACATTGGGATGGGATGTTGGACAAGTGTCCTTAGGCGTGGGTTTTGGGGCATGAGTCCAAGATGGATGCCCATCTCTAGAAGGTTCCATATTTGCCTTGTAAACTCTATAAAAACAGGTGCTTAGATGGGAGATATATAGTTTTTTGTACAAGTACTATTATGCTGCCGGAATATCTCCAGATTCGACATTCGAAGACTCCTGAAAGAGCATTGGCTCTGAAACTGTATTGTAATATGTTATTGTTTACTATAATACATTTGAGCTGTGTTTTGGAGTGTGGGGTTTTTCACCCGTAAGGGTTTTCCCCACGTATATCTTATCCCTCTCTCTTCTGTCTACTTTTTGTGTGTATGTGTATTGCTGCAATATCTCTCATCCCCACCCCGCTGTGACTGTAAATGCCTCTCGACAAAATTAATTGGTTTAGGTGTCCCCCTGCGAACCATTTTGACTAGCCTGTACATGTGGTCGTTTATTTCGATTACGGTGGATTCTGGATAAGCTTTTTTGTTTTCATGCACATCATGGGGCCCATTGTGCACGCCTTCATATGAGAATTACTATGATTGAGGAATTCAAAGGCTCACATCTAAATGCATTCATTTATCAATATTGTTGTGGGGTTAAAAACAAACTTTGTTTTTTCTTTAAATTTTTACTATTTTGTGGGAGACCCAGCGGCTGTAGTATGTTCGATCCCATAAAGGCTTAAATTTGACAGTTGTATAACTATATTTAGGCATTTTAGCTATAAAATACAATTAAAATTTTGAAAAGACCATATCAGATGAAAGGAGAGCTTTTGGACAAACTATCAAAATTTATATAGAATTTTGATAATATATATTTGGTTTTTAATATAATTTACTTATACTAATGTATGTCATTGTATTTTAAAGGCACTATTGAATAGATAACTGTCATTAAAAAATTGCTTGACAGGCAAGGTTGACTGTCAAATTTAAGCCCGGAGATTCCCATGACCTTTCGGTCTCTTGATTATATTACCTAATCATCAAGATGAATTTGTCTTTTTAATGCAACTTAGTTTTCATTCTATTATTTAAAAATTAGATTACAAAGATTGTTTGGACTATGTCTTAAATTATAATATAAAATAATGATATACTTTTTAATAATTTTTTGTTTTCTTGTATAAATAATTTTGTACAAACATAAAAGAGGTAATTAATCTTCATAATAGTCATAAATTCTTTAAATGTTAAGGATATAAATTCTTTAAATAGTAAGGAGATAATAACTTGTACAAATAAATAACTTTTAATGTTAAGAGATAATAACTTGTACAAACAAGAGTTCTGAAAGGGGAATAAATAAGCTTATGGAAATTTGCAATTGATATGGTTTTATAATTTTTTATGTGTATATAGCTATATGTTTTGTGTGTTGGTGACTTTGATGTCATTAAAAGGTACATTATAAATTTGAGAATCAAGATAATAAGAATAAAACTCAATTGTTGAATTTAAGACTCAATTCTTGAATTTAAATGTAATAAGATTAAAACTTGTGTATTTTATTTGAAAGTTATTATAGTTTTTGAAACTTGATAAAATTATAGGAAGCTTCCTACCAAATTTCTAACCAAACCTTGCAAGATTCAACTTTGGTTTGACATGTAGCAATACCTTAATGGTTGCAACAAGTTGTAGACGACATGACCTTCAATGTTTTATTTCATAGATTTGTTGATACACTTAGTGCTTAACCTAATTTAAATACCATGAGTTTATTAACTATTACGGAAAATATCAAGTTTCACTAAACATGGACATTGAGAGGTAAAAAGTTATTTAGATCTGTTTGGTTTCTATTTTTAATGGAATAAAATGCAGTTAGAGTTTTTGATATAAGATAAGCAACAAAAAAGGGTGCCGATCCCAGTACAGAACAACCAAAAAGGCACACCAAAAAACTATTATAGTTTAAGCAAAACCATCATAGTTTTAGCAGATAAAACATAAAGACAAAAAGCAATAGGAAACCATAGACACAACAAACTAACAACAGACCAGCAGTAGACTAGGTCTCTAAGGCTAACCGAACATCTTATCCCAATCATCCACCAGGAATTAGTAAACATCCTAGTACTCTTTCAGTTTTTTGTCCTTCATCCCTTGGACTATAAGCTCAACATCTTGAAGTACTGCCAGAGTGGTGGTAGACTTATGCATCACTTTTGCTGAAAACTTTGCTAGAATGCTAAACTTTCGCTCCAATTCATTGAGTCTAGATGAAAGGGCTTCAATTTCTTTGTCTTTACTGGTCTTCTTTCCCCCTTTTTTCCTTTTACCTATTCCTTTTTTCCCCTTTTCAGAGCTAACAGAGTCTGAACCTTGAGCATTGAACTTGGGGAAATTGCTGGGACCTTCAACATCCACCTCCATCTTATCATTTTTGTTGTCCTTGTTCACTGAAAATTCACCCCCCATTTGTTTCATTTCAGCCACCACCGTATCCATTTTGTTCTTGCCCTCCAAAACCACACCTTGCTGCTCAACATAATCCATCTTATTTTTATCTTAAAAAACTTTATCCCTTTGTGGCTCCACAGAATCCACCTTGTTCTTTTCTTCAAACCATTTCTCAACTTGCAGCTCCACAGTATCAACTTCCACCACCGAGACAACCCTCCTTTGGGGAGTAGAGGTAGGCTTGGTAGTGAGCCTTGTCGACCTCCTAGTCAACGACACTCGAGGTTTTCTATCAGTGACAATAAAGTCCTCATCACCAGCGTTGTCCGAACCATCACTTCCCTCCTCAGAGATAACCTCCTCCACCACCATAGTAGCCTTAGTAGACTTAATCCCACTGTCAATGCCACTCTCTTCCTCCAAGCTACCTCACTTCTTCTTCTGTGGGGTCACCTGGATAGGGTTGCCTTGTAAAATTTTTCTTTTAGCAGGGGCCATCGTAGGAGATTTGGGAGTAAGGTCTTCTGTAGTGGGTTCAAGGTTTTTGGCTGTGGTAGACTTTTTCTTGCCAGTCTTTATGGAAGTGGCATAAGAAGCAGGGGTGACTTCTGTTATAATAACCAGTTTATCCTTCCCCTTGGCAGAATTAGGCAACTGAGGGTGTTCAACCCTAATAGGAGTGAGGGCTTTAGGGGGGCAGAGGACGAGATGGAATTTATAAATTCTCATGATAAGCCCCTGGTGGAGCGGGATCTCAGGCTTGCTAGGGTCTAAAGCATGTTGCTCTTTAGCAGTCACAATGGAAGTTTCTAAAGACGAGAGTAAATAAAAAGGAAAGCTTATGAATTTTCTACGCCTAAAATGATTCGGCAGCGCAAAATGGTAATGGAAGAATCTCCTGAATCTTCCGTCCAAAGTGAAGTATTTCATGATCATATAACATACCTCGTCCTAGGGTTGAGGTAGAAGCTATCTGTTGAATCCCCCCTGGAGGTTGTGCAGAACCTCCCTAGTCTTGAGAAAAGCTGCCATACCATCAGTGTCAGACACTTTACTTTTCCTGGGGTGTTTAGTTCCTTCAATGGACATCCATGTTGCCAAACCAATCACTTCTTTTGATATATCAAAACCCACTCCTCCCACCTTGACCCTTCTGTCCTCGTAGGAGCGCAAAAATTGAATAGAAAGGCTTTCATCATGGCCTTGTAAACACTCAAGGTAAGAAGCAACCTCGCCCTCTTGGCAAATATGACAAACAATCTTGTTTCTTTTGAATTCCTCACAATATTTTGGCTTCCTGTGAGACCTATCCCCCCCATTTTACACCAGTGACTCAGAGCCAGAATAGCAATGCAGGTAGCAGAAAAAAACTTAGCAATGCAGGCAGCAGAACATAACTTAGCAAATATCGTACTACAGTCCAACTCCCCCACTTCGTTGTTAAAACTCAAAACAATGATTTTCGCGTCCCTTCTATCGTTGGGGGTGGCATACTTACTAATTTTCACCATGAGTGAATAGTCTATCTCTTTCTTGTCATAATTAATGAGCAATAAATGTTCATCATTGTAATTCATGCTAAGTGGCACCGAGATGGAGTCACGAAAATTCACATGCTTAGACATGTGAGATCCCTCCTCAGGCCTCCATCTCAGCATGATACAAGTGCAATCTTTGTTACAAAGACGTGACCCAGTACTGACAAGATTGATTTGGCACATCAACTTCATGGCACCCCAATCTCTGAATTGTAAGTCCAGCTGGCAGTTGATATAGGATCCCAACTGGCCACCCAAGCTCTCCTTAGGCCGATTAGGGTTTATAAACATGAGTGACCAAGGGCAGGGCTTAGCTCCTTACCAATAAGGTTTTAAATCTGATGCGGTAGGTTATTCTTATTTCTCTAGCATCGCCAAGTGGCCAGGCTCTACCCCAAGTTAGCCAAACCATCCGCCGCTTTATTGCCCTCGAAATACACATGCCTGACATCCCTTTGTTTGAACCTAGATAGTAAGCAAACAATATCTTCCATAATGCTCTTCATTTTCCAACCACTGATAGACCTGCCAAGGGCTGCATCTATAATAATTTTTGAGTCGCCTTCCACTTGCAGTTTGTCTATTCCCAGAGAGCGGGCAATTTTTAGGCCCCTTAATAGAGTCAACCCCTTAGCAACATTATTGGATTGAATACCGATACCCCCTGCATAAGAAGCAATGAAGGCTCCATGGCAATCTCTGAAAATCCCCCACCGCTAGCCAGCCTAGTATTCTTTTTTTCTACTCCGTCGAAATTGAGTTTGATCCAATCTCTAGGAGGGGGTTTCCAATGTGCGTTAAGTCTGGCCGTCTTTTTGGAATTGTCAACCTTGTTCATTTCCGCATTCAATCACCAATTCTTGGCAATATGAACTTCCATCGGGGTAGGGGGTTTCTTGGTGGTGTGAAGAGTGCAAGAGGACGTGTTCTCAACAACCGCTCTACAAAGGAGAAAAAAACCTCATTAGCAGATCGAGATTTTTCTCTGAAGATACGATTGTTTCTTTCCTTCCACACACTCCACCCAAGGTGGCGGGGTATCTGTCTCTAGAGTTCCCTTATCCTGGGGTGAGAAAAGGGGGTGATCTAGCTTTGGGTGAAGTCCATTAAGTTTTCCTAGAAAACCCATTCCAGGTTAAGTTTCTCTAGAGTTTTCCCCCATATTTGTTTAGAAAACTCACAATGAAAGAGAAGGTGTTGCATAGTCTCTTGTTCTTTAAGGCACAGGACACATCTATTAACCAATTGGAATCTCCTTTTATTGAGATTATCAATGGAAAGAACTTTATTGTGTGCCACAACCCACAAGAAAAAGTTGACTTTAGGTAACAATTTTTTATTCCAGACGCTCTTCCAGAACCGACTCTCCTGACCATTGTTTGCCAGCAGGTGGTAGGCTGATTTAACCGAGAATTTTCCCTTTTGATCTTGTTCGCATAGCATTTCATCTTCCCTTTGAAATATCAGAATTCTGTGCTTGTCCAACTCATTTTGCAGAATATGAAACTCTAGCTTCTCAGATTAGGAATTACAGCAATCCGAGAGGTTCTTCCATCTCCTTTGGCTATGGGAAGGGCTAGAAATGCAGTTGTAGACTGAGCTACCAAAAAAACTAACCGCTAGATTTCCTTAGTGGTACTATTCCTTCTATCAGACAGGGGACCATCCCTCAGCCAGTTATCCTCCTAGAACCTGATTTTATCTCCCTTTCCCAACTTCCACTTGATGCCTTGGGAAAGCATGTTCTTGGTTTTGGTCATTTTATTCCAAATGATAGAGCCTTTGGGAAGGGTATCTCTATCAAGAATGCCTAATTTGGGGCCATTTTGCAGGTATTTAACTTTCATAAGTTGAACCCAGTCTTTCTCCTCCTTAAGGAAAGTCCATCCAATTTTGGTAAGTAGGGCTTTATTCATCCCCTGAATCTTTTTGATTCCCAGTACCCCTTGCATCTTGGGCAGACAAACCCTATCCCAACCAACCAGTGAAATCCTCTTCTTTTCCTCCACACCAGTCCATAGAAAGGTTCTCTGGATCCTTTCTAATTTTTCCACCATGTATCTAGGAATTTTAAACAGGAAAAGAAAATAGGTGGGGATGCCTTGCAATGAACCCTTTAAAAGTTGATGTTTACCAGCTTGGCTAAGAATTTTACCTTTCCAACCCTCCATTTTCTTTTGGATACGTTCCAGGACAATATTCCAGAAAGTCAAGGTCACATCTTTGACCGTGAGGGGCAAACCCAAGTAAGTGGCCGGGAGAGTAGCCTGGTTGCACTGAAGTATATTTCTCACCTTAACTTGTAGATCCAACTTAGCGTTGAAGAAAAACACATTACTCTTTTCATAATTGATGCATTACCCAGACAGCTCCGCATAAGTGTTGAGCAGGTTCTTCCATCTTGTGGCCTCCACTACCGAAGCTGCCCTGAAAAGTATGGTATCATCAACGAACTATTGGACTGTCGATAGTCTCAAGGTGGACGCCGCTTTGACATTAGAGAGGGAATGGCAATCTAGGTGGGAAAGGATGTTTCTTCCCAGGACTTCAGCCAACATTATGAATAGGTAGGGGGAAAGGGGGCCACCTTGTCGGATAGCCCTACCAGCATCAAAAAACCCCCGAGGAGTACCTTTAACCAAAACCAAATACTTGACGGTGGTGACACATTCTTTTAACAGGTTGAGCATTCTATCATTGAACCCAAACTTCCTAAGGACTTTGAACAAGAAATCCCAGGAGATTCTGTCATAGGCTTTAGATATGTCTAGTTTGAGGGCTATACTCAGACTGTTGCTTCTTTCCATTGAGTGAATAATCTCATTGGTCGAGATAGCAGCATCCAAAATCTATCTCCCTGGGACAAATCCTTTCTGGCAATTCGAGATGAGACTATCCAATAGAGGTTGGAGTCTAAGGACCAACGTCTTGGTGATAATT
Organism: Cunninghamia lanceolata; assembly: GCA_027924645.1. NCBI lineage: Eukaryota > Viridiplantae > Streptophyta > Pinopsida > Cupressales > Cupressaceae > Cunninghamia > Cunninghamia lanceolata. The sequence continues at coordinate 3,675,350 of BSBN01001285.1, forward strand.
TTATATATGGTGTTGCACAGGCTAATGGGGTGGAAGTCAGCCAATGGGGTGGAAGTCAGCCATAAATTCATTGTTACTTTTCTTGGGTATCAACACAATGAACGTGACATTGATCTGCTTGAGAATTTTACCAGTCCTAAAAAAGTCCTTAACAACAGTCGTGACATCGTAACCCACTATCTCCCAAAATTCTTGGAAGAAAGCAGGGGGGAACCCGTCTGGCCCTGGCGCTTTGAAAGCCCCCATCAAGAACACAACCATCCTGACTTCCTCCTTAGTAATAGGCTTCAACAGCCCATTGTTGTCTTCCTCTGTAAGGATAGAGGGAATACTGTCCAGAAGATTATTTTCCCATATATTGTCAGTTCTATTTTTTTGCTCCGCCAAGAAGTTTCAAAAGTAATTGGAGGCAAGGTTACCCAATTCCCTATCTTCATCAACTTCCCTGTTATTTTCATCAAGAAGTCTGGTGATTTTGTTCCTCTTTCTGTGTTTCATAGCTGACTGGTGAAAGAAGGCTAAGTTCCTATCTCCCTCCTTCAGCCATTGCACCCTAGACTTTTGTTTCTAGAAGATTTCTTCCTTGTCGATTATGTCCTTGAGGTTTTTGATTAATTCCTCTTCAGTTTTATAAGTGTCCTCACTCCCGTCCCCCTTAGCCATCTTATCTTGAACTTCTAGAAGACCTTTAGTGATGTGTTTTCTCTGGTTCATCACATTGCCAAAGCAAAATTTGTTCCATCCCTTAACTTTATTTTTGACATGTATAAGTTTTTGGGTGAGTCTAAACATAGGAGATCCATGAACCAGGACTCTCCACCATTCAACAATGCAATTTTTAAAGTCAAGGTGAGTGACCCACATTATTTCATACTTGAATGGGAAAGGTCCCTTAGGGCCACCATCAGTCCAAGAGAGTAAGAGGGCGTTATGATCAGAAATGGTGCGAGGAAGAGCTGAAAGGGTAGAATTTTGAACCAAATCTGAGTTACAAGAAACTAGCATCCTATCCAACTTTACCTGAATCAGTTGGTCTCCCCGTCTTCTATTGGTCCAAGAATAGAGTTGATTGTTAACTTCCAAATCCATAAGCCTAGTCTGACTTAGGAAGTCCACCAGGTCGACCATGCTGTCAGAGTAGTCCATATTGCCCCCTAATTTTTCTGAGGGGTAAAGTGGGGTGTTGAAATCTCCCCCTAACATCCACAAAGTTCTTCTCTCATCATTTATTTTGGAGCTTAGTCCTTCCTAGTGTTCCTTCCTAGCATTTTTGGCGTTGGGGGCATAAATGTTGGTTAGCTTCTAGGTTTTCTTATTCATTGTGTATTTGATTTCCAGGCTATACTTACTATGCGAGCAGTAACACCCTGAAGAACTGTACTTGTTGCACATGGTAACCGGGCCCCCAAAAGCTCATGTAGAGGGGTTGATAATGTAGTCAGCCATAGGCCAGATATTGTTGGCTATTTTCCTAAAGTTTTCCTCAGACAATTTAACTTCTTGAAGAAGAATGAAATCTAACTTATTATCAAAAATGTAGCTCCTTATCATGAGTTGTTTGTGGGGGCTGTTGCGCCCTCTCACATTCCAAGTGATAATCTTCATTTGCGTGGTCTTCTGGAGATAGCCTCTAGTGTGCTTTGTCTCCCATAGGCAATTTCCTTGGTTGCTTCCCTAGTTTTGGTTTCTCATAGGGTTAGCCTCCCTACCCTTCCTTCAATCCCCACATTTGCAAATTTCTTATTGTGTCCTTTCCCTTTCTTCTTGGGAGTGATCCATCCCTCCTAGTTACTAGTACTAGCCCCTGGGGAAAGAACCCTATTAGGCGATAGAATTGACTTCTCTGTACTTCCCTGAATAGTTGGTTAAGTTCCTACCATCACCAAAGTCTCCAGACCAACTGACTATCCCTGAGCAACCCGCCCTTCCCCAGACAAGAGAGGGGTTATCTCATTGGAGGTTAGTATTTCTCCATCTTTAGTCTCATCCGAGTCCAGGGGGTGTCCTTCAGTTGCTCCTGTTGATCTACTTCCAGATCATGCTGCAACTCGGGCTGAGGGAGTGTGGGCTCTCTAGAAGGAGCCAGAGGAACATCCACTCAATCACCCAGAGCCTGGTTCCAATCCAGAAACGGAGTCCTAATGGGGGACTTGATAATTTCAAGCAAGTCCTCTTTGAACATGTATTCTTCCACAATGTTCTCTTCTTCTGAGGCGTGTTTACCTTTCTGAGGCCTTAGTTTTTTGCATTCATTGATAAGGTGCCCCTTTTTAGAGTAGTTTTGGCAGAAGGTAGTAGAATGTTCATACGTTAGTTGTTGCTCCCAGCAATCATATTTAGACTTTAGATTAATAGTATTAGGTAGAGTCTTATGAATGTCTACACTAACACATAATCTAGCAAATACCAACCTAGTTTTGTGCTTGGTGGTGTTGTCTAGAGCGATAAAACACCCAAAAGAGTTGCCAATCCATGTGTAAATCTCCTTTTCCCAGAACTCCAGTGGGAGTCTAGGGAGTCTGACCCAAACTAGAGCCGACCTACTGAGATCCATAGCCGCGTCAAAACCTAGTTTCCAGCGCCCTAGGTAGAGACTGTGTTTGTCGTACATCCAGGGCCCTCCCTCCAATATCGCAACTAAGTCTTCTCTGGCCATGAACTTAAAGAGGAACAGGCGACCCAACATGGTGCTTGTCACCACGCTACCTTTTAGGTGCCATCTAGCAGTCACCCAACGTCGAACCATGTCAATGTTGGGCCTTAGAGCTTGGAACTAGCCAACCAGGAAGAGTTCCAAGGAAGAAGTTATTTTATCCATCATTCGGTCTAGGATCTGGAAGTTCATTCCATTCTCAGGTTCTGACTGCACTGGGGCTTGAGAAGCATCAACAGGCCTACTAGACTCCCCTAGCAGGGCATGTTTCCAAGCCTTGGGGTCTAAGCTCGAGGCTGGGGAAATGGGCTCAATAGTACTAACCGAGACAATACTGACATTAGCAGGGATCTCCTGTGGGCTCATGGGGGGGTAGGGCCCCCCCTGAGCTAATGACCTCCATGAGTGACACAGGTTTAAACACTATTCAGAGCGGGAAAGTTGTAGAGCAGGAAAATCATGTTTTCTATTGTTATCAAACCTAAAAAACTTACCAGGAGGTTTGAATCTGGGTTGTTGTCTCTACAGGCCGAAGCCCCACCATTTCACTACAGAGTCTCCCCTCTTGGAGGGTAAACAACTTTAATTTTTTACACGGTAGAGGGCGACCCCGTGGGGTTTGAACCTTGGTTGTTGGCACTACATGCAAGAAGCCCCACCATTTCACCAAAGGGTCATCCCCTAAAAAAACTTACCATGAGGTTTGAATCTGGGTTGTTGGCTCTACAAGCTGAAGCTCCACCATTTCACCACAGAGTTTCCCCTCTTGAAGGGTAAGCAACCTCAATTTTTTACACGGTAGAGGGCGACCTCGTGGGGTTTAAACCTTGGTTGTTGGTGTGATCTATGAGAACAAAATAAAGATTAAATATGAATCAAATGCAAAAACAAACGATTATACCTTCCTTTTGACCCACAAATCCAAGAGAGGGAAGGAGTTGCACCCGATAGCTCCTCAGATTTTACCCATGATGACTTAAATGTGGATTGCTCAATGCTTTCAACACAATGGAGATGAGTGATTTGGACTTAAATGGAGATGGAGATGGGGATGAGGCATGATTTTGGCATTATGATGTTAGGATGAGGAGATTGTGGAGAGATTTTGGCAGAGGTTTGATGCAAGATGAAGTCCCTTCTAATGGCTTAGAGAGGGGTCTCATTTATAGAGTTTTGGAAATGAGGATGGAGGGTGAGGATCAAAAGATGAGATCAAGGGCTAGGAATAAAAGTAAATCTTTTATTCATTTTGGGGAAAGGGGTGATTAAATGAGCATGGGTGTGAAAGAATATTTATGAATTAAAGATTCATATGGGGAATGGCAAATGAATTAAAAATTCATTTTGGGGATAAGAGGTGATAAATGAGGTATGGGGTGGTAAGGGGTTTGTAAGAGAAGTAAATGTGATGTGTGATATGTTTCAATTTTTTATTTGGAGGATGTGGGGAAGGGTGTTAAACTAGGTTTGACCACCCAAATGAGAGGTTAGGATTAATTAACATAGGTTTTGTTTAATTAATCCTAGGGCTAGGATGAGGTAGGCTAGGGTAGGGTAGGGTAGGTCAATTAGTAGGCTAGATTAATTAGATAAGAATGATTTTATCTAATTAATAGGGATTAGGGAGATGGACAAAATAGCCAAATAAATATTAGAAATATTTATTTAATAGATGAGGATAGTGTTTTAAGGTCTAGTGATAAATTAAATGAATTAATTGATCACAAGGGATAGACAGATGGTTAGGGATTAATTGAATTTATTCAATTAATAGGAGGGATAAATTGGTTTGCAGAGCAAGTCAATTTTAGGTGTCTACAGTTGGCACTACAGGCAAGAAGCCCCACCATTTCACCAAAGGGTCATCCCCAAAATGCAGTTAGAGTTAAAACTAGTGTATATAATTGAAATTCATCATTCGTTTATCCTTTATGCAACTACTATTTGGGTATTATTGAAAGTCATCACAATTTCATTCTTAGTTGTTATATTTTGTGAAATCAATAATTGTAGTCTTTTTGTGCAATATGTACTTTATATGTTTTAAAGTACACAAGATAGAACACAATAATTGTTAAATTCAAAGATAATTGTAATTTGTCACTTGAAGCTACAATGTTCATTTGATTGTTAAGAAAGACACCTAGGGCCCACTTTTGGAGATAACATAGGTAAGTTTTGGCACCAAGTTGAGCTTCGGACATGATTTGAAGGGATGCATCTCCATTGACCTTGAAGAACTTGCTATGAGATAGTTGAGCAATGATACAAATAGTAGTTTTTCTTAAAGTAATATTTAAACTGTTGGTTCAATCAAAGAAAAATGTTAACATGTCTTTTGATTCATGTCATATTTATGTTTTTTATTTTTGTAAAAATTTATATTGGTTGACAGACAACGAGCTTTAGATTCATTCATATAATGACATTATAAATAAAAATGTCACAGTACTATGTGAATACTCTGATAAGAAAATAGATGAATGGTAAGGGAAATAATTTCAATATGTTTGTGGACTATTTATTTGGGCACAATTTGTATGTTTATAAAAATTTCTCAAGTGTCCATATGGAAACATCAAAGGATGTCATAATGCAATAAGGTGAAATCAAACAAATATCTTATGAATATTCATATTAAAAAATCTTTGAGCATAAATATGATGGGATAACTTTTGTTCGATAAGTTTTATCAACATGAGGATAAATATCCTTCAATGAATCATCTCAATCAAAAATATGATATTCCATAAATGACAATGAAATATGAAATATCTAATTTATAGAATTTCAAATAGTTTTATGTACATTGAATCAGTCAAACTCATGGATGTAGAAATAATAATTCTATTGTGATCATAGCAATGTGGATATGTGATGTGTATAATAGGATAAGAAGCAATAGGAGAATCTGTGCAATGCCTAATGTCCACTGCAAACTGCATTCATGATTTTGGAAGGTGGTACTATAGCATCAACCGGCGCTAACTGAGTTGCCTTTTCAAATTTCATTGGTTTAGATAGCTGCATTGAGCAATTGAAAGTAGGAATTAGTTGAGGGAAGAAATAGTTAAAAGGAAAAACCATGAAAATATTAGAAAAAGAAATCTTTTAATATGAAAGGGAGGCAAGATGAAAAAAATCTTACAAATGTCATCTCATGTGATTTTGAAAGGCCAACAAGGCCAGGAACTTGTTGTGTGCCTACATTTGAGAGATTAATACCTTTGGAAGAAGGAGATCCTGTGTAAACTACGAAAATCTTACATTCTAAAAATAGTATTCCAAAAAGCAATGCTCATTCCAAAATCGGAAAGTAAATCATTTACAATAATCAAATACCCATAATTGCATAAAATAGCAAGTTTCCAATAATGAAGTACAAATTCCATAAATTAAAAGTGTTACAATTCCATTTCATACACCCAAAAGGGTGTTACAATACATCTGTTTCAATGTTACAAGTACAAGTAATTACATCAAATACATCAATGAAAAGAATTATACATTTTACAGATTGTCTATGCAAGTCATACAAAAGTAATACAATGAAATATATCCATAATGAATCATATAGCATATGAATCTCTGATCTCAATGGCCATGACACCAAAGGTCTTCCGCGAGTCAAGGTCAAGAGTGTGGCTAAGGCACTTTTTCCACCCAACCACGAAGTACTAGACTTCCCCGGGTTTCTTCCTATCTCGAAGAAAGCACCGACATCCCTGCATGAGGAGCCTAGCAATTGGAAGGGTAAAGGCAAGAGGGAATCTCTCTATGCGTGCTTGATATATGTATGCATTCCTAAATCTTGCATGCAGAATGTGGAAAAGACATATATAACATAAATCTAGGCTTTTTCTAACCCATCTATTTCAATGGTACAATAGCTTGGCCAAGCAATAATAACAAAAAGTGGTAATTTTAGAAAAAGTAAAATTATGATATTTTATTTCAGGGTTTAAAATTACCGTCTCAAGGAGCCCACATTCAACATCCTGTCCTGGAATTAGAAATTACACATAACTAATATACCCTTTCACTTAAATTCCAAGAAAACATTCAATATCAAGTGTTCTTGTGGGAAAAAAAAGTTTACTTCAATCATTGCACCAATCTGGTTTTCAAGTTTTGACTAAGTTCACCATTTTAATGGTAAGTCATGATCTTTCAAGAATAAGATGTTTTCTAGTTAAGATATAATATATATGTTTGATCATAATGAATTCTCTAGTTTTCTTCATTTCTGGTTTAAATTTCATTTCAGTGGTTTTAGTGTGAATTTATAAGCTAATGTTTTGTTTAGTTTAACGAAAAGAAACCCTACTGTTAGATCTATTTTCTAGCCTTGTTTATTATCTAAATGTAACTGGTATTTCAATGTAACCATTTCAATCATTAATCCATATAGGGAGTTTATCAGCAATGTAATAATTAAAAGCACTATAGTGGAGATACATCCACATGAATACACACACACACACACACATATTCATTACCACATTAATACACATTAAACATATAAGTGTTTACATTACTGCTATTACATTCATCGATCAATAGTAAAATTGAAAAAGTACAGTCAACAACATTATATATATAGTTATTTTTACAAATATATGATATACTTCCTGCTTGCAACGACTACTACATCGTCGCATAGTAGAGATATTGCATTTCATATTACATATGTATTAAGAGACAGTCATAGATTTATCACAGACATATCCTAGCTCGTGACTAACAATCCAAATTGAAGCTTTTAAGGTATTTGACATCCGTTTAGGACTCCACAAAGGAGGTCACGTGGGCTTTACGACCCTCCCCACAGGATGTTAAGCCTGTGGGGAGCATTGTACCCCCTACGACCCCCTTAATGGGGTCGCAATGATTGTTGCAGCCGCTTCAGCAAATTCCAATATTTATATTTATTGTAAATATCAACATCTATAATTCCATTCAATATACTTTACACAATTTTATTAACATTCGTTGTCATACAGTATGATCTAAATTCGGTATAATTTGAGCTGTGATAATACAATTCGCCGAGGGTTTAAGCATATACTATATATATATACACACACACAATTAATTTCATAAATACAGTAACAATACAAATAGATATAGCGGCATATACACAGTAATACATTATTTATATATTATAATAACAAAATATTTACACATATATGAAATTTTAACAACAATTTATTTGACAAAAATACGGCATAATTAACAGTAGCAACATGTATACATGATATGCACTTTCATAATAGCAATATCATACAGAAATAATAATATCAGATTCTTTATAGAATCAGTATTTATATAATCACATTTATAAGAAGAATGAATTCATCACTTCACATAGAAAACATGACTGATCACACAATTTTGGGATTTGCATAAAAACCTGGTAAATGCTATCTGATTGTTGACTCTCTTCCTTTTCTTCTCTCCTTTATCACCCTTCTTCTTCCCACTTTGCCAAACTCCCAATTCTTCTGTCTCTATTTCTGTTTCAGATTTGAAAGTTGTGTATGAATGTTGTGTTGAGAGAATGAAATTTCATTCTCTTTTATTATTTTCTTTTTCTATTTTTATTTTTCTTTGTTTTTGTGTTTTATTTTCTATATTTAAGTCCTTTTTCTATTTTTCTAATTTTCTATTATTTTCTCTCATTGTTTTATTTTCTAAAACTTGCTTTCTTTTCTATGATTTATCTCATATTTATCAAATAAAACTAATAATAAATAACAAATATGATTTGTTAATTTGCATCACAATTTTCTTTAAAAAAATAAATAATTCTAACTTTGAATAAAATCAATAAATGATTTAAAACCATTTTAATTTCCATTAAGAGAAATTAATATTAACTAACAATTAATTATCAACATGACTAAATTATGCAAATGCAACTATATGATTTTCTATGTGTGTGTGTGAGAGAGACCACTCCATCCTAACCCTGTCAGGCTACTAACCTCCTCTACCTTAACCACACCCTTGTCTTCGTCAACCTGCAACTCATGAAAACTCAGATTTCCCATTAATAGGTTAGTGTCCAAATAGCTGAAGCATAGTCGAAGCACTATAACATTTTCTATATTGCAGCATTTCATAATAAAATGAATATTCATTGCATTTCTTCTTTTCCAAATAAAATAATCATTCACTTATTTCATTTTTCAAAATAATATAATATTTATTCAACCACTCACAAGTATCCATAAAACAATTCCACATAAAGTAAGTTCAGAAAGCATCAAAGTCTGAGAGGTGACATCCTTCCCCACTTAGAAGAGACATCGTCTCGATGTCTTATTACAAAACATCTACATAAAAGTCTTAAACATCCAATATCAATAATATAATAAAAGTCATCATATGCAGAAATAAAAGTATGCTAAAATCTCAGATGCGGGAATGATCTATCAATATCCTCTGCATCCTCCCAGGTGGCACTATCCATCAAAAACTAGTCCCACTAGACCCTATACTGCACAACATTGCGGTTCCATAACTTAATGTTGCACCTCTCCAAAATATTGGTGGGCTCCACTAGCACCACACCTGGAGCCTGAACTTGCAATGCACGCCAGTGAAGAATATGAGAAGTAGTCGGATGGTACGGCTTAAGCATAGAAACATGGAAGACATTATGTATATAGGATAGAGCCAGTGGTAGAGCAAGCATATATGCAACTGGGTTGATAACTTCCAAGACATCAAATGGCCCAACATATCTAGGGGCGAGCTTAGATCCCTTTCCAAATGAGATCAAACTCTTCTGCAGTTGAACCCTCAAGAAGACTTATCTCCCACTAAGAACTGTCTAAAGGTTCTGTTTCTATCTGCAAAGCTCTTCTGGGGATCTGAAGCTTGCTTCAACTTTTCCTTAATTAGCTTCATTTGAACCTCCATCTCTCTCAACATCTCTGGCCCAATGACAATCTTGTCTTCCACCTTATCCCAGTTGATAGGTGTACGACATTTACATCCATACAAAGCCTCGAAAGGTGTCATTCCTAGAGAGGCATGATATGAGTTATTATATGCAAAATCCACTAAAGATAGATACTCCTTCGACTTATGTTAATGATCCATATAGTACATTCTAAGGAGATCCTCCACTACCTAGTTCACCCTCTCTGTCTAACCATCGTTCTGAGGATGATAAGCTGAACTAAAGTTCAATTTTGTCCCCAAAGAAGCATACAATGTAGTCCAAAATCTAGAGGTCATTCAAGTGTCACGATCAAAGATGATCGTTTTAGGCACTCCGTGCAATTGGAAAATCTCCTGCACAAACTTTTTTGCTAAAACCAATAATCCATCCTTAAGATTCCCAAGAATGAAATCAGCTACTTTCGTCAATTTATCAACAACAACCAAGATGACATCATGTTGGGTCTTGGTCATGGCAAACCCTGAATGAAATCCATAGTGATTACCTGTCATTTATATTCTGGCACCCTATGTGGGTATAAAAGTCCCGCTGAATGTACATGCTCAACTTTAACTCGCTGGCATTCTAAACATTGGGCTACAAAAGTAGTGACATCCCTCCTAAGTCCTGGCCAAAAATATAGTGGTCTGAGTCCCTCTATCATTTTTGTTACACCGGGGTGCCTTGAATAAGATGCATTGTAAAATTCTTCTAGCACTAGTTCTCTCAACTCTATTGAGTTAGGAACATACATCCGTCCCTGATATCTTAATATTCCACCAGACTCAAACATGTATGCATCAAATCTATGATATGCAGGATCCTTCTCTAGGGCTTGTTTCACCCTATCATAATGCTCATCTCCCAGCAAAGCCTGAATCACTTGCTATCTAAAATTTAATTTTACACTGATCATAGCTGCAAGATGTCTCCTCCTGCTTAGGGCATCTGCAACTCTGATTTCTTTTCCTTTTATATACTCAATGCCAAAATCATACTCGCTCAAAAACTCCAACCATCATCTTTGTCGAGCATTTAGGTTGGGCTGAGTGAATATGTACTGTAGTCCCAAATGATATATTTTCATCTCGAAAGGCTTCCCCAAATGGTAGTGTCTCCACATTTGAAGGGCGTGCACTATGGTAGCCAACTCCAAATCGTGTGGTGCATAGTTCAGTTCATGCTTCTTCAATTTCCTAGATTTGTATGTTACCACCTATTCGTCCTGCATAAGAACTACTCCTACACCCTCTCCTGATGCATCTATAATCACTATGAAGTGCCCATTTGGATCCGACACAATCACGATAGGTGCAGAGGTGAGTTTCTCCTTTAAAAGCTAAAAAGCCTACTCACACTTATCACTCCATTCAAATTTCTTTCCCTTTCTTTGGAGTGCAGTGATGGGTGTTGCAATTGTTGAGAACCCCTTGACAAATTTCTTTCCCTTTCTTTTAGCAAAGCTTGATGAAACAAAAATAAAAGAAAAGGGCTCAAACGTCCTGTATGAGCATATGGATGCTAGTTGGAGAGCAAAAACTTGTAAAAGACTGGATGCACAAATGAAATTGCCTCCCTTTATGCTTAAGGGAGGGGGGTATTTATAGGTTTAAAGAGGCTAAAACAGGTGGGGTCATCCCACAATAATGGGTTACACTTTTTGGCCAAACTTGACATTAAAATCAACATTTTGAACTAAATCTTCACTTTTTGACACCTATAGCTGCTAAACCGTTAGGAATTTGAAGATGATGTGAACTAGTGATTTATGAGATTTTGTTTGTAGATTATAAATATATATTTTTTTAAAAAATTGGAGTTAAATTGTAAATTTTTTTGCGTCTCCTTTGATAACTAGTTTTAATAGTAAACAACATTTTTTTAAAGTGATGTGTATTCTGTAGCACATAACTTTTTTTCTACAAAGGATAAAATTGTGATTCTTTTGAATTTAGATTGGTAACACCAATATATAGGACATGCATTTGGTTTTATAATGTTTTGTTGAATATTTTTAATTAAATTTTGAAGTCAAACCAATTATAATTTAAACATAGGCATATTCTGTAAAACATAACTTTTTCTGTTTGTATCAATTTTTTTTTGTTGAAACAAGGACATCAATACCTGGGGCATAGATATTTTTCAGATTTTTTTCCACTAATTTTCCATGTGTGTAGAACAGAGAACTTGATGTTCAATGAAAAACCTACATTCACAAGAAATAAAAAATAAATATAATAATCAAATTAAATATATTTAAAATTATACTTTTTGGGAAGCTTATAATAAGGACTACATACAAAACATAAATTTTAAATGAATTCATTTGATCCCCCAAAAGGTAAATCAAAAGTGGTTTTTAATCAACATTTTGATAGGTGTAGAGGAGACTCTATTATAGGTATAGTTTAAAACTAGCGGGGTTCTATCCAAGGGGGTTTGAATCTAAGAGGGTTTGATCAAACCCTCTTGAATTAAAATCCTTTAAATGGAACCTTTCAAGGATTAAATCATTGTATTTTCTAAAAATATGTGATTTCAGAAAAATTAGGATGTCCCAGAAAATGTAACCCATTATTGTGGAAGCACCTGGTGGAGAGGATGGAGAGTTAACTCCCTTGATTGGAGAGTTAACTCAGAAGACACAAGAGTGATCTAGGCTAATTAGGGAGTGAACAAGCCAATATAGCTTATCATTGAAGAAGAAATAGAGTTAAAAGAATGCATATATAGCTAAATATGCATGCTTGGATGTATGAAATAGTTAACTCTAAGTTTAGGAAAAAATCCCATGCAAACAGAAGCAAAAACGAGTCAAAACAAAGCTTTTTTTGGCCAAAAACTTGAGTTCTTTCACAACTGGAAAAGATAATAGGGTCACCACCTGGTCGCCCCTTTCACCAGTCAGGGTAACTTGGTGGTGACCCATAGAGGGAGGATCCCAGGGTGAAATTCAAGGTTGGATATTGACAAGGAGGGGAAAAGGAGATGAACTGCCTCCAGAAATTGGTCAAAAGGGGGTCAAAAACCAAATCTCCACTTGTAAAAGACCGATCTCCTAGGGAGATCTAGCAATAATAGGGGGAGATTTGTATTGGTTGGCCGGAACTGAAAACCAAAAGTTGGAGATGGCTTGGGAGGTCCTCTAGAGGGCTCCTAAGGGTGGGAATGGATGAAAAACACTAGGGAAAGGTTAAATCACAACAAATGGACAAATACAAGGCTTAGGGATGAAGTCACAAGCACAAGAAATAAAATTCAACATGTGTCTAAAAGTGTTGAAAGCGAAGAAAGGGTTAGCATGGCAAAGGTGAAACAAGAGGAAGAAGAAACCACATGCTACCAAGAGAATCGCTACTAAGAGAACATTATTCCACACTTACATGTACGTGAAAAAGATTGTGAGTCATCATCAGGGTCCTCATGGAGGTTGTGCGTGATTTTGGTGCTTACATATTTGCCCCATCAGGGACGGTAGTCTACATGAAAGGTTGGTACCGGTCCTGAACTAGGCCTTACCTGTTGTTGATTTTTCTATAATAGTACCTGCAATAACTAGTATTAAGTTGACATCTGAATATATCAAAACAAGTAATGAAAACTGAAATGATGAACATACCATAGATGTTCTAAATTTGCCTAGTTGTTTGCCTTTGTCAAAGAGACCTGTAGGGATGAAAGCATGCAAAACTAGGATGTGTCCACTTTGAAAATTAGTAAAAAATCAATTGTTCATGAAAATTTTATCAGAAAAATTAGGAATAAACTACATGGTGTTAGCTAATTTCTCATCAAAGCAATTTTTAAAATACTAAAAAAACGTTAACATTTTAGCGGGAGCACACCAGACGCTATGTTATGTTTTTTTGAAAAAAACATGACCAATTTGTGTGCCACCCCTTTTTGAACGCCTTAATCTCAAGCATTTTTGAAAAAAAAAATAGTAGTTTAAAACTAGATTCAGAGCACTACGACTCTTGTTTTTGTTGTATCTTCAAATTTTGAGTGTAACTATCTTCAATTTCTCATCCAACATCGCTTTTCTGATTTTAGAAAAAAAAATGGCATCTTAAGACCCCTTTTTAGTCCCCCTATCTGTGTGTGCTTACCCACTATTGTTCTTCTAAACTTTACATCTTCTAGATCTCTGCAACCTTCTATTGCACTATATTTTGTCAACCTCTATCTCAAATATCTCTTGTCTTTTATCAACATCGTCTCTGTCCATTATCAATCTCACACTATGTATTTATCATTGTATCTTGCAGTTATCTTAGCTATTCCATAAATTTTATTCTCTATATCCTAAGACCAAATCTATTTTCCCTTAACACCCCTAGAAATAATTCACCATGATACAAAAATGGTTGACAATGCCTTTATTGGCTTCTAATAGGCTCCTTCACTGTATGGCAGGTCACTTTCCACATGTGACAAGGCTTTGTCCTGTGTGCATGATAGTTTGTATCTCTTTATCACTGTATACTTTTTTATGCAATGTATCCTCATGGATCTTTGCATTGTATATCTTTGCATACCTACCCTATCATCTGCTACTTATCAACCTCTATCCTTTTATACCTCTCATAGAACATCATGATGCAAACCAAGACCGTGTCTTTTAGGGTATTGCAATGATCTCTCATTCTCAGTGATTCTCTTATATTCTATGCAGACTACTAGGGTTTGATAGTGATGGTAGGGTCTTATAGACTCTTGATTGACCCTTGCAACCTCTTGATGAATATTCTAGATCTCTTCTCACTATATTCACTAATCATTGTAGGATCTAAAACCTGCCATCTCACACTTGTAGATCTATGTATTGTCTTTGAGAAATCCTTCTTATTGCATTATCCCATGTATAAGACCTCTGTATTCCCATGTTGACTATCCCCTCACTTTGTGATGCTTAGGATCTTTGTCCCCTTACATGAGTTTCACATGCAAATCTAAAATATCTACCTTCGATTCATTGTCAACAATGACTTATGGACTATAAATGTTGGCTTGGAAAAGTGTCTCTTCTCCATAAAAGGCTTATAGTTATTGTGAGGCCTTTTAAGACTTATCACTGACCTATTTGACATTAGATAAGCTTTGAACAAATACCCTTGAATCAATTCATATGCCTCTACATGTGTCACAATGGTTTGAGAGCCTTTCTCCATGCCATGCAACACATTATGAACTCAACAATCCTAAGAAAAGGATATACAATGATCCGTTGGACTATATATAGAGTATACTCAACTGTCATGTAGACCTTCAGGAGGACTTAGACCTCTACCTCTGTATGACTATCCATGATGATCTTTCCTAGAGCTATTGTAAACTGGTGTAGTCCTCTGTTATAATGTATCTCAATCTCACTGCTAGTTGTCCTTGCATATCCTCTGTGTCTTTATCAATCCTTCCTCCATGTCAAACAATCCCATATATTCCTTTGTCTATATGAGGAATCTCTATTTGCATTGAATCTCTGTCAACTCTACATGTATTCACTATTAAAATTTAATAGACACTATGGATCATTACATACCCTTATCAATGTCTCTTTTATATCTCTGGAGGGTTTTGAAGAGATTTTTGGAGAACAAACCCTTGATAGAGCTTGAGATGCTCTAATACCTCTTATCATCTTTCATAAATATTTAACAAATCTAACCCACATAAATCTCACTCTCTTGAAGACGTTTGAATACATAAGAATAGTGCACATAAACCCTAAAAGCATTCCTCATTCTTTCCTCATGCCATGCATGAAAACAAGAAGGTTATCTCCATCTATGCTCAATACAAACTGTCAAAGGACCAATGACCTAACTCAAGGGCTAAAATTGAATACTAACCTAACCTTAACTCAATCTTGATGAACTTGACTCAAGACTTGACTTATTTTTTAAAAACAATTCCCTCTTCTATGTGTTGCACATGGACTTTGGAGAAAATGAGGTTTTATAACACTTTTTTGACCTTAATAACATAAAAATAAGGCATTTTGTTATATCTTTGGTTTTTAAAAGATCTTTAAAGACCTAAGACCAAGACACAAGACCTCCAACATTTCAAAGGCACCTCCTAATGACCATTTTGGCCTAGAGGGAAAATATGTTAACAGTAAGCACGGACCTACCAAGTGTGTCAATGATTGTGTTCTTTGATTCTATTCCATGCTTTTCAAACTATAGTATCATCTTTTGACAATGGATTCAACGTATCTTTGTTAATATATTGATAACATCTATTAATGATGAGGTCATATTTAACTACTATGCTTCATTTTTAGACCTTTGTGCCAATATCTAGAACAACTAAGCTATTAAATGTCAATATATTAACTTATGGTTCCCCTTCTTCTACCTCTTCTCCGTCTATTTCCTCCTTACATTCCTCTAAATTATTTAAACCATGTTTTAAGAAAAACACCTCTTCTTCCACCTTTCAAAAATCTAACTCTAAATCAAATATCAATCATGTGAAGCCCCCCCTCTCTTCTTATTATGCTATCACCTTCAAACAATAGAATAACCTCAAATTCACCCACCTTGTTGATCACTTTTTTAATGCTCTCAACCAACTTATTCCTACCAATACTCTAACATTACCTCGTGTCCTTGGCCATGACATTGAGAAGTGTCTAGAGCTTTTCTAGAAGGTACACGATTTTATTGACAATAGCATAATTCATGTTGAGTGTCATAATAGTAAAGGAAATAAATCTATATCAACTCCTAATCAAAACCTAAATATCTAAACTAATCCACTCCCTCAACATTATTAGTCAAATCATATAGATCTTTTTCTTGATATTTCTAATTCTTCCTCTTGATTCTACCACTTTGCTTAACCTTACTATCCCTTCTCTTGTTGACCTATCCTCTTATTTCTCTGATGACCTTGTTAGTTTCAAGTTGATGCACAATCTCCTTATCCTCCTCGTATCATAGTTTTATCTTATAAAATCCCTACTAATGGTTATCATGGCCCTCTATATTTTAAAGGGTACTTGTTTTAAAGGACAATTAATGGTATCTTTATAGAGCCCACTTGTTTTCAACATATGCACCAAGGATTGTTTATCTAACCATCATTTTCAATAGGATTCTTATGTTGCATCAAGGGTTGTTTTAAAATGATTTAATAGTACCTCCATTGATACCTTGGGATGAATAAGTTTTCCTCTCTAAATCAATCCTAAAGAGTCACTTTACATCATATAATACCTACCTCAAATCAAGTTAAGATTCTTCTAGGTCACTTTTGGTTTCAACAAGCCCAAGCAGTCCATTTAATTATCCACCAATGCTTCAATTTCATTCATAATAATCAAGTGGCAACTATCATGCATCATAAGTACAAGCCCTTGCTTGAGTTGGGTGTCTTTATCATTAATACCTTCATTACCAAACCCACGGGCCCACTGTATGAGTGTCATGACACACTATTTGAGTTGTATAAATGTTTTAAAGAACAACAAGCCCACATCCATGCTAGTAACATTTGCTAAGCTTAATGTGCATCCTAATGAGTCTATTATCCCTTGCCTCTGTGGTGTATCTTCCCCCACTTCTTCCTCCTTCCATTCTACTTCTAAACCCATTACCCACCCTCCTAAAACCACCCACAAAGGCACGTCCATTTAATCCTAAAGCCCCTATTGTTTCTCTTCCTTTTACTCTTCCACCCCTTCTACCCATTCCCAAGATAGCTCCTATCCTTAAAATGGAAACGAATCAATGTCCTCCCCAACCTAAACCCAATCAATGAGAAATGCATATATGTTGTACTTATTGTCATTCTCTTCTATTTGTCTACTTATTCCTCCTTGTTTATTTTCTACCTCACATTTATCTATATGCTTAAACACCTATGAATTCAGGTATGATGGAAAGCATTAAGGTGCTCCTACCTTTTTTAGGTTGACCAAAGATTATAGGCGTAATTATGTTTCCATTTCCTCTATTTATATGTTATTCCTCTTATGCTTTCTCATCTCCACTTTACACCACTCTTTTTGATTTTCCTCTTTATGTATTTTGGTATGATGTAAAGCATTATGATGCTCCTACCTTTTTCATGTTGACCCACACTCATGCTTTCCACACTTTTTGTTCTATCCTACTTATTACTACCTACTTCATCTCTTGTGTTGTGTTGTTCTATGGATTAGGGGGATGATGCCATTCGTGGTAGACATAATTTTAACCTTCCCATGTCTAACCTAAAATTCATAGATCCCTTCATGTGATGTCTTTCCCTATTATGAACTATTTAAAATAATATGGACTCATTAATAGTCCATTAAAAAAATGAAATAAGCCAAAGTTATTCAAATTATGTAATTTTTTTACAATCTACAAAAACACGTCTTTGGACATTCAAAACTTAGTCCAAGCCTTTAGGTTGGAAGCCCAAGGCAAATCCAAGCCAAAGGTTTGGAAATTACCAAAGCAAACAATAACACAAACAATAACGTGAGCATGTTATAACATGCTCGCATTATGTGTATGCATTCACATAACACGAGCGTGTTATAATGTGCTTGCATTATTGTGAAATAAAATCATCCCTTACCTTCTCTTTCTCTCTCTGCCCTCTTTACATCCTATCCTCTCTCTCCCACCTATCTACCTCCCTCCCTCCCCTCCCCCCCTCTCTCTCCCCTCTTTACCTCCTACCCCCCCTCTCTCTCTCTCTCTTGTGCATCAACATTTTGGTCCCCCATCTTTGTGCATTGACCCACATTGTATGGTGCGTTGTTCTTTTGTATGAGCCCTTATGGCTAGATATTGCAAAGGCATAGTCCTTTTTATTAATCTATTTGATTAGCTAATGGATGGTATCATATTTGATTATATTGATTAAAGAGTTATACACGTGTTGTAATATTTATGGGAAAATTTTAATTCTTCCCTTTTTCTACACTATTTTATGATAATATTATTATTTTATCCTAGTGTAATGGACTAGTTCTTACATTTTCAAAGCTTCAAAGCTTTCATTTCATTAGGTAGAAAATCTATTATTGCATCCAATTCTCAAGCTTTGCTTTGCTCTCCATTTAGCATTCTTATAGTTGTGCAGGACGTAGGTGCCTTTTATTTTACTGTTTTGTTTCCCAAGGCTTCAAAAGCTTCATACAACATTGTTACACAAGCAAAATTTCCAAGCCCAAGTGCTTCAAAGCTTTCAAAAGCTCACTTCAACTCATAGCTTGCACAAGCTCATTTTCTCTCTTCCTAATTGCCACCAAGAAGAGGAACTCACTATTGCAAGAGGACGAAGAGGTTGCCAAACAAGGATTCTTAAGGGTAGTGTGGAGACTCACATGTATTTCATGATCCAAGTTCTTTATGCTTTCTAGATAATTAATTCACAATTTGCTCTTGGGAATGGAAATTTTATGTTGCAATTTCCTTTATAGGGTCATTTTGAATTGATTATATTAGTTTTCTTGAATAGTGTAAATTGCAATCTTAGATTAGATTTTCTTATCTCACACTTTCAATTAGTAGATTAGTACAAAATCTCTTGAAAAATACCAAAATCATAGTATAATTGCATTAGGTAAATTTCATACTAGTTTGCATTCATCTTTCAATTTCCTAGATAATGAGTTCATTATAAATTTCAATTCAAGAAAAGAACCAAAAAAATCATTTGCATACATACTAGTTGTATACATACATAAAACCCAAAACTACAAAAACATTAGGAACTTAGAAAAGTTAAAAACCCTTGATTCGATTGTGATGTAGAATTCAACAAAGTGAGCATTCACAAACTCCTTGATTTCATCACAAGGTCAACAAAAGTCAAGAAAACTTAAACAAAACCTTAGATAATGCCACTAAGTCAAAAGTCAACTCTTGGTCAACTCACATCTATTCTCTCTATGCAAGCACTCAAATGCACGCCCTAGAATTAGAAGTGAGTGGGTGAGAGCAATCCTTGAGGAGATTGAAGAAATACATCCTAGGCCACGACTAATGCAATTGACTCAAGAAGAACAAGATCATGTGTTTAGGTTGATCAATACAAAGAACAAATACAACAATGTGTTCAAGCCATAGAAGAAAGGTTACAACAAACTAGGCTTATCAACAATTACAACAGACATCCATTCAAATGTTGGAACACTAGAAACCCAAACAAGAGATCAATAACTAGTGACCCTTTGGGTCATATTATTATCTCCACTTCAATGGTCATAGAACAACACACAACAAACTATGGCATGCCCCAGGACCGACCAACCACTCTTCACAATGTTTTGCTCCCAAGAGAATAGAACCGCCTCCAGTTCTCACCTCCACTCAAATGTCTTTTTCCACGAGAGAAAGAGTGACTTGGAGGTCACCTAAGGCATGAAGAGGGTCCATGTGCTTGCGTCGAGGCTAACTCATCCGCGCCCATGCGTTGAGTCATGATTCAAAGAATACAACACCTTCATTTAAAAGACCAAATTGGAACTACTTTCATGGCCACTACTTGCCTAAGATTTGCTTTGATATCAATAATTTGTAATACATGCAAATCATGTATATATTGAATAGATAATCATTCTTCCAGTGCATATCTATTGAGACACCAATGAACCCGACTTTAGCATACTAAAAACTAGGAACATTTCATCTTATTACAAAAAAGGCCTCATTTCTACCATTACAAAATCATATCAATATCAAAGTCAAACGTATAATGCAAGATACCTTAACACTAAAAATGCTTTGGGAAAATCAAGTCTCCCCAATGCCTTGCAATGTTCTATGAAGATTGGCATTTATCTCATCCTTCTTATTCAATCTACTTCATCCCATCAGTGTCTACTTCCTTTTCCCACTATTTAAATATATTTCATCATCTAGAAAATAACACGAGTTAGTAGTGTTTGTAAAAATGCTTTTGCTACAAGATAAAATTACTTAGAGGCTACTAATTTAATTTTAAGAAAATCTCAAATCAATGGAAGCAACTAGACAAATACACTAGAAATCAAGCATGACCAACCATATAGTAGCATCTAGTCTCCACCATACCTATGTGTCGACCTACATCAAGGTCCTCGTCCATGCATCAACTACTAATTGGTCCATATCTCCATATGGATAAACTCGTATGCTTACAGGCTTCGAACGTCACACATAAAGAGCTTCACCATCAATTTTATGCAAGAAGTATGAAGCTTTATAATGCAAAGCTCACACTACTTAAAGTGCAATAAGACGGTGAACATAGTGTGAACATGGATCCAATGAGTGACATTTGGAGCCTACACTTAAAGTGATCAACTTTTGTGCGTGCTAACAATCTATAGTTACCACATGTCCATGCAGAGGTACATTGAATGCAGCACATCATTTAACTAATGACCTAAAAATTGACCTTTAAATCCTCTTCGATATACCCATTACACATTATAATACAATTGCTAATTATATTCCCTATCAACAAATCCATTACATTTGTATTTTATTATATAGTTTAAAAATCACATACCGACATATACATTTGGTTTACATTCAAAAGTGGAAAAGGTATTAGTTGACCCAAAAACTGTATTGCCACGTTTCCCTTGGTGTTTCTTAAGAGAATATCTGATTTCAACAAGAAAACATTTAACTTTGTGGAAAAAGTTAATATACCAAAAACTGCGAAAGCTATGGTTGAGGAGGAAAGAAAGCGACTCGAAGTTGAAATAGAATTTGTTGTTAGACTACCATTACGAGATTAAACGAAATCACGTTTTTTCCCATGCCTACCATTATCTGATAAAAAGGGCAATACAGTATATACGTTTTATTATTACAGTCAATACTATATTCGATTCACATGTAATCCAGATTCATGGCCTTAAAAAATCTGAGCCACTTATCTTCCCTATCCTAGAGATTTTGTGAAAAGTTGGCACGCTATTTACCTGTTTTCACGCATATACAGGCCAAAATGGTCCGACTTATTCAATGCAACGCCCAGGCCAGTGATTTAAGCAGCGAATCACCGTTGAGACAATTGGACGGCGGATATTTCGTCACCAACATTTTGAGGGCCAAGATGCGATCGCTGGCCCGGCCCTGATTTTTCCCAGCTGGAACCCACTCTTGGACACACCTAATACCAGTGACAAGTTAGAATAAACCTGACGTTGGATCAGACTATTGGCATTAAAAATGTACCGTTAGATCCACATAATTGGTAATAGGTATAATCGCATGCCTCCACTCTGCACACGTGTTCTTTACAAATTAGCAAAGCTTATAACAAGAGGAGAGGCGCCTGTAGGCTGTATTGGAAAAGGCCGAAGAAGAGAGGTGGGAGGGAGGAGGAGGAGGAGGAGCCCCATTGTTTTCTTTCCTTCAAACGAGAGGTAAGAACCCTGTCCTTTGTATGCCAGAAGCCTTGTTAAATGGAACACTTTGAGCTAAGAATTTCAACTTTTTTGTTTTCGCCTTGGTTTTCAAATGTTTTGATAGAGTATTTTCAGGTTCTAGATTGATTGGTTTATAACTGCGATCTGCCCATTTTTGTCAAGGATTTTGCGCCGATTTCTTGTGCTCGATTGGGTGCCATGTAGCCAGGTCTCTCATTTTCAATAAAATTTGGTTCTTCTGGAAAGAACGCAGAATTTTGTGAATTAGATCTGTTCAGCTTTCCGTGTTAACCCCTTATTTATGGGGTATTTTCTATCAATCTAATTGTTTTAAGAATGAAATTCCTGTTGAATGCCAAACCTTTTATTAAGGAATTTTGTGTAAATTTCCAGTTCTTAAACCTTTTGCCATCCTATTGCTATACGGTTGACCTCTTAGGTTTATGTTCGAATAATCCCTTTCCCTGAAAGTAAAAATCATAACAGAAGTTCCATTCTTTAGAGGGAAGCTTTCTTCCTTAGCTTCTCCGTCATTCCATTAATAGATGTTTAATTCCTAAACATTCTTTGTCTGTATAAGCATTCCATTTTATCAGTCATCTAGGTCTTGCCAGTTTTTATTGTGATTTCGTTGGAAGGTATTTCAGCAGGTTTTCTCGATCTCTTTTGTCATTGACCTGTGTAAGTAGTGGACGTTTTGTCGCGCTAAATGTTGGCCGTTTGGCTCCTGCAGCAGTGACAGTGGTTTCTGAGCCAGGCAGTTGTTGGAGTTTTGTTCTAAAGGTAGCTATTTTCCGGGTGTCAGAATATGCGTGAGCGAATCCGAGCCCAGGGGTTCAAGCCCACTAGAGTTGCAGAGACGGCAATCTTTTTTAATATTTTAAAGCCGTTGTCTGGCCCACACGACCGTTGTGAGGATTCCTCTTTCCTTTGGAACAACCTACGTGTCCTGCAAACGAGACTGATGATGACGAACGGCCAAGATCGTTTCATCGTCTTGCATTCCTTCTCGAGCAGTCTCAGAAGTTACTTTTAACTTGCCAAAAAACCTGTCGACCTTTTTATTTTAATCTGTTTACTAAAATTGTACAGTTTTAAACAACCAATCAACTCACCGCCTCAAAATCTTGAAAATAATCGTCTCTTAAATAGCAGTTACCATAAAAATACAAACCATACGGTATACACACGGAAATTGGAATATTTAGAATTTTCTTTCCTTGCAAATATTTTTCATTTTTCATCTGTAAATGTTTTCTCTTTGTTCTACAGAATGTCAAAATCCACGACACCTGTAAGATGATGTGCACGTTCAATGGCTAAAATGACCCTATGCTTCGCCTTCACTTCGCTCACCAAAAACTGACAATAATAGACTCATCATAGACAACTACAATAACCAAATATTTGCACATGACATATCGAGGAATAAGATATTTACAGGTGTGCTTGGATAGCTATGAAAGAATCAGATGGTCAATATGAAGTGGCTACAAAGAGTGTTTTCTTACCTTCGTGGATCCAAAATGATAGAAAATAAATTTTCTTATTGCCTTCATTGTGAGGCTACTGTTTCACGACACACTCCTCCAGCTGTACGTTTCACTTTATGGTTTATTTAAATGAAGGAGATTTTGACACTTCGGCTGTGGAAAGATACTCCACTAGGGGAAAAGACCCAATAGGTGAGATAGTTCCAATGGCTGAGAAAGTATATGTGCATTTAAGGCCCAATATTTTTTAAGTTTAGTCTTTGTATATGTGTATTTAAGGCCTAATATTTTTTTTGGGGAACTATTTGACACCTCAACAAAAAGCATGCTGATGTGGCATCATATTTGATGATGTGGCCTTGACACCTTAGTTATAAGCATGGGCGTTGTCAAGTAAGCTACTGTAAAAATTTTGGAGTGATTCGAAATTGCCACGTATGATTTTGAGAGGTGTGAAGTTAGCGTGCACCACTACTGGGTCCTCTCCCCTACTTCCAAACAATTCACCTATGTGTTTGTTCATTGACAACCATGAATATTAAATTTAAAAAATACCATGAGTACCCACATCTTTTTAAGGAGGAAAAACTTAAAGCAATGAGCTTCCTAGAAAGAAATACCAAACATAGCAAACTCAATATTAAGAATTAAAACCATATATTTAATGCATTTCCTTCTAAGTTGTGTCTATTGGTTCTCTCAAATATTAAAATGGTAAAAGGTTTTCAACTTTCATATGTTGTTTGTGTCATATGCTTTTTTTAATAAATTTGGTTGTTTCAATGTATGTGTCGATTTTCAGATCTTGCCTATGTTTCAAGACTCATTTGATACTATGTCTGGTGGTAAATTCAGTTATTGAAGTGTATGAAATGTCTAGTGGTAAATTTAGTTATTGAAGTGTATATTTTCAAAGTAACTTTGGATTATGAACTGTAAAATAATTTTCTGTATATTCTTAGTATACACTTGTGAATTGAATATGGCCAAAATTGTACAAATTGCATTGGATAATGGTGTTGAATGCCAACAATTTTCTTTTTGTCAGTTCTTAACTAAGTGACATGAAATGGTATAAGAGACTTTTGTTTTGTTTCACATAATAAGACCTTTTTTCTTTTTGACTTTTTTTTTACTCATTAATGAATCATACTTTTTTATGGTAATTGAGTTTATATTTTACCAATAAATGGGAAAAATAAATTTATATTTTAAAATTTGTATTTTACATTTACTCAATTACATAAGTACTTAACTATTTTGACTTCAAATTTGCCTCCCTCACATGGGGCAATTGCTAGTCTTATTATTAGAGAAAGAAGAGAACTTTAACTGATTAGTATTATGGCATTCTTGTCACTGCAGAGAGAGAAGAGATGACAAAGAGCCAATTGGCACTTCTTATGTTGCTAGTGTCAATGGCAGTTATGGTGAAGGTGAAGGGGAAGGGGGATCTAATACACAATTTACCTGGAAAGTTCTGCAACTGCAGTGACTACAACCTGGGTGTGACTCTGAGCACATCAGGCTACTCTGACAACTGTGATGATAAGTGCAGGCCTACCCAAGTGCAGCGTCTACAACTGGAAACTTCTGCTCCAACTGCAGCGCCTACAAGTGGTAGTGGTGTTGGAGTACATCAGACTACCTTGCATCTGATTACTGCACTGCTCTGTGCTGGCCTACTGTGGTTGAACTGATGGACACGTGTTTAAATGTTACCGTATATTTTAATGCTCCTAATCATTTTGTGGTCACAACTATGTGACATGATTTGCTTGCAAAACAATGGTCACAAGAATGACTATGCAATGAAATGCCAAATCATACCCTTTAATGAATTACTTATTTTTTGAATGACCGTGCAATGAAATGCCAAATTCTACCTGTTAGCACCTATCCTAAAATTTAGGAAATCTGGCTTTTCATTTGTTTTTGTTGCCCTAGCCCTAATGCTAATAACCGATCTGAGAAGAATTAGAAATTAGAGTTTTATTTGGCTTTGATGACTTGTTTCAGTCTTGTTCAATAGCCTTTTATATTTTGTTTGGTCTCTGGAGTAGTTTTGGAGATTTCATGGCTTATTGTGTCTTAGCCGAGCTTTAAAATGGCTCCCCTATGTTCAAATTGTAGCCCTTTGTGTTATTTGTGGAAGCCTTATGTTATACAGAACTTCAAAAGTTGCAATCATGGCAGTCTTCTACAGTATACCTTAGTGCTTTCCTGTCCCATGCACTTTATGCCCTAATTCATAGTTGGTTGCGATCACCTGTGGCTTGCAACTTAATTGAAATCCTTTTAACTGAAGGGTGACCAATGATAAGGAGACGAACCACGGTGACTAGTTCAGGCGGTGTCTTTATTGTTGCCCTCTCTGATCATATTATCCATGTCAGTTGACCAATTATACACATAGATGAGATGACATACTTGGCTCTAGTCTTGTCGTAATAAAATTGGCCACAAGTTGGATGATCGTCTTCTTGCTAATACGGATGTACTAAAAGATCATAAGAACAAAGTAAAGTGGCATAAACATTTCATTAGTCAAGTAATCTAGAGTTCAAGGGAAAACTTTTGGTTATTTCTTCGGACATTCAAGGAAAAAAAGGTGTCTTCCCACCTAGCATAAATATTTATAGTAACATCAAGTTGAGAAATACTCGTGAAACTAGACAGATTCCAATTTCCCATGAAGCTATCCAACTGTATATAGAGTGTTGCAAAGTTGTATATGCATAAGTCCTCTGCACTAAAAATAAATATTGCAATTCCACATTTCTAATTTAGGCAGAGGGGATGATCTATTCAGTAGGAAGAACATTAAGGAAATAAACCTTGGACTTTCTCGTGATAACTTTTTGACTAGAGGCCTCTTCATAAACATATTTTGTTGGCGCGCATTAATAAGTTCGTCACATGCCTACACATAAAGCGACAGGCCACAATCGTTAACTGTTGTAAAAAAATAATTAATTGGCTGAGGTGTCTTGATGGAAACGCATGAACTAGGGGAGAGGACCCAGTAGTGGTGCAACCTAACTTCACACCTCTCAAAATCATACGTGGGACTGTTTACGCAAACGGAAATGGACATGAGATAGTTAAGTGGGCCCACATGCCACCTAAGCAATCAAAGCTTAGAGTGTGCTGTTTAAGTCTGGCCCAAAATAATAACTAGTAAATTTATAGTTTAGAAAATATATTTAAAATACATTAGAGATATCCTTCTCGAAAGGACTAATCTATTTTTACCTGATAAATTGATTAAAAATAAATACATATTTTTTAAAATATAGATATGCTAATTTACTATACTTACCTAACAAGATGGTGTAAGTGGCGTGATTGATAAGCTTTACTATGAATGATGAACCCCTCTCAGCCTTATCTCCCATCAAGACTCACTGTTTGTCCCATTTGTTTCTGGCGGCGTTCACATGCGTACGTTCCTCCAACTCACTCATGCATCTTCTGGTCTTCTGTTTATAGACTTTTCATTGACTCAATTTTAAATAAGAAACTCTTGACCGGATGAACGGGTTAAATTTAGACGGTGTTTTTGTATTTAATTTTTTTATTTTAAAATTTAGTCAAAGATTTTTTGGTTGTTAAATTATTGGTGAATCTTCATTATCTTGTAAAATGTAAGTACACAATTTTATAATGATATTATAGAGATTATCAGGAAATTTTGAACATACGGTCAAAAACAAATTTATACTATATATTTATTTAAATTTTGTGTGGCATTATGAAGACCACGTAACCCAATCACTTGACCACACCCATATAACAATATATGCAATTATTATTTTAAAAAAATTATCGAAGTGCTCTAAAAACCTCCGCCATTGTTGATTTCTTTTGAGCAGGCCTCTTGTCAAACGAGTGTCAATCTCTTATTGCCCCATTTGGATGCACATATTACCATACAATTTTTATTTTAACATTAATTATTTAATTGACCGCAGTAGATAGTCTTTAGTAGTCTTTTTTATAATACCAATCATTTAATGTTCTCTTCTTTCTGTAATAATAAGAATTTCATACTAGTAATGTTAAGGTAGGTAGTAAAGATTCTTCGCATAATTGAAGGGGGATTTGGTTCCGCAAATCCTACGCCCCACAACCATCCCATGTTGACCAACATGCATTATCAACTTGTCATAATTGAGAATTAAATGTAACATTTCTCAATGGATGAGTAGTATGTCAACATTGCATGAACAAATCCAGAGTTATTTGTTGTATATATAAATTGCTTTCCTTTTGGGTAGGGAGAAGAGAGGAAAAACATTTTATGGTTTCTGGGACTTGGCATTTTGCAGCCGGAATTGTAGGTACCCACGTAACAATCCCTATTAGTTTCCATTTTTTTTTTGTTTTCAGGGTATTATCATTTTCAGGGCATAACAGGAATGCATTTTATGTCGGTAGTAGATACTAAATTTTAGGTGTTCGAATCATATATGTTTCAGAGTTTTCATGTGTCTTATGTTGTCGATGTTAAGATTCGATAAAAATTTTAAGAGAAGATAATAAATAATAGACTTAATTCTATATATTATACAAACATATTAATATTAAATGTTATTTAAGTATCTCATGTTTTGGAATATCAACAATATTTTATAAACATGTTTCCTTGGTGTGCATTAATAAGTTCATCACATGTCTACACATTAATTAGGGTTACTATTATTAGGGTTTCAATTAGGATCAAGCTTAGGGTTAAAATAAGGGTAAAGGTTAGTATTAGGATTAGAATTAAGGTTAAGGTTATTGTTAGAATTAGATTTAAGATTCAACATTGAGATTAAAATATTTTTTAAAATAAGTACCCTAATTCTAATCTAAACACTAACCCTAACCCTAATTTAAATATAATTATAATTAGAATTATTAATAATATAATATATATTTTAATTATTATATATATTATAATATTATATTATATTATTATAATAATTCTTATAATTTTATAATATAGTTAGAATTAGGTTTGCCTCTGGAAGTAGGCCAGAGATGTTTTGGAAGAGCATATTTTTTAATTGCTAATCCTAATATTAAGTCCCTTGAGAGAAGGATATATATATATTTTAAATATTTTAAGTATCTCATATTTTGGAATATCAACAATATTTTATAAACATGTTTCATTGGCGTCTATTAATAAGTTCGTCACATGCGTACACATAAAACGAGAGGCCATAACCGTTAAATGTTGTAAATTAATTAATTAAAGAATTTTGAGGGGCAATGTCAGTAGTATGCCAGAAATCTGCAGAGGCTGAGGTGTCCTCATGCCAACCCTTCGACCTCCTCTGGGCTCAACGATTTAACGGACTATGCCAGACTGTAATATTCACGTGTATAGCCGACTTCTGTCGTTTATTTCGATTATGGTGGATTTTACAACGTGCGGACTGGATAAGGTTTGCACGCACATCATGAGGACCGCTGTGCGTGTCTTATATAAAAATCAAAAGGTTCACATCTCAACTGTTTCGATTGTAGACGTACTGAAATAAATTTATTCTTTTAGTCAGTCAAAGTCAAATCATACTATATACATAATAAAAATTTCAAATTACTTTTAATTTACTTTGAAAATTTATTTTAATTTTAATATAAAATAGAATATCATTTGTTGAGCCTTTCAAACATCAACTTTTCTGTCGACCTCGATTGAAAACTAGTCCTCCTTCTAAAGAGTGTAATTTAATACGGCAAAGTTTTTCAAGGAGTTTATGTATATAGAGGAATTTATGTATATTTGTATGGTGTATTATGTTAAAATAATTCTTTTTTATTTGAGAATATTTTGTATTATTATTAGAAAATTTTGAAATTGTCAAGTGGTTCTTGTTTTATTGATAAAGTTGAATAGTTTACGAAAAGTTTATGGTTTGACATAAAATTTTGTTGAATGGAGAGGTCCTATATTTTAAAGGGATGACTTAGGGATCATGCCCCAAGTGAATTTGGTAGAATGAATAACCCTTAGATCTAACTCATGCACTCGAAACCATAATGTACCAAATCTAACATTATATGATGTTTATCCTCCAATTAAAAAGGATAATTTAAAATTTAAAATGGTACACAGGTTGATTTCAAAAGCATTAATTGTTAGGACTAGGTAGATGTTGGACACCTTGCAAGTTTAAGATTATATTAACACCAATAATATTTATTTAGAAAACCTTTAACTAATTTACCACTTGTATGCCCAAGTTGTATTTAATAGCATGGCATCTATAAAATAAAATAATTAAATACAACTATAACATGACAATCTTAAGTACATAAAAAATAATAATTCTTAAATTGTTCTAACATAAAATAAAATAAATCTTAACTAAATAAAAATAGCTTTTTCAATAAGAAGAACAATCTTAACCTCGGATGGATCACTACCAAAATTTGGGTAAGGAACTAGGGCAAAATTATGAGAAGGTTGACTAGATAGGAAAGGAAGGTTAGACGATCATGAGAGGCCAAGTTGGAGGTTGGAATTACTGTGATAGAGCAAATGGGAGATTTGGGGGAAACTATAGCAAATTTAGGGGCACTTTTGTAGGAGAGGAGAGCAACAAAAAGACTGGAGCACAAAAAGAGAATATTGTGAAGTTCAAATCAAAGATGGAGATGGGTGAAGCCTTAGAGAGTGGGCAACAACAAAAAATGGGGAAAGATCAATGTAACCAAGGGAAACCTGAGGCAATAACAAGTGATAGGCAATAATAACAAATTGCCATAGGTCCAAATAAAATTACTCTAACCCTAAAACCTCCACAAAAGTGTATTTTCTTTCAGTTAAGTAGTGAGGAATTAGATGTCTCGATAGCTCATTTAATGGGCTGTGCTTTCTTTATAAAATGGGTGGAAGATTGGCCATCTAGAGATAAGCTACAAAACTAGTGTAAGAGTCAGTGGGGCAAGGAATTGAGAATAAAGTCTATGCCCAGGGGTTTCTATATGATAGAATGTCTATCAAGTGACATAAAGAAAGAGATTCTGGAACAGGGATCATATTTAATGGATAGAATTGGCTTTTATCTAAAGGATTGGGAGCCAAACTTCAACCCCCTCAGACATGAGATTGCTAAAACTCCAATGCAGATTCAATTGTATAACTTGTCAACCGAATACTAAGATCTAAGAATCCTCAAAAAGATAGGGGGAGAAATAGACAAGTCTTTCTAAGGTGGATGAGAATTTGAAGGAAAGGGAGTACGAGATGTATGCTAGAATATGCATCACTATTGATCTCAAAACCCCACCACCATAGGAAATGGAGATAAGAACGAAGGTTGGGGTATGGAGACAAAAATTTGAGATAGAAAAAACCCCCACAAAATGCAGAAAATGTCTTCAAAATAGACACATAATAGAAGAATGCAAGAAGGGACGAGTAGCTATCGAAAGGAGAGAAAGCTTAAAAGCAAAGGAAATAAAGACAAGGGAGGGAATTGAAGTAAGAAAATTTATTCGATAAGAGGAAGCAAAAAATAAGGATAATAACACCATCACATAGGATGAGGAGGCAATCTACATAGGATAAAAGGAGAAAGAAAATAAATAGAATATGATGTCTATATTTGAAACAGCCCTAGAGATTTTTGGGTGTAATGTGGAGGATGTGAATAAGGAAAATGTGCAGCCAGAAAATCACCCCTAGGAGGAAGAACCTAGCATAGAATTTGAGATTGGGAGTGACTTCTCAAAAGATGAGGTGGACTTTCTGGAATAAAGGATGGTGAGCCAATCAAATTCTAAAATCAATTAGCAAAAAATAGGGGAAACAAGTGTAAGGGGAAGAAAGTCTAATAGAGTTAAGCTGAAGCTGGTAGGTAGGGCTAAAGGTCAAATGAACTGAGATCAGGGAAGGGGATAACCCTTCCTGAGGAGCCATGAGGCTAATAACTATTAGAATATGAAAATATGAATAACCCAGAAAACTAGTGCAAATGAATAGATAATAAACTGTGAATGTAAATGACATAAGATGAAAATAACAACATAGAGTTAGTCTCCAAGAGAGAAATGTAAATGCTTATAAAGAAAAATAGCATTAGGAGAATACAAAAGCAAAAATTTGCATAATACAATGTACCCAAGACTAGCTAGGAGGTGAGTATATATAGAATATGAGGGATGGGAGAGGTGGCAAATATGACCAATGGGAAGATTCCACCATAATAGCCAACTGAAGATGCCAACACCTTGCAACCACTCACACTAATACTCACTTATTTAATCCTAAGTAAGCTTAATTAGAAGTATAGGAAAAACCTAGGAATTTTAAAAATAAATAACCCACTAGGAAAATAAAAACCTACACTAACACCCCCCTTAAGCACAGCTTAGGTGGGTGAGAAGATGGGTCCTGACAAATGAAGCATGGTGAGGTACCCATGTACATAAAATCCCCCCAAAGAGAAGAAGCCCCCCATAAAAGAGAGAATATCCCCCCTAAAATAAAGAGAGAAAAGACCCCCTAGAGTAGAGAGAGTAAGGACTCTAAGTGAAAGGACTAAGAAGCCCCCAAAAGGTGAAGCCTCTCATAGTCAAACAAAGCTTACAGATGAAGATACTTGTTTTCTGTGAAGGGTTTGGTGAAGATATGATTGATAACTTGCTCAGAAGTCAAACAATAGTGGAGATCGATGACATGTCCATGAATGAGCTCCCAGATGTAGTGCATGTGGACCTCAATGTGTTTGGTCCGCTAATCTAAATGCAACTCTAGTTGTCACAAAATATGAATGATGGTCATATGATCTAGATACCAAACTCAGCGAGAAGATTTTGAATCCAAATGGCCTTAGTGGCAGTATTCACAACCCCCTAATACTCAGCCTTAGTGGAAGATAGAGCAATACTAGATTGCATCTTTCTTGACCAACAAACATGACCTAGACTAAGTGAGAAGTTGTAACCTAAAGTAAACTTACAATCCTAAGAATCGCATGCCCAATCTGAATCTATGTAGCCCACCAAGTTAATATAAATACCCACTGTGTAGTGAATCCCGAAGTTGTGAGAACCCTAAATGTAGTGAAGTATCCTCTTGGATGCTTTCTAGTAGCTCATGGGGCTTCTGCATGAATCAAGAGACCATGCCTACAACATATGAAATGTCAAGTCTCATATGAGTCAGATAGATGAGACTCCCAACAAGTTGTCAGTACAAAGTACCATCAACAAAGGGTGAAGAATACAGAGCCTCAAGTTTGACTCCAGAAAGAAAGGGAGTCAAAGTAGGCTCACAGTCAGCCATGTGAAACCTTGAGAACAAATCTAGATCATACTTGGATTGTGTGATAGTGATCCCAGAAGTAGACTAAAAGATCTCAATCTAATAAAGTGATGCAACAAGCCCAAGTCGGTCATCAAAAACCTATCATGAAGGACCGTAGTTTTGACTACCCCAATGGCAGATGAAGAACTCCCTGTGATCAACAAGTCATCAACATAAAGAACCAGAAATAGGAGTGAATCATCATGCTGTAAAATAAAGACATTGGGATCAGAATGGCATCGAGTGAACCCAACTGTCAAAAGGAATGAGTCCATCTTGGCATATCAAGCATGAGGGGCCTATTTGAGGCCATAGAGACACTTTCGAAGATGACACACAAGTGAAGAATCCTGAAAAAATCCATGTGGTTGCTCCATGTAGATCTCCTCCTGAAGGTCACTATGAAGATAGGCACTCTTTACATCCATCTGATGTACCTCCCAACAATATGTTGTAGCAATAGCAAGGACAAGTCAGATAGACTTCATTTAGACAATTGGCACAAAAGTCTCAGATAGTCAATCTCAGGAACTTGGGAGAATCCTTTGGTGGCAAGGCAAGCCTTGTGCTTATCAACTAACCCATCTACAGAAAATTTTATCCAATAGATCTCCACTTGCATCAAACAAGTTTTGTTCCCTTCGGAAGAGGGACAAGATCACAAGTGTGGCTCCTCATCAAGGAACTATACTCCTGCATAGATGTATCCCACTTAGGAATACCAAAATCCTCTCAAAAAGACTATGGATTAGAGGCAAGTAGTAATGAAGACAAGTGGAGCATCCTAGGACTGCAAACAAGTTCGCCTAGTGTCTGATGGATCCCTAACCCAATCACCTATAGATTGCAATGTTTGTCAAGCCCAAAGTGGATCAGTAGTCAAAGAATCTAGAGGAGAATCATCACCATCTAAATGATGACTAGGAGATGAAGGAGGTGAATGCTCATAATCACTCTCAACATTAGAAGTGGGGGTAGAAGACTCCTCAACATCACGAATCTGTGCAAGTGTATCTGACTCATCAAAAGATCTGTCATGTAGCCTAAGTGACTCCAATGTCAAAGTAGAAGGAGATGGAGAAGTAATAGGAGAACATATCAAAGAGCCTTCCTCAAATTGAACACTCCTCTCGATGAACAACTTGTGAGTAGTAGGGTGGAGCAATCGATAACCCTTAACACCATTAAGATATTTTAAAAATGTGATCTTAAAAGATATTTTGCAATAGCTAGATGATATAATTTTAATATATGTTTGTTATTTTAAGAATGGGTTCTTAGGAAACATTTTAAGCATATAAGTGATATAATTATAAAAATCAGGGCCTTTCAAGCCTAAAAAAGTGTCACACTAAATTTTCTATTACTAAAATTTTTTTAATCTAATAAGATACACTGTTCTTTTTAGTACAACAAAATATTTTTAATTGACACATGTTTATATTCTCTATTATCAAACCTATTATATGTTGGCCATATGTGTTGTCATTGATGTCAACATAGCATACATTGATATCAACATAGCATACACTAATGACACTATCAGAAAAGTAAGATACTAACTTTTAGTTGCATATTTCTAAGAAAGAGAAATCTCATGATTGGAGGTCATAAAAGCTATATTTCTAATCAAAGTAGAGTTGAGTTTGAGGCCTTATTAATATGGGAATTAGAAGAACTAAAAGAATCAAATGTCAAGAAAGGATGCCTAGTGGCTTGAAGCATGTTGTATGATCTATCCTACTGATCCAAAGTTGTATGTGGTGATGCAAAGAAGACTTGGCCTCCAAAAGCAGGTGATAGTCTTTGTTTCAAAATTTTTGCTCTTTGAAGATTGTCCGAAAGATTGCTTCGCATTTTCATCATTGTGCTATTAAGCTTCTGTAGTTTGGAACTTAGCTTCATACAGTGTTCATGATGTTTTGATCACCAGAAGGATATTTTTTTGCTGACAACTTGAAGATAGAGTTGGTTTTGTAAAGAGGTTCCTAGTAGGGTGATGGAATGCTCCGCATTCCTCTGCAGTTGTAGATGTGGCTATGCGGTTTTGAAGTTGTGTCAAGAAGAAAGTAAAGGTGTTATTTCCAAACTTTCAAATCATATTTCCCTCCGCTGTGAAAGTTATGTATGATAGAACACCGGTATGTGCTTTGGCAAAATGGTGCAATGTTGAAGACCCACTGGAATGCTTCGCATTCCTCTAGAAGTGAATGATTGACCTTACAGTTTTGTGAACATGTTCTTGGATGTGCATGGCATGCCTCTTTTCTATTTCAAGCTTCTTGGTGGTCGGTAGCTTAGTT
Organism: Cunninghamia lanceolata; assembly: GCA_027924645.1. Lineage (NCBI taxonomy): Eukaryota > Viridiplantae > Streptophyta > Pinopsida > Cupressales > Cupressaceae > Cunninghamia > Cunninghamia lanceolata. The sequence goes on from BSBN01001285.1 coordinate 3,710,437, forward strand.
TTTCAATTAATAGCTTGGTGCAGTGTGTTCTAGATAACAGAGTGTTTGCAGAGTAAATGTTTGAAGCTATGCGGCACAATTCTTTGATGTACGGTGACAAAGGTATGTATGGGGGTGTTTTATAAGTCATGTGAACCCATCTAGAAAATTTTCATGAAGATCTTTCTTGTTTCTTGTAGCGCACAAGGTTTTCAAGTTGATATGACCATTATTCTTCAAGTCTTCATGAGTTTTTCTTAAATCTGTCCTATTTTCAAATGAGCAGAGTGCGCGGATGTAATTCCTTGATGTTTAAAGGAGTGAAGGATGTTTTGGACCTAGTTAAGCAAATGTTGGGTTCCGCAAGGCCTAGATCTTCTACTGGTGTAATGTGTTGTTTCAATTAAGACCTATCTTCTACATGTTTCACAGTGTGTGTTGTCTGGCCGACTTGTAAATGTATTTTTCATGTTGTATCTGGCCGACAAGCAATGTAATCAATGTTATATCATGTATAAATAGTGAATAAAATTAAATTACGAATGTATGCTCGCAAGATAATGAAAAGGGTTTGCAAGTAGATAAAAACAGAATAAATACATTATTGATGTGTGAATGTGGGAGAAAGAGCAGATGTTGTTGATGTTGTCCAAATTCATCTTGAATACATATTTGCAATAGTGATCAAGTATAAAGGGTGCCTAATTGATCAGAGCTTCAGAAGAAAGTGTGTGGAGGCAAAAGTGCAATCATCAAAGGTGTGAGCTTCAATGATAGTTTTCAGACAATAAGAAAAGACTATTATACTGTAATCTTTTGTATCTCATTTCAGGGAGTAGATGCTTCCTTGGGAGTGACCCTATGTTACATCCCCAACTTACAAATAGACTTAATCTTAACCTTGCATGATAATCAGGAGGATTGATCATAGTTAATTGATTTGATATTGTGGAAATATCTGATTTAATCTTTGATTATGAGGTTAATGATTGATTATAGTTAGTTATGAAATTATTTTTTCATATGAATATTTAATTAATTGAATTGTGAAATAAGATTATGATGCAATGATCATGGTTTTATGGTCCTGAGTGTGAATAGGAAAACACAACGCCCTTTGAAGAAGGGAGAGTATCATCCCAGAGGAAGAGTTAGATGTTGGGAAAAGGGGGTATTAGTCATCTGAGTATTAGACTTTGTCCTTTGAACTCTTGCTATTAGGGTGAGTTACATTCTATCTCTCTCGACTGGTTAATTAGACTTTAGTCAACATCTTTATGTTTGAGTTGTCAAAAGGTATTGGTCGCAAGGATGTCATGTTGAGTTGTTTGTCGATTTCCACAGAGTTGCCGGGGACCCTTGGGTTCCATTCTCTTTTACCACATTTTGTTTAGTGTCTATGTTTATTTGATTATTTATGTTTTGGGGAGAACGACGCTTCCTAGGGGGAGCAATGCTTGACCTCGTAGTCACATCGTAAGTATGTGAACTTAGTTGATAGAGTTGATATTACTAATGATTAAGTATAACCCTAAACCCTTAGATAAGGGTGTGTAAGTATAATTATATATATAATTCATTTGGTTGAATTTGCTTGTGAGATCAAATGTGATCAATAATCATATTATCTTTTTATCTCATATTGTTATAAGTTGGTGTGGCACACGACCTGTCATCACTCGTGAAGAGTGGCAAGGAGGGTGGCAGCCAAGTAAACCCCATCTTCATGTCTATATTCTTGCCAACTGATCGATTGATGGAAAGGTGGCGAACCTAATCATAAAAAAAAAGATAATCTTGTTCATGCATGCATGCAAAGAAGGAATTCGTTATGACTGATTGAAGGTATAAAGAGTCTAGTCTTGTTTTTGTTTGGAGAAGTAAGTTGCCTAGGTTGCATGCATGGAGCTTTCATACGACTCTTGAATAGTCTTTTCTTCATGCATATTACAATTTTTACAAGAGTAGCTCGTGATAACTGAGTTGGAAATTGAATAAAGCCTGATATATAGTTGATGCAATCGAGCAAACATCAATTTGAGGTAGAAACTGAAGCTCCATATTCTTCATCCAAAACCCTTATTATTCTAAACTTTCTTTTATGCATATGAAAGACAAAGTCGACGGTGTCGACATACACAGAAATGTGATGTTATACTGTGGCTTTCAAGCCGTAACGAACTCTTAATTGTTGTTGTGTATTTATGAATGTGAATAATTGTTCTTTTATCATTGTTATAGACGAAAGTATACTATTGTGTATGCGTTTAATCCTTGGCCACTTGAGTGATTATAATATGCATAACACAATCGATAAGCTCACGATGCACTGCTTGATAGAGAACTAATCTCTGCTTAAAACTTTTGTGATATGTCATCGTATGATGATGGTGGTGATGAGTAAAATGCTTTTATCATTCACCCATGTTTAAACCCGATAGGGTTATTATTTTGTTGAACGGCCTTCAAGCCTGTACCGCTTGTACTGCTTATGATATATATTGAAATGCTTGGATGGTAGCCATGAAGGCTCAGAGTCTTAGTTTAAACTATAAAGCCGAAAGGGTGACTTCATTTAAATGGATATGATAGCCTTGAAATCATGCAATCGATAGCTAGAGCTTGCTTATGATAGAAGGTAAGGTATGAACGCTTTTATGATATCATCTGGTTTAGTTTTGATAAAGACGTCTCTTGAAACCAATATTATTAATATTAACACTAATACCCTAAAGTGGAAGATGCAAAACATCGATTGCATGTAATGAGTCTTTGTGCATGTAACGTACTTGCTTTTATATTGTTTCATACGATAAAGAAAGGTCTCATTTGGTTATGTTATTATCTTGGACTCCTATGGGTGAGCCATGTGGGCATAATATGTTGTGTTAGTTCATGAAATCTTTCTTTTTGAATGGCTAAGATACTTCTTTAAGAATTTTGTAGTCAAGAAGGTTTCTTGTGAAAAGAACCTTGTCACCTTATATTTGGCTACATAATAGAACATGCATACCTCATTTCAAAATGGTTGAGTTACTTCTTTATGAGTCACATTTATGAAGGTCTTCTTAGACTAAACTTTGTTCACTATAAGTACAAACCATTGACTTTATGAACTAAGTGTAACCGTGGACTATGGAAAGAAAGTAAACTCCTAGCCAATAAGGCGGATATGGAGAACATGATAGAACCTTTAATTTATGCAACCTTGTGTGGGACAACATGATGTGGAGTTACTAATTCCCAGTTGCCTGAATAACTAGAACCTCAAGATGGGTTATCAAGACCAAGTTTGATGTCCAAGGAATGGACTAAGACGTTTTTGAATTAAATCATTCTAAACCGAGGAAGGTCAAACTATGTAACTGTAGGACATGACAACTTATAAGTTGAGTTGAGGTGGTGGACATATGACAACATTCAATGCGTAATGTTTATGTATGTAAATCTTTGGCCAAAGTAATGCATCCGTCTCAACATGCATTGTTGGTCCACAACGCTCTAGATGACATAGTGTATCTACTAGTGTCATACATAGTTAGAGTGGATCTATAGTTGTGTGACTAAGAGGCACTATGAAGGACACAACACCAGATGCTCAGATGGCTAACCTAACAGTTCCTAATATCTAACCCTTCCACGAAGGGTAGGGCCACTTCCAGTTAGGAAGTTGAGCGGGGGACCACAAGTTCATGGTTGGTGGAAAAGCATCAGAATGATGCTCTCCTTCCCAAGCATGAGACGAGCCGAGGCTTATGAAGACAGATATCTTATGTTTTAGATATAGTATTTTTCATTTTATGACTTGATAGTCAATTGTAATGTATAATTTGAAATATGATGCCTTGAGCATAACTTGTACATACATAGTGAAAGTTATTCACTTGGATATGTAAATGATTGTTGGAAATGTAAGCTTTGTTATATTCGGTTTAGAATAACATGCTTAGTTGATGAAATGATAGTGAATCATTATTATTTAATTTGAAATGGATAATCATATTGGCATCTATTCTCTTAATTATGATGAATGTTTATGTTAATTTTTGGGCATTATGGAATGAGATGTTACACCCTAAAATAAATTCATCAAGGAGTAGAAGCTTCCGTGGATGTAACCCAAAACCAAAGTTACTTTGGGAGTAGCAGCTTCCTTGGGTTAAAGCCCCTAAAACAAAGTTACTATTTGAGCTTCATATATTGTGAGTCAATCCTCACCGTGGTTTTTCCCTTCTAGGGTTTTCCACGTATATCTGGTGTTATGTGTTGATGTGCATTGAGTTAGTCTTTCATGTTTATGTTAATGTTGTAATGCTTAATGTTTAATCTGCTCTGGATAAGTTGAATTTATTCAAAGTAAAATTTGATTGTATACTAATTCACCCCCTCTCTCAGTATACTTGTGTGTCTAACAATAGGTATCAGAGCCAAGTTCCTCTAAAGGAAGCTTAACCGCTTAAGGAAGGTACGAGATGGCATCAGGAGGATATAGCAAGATTCCCAAGTTCAATGGAATAAATTATGCTTTTTGGAAGGTAAGGATGGAAGGTTACATCAATTCACTAGGTTGTGGAGTTTGAGATTCTGTCAAGAAAGGTTACACTGTCCTTGCTTCTATTCCAACAGATGCAGATGAAATCAAAAAGTACGATAATAATGCCAAGGCCAAGTTTTCTATCATGAGTGGTGTAAGCAAGGAAAAATATATCCTATAGTCCTAAAATAGCAGAATAAAACCCTACTCAAGTAATGGAGACCTTAAACGGCCTAGAAATGCAACTATGAAAGCATAAAACCCTAGAATGCCTAATGCATTTCCTCCATTACTACTAAGCTAAGCTATGGCGAATGTACTCAGACTTGCAGACCAGCAACTAAGAAATGAGAGTTCAAGAGTAGACAAATGCACAAGTCAAATGCTCAAAGTGGTGAAATGTCAGTGGGAGAGGGTGGTTTTATAAAGGAGGAAATTGGAATGGAGGGTGGAGATTTAGAGTTGACTTTTGGAGGGAAATCAAGGGCTAGGATGGGTTAGGGTTTCCTTGTCACTAGAGGACAAGGATGTATTTTTTATTGGGGAAAATATAAGGTAAGAGAAGTGATTATGTGTTTAATTAAATAAGTAATAGATACTTATTTAATTGTTTTGAGAAGGGTATGTGATGAGGGTGATTTAATTAAACAAGAGGGATACTTATTTAATTAAAAGAGGAAAATTGGATAATTTAAATAAATAGAAGTTTATTTAAATTAAATGGGACATGGTGATGAATGATTAAATAATATTTAAATTATTTAACCATAGAGGAAATAAAGAAGAAAGATAGCCTAGTTAACTAAATAGAATTTATTTAATTAAAAGGCCAAGTGAAATGAATTAATTAAATAACTTGGAAATTATTTAATTAATAGAGGAATGCAAGGGGAAGGTGAATTATGTGCCAAAAATATCGTTCGCAGGCTCAGGACATTTTCAAGTGTCTACATTTTGCCCCTCTTTGATATAATGTCGAGTCCAGCATTATATCAAAGAAAAATTAAAAAGGTGCTCAAAACATGCCCCAGTGTGTTCCATGTGAAGCGTGATGGTCTTATGCCCCCTCAGAAAATTTTTCAAATTTTCTAAAAATTTTCAAAAAAATTTAGAAAATTTTCTAAAAATTTTCAAAAAAGTTGTGCAGTGCACCCAGAGGGGTCTGGAGGGAGAAAAATGGCCTAAAAAGGAATTTGGTACATGTGAAAGGGGTGCCAATAGGTCAGTTTTGCCAGGAGGGGGCCCACTTAGGTCAAAAGCGTCTATATATAGCACGAAAGGAGCCATATTCCTCATTTGTGCATTTGAGTGATAGCAAAGTGTGTAGAGCTTGTAGTGAGATTGTGAGAGTTTTGTGCAGAGCTGCCGTCAGAATGTCGCCTGTACCACTCCACCAGTACCGTGGATATCAAGTTCGGTCACACAGACGTCTACCTGGGATAGGCGTGCTGGTATGTATCCAATCCTTTCTTTGCAATTTGATCAATTTTTTGTAGATTTTAGGGCCCGAAAGCAGGGCATGCATACGATGCACGTTTGTGCACCGCATGCACTTGGTGGTGCGATGCATGCGCCTAAGTGCGACACATGTGGTTTTTGGCACCGCATGCGCTTAGGGGGTGCACATCTACAAGGTGCGATGCATCAATTCACCAGTGTGACACATGCGCCAAGGTGTGACACATGCACGTGCCAGTGTGACGCATACGCCTAGATGGCCCGCATGCGTTGAACAATGCGACACATTCTCTTAGGTGACTCACATGTGTAAAACAGTGTGACACATGTGCAGATTTCTATCAAAAATATAGATCAGGCCTTAATTTTCTTGTGTTTTGATGCCAGATGCTATGAGTTAGGGTTTGGTTTTGCTTGATTAACTGAGTGTGTTGGATTACATGGATACAGGTGAGGGTGCCTCCCATCTATACACGAGAGAGTCGGCCGACATGGTATTCATTGCGCCATTCTTTGGATGCTATGGAGCGAGACATTAAGGATTCCCTCGGACTATACGGAGTTGCTTTTATGCCCGAGATTCAGGCTAACTGGGGGCTACTGACTGCAATGTTCAAGCGGTACCATTTAGAGATGGGCTCATTTCATTTCCTGATAGGGGAGGCCACTGTGACACTCTTGGATGTGTGGCGGATTCTTCAATTGCGTATCCAGGGAGAGTGGGTGATTTATGACCTGGTGACTGGGTTAGCAGCTTTACACCAATTGTTCGGCATGCAGGATGGTGCTGAGCTAGGGGTCGAGGAGCACGAGATCCCATGGGATGTGCTAACTGACCAATATGAAGAGGCTTATTGTTGTTATCTACACCTACATAGGTGGTTTGGTGTGCCCTGATCAGTGTGGGCATGGATTTCCAGTGGGCTGGGGGGAGATGCTAGAGGGTATGATGGTAGATGCGACTTCTTATGCTTGGGGGCCTTGTTTACTTGCTCAGCTATATCATCAGTTGCACAGGGTGGTGTACTGAGGAGAGCAATCGATCAGTTGTGGAGTGACACTTTTGATGATTTGGGCATGGGAGCACATTGCCATATACAGGCTGCTAGTGGAGAGGTAGATATTCAAGGAGTTTCCATATGTGTTTGGATATACAGGGTCATTGCTGCAGGTTCGGATAGGTGATGTCGGTTATTGGTGTCATGCTATTGACCATATGGATGCATTTGTTTGGATGTCATACAGAGGGTGCCCTCGGTGGATAGAGGATGATGAGAAGTTGCCCAATTGCAGGCATACCAGGTATCTGATTGGGTGTATAGTGCAGGCACAACATGTGATTGAGTGCCATCTTCCATCACGGGTTCTATAGCAGTTTAGAGAGGTTCAAGATGAGCTGGTGGGTATTGCAGAGTTTGCTCGTGTTACCCAAGAGATAGGAGTATGGGGACTAATGATTTCAGTCCAAACAACCATTGCCGAGATAGACAGGCTGCAGTCAATGCAGTGGGAGTACAGGGATGTGTCCGATCCGGGCACGACACCTACATATGATGCATGGTGGACTACTCACAGGCCCACACCATTTTTGGATCCAAATGCACCAACTCCTGTGGAGCAGTTGGGACGAGGGCCACGAGGCTGACTCAGAGGGCGAGGCAGAGGCAGAAGTAGAGGCAAAGGGGATGGAAGTAGGGGCAGTGATGGTGGGGATGATGATGGTGGAGCTGACGGTGGTGGTGGAGGCAGGGGTCGAGGTGGTCGAGGGCAAGGTAGGGGCAGTGTACTGGCCCCTATCCAGGAGGAGAGGGAGGAGGCAGTGGGACAGGTAGCAGTGGGTGTGGGAGCTATATAGGTGGGAGGTGGAGGAGAGGATGTGGCGATGGAGGATGTCGGTGTCGAGAGAGAGGAGATGGAGGAGAGTAGTGATGATGAGGAGGAGGAGGAGGAGAGGACAAGGGACAAGGCCTTACAGGATGTCCCTATTGCTGATGTAGGAGATGATGAGGGGGAGGGAAGGGATGCCAGGGATGTGGATAGGCGGATTACTGATCTACAGGCACAGTTGGATGCCATGTGACAGTGAGTATAGACAGTTGAGGGTCAGCTACTGCAGCAGATAGCCGAGCGAGACATGGCTGTTATCAAGGCCCAGAGAGTGGAGCAGCGTATTATAGACTTCATAGATACCATCAGTGGGTCTACTGGCGAGTTGGCGCAGGCATTGTTGAGAGCAGGGTAGGAGACCCAGTACTACTGAGATCTGTATGAGCATGTAGTGCCCATAGATCAGAGAGCTCTGAGCTTTTAGAGTAGGAGGAGTAATCAGTCCCGCTCTCATAGATCACACAGCAATGTTCACAGGCGAGCTTCTCCATACAACAGACCATCTGGGTCGAGGACAAGGTTAGAGCATAGGGATCCTCCGACAGGGCCAGTAGGGGCTGGATAGATTTTAGTTGTATACTGTTGTTGTAGACACATATTTTGATCGAGCCTGCGTGCTCTTGAGATACTGTTATGGAGCCTGCGAGCTCATTTTTGACACATATAGACATGGATTGATATTGTACTGTGACACACATGATTTTTTGAGATATATATATGGGATTACTTTACTCTTGTTCATTCTATTGTTGTTAGATGCATATGATGATGGTTTATGATGCTCATGATGTGATATTTTTATGTATTTGTGATGATGTGATCTAAAGATGCTTATGATGTATATGATGCTTATATGATGTTCATGTGATGTGTATAATGCGATGGATCATGTATGGATGTTTTATGATTTTATTTCTACACCTAGTTCATGTTACAGATGCAAATGGTTATATGATGAGGACTTATGTGTTAGATGTATGGTTTTGGGTGTGAATGATGATAATATGGTTATGCATTATTATTAGTTTAATGATGATAATGGATTATGGTAAGTACGATGATTATGATGATTATGTTGATTATGCATTATGGTAATTATGATGATTAGGTTGGGTTTGCTAATGACATATGCTTACGACGTATGATGTTTGACCATGATGAATGATTATGGTGTTGGTGCTTATATCTGATTATGAGGATGTTAATGTAGGATTATGATGTTGGTGAATTGTTGACTAACATGTGTGTGTATGTAGGGGTATATGATCTAATGTTGTTTTTTGGTGTGTCACAGTAGGATGGAGAAGATTAGAAGAAGACGCGACGAGGAAATAATGAGTTCGACAGAAGAAGAATTGGTGTGAAATGAGGGATTTTGACTTATGCCATTAAGGATGTGAGCTACTCTTTAATGTAATACTACGTATCATCATAGTACTTATTGTATCAAGGATGACAAATGCCAATACATGATATTGCCAGGGCACATAGTGTGGTCCTTTGAGAAATAGACACACAAAAATAGACAAGGATTGCCAGGCTCATACCGAGTCACTAAGGCACCTTGTTGGAACATGTGACAAGTATACTTGAGGCATGAGAGTCCTGGTGCATGGAAGTATCTAGCCGTTCCGACTGCACAGGATGTTTTGTGCCCCATAGCACCTCGATCATATGCAAGGAACCTAGTTGCCCCAGTTATATTGTCGTGGTAAACCAACAAGCAGCAAACAACAAAAAAATAGGTCTTGGCCCATCCTTGCCTCTCTTCATCTCTTAGGGACTACCTTGAGAAGCTTAGGAACAAGACCGTAGAAAACAAACCAAAGTGAAGTGTAAGATAGAGCCAACAACCAACAAGTCATATGTTGAGTGTAGATGTGCTTGCCTGAATGGTTGTAATAGGTTAAGTAATGCCTAGTTTTAGGATAAGAAAGGTGTAGTATAAGACACCTGGTCTAGTTTTGACAATGCCCCTACCTATCTAAGGCAAGTGATTACTTGAGAATGGAAGAGCTTGGTTTCAGGAAAGAAACATGTCGTATAAGATGCCTAGTTTGGTTTCAATAATGCACCTACTTGTCTAAGGCAAGTGACAGCCATGCAAGGCATATGTCCTAGTTATGTGAATGTCGCGAGTGTGTGAAATGATTAGTTTGTGAGGAGAAATAGTGTTCAAGATGAGTGTTGTTCTCGAAGGCGCGGAACCTAGTTGGACATGTGATTAGGAAGATTGGTTGATGTTTAATTATCGTGATGAGTGATAATATGCTAGCTGTGCTGTTGAACTGTCTTGTTAGAGTACTTTGGATGTTTGCTTGATTTTGCCTGTTTGAAGTGTTGTGTCCGTTAGAGGACAATTTATTATGACAACATGATAGGACGAGCCCTAAGGGGCTAACCTAGTGCCTCGAGGGCGCATCAATGATGGCCTTGCCTACGTGAAAGCTCAGAGGCAACGTAGTTCAACCAGGGTGGACTTGGGTTGACCTAGGACCTAAGGGGAATGCCTCAGGGGTGCATCCATGATGGCCTTGCCTACGTAAAAGCTTAGAGGCAACGTAGTTCAATTTATTGGTTTGACACGGTGTGACCACGGTTGGTATTTTGATTGGAGTTTTGCTGGTTTTTTTGATTTTTTTTTTGATTTGGGTTTTTTGGTTGGTTTTTTTATTTTTTTGGATTTTGTTATTTTTTTGATTTTTTTGGTTTTTTTTATTTTGTTATTTTTTTATTTTTTTGGTTTTTTGGTGGACAAATGTTTGCCAACAATGACCCTAGGATCAAGGACTACCCCCAATCAAATGCATTAGCAGGTTGTGGCAAAAGCGACTCAAGGGGAATGTGATGACAACGAGATGTTAACTTAATTCCAGGCCATGGTAGGGATAGTGTGATACAGTACGGGGGGAGGGTGGACAATGCATTATGATGGAAAAGGGATGATAGACGGGAGTGATGGTAAACAATGGAGCAGAGATTGATTACGCATGGCGCCTGTTTACCAGGTTTTCACCATGGTACTTGTCCAAAGCGCCACCGTGGTGGTTTTCACTGTTGGACTGATTTTTTTTTAAATGTATAACACTGCCTTAGGTGCATACTGTTGATGGGTTCGAGCAATGGTTCTCCTTCAGGAGTGGCTAATTGATACGCACTAGACCCATATATTGTTGTGATGATGTAAGGCCCTAACCAATTTGGCTTAAATTTTCCTGGCTTCTCTCATTCCATTTGATTTTTGGGGTTTTCTTTTAGAACAAGGTCTCCAATGTTGAAGTGGAGGACCAATACTCTCTTATTATAACTGCGTCAGAGATGATTTTGATAAGCCTATAGATGAGTGAGTGCATTTTGACTTCTTTCATCAAGCAATTCAAGTTCATGTAATTGCGATGTTCGGTAGTCCTCATTATCGACCAACTGCTGCAGGGATACTCTTAAAGAGGGCAACTCGACCTCAATGGGCAAGATGGCTTCAGATCCATAGACAAGGGAATAAGGGTTGGCTCTAGTGGGCATGCAGATGCTGGTATGGTAAGCCCATAAGGCAGGGTTGAGTTGAATATGCCAGTCATGGCCAGTGTCATTGATAGTCTTTTTTAGGATTTTTATGATGGTTTTATTTGATGCCTCAGCTTGGCCATTGCCTTGTGGGTAGTACGGAGTAGCAAAGTGGTGTTGGATGTGGAATTTTTCACAAAGTTCACGGACATCCTGGTTTTTGAATGGACAACCATTATCCGTTACGATGGATTGTGGGATAACATACTAGCATATGATATAATTAAGGATAAACTTGGCAATCTGCTTGCCAGTGATGCATGTCATAGGAATAGCTTCAATCCATTTTGTGAAATATTCAGTGGCTATGAGAATGAATTTATGGCCGTTGGTAGAGGTAGGGTAGATTTTGCCCATGAGGTCAAGTCCCCATTAAGAGAAGGGCCACGGAGATGTAAGTGGTTGTAGGTCTTGAGCTGGTGCATGCACAAGATCACTATGTATCTGGCACTGCCAACACTTCTTTGCAAAATGGTATGCAACTTTTTCCATTGTGGGCCAGTAATATCCTGCTCTGATGATCTTCTTAGCAAGGGTAGGACCACTGGAGTGGGCTCTGCATATACCCTCGTGTACCTCTCATAGGGTTGTTTGTGCTTCTTCAGAGTCGAGACATCTCAAGAGGGTATTATCAAATCCACGGCGGTATAGAGTGTCAGCGATGATGACATACTTAGTGGCTTGGCGTATGGACTTGCATTGGTTGGATGACAGGTCTACAGGTAGGGTTTGGTCCTGTAGGTAGGTGTATATGTCATGGTACCAGGGTGACATGGGACCAACAATTTCACAAACTAGCTCAGATTCGGGGACATCAAAGGCTGGGACCAATAGTTGTTCCACCAATAACTTGAACTAAGTGAGGTTACTTGGGATATCAAGGAGAGATCCAATGGTTGCCATTGCGTCTGCTGCCTGATTCTGAACCCTTGAAATTTGGTCAAAGAGCACTGTGTCAAAGTATAGCCTGAAACTATCTACCATCTTTTTATATGGTATGAGCTTTTCATCTTTGGTGTCATACTCATTGTTGACCTATTTGATAACTAACTGGGAATCGCCAAATACTTGTAATGTTTTGATTTTCCAGCGGATTGCCATTCAAAGTCCTGTAAGTAATGCCTCATACTCTGCTATGTTATTTGTGCAAGGAAAAGCAATTCTAAATGCCTTGGGAATGGCATCACCTTGGGGCGTAATAAACAAGATACCCGCACCTGAACTGTGATTAGTACATGATCCATCAAAGAATAGTGTCCAGATCTTGGATGTGTCAACTGTGAATATTGATTCATTAGGAAAATCAACAACCATTGGATGATCTACCGGTGTAGGTGCATCTGCAAGCTGATCTGTGATTACCTTCCCTTTGATGGCTTTGCGGTCAACATATTCTATGTCAAATTCGCTCAATACCATAACCCATTTGGCCAGTCGTCCTGTTAAGGTTGCTTTATTTAGCAAATACTTTAGTGGGTCAATCTTAGCAACTAGCTTTGTCTTGTGGTTCAACATGTAATGTCACAAATTTTGGGTAGCAAAAACTACGGTGAGACAGGCGCATTCGATAGGACTGTAGTTTAGCTCATATCCCACTAAGGTTATACTGATGTAATGGATTGCCCTTTCTTTTCCTTCCTCATCATTCTGTGCCAATAATGCCCCCAATGCTAAATTAGTTGTTGATATGTACAATAAAAGGGGCTTGCCTGGGATTGGTGGCCTGAGAACTGATGGCGATAACAAATATTCTTTGATCTTTTGAAAGGCTTCTTGACACTGATTTGTCCACACAAATGGTACCCCTTTGCGGAGTAAGTGTTGGAAAGGCTGACATTTGTTGGAAAGTTGTGCAATGAACCTTCGAATAGATTGTAATTTTCCCTATAGGCTATGTAGCTACTTTAAGGTAGTAGGCGAAGGCATGTCCATTATTGCTTTGACCTTGGCGGGGTCAACCTCTATCCCTCTATGTGAAACAATATATCACAACAATTTTCCTGATGTAACATCAAACACACATTTCTTAGGGTTTAGTCTGACTTTGAATTCTGCCAAGCGCTTGAAGATTTTATCCAACACCTCTAGATGAGAACTTCTAGTGACTGATTTTTCTAGCAGGTCGTCAAAATAATCTTCCATACATGTGTGCATATAGTCATGAAATATGGTTGTCATTGCCCTCTGGTATGTAGCACCTACATTTTTGAGACCGAAGGGCATGACAATCCAATAGTATGTGCCCCAAGGACATGTAAAAGTTGTTTTATGTTGATCTTCTGGTGCTATCCGTATCTGATTATACCCAGAGAAGCCGTCCATTAATGAGAGCATTTCAAATCTAGCTATCAAATCCACTATGATGTCTATGTTTGGTAATGGGAAATCATCTTTCAGACATGCCTTGTTCAAGTCACAGAAGTCCTCACATATTCTGATCTGGCCATTGGGTTTCGTGATGGGCACAAGATTAGACACCCACTCTAGATAATCAATTGGCCTGATGAAGCCAACATCAAGAAGTTTCTTGAATTCTACCTTTACCAACAAGGCGATCTGTGGATACATTTTTTGGATTTTTTGCTTGACAGGTTTTGCATTTGGTAGTAGTGGCAGGTGATGTAGGACAAACTATGGATCAAGCCTAGGCATATCAGTGTATGACCATGCGAAGTTGATTTGTCTTCTTGAGAAGAAGTCTCTGAATTTTGGCTTTTCTTGTTCTGTAAGTGACTCAACGAAATGGATAATCTTGGGTGCTTCTTCGGTGCTGAGGTTGGCTTCAATAGTTGTCTCTACCAGCAGTGGCAATTTTTCCTCTGTGATGGGCAACACTTCCAACCCTCCATCCTTAGGCACCTCAAGGAGGTTTTCACCTTTAGATACATCCTTTATTTTTATTTTTACATGATCTAAGGACACCTTTCAGTTTTCACCTAGAGACCTATTTTTTTCTTTTTTATATTTACTTTTATGACTAGAGGGTGGAGTTGATTCCTTGAAGTAAGAAGAATTGTCCAAATCCATGATGTACCCAACTTTATGGTCTCCAAGAGGTAATCCTTCACATAGTCCCATGAACTTAGCTATTGCTTCAACACTCTCAAACAAATCTAAGTTAGGTGGATCTTGTTGGTCCCAGTCGATTAGCTCAGGATGGACTAAGAGTAAGCCATCATCGGTATTTAGGTAATTCATGGTTACAGGAGTCAAGGTACAAATAGAGGTGTTATCAGGGTCCCAGAAGATATTTATCAATGCTACCCCTTCGGGGAGATTTGGTGAGGTGGATAGGGATGATTCAGGCTCAGGTTCAGGTGGATCCCTTGATGTCTCAACTTCTCTGGAAGCACTCGTCTCCCCTCGGATAAGTAACTTAGTACATGAAGCCCCATCTCTTTGCGTGGTATATCCCAACCCTTCATTGTGTGGCCACCTTGTTGGCTGAAGAGGTTTAGTTCATCCATTTCCATTTGGTCCTAGTCCACTATGCCCATCATACCCTTGTTTCTTGACGAACTCATATCCTTTACCATATTGTTCCATAGGCAATTTGATGTGTTCGACCTCTTGTTCCTCTTCTTCTTCTTTATAGAGCCAACTGGATATGTCTTCACTAACATCTTCTTTATTGAGTTCTCCCCACTTTGTGAATGTGGTGGGGCCAGCTGAGAGGGTTTGCTTTGGTGGAATAAGGCTAGGCTTTCCTTGTGACTTGGGTGATACCGGCAACTTTCCGATGCAATAGGACCTTTCTATCTTGTATTCACTGCATCCTCTGTCTTGGATTTGAACTTGTGGGTTGAGTGGCAGAATGAAAGCGGTGGTGGCTTTGGATAATGTGGATGGGTCAACATAATTGGAGGAGGAGGTGAATGGTGAGATTCCCTGATTTATAGGCACTTGATGTTGGGGTACTTCTCTTAGGTGGCTGCAGTATTGAAAGGCATCAGGATCACCCAGGGCGATGACTTCCAAGCCGTTATAGGGAAACTTGATGCATTGGTGGTAGGTGGAAGGGACGGCCTTCATGGAATGGATCCACGGTTGGCCCAGGATGAGGTTATATGGTAATTCAATGTCCAAGACATGGAATACGGTATCTTGAATGGCTGGCCCAACTCTCATAGGTAAAATGATAACTCCCTTGGAGGAGCATTCAGCATCGTCGTAGGCCTTGATAACAATCCTCTTGGTAGGATCAATGCAAGCCTTAGATTATCCCAATATTAACACCAATTTCAAAGGACATATGTTTAATCCCGCTCCACCGTCTACCAAGACTCGTCAAATTTTATGTTTATTGATGTAGACTTCGAGGTGTAAAGGATCATTATGATTGGTGTGGTGTGGGGGTATGTCTTGTTCCATGAAGGTGACGCTACTGATAGTGGCTAAGTGTCCCACCATGGCCTAGAATTGGCTAACATTTAGATCGGTACGAACGGAAGATTCTAGGAGCATCTTATCCAAAATGGCTTAATGTTTGAGCGAACGACGAAGCAAGTCAAAGATGGATATTTGTGCTGGGGTCTTCTTCAGATGATCTAAAAGGTTATATTGACCTTTGGCTTCCAGAGTGGATGTATTGGAGGTGTTGGTGGGGGCGCCCTGTAATGTAACTTTGGCTTTACGGGTGGTGATGGCACATTCGGGGTGGGCTTTTATGGTGATCATGGAGATATTGTTGTCAGACACTCGAATGCTATTAATGGTGTAATCATAGGTGACATTATTATAGTTGACATTGTTGTGTGGCTTGGTTCCTGATGAAGAGGGTTGTCGTGATCCATGGTTTTGTAATGGGTTGGTGAAGATGGTATGGTCAGTGTTAGAGGAACCGGCTATTTCATCTACCCCTACAATACCCCTATTGATGAAGTCTTGAATGATATTTTTTAGTTTAAAGCAATTTGATGTCTTATGTCCTTTGATTTGATTATACTCACATAAGTCGTCATTCCATGAAGGAGGTTTGAAGGCCCGATCATACTGTCAGATCTCCGGTAGTTGAATGAGGTTGTTTCATAATAACTTTTGCAGGATTACTTCAGTTGGTTCCGTCAAGGGCGTATAGTTGCATCTAGGGGCATTATTCCTAGGAGGTGGCCTCCTTTGGTTATTTTGGATCACGTTTGCTAATTGTTGTTGAGGTTGTGTCTGTTGCTGTGGTTGTTGTTGTTGAACGTATGGATGATTATTTATTGCGGGGGGTGCTTTAAGTGTAAGGGCTGGTCTAGCCCTAAATGCTTTAGCATCTACCACCCTGTCTTTGGTAACATTCTTGTTCCATGCCCAAGTCTTGTTCTTGTCATAGGGTGTGTTTTGGGTGTTTTGATTCTTATTAAAGATCTTTATTGTGCCTGTAGCGATGAGAGATTTTTCGATGGCTACCCCCTTCTCAACTACTTTGATGAAGGAGGTACAACAGTGGATTTGCAATTGAAGCATAAGCTCTTTGTTTAAGTTTTCCATGAAGATGGGCACTAGCTGATTCTCAGGAATATAACAAGGGCATTTGCATGCTAGGCCTCGCCACCTTTGAAAGAAAGAGATAAAGATCTCTCCTTCTTCTTGTCTTGCTTGGCACAAGGTGGCTATGTTCACATCCATCTCTATGTTATAGGAAAAGTGTGCAATGAACTTGTCTGCGAGTTCTGTCATGTGCGTATCCCTATGGGGAGGTGTGCAAACCATTCAAGAGCTTGGCCTGTGAGACTCCTAGGGAAGAGCCTCATCAAGTAGGTGTGATCATAGGTGAGCTCTAGGCAAGCAATATGGAACTCGCGTACATGTTCAACGGGACTTCCCTTTCCCCTATATTTGTTGAAGTTTGGTGGGGTGAAATTCGGGGGGAAAGGAGGCATGTAAATGCTTTTGTCAAATGGATATGGGCATAAGTCTTCCATGGAATACAATTTCTTGGTCCCTAAGACTTGCAAGTTTGTGAATTGTTGCTTTAGCTTGTCCATCTCTTGGGTGAGGGTTTCGACGGGTGTGTTGGCAGTGTTTACGACTATGTCCAAGTAAGGATTCGTCGTGTTATACGTTCCCATGTTACCAACAAGTGGAATGGTATTGAGGTCGTAGTGAGTGTGTAGTGGTGTCGTGTTTTGGTTTTGATTGTTGGTGGCGAAGGATACGTTAGGGTTAATATATTGATAATGGTATGGCATACTCGTGGTGTTTTGAGATGAGACATGAGGATTTGTTTGTTGGTTGGGATCAATGTAAGTCACATTGTGGGTGTTGGTTCCAAATGGATTTATGGGGTTCGAGTTGATGTAGGATATTCCCAACCCTTGGCTAGTTGTGTTATGTTGGTTGATGGGGTTGGTGTTGAGATTACCTATGTTGGTATTGGAGTTGGTTCCCGTGTTCGTGTTGAGGTTACTCGTGTTGGTATTATAGGTGGTTCCCAAGTTCATGTTGAGGCTACCCGTGTTGGTATTAGAGTTGGCTCCCAAATTTGTGTTTGTGTTTGTTGTGGTGTTAACTCCTTGGGTTTGGTTTTGCAAGGTCACAATGTGTAGCCTTCGTGTTCTTTTAACATGACCTTGAGGATTTGCCGAGAAAACAAAAGGATTTGATGTGTGAGTTGTGACATTGGCGTTGTTTTCCTCAAAAGGAGGGGGTATGTTTACCATGATGGATTCATGTGAGGTTTGCCCTTGAGGTATATTGACATGTTCTTGTGTTTGGTTGGCATGGTAGTTGGAGGATGAGGCATAGCTTTGGCTTGTTGTGTTGGTGTTAGCGGAATTTGGTATGAGGGTGGTTATGTCAACACCTTCGGGAAGTTTTGTTCTATTTTGTATAAGGCACAAAAGATAGCTTTGTGGGTCCGTGGCAATCATTTCATCTAGGATTCTCAATACTCTAGGGTCTTGTCCCGCGGCTTCAAGGACTTCGGGTGTAACCCCGGGTTCGTCATCTTGCAAGAA
Organism: Cunninghamia lanceolata; assembly: GCA_027924645.1. Classification (NCBI taxonomy): domain Eukaryota; kingdom Viridiplantae; phylum Streptophyta; class Pinopsida; order Cupressales; family Cupressaceae; genus Cunninghamia; species Cunninghamia lanceolata. Next base: position 3,728,803 of record BSBN01001285.1, read on the forward strand.
TAGATTGTGAAAGGGGTTTCCCATGTTTTGGTTAGGTTGTTCATTGGGGTTGGTGCCAAACCTCATGGTTTCAATGTGAGAGTCTTGGGGATCTTCTAGGTTCTCTTCTCCCTTTCTTTTCTTTTGCAACCGTGTTTCAACCATAAAAGACCTAGATGGAAGGTGGGAGGATGACAATGCAAACCTTTTAAGTAAATGAATGAGGGTGGTATTCTAAAGGTACTTTTAAAAGGATTCTAAGGATGGAAATGAAAATGACCTAGGTGTCTTATGCAAATGGGGATGTATGTCCTAAAGTTATGTTTATGGGATGCAACTAATGGAAAGGTGCCTATGACCAAAGTGTGTGGATAATGATTTTAATCTTCACAAAGTCTAGCTCCAATAGGATACTATTGTCTACTAATGACCTTCAAAGTGCAAATCGGGTTTGTTGAGACCTTGGATTTTTTGATGCGAGAAGGGTGATTATAGGGATTTTTGGAAAGTGGACCTTATACTTAGCCAAATGAGTATGAGGCCTGCGTTAGAATGGATTGAGTGAGAGTAATGCCAAGGTCTCTTAGTCCAATTTTACACTTGTGAGGCAGTCACACTTCGACGGTTTCTCCTTATGTTTCGACTTAGGAAGAATAATGTTTTGAATTCCTATGGAAGTCTAAGGTTTAAATTCTATGGTTCTAAAATTTTCTATGGTAGAGGTGAGACCTAAAACCTAAGGCAATGAAGGTGGTATGCAAGTGGATCCTAAGGGATGAGACCTATAGGTTTCTTAATATAGTTGCAATTGAATCAGATTGGGAGAAAAAGATTTTAGACGTTTCCCTATGGCTCAAAGTTTTCTAAGGTGTATACAACACACTATTCCTCTTATGCGTGTGACTGCTCGACTTATGCGTCTCAGAAGCATGCAGATGTGTTTCACTATCAAGCTTATGTGGTTTACTGTTGAGCATATATGGTTTATGGTTTAGCAGATGCGTTGTAGTTTTGCCTTATGCATTGTAGAGTCACTTATGCGGTTGACTGTTCAGCGTATGCGTTGCAGTTTAGCAGTCTTCTAAAAGCAGTTGTCTCCTAGGGCTATTTGATGGTTTTGTGAAAAATTAGAAAGCACATTAGTGGAAAAACACTCAGCAAACAATTTTGTGGCTGTGTCTCTTGTTTGTTTGATGTTCTTGTGGTGAAGTTTTTTTGAAAAAAATAGACACTTGGAAGACAAGCACAATCCTAGGGCTAGTCAAGGATTGTATTTGTTGAATCCCCTAGCTACGCTTATTCAAAGCAGGTAGCTCCAGGATCTTGGTAGCACCAGCTCCCCCTTACAGTGCACTCACTTCTCACGCATACTGAGATTTGGGTTTCCCAAGGCTCGTCCCCCCACCAAACCTTAGGATTGTCCTTGCTACCTCGGCTAAGAACCACATGAATCGAGGCGGCTTCAAAGGTTACCCTTCTGCGTCAACAAATAGAAGGTTTTTGGCCACTAAACAAGAGGGCTCTAGTAAAATATTCAGGGGACCGGCACCTCATGAGCATCCAGAAAGCCATTAAGGCTCTAACTAACCCTACTAGGAGTTTAATATATGCTAAGGTATGCCTCCTTTTGAGCTAGCACTGTATGGTGAGCACTCATACCGGTTAGACTTTGCTTTTGCCTTATCCTCAACTTATATAGCGGGCTGGACAAAAGTCTAGCTTGGGGTCGCAAGTGAGTTCGTCTTTCAGATGTGTCTCAAGAGTAGGCCCCTCTAAGGCTTAACAAAAGCGAGACAAGTTAACATGTTTTTGATTCGCAGGCTCGCACGAAGTCGCAAGGGGAGAGCATACATGTGAACTTGCTCACACTCGCATGGGGGTTCTTTTGATTTTATCTTCTCTTAAGTGTGGTGTGGTTTTATGTAAGTGAAGTGGAGGGTTTTTCTTATATACCTTTCCACAACTCTAACACAAACCACCAAACATGGCAAACAAAGATGCAATCCTTTTTATCTTGTTAAATGAGTGAGGATGCAAGTTTATTTTAAACCCCAATGAGTGAGAGAATGACAGATTTGTGGTTCGTTTTAAATCCACTGCGTGAAAATGCAGAGTTGTTGTTCTTTTCAACTCATGAAATGTGAATAATGCAAGGGTTGTGGTTCTTTTTAACCGATATGAATGAGGTTCATTTTAATCCCAAAATGGATGTAAATGCAAACAAAAGATTGTGTTCTTTTTAACCCCAATTGCAAAGTGTTTTGATCACTCACACATACATAAAAATAAAGCCCTAAATGGTAAGTTTAGTTTGCAAATTAAAATGTTTCTTCCATGCCACAAGCTGCAAACCCAGAAATTAGTAACAGAAAAACGTAAACAAAAACTAGAAACCACGGATTGAAACAAAATTTTTCAAAAAAGAACTTGTCATTTTTACCAAAGCGCATGCATCACACAGAGAACGCATGCGGTGTACTGTTGGTCATATGTGTCACATAAAATGTCTTATGTGGTGCACTGTTATGCGTATGTGGATCTGAGCAATGCATGCATCACAGAACATAGCTCATGTGTCACAGAACACAGTGCATGTGTCACACAATTCCCTGCAAATGAAAATGTTACTAGAAAACCTAACCAGCGAAATAAAATCATTTTTACACAGACTAAAACTAAACCCTAGGACTGTAAAGTATGTCCTTGAGTGCCAGCAAGATAGAAAACTTCCAAGCCTCAATAGGATTTACCCAGCTTGCAAAATGACTAAATAAAACCCTAGATGATAAGCTTTAATCGCTTCTTTGAAAACTAAATGCCCTTTTTAAGAAAACCCACTACTTAAAAATGAAACCCTAGTAGCTGATAAAAATAGAGAATCATTTAGATTAATAGACCCTGTAAAAACCAGTTAGCAACCTGCAAAACAAACTAAGTTAGGGTTAGATAAACCAAAACAAAATGCTTGAACCCTGAACTGGAACGTATGCATTGCAGAATGATAGGTATGCGATGCAAAATCCAGCGTAAGCATCACGCTGTACTTCATACATGTTGCACGAAGAAGCGTATGCATCGTACTGCTCAGCGTATGCGTCGCACAAACCTGCAAACTCAAAAACCCCTAAATTCGCAACATGTATAGATGTTTCACATTGAGTTCACCAATGTAATTAAGGAAAGATCTATCCTATAGTCCTAGAATAGCAGAATAATACTCAAGTAATGGAGACCTTAAACAACCTAGAAATGCAACTATGAAAGCATAAAACCCTAGAATGCCTAATGCATTTCCTCCATTACTACTAAGCTAAGCTATGGAGAATGTACTCAAACTTGCAGACCAGCAACTAAGAAATGAGAGCTCAAGAGTAGACAAATGCACAAGTCAAATGCTCAAAGTGGTGAAATGTCAATGGGAGAGGGTGGTTTTATAGAGGAGGAAATTGGAATGGAGGGTGGAGATTTAGAGTTGACTTTTGGAGGGAAATCAAGGGCTAGGATGGGTTAGGGTTTCCTTGTCACTAGAGGACAAGGATGTATTTTTTATTGGGGAAAATATGAGGTGAGAGAAGTGACTATGTGTTTAATTAAATAAGTAATAGATACTTATTTAATTGTTTTGAGAAGGGTATGTGATGAGGGCGATTTAATTAAATAAGAGGGATACTTATTTAATTAAAAGGGGAACATTGGATAATTTAAATAAATAGAAGTTTATTTAAATTAAATGGGACATGGTGATGAATAATTAAATAATATTTAAATTATTTTACCATAGAGGAAATAAAGAAGAAAGATAGCCTAGTTAACTAAATAGAATTTATTTAATTAAAAGGCCAAGTGAAATGAATTAATTAAATAACTTGGAAATTATTTAATTAATAGAGGAATGCGAGGGGAAGGTGAATTATGTGCCAAAAATATTGTTCAGAGGCTCGAGACATTTTCAAGTGTCTACAAGTGGATTAATTGATTTCAAACTTTCAAAGGTGATAGGTTGTAGCTCAGATCAAAAAGTTTGGAATAAACTTCAAACTATTTATGATGGAGATAAGAAAGTAAAGCAAGCCAAGATACAGATACTCAAGAACAGATTTGAATCCCTAAAGATGTCAAAAGATGAAAATATTACTGGTTACATGCTCCAGGTGAATGAAGTAGTCAATGGTATAAAAGGTTCTGGTGGAGGAATAAAATATGATGAGGTTGTGAAAGAAGTTCTGAGATCTCTTCCCAAATCTTAGAGTTCCAAAGTATCTACTAGGTGAGTGTAGGATCATGATGGGCCAAACACTACCCCTAAGTGGCAATGTAAATGTGAAAAATAGACTGAAGTAACTTCATGTCAAAAATTGAATGAGTTACCTACACAATCTAGCAATAAGGTAGTAATAAAAGTTATAATAAATTGAATGTAGTTTATAGGCTGCTACATTTTTTTTGAAAATTTTAAAAATAGTTTGGTGAAAATTAGATATTTCAATGAAACACTACTAAAATTTTCACAAAAACGTAAAAAGTATGTGTCATTCCAGTCAATCTAAGTATGAGAAAAAGATAATATTCTTCCTCCATGCTTTGGATTTAAGTAAAGGACACATGAGCGGATGTGACATATTTTTTTTTAATTTTTTAAGTAAATAAATAATTATCTATGAATTTTTTACTATGACTTTTTTAAAATATTAAAAATTAATTTTCTAGCCAACCTCACTTGGTAAAAAATATATGAAAATAAAAAATTTTAAATTTTAATGTATACCCAATAAATCCTAGGATGCGATGCATCTTTTGAATTTAAAAAAGGATTAATATGTTGAAAGTTATGGATGTTTTTCAATATGTATATCTATCAGGAAATCAGACATAGCGTATGTGAAAAATTTGTTGGGATAAGGTGCCATTAACCTTGTAAATCCTAATATAGTATTTATTCCATTTATTATATGTAATTTGTAATTATCCATGAGGAGATGTACTAGTTTCACTGGCAGGGGTAATTTTGGAGTAACCAGAGGTAATTACAGAGTGACTTTTACTATTGGCAAATGTAAAAACTCAAAGTAAATGAGGGTAGGCATTTTCCCTTGAGGAATCTACTATATTTGGCATGTATGACAACTGTCATAATGTTTGGTAAGTGAATCTATGATAGATGCAAGTTGTCATAAGATCTTGTGATTCTATGACGCATATGACGGATATGCTAGTTGCATATTTGCTATATTTATCCAAAGGTTCCTATCTTAGAAAGATACTCTTTTGTGGAATCTATGACGGTTATGGCACATCATAAGATGCTGTAAGAGGCTAGATTTAGTCTTGGACACCCAACCTTTGCATGATTGTTTTTGGACAAGTGGAAGGTGTTTGTAAGATGACATTTAATGTTTACATGTTGGGGAATCTCATGAGAGAGAATGTGAACACCTAGGATGAGTTGGAAAACATTTCTATAAGTATTTGCCATGTATTTGATGTTGCAATATAGATTTTAAGTACTCAGGTGCTGCTGGAATGCCGTCAGATTGAAGACTGAAGGAGAGATTGGTGGTGTTGTTGTACTGTAAATCATTTTCAGATTAATACAAACATTGGGTCTCTTTCATGTGTGGAGTTTTTTTCTCGAAAGGGTTTTCTCCACGTTAAACATTGTGTCATGTGTTCAATTTTATGATTTTGCATTTCTGTGAAGCATAGTTTTGTTTCTGTGTTACAATCTCCATTAATAACGCACAGTTAAAGATTGCAAAAATTTATATTGAATCAGATTTCCATTAAAGTAGTTTTTTTTCATTTCTAACATTTGGTATCAGAGCCTGGCCAACTTTGACTCTTGGGTGGTAGTGTGGAAGCTGTAGTTGTAGTGGGAGATTTGGTTGTGTTTGTTTTGCAGATCTTGTGTTGATATTATGGCTGGATCCACCGTTGCATCAACCTCTCGTTTGGACATTGAGAAGTTCAATGGACCGGGGTATGCATTGTGGAAGATGAAAATTGAAGATTTGTTGTAAGAAAGATACCAGTGGTTGGCTATCCAAAAAGAGAAGAACCCTGATGATGTCTCTCTAGATGAGTGGGCAAAACTAGATAAGAAGATATGGGGAACCATCCGTTTGTGTTTGTCAGATTCTGTCATGTTGAATGTCACAAAGGAAGAGACTGCACACAAGTTGCAGAAACAGTTGGGTGAGATCTATCAAGCCAAGAGTATGGTAAATAAACTTTACTTAAAAAGAAAATTGTTTTCCTTGAAAATGAAAGAGGGTGAGTTAGTTGCAGAGCATTTAAAATCATTTAATTTTTTGATTAATCAGCTTGTTTCAGTAGATGTTGAGGTTGATGAGGAAGATAAATGTATCTTGCTTCTTTATTTTTTACCTAAGTCTTGGGAGAATGTTATCCTTGCTATCACTGCTAACCTCACAGATCTGGAGTTGGATGCCCTTGTTGCAGTTTTACTGTTATAGAAACTGAGGAAGAAGAGTTCGGATAGTTCAGGTGATGCTCTCAGTATTAGGGGAAAGTCTAAGGAAAGCGGACCTAAAAGAGATCAGAAAGGGGCTAAGGAAAAGTCCAAGGGCCTGTCTAAGACTCCTGGTAAAAAGAACAGAGTTAAGTGTTGGAACTGTGGTAAAATGGAACATGTGAAGGAGTGCAGAAACCCTAAGAAACAGTGGGAGAGTGCTTCAAATAAGTCCTTGAATGTAGGTGAAGATGTTTTACTTTCTACATGTAATGTTCTTTCTAATGATCATTGGTTGGTTGACTCAGGATGCTCGTTTCATATGACCCCGCATAAGGAATGGTTCTCCACATATGAAGAATATGATGGAGGTAATATCTACTTTGGTGACAACTCTTCATATCCAATTTTTGGGAAAGGAAAGGTATTGTTGTGTTTCAGTGATGGGAGGATTAAAACCCTCCCTGGTGTCTTTCATGTTCCTACATTAGCTAGAAATCTGATTTCAGTTTCGAAGTTGAATGATTTGGGAATGCATGTGACATTTGACAAGCATGGCTACAGCTTGGTGAGAGGGAACTTGGTGGTAGCGAAAGGGAAGAGATTCGGGAACTTGTTTAAGCTTGAAGCCACTACAATTTGTAATGCCTCTTATGTTTATGAGGCTTTTGAAAACACTTGTATGTTGCGGCACTGTAGATTGGGCCACACAAGCAATAATATATTAAAAACTATTAAGAATAAAGAATTGTTGGACAATTTCTCTTATTTTGATGAGCACTTTGATTTCTATGAGCATTGTGTGTTTGGTAAACAAAACAAAAAATCATTTCCTTTAGGAAGCAATAGAGAAAAAGAGAAATTAGAAATTATTCATACGGATGTGTTTGGACCTGTGGATAATGAATCTATTGGAAAATCTCGTTATTTTGTCACCTTCATTGATGATGTATCCAGTTATACATGAATTTATTTTATGAAACATAAATCTGGAGTTTTCACTAATATTAAAGAATTCAAAGTCTTAGTAGAGAACCAATCAGGTTTAAAGATAAAAATATTAAGATTTGACAATGGAGGGGAATATTGCTCTAAGGAATTTGATGAGTTTTGCAAGCATGCAGGTATAATCAGACAAAAGACAACTCCCTATACACCACAACAGAATGGTGTTGTAGAAAGGATGAACTGAACAATTATAGAAAGGACCAGAAGTATGCTAAGTGATGCACAGTTGGATAAATTCTTTTGGGTAGAGATTGTGTGTACTTCTTGTTACTTGATAAATAGATCTCCTTGTAAGGCTCTTGATTCGACACCTTATGAAGTGTGGATAGGTAAGAAACTTTTTGTTTCACATTTAAGGGTTTTTGGTTGTGAGGCTTTTGTTCATGTGCCTAAGGAAAAGAGATCTAAGTTGGATCCAAAGGCTGAAAAGTGTACATTCATTAGATATGGTGATAATATCAAAGGTTATAAGCTTTGGGATCCACTAACCCGCAAGATTATCTTTTCTAGAGATGTTATTTCCAGGGAACGTAGAGCTATTTCTAAACTTGAGCAGCCAAAAGAAAAAGAAGAAAAGGTAAAGAAGGTGCACTTTGATTTAGAGAAGAAAGACACACCTTAGGAAGAACAAAATGATGGATTGGGGGGTGAAGAAGAAGAAGAAGAGTCAAGTAGTTCTGATGAAGATGAACCTGTTGTGATAGAAGAAGTTGGTGCAGATGATCATGCAGAAGAACAAGTAGAGTCTCTTACTCCACTCTTGAGGAGATCCACAAGACAATGGAATCTGGTTGACAAGTATAGCCCACCAGATTTCCGTTGTGTAAATGCTTTATTGAGTACTAACGATGAACTTAGATCCTATAGGGAAGCTATTTCTACAGATGATAGTGAGTCTTGGCACCATGTAGGAGGAGATGATGGCTTTAGACTCTTGTAACACCTAAGATCTTGTTCATTTTCCCAAAGAAAGGCCATAGGTTGTAAGTGGGTCTTCAAGAAGAAGTTCGGAGCAGACGAGTCATTGGAGAAGTACAAGGCTAGATTGGTAGCCAAGGGCTACTCCCAGAGAGAGGGAGTTGATTTTGGTGAGATATTCTCTCCTATTTCTAAATTGACTTCTATTAGATTTCTCTTATCCATTGTTGTAGCTTATGATTGGGAGATTGAGCAAATGGATGTTAAGTTTGCGTTCTTGCATGGAGATCTTGAAGAAGAAATTTATATGCAACAGCCTACAGGTTTTGAGGTAAAAGGAAAATAACATTGGGTTTGCAAGTTGAAGAGGTCTCTTTATGGTTTGAAACAGTCCCCTAGAATGTGGTATCAAAAGTTTGACTCATTTGTTTTGAAATTGGGTTTTGTTAGAAGCGAGGAGGATCATTGTGTTTACATTCATTGTATTGATGATTCTATATTGGTTATTGCTTTGTATGTTGATGACATGTTATTTTTCAGCAATACTAAGGGTATGATCAGTGAACTTAAAGCCCAACTTTCAGGTGCATTTGAGATGAAGGATCTTGGTGCTGCAAGGTATATTTTGGGAATGGAGATCAGGAGGGACAAAGTTAACAGAAAGCTTTGGTTCTCACAAAGTAAGTATGTGAATACTATTTTGTAGAGGTTTAGTTTGCAAGACTATAACCTAGTTAGAGTTCCTTTACCCACTGGTACTAAGCTTTCATTAGATATGTGTCCAAATACTGAGGATGATTTTGAGGATGTCTAATGTGCCATATGCTAGTGTTGTAGGGAGTTTGATTTATGCAATGGTTTGCACTAGACCAGATATTACCCAAGCAGTGGGAGTTTTGAGCACATTTATGTCTAACTTTGGTAGACAGCATTGGAACTATGCAAAGAGGGTGTTTAAATATCTTGCAGGTACTCTTGATCATTGTTTGGTTTATTCTGGTAATGATAGTGCTGATAAATCTTTGGACATATAGGGTTTTGTTGATGCAGATTGGGTAGGAGACTTGGATAGTCGAAGGTCCACTAGTGTATATGTGTTTACTCTGTTTGGAGGTGCAGTGAGTTGGATGAGTAAGAGGCAGCCCATAGTTGCTTTATCCACCACAGAAGCAGAGTATATGGCTTCAACCCATGTCTCTAAGGAGATAGTTTGGTTGAGAAGAATGTGTAGAGGTATTGGATTTGATTGCAGGATCATTCAGGTTGGTTGTGATAGCTAGAGTGCTATCTGTTTGGCCAAGAATCCCATGTATCATGCTTGGACTAAGCATGTTGATATTCAGTATCACTTTGTTCAAGAGCTGGTTGCAAATGGAGAGATTGAGTTAAAGAAGATAGACACTCAGGAGAATGTTGCAGATTCATTGACCAAGCCTGTGAACACAGAGAAGTTCGTATGGTGCAAAGAGGCCATGGACCTTGTTTCTAGTGCCTGATTATTTTTTATTTGATTTCTTATGGGTTGATTTTCAATGTATAATGTCAAGTGGGAGAATGTTGGGATAAGGTGCCATTAACCTTGTAAATCCCAATATTGTATTAATTCCATTTTTTATATGTAATTTGTAATTATCCATGAGGAGATGTACTAGTTTCACTGGCAAGGATAATTTTAGAGTAACCAAAGGTAATTACGGAGTGAATTTTACTGTTGGCAAATGTAAAAACTCAAAGTAAATGAGGGTAGGCATTTTCCCTTGAGGAATCTACTATATTTGGCATGTATGATAATTGTCATAATATTTGGTAAGTGAATCTATGACAGCTGCAAGTTGTCATAAGATTATGTGATTCTATGACACATATGACAGATATGTTAGTTGTATATTTGCTATATTTAGCCCAAGGTTCCTATCTTGGAAAGATACTCTTTTGTGGAATCTATGACGGTTATGATGCGTCATAAGATGCTGTAAGAGCCCAGATTTAGTCTTGGGCACCCAACCTTTTCATGGTTGTTTTTGAACAAGTGGAAGGTGCTTGTAAGATGGCATTTAATGTTTGCATGTTGGGGAATCTCATGAGAGAGAAGGTCAATACCTAGGATGAGTTGGCGAATTAAACCTATTTTCAAAATAAGAAAATATTTTTGCTGGTGATTAAAATCTAATTTCAAACCAGAAAATATATTTACATTGGCGAATTAAACCTGTTTTCAAAATAAGAAAATACTTTTGCTGGTGATTAAAATCTAATTTCAAACTAGAAAATATATTTACATTGGCGAATTAAACCAATTTTCAAAGCAATAAAAAAATTATTGGCGAATTTTAATATAGTTTCAAACCAATAAAAAATTAATTGGTGAAATAAACTGTTATGCCAATAAAAAATCATATTGTGTGAATGGCATTAGACTTTAGTTGAAGTTCCATTCCAGGCTGCAGTTCTGACACACCCATCTTTCTACACAAAGTCTCTAGAATAGAGACAAGTGTCAAGTAACAATGATTCTGATTAACGAAAATTAATAGATAATTATTTAATTGAGCTGCATAAATTGCCTTCCCAAATACGTGTAATTGTGCTTTTCACGACACTCCTTATTTATTACGAAAGGACAGAGGTCACTTCGAGCATGGATGTCATTAAATGGAAAAAATTCTAATGGATTTTGGTTGTCAGATCATCGCAAATCGATGGCATAAGTACTGACAGACCCAATTTCCCAAATTTGTAGTTCTACAACCGAGGACTCACGCTCTATCACGCTGCCACCTTTGCACAACAATCAATAAAATATATTATATATTTTATATATATGTCAACCATTGATCTAATAATATCTAACAGCTGCTAGTTGATTCCGGAGGATTTTGTTAGCAATGTGTGGCGTTGGAGATCTACCTTCCGGAATTGAACTACAACCGTTCATCTTTCATTCTAGGGTGCATCAAATGGTCAGTGGTGATACGATTGATTTGATTAAATGCACTTAACCACATAGGTTAGCCAATGCTCAATTAAGTTCATTAATGGCAAGTGAGTACTGAGTCGTGACAAACCGCACAAATTAGCCAATATGAATTAAACGAAGTTGCTTGTTATTTATTACCCATTTGTCACGGATGTACATGTAATGTATATATACATTGTATATATGATAGTCTTTAGTGTTTTGAACTTATATTGCATTACTAAGTTTCAGATAGGTCAAAAATCAATAGACTGTAAAAGTTCAAAGTAATGGCTTTCATTACAATAGTTGTGCGAAGAAAGTAAGTTACCAAGTATTTATTTTGTGATCATTCATGATTTTGATTTTAACTATGTGATAGAGTTCTCAGTTCACAGATGTAGAATAGTAATAAGAATCTAAGATGATGGAAAATTTTGTTTGTGTGTGGCTATGCAGGTTGTTATTGCTTTGCATGTCTCAAAATGAAGAAATACGAGCATTCGTCAAGTGGAATAGATAGTGTCAAGAATTGACACTTTTAACATTTGCAAATGATGCATTCTATTCTGGGTGGTGGGTTGAATCTCCCACACATGCATGCATGTATGAGAAACTAGAAATTTGAATTGACGCATGGAATTGGTATTGCAACTCAATTGCTAGTGACCTCGAGAAAATCAATTTAATTCTCCTTTACCGCCCTGATTGTTACCCACGCCTAGTGGTTTCTTGTACATATAATGCAAGGTTCTATAGTGAATCATTCACTAACATTGTGAATGAGCACACAATTAAATTTGTAACGGATCCATTGCCTGTTAATAGGATAATTATGGAGTACAGTGAAATATTCATTACGCGTCGTCGAATAGAGGAACCAAAAAGATTTTGGAGGATCAAAGCAAGGTTTGAAGGTTGAAGGATAGGAGTTTTGTTTAGAACTGAGGTTCATGTACGATGTAATTCTCCAATCTTTTTGAAAGGTGATGTTAAATTATACTAAATAATATAGAAGTAATTACGGTTTGAAATTACAATGTATACAGATCATAGATGTTTCAAAGAATGAAATTTTCAATATAAAATTATATATTATATTATATAAAATATGATATTATTATAAATTTATATATTGAATCATTGATATCGATTTCATTTGGTGGCCTACAAAATACTTTTCCCAAGCATTGATTTTTAATTTATTAAATAGATGTGACGAGTTATTAAATAGCTTTTGGTAATGGTTGATCCTTACATGAGCTGAAGATTGACGCTACAAAAAATCTGGACAACAAATAAATGAATAAATGCATGTCAGTTGAAGCATGTGTTCATTAACGATCTTCCTTTAAATCCTAGAGGTCTCCAGCAAAATGGCACTCGACTAGCTTGCTCAAAATATAGCATGGAGATTCCCATAAGGCTCCGCTGCAATAAGCGCCAGGTCACCTTTTTGGGCCGTATCAGAGATGGCAGACTGATGAACATTTGTAACTAGCAAAACCTATTCTTCCTTGAGGCAGTGAAGATGGTCCTCGGTAAAGACTTCTTGGTCTCCGAGGATAGATATAGGGTAAATTCAGATATTTCCTCACACTTTCTAGCTTCTTTGTTGGACCTAGGAGAGGCAAAGGTGGATGCACTGATCATTCTATGGGGGTATTCACTCCAAATATTATTTTGGATGACTTAGATGTGGTGATTGATGCAGAATTGAGGGTTGGTATCCCGTGGCCGAGAGACCTGGAGAAGCCACGAGAGGGACAGGAGGGCGTAGCTAGGCAGTTGTTCCTCCTAAACATGAATGAGAAACAACTCGGAAGGCACAGGCTTTGGGCGGCTCATGGGAGACACTTTCTTCGATGGGCAATTGGAATGGACATAGATGATACTCCAGTATGGCTTCAATACTTCGCAGCCATTGTGAATATGGGGGGATTCTACTCGCAGTGGCCGTAGGAGTGGTCGGGCTCTCAGGGCCACTTTTTTGGTGATTTTCATGCTGGGGTGGTAGGGTGGCAAGTTTTTGAGGAGTCGCTCAGTCAAGGGGCTAGGGATTTCTATGGTACCATGGTAGCCTCTCAGGTGCTGTGTGTCTTTTGGATCTTGGGTTGGCCGCTGGAGTGGTTTTTGTATTGATATAATTTCTTGAGTGTAAATCTTTTTGTAATAATATAATTACCCAAGTGTAAATCTTTTTGTATTAATATAATTACCCAAATGTAAATTTTTTTTCTATTAATATAATTTCTACTTTTTGTATTAATATAATTTGGTCTCTATTATGGTTAGAACTTAGAGGTTTCTAATGTTGCTTATTATATGTTTGCTCTAATTTATATATGTTGACATGGATTTGGTGATGGTCTCTGACTCTCTGTTATGGTTAGAGGTTTCTAATGTTGCTTGGCATTTGTTTGTTTTTTGACTCTTGAGATAGGCACAACTAAGAGAGCTATAATATATGTGAACTCTCAATCTTTTTGGATTTAATTTGATTTCAATTTGGTTGTTTTTAGATAGAATTAATCATGAAATTTTATATGCACAAGTAAAATTACTATTTCTATTGATAGTATAGTTCATCTACATGCATGATGCTTGAAATATTTGCATAATTAGATTTTGACACTTGAACCATTAGATTTCCAAATATCGATGGTTGACATTTCATACGAAAAACCCTCTGCATAATCTTATGTTGAATCGCTACCTCCAGTTGCCGGTTGTCTAAGTTGAAACCTGAGCCATCAAAACCATGTTGTTTACCAGCCCTTTATACCTAATCTTGTCGGTCACGGCTTGGTGGGGAACGGGTTAACCTAGCAAGCTAGCAGGGTCCACTTTTTAATTGTGTAAGAAGTTAATATGCGAGTAGGTTGTCAGTCAGTGAAGTCATGACTTCATGTCCTAATATTCGTAAGTTGACCGACCCCTTAATCTAATAGTCTAGAGGTTACCTGTTGTTGTTGGTTGTAGGAAGGGTGAAATCTAATGGTCGCACAAGGGTGCATGAGGAATCTGTCAGGAGAGAATATTCACTGTGTGGCTGCGACAGAATGACACATGTCAAAAAATCAAAGATGGCATCCTATCCCACTAAAGACTTGATCCAACGGTTGCAAGAAGGGGGGCGAAATCTAATGGGCGCAAGAGCGGATGAGGAATCTATCAGGAGAGAATATTCGCTACATGGCTACGACAGAACAACACATGTCAAAAAATCAAAGTTGGCATCCTATCCCACTAAAGATTTGATCTAATGGTTGCAGGAAGGGCAAAATCTAATGGTCGCGCAAGGGCACATGAGGAATCTATCAGGAGAGAATATTCGCTGTGTGGCTGCGATAGAATGACACATGTCAAAAAATCAAAGATGGCATCCTATCCCACTAAAGACTTGATCCAACGGTTGCAAGAAGGGGGCGAAATCTAATGGGCACAAGAGGGCATGAGGAATCTGTTAGGAGAGAATATTCGCTGCGCGATTGCAACAGAACAACACATGTCAAAAAATCAAAGTTGGCATCCCATCCCACTAAAGATTTGATCTAACAGTTGCAGGAAGGGCGAAATCTAATGGTCGCGCAAGGGCGCATGAGGAATCTGTCAGGAGAGAATATTCACTGCGCAGCTGCGACAGAACGACACATATCAAAAAATCTAAGCTGGCAAAAGACTTGATCCAATGGTTACGCATCGTCGCAAGGAGAATCTCTTCGGTTGGAATCTAAGCTGCGTGGTCGCGACATCGCGCATTGTCGCAAAGAGAATCTCTTTGGTTGGAATCTGAGCTGCGCGGTCGCGACGCTGCGACACGTGGCATTCTCTTTTTTGAGAAGTGAGGCACGTCGGCGTGGGGTAGGTAAGAGGTGGGCCATAATAGGCTATTATGCTGCGAGGTGCTGCCACGTATCCGACTCGTACGTTTTCTGAATGGCGACGAAGATTGTCAAATCTAGTCAGCCAATCAGGACTGTGGATTTCAGAATGTAAGTAAAAGATCAATGGCCCAAATTCAAAGGTTCAAAAGAGAAAGATTTTGAAGTGCTTGCAGCACGAAGTGCATTAATACAAAGAATTGTGCAGGTATTCTTGTCACACGTAGTTCATTAATACAGAGAATTGTGTAGGAATTCAAGGATTAAGGTATTCTCGAGAGCGCGATTGCATTCAGAAGAAATCATCAGAACGAGTAGGAAAAAGTAATCTCAAGCTTCTGGAAGCACAGAAAACCAGTAAGTAATTGTTCCTCCTCTGTGCCTAGTTTTTCCAACTATAGGTTAATTCTGAAGCTTTTAGGGCCGTTGTCAACCATAAAAACCCTAAGCTACCTTCATAAAAGAAAATTGAGTCAGTCAGGCCAGCCTTCCACTTCAAAATGAAGCTTGGATGAGGATCTTATGATCCAACTCCCTGGTTCCACTAGAACAATTTTGAAATTGCATGGCCCAAGCAGAGCCGAGGATAGAATTCTTGACTACTGCTATAATTGCCAGGACGCCAAATTACCTGTCCCAGGTTGGATCCTCTTTGAGCATTGGCATAAGAGGATGAACTATAAGGCCCCTATCTGTCATGCCTAGAAATATGATTTAGCCAAGCTCATTTGTCCCAATGTTTTCCCCAACCCTGACTTAATTAGGTCAACAACATCAAGGTATAATCCAGCCACTAGGACAGTAATAGATCGAAATGGTTCAACATTGATCAAGTTTACCAAAGGATACATTGCCACTGTATTCAACTTAGACCCTGCAACCAGCAAACAAATTGACCTCATGGCTTTCAAGAAAAAATACCAAATTGACACTGTGAAATGACATTACAGGGAATATTAATTACCAAAGCACAGGCCAAGGGGTGTTGGTGGGAAATTGGTAAAGATTTCAGATGATGAGGTGGAGCCTTTACATTGCAGTATGTTTAATGAATATTTTGTCAGAACCTATCACAGTCTGTGTCAAGTATTAGGCAGAGATGCTTTAGAAAGAATGTCTATTTCTTTGATGATGATGGTTGTTGATATTCAGAGACCAGATATCAAGGAACCATATGATTATGCCACTTTCATAGCTGACCGTATGCATGATCAAATGACAAAGATCAAAAATAATTTGTCTAAACTGGATGTCTAAGTTGAATTCATATGGTACTCCTTGTTGTGCCATATGTACTTATTTGCTTTATCAGGGATGTGGCACCCCAATTTGCATGTCAAGGATTCAGATGCTCAAGGGAACAAGCTGCTAGTGCAAGTATGGACATGTATGCTGGATATGCACTGTGTCACGATAGATTATGTCATCTTTGAAGAATATTTTGTGAGGAGAATCCTTAGATTTTTGGAGCCAGCGGGTGAAAGGTTGCATCATGATGTAATGGATTTCTTACGACCTCTGGACACGACTCCCTACCTTAGAGTTGATCACAAATGGGGTGATTGGTTCTATCATGAGCATACTACTTGCATAAGGGTCTATGGATGCCAGACTGCACCTTACATACTACCCAAATATGTGCCAAAGAGGGTGGCATTTTTAGAAGTTATAAGGCAGTTAAATGATTCTGACAAAAAGCACTTTAGGAACCGCAAGAAAGGTTCATTCTTCCCTTCCTCCATCAGATTTTGTGATCCCTGATAAGAGTGGGTTGGACCAAATTTATTCACTTATGCAATGTTTTGGAATGTATTTGGAATGACTAGGGTCTTTTGACCCTGAGGGATTCATCAGCCAAACCAGATTCAGAGTCAACAACTATAAGGGAAATGTCCAGTACTTTCATCGGGTGGATTACGATGAGGACATTGCTAGGAATTGTTTTACTATGAATGAAGTCCACCACTTCAGGATCAAGTGGGATACTATCATGGCCAGTGAGAATATGAAGAGAAACATGAATCCTGCATATCCAGGTGCATTTGCAGAAGTGCAAGACCCAATCAAGAGAATTGAGAAAATGTTGGATAATGCAGAACAGTTGATTGCCTCTACCCCTACAGGAGAACAGAGCTATGCTTATGAGCCTGGTAGCTCAAGTGGAGAGTATGATGTAAAGAGGGAATCAGTTGGCCCCTCCCCTACCAAAAGGGCCAAGATTATTGATTTGGAGAACCCAGAGCAGATAGAGGTAACCCTAAACAACAAAAAGCTTAGGGTTCAATTAGAAGAGTTGATAGGGGATGTAATAATAAAAAGAGTATCTGATACCCTTGCTCCTCAGGCTGCAAGCCTAAATGTACAGACTGCACAATTTGTAGAAGCAACTGCTAACAAATTGCAAAAGGATTACAATCAGCTGCAACTTGATTATTCTAAGGCAGTTGCAAAGATAAGCATGTTGAAGCAGCAACTGTCATTGGTAGCCAGTACTTCAGCCCCTCCTCCAGTGATCCCAACTGCAGAATCTATTCCAGTGGATATAGAGCCTCTCCTTGTAGAGATTAGAGAGTTGAAGGAGGATAACAGGAGATTGAAGGAGGAAAAGGATAACAAGGTTAAAGAGATGGTCACCAACTTGATCAAGAACAAGGTGACAAATATTTTGACCAAGTTGATGAGGCTTGGAAATCCTACTTACAGTTGATACTAGCCTATGAAAAGCACGAGTCTGACAAACAGAGACTATTGAGCTTAAAAAAAAATGGTTACATAGAACTGAAAAAGTCAAAGAATTTTAGAGGTGCGCCAGGTATGATTCCAATGCACCTATTGGCATACTGAAGGTGCTTAACATTTTGAAGTGTTTTCAGGATGTGGCCAGTTTCTAGTTGAAATTCGATTCAGTTATGAAAGAGAGGTTGCAGGGTTTTGAAGGGTTGGACACTAAGTGGTTACCTCCCATCTTGGATGGTGTTGGCAAAACAAAAGAGTTGGACAATTGGAGAAAGGAGATTGTAGATAGTTTTTTTTTATTAATTCCCACTTGTTGTGATGCAAATGCAAGTGATCCAACTATGAGTATGCAAGTACTAAGCTTAGCATTAGACAATCTGAACACTCTTGAAAGGAATCTTTCTAAATTCTCTAACCACGTAAAAAGTATGTTGGATGCCAGGTATGTCAGCCATAATGGCCAGATTGAAGAAATACTTTCATTCCCTTGGCTGACAGAGGAGACATACGATGAGTGGAATGACAAATATGGAACTGAGGATTGAGAAGCTTTTGTTCTCTGTATCTGTAACAATTTGAAGTACAATGTATTCAATGCTAATAGCACGTTCTTGATCTATAAAGGAACTGTCTTGCTCATTGAGTCATTTCATAGGGTTGGTTGTTTTAGACTTGGCAAATTTTGACGGAATAATAAGATACAGTCTTGTTGGGTGGCATAAAATTAGCAGTTTCATGTTGTTTTTAAATGAGTAATGCTTTGTTGCATGTATATGGTTATCTGTCTCCAAGTTGTGTGTGTTTTTCTTCTTAATCTAAATAGCTCAGGGTTATTCAGGATTCTAGAACATGGGCTCTTTGTGTTGAATGTTTAATTTTGATGTAATATTATATTATCATGGGAAAGAATATGTATGGGAATTTTTTGTAACATACTGATATGCCAGGGGTGTAGGTGCATAGCTATCCCCTAGTTGTAACAATTTCTTTGAATTAATATCAGTGAATGAATGAATGAAAGTTGACGTCCACAAGACCAAAAAACTGTGAATAATTTTTTTATTAATATTAAATAGAATGTAATTAAATGAAAAGTGTGACTGTAATTAAATGAATGAAGAAATGCACATTATGTTTATTGTTTATATCATAAAATACTCGTCGTTCGATGAACATTTGATGGATGGTTCTAGTTGCATTCTGGAATGAAATGCACAGAACGCTAGGCTTGTGAACTTAAATCTCTAGAATCACCTTAAACCCTTAGATTTACAAAGATAAATGGTTTAGAGATTGATGTGAGCTGTCAATGTAGGATAGTTGTCAGACATGTACTAATAGCAACACGTTGAAACTTGACTTGACGTTTCATTCACTAAAAAAGTCACTTCATAAAAAAAAGTAAACTTTCTACTTTCTACTTTTTACTGCTAAGTGATTTTATTTTTAAGTGAGAGCCGAGAGGGTCAGCACACAGGGCATTGGGGAGATTTCATATTGCCCGTTGCAGTGCACCAGGGAGATTTCAGATTGCTCATTGCAGTGTCATTTCCAACAAAGCCGGTAAGACAAAACATAGAAACCCTAGGTTACGTTTCATCGTTTCTTAAAATCTTATTTTGTCAAACTTTTTTCTTAAAATTTTATTTTGTCAAACTTTGCATTTAGGGTTGAGAGACTTAAGAAAAATTTCACACTATATAAGCATGTCTACCACCACTAGTAGACCAGACAAAGTTTTTGGGAAAGGCAAAGCAAGTACAGATAAAAAATAGATTATTCTGAATTGCTTAAAACCTTAGGTTTGACTAATGAATACCATGATATTTATGATCCTAACATGTATGGTAGATTTACCTCAGAACTTAGATTTTCATGTGAGAATAAGGTTGCCAAGAAAAAGAAAGTTGATAGTATCAATGCACCATGGGTAACTGGATTAGGGCGCATGATGTTACATGAGGTTTTCCCTTGTCCAGAATTTATCATGGTATGTGCCCACAATTATGATGGTAACAAAAGAACAATTGTAAATAAGGATACCAAAGAAGAAATTTTATCCATTAATGCAGAAGAATTTGGAAAAGTGTTGGGGTTTACAACCCAAGAATTTGGAGACGTCCACATTGACCTAGAAAAGATTGCTAGTGATTATGAAGCAACGGATGAAAGGAGCAAAAATTATTTTCTAAATAAAATAGTTGAAGAAAAAAACATCTTGAAAGATAACCATAAGCCTCCTTATCCTTTGAAATTTTTTAAATCATGGGCTCAGGATACTATTTCCATGCTAGCATTTTGCCTCGGACTAGATAGCAATTGGGAAGTGGATGCAAGCCTCCTTGAAATGGTATATAATATCCATTATGGTAATGGTGTACATGTCAAATATAAATTTATTGAGCACATTGTAGAGTCCATGCATAAATAATTTTTAATGATTAAAGGAGGTTCCATCAAGACATTTAGGTTCACAACATACTTGTGCTATTTTTTTCTATTCAAATTTAGTGGAATGTTTTAGAACAACAAGCTTTAGATTCAGCCCTATAGCAATGTTGAGGAAAATAAAATGGCTCCAGTATATGATTGGACCACTAAGATAAGGATGCATGATTCTCGAAGGAACTACAATCATTTTGTAGACTACTTTTTGGCTCCATTGCATCAAGCAATTACAAATAGTCCAATGCCTAGATTGCCTATATCATGTAGAGATTCCATTCAACTAGGAAAAGAAATACAATTGGCTGAATGGTACTTATTGGAAGAATATATTGTGCTAAGATTTTATGGATCAGAAGTAGAGCCATACAAACTTCCAATACATGTGACAGAAAGGGTTTTTGCATTGGAATATGTAAGGCAGATGCAGAGTACTAATGAACTACACTTTTCCGGTCAGCAAAAGAAGACCTTATTTCCTTCTTTACCTTTTTCATGTGGAGGGTTCACATTTGAGAGAAAAGCATTTAAGGTGGTACAAGATCTTTTGAAAATTTTTAATTTTGATGTTGTCTATCACTGGCAGTATGATCCATGTGACACCATTAAAACAATGATTGTGGCCAATAGGAATGTTGCAAGTAGAATTCAACATCAATGTAAACCCTTTCTTGAAAACTTGAGAAACAAGGATTCCTGGGATGAGGTCAAAATTGCATTGGAGAAAACTGCTGCTGAGAAAGGTATTTCTTTTGAACAGTTGTTAGCAGAAATTATGGCATTGCACCAGGTCTAAATTACAGGAGCACCAACAGAGAATGAAATCAGGAGGTACAACAATTTTTATAGAAAAAGTGATAAACCATCTATTAAAGCAAAAATACCAGATTATCTAGATGATTCTGTTACAAAAAAATCTTGGACACGGTCAAAAATTGCTGCATTTTGGTCTATGAGGAAGGATCTAGGTGAACCAAGAACTGATGAAGACTATGGAGAAATCGATGAAGATGAAGAGTTTAGCAAATTGTGGAATATAGAGCATCCCAATTAATGTGAAGATGAAGAAACTGAAAGTGATAGAGATGATGAACCTAATGATGATAGGGATGAACAAAGTATTTACAAACCTAGTTTAAGTCAGAACACAAAAAAATCATATACTTCAGGAACAGTCATAGCAGAAAAGTTAGGTTATCAAGGTGGTGGTTTGGGGTCCCAAGGACAAGGCATTTGGATTCCAATAGGTGTAGCCACCACTGCCAGAAAACCATTTGATAAAAAAGGCCTTGGAGCTGATTTAGCTGATAAAATACACCAAGGTCATACAAGTAGAGCTAGAAAAATTGAATTTGTTACAGATTCAAATCCTAATCCTCATGGTCAGATGTAATCACAACTTGGCCATGCCCATGGTGGAGAGCCTAGTGCGACTGGCACTACCACTGGTGGAGAACTTAGTCAACATGTGCTACAACAATAGGTCCAACAACAAGTTACACACAAGAGGACACCAATACAAGATACCACACAAACACTCAGTGATCAAGGGACACAGAAGAGACAAAGGATTATGGCAGATCCAAGTCCAACTACCGGTTCCATTACAAAGGAATTATTTCTAGGCACTCCCCCAGTTAGTGTGGCTATAACAGAAATTACAAGTAGTCCTATTCCTTCACCATTCAAGCATTCCCTTATTCCTGTGTCCCCAGGTTTTGATTACATTCAAGAGTTTAAAAAGAAATCAGAATTGTATAAAAAGGATAAGAAGCAATTGATGGAGAGTGTGTCTACTGTAACTTCAGATCTTGCAACAACCATGATATTACCCACATTTGACACAAATACAGAAATCATGGAGTACACATTTGTTGTTCCCACAGTTCAAAATAAACCAGAAAATCAGATGGATCGATCTGAATTTCAGGTGAGCAGTTTGCAATTTGATTTTTTTGGATTAAAAAATACTGACAAAATTAATATATCAAAGAAAAACAACGAATTGGTGTATACATCATTGCTAAAGCATGATAGAGAGAAAAAAAAGTTGCAGAATCAAATAGAAAAATTACAGGCAGATTTAGCAAATGAGAAAGCAAAGAGGAAAGCAACAGATAACAAGAGCAATGAATTAGAAAAAAGAATAAAAAAATATGCCTCTACATCAACAAGCAAAGAGGATAAACAAACAGAGGTGGAATTGAATGGACTGAAGCAAGAGTTAGATGAGATCAAAAAGAAATATAATCAGGAAAAATCCACTTCATAAAAATTAAGACAAAGCATTGGGAAAGCAAATGAACAGTGGGAACAAAAAATGGAGAAAGAGAGGCAAAAAAATGGAACATTGGCCGCACAGCTTATGGAAGCAAAAAATGAAATAAAATCTTGTCAAAAAAAGTTAACTGAATTTTGTAGACAAACAATCAAGCACATGAAACAAAAGATTTGGGAAGAAATAGTGCAGAGGTTTGATCAATTGTGTGAATTCTTTCAAGTCATTGATGCCATGAGACTACATTTTGATAAGCTGAGCAAATATTTAATGGACAACACAAATCTGCAACTACAGGCAGAAGAGAAATCTGCAAATCAAGTTCTAGAAACAATCTACAAAGCCAATGACAATGAATTGATTTCAAAAGGCATTACTAATCGGATTGAAGCCGCAATGAAGGTGACATCTATCATTAAAAAGTGTTCAAGAATGTGTGAAACAACAGAATTTGTGATTGAGGATGCAACAAAGATTAAGGAGGAGGATGAAAAGGTAAGGAACTTGACAAAGCTTGGTTTGCCATAGGGTTTCGACACAAATGACCAATTCATTGGAAAGGATAATTTCAGAAAGAAGATGGAGGATGCAAGGAAGATTGATTTGGACCAGTTTATTGGGAACCCAGATGAGGTGAACATTTTGGATTTTATCAAACAACTGATACTCTTGAATGTATATTTGGCTGAAACATTCAAGTCAGACCCAGGATCCAAATTGAAATTCGATCATACATTGTTAACAAAAATTCAAGTCAGACAACATCAGCTAGAAGAAATGACAATTCCACCACCTGAACAGTGGAATTTGCTAAAAAAATTATTAGAATGATTTGATATTGATATTATGAGTTTCAACTTTCCGAGTTCCAACTCAGCTCTGTGCAGAGTTCTCTTGACTCTTGAGCAAGATTTTTCATTGCCTCTATGTACTCTTTCATTTAAAAATCAATAGAAAATTCAAATTCAGTAATGTGTTGATGTTCAATTATCTGTATTATTTAATTTATCAATTGAAAATAAAATCTGGTTTCAACTACTAAATACACATTCAACGATTGCTGATGTTCATTGTTCTATATCCTACTATTGTTAATATGTTAAATTAATTTTATTTACCATATCAAATCAAAAACCAAAATTCTACTTTACTACAAATTTTATGTTTTATGCACAAATAAACTTTAGCAAGGAAATCTTAAGCATTGAGTTGTATGATGAATCACTGAGTACATGTAAAACTTATCAGTATGACACAATTAAAATATGAAATAATTAATAAAATGTTAATGTATTCAATTTGATTCACAATTTCAAAGAATACAAATTTAAAATATCATCAACTACAGTTTTGGAATATAATTCATGAAATGCAGTATAAATACCTAAAAACTACTAATTCACTTCCATTTCCCAAATTGAGTCAGGGTCCTCAAACTGACGTTCAGAAAAAGAAAAAGAGTCGTCTTGATTATGAGTCTGGTCTTCATTTTCTTTGTCTTGATTCTGAGTCCCAAAGTCAAATTCATCCGTCATTGTGTCACTGTCATTTGTCCCACCACTACCATTGTTTGAACTTGAAGAGTTGCACAACCCTCTTCTTTCACATATGAACTTCCAGATTGTAAGTGCCCTTTCATAAGGAAATTTTTTGACATTATACGCACTTCCTAACACCCTCAAGCAATTTTCCAAATTCTTGTCTAGTTTGTTTCTTATCTTTGATTTCAAAAACCCCAATGCACTGAAAACTCTCTCATCTTCCACCGAACCCAATATCATTGTTTGACATAAATCAGCAAGTTTGAAATATTCTGATATCGAATCACGCAATATTTCACTTTGACCCAAGTTTTTCTAGGCCTTTGTTATTGATCCTATTTCGAAGGGATTCTCCATGGCATTAAACTGGTCTATCATACTTCTTGCAAACTGACTACATTGTCCTTTAAGCTTATTTCCATCTATAATTCCTTCTATTTGTTGTCCATTGCATTCTACACTTTTCAAAAAGTGTGCAGTCAATGTAGTTATGTTTTGATGAAAAAAGCTTAGGCTATCTCAGTGGCCTTGAGCCCAGAATTGAGGATACACAATAGACATGGCATCAAGTATTTCATCTCGAGGGAATCGATTATAAATCTCTGTTGAAAGATTGCTTGCAATTTCTTCAAATTACTACTAACAGATTTAACAATGCCATCAAAATCATCCTTTCTAACAGGTACTCTGATAGAGCGCCCGACTGTCTTACAATGGTGCATTGGTAGCTCAAATCCCTGTACAAAGACACATAACTCCTCGCTTGCATTAAACTATAAATAATTTTCATGATGATTCAAATCTATAATTATGTGCCACCTATAAAAATTTGAGCTTTGAGAAGTTAGATCTAGATATAGATTATTGAGGGCCATGCATGTCATTCTACATAGTTTTCTATACTCATAGATATACATAGTTCTGTCTTGGGCTTTCTTCACAAGATTGTTCATTTCATCTGGCATGGGTAGAAGACTAACTAAAGTTAAGAGTGTCTCTATATCACTTAACCTATGTAAGAGGTCAGGAGCTTTGTCTACTGTGTTGTGATGCTCATACATTGTTTTAATCAAGGATGGATATTCTCAAAGAACTCGTTGAGCTGGTCCATGCAAGGAGATCCATCTGGTATCAACATCCTTAAGAAACTTGTTTCCTACTATTATTCCCTCAGCAAAATTTTAAAATTCCGCAAAGCATTTGGGACTTCGACAAAAGTATGCGTGGAGCTCGCGGACTAGATTTTCAACTTTTGATATTGTAGGAAATTTGCTTACAATTTTAAATGCTAAATTCATTATGTGGGCCATGCAGTGAATGGCAAGCATGTATGGTGCACAAGTAGTTTGTAATTTTGTGCAAAGACCGGTCCTATGACCTTGCGTTACTGTAGCTCCATCAGCTCCTACACACACCAACTTTTTGGCAATTGTCAAGTCATCCACACCTGCAATTTGATTCAAAGACTTCTTAACTAGTTCAAATATATGTTGTGATGTTGAACTGTCCTTCATTTTATGAACACAGAGTAGATGAGCTCGGCGTACATGTTCTTTTACAGTATACACATGCATACAAACCCAATAAGTATTATCTACCAGAGTAACTTCATCTAAAGATAATGCAATGAAGTTTGACTCTTTTACATTCTCCTTTAAATCTTGCTTTTCCACCGCAGCGAAATAGTTTGCCCATTCCCATCCAGCGTTTATTGACCAATGTGTGCTAGGATAGTGAGGAACACTCAAAAAAGATAATAAATTACTATACTCTGGGTAGTCTGTCATAGGACACCTTCTGGACAAAATATGAAAAACAACACTCATCTAAATAGTTTTTGCTAGTTGTGCTCCTTCCATTGCTTTTCCAATTTGAGCCCTTATTGTACCTCCACTTGTAGCAAGCTTCATCATTCTTCTCTTATGCTCATCATATTCCGCAGCATACTTCACATGAAGACATTCTTCCTTTGATTTCCATCTTACTACTGATGTTTCCTTTCCATCTATGATTTGTTTTTCATAAACTTTACCTAAATGGTTTTCTAAAGTGTCATGCTTTAGCTGCAATTTCTTATCTCTTTTACATTTCCAACTACAAATCACACACTTTCATTATGTTGGTTGTTCATCTTTGTTTGCTTTCTCGACTGGTTCAATGAATGGGTACTTTGACACCCAATTAAGCTGAAAATTCCTTGACATTTCCCACTCGTGCCCCAGTTTTGAATCTTTTGATTTGTCTTTTGAATCTTTTGATTTGTCTTTTGAATCTTTTGATTTGCCTTTTCTTTTCTTCTTGCCAACATCATCTATAGCGCTAGCATTTTCTTTTTCATCCAAGTCAATTATCTCAATCTGGATAACTGGGGTATCCCTTGGAACATCTTCAACGGTATTGCTATCCTCATTCTGGCTAACCAGGGTATCCCTTGGAACATCTTCTATGGTATTTTCATCCTCAGTCTGGCTAACCAGGGTATCCCTTGGAACATCTTCTGCGGTATTGCCATCCTCATTCTAGCTAACCAAGGTATCCCTTGGAACATCTTCTGCAGTATTGCCATCCTCATTCTGGCTAACCAGGGTATCCCTTGGAACATCTTCTACAGTATTGCCATCCTCATTCTGGCTAAGCAGGGTATCCCTTGGAATATCTTCTGCGGTATTGCCATCCTCATTTAACTCAATGGCAATCCCACCTTCTGGTGGTGGCGAGGTATTGCAAATGGCTTCTTCATTATTATTTGGTGCAAGAGTTGATGGTGTAGCTCCATCTTGAATTGATGGATCAAAAACATTTCTAGTTCCAAAGTAAGACTGTATACTAACTCCACCTTTTTTGCATTTTGTTAGCCTCCCAGTCCCTTCACCACTAGGAGGAGTCTTAGCCTTGCCACACTTGTAGCTCGACATCTTGATCTCCCCTTCGAATAAAAGATGGAAAAATGTCTTCTTGTTTAAGAAGGACATACTCATAGAATATAGATCCATCATCCCATTCCCTACTAAATATCTTCTTTAAGATTGGATCAAGAATGGAAGAGGGATAAATCCATAAAGAAATCTTAAAACACTAATACTATGAAGAAATGATCACTCACCTTTAAGTTTAGGTTTTCACTAACTTGCTATTCGCTAATGCAGGAATGCCTGTGTTGTAAGTTTGTAACTTTGCCTACGATCAATTTCAAGGTGCCAACTCCAACTTCTAAAATCTGAATCGAGAGCTCACAACTCACAAGTTCAGAACTGAACAAAATGTGTAGAATAAATCAGAGTTTCGATTGTATTTATATCATTCCATATTTGGCGAATTCTACGGGAATTCTATATGGTATATCAAAAAGATTTGGAGAATCCCGCATGATTATATAAGGATTACATTTAAGTGTCGGTGAATCAAACCTTGATGGACTACATACATCAAAATTTCCAAGGTGAATATGGCCCTAGATTAGCACGGAGGTGTCATTTAAATTGGTGAAATGGCCCCTCATAATCAACTACTTGTAAATTTTAATTGGTGAAATGGGCCCTCACGTGCAGTGACCATGTAATGGGGTTGGCGAAATGGGTCCTCACGCGCAGTGACCATTTAATGGAGTTGGCGAAATGTGTCCCGGTACACAATGTTGTTTTAATAGTATTGGCGAATATATAGGTGATTTAGTACTTGCTTCTGAAATTCCAGGCGAAAATATTAGTCGGCCCATTTGAAATGCATAGTTTGTTATGGCAAAAATCTTACTTCATTGATTCTCATAAAATAAATCGATGGCGAATGGATATGGATTCGACCGATAATACATAAAAATTGGGCGATTTTACCACCCTGTTGGATGCGATTTATTCACCAATTCTGACTTGGCCAATCGACGATATTCACCAATTGGAGAATATTCACCACTAAAACAATCTCTGATTGGTGGAGTTGTTGTATTGTACAATATTTTGCAGATTAATACAAACATTGGGCCTCTTTTATGTGTGGAGTTTTTTACCCGCAAGGGTTTTCTCCACATTAAACACTGTGTCATTGTGTCTTGTGTTGAGTTCTTCATGTTTGGCATTTTCTCTGCAGTGAGTTTTATGTTTTGTTACAATCTCCATTGTTAATGCACCCTTAAAGATTACTGAAATTTATTTTGAATCAGATTTCCATTGAAGTAGTGTTGCTTTCATTTCTAACAAAATTAATAATAATTATCTATTAAAATTAATATGAGGCATATATTATATTTTTAGAATATTAATAGCTTCCTCTATAAACCCTTTTCATTTGATTAAATTTAGTTACAAAAAAGTATGTTAGCTTCAAGGATGAAATTGTGTAAAATTTTAGGATAACACTAAATGGGTGGTTTTTGCAAGTTCCTTTGGCAAGTTTTGGGACTCCCACTTGCCTAAATATAAGGTAATCCCAAGGAATTTTTGGAGGGAATCCATATTTGAGCTAGAAATATTAACACCCCTTCAATCCAAATCTAAATATTAGTCTAAATGTTAGCACTTTTTTAGCCAACAAGTTTTTTCTCCATTATCACTGTTTGGCACATCATGATCTTGCACTCACCCTGCCAGCACTATTAAAGACTCCTGACTTGGATACATACTCCTTAGATCAAATGTTTGGGACCCTCACTAATTTTGAAATGAGAGAGGTTGACAGTGATGTTCCAAAGAAAGAAGTTGCTTCCAAAGTCAGTAAAAAGACAAAGGATGAGACTGCTAATGAAGATGAAAGTCCTAATGATGTTGAAGAAAACTTTGTAGGAACTCTGAAGAAAGGATTTGACAAATACAAAGGTAAGTTACCCTTTAAATGTTTCAATTGTGGAAAAGTTGGTCACTTTGCTTCTAAATGTCCTCTTAAAGAAACCAAGAAAAGTAACATAAATAGTAAATTCAAAAGGAGTTTATTTTCCTCAGAAGACAATTGTTCTTCAAGAGATGGCATCATGAGGATCTAGTAAGATTCCCAAGTTCAATGGATCAAATTATGCTTTTTGGAAGGTAAGGATGGAAGGCTACATCAATTCACTAGGCTGTGGAGTTTAGGATTCTGTCAAGAAAGGTTACACTGTCCCTGCTTCTATTCCAAAAGATGTAGATGAAATCACGAAGTACGATAATAATGCTAAGGCCAAGTTTTCTATTATGAGTGGATTAACTAATTCAGAACTTTCAAAGGTGATAGGTTGTAGCTCAGATAAAAAATGTTTGGAATAAACTTCAAACTATGTATGAAGGAGATAAGAAAGTAAAGCAAGCCAAGATGCAAATACTCAAGAACATATTTGAATCCCTAAAGATGCCAGAAGATGAAAATATTGCTGGTTACATGCTCCAGGTGGATGAAGTAGTCAATGGTATAAAAGGTCTTGGTGGAGGAATAAAAGATGATGAGGTTGTGAAAAAGGTCCTGAGATCTCTTCCCAAATCTTAGAGTTCTAAAGTATCTACTAGGTGAGTGCAGGATCATGATGGGCCAAACACTGCCCCTAAGTGGCAATGTAAATGTGAAAAATAGACTTAAGTAACTTCATGTCAAAAATTGAATGAGTTACCTACATAATCTAGCAATAAGGTAGTAATAAAAGTTGTAATAAATTGAATGTAGTTTATGGGCTGCTACTTTTTTTTTTGAAAATTTTAAAAATAGTTTGGTGAAAATTAGATATTTCAATGAAACACTACTAAAATTTTCATAAAAACGTAAAAAGTATGTGTCATTCCAACCAACCTAAGTATGAGAAAAAGATAATATTTTTCCTCCATGATTTGGATTTAAGTAAAGGACACATGAGCGGATGTGACACATTTTTTTTAATTTTTTAAGTAAATAAATAATTATCTATGAATTTTTTACTATGACTTTTTTAAAATATTAAAAATTAATTTTTCAGCCAACCTAACTTGGTCAAAAATATATGAAAATAAAAAATTTTAAATTTTAATGTATACCCAATAAATCCTAGGATGTGATGCATCTTTTGAATTTAAAAAATGATTAATATGTTGAAAGTTATGGATGTTTTTCAATATGTATATCTATCAGGAAATCAGACATAGCGTATGTAGAAAATTAATAATAATTATCTATTAAAATTATTATGAGGCGTATATTATATTTTTAGAATATTAATAGCTTCCTCTATAAACCCTTTTCATTTGATTAAATTTAGTTACAAAAAAGTATGTCAGCTTCAAGGATGAAATTGTGTAAAATTTCAGGATAACACTAAATGGGTGGTTTTTGCAAGTTTCTTTGGCAAGTTTTGGGACTCCCAGTTGCTTAAATATAAGATAATCCCAAGGCATTTTTGGAGGGAGTCCATATTTGAGCTAGAAATATCAACACCCCTTCCATCAAAATCTAAATATTAGTCTAAATGTTAGCACTTTTTCAGCCAACAAGTTTTTTCTCCATTTTCACTATTTGGCTCATCATGATCTCGCACTCACCCTGCCAACACTATTGAGGAGACTACTGACTTGGATAAATACTCCTTAGACCATATGTTTGGGACCCTCACTGCTTTTGAAATGAGAGAGGTTGACAGTGATGTTCCAAAGAAAGAAGTTGCTTCCAAAGTCAGTAAAAAGACAAAGGATGAGACTACTAATGAAGATGAAAGTGTAGTGCCCCTCCATTCCCACCTTGGATGTACAGGTGAATTGATCAAGGCGCATGAATATGAAGGTAAAATAACGGGAATAATTAAGGTAAGGCTTTGACATTGTTTTGCATTCCAATGATTAAGATGTCGATCTTACTACAATTGTTATATGTTAGAATGGATCTCATGGATTGATTCTGTTAGATTTAATTGTTATGATGGTACTTCTGAGACTTATTCAATTTCATGCACCTATATGTTCAGTGTATGGGTCTGTTCAGATAATGAGGTAGATTCGATTTGGTTATGATTATGTGTTATCTAACCTAGATTGATATGATGTGGAAAGGACGATGTCGCATCACTCGCTTGCGAGTGCCCTGCGATGTTGTGATTCCTTTTTCACCTAGTGTCAGCTTATATGCATATATACATGCTTGACTATGTCATTTGTTGCAGGATGCAGGTATCTGACATTAACTCCACCTGAATTAACAGGTCAGAGCATGCCCTAAACCCAATGGATAAGTTGTTCTGGAGATAACTTAAGGTCCCACATCTCAAGTCATCATCCTCGATCAGGATGCATGATATGTCTAGGTCAACCTGTCAGTTCTGTTAGTATGTCAGGTCTTGCAACTGATTGATATTTGATGGAGCCTGTTGGTTAAGTGCATGTTTGGCCCTAGCTTGTGAACATGTTTGATTTGGCTTTTAACGGCTGTCCTACTCAGTGGGTTATGTTGTACGCCTATATTTCATTATATAGTCATACTAATATTTGACCCACTTTAATATTTAATAAGATCATATAATATTCTTATTATTATTATTAATATTTAATAAGATTAAATTGGTAATTGATAATTACCTAGTTCAAATAATTATTTAAAGTTGTTTGAATATGAATTATTTTATTACTACTATTAAATTGATTTAATTAAGGGAAGGTCGCTGAACACTAGTAAACGCACTAACCAGACCCTAGAGTAGAGAGGAGACAGTCCTATCATCCAATTGATGAAGCCTAACAATTGGATCAAGAGTGTATTGATTCAGCGTTACACTATGGTTACTAATGGATTTGTGATAAAATGATTATGTTCTTGTGTGTGATTTAACTTTGTAACTTTTAAAATGATTTTTAAGTGTTTTTAAGAGGTCTAAGTTGTATTTTATGTTTGGAAAATTGTCTTATGTCCAAGGTACATAGATAAGAAGTTTATTTTTGTCATTTATAATATTTTAAAAGGTTTTTAGACCCTCCTTTAAGCCCCACTTACAAAAGTGACGAAAATGGGAAGGTGGTTGGTTGAATTAGTTGGGTGGTTGAGTTAGTTTTGGGTACAAAGTTACTCTTTCCTTCTCTTTAAAAACTCTTCATGGAGTGGGGGTGACTTGCTCATTTTATGATTTTCATTCAAGGATTCTACCATTAGTGGGATATTGCGATTGAGGTACCATGTTTTCTTTATTAATTAAATATAAATATTATATGTTTTTCTTTATTGATTAAATGTAAATTTTATATGTTTTTCTTTATTGATTAAATATAAATATTATATGTTTTTCTTTATTGGTTAAATGTAAATATTGTATGTTCTAAATATTATATGTATCCTTTATTTATTAAATGTAAAGGTTGTTTTTCTAAGGGTTGTTGCTTGTGAAATTGGAAAAGCAAACATTTCAATGTAAATCTTGAAAGAAGCATATTTGTTGCCTTATTTGCATGTCATAAACCTAGATCATCATAGCATGAATTATATTTTTTATTTTTACATTAGATCTTCCTATAATTATAAGATAGTAATCGCCATATATATTGGCATTAAGGTTTGCATATAATCATATGTTATCTATATATTAGTATTAAGATTTCTATATAATCTTATAATTGCTAAATGTTGGTGTTGGATCCTAGAAACGATAGTTTTTATCTATTTTTAAAAGGGGTTATGAAGTCATCTTGCTAAGGATCTGTTAGTTTGTTCATATCCTCTAATAGATAAACTAATGATGTTCTTTGTGTACGTAAGTATCTTTGAACCTTGTCAAATAGTTCAAGTACCTTATCCATTAGAGTATTCCTTACTTCTGCCTTCTATTAGATCTAGATGGAAATGTTTTTCTTATGTGCATTAAGGTCTCAAATAAATATGGACTTTGGATCATATAAAACTGCCCACTTTTGCATAGATTCTTCAGGATCCAATTCTTATAGTAAATTGTATTAAACATCTTATTAGCTCTTCATTTAGTCAATTTATATTTTGGGTGTCTTGTTCTTTGGTTGTTCAAATCTTCACAGTATTCTTGATCGTCCATAATCCAAATCTAGATAACCCATTTAATACGGTGTGCATACTCCTTAAGTCTATCAAACTCCATCCTCTAGGTGAGACACCAGCCATGTATAACAAAGGTGTTTCAAATTGGGTGTGGTGGTCTATGAAGTCGTCACTTGAAGAAATGGAAATGGTGTGGCTGCTACTCAAAGGCAGAGTGGTGTTGTTTATAAACCGTCCAAAATTTGAAGGTTGATTGACCAAATCTTACCTTGAGGATAGGAATAACCTACACAAGTGCATGAACATGTATATAAACTTTTATGTCATATGGATATTTGTATAGGTATCAATTATTAATTATAAATTAAATATGAATCCATGCATAGTTAAGATACACGATTTAGTAGATGAGTTTGTTGGAGTATATATATATATATATATGATATAGATATTAACTTATGAAACAAAAGAAACGTAGTTGTTATATTTTAATACGAATGTTTATTAAACTAATCGATATAATTACATATTTACTGTAATGTGGCATTGATTCTATTATAATGGTTTTGTTAGTAGAAATATGATATATGGGTTAGGATTATAAATGCTGTAATTAGTGATTGATCTATAAGCATTTGTAATTATTATTATCTATGCATTTGTTTAGCTTGACAGTTATATGTAATTGTTGATTGATTAATATAATAGATAGAATTAATATTAATTAACTAGACCTAGGTTTTATGAAATTCTTGGTGGAGATATAACTTGAATCCAGTTGCTAATTTGATTAAATAGAATTGCTCTAGTAAGGAGAATTTATGTTGTCAATGAGTTGATTAGTTGAAATTGCTTATTGCAAGCAAAATTTTCATGTGAGTTGGTCTATGTGTAAATTGTCAAGTTTAGGTTCCAGAGGCATAAGGTAATATGATTTGATGGCATGTATTCTGTTCATAGGTGTCTTGAAATGAAGATGTTGCAAGAACATGATGTCTTTTGTCTATGTATGTGGGTCTTGGTAAACAATAATGTGAGATGATGTACATACTGTGTTGTGAATATATTATGATGGGGTTAAACCTCTTTCACGTATGTGTTGATATCGAGCTTGTGTTTAGTATTGTAATGGGGAGATCTTGGAAATCGTAATGAGAAACTATTTTGTTCATGGTTGAGATTTGCGAGCAAGATGACCCATACCTTGCTCGGGTTATGTGTTGTTATGGTTATTGCGATTGATCAATGGAAAGTTTTGGGACAATGATGTACAGGTTGGTCATTGTGATTATGTTTTGTATGCAAGAAGGTAAATGCCTTGCATTGTTTATATATACTTATCAGTATGATAGTGATTGTCTTGCTTGATGGTTAGGGTTTCTAGATGCAGGTAGGGGAGTGGCTTTCAATGTGGGGCTGGCGCCCAAATTAGTTGTCAGGATAACCCATTGAAAGTTGTTAATTAAGTGAAAACCTAAAAATGAACTGGGGGGAAAAGGGTAAATTACACATTAACAAGATAGTTGGATTTCCTCTCCCTTGCCTGTAGTGCTCGTTTAGGCTAAGGATGGGTTGAGAAGGCATGGTCGGCATAATTGACTTCCTTGTCCTCACGAAAGGAAAGTTGATTCCGCATGTGTCACCCTATGGGGCCGGCGCCTAGTGGGAGGCTGTCAGGATAACCATAGATGGGGGCCGGCGCCTAGTGAGAGGCTGTCAGGATAACCCATGTCAGGACCATGCGATAACACTCTTCCTACTGCAGCCTAGCATTCCCTAGTTGTACTCTCCCCATTCGTCGTGTGTTGCCTCTGGATGTGTTACTGAGTTGCTTGTGGTGTTGTCATGTGTTGTGATGGAGTCATGTTTAGTCCTTGTTCCTATTAGGCAATTGTCTACCTGGCTGTTTGATGTTTTGGGACCTTATGTTATCTCCTAGCATGGGGGGTGGACCTTAGGGTTCCACATGGTCGGGTGTATGTGCTTTATTTCCATTGGTTTCTCCTTGCCTTTGTTCGTGTGCAAGAAGGTGGTAACTCCTGTAGCAGATTCAGATTGTGTACCTATTTATGGAGACAATTATTATGCTCATTTGCTATCCTATGTATCAGATTATTCATAATGTATGTATTCATATGTATTCAGAAGATGATAATATAACAATGTAATGTTATATTCATATGTCGGGAGAAATTGTGACTATGTACTAGATCCTGATGAATACTTATATGATGTTATGTAACTGTAAATGTTTATTGATTTAGTGCATTAGGTTTACAATGAGTTACTGATGTTAATTCATGATGTGTGTTAGATTATGTTAATTATTTTGTCAAGTAATGCAACCATGTTATCTTAGAGGACAAGTCATTAGTTTAAATGATGTGTTAATATTACTTTGTTATTTCTATCTTTTAAAAAAAAAATTATCCTGTTGCATATAGCATAAATGTGTTGTTCTCTAAAGTTTCATGGCAGGGCGTTACAAAAAGTGCTAATGATGTTGAAGAAAACTTTGTAAGAACTCTGAAGAAAGGCTCTGACAAATACAAAGGTAAGTTACCCTTCAAATGTATCAATTGTGGAAAAGTTGGTCACTTTGCTTCTAAATGTCCTCTTAAAGAAACTAGGAAAAGTAACAGAAATAGTAAATTTAAAAGGAGTCTATTTTCCTTATAAGATAATTGTTCTTCAGAAGATGAGGATCATGATTCAAATGATGAAACACTTTTATTGGCCATGAGTATTGGTGACAAAAAGAATGAGGTTGGAAAATGTGATACCTTGCAAACAATTCAAAAAAATGAAAAATCAATGGTTGTATTGACTGCCTTCCATGCAAAAGAAGAAACCAAAGCTTGGGTCATTGATAGTGGTTGTTCAAATCATATGACTGGTGATAGAGAATCTCATCAGCCTTAAGAAGTGGGATGGTGGAGTTGTAAATTTTGGAGGAGATGAGTCAACTCATATTTGTGGAAAAGGTGTCATATCTATTGATGAAAAGAACATGATAGAGGATGTTCTCTATGTCAAAGGGTTACAACACAATCTTCTCAGTGTCATTCAAATGGGCAAAAAAGGTTACAATCTTACTTTTCATGCTAATGGTTGTGAAATCAGAAAGGTAGGATTTGGAAAGCTTGTTGCAGAAAGTATCAAGACATGTGATTTTTATCACTTGAAAGAAGCAAATGGAAGAACATGTCCATTGATTCAATCCAGTGAGTGTTGGTTGTGGTACAAAAGAATGGGACACAACAACTTTGATAACATGATAAGAATAAGCTCTACTCATGTAGTGAGAGACATGCCTAAGATAATCAAGCCTATGCAAGGAATGTCAAATAGTAAAGCAGACAAAGACAAGCTTTAAAAGCGAGTAATCTTCTTCAAAGCCATTGCAGCTGATTCACATAAACCTATGTGGACCTACAAGAGTAAAAAGTCAACAAGGTGAAAGGTACTTTATGTTGCTCATTAATGATTATTCTAGAATGACTTAGGTTACTTTCTTAAGAGAAAAATCTGATGCCCTTGATAAGTTTAAAGTTTTCAAAACCTTGGTTGAAAATGCAATGGATACTAAGATTGATTGTTTAAGGTCAGATAGATGAGGTGAGTTTACTTCAAATGAATTTGAAAAGTTTTGTGAAGATCATGGTATTAGGAGGCACTTGTCTGCTCCTAGAACCCCTCAGCAAAATAGAGTAGTAGAAAGGAAGAATAGGATTGTGCAAGAAATGTCTAGGGCAATGTTGAAAGATGCAGATCTACCTAATGTATATTGGAAGGAAGCAATTCACATTGTTGTCTATCTAACTAACAAAGTGCAGTAATGGGTCAATAGCTCTAAGACCCCTTATGAGTTGTGGTATGGGTGACCTCCCTCTGTCAGATACTTCAGGATCTTTGGTAGCAAATGCTATATCAGAAGAGATAAAGAAGACCTAGGAAAGTTTGATTCAAGATGTGATGAAGGAATCTTTCTTGGTAACTCAACTAGAAGCAAGGCCTATAGATGTTACAACAAAAGGTTAGGAATGATGATTGAAAGCCCAAATGTCAATGTAGATGAAGACTTTTATCAGTTCACACAGGATTCAAAAGACACCGAATCTGATATATTTCCTTGCATTGAAGATTAAGAAGTAGAAGAAGTGAAAGAAGAAAAGGAATAGGAACCTGAACAGATACCAAAGACTCCAGCAAAGTATGTTCAGAAGAACCACTTAATAGAACATATCATTGGAGACAAAGATGAAGGTGTGCAGACAAGGAGAAGGCTTGCCAAGATACATGAGCAAGAAAACTTGTGTTTATTATCAAAAGTGGAACCTAAGACCTTTGCTTAAGCCAACAAAGATGATGGATGGATAAAAGCAATGGAAGAAGAATTGGATCAAATTGAAAAGAATCAGACATGGGAATTGGTTCCCAGACCACCCAATAAGAATGTTATAGGAATAAAGTGGTTGTTCTAGAATAAGCTAAATGAAGAAGGTGATGTTGTGAGGAACAAACCAAGATTAGTATGCAAAGGATATACTCAAGTAGAAGGCATTGATTTTGAGGAGACTTTTGCTCCTGTGGCTAGGATGGAGGCAATCAGAACATTCCTTGCTCTTGCTGCTCACAAGAACTTCAAGGTGTATTAGATGGATATCAAGTCAACATTTCTGAATGCTGACCTAGAAGAGGAGGTGTACATTTAGAAATCAAATGTTTTCCAAATATCAGAAGATCTAGACATGGTATGTAGACTCAAGAAGGCTTTGTATGGGCTCAAGCAAGCACCTAGGGCTTGTTATGCAAGATTAGACAAGTACTTACTTCAGCAGGGCTTCAAGAAATGTACTACATATAGCAATCTTTACATAAAGGAAGAAGGAGACATGATCCTGATAGTTGCAATTTATGTTGATGATATCATTTTTGGAGGAAATGATGATATGTGTAAGAGGTTTGCAAAGGAGATGCAAAAAGAATTTGAAAGGTCTATGATTGGAGCACTATTGTACTTGATTGCATCCAGACATGACATTATGCATGCAGTATGTGTGGTTGCTAGATATCAAGCCAATCCTAAGAAAACACATGAAAAGGTAGTGAAGAGGATATTTAGATACTTGAAAGGAACTCCATACTATGGTCTATGGTATCCAAAAGGTAATGAATTTGATCTGAGTGCATACACTGATGCTAACTAGGTTGGTTGTGTTGATGATAGAAGAAGTACAAGTGGTGGTAATTTCTTTCTAGGAAGAAGATTGGTTTCATGGCAGAGTAAGAAGAAAGATTTAATGTCCTTATCTACTGTAGAGGCAGAGTATATTGTAGTAGCCTCCTCTTGTACACAAGTGTTATGGATGAAGCAAACTCTGAAGGATATCTGAGGTATTGTATGATGACCCTATTCCTATTTTGTGTGATAATACAAGTTATATCAATATTTCCAAGAATCAAGTGATGCATTCCAGAACCAAGAATATAGCAATCAAGTATTCACTATTTGAGAGAGAAGGTTGCAGACAAGGAAGTGAAGTTGGAATATGTCCCAACAAAGGATCAAATTGTAGACATCTTTACAAAGGCCCTTGCAAAAGACATCTTTGAGGATCTCTGATAGAGGTTAGGGGTAATTGCCCCTCCCTCTTCTTTCTAAAGATGCATAATGGTGCATTTGTCTAGGGGAAGTTCATGCCATATCTTTATCTTGGATTGATGATGGTTAACTCTCAAGGGGGCAGGTAGTGGTGATTGATGATAGGGGGAGCTTGCAAGAAAAAGTTTGCAGATTCATGATTGCTGATAAAAGGGGGCAAATGTGTAGGTATTGGATCCCTTTTTCCTTGATGTCAAAGGAGGAGAGAGTCTAAGGTGGAGCATATGTTGCCATCAATGACAAAGGGGGAGATTGTTGGCCATATGTGTTTTCATTGATGTCAACATAGCATACATTGATGACACTATTAGGAAAGTAAGATACCAACTCTTGGTTGCATATTCCTAAGAAAGAGAAAGCTCATGATTGGAGGTCATAAAATCTATATTTCTAATCAAAGCATAGTTGAGTTTGAGGCCTTATTAATATGGGAATTAGAAACACTAAAAGAATTAGATATCAAGGAAGGATACCTGATGGCTTGAAGCATGTTGTATGATCTATCCTACTGATCCTAAGTTGTATGTGGTGATGTAAAGAAAACTTGGCCTCCAAAAGCAGGTGATAGTCTTTGTTTCAGAATGTCTGCTCTTTAAAGACTATCCAAAAGATTGCTTCGCATTTTCATCATTATTCTATTGAGATTATGTAGTTTGGAACTTAGCTTCATACAGTGTTATTTTATGTCTGTTCTAAGTTCCATGATGTTTTGAACCACTGAATGATGTTTTTCTGCGCACAGCTTGAAGATAGAGCTTGTTTTGTAAAGAGATTCCTAGTAGGGTGATGGAATACTCCACATTCCTCCGCAGTTGTAGATGTGGCTATGTGGCTCTGAAGTTGTGTCAAGAAGATAGTAAAGGTGTTATTTCCAAAGTTTCAAATCATATTTCCCTCCACTGTGAAAGTAATGTATGATAAAACACTGATATGTGCTATGGAAGAATGGTGCAGTGTTGAAGATCCATTGGAATGCTCTGCATTCCTCTAGAAGTGAATGATAGACCTTGTAGTTTTGTGAACATGTTCTTGGATGTGCATGGCATGCCTCTTTTCTATTTCAGGCTTCTTGCTGGTCCACAACTCAGTTTTTCAATTGACAACTTGATGCAGTGTGTTCCGGATAACTTAGTTTTTGCAAAGTAAATGTTTGAAGCTATGTGGCATAATTCTTTGATGTGCGGTGGTAAAGGTGTGTATGGGGGTGTTTTATGAGTCATTTGAACTCATCTTGAAAATTTTTCCAAAGTTCTTTCTTGTTTCCTGTACCGCACAAGGTTTTCAAGTTGATATGGTCATTATTCTTCAAGTCTTCATGAGTTTTCCTTAAAGCTGTCCTATTTTCAAATGAGCAAAGTGTGCGGATGTAATCCCTTGATGTTTGAAGGAGTGAAGGATGTTTTGGACCTAGTTAAGCAAATTTTGGGTTTTGCAAGGCCTGGATCTTCTGCTAGTGTAACATGTTGTTTCAATTAGGACCTATCTTCTACATGTTTCATAGTGTATGTTGTCTGGCCGACTTGTAAATGTATTTTTCATGTTGTATATGGCCGAAAAGCAATGTAATAAATGTAATATCATGTATAAATAGTGAATCAAATTAAATTAGGAAAGTATGATTGCAAGATAATGAAAAGGGTTCACAAGCAGATAAAAGTAGAATAAATACATTATTGATGTGCAACTATGGGAGAAAGAGCAGATGTTGTTGATGCTATCTAGATTCATCTTGAAGACATATTTTTGATAGTGATCAAGTATAGAGTGTGCCTAATTGATCAAATCTTTAGAAGAAAGTGTGTGGAGGTAGAAGTGCAATCATTAAAGGTGTGAGATTCAATGACAGTTTTTAGACAATATGAAAAGACTATTATACTATAATCTTTTGTATTCTCATTTTAGGAGTAGATGCTTCCTTGGGAGTGACCCTAAAACAAATTCATCAGGGAGTTGAAGCTCCCTTAGGTGTAACCCTAAACCAAAGTTACTTAGGGAGTAGCATCTTCCTTGGGTTAAAGCCCCTAAAACAAAGTTACTATTTGAGCTTCATATATTGTGAGTTAATCCTCACCGTGGTTTTCCCCTTCTAGGGTTTTCCATGTATCTCTGGTGTTATGTGTTGATGTGCATTGAGTTAATCTTTCATATTCACGTTAATGCTATAATGCTTAAGGTTTAATCTGCTCTGGATAAGTTGAATTTGTTGAAAGTAAAATTTGATTGTATATTGATTCACCCCTGCCCTCTTAGTATACTTGTGTGTCTAACATTATATTCATTAACGATCAAAGTGCTAATAATATTTAACACCATTAAATCTAAAATATTTTTTAAATATACTTAAACAACACTACAAATATTTATTTCTACTCCATTTGTATAGATGATTATGTAAACAAATGACAATGCAATCTCTGCTATTTGCATTACTTTGGACCAATCGAGAGATGTAGAATTCGTAATGCATCCTTCAAAGGGCCATCATTGCTTGTGTCTCCTTGTTACACATATGGCTCCTAAGGTTGTCATTGATGTCAACACTGTCACAAGGTTGTCATTGATGTCAACACTATCTTGGATGTCTAATGGTGTTCATGGTTGGATGCCATGTCCTATCTAGCAAAGAAGATATAGTTCATGGTTGGATGTCATGTTGAACATAATGTGATTACTAAAGTTCATGGTTGGATGTCATGCCTTGATAAGTGTAGAGTTGAGTAAGAAGATACACTAATATGGGAATTAGAAGCACTAAGATGGTCAGATGTGTTTCTGATGTTGAGAAGATATTGTTAGTAGCTTGAAGCATATTGTATGATCTCTCCTATTGTTCCTCAGAATGCATGTGTTAATACAAAGAAGGTTTGGCCTCCAGAAGTTGGTGACATTTTCTGCTACAGGATGACTACCTTTGAAGATTGTCTTGGATATTTCTCTGCATTCCTCCACATTAGCAGTTGTGGCTATGCAGTTTTGGAACTATGTTTAGGGTGTAATGAAGGTGATAATTCCAAATTTTTAGATCATCTACCCTTCCGCTATGAAAGTTATGCATGATAGAGTATTGACATGTGTTATGGCAGAGTAAGCTAGTGTTGAAGATATGTTGGAATGCTCCTCATTCCTCTAGATGTGAATGTTTGCCTTTGCAATTTTGTGGACATGTTTATGGATGTGCATTTCATGCTTTCTTGCAGTTTCAAGGTTCTTGGTGATCTACAATCTTAGTTTCTCAATGACAGTATGTTCTAATTGACTTGTTGTTCTCAGAGTTCGTGATTAAAGATGTGCAACACAAAATCTTTGATGTGTGGAGGTAAAGGAGTATTTGGAGATGTTTTATGAGTCATGTAGACTCATCTAGAAGAGTTTCATGAAGATCTTTCTTGTTTCCAGTACCACACAAGGTTTACAAGTTGTTGTGGCCATTATACTTCAAGTTTCATATGTCCTTGCTTAAGGTTGTCCTATTTTCAAATGAGCAGAGCATGCAGATGTAATTCCTTGGTGTTTGAAGCTATGAAAGACATTTTGGACCTAGTTAACTAAGTGTTGGTGTCTGCAAGGTATGGGTCTTCTGTTTGTGTAGCGTGTAGTCTTGTTTAGGTCATGTCCTCTACACGTTTCATGTTATATGTTGTTTGGCTGACTTGTAAATATTTTTTTCATGTTGTCTCTAGCGGACACACAATGTAATCAATGTAATATCATTTATAAATTGTAAATTAAATTGAGTTAGGCTAAGTGTGATTGCAATGTGACTGATAAGGCTTGAAAGCAAGATAAGGAGTAGAATGAATGCATTATGATGTGCAACTGAAGGAGAAAGAGCAGAATTTGTAGATGCTATCTTGATTCATCTTGAAGACATAACTGTGACAATGATCAAGTGTATCATGTGCCTAATTGATCCAAATATTAGAAGGAAGTGTGAAGAGGTAGAATTGCAATCATCAGAGGTGTGAACTTCAATGTCAGTTTTCAGGCAATAGAAGCACTGTCATACTGTAATCTTTTGTAAGTTTGTTCTCAATTCAGGGAATAGTAGCTTCCTTAGGAGTGACCCTAAAACAAAGTCTTTAGGGAGTAGTAGATTCCTTGGGAGTGACCCTAAATCCAAGTTATTAGGGAGTAGTAATTTTCTTAGGTTGTAGCCCTAAAATAAAGTTGTTATTTTGAGCTTCATATATTGTGAATTAATCCTCACCATGGTTTTTCCCTTCTTCGATTTTCCACATATATCTAGTGTTATGTGTTGATGTGCATTATGTTAATCTTTCATGTTTATGTTGATGCTGTAATACTTAAGTTTTAATCTTCTCTGGAGGACTTGAAGTTTAATAAGATATTGATTCACCCCCCCTCTCAGTATCCTAGTGTGTTCAACAATTGGTATCAGATCCAAGTTCCTCTGGAGGAAGCTTAACCACTTAAGGAAGGTCTGGGATGGAACTTAATGGATCCAACAAGATACCTAGGTTTGATGGAACAAATTATGCTTTTTAGAAGTTAAGGATGGAATCCTATATCAATTCTCTAGGGTGTGTTGTTTGGGACTTTGTCAAGACTAGTTACAAAGTTCCTGCTACTATTCCTACAAACATAGATGAAGTTAAGTTGTATGATAACAATGCCAAGGCAAAGTTTGCTAATTCAGAACTTTCAAAGGTAATGAGTTGCAGTCCTGCTAAATAATTTTGGGCTAAACTTGAAACCATTTATGAAGGAGATAAGAAAGTAAAGCAAAAAAAGATGCAAATCTTCAAAGGTAAATTTGAGACCCTAAAAATGACAGAGGATGAAGACATTGATAGATATATGCTCCAGGTGAATGAAGTGGTCAATGTCATCATAGGTCTTGGTGGAGAAGTGAAAGAAGATGAGATTGTGAAGAAGGTTCTGAGATCTCTTCCCAAATCTTACAGTCATAAGGTATCTGTTATTAAGGATAATGCAGACTTTGATACATACACTATAGACAAATTGTTTGGTTCCCTTACTACCTTTGAAATGAGAGAGTTTGACAGTGATGCTCTAAAGAAACAAGCTACTTTCAAAGTCAGTATGAAGATAAAGGATGAAATTGCTAATGAAGATGAGAGTTCTGATGAAGTTGAAGCAAATTTTGTGAGAAGACTGAAGAAAGGCACTGGCAAATACAAAGGTAAGTTACCCTTCAAATATTTCAATTGTGGAAAGGTTGGACACTTTGCTTCTAAATGTCCCTTTAAAGAATCAAGAGGTAGTAACAAAAGAGACAAGTTCAAAAGAAGTATGTATTCCATAGAGAGCAATTGTTCTTCAAAAGATGAGGATCATGATGATTCAAGTGATGAAACACTTTTCATGGCCTTGAGTGTTGGTGACAAAAAGGATGATGTTGGAAATTGTAATAAGACTGATGCCTTGCAAACAAATTGAAACAATGATAGATTAATGGTTGTATGGACCGATTTTCATGCAAGAGAAGAAGTTAAGGCTTGGGTAATTG
Source organism: Cunninghamia lanceolata (assembly GCA_027924645.1). Lineage (NCBI taxonomy): Eukaryota > Viridiplantae > Streptophyta > Pinopsida > Cupressales > Cupressaceae > Cunninghamia > Cunninghamia lanceolata. The sequence continues at coordinate 3,773,086 of BSBN01001285.1, forward strand.
ATAGTGGTTGCTCAAATCATATGACTGGTGACAAGGAGAAGTTTATCAGTCTTGAGAAGTGGGATGGTGATGTTGTCAAGTTTGGTGGTGATGAGTCAACACAAATATATGGAAAAGGTGCTATAACTATTAACAGGAAGAATATGAATGAGGATGTCCTCTATGTCAAAGAGATAAAACACTATCTTCTCAGTGTTAGTCAGATGTGCAGCAAAGGTTATAATCTCACCTTTCATTCCAAGGGTTGTGAAATCAGAAAGGCAGGGCCTAGAAAACTAGTTGCAGAAGGTATCAAGACATATGGTGATATCTATCATCTAAAGGAGGTAATTGGAAGAACATGTTTGTTGGCTCAGTCAAGTGAGTGTTGGTTGTGGCACAAAAGAATGGGACACAACAATTTTGATAATATGGTAAGGATCAACTCTACTCATGTAGTGATAGACATGCCTAAGATAATCAAGCTTGCAAACACAGTATGCAAGGAATGTCAAATGAGAAAGCAGACAAAGACAAGTTTCGAAAGCAAGGAGTACTCTTCTTCAAAGCCATTGGAGCTGATCCACCCTAATCTAAATGGCCCTAGAAGAGTATAGAGTCAATAAGGTGAGAGGTATTTTATGTTGCTTATTGATGATTATTCTAGAATGACTTGGGTTACTTTCTTAAGAGAAAAATTAGATGCCCTTGATAAATTTAAGGTGTTGAAAGCTATGGTTGAAAATGAAGTGGATGCTAAGATCAAGTGCTTAAGGTCTGATGGAGGAGGTGAGTTTACTTCCAATGAATTTGAAAATTTTTGTGAAGATCGTGGTATTAGGAGACATTTGTCAACTCCTAGAACCCCTCAACAAAATGGGGTAGTTGAAAGGAAGAATAAGATTGTGCAATAGATGTCTAGGGCAATGTTGAAAGATGTAGATCTGTCTAATATGTACTAGAAGGAGGCTGTTCACACTATTGTCTATCTAGTTAACAGAGTGCAACTGAGGGTCAACAACACTAAGACCCCTTATGAGCTATGGTATGGAAGACCTCCCACTATCATATGCTTTAGGATCTTTGGCAGCAAATGCTATATCAGAAGAGATGAAGAAGACCTAGGAAAGTTTGATTCAAGAAATGATGAAGGAATATTTCTTGGTTACACAACCATAAGCAAGGCTTATAGATGTTACAACATGAGGTTAGGAAAGATGATTGAAAGCACAAATGTAAAGGTAGATGAAGACCTGTGTCAGATCTCACAAGAATCAAAGGACTTTGAATCTAATATCTTTCCATGCATTGAATATGAAGAATAAGTGAAAGAATAAAAGGAGCAAGAACCAGAGTTGATGCCTAAGAGTCCATTAAAGTATGTTCAGAAGAACCACTCAGCAGATCAAATCATTGGAGATAAGGATGAAGGTGTGTAGACAAGGAAAAGGCTTGCTAAGACACATGAGCAAGTAAGCTTGTGTTTGTTATCAAAAGTAGAACCCAAATCCTTTGCTAATGCTAGAAAAGATGATGGATGGATAAAGGCAATGGAAGAAGAATTAGATTAGATTGAGAAGAATCAGACATGGGAATTGGTTCCCAGACCAGCCAATAAGAATTTTATAGGAACAAAGTGGCTGTTTTGGAACAAGATGAATGAAGAAGGTGAAGTTGTTAGGAACAAAGCAAGATTGGTATGCAAAGGACACACACAAGTTGAAGGCATTGACTTTGAGGGGACTTTTTCTCCAGTAGCTAGGATGGAGGCAATTAGAATGTTCCTTGCTCTAAGAACTTCAAGGTATATCAGATGGATGTTAAGTCAGCTTTATTGAATGGTGATCTAGTGGAAGAGGTTTATATTGAACAACCAGAAGGTTTCCAAATAGCAGAAGATTCAGACATGGTGTGCAGACTCAACAAGGCTTTGTATGGTCTCAAGAAAGCACCTAGGGCTTGGTATGCTAGGCTAGACAAGTACTTATTTCAGGAGGGCTTCAGGAAAGGTACTACAAATAGCAATATTTACATCAAGGAAGAAGGAGACATGATTTTGATAGTTGCAATATATGTTGATGACCTCATCTTTAGTGGAGATGATGATATGTGTAAGAGGTTTGCAAAGGAGATGCAAAAAGAGTTTGAGATGTCTATGATTGGTGAGATGTCTTTCTTCCTTGGACTTCAAATTACTCAAGTAGATGATGGTATCTTTATTTCACAAGCTAAGTATGTCAAAGAGTTGTTGAAGAAGTTTGGTATGGATGATTCAAAACCAGTGAGTACTCCCATGGTCACTGGATGTCACTTGAGCAAGGATGATGAGTCTCCAGAGGTGGATCATACTATCTATAGATAAATGATTGGAGGATTATTGTACCTAACTACCTCTAGACCTGATATTATGCATGCAGTATGTGTGGTTGCCATATATCAAGCCAATCCTAAACAAACACATGAGAAGGTAGTGAAAAGGATATTCAGATACTTGAAAGGAACTCCAGATTATGGATTATGGTATCCAAGAGGTAATGACTTTGATTTGAGTGCCTACACTAATGTTGATTGGGCTAGTTGTGTTGATTATAGAAGAAGTACAAGTGGTGGTGCTTACTTTTTAGGAAGCAGATTGGTTTCATGGCAGAGAGAGAAGAAAGATTCAATTTCCTTATCAACTACAGAGGTAGAGTTTATTGTAGCAACATCATGTTGTACACAAGTGTTGTGGATGAAGCAAACCCTAAAGGATATCAAGGTATTGTATGATGAGCCTATTTCTATTTTGTGTGACAATACAAGTGCTATCAATATTTCTAAGAATCCAGTGATGAATTCTAGAACCAAGCATATAGCAATCAGGTATCACTTTTAGAGAGAGGGGGTTGAAGATAAGGAAGTGAAGTTGGAATATGTTCCAACAAAGGATCAGATTGTAGATATTTTCACAAAGGCTCTTGCAAAGGATACTTTTGAGGATCTCTGGTAGAGGCTAGGGGTAATTGCCCCTCCTTCTTGCTAGATGCATAGTGGTGCATCTGTCTAGGGGAGTTCATGTTATATATTTTTCCTGGACTGATGGTGGCTACCTCTTAGGGGGAGCAGGTAGTGATTGCTAATGATAGGGGGAGTCTGGTTATTGCAAGAAGAAGTTTTTACCTAATGATGAAGAAGCTTCCCTTTATCATGGATGTCAAAGGGGGAGAAATGTGCAGGATTGTGTTGCCATCAATGCCAAAGGGGGAGATTGTTACATATATGGTTCCTAAGGTTGTCATTGATATCAACATTGTCATAAGGTTGTCATTGATGTCAACACTATCTTGGATGTGTAATGGTGTTCATGGTTGGATGTCATGTCCTATCCAGTAGAGAAGATATAGTTCATGGTTGGATGTCATGTTGAACATATTATGATTACTAAAGTTTATGGTTGGATGTCATGCCTTGATCAATGTAGAGTTGAGTAAGAAGATACATTAATATTGGAATTAGAAGCACTAAGATGATCAAATGTGTTGCTGATGTTGAGAAGATGTTACTGGTGGCCTGAAGCATATTGTATGATCTCCCTACTGTTCCTAAGAATGCATGTCTTGATACAAAGAAGGTTTGGCCTCTGGAAGTTGGTGACAGTTTCTGCTATAGGATGACTGCCTTTGAAGACTATCTGGGAGATTGCTTCGCATTCCTCTGCATTAGCAGTCGTGGCTATGCAGTTTTGGAACTATGTTCAGGGTGCAGTGAAGGTGATAATTCCAAAGTTTCAAATCATCTATCCTTATGCTGTGAAATTTATGCATGATAGAGTATCGAGATGTGTTATGGCAGAGTAAGCTGGTGTTAAAGACATGTTGGAATGCTCTGCATTCCTATGGATGTGAATGTTTTTCTTTGAAGATTTGTGGACACATTTATGGATGTGCATTACATGTTTTCTTGCAATTTCAAGGTTCTTAGTGATCCACAATCTTAGTTTCTCAATGACAATATGTTGCAGTGTGTTCCAGTTGACTTGCTATTCTCATGATTAAAGATGTGCAGCACAAAATCTTTGATGTGCAGAGATAAAGGAGTATTTGGGGATGTTTTATGAGTCCTATAGACTCATCTGGAAGAGTTTCATAAAGATATTTCTTGTTTCTAGTACTGTACAAGTTTTTCAAGTTGATGTGGTCATTATACTTCAAGTTTCATATGTCCTTGCTTAAGGCTGTCCTATTTTCAAATGAGTAGAGTATGTAAATGTAATTCCTTGGTGTTTGAAGCTGTGAAGGATATTTTGGATCTAGTTAAGCAAGTGTTGGTGTCTGCAAGGCATGAGTCTTCTACTGGTGTAGCGTGTAGTCATGTTTAGGACTTGTCCTCTACACGTTTTATGTTATATATTGTCTGGCCAACTTGTAAATGTATTTTTCATGTTGTATCTAGCTGACAAGCAATGCAATCAATGTAATATCATGTATAAATTATAAATCAGATTAAGTTAGGTGAAGTGTGATTGATAAGGATTAAAATCTATAAAGGAGGAGGCAACAAGAGAATTCCCCTTCAATCACCACTCAACAAAGTCTTATGCTCCATTCAACTTAGCATCCAATTCTATTGAGTAATATATGAGCATCAATATAGTCAAGACCACCACTAAGAAAAAAGAAAAACCAAAACCCACACAAAAAACTAGGAGTCACCACCAATTCCATTTTCCCCTCAAAAGTTCAAAACAAACATTTAAACTCAACAAAAATAGAAAATGACAAGGCTAGGGCTCAACTCGTCAAATAATGAAATATGTCAGTGCACAAAACTTCTCACTAAATTCAAATAAATTTTCACACCAAGCCTAAGAATGACCTTGCAAATACTTTCAAATGATGGATATCAAACAACTAGGTCAATAGAAATTGAAAAACAATGAAATAAGGTCATCCCAAAACCATTCAAAGTCGGAGACCTTGCACTCAAAATCTACAATCTAATCAACAAAGGATGAAAATTAAGACTAGATTGGATGGGTCCATACATAGTTAAGGAAGACATTATAAATGATGCTTACCTCTTGTGCACTGTGGAAGATACATAATTTAGTATCTAAAAATTTCATAAAAATCATTAAAACATAAAAAACCAAAAAATGTCAAAATACAAAAAAAAATTACAATATTTCTAAAAATTAGAGAAACACAACATGCATCCTTCATTCTTTCCACCATGCATTTGTCAATGATATGCTCTTGTTTAATTTTTGCCTTATTAAGGATTTTAAGGTTGCCTAGGTATATGTTGACCCTTTGAGCCTTTAAGATTCCTTAAAATAAACTTCACCATTAGTCAAATTCTCCCTTACATAATTTCCCAACAAATTCAAAATAAAGTCACGCTCTTATCTTTATACTGATCTTGGTCTTAAAAAATCATGGTGTCAAGTCTAAGAAAATTCAGTATTCAAACTTGCAGTACCCATTAGAAGCTTGCAAATAGACCTTCCCCACTCCTCAGTGAAAGGGAAGTCCAATGGGATAGTGAAATCTCTTGGTGGTGTGCAACCCCTTATCTTTCTTGGATAAAAATGTTAGGAGGATCATAACTCAACAGGAAGCAATTAAAAAAATAATAAGAGTGCAAAACAAGAGAGAGATCATGAAAAAGTAAAAAATAAAAAAATATAAAAAAGAGAGTGCAAAGAGAAAAATGAGAGAATCAGGAAAAGATACTGCAAAACTACAAAAAAGAGGTAAAATGAAAAGAGAGGATTGCTGCTATTTGTTCTCTTGGGTGGAGATAAGTCTAAGATCAAATCTACGAGGGTGGCATGTATTGAAGAAAATAAAAAAGAGAGGTACAAAGCACACACACACAGTAGTTGGGTAAAGTCAAGAGTCTAACTATCTTTAGGATCACCTTTTTCTCTGGAGTCTTTCCTTTACCCTAGGTCTATCTTGTTGTCCATCTTTGATCTAAGTATAGAAGGTACCAATAAAATTTGTTGCTTGTATAAGTTGAAATCTCATCAAAGTGTTTTGTCTAGATAAGGATCAATATTTAGCCTTTTATGAAGCTAATGTTAGAAATTGTTTCATTTCCCTCATGTTCCCACTTGATTCCCTAATAAAATTCCATCCCAGACGTTTAGTAGGTCTTCCTATACCAATTCAAATTGCAATCCCCTAGGTCAAAAATCCCACTAAAGAGCATTCAAACTATTTGTTCCACTTGCATACATCTAAAACATACAAAAAAATAAAACATATCATAACAACATGACATTCATAACACTTAGAACGTAGTACTTCGCATTCCATATTTGTGAATCACATCGAAACACATTGCATCTCATTCATATCAATAAAATACAAAAATAAATTGCATCATCCATGTGTGATCATCATAAGTATGCATTCTCATAAGAAAAATAAAAGCTCTAGCCAACCAAATGCAATTGGTGGGTGTAAAGCTAAATTCCACAACCTTTGCTAGCATCCTCCTTGCTTATGCCAATGGGATCTTTGGAATAGGGTATGGACATCTATCAAAGCATAAAGGATATGGGAATTTTATAGATGTTGTAGTTGCAATTGCCTTGGTAGACATGTATGCAAAATGTGCAAACATAGATAAGGCATGTGAACTATTTGACAAAACATCTCAAAGAAATTCCATCTCATGAAATGCAATGATTGCAAGATATGCACAAAATGGATTTGTTGATAAGACTTTAGAAACTTTCAAACAAATTCAATTGATGGGTGTAAAGCCAAATTCCACAACCTTTGCCTGCATCCTCCCTGCATGTGCCAAAAAGGGATCTTTGGAACAATATATAGACATCCATCAAAGCATAAAGGATATGGGATTTTTTTTAGATGTTGTAGTTGCAACTACCCTAGTAGACATGTATGCAAAATGTAGATGCATAGAAACAAATAGAGGGACAGATGGAGAGATAGAGTTAGAGAGAGGGAAAATATAGAAAGTGGGACAAATAGAGAGATGTAGAGAGAGAGAGAGAGACAGAGGGGGAGGGGGAGGGGAGAGACATATAGAGATAGTGAGAGATAAATATAAATATATAGAGGGAGAGGGAGAGATAGAAAATGAGAGAGAGATAGAGATAGAGATAGACAGAGTGGGAGAGAGATAGAGAGGGAGGGAGAGATATAAAGATAGAGTTAGAGAGAGAGAGATAAACATAAAGAGAGATAGAGATATAGAGTTAGAGAGAGGGAGACATAGAAAGAGGTAGGGGGAGAGGGAGAGGGAGAGGGAGAAATAAAGATAGAGAGGGAGACATAGAGAGATAGAGAGGAAGAGGGAGAGTGAGAGGGAGATAGAAAGATAGGGGGAGAGATAGAAAGAGATAGAGGGAGAGATGGGGAGATAGAGTTAAAGAGAGGGAAAATATCAAGGAAACCCGGGGACACATCCCCAGCCTTTTTAGGGGCGTCCCCATTTCTGGAATGTCCCAAAGTTGTGGGGATGCCTCAGGGATGTCCCCAGATTGTCCCCAATTTTCCAAAAAATGCAAGGAACACCCCAGAAACGCGGGGACATTTAAAAAAAAGTGGGGAAACGCGGGGATGTCTAAAAAAAAGTGGGGATGGCTGATTGTCCTCACTTTAAAGTGTAATTAAAAAAAAATTCTCATACATAGGCTCAAACCCACAAGTCCTCTATACGATTGCAAAACTTGGTTTTCGTAGTGAGCAAATTGGCCACATGACAAGAATAAAAGAATGATTCAAATTCAGATGTAGAGTAACTAGAGTTTTAGTAGAGAGTATAAAATAGTACTAAGCACAAATAAAGAAGAGTTGAACCAGTTATTGAAGTCCCTCAAGCAACTAAAGAGGAAATGCCCCAAACAACTCTTGAGCCAAGTGAGCTAGTTGAGAAGGACATGCCTCCCATGGAACATTCCCCAAGAAATCACTGCCAAAGAAATTCCCCAAGCAAATGATATATTCATGAATTTACTAAAGAGGGGAAAAAGGACCCTATTACAAGTACATGTCACTCAAAAAACACTTCGAAGAAAATGCTACATGATGACTCTCATGTGAACTCTCAATTCAGCACAATGTCACATGTTATGTATTAAGGATCTATAATGTATATGATGAATGCTTTATCAATGTTATCATATGAATATTTGAAATTTCCATATATATTTGAAATTTTCCTTGTTTTTTATATAGCCATCCCTTGTCGTCCCCAAAATTGGCCCAAAAAAAGCCGTCCCTAAAACTCGTCCCTTGCTGTCCCTGTCCCAAAAACTTGGGGTAACATAGGAAAATATAGAAAGTGGGGTAGATAGAGAGAGAGAGAGAGACCTGGTCTTCAATCTTGAAAATCTCCTAAAAAAAGCTTAGAGGACTACCACTTCCTTGAACTTGACTTAGTATTTTCCTTGGATTGCTTGTCAAGTCTCTTACATAAGAATAGGTCCTATTTCTAAGGAGAGGCTTCATGATGCTTTTGAATAGTTACAACTACCCATAGACAAATGCAAGATGATAGGAGCTTGTTGATTACTGAAATTTGACTAAGTCTGAAAAATTATAGGATCCTCCATAACCTATAATTTGCATTATAACTCCTAGAGATTTGAAATCATTCTCAAACATCCTAAAAGTACATATACATGAAATATAACTTAAAATATAAGAAAGTAAATGTCCATATGTAAATGTCACTTATACTTAAATGTTCATTTCATGTATATACTCTAGAGTGAATGAAGTTGGCGTATTTCCTACACTTATCAAACAAAGCATTTTAACTACTATAAAATGCGATCACGCTATAACACGCTCGTGTTTTTTACTGCTTTGGGAAATCCCAACCCTAATGGTTGGATTTTCCTTGGCCATCCAACCTAAAGGGTTGGAGGTACCTTTTGGATGTCTTTGACATGTTTTTAGTAAAAGTTAGAAAACTCAACCAAATCGTATGTGTCGTCTCTGTCAGGTTTACACGTTTTTCAATGTCAATACAAAAAAATGTTTTATCTTTCTAACCATGTATTTTTTCAAAAATCTAATAACATTAAGGTTTCCATCTTGAATTTTTTTTGCTAATGTGTTCTTTTTTTCTAGAAAACCTATGTCTAGTATTTCTGGTGTCATCTTTTACACATTTATCAAATTTTGAAACAAATTACATTTTTAGATCTATTCTATACTCAATTCTATACACATCATATTTTTTTAAATTTTTGATTAGTTTTCAAAAAAATTAGGGGGAAGCACGTTCAAATTTTCATTTTTCAAGGTGTGTCCACTTTGAAAATTCATAAAAAATCATGTTCATTAAAAAATTAACATAAAATTAGGCATAAACTATATGATGTTAGCTAATTTTCCACCGAAGTGATTTGTCAAATACTTTAAAAAAGTCAAAATTTTAGGGGGAGCATACCAGACACTATGTTATATTTTTCTAACAAAAACAAGAGCACTTTGTGTGCTCCCCCTATTTGAACCTCTTAATCTCCACCATTTTTAGAAAAAAATAGTAGTTTAGAAACTAGATTTGGGGCACTACAAATCTTGTTCTTATCACATCTTCTAACTTTGAGTGTAGCTATCTTCAAATTTTCATCCAAGATCAGTTTTTACTTATTTCAAAAAAAAGTGGCCACTTTTGACCCCCTTTTGGTCACGCATTTCCATGCACATACCCACTATAAGAATACAATTTGTTTTATTTTATTGTATTTTAACATTTATTTCTATATAATATATTATGTCTCTATTTAATAATTTATATTATATAAAACATAATATATGAAAATAAATATTTTTATACACAAAATAATTAATTAATTAAATAACAAATATATATAAATATTAAATCTATGATAAATTTTATATAAATATATAAGAGTAGATATATTTATTTAACTCCATTAATCTAATCTTTAATTAAAATCAATTTCATCATATGTTAAATAAAATTCTAATTTATATTTTTGAATAGAACATTTAAAGAAATCCAAATAAAATATAAATATAATTTTTTAAAAATAATATTAAATTATAAATTTGTATATTTATATTAAATATATTATGTATATTTATTATTTAATTAGATCTATCTTATATATAATCTAGAATAAAAAATAAAAATTAAATTTCATTTAAAATAATAATAAAGAAAACATTAAAAAAACAATGCAAAGTCAACAAAATGGGAAGATTATAAGAAACTATAAAATTGTGTGATCCATTAACAATTTCCATCATGGACCTCGAGCTCAACGATGAACCATTGATGCTCTGAGCATTCTGTTAAATCGAGCATTGAAAGTCCTTGATGGGAGTCAAGCCCCTTTACTGACAATACAAAGTTTGATGACACACCAAACCAATAAATATAATTATATGAGATATTTGTCAGTTTTCCACAAGGGTTGTTCCTTGGATGGGGGGCCTTTTTTGACTAATAATCACATTCATTTTACAAAGTTTTGCAAAAGCTTGAACACAATAGGCCCCCATGACATAGAATGCACACCATTTTAGAGGTCTCAAGATCATTCCCATATCATCTGAAAATTCAAACAAATCAAAAGTTTTCCCTTAGAAAATTAATATTCATTGAAAATTAAAATTATAAAAGCAATGAGGGTTACTAAGTTTGATCTATCTTTGTATTGTATGACGTCCCATGAGAGGATGCATGATGGTAAGTAATGCTTATATTTGCAATAGAATGCCTATTAAATGTAGGTGTGAAGATGTGAAATATGAAACTTCTGATAAACAAACATACATGCGTCAATAATATGAATGCAAATGTCAAAATACAAAAAAAATTAAGGCTTGGGAAGGTGTCATAGAGAGATAAAGAAGCCTTTTGGGTTTGTGGTTTTTGCCTCCATTTGGTTGGGAAGGTGTCAGGTGTCTCATCTCCTGCCCTAGCAGGGGCAATTCTTATTTGCAGTGGGGAAAGTACAATTTTGTTTGGTGGGCTTTGAAACACAACGAGAAGCCTATTGCTCTCATCTAAGGATGCTCAGGTCTCAATTGGCATAAGATGGGGTTGTCTGAATTTCAAGACTTTTTCACCTCTTCTGGCTATAAGTCTTGGAAGTGTCTAAAAAATGAATTTGGGCTAAAAGAAACTCAAAAGAGGACCTACTCTGTGCTTCTTTGAGCTTATTCAAATAACCCTGCTCTGCATAACCTACTAGGAGCACATGATTGGTTGGATAACCTGAAATGGGAAGATGGTGCCAATCTTATGAATTGTGAGTCAAAAAGGATTTATAGGATGCTTGGAAACTCAGAGGAGATTTATGAGCATTGTGTCAAGGTCTGGAAGTGTAATGTGGGTTTTAAGGAATTAAAGGGTATCTTCATGTCATTTTGGTCTATTTCCCTTGAGCCCAAGAAAGGTTGCTTTAGATGGTTTCTTTGTCTAAATAAATTACCATTAGGTCTCAATAGTTATATTTGTAGTATTTGTAATACTTATGAAAATTGTGATCATATTTTCTTTGAGTGTACTTATGCTTGTCAAGTCTAGAATTTGTTTTTGAGTAAGCTACCTAACTGGTCTTCATGTCATCTATTATATAAGTTTGGAATTTTATTTGGTTATTTTTCGGGTTTTGATGCAAAATCTAACTTGTTTTGGCTTGCATTAACAACTGAAGTTTTATGGATTTTGTGGAAAAAGAGGAATGAGGACCATTTTCAAGGCAATGCAAGGGTTCTTATTGGGTCTGAATCTAGACTCACACATGCTGATATATTTATACAGGTGGCTCTGAATGTGGAAATCAGATGGCTTTCCAGGAAAAGACTGCTGAGAAGGGAGACTTTTCACTACAGGATATATATGATTCCTTGCCAGATATGGGAAATCATGACTCTGTTGTAGCTTGTCAGTCCTTCATCAAATGGTTGGAGGAGTTGAATGGTTGTTTTAAAAGGCCGCAACTTGATGGTTCTGACATGGTGAACATTGTACAGGGCTCTAAAAGTGGTATTGAGGATCCCAGTTGTTCTGAAAACTAGAGGATTTATGTTGACAAGGATGGCATTGGGCATGCAGAATTTGAACTAGTCTTAGAGCCAGTCATCGATGGTCTCGAGATAGAGAATGTTGATCCGGTGGTGGATGCCAGCCTTGCTGTAGCTCACTTTGATTTAAGTTGATCTTCCTTTGAACTAAATCTATGATGTTTTGCTAGCAATTGTATATAAGGAAAAAAAGAAACATCTTATATTTTGTATTACTTGATAGCATTTGAAAAATTGTGAGCCTTGGTGTGGTGGATAACTTGGCCATGATATATGTAACTGATAGCTTCTATTTTTTGGGCAATAGAAATGAACGATCATTAATCCAAAAAAATATATAATTTTTTAAAATATATTAGTAATTTACATTATATGAAGTACACTATATAATAATAAATATAATTATATTAGATATTATATAGTATATCTAAAATAAATATAATTAAGTTATAAATAAATATAAATGTTTAATATATAATACGTTTAATCTAAATATACAATTTTGATTGTGCAAACAAATTTGCTTCATAAAATCAAAATAATAATATCCATAATATAATAAATATAATTAATATTATATTAAATGGAACATATACAAATAAATAAATATGTAAATATTAAATATATATTTACACCGATAAGCATTGCCTTAGTGAGCAGCACTAGATGAAATACATACATGAATGGTTTAGATTTAAAGGACTATTATAAAATAAATTTGATCCATTGATTTGTTGAAAAAATAATAAATGATAAAAGACAAAAAAAAATTAAACCATTGGCATGTAAGTGGCGGTGGCGGTGGACATTCACAATATCTGACGAAATTCCTCTTTCCATTATGCTTTCATGGATACCCATACCCTGTTTCGAAACTTTAATTTTGGCATAGATTGGGAGTATGCTGGAAATGGTGAAGCGATCAGATTTGACACCTGCTCATTGCATTTAGTGGAATAGTGTTGATGCCTCATGTCAGTAACTACATTTTTCATTTGTTGTTTGCCATTTTTCATCACTTCCACCTCCGCCTACATGGGAAAACCTTCTTCCTCACGACAGATTTCTTCGTTAGTCCCAGTCATCTTCCTCGACTCCACAACAAATATCATTTTTCTAAACTTTTCGTACCCATGATTTTTTCCTTTCAAAACAATGATGAATTAGGTAGTGAAACGAAACTTATAAAACAAAGCTCCCCGTTTCCCTTTTCATATATATATGAACCTTTTAAATTTGTGATAAATAAAGAAATCAAAATAATAATAATAATAATAAGTAAATAATAGATTGTGAGAGACAGATGGTTATGGCATTGGGGGTTGCTGCTTTGGGTGAGCTAGGGCACACCTGAGCGTGCCCCTAGAAGAGGTTTCTTAGCTGCTTCATGAGCGTAGAGGGGCGTTTAGGGGACGGGATCCAGTTCAATGGGGGTCGGGTTGCCTTTTGGGAGGTTTTTTACATTTTAGTGGGCCTTTTTGTGGATTGTAGCAGCTAGTTGGATTTCAGGGTGGATTGTTTTGGTAGTGTGGTGTGGCTATTTAATTCCAAAGGGACTTCCTTTTTATTCCCGTGATCGCTGGTGTCACAGGGCAGCCTTAGAGCTATTCTTTTTTTGAGTAAGGGTTTGGTTTTTGTTTCCTTGGTGCCATGGGTTTGGCTTTGAGCCCATTGGATGGATCCAAGGTGTCTTTTTGGGAGGCTCTCAATAGGGAAGATTCTGCTTCTTCAAAGTCACCTCAAGATTTGCATGTAGAGCGTACATCTTTGTTTGGTGGCCCTCAGGTTTCCAAAATGAATGGATTCCTCGAGTGGAGTCAGGAAAGGCCAATTTTGGTGATCTAACCAGAGTCTATGGAGGAAGATGTGACATATTTGGCAAATCATGCCTTAATCTATAAGTTTATGGGGATTCATGTTTCTCTGCCCTTCATTGAATCCTGAACAAGAAGTACATGGAATCCTGAAGGCGACATGCAGATAATGCTGGCGGAAAATAATTACTTTTTGGTGGTGTTCTCTAATTTGTCGGACCGTAATAGGGCCTTTGAATGGGGCCTGTACTTTCATAATCAGGTTGGGCTTTTTATTAAGCCTTGGCACGTAGGATTTAATCCAGTGGAGGAGCTCCCTTCCAAGATCCTAGTGTGGGTTCAGTGTCCTTCATTCCTGTTGGAATTCTAGAGAAATGATATTCTACATATGGTTGTGATGCTGCTAGGCATACCAGTGGGTCCTTTGCAATAGACGCTGGATAAAAAGGTAATTTCTTTTGCTCGCATTTGTGTTGAAATTGATTTAAACAATCATTTGCTAGACTATCTGGGAATTCGGTTAGGATCTTCCTCCTAGACTCAATAATTGGATTATGAGGCTTTCCCTTTTCGGTGTCATATCTACCATGAGTATGGACATTTGCAAAAGAAGTGCCCCAAAATTAACTATGTAGGGACCCAGTCTGATAAGCCTTTTAGGCTTGCTCCTAGGATGGATAAGGGGAAATCCCGTGCTATAGCAAGTGAGATAGATAAGGAGGGGTTTATTTCAGTAAAGCCCCAAAATAAAGGTAGAGGCCAAAAGAGGACTCTCAAAGATAGGCAGTCAGATGGATTGTTCAATCATTTTGATGCCTTAGGTGCAGAAGATCATCAGAGGATGATCCCAATGGAGTTGCAAGAAGGGCTTGACACCTTGGGGATGGCTTAGGAAGGCTTAAAGGAGGTTGATTTTTGTGATAACATTCAAAAAGTGGTTGTTGGTTCATAGATGGATACAGATTAGGGGCTGGTGGTGCCAGCTGAGGTAGTAGTGGTAGAAGTTGGTTTATGTTAGAATCCTTCAAGTTTTCCTTTGGCAAAGCCAGCTCAATCTCCTCAAGGTGGTATGGTGCAGGAGCACCTACCTGACAGCTGGCCTCCATGAGGTAGTTAGTTTGTTATAAGTCTTGTTAATGTTTCCAAGAAGGTCTTGTAAGACCAATGCATGTAATAAGGTCATGTTGACCAGACTTTACTATTTTTAGGTAGTTTGTTATGACAGCTGTTATGTTGTATGTCCGGTTGGATCTCCCAGCCGCCTGGAGAGATTTCCCAGCCGCTGGGAATCGAGTGGTAGTACTCGCAGGAGATCCTATTTATGCAGTAGGATCGGTTGGTTTTAGATATAGATGTTGAGAAGCTAGATTGCAGGGAGTGAGACAGAGTGAGACAGAGTACTGTATTACATCTTTTGAAATCAATAAAGATCCTATTTGTGTTCATTTTCTGTTTGATCTCCATTGTGAAATTGATTTGTTGTTTTGGTGGTTACATGGATTCGCTGATCCATTCCACCGGTTGATTCGTCGAATCGGTGGAATGGCTATGTACAGTAGTTTAGGATTTAGTCTGCATTTTGTGTTTGTTTGCATGTATGTTTGCAGGATCGAAATCAAGAGGTGTTGAGAACCCTAGCATGGGTATGTGCTAGGTCGTGCTGATTGTTAGAGTCTGGAAAGTTGTCCTGAAAGCAGATCGGGTCACCCCATGAGGTTCGGCGGATTGAAAATTCGCTAAGGTTGGAAGATCCATCGCAACGGCATCATCAGGATATTTCTGTGTATATCCTGCAGTTACTTCGAGCGTCATCCGAGTAGATGGAGATGAGCATGATGCAGTCGATTGTATAAAGTGAATGTGCATTGGGGTGATCATCATCAGGTGTTGCCGAGGAGGAGCGTATCGGCATGAGGTAGAAGATCGGGTTGATAAAACCATCGCGGGCCGATAATGTTAAGTTTGGCCGACAACAGGATATTGAAGGAACTGCATGTGACGTCATCGTCATCAGGATAATCGTCATCAGGATATCGGGGCAGCAGGATATTGAAGGAGCTGCATGTGACGTCATCGTCATCAGGATAATCGTCATCAGGATATCGGGGTGACGTAAGCATCGAAGGAAGGGTGCATGAGGTTGTCATCGTCAGGATATATGGGAGGAACAGGATATTTTATATCCTGCTGATGAACATGATGTTGAACATCATGATGCTGAAGATAGAGGTTGGCGGTAAGATGAACAGTGAACGTCAGGAGGATGTTTGCGCTTGCCGAATATGATGATGCTGCCGATAGCTAGATATGATGATGCTGCTGACAGGCGAAGGGTCGAAGGTTTGTCTGCAGGAGGATATCGGTCGGCAGAGAAAATATGATGATGCTGACAGTGTTAAGAAATATGATGATGATGATGATGGGTTGTAGACATACATGCTGTATGTCAAGGTTTTAGTGTGGATGCCTCTGCATCATGGTAGCAGTGCCAAGCCTTCCCTTGGGATCCAACAAAAAGAATCTCAAAAAAGTTGCTCGGGAGGTTCCCCCTAAGATGGGTCGGAAGAAGG
Source organism: Cunninghamia lanceolata (assembly GCA_027924645.1). NCBI lineage: Eukaryota > Viridiplantae > Streptophyta > Pinopsida > Cupressales > Cupressaceae > Cunninghamia > Cunninghamia lanceolata. Next base: position 3,789,478 of record BSBN01001285.1, read on the forward strand.
AACAAGAGAAAGTTAAATTGATAGGTAAGAATTTGGTGGAATCAGGGTCAGTTAAAACCATTGATTCACACTTTGTTGCCTCTCACAGATGATAGTGCTTTCATGGAATGTAAGGAGGTTGAACAACATCCCTAGATAAAAGGTTGTTCGTGAGTTGATTTATGTTCATTATCCTGATTTGGTCTTTATTTAGGAATCAAAGTTGTTTGTGGAAGGTATGTCCAACATAGCTGCTAGTTTATGGGTTAGAGGTTAGTGATAGTGTATTGGGGCTCAAGGCAGTTCTGGTGGAATTGTTTTCTTATGGGGCACATGCAAGGTTACTCCTCTTTGGTGGATCTCTAGTCAATTCTCTTTATTGGTGGCTGCAATTAGTTTTGATTTAGGAGAGACTATTCTTTTCACCAATGTGTATTCTCCGGTTGATGCTCAGGGAAATCTTTCTCTCTGGTCTCATATTTGGTATGTTAGGTCCTTAGCTCCTTTGTTTCCATGGATTATGGCTAGGGATTTTAATGCGATTGTTAGTTTGGATGAAAAGAAGGGGGGTTTAGACATATTAGATCCTTCTTCCACGATGTTTAGGGATAATATTTTTGGCCTAAACCTTGTGGATGTAAATCCATCCAAAGGTTTGTTTACTTGGAGCAACAAAAGATGTGGGTCAAATTGTATCTCGAAAAGGCTAGATAGGTTTTTGGTATCCAGTTTTTAGATTAGCAATACTTGGGATATAATGTTTGAGATTCTGGATTGGCGAGGATTGGATCATTGGCCTATTAAACATTCAATTTCTTGGTTTGGATCAACTAAGAAGCCTTCCTTCAAGTTTCAGTTGATGTCGCTCTGTGAACCTTCTCTTCAAGATTTTATGGTAAGATGGTGGAGTGAAGGAAAGCCAGCTTTTGGTACTGCTATGTACTCTTTTATTAAGAGGTTATAGTATGTGAAGTTTCATCTTAAGAGGTGGAATAGACACTATTTTGGTAACATCTTTCAGGCTACGGTAGCTACTCAATCCCAGCTAGATCTTATCACTCGCCATATTAGAGATCTTGGTCTCACTATGGAGAATCTCAGGGAGAAAACAAAAACTTTAAAGGAGTTAGCTGAATGGGAATTGCATGAGGAGATTTTTTGGAAGCAAAAGTCAAGGATATACTGGCTCCAGGAGGGCGATATAAATACCTCTTTCTTTCATAATGTTGTCAAAGACAGGAGGCATGGGAACAACATTTCTTCCTTGGTGTCCTTCCAAGGAGTTCTACTTTCTTCTGGGCATGAGATTTCAGCAGAGGCTTCTCGTTTCTTCTCTTCTTTGTTTACAGAGGACTCCCCCTTAGTTGTCGAGGAGGAAAACTGGGTTCTTGAGTGCATTCCTCCTTTGGTGTCTAATGACATGAATGAGGCTATTTGTAGCACCATCTCTATGGAGGAACTAGAGAAGGTTGTTTTTCAATTAAAAAAGGGAAGGCCCCTGGTCTGAATGGCTTCCTAGTTGAATTCTTTCAAGAATTTTGGGAGATTATCAATTTTGATCTCTTGGAGGTGGTGAGGGAGTCACATAGGAGCAAGTAGATGTTGAAATCTTTGAATGTTACTTTCCTGGCTATTATCCCTAAGATGGAAGGAGCTAACTCTCTGAATCTTTTTAGACCAATAGCTCTACGTAATCTTTTTTTATAAGATCACCATGAAGTTGATTGCAGAAAGACTTAAACCTTGGTTCAACAAGTTGATTTTAGAGGAACAGGAGGGTTTGTTGTTGGTAGACAAATTTTGGATGTTATGGTTGTGGCGACAAAGGCTATTCATTCAATGGCAGTGTCCAAGGAGAAAGTTATGTTCATTAAGCTGGATATGGCCAAAGCTTGTGATTGGGTTAAATGGACTTTTCTTTGAAAGGTGATATTGGCTTTGTTCCTGACTGGGTTGATTAGGTTATGAGTTGTGTTATGACAACTTCTTTTTCTATTCTGATTAATGGAGAGCCTACTAAGTTGTTTGGTGCTTCTAGGGATCTTCGGCAGGGGAACCATTTGTCTCTATACTTGTTTATCCTCTTGGCAGAGGGATTGGGGAGACTCATAAAATCTCATGTGACCCAGGGACTGATCCAAAGTTGGAGTTGGGGTAACAAATTGCCTCCTCACTCTCATTTGCAATTTGTTGATGACACTGCCCTGATGGGTTTAGCCAAAGTCAATGAAGTCATTAACTTAAGGAAGGCTTTGGATATTTATCTAGCTGCCTCTGGTCAAATGATTAATGAAGACAAGTCCATCTTTTCCTTTAATACTCCTAGTCTTATTCAAGAGATGATTGCAGGGATTCTTAGATTCCAGATTGGGACTCTTCCTCTTGTCTATCTTGGTATCCCCATTAATGATGGCATTTTGTCTAGGGGTTTTTGGTAAGATATCCTGGACAAGTTTCGTAAGCGGGTTAGTCACTGGACTTGCAGATGGTTCTCCTTAGCTAGGAGAGTTACTTTATTAAAATCAATGATTCAAGCTCTTCCCACCTATAGGTATTTTTTTCAAGGGGCTCCCTCAAGCTTTATTGATGAATTTAATGCTTTGTCTAGACAATTCTTATGGGCTGGGAAGTTGGAATCTTCGAAGTGGAGTTTGGTCAAGTGGGATTTTGTTTGGAGGCTAAAACAAGAAGAGGGTCTTGGTCTTCGACATGCTAGTCTTATTGGTCAGGCCTTGGCTGCTAAATTGTATTGGAGGTGGTGTACTAGTCAGGATCAGGATTGGGATAGGATTCTTAACTATAAATATTTGGGGGGGGGGGGGTGGAAAATGTTGACGTTCCAAGAATTTGCCTCTTTGGTAAGGGATATATGATTTGGAGTACTCTCAAAAGGGGAGCTAATTTAATTAATCAAGGGCTCTTTTGGATTTGTAAGAGGGGGTATGAGGCCCTATTTTGGTATGATTCTTGGGATGGGCACCCGCCTATCTTGTCTGTGTACCCACACTTACAATCCTTGTGTGGCATCTTCCTTGAGGCGGGGTGGTGTCGTGTGGAGAATTTCAAATAGGTTCAGCGTGTGGGTTAAGTGGAGGTCTACATATGGAAAGATATGTCTGAGTGGCTGCCAGGGGCTTACTAGTGGATCAGGAGGAGTTAGCTAAGATTCTTGATGGTAGAGTTTGTAGTTCTCTAGAGGAGAGATATTCCCTTGTCTGGAGTCCTAATTTGAAAGGTGTGTATTTAGTTGCCTCTCGATATCATGTGTTGGATAGGCAAAAGTTTGGCATGATGAACTTTCCTTGGTGGAAGTTCATGTGGAATAAATTTGGATGGCCAAATGTAATTACTTCCTTTGGTTGGTTGCTCAGAATCATTGCCTCACTTAGGATAACCTAAGAAAAGGGGTTTTTATGGTCCTTCTATTTGTTTCCTTTGCAATGGTGGGGAGGAGTGTCATGCCTATTTATTCTTTCAGTGTCCTCTGACTTGAGGGATTTGGCATCTTTGGTGGGGTGCTTGGAAGCAGGCCCGTGTTCACGCTTCTTCTTTGGTGGATTTTTGGAGAAGTTTGGGCAGGCCCCTAGCTAAGGCTTCTTTTTTACAAATGGCTTGGAATATTGGTCCTTTTATTTTGTGGCAACTGTGGTTGGAAAGGAATCAAGGAATTTTTTAGGGAAGGAAGTTGGAGGTTCAGCAGGTGTGGCAGGTGTGGCAGAGGATTCTTAGTATGCTTCAGGAAACTTTAGCAGCTAAGTGTGATCTCTCTACTAAGTTGGACATTAGGGAGTTGTAGGTGGCACATAGTTTGAGTTTAGTTGTTGGAGGCTCATGCTCTTCCTGGCCCAAGAAAAGGAGCCAATCCAAGAGTAAGGTTCAAAGAGATGGTGGGTGGTCCCCTCCACCTCTAGGCATTTTTAAGATTAATATAGATGGCTCTTCCAGTGGGAATCCTGGCAATGCTGGGATTGGGGGATTAGGAAGGGATAGCTCTAGTGCTATCCTTTTTTTCTTCTCTACCTATAAGGGGCAACAAACTAATAACTTTATGGAGGCTCTAGCTATTCTCCATGATTTGGAAAAAGGGTGTTCTCTGGGATGGTATAGGGTTATTTGTGAGTCTGATTCCTAGATTGTGATTAATCTATTGAATGAGTGGGTGGTGGTTGGTGTGCATTGGCAGTTGGCTTCTGTGGTTCGACAGATTCTTCGGTTGAGTCACGCAATGGACTTTGTTTCTTTTGTCCATGTCCCTAGGGAATGGAGCCGTGTGGTTGATTTCTTGGCTAAGTGGGCTTCAGAGTAGGTGGGAGATTGGAATGTTAGTGGTTGGGATTAGTTGTCCCAAGATGGTGTTCAAAATTTGGAAATTTTAATCTCAGCGAATATGGATGGATAGTTGAAGTCCTTGCTTGGGACTTTGGGGTTGGGGAGTTCCCTTGGTTGTGGTTTGGTCGGTTGTAGTGATGGTGCTCTTTTTTGGATCTCTATTGTCTCTGGGGTGGTTATCCTCCTAGTTTTGTACTTATTGTTTCTTTATTAATAAATTTTTACCCCTTAAAAAAAATATAAAATAAAAAGTAAATAAAAAAATAAAAGAAAGCATAACCTAAATATGGTTTCTAAAGGTTTAGATAGCACTCTAAATATTTAGAGTTACAAAAAAGTTAGATGGCTTAGAATAATTTGGTATATTTGAGATGGAGAATTGTTTGCAATATAAATATAATTATATTTATTAATGAAATTTAATTAATTATAAATATTTTTATATATTTCATTATTGCAATTATAAAATCTAAATTAAAATTATATTATTATTATATAATATTGAATATCATTGTTATTTATTATAAATATCTATATTATATTACATTTATATTTATTATATAGTATATATAATATTAAAAAACACATATATTTGTGCTATTTTTTTTGAGTTTGAGATTGGCAGTGGCTAGCATTGGACCCTTCCTTTTGAAATCTAATGCATCATAAGTCGATCTAGATGAGAAAAAATCCACACTCACACTCAAGCAAACAACAAGCATACATTCATTTCATTAGTGTGCGTCTTATGTAAATTTGACGTGCATTTCGAATCCATTTCATTTTGTTTGTATTTTGACAGTCTCTTTCACAAGACTTCACTCTAGACAAATTTCATTTCATTGACATTTCTTGTAATTCTGACATAATTTTATTTCATTTCGTTTGAATTTGATTCTGACATAATTTCATTCTAGTACATTCCATTGTCATTTGGACTGTGATTTTGGCATCCATCCATGATGCCGACATGGGAGAAAATAAGCCACTTGAATGTTAATATGTTAGAAAAAATTAGCAATTTACGGTCCATTATTAACGACTATTAACGATTATTGCATTTCTCAAGGAAACCCAACAAATAGTTCACCCATAGACATGCAACCCATGGTAGAATTTGCCCTGCAGTTGGAGAATATTAACGCCCAGGGTGAAGAGAAGCAACTCATACATGTAATATATAGGCATTCTCTTGCAAATATAAGCATGTGCATCATGCTTAGTTGTCATCTTGTTTTATGTTGTGATTAGAATTAGCCATTGCAGTCAGTGTATGGTGTAATAATCATATTCCATGAGACATAGTCTCACACTTTCATGTTGTCAAATAGTTAACAATCATCCACTAAATTTCAACACTTGACATACATATACATATAAATGTGCTTATTATGAAAAGCTGTGTAATTTAAATATTTTTAGACAATTACAAATTCTTAATCTAAAATTATACCATGTCTAGATTTACTTATAAACTATTTGAGCTTCAAATTATGTAAACGTGTCAAATTATAAAAGCAATGAAGTCACTAAGTTTGATCGATCTTTGTATCGTGTGCCATCCCATGAGAGGATGCATGATGGTAGGCTAGATGACAAATAAACATGAAGTTGGTAGTGACCATGCTTATATCTCCAAGAGACTATCTAATTATATTATATAAATATTAGTTGTATATAAATTATAACCTATATAGTTTAGTTGTATAGTATAATATTTATAACATATAATTAATAATAGATATTTATATATCATATGTTATAATAATATATTAAATTAAATATTAATATCATATCTAATGTATATCCATTCTAGTCTAATATTTCAATATATATATATATATATATATATATATTATTCCCAAATCTTTTATCTAGATTTCATTCTCCTTTAGAATTTTTTAAAAATTTGCAATTTAAAAAGTATTGAGATATCCAAATACCAAATATTTACTATATTATTAAATTATAAGTTTGTATATTTTAAATATATTATAGCGAGACACAAAATTGATTTGACAGGTAACATAATGTCCCGTGAATTGGAAACCACAACAAAACAAGCGGGAAGCTTCTCGCTACTTATGCAAGATGTACAGTATTTGGATTCTATGAATTCAATGAAGAGAAGAACTATATAGATATATGGTAGTAAATGGCAAGAGTGAAGAGAAGAACTATATGGAGATCTATTTATGATTGCTAATTTGCATATAACTAACTTCTAAGAATTATTGTATGAGCTGAGTGCCACACCTACACAACTCATTCTTCACCCTAGGATTTGTGATGGCTTGTGGTCACAAAAATCATGGGATGTTTATATTGTGTATATACTAGGATTAAGACACTCATTCTTGTGTTTCTTTTTCCTCACAATACTTACGTTGTTCAATGGCCTTTCATTGGTTCTCATTAGTACTAGCTCAGGTGCATAATAAAATACCATTGTTTGTGATTATTTGAAAATATGGTTACAATTTGTTATCCTCAAATTTAGCTGTGCTCAATTTGTAGGATGACCCCTACGAAACTTGTTCATTTTGTAGCCTACAACTCTAAACATGCAAAATGAGGTGAATCGCATTTGCCCTCGTGTGTGGTCTCCTAGCCTCGAAACATCCTTTCGAGCATCAACTTGTGTCAGTTTCTTAAATTTTGCAAAACAAGTCTAATTGCAAATTTCACTTTTTGGGAGTTAGTAAATTTTTGTTACATGCAGTGGCGGGGATTTTTGCCACCCGTGCATCTTTACATGCAAGGGCAACAATTTTTACTGCCCGTGCATGTTGGTCCCTTTGTCACATGCAAGGGAGGCAGTTTTTGTGACCCATGCATGTTGGTCTCTTTGTCACATGCAAGGGCGGTAATTTTTTCTGCCCGTGCATAAAATGCAATTTCCCTCACATGCAAGGGTGACGATTTTTTCTGCCCATGCACTCACTTCCTTGAAATTTTTTAACACTGGAGAATTTTTCAAATTATTATCTTTAGCCCGCTTTCGTCCTTTTCTTCACCTCGCTTGCACTTTAGCCCCTCAAAGCCCATGCAGCTGCTCAGTTCTCCCTCGCTACTGCAATTTCCAGTCAAAGAGACCAAAAGTTTCTTTCCATAGATGAAATGATACAGGCATTCAATAACATGATCCAAAGGAGTTCGAAGATCAAGCTTTCTCAGTGGTTTCTATGGATAAGTTGTCAGATATGCAATTGACCTTGGACATTCTCAAGGTAGTTCTGGATAAGCATTAGAGGGCCACTATCTCCATGAAAGATTCAGTAACAAGGACTTGTGTCATTTCTGAGAACACTTCTGGACCGGATAACCTTGAGATGCAAACAGTGTTGACAATGTTTGAGGATTTTCTGAAGAGGGATGGGAATGAGAGTTGATGAAAGTGATCATGCCTTAGTTTATTTTTGTATTTTCATATGTATTTTATTTGTAGTTTTGGACACTTTTACATGTACTTTTTCCATATGTAATTACATGTAAAAACATAGGAAGTCCCAAATCAATAAGGACTCCTTTGTTGAATAAGTCAAAGTAGTTAGATTTTCCTAGATTATCTCATGGCCTCTCACTATAAATAAAGAGGGCCTCTATTGTAATTCTTATCTTTAATCTAACGCAACGAAGTGTTGCCTAAATTGAGAGTCAACTTTGAAACTTTGTGTTCAAATTTCATGATCAATTCCAATCAATAAAGAAGGCGAATTTTGATATCAAACTTTGTGTTGAATCGAATTTGTATGAGTGAGGATGTTCATATGGCATTTTTTGCCGATTTCTCTTGTTGATTGATTGGATAAAGTGGTGTTTGGTTATTATGATTGGAGGACGTTCAAGATAAGTTATATAAACTTTGTGTTATATTATTTCCTTGAATCTATGTGTGTTGAAAGCGTTTCTCGGTGGAGGATTATGAAGACTTGGAGTTGTAGTTGTTCACTTTGTATATGAATCATGTTGAGAACTTGTAGACTTTGTGCTATAATTTTCAATTACATTCGCATGGATCAGTGGTATTGTTAGTTGACAGACTTTGTGCTCCAACTGGTGATACAGTTACTTTTAAAATCTTTCTGGGGATAATTTGAAGACTTTGTGCTTGAGATTATTCACTTGGTTCGTGGATCTTTTTGTGAAGAGAGTTAAAAGACTTTGTGCTTTAAATTACGTCATTGGTGATTATAAAACTCTCATTGAAGGCAACAAAAAGACTTTGTGCTTTTACGTGTCTTCCGGTCTCTTATCACATATTTATACTAGTACTCTTTGATTATTCACATGTTTAATCAAGAATATTGGTGATTACTGTTTAGGTTAATATTAGAAGTGTAGAAGCATTATTGAATATTACCATGAAACATTGTAAACATCTTTTATAAAAGAAGAGAAAAGGATGAATGTAACACACCCCCTACATGGTCAAAGCTAGTGTAAATACTTTTAGCTTAAATTAGTTTTGTTTTGTTTCAATAAAAGTAAGAAGGGAGCCTCCCCTTGCTGAGAGGAGAGATTTATCTCATCACACTGAGGTTGATATAACCATTTTGTCTTCAGTGAGTTGATGAAAAAATATTCACCCAACAGTTATTGGTGACTCTACTAGGGATCGAACACGCAACTAAGAGCCTCTCGCCTTTGGTTGAAGCATACCAGCCTCATCTTTTGTAATATATTTTTGTTATATTTGCTTTATTGTTTGTTAAGAGTATGTCTGTCCCAGGTCCATGGGGAAATATCCTTAGTCCTTTGAAATTGGCTCAGCCTCTACATGAACTACCTCAGGGTTCACGTAAGAACTTTCCCAAGTTCTACGGGGACTACAAACAACATCTGGATGAGCACATTGCAGCATTCTATATTGCATGCGGTGTTCTTGGGGTGGAATATGAAGATGTTTTTGTGAGACTATTTGTAGAAACACTCCGAGGTGTTGCAGCTGATTGGCTCTATCACCTTGCACTAGAAGTTGTTGCTGGATGGAATACACTTTGAACCCAGTTTGAAGCTAGATTCAAGTTAATAGAAGATGCTTACGCCTTGTTGGCCCAACTTACTTAAATGAAAAAGGAATCTCATTAGCCCATGCGTGAATTCATGGTAAAGTTCAATAAGCTAAAGAATAGGATCCCAACTATTGCTCAACCTACAGCTGAGAACCTAAAATGCTTCTTCATCAATTCACAATTGCCGGAAGTAAGTTTCCTTTTATGAAGAGTAGAACCAGTTGATCTTGCAATTGCTCAAAGTTTGGTAGTTGAAGTGGAGGACGATTTGATCTTGGTGAGAAAGTTGAAGAAGGATTTTATTAGGCCTAGTAGGCAGCCCCCTTTGGCTTTACCTTCTACCAGCACCACGGATCCTATGGTGCAAAAGTTGGCTGATGAGCTGTTAGCGCTAAAAAAATAGATGTCACAAAGTTTGTCCATTCCCCTCTATAAGGACATACCAAGGGGAACTTTTCCTAATGCTCTGAAATACCAAGGTAATGCTTCAAGGAATCAGAATCAAAACAGGCTTCCTCCACCACAAGGAATACTTGCTTTGGAAGCACCACCTGTGAATGCAACAGTCTTCTATTATGAATTGGAGCAAGACGATCTTCTTCAATCAGAATATGATCAAGGAGAAGATGATGCTAATCTTTTCACGTAAGGTGAAGAGCAATTAGCTGGTGACTCTACCATCAGGTTCCTGAACTTGGAAGATGAGATGAAACAAGAAGAAGATGCTTTTGGTGAATCTTATGTTGTTCTTACATGGTCACATAATCAATTTAATCATCAAGATGTGGTTGGTGATAAATAAGAAAGTACAAAAGATCCTCTTACTTCATCCTCTGTTCCAAAGACCAGTATCCCCAATGTCAAACCTCAAGATGAGAGTTTTCTATCTTCTGTAGCAAGTCCATATCAACTTGTTGGTATCATAGATCATGCTGAGGAGACACATATTCAAATGCCTGAGGCAAGAATACCTATTAAGGGTATTATGTAGGAGCTTCATCCTAAAAGGGAGGCCAAGTGCACAGTGATGAAGTCTAAGTATCCAAAAGCTCAAATTCTCTTTAAGTTTTCTGATATGGGTACTTATTTCTTGATCTCTAAGGAAGATCCTAAGTTATTGGATAGTGTTTCAAATGGAGGTCTAGAAATAGATGGATCATTCTCTTCAAGCGAAGAGACTTTGCAGCTAAAAGGAAATGATATTTCCAAAGAATTGGTTTCTTTGAAGAAACTTTTTGATAAGCATGATCGCTTTGTCAAACGACGATGATAGATGGGACCAAATTCATCAGCAAGAGTGGGACAATTCAATTTGGATGCAGAAGAAGATCCTAGAATGTCAAACACTAGGAAATGTTACTCATTCAATAGTAAAAAAAAGAGGAACATCTTTTCTGCTGCCTCGCAACAGACAACATCTGAATCTTTTCTCAAAGTGAAGCGACAGATAAGTTTGTGAATTTTGTACAGTTTTTGTGTCTTTTGTTGTCACCTGACTCTATAGCCCAATGGATGGATGAAGGCACTTAGAGACTGGAGTTATTCTCCCTTCGATCATTTCAAAGGATGATCGAAGAAAGCTTCCCAGTTAGAGCCAGTTGTTATCCTCAAATTTAGCTACGCTCAATTTGTAGGATGACCCCTACGAAACTTGTTCGTTTTGTAGCCTACAACTCTAAACATGCAAAACGAGGTGAATTGCATTTGCCCTTGTGCGTGGTCTCCTATCCTCAGTTTTGAGCATCAACTTGTGTCAATTTCTTAAATTTTGCAAAACAAGTCTAATTACAAATTTCACTTTTTGGGAGTTAGTAAATTTTTGTTACATGCAGTGGCGGGATTTTTGCCACTCGTGCATTTTTTCATGCAAGGGTGGCAATTTTTGCTTCCCGTGCATGTTGGTCACTTTGTCACATGCAAGGGCAACAATTTTTGCTGCCTGTGCATGTTGATCACTTTGTCACATGCAAGGGCAGCAATTTTTACTATTCATGCATGTTGGTCCCTTTGTCACATGCAAGGGCGGCAATTTTTGCCGCCCATGCATGTTACTCCCTTTGTCACATGCAAGGGCGGCAATTTTTGCCACCCATGCATGTTGGTCCATTTGTCACATGCAAGGGTGGCAATTTTTGCCGCCCGTGCATGTTAGTCCCTTTGTCACATGCAAGGGCGGCAATTTTTGCTGCCCGTGCATGTTAGTCTCTTTGTTAGATGCAAAGGCAGTAATTTTTGCCGCCTATGCATAAAATGCAATTTCCTTCACATGCAAGGGCAGTGATTTTTGCTGCCCATGCACTCACTTCCTTGAAATTTTCTAACACTGGAGAATTTTTCAAATTGTTATCATTAGCTCGCTTTCATCCTTTTCTTTGCCTCGCTTGCACTTTAGCCCCTCAAAGCCCATGTAGCTGCTTAGTTCTCCCTTGCTACTGCAATTTCCAGTCAAAGAGATGAAAAGTTTCTTTCCATAGATGAAATGATACAGGCATTCAAAAACATGATCCAAAGGAGTTTGAAGATCAAGCTTTCTTAGTGGTTTCTATGGATAAGTTGTCAGATATGCAGTTGACCTTGGAAATTCTCAAGGTAGTTCTGGATAAGCATGAGAGGGCCACTATCTCCGTGAAAGATTTAGTAACAAGGACTTGTGTCATTTTCGAGAACACTTCTGGACCAGATAACCTTGAGATGCAAATAGTGTTGACAATGTTTGAGGATTTTCTAAAGAAGGATGGGAACGAGAGTTGATGAAAGTGATCATGCCTTAGTTTATTTTTGTATTTTCATATGTATTTTGTTTGTAGTTTTGGACACTTTTACATGTACTTTTTCCATATGTAATTACATGTAAAAACATAGGAAGTCCCAAATCAATAAGGACTCCTTTGTTGAATAAGTCAAAGTAGTTAGATTTTCCTAGATTATCTCATGGCCTTTCACTATAAATATAGAGGGCCTCTATTGTAATTTTTATCTTTAATCTTATGCAACGAAGTGTTGCCTAAATTGAGAGTCAACTTTGAAACTTTGTGTTCAAATTGCATGATCAATTCCAATCAATAAAGAAGGTGAATTTTGATATCAAACTTTGTGTTGAATCGAATTTGTATGAGTGAGGATGTTCATATGACATTTTTTGCTGATTTCTCTTGTTGATTGATTGGATAAAGTGGTGTTTGGTTATTATGATTGGAGGACATTCAAGATAAGTTATATAAACTTTGTGTTATATTATTTCCTTGAATCTATGTGTGTTGAAAGCGATTCTCAGTGGAGGATTATAAAGACTTTGAGCTTGTAGTTGTTCACTTTGTATATGAATCCTGTTGAGAACTTGTAGACTTTGTGCTATAATTTTCAATTACATTCGCGTGGATCAGTGGTATTGTTAGTTGACAGACTTTATGCTCCAACTGGTGATACAGTTACTTTTAAAATCTTTCTAGGGATAATTTGAAGACTTTGTGCTTGAGATTATTCACTTGGTTCATGAATCTTTTTGTGAAGAGAGTTGAAAGACTTTGTGCTTCAACTTACGTCATTGGTCATTATAAAACTCTCATTGAAGGCAGCGAAAAGACTTTGTGCTTTTGCGTGTCTTCCGTTATCTTATCACATATTTATACTGGTACTCTTTGATTATTCACATGTTTAATCAAGAATATTGGTGATCGCTGTTTAGGTTAATATTAGAAGTGTAGAAGCATGAATATTACCGTGAAACATTGTAAACATCTTTTCTGAAAGAAGAGAAAAGGATGAATGTAACACACCCCCTACATGGTCAAAGCTAGTGTAAATACTTTTAGCTTAAATTAGTTTTGTTTTGTTTCAAAAGTAAGAAGGGGGCCTCCCCTTGCTGAGAGGAGAGATTCATCTCATCACACTGAGGTTGATATAACCATTTTGTCTTTAGTGATTTGACAACAAAATATTCACCCTACACAATTATTCTTTAGTGGTCTACCATTCAATAATAATAAGTGAAACGAATCTCAACTTATAAAATTTCTACATATACAGCGTGGTCTGTAGCTTGTAGGAATATGTCTCAACATATGTATTGAAAATTTTGCCATTGAAGAATGCCCTAACCCCAAGTAGTTGTCTTGAGACAAACTATTCCATATAGAGTCCATGAAATTGGATAGTCTTTCACTACAATTTTTAATTTTATTGAGGGACAACAAATGTGACTTTCTCTCCATGTAGTGTCATCTCTCTTCGCATAGCTACTAGATTGTCTCCCACTAGTCTTCATTTGTGATGTTTTTGCAAATTTGCAATAAAACAAGTTAATGTTGAGTGGTACTATCAATCTTTAAAATATCATTTCTCCAAAAGACCCTTGAGCCTCAATATTGTAAAACTTAGTTTGAGACATACACCAACGTGAAGTTTACTAGTTTCTACTTAGTTGGTCTTCAACTTGGGTCATCATCATCTAATTTCTTTGCCTTATCACTTTACCATGCCCCATTGGAATTGGCTTGGAAAGTTTTAGATTCTATAGTGTAACAAGTTTTGTTTCTGTATCTTGATATTGAGTCCCACTAGATTGTGTCCCACTAGACTTTGATTGTGATGTTTTTGCAACATAATGTCCTATGAGTTGGAAACCAAGATGAAAGAAGCAGGAAACCACAATCATCAAATACTCTTTTACAGAAATGTCAATTCCACCTTCCGCTTTCTTTTTGTGTACCATCTTGTTACACTTAGTTTATGCAATTACAACCTCATCGATATACAAACAATTTTCCATTGGTTCAAGCAACTTATTACATTTGGCTTTAGTGAAAAATTAGTCTCTAGCTATTTTATTGCTCATTTCTTGATTCTTTGCAGGATCATATTCAAATGCACTAGGGCTTGAACATTTCGTAATGTATTCCTCTACTATTAAGCAAGTAGAAATAGAAACTTTCATAGTATATGGGATTTTTTCTGTATATAAGATTGGGGTTATAATAGTGAATGGAAAAGGTTCACAAGATTTTCTTAGAAGTTTGCCAACATGAAATTGAATATGCAAGTGATGAAATTGAATGTGGAATATACTAAAGGAAGTTTGTCTAGATATTTTGTAACTACTGAGCAACTTGGTCAATCAAGCATCTTGTCATGTATTGTGGGGAGTCCTAATTCCAATAAATGGGAATGAATGGAGTTTCCTCTTTTGTATTTGCTTGACAACTTCCAAATTAAAAAATAAGCTATCTACATTTTGCACATTTATGCATGTAATTTACATGAAAGTTTGAGACCTTAGCAACTCATTTGCAAGTTGAAAGTGAGTACATAACCATTGATTATGCCTAAAGTTGCATTGCATTTGTCTAGCAACATATACATTTTATGGACTATTATCTAAGCATAACATCTTTAGAAATGGAGTTCACTAGAGATGATGTACCATGATGCTTGATTTCTTTTAATGTTGACCTCAATATCATATGAGGTTGATATGAGAGGAAATGAAGTTTTGGATTGCTTGGTAGTTGGTTCCCAACACAACTACTCTTGGTAGTGCAACATTGACTTGTTGGAAGGTTACTATGGTACAAACTCAAATCATATCAACATGCTAGAAAATATTTAGTATCTAGTGAGAGGTTCACCTATAAAAAGAACACAAGTACAATAACAACTCATTGATTCCATAATCAAATTGATAGCTTGATAATCATAGATATAATATGGAACATGATTTATATTGAGACATGCCAAAAATAAAATGCTACATCATGCATGGTTGTGATCACATATAGAAAATGGTGGAGGTTATCACACATTCAAAATGACCTTGTGAATAAGAATATAGCAAGGGTCCTGAAAGAGTGCAGTTATAGGGGCGGGGGCCTTGACTTGATTGGCTAAAAAATTATGTTGCGGTAAAGAAGGTCACGAGGTCCAGTCTCCCCCCGTCTCGTGGTACCGGAGGGCGTGTCGTGCCAGTGTCACAGGTCACGAGAAAAAAGTTTACCAGGCACATTATAGTTTATAGGGAGGGCTACCCAATTCCTGTAGTCTAAAAAAAAAAGAAAGAAAGAGTGCAGTTACAAGACCCTCAAATTGTGAATAAGGTGGTAGAAGCATAGCCCCATTATCATTTGATTGACTAACTATTCATATAATCTTTATGACTTTTTGACACAGTGACATCATTGATGTATCATAGGTTGTTGAAGATTCTTTCCAGATTTAAACTTTTGGCTTGATAATGTTGAATAATGTAATATCGTGATAACATTCCTTTCAATAGATTTTATGTGAAGCAGCTAATTCACTGAGCATTATTCCAGTTGAAATAGACTATCTTGCAAAGCTTTATTGAACAATTAGAATGTGTGCCATAACATATTGTGATGGCTTTCCATGTACAATGGAAAAGCAACACATATGCCCAATACACTTATGCCTAAAATGTGGCCCAAACTGGAAACTATAGTTACGTTTGAGAGCTTGGGTACAACAATGTAGGCATGTTTGAGGAGCAAGTGTCCTATTAGAGAGTCATAATAAGTTTGTAGACCAAGATATTTTTAACACCAATTAAAATATGGGTTATAATAAGTAGATTTCCCCTCTCTCTATATATAATTAAAATATGGGTTATGGAATTAAATTGTGGATATTGAACCTATAGTTTGATGTAATTGTAATGTGGGTCCAATGTTACCTATGAAATACCATCTAAAATTATTCATTGTTAACATGTTTACAATAACTTCATAAATCTAAAAAACCATTATATATGTTGTATTTAAAATTTAAAATTCTTGTATTTAAAATTTTATTTCATAAATATTTTGTTTGGTGAATTCATTACAATTTATCCCATGTCCATTCCTTAAATGTAATTGGATAATACAATATTAAACAGACATTGTTATAGGCATTTATGACTCAAGAATTAAGAAGTAGAACAATTGCGGGATTTATATAGAACTTTACAACAACAAAAATAACAAATAATAAATAATAAGAATAATGCCTAATACTTGCTATAAGAAAAAGACATTCCCCACTTCATTCTTTCTTTATTTAAAATCAAATTTATACTATCACAAAATTATCCAAATCTAACTATATTTTAATATAATAATAAAACTATCGGCGTGCCCATTAAACCTATGAATCTAATTGCTAATTGTATTTAACAATTTAAATTAGACAGAATATAATATTTAACTATAAATATAAATATAATTTTCTTTCTCCTACTCAGAACACTCATCTAATGTTATTAAGTCAAAGTTTGTGAGCTTGACTGTCAATCCTAACTCCTAATCTAGATTCTAGATAGACAAAGAGAATAAATCATACTAATTACTTTAAGAAGCCTCTAAAAGCGTAGAAAAAAAATACTGTTATCTTTTCTTTCTCATGTTTACACAAAGTGCTTTAAATATTTGTTAGGATTAAATATGACACTTGCTCGAAGGTTTAAAACTTATTTAAAAATTGAAATAATGGAAAGTGTGCGTGAGAAACGACCAGGTATGCAACTACTAATCAGATCCAACATTAACCTCACTACAAGGTTGGAAGAAATATAAAGAACAAAGAAATCCCGCCTTAACATTAAAGTCAGATCCAACTTTATGCTTTAACTGCATCTTGAGAAGTGCAAGACGAGATCGGGTAGGTAAAACTTGGTTTGAATATACTCCGTCCACATGGAGTGGGGGCATTTCATTTAATGGATGGGATGTGGAAGACAACTTTGCATGTAGCTGAATCGATCTAACACCAATTCATCACAAAAGGTTAGGATGACAACAAAGAGGCCATCACAACATGATATTGTGCACATAACAACCACCATGACCACCACAAATCAAGAGAAAATACCACACGCTAAGTCAATGAATCAACTACAAGTGGGAACAAGTGGTCACAACAAAGCATGCGTAGGCATCACGACACAAAAACAACATAGAAGGGAGGCGTAGGGTAGTAAAACATCTAACAAGACATGACCACATATGAATGAAGGAGAACATACTTAGGAAACTTGTGGTGAGCTGGCACTTGGATGCAAGCTAACAACGTCTTGAATGGGTAGTGTAAACATTTAGAATTCAGTGGCATTATTCCATATTGAAATCACTACAAGGTATAGGACAAATTGTGTATATAAGCCTCTTACTTGCTTGTTATGCATATGTATTTAGGCTTGTAGAAATGTTTTTATACGTGATCATTTAAGACATAAAATATTACAAATTTCACTATTTTATATTTGTATTTACATTTTCAATATTTGTAGTATGTCAATATATATAATACTCTATTTGTATTAAGCACTCAAAATTGTGTTATTGTGTGTGAGAATTTTGTAATAGTGAAATTTGCATGTTCATGGTAATTCTGATTTAGGGGAAAAGACTCAATAGGTCAGATAGTTCCAATGGTTGAGATAGTATATGTGCATTTAAGGCCCAATATTTTTTGAAGTTTAGTACTAGTAGTTGTGACTTTAAGGTTGTTAGTGTTACTATAAGTACTAATAATTGAATGAAATGTGCTCTATAGATTTAAAAAGCAACCAATCATGTGATGCCAAATCAGCGCACCATCAAAGGAGGTCTTAATGCACACCTATTGGTCCACCCTTTTTTGGGGGGAACTATTTGACACCTCAACAAAAAGCATGCTGATGTGGCATCATATTTGATGATGTGGCCCTGAAACCTTAGTTATAAGCAGGGGCATTGCCAAGTAAGCTACTGTAAAAATTTTGGAGTGATTTGAAATTGCCACGTATAATTTTGAGAGGCATGAGGTTAGGGTGCACCACTAATGGGTCCTCTCCCCTAGTTTTGGGTCCATTTTGATGGAATGACTTGATACAATTACAAATCAATAAATGGTGCACTCTTGTGCAAAGTTGGGTTCATTCTCCCATAATGTTACTCATTACTATTTACAGATTCCCCCACACTTAGCTCTATCTTATCTAAATTCACACATATTTCTACATAATATGACATTTGTTAAGCCCACTATTGCCACCTATATGCAAACTTTCACTCTCTACCTATATATTATTGTTTCTATGTCCTAGATCAAGCCCATGGACACAAAATTGATCTTTTATCTATGGATGTGACCCCTAAAATTACAAAATTAAAATTAAAATTTTGGTTGACTCGTGCTCGTTTTATTCTTATCATGAGCCAACTTGGTACAAGTTTTGGTTGATTTATTGCTATCTCCTTGTATTTAAAGACATTCAATTGCATTCATTTCACATTCGATTAGATCCTCTCATATCTAGTAATCATTAGTAAAATTCCTCAATTTACATAATCATTTTAGAATATTTGCATGCCTAAAGATTGTTGTCCTTCATCATTTTGATGGCCATAAAGCCATTCTTTCTAGGGGTTGACCTATGTGAACTTGAGCCTAGCAATTTGGCAACTTCCCCAAGGTATTTTTCAATACCAATAGTTCTCAAGAGTCAACAAAGCAAAGTTTTGGGTTACACAAGTTACATCTAGCTACTATTAACAAGTTCATTTGTATGGGTTCTAGGTCATATCTACACGAAAGGTCAAATTTGTAGCACTTGGGGTTGATTTTGCATATGAGGGATCCATCCACCAAATTCTATGAGCAACCCCTTCAAATTTTATCATTTTGCTTTCAACATATATAAGAAATTGTGATTCTAACCTACAATCAAAAATTATAATTAAAACAATAGATAACTATCCTTCTACCATCATAAACATCTAAGTATATTTATTTATGTTATGTTTAAATTTTAAAGTTCTATTACATACTCAATCCTAATTTTTAATTAAGTTAATTGATTCCCTTAATCATGAAACCTAATTTTTATAAAGAAATATATTTTTTAAAATAATAGATTGTATATAATATATAAAAAAATATAACTCCTAAATAAAAGAAATTGGAATACTAAAAGTAAGTGAAAGAATGTCAACTTTGGAATTTTAACTACAAATTAAAAAAATATTAAAATACCAAAAATAAATGAAAAAATGTCAACTTCAAATTTATCACTTTAGAATATATAAACTATACAAATAAATATCCTCATTCCTCAACATGCAACTTTATCCATGATATTTCCTTTTTTACGGTCATGATAATTTTTGTGGTACGTGCAATAGAAAGACAAGGTGCGTCCCATCATACGGTTTACATGCACGTGATGGGGCCCACTGTGCACGCAGACGTTCAGGATTTAATTTATTCTTATTCTCCCTTGAAGTCAAACCGCACTCTCTATGATTTGTTGAGCCTTCAATTTACTTTGAAAATTTATATTACTTTTTAATATATAATAGAATATTATTTGTTGAGCCTTTCAACCGAGACATCAACTTTTCTCTGGACTTCCATTGAGTTCATTATGTGCTGCTCTTGTTATTGGGTTGAAGGAAGTTCTTGTTGTAATGTGTTCTTTGGCTGTTATGTTTCAGTTTTATGTTGTTTTGTTTCAGTTCTGTTTTATGATTGTTTTGCTGTTTTTATTCTTTGTAATTTTTCTTGTTTTGTTTTAATACCAAAAAAAAAAGTTTTGTATGTATATTTGTATGGTGCATTATGTTAAAGGAATATTAATTAATAAATTTATATAATTTTAAATTGTCAAGTAGTTTTTGTTTTATTGAAAAAGTTGAATAGTTCATAAAAGTTTATGGTTTAGGATTAAATTTTGTTGAATGGAGAGGTTTTATATTTGAAAGGGATGAGATATAGATTGTGTCCAACTGAATTTGGTAGAATGAATAACCTTCAAACCTAACTCATGCACTAGAAACTATAATGTACTAAATCTAATATTATAGGATGTTTATCCTATAATTAAAAAGGATAATTTAAAATTTAAAATCATGATATTTTCTATATGCATGTTGATTTCAAATGTGTTGATTGTTAGAACTAGCTACATGTTGGACACCTTACAAATTTTAAGATTATATTAAAGTCAATAATATTAATTTAGAAAACCTTTAATTAAGTTACTACTTGTATGCTAAAGTTGTATTTAATAACATGACAATTTATAAAATAAAATAATTAAATACAACTAAAGAAATAAAATAATTCTTAAATAATTTTAGTATTAAATAAAATAACTCTTAAATAAATAAACAATATAAATATTATTAAATAATTATCAAATAGTTCTAAAGTAAAATAGATTAACTCTTAAACAAATAAAATTAAAATCTCTTAATAACTAAAATAACTAAGAGTTATTAGTATTTAGGGTGGGGGCCGGGCACAATTGACTAGAGCTTCTTGTCTTGTGTCTAAAAAGTTTCCTTAAAAAAAGAGTTATTAAGGGAGAGGGGCTAGTAGCCGCACACCCTAACTTTGCGCACGTTAAGCACATAGCTAGAGATGTCGAATTTAGACGATTTTTTTGGGTTTTTCCGTATGCAAGTGAAGAGCTTAAAGCTATTCTTTCAGCTTCTGGGCATTTATACATTTCCCTTTAGGACGCGTTATGTGCACATGGGTCGAAAAAGTGTCATTTCAACATGTCGCCCCATACATGCGCACCGATGTGCCGGTAACCGCTCGCCATGGCCCCCCAAAAAAATCCCCAAGTTCACTAAAAAGGCAACACACTTAATCATTTTTATAGTTAGGGTAGGTTAGAAATATGTTTATTAACACCCCACCATTAATCACATTGGTGGGGCCTTCAAACTTACCCGCCCCCTTCTTGCACATCCCCGCGCCCATCCTAAGGGACAACATGCGTGTTAACGTGTTTGCTTAGGCGCGGACGGGAAACAACATTAAATCCATTCAATGTTCATTCAGGTCCGAATACATATTCGACTTTCCACCGAAAAGTTAATCATTTTACCAACTGCTTTCCCTGTTCTCCACGATGCGATTGATAAATGAGGGTTTTTACTGCGTTCACTAGCTGTCGCTCTCCATGCAGATACGTCTCGTCTCCGTACAGGTAACGAGCAAACATTATCTCTCCATGTGATTTCAGCGTTGCGGTGTTTATACAATCGTTTATCTTCGTTTTTCTCTCATGCTACCCGTGATTTGGGTACTGCTATGTAATTTACTTTCGATTTTTCATTATTTTATTTGAGGCAACCCTTGTTTTGTGATAATTTCACTGTACAGAAGAATATACTGTTGTATAATGATGGTTTTTTTAATACATACAAATGGGGTCGTATATTTTTATGGGTATATACTTTTTAGTGTTCATTGTCAACGGTTAAGAGTTTCATTATTTTGTCTTGTGATAATTTCACTTTACAGAAGAATATACTGTTGTATAATGATGGTTTTTTGTTATACATACAAATGGGGTCGTATATTTTTATGGGTATATACTTTTTAGTGTTCATTGTCAACAGTTAAGGGTTTCATTATTTTGTCTTGTGATAATTTCACTGTACAGAAGACTATACTTGTATACAATCGTTTATCTTCATTTTTCTCTCATGCTACCCGTGATTTGGGTACTGCTGTGTAATTTACTTTCAATTTTTCATTATTTTGTCTGAGGCAACCCTTGTCTTGTGATAATTTCACTATACAGAAGAATATATGTTATATAATGATGGTTTTTTGTTATACATACCAATGGGGTTGTATATTTTTATGGGTATATACTTTTTAGTGTTCATTGTCAACGGTTAAGGGTTTCATTATTTTGTCTTGTGATAATTTCACTGTACAGAAGAATATACTGTTATATAATGAGGGTTTTTTTGTTATACATACAAATGGGTTCTGATATTTTAATGGGTATATATTTTTTAGGGTTCATGTTGTCCACGGTTAAGGGTTTCATTATTTTGACTTGTGATAATTTCACTGTACAGAAGACTATACTTGTATACAATCGTTTATCTTCGTTTTTCTCTCATGCTACCCGTGATTTGGGTACTGCTGTGTAATTTACTTTCGATTTTTCATTATTTTGTCTGAGGCAACCCTTGTCTTGTGATAATTTCACTGTACAGAAGAATATACTGTTATATAATGATGGTTTTTTGTTATACATACCAATGGCGTCGTATATTTTTATGGGTATATACTTTTTAGTGTTCATTGTCAACGGTTAAGGGTTTCATTATTTTTTCTTGTGATAATTTCACTTTACAGAAGAATATACTGTTACATAATGATAGTTTTTTGTTATATATACAAATGGGGTCGTATATATTTATGGGTATATACTTTTTAGTGTTCATTGTCAACAGTTAAGGGTTTCATTATTTTGTCTTGTGATAATTTAGACTGTTATATAATGAGGGTTTTTTTATACATACAAATGGGTTCATATATTTTAATGGGTATGTATTTTTGAGGGTTCATTGTCAATGATTAAGGTTGTCATTATTTTTGAGGGTTCATTGTCAGCATATCTGGTATTGATTATACATATGTATACATATCTGTATACATGTATACATATCTAGAAATACTTTCCATCACACCGTTGAGAACAGGGAAAGTAGTCGGTAAAATGATTAACTTTTCGGTGGAAAGTGGAATGTGTATTTGGACCCGAATGAACATTGAATGGATTTAATGTTGTTTCCTGTTTGCACCTAACCAAACACGTTGCAATGCATGTTGTCCCGTAAATCATGTGTCTGTTGAATTACTCAATAGATTAAATCATGTTTGTTAATCTAATATATATATAGTTGGTTCAGAAGGATAGGCATTTGGCCACTAAATAATGTTGCTGTTACAGTCCCTAATGCTGCTGTGATGTTGTTTCCAATGCTGGTGATGTTGTTTCCAATGCTGCTTATACATTGTCTAATGCTGTTGATACAATTTGTAATATGGAAGGTCTTAGTTTGCCAATGCTGTTGATACAGTGTCTAATGTTGTTGATACAATTTGTAATATGGAAGGTCTCAATTTGCCAAGTCAAGTTAGCCAACCAAAATGGATGGCTGAAGCTGCTAGAAACATGGGGATACAAACATTAGTATCTATTTATTAATTATTGTTACATTAAAAATTTACAATTGTTTTACTATGTTGTAATATAATACATTGAGGGTTTCATTTTATATAATCTATCCAGGGTTTATATAAAAACCTTCTACATATATTCGGATTAGACTGTTAATGTACTGTATATATATACAAGTCTATCTATATATACATGTCTATCTATATACATATGTATATCTATAGACGTGTTTATAGATAGACATATGCATATCTCTATACATTTCTGTATACATATCTCTATACATATCTACATATCTATATACATATCTCTATATCTATAGACATATGTATATTGATATACATATGTATATGTATCGACATATGCAGCATAGACAATGGAAACATTTCAAGCTGGTACTTAACATTTCATCATTTTACAATTGTAGATATACATGTTCGAATGATTAGTCTAATTTGTTTGCTAAATTTTACTACATCTTTTCCAGTTGTTTGTTGCATGGGTAACTTCATTGAATGGATTAAATCACGTCTGTTACTATAGTGATTATATATTGGAAACACATATTGCTGAAACCCTCAACCGTTGATAACAAGTCTAAAATGGAACAACACGATGAAACACTAGAAAATGGAACACGTGATGGTTGTTGTCCATGCCACTACAATAATGATGCCTCAATTTATTTTCAGTCATTGCACTAAGGATGCCATTTTTTCTACAAATCACTTCTGGTACTGATTATACATATGTATACATATCTACATATCTGTATACATATCTATTTACATATTTGTATATCTATAGACATATGTATATTGATAGACATATTTATATACATTTGTATATCTATAGATAGACACATGTATATTGATAGACATATGTATATCTATAGACATATGCAGCCTAGATAGTGTTAACATTTCAGTTTGGTAGTTAAGATTTCAACATTCAAAACTGAACAATCAAATTCAATTCTACTTATCATATCATCAAATACAATAGCTTCTACGCATTTAATCAAATTCAAACTCAACAACCAATTTCAATGCATTCCTTTTTGAAATTCGGATCCATTATAAGAGGAACATTATGCAGCGTAGACATTGTTTTTAGCATAAATTTTCTGAAGGATCACTACAAAACCTGTCTAGTACTTAGCATTTAAGAATTGAACAATTGCAACACATCTATATGGTAGAAATTATTGAAACCCTCAAACGTTTATAATGCACCCTCAAAAATAAATACACATGTCATAATATTTAATATATATATATATATATATATATATATATATATATATATATATATATATATATATATATACACATACAAATATATGAATACATGTATTTCTATATGTGTGTGCATAAATTATATAAATTCGAACATGTTATGTTTGTAGTCCATATGTTTAGGAAATGGGTGGGTAAGTTTGAAGGCTCCACCAACTTGATTTATGGTGGGGTGTTAATAAACATATTTTTAACCTACTCTAAGTATAAAAGTGATCAAGTGTGTTGCCTTTTTAGTGGAGGTGTGGATATAAATGATATATACACATATATGGATACATGTAAATTTTTATTATGTATACATATATGTATATGTATCACTATATATGTCTGCAATATATAGTTGTATCATTGCACTGCTTGAATTTATTTGGATGATTTGATGTTTGTTCGTTACTACCCAGATGACTACCCAGCATATAATTTCTTTGATTGCAAGCATGTGAGAGGTTTGCAGAGCACCTTGCATTACGAACACTCGATGAAGGTAAAGTCTTATAAGGTTTTATTTACATCACTGGTTGACGAATTATACTATGCATTTGTGTTTGTTAACACACCACTATTCATGAAATATTTTTCCCTGATGGCTCTGATGGAATATTTTGCTCTGCTACAATATTATAGTCTTCTTTTGCAATTGTATGTGATTATTTAAAATAATATGCCTGAATGCAGTTCATATTTTCTTTTGCAAATACCTGAGATTATTTGGATGATTTGATGTTTGTTCGTTACTACCCGGATGACTACCCAACTTTTGATTTCTATGATTGCAGGCATGTGAGAGGTTTGTAGAGCACCTTGCAAGGTGAGCACTCGATGAAGGTAAAGTCTTATAAGACTTTACTTAAAATAGTGGTTGATGAATTCTACTATGCAATTGTGTTTGTTAACACACCACTACTCATGGAATATTTTGCTCTGATGGCTCCGATGGAATAATTTGCTCTCGTGCCTTATTATATACAGTCTTTTTTTTCAATTATTATATTTTGGTCAGTTCAATTTAATGATTTTATTTTATGATGTGTGTTTGTTACTACCTCGATTATCATTTATATGTTTGCAGGCATACAACCATGTTCAGTGATTTCTAGAATGCCTTCGATTGGGTTTAATCATTTCAGGTAAAGTCTTATAAGACTTTACTCGGGCAATGACCCACTAGGCTTTAGGTTTTTCTTCTTAGTGGTTTATGTTCTTTTCAATCATTTTCCTTTACTAAACTTTAATTTACAATATTTTAATTTACAATAGTTTAATTTAGGTTCCTTTGAATAGTTTAAATTTCCTTGTTGCTTAAATGGAACTACATTTACTTGGATGCTTTAATGATTTCAATTAAGGTAGAATTATGTGAACAGAATGCTAAAACAACATGCTATTTTAGTGCAAATTATGTAGACAACTTGTAGTACCATGCTGACAAACCATTCAAGTCTTATTTTTTTTTCCAAAAATAGTTACAGTCATACAAACATACAAACATAGAAACATGAGATCAACACATAGATATTTCAGAAATAATCATTTAACTCTTGTTTTTTTTCAAAACAGTTACAAACATATAAAGATTACATCGATCTATTCAATTTTCACAAAATATTACAAAAAGATCAATAGATAGACATGACATCGATCTGTTGCTTTTTTTTTAAAACAGTTACAAACATATAAACATTACATCAATCTGTTCCCTTTTTCACAATATATTACATAACGATATGACTAAATCAAATGTACACATAGAAATTTCACTAATGTCAACTATCTCCATCCAAAAAAAAAGTTCTTCAATTCTCCATAAATCCAGGAAAAGGAATAGGTTGTTCAGGTTCTGTAGCAACACATTCATTTGCAGTCCGAGTTAAACTGAGTGGCTCAATTATTGTCTATAGTGATGCAACAATCTGGGCAAGCAAAGCTTGATTAGAATCTCCATTTACCAGCAACTCATTTGAGCTTCCTGGGCTAGACCCTGCCTGCAGATTGCTTAGAGCTGCAAAGGCTGGGCTCAAGATGGCAAACATGTCCATTAGAATGGGATGTTGCCTGGGTAGAGAATTCAGGGTACTCAATGGTCTCTCATTTGCTGATTTTTTCCCTTTTTTTTGCTGTATTCATCCCCGGAGCACTCTTTGCCTGCTCACGTCAAATTTCCTTCTCCCGTTTTTCCTCTGTCGCTCTTTGTTTTTTAACACTCTTTCCATTTTTTTTCTCTTTCTCTTGTTGTTGGGCTTCTTTTTCAGCTTTCCTCTCCAACATTTGTTCCTTTTTCCTCAACTGCAACTCTTCTTGACGAGCTTTCTCCCTCTCTTGTTCATTGAGCATTTCAATGTATGCATCAGATGTTCAGATCTGGGACTGCCTACTTAAATGTAGTACCCCGGTCTTATTCTTACCACCCCTTGCCTGTACCCTTCGAACCGGGAGATTGAGAAATCGACTAACTCCCTGTGGCTGAAACTCACTATCTTGGGTGCAAGGCACATAATCTGGTTCCAAATCACCTATGCATTCTTCTTCTTCTGCAATGTCCTCGTTTTGTGGATCCCAATTTGATGCAGTAGTGAAGTAATGTATGATGTCAGATGGATCATGATCTGGTGGTGAAGGCATTGAAAGCCGACATCCAGCTGACTAAAATTTGTTTGTATCCCCATGTTTCTAGCAGCTTCAGCCATCCATTCTGGTTGGCTAACTTGACTTGGCAAACTAAGACCTTCCATATTATAAATTGTATCAACAGTGTTAGGAAGTCTATTAGTAGCATTACACATTATATCAGCAGCATTGGAAACAACATCACCAACATTAGGAACTGTAACAGCAGCATTATCAATAGTTTTAGCAGCATTATGAAGTGTAACAACAGCATTAGGAACTGTAACAATAGCATTAGAAACTGTAACAATAGCATTAGGAACTGTAACAGAAGCATTATAAACTATAACAACATCATTAGAAATAGTTTCAGCAACATTAGGAAGTGGCTGTAGAATATCAGCAACATTAGAAACTGTTTCTCTTCCTGGCATTTCAGTGCATTCTTCTTGTACTTCCATTGGATTCTGTACACTTCCACTTTTATTGTATGTTTTGATGAATTCCTCAACTTGTGCATCTGAATATCCAGCTAATTGCAAGAAGGATTCAACTGTAATTATCTCAGCATCCTCTTCCACTGTGAAGGCCTGATTCTCTGGTGCACTGGCCATAGAATCTTCACTATCTTCATTTGATACTTGGAAGATATTACTTGGCCTCATGTCTTCTTGAAGCATAGACCTATTCAGTGGCCAAATGCTTATCCTTCTGAACCCACTAATTATATTAGCAGGGGTCAAGCCCTGCTTGAATGCCTTGCTAGCAAGAGTGGCCAACTCTTCTCTTCCAATTTCTATTTGCGGGTGGCTTGCCATCCATGCAGACCTTTGATTTTTGAAATAGTTTTTGAATGGTGAAAAAATACTCACATCCAGTGGCTGCAATCTATGGCTTGTATGTACTGGGAGGGTGATGAGGTCAATCCCTAAATGACGTGCTTCCTCTATGGTCTTGAAGGCAACATGGCTGCCATGACCATCAAAAATTAGAAGAGCTCTGTTGGTTGGTGAAACCCCTCCAGGGATACATGCGGTAAAATGCTACAGCCAATTCAGAAATAGTTCTTTTGTCATCCACGCATGTTCTTGAGCTGCCATGCATGCACCCGGCTCATAGTTGGCTATGTAGTTTCTAATATGCCTTTTGGATTTAAATAGATAAAAACCAGGTATACTGCAACCTGATGCATTAACACATGCCAAAATAGTAATCCACTCCCTACTTTTTGAGATGAGGTGAGGCACACAACGAGATCCCAATTTTGCTATTACCCGCATTCCACAGTTCTTGCCAGCTTGTACCCTAGTTTCGTCGCAGTTCCATATTCTGCTGGACCCATACTTATGTGTCTTGTAAAGATTTTATAGATTGTCATAGAATGAATTTACTATGCTTGGCCTTAGCATAATGGCTCTATCGGTATCCACACCCTGTGCAGTGTGAATAGTTAGATTTGGATGCCTTTTCCTAAATCCCTCCCACCATGACCTCCCTGGCATCCCATCCGTGAAAGGATTTGGCCTAGACTGAATGACCTCTGCCACAGTAGATTTTAGCTGTGAAATTTCAAGCCCATGGCCTATGTCAGCCATATCCTTGCACCATTGAACTATTTCTGCCTCCTCCTCATCAGTCAGGATGGTTGGTGGCCCCCTGCGTTTGGTGCACGTGAGACCTAGTAACCAAGCCCTCAAATTGCTAGTAGACACCCTCCACTTCTTTGCAACTACTCTGATTGACATATGTTTGTCTTCGACATTAGCCATAGCACTTTGGATGTCATTGTTTGTCCATATACTTCTGTTCAACCTTGAAGAACCTGTTTTCGCAGCAATAGTTTGAAGGCAATCTGTATTGGTTTCCATATACTTTGTATGTGCAGAGGGAAATATACATTCCACTGTAACATGATCTGGTTCTGTGGTATGTGTATCTTCATCCCCCGACACCACATTAGGAAACTTGCACCCCCTAGGTTTTCTGACTTTCCTCCTTCCAGAAGTTCTCCTCCCCTTTTTACCTTGAGCCATAAGTATCTATACACCTGCAAGAAATGCAAACAACATCAATACCAGAAGTGATTTGTAGAAAAATGACATCCTTAGTGCAATGACTGAAAATAGATTGAGGCATCATTATTGCAGTGGCATGGACAACAACCATCACGTGTTCCATTTTGTAGTGTTTCATTGTGTTGTTCCATTTTAGACTCTGTATAGATATACATATATGTATATAGATATGTATACAGATATGTAGATATGTATACATATATGTATAGATATACACATGTGTATACAGATATACATTTGTCTATCTATGTACATATGTGTGTATATATATATGAGACATTAACAGACATGATTTAATCTATTGAATGATTTAACAGACAACATACATGGTAACATGTTTGCTTAGGCGCAGACAAAAAACAACATTAAATCCATTCAATGTTCGTTGGGGTCCAAATACATATTCCACTTTCCATCGAAAAGTTAATCATATTACCGACTACTTTCCCTGTTCTCAACGGTGCGATGGAAAGTATTTCTAGATATGTATACATATGTATAATCAATACTAGAAGTGATTTGTAGACAAAATGGCATCCTTAGTGCAATGACTAGAAATAGATTGAGGCATCATTATTGCAATGGCATGGACAACAACCATCACGTGTTCCATTTTCTAGTGTTTCATTGTGTTGTTCCATTTTAGACTTGTTATCAACGATTGAGGGTTTCAGCAATATGTGTTTCCAATATATAATCACTACAATAACAGACGCGATTTAATCCATTCAATGAAGTTACCCATGCAGCAAACAACTGGAAAAGATGTAAAATTTAGCAAACAAATTGGAGTAATCTTTCGAACATGTATATCTCCCATGCAACAAACAACTGGAAAAAGATGTAGTAAATTTTAGCAAACAAATTGCAGTAATCTTTTGAACATGTATATCTCCTATGTAGCAAACAACTGGAAAAAGATGTAGTAAAATTTAGCAAACAAATTGGAGTAATCTTTCCAACATGTATATCTCCCATGCAACAAACAATTGGAAAAAGTTGTAGTAAAATTTAGCAAACAAATTGGAGTAATCTTTCGAACATGTATATCTCCCATGCAGTGAACAACTGGAAAAAGTTGATGTAAAATTTAGCAAACAAATTGGAGTAATATTTTGAACATGTATATCTATAATTGTAAAATGTTGAAATGTTAAGTACTAGCTTGAAATGTCTATGCTACATATGTCTATACATATACATATGTATATCAATATACATATGTCTATACATCTACATATGTCTATAGATATACAGATATGTATACAAATATACTGATATGTTGACAATGAACCCTCAAAAATATATACCCATTAAAATATATGAACCTATTTGTATGTATAAAAAAAACCCTCATTATATAACAGTCTAAATTATCACAAGACAAAATAATGAAACCCTTAACCATTGACAATGAGCACTAAAAAGTATATACCCATAAAAATATACGACCCCATTTGTATGTATAACAAAAAACCATAATTATATAACAATATATTCTTCTGTACAGTGAAATTATCACAAGACAAGGGTTGCCTCAAACAAAATAATGAAAAATTGAAAGTAAATTACACAGCAGTACCCAAATCACGGGTAGCATGAGAGAAAAACAAAGATAAATGATTGTATACAAGTATAGTCTTTAGTATAGATATCTATACAGATATACATATGTCTATTTATATACATATGTCTATAGATATACATATCTATATAGATAGACATGTATATATATACAGTACATTAATAGTCTAATCTGAATATATATAGAAGCTTTTTATATAAACCCTGGATAGATTATATAAAATGAAACCCTCAATATATTATATTACAACATAGGAAAACAATTGTAAATAAGACAAAGCTATAGGATTCAAAACATTCGAAACATTCATATAAGAAGGTGAAGTAAAGGTGAAGTACCAACCTGAACCTTAATGTGGAAGTCTACAAAATTCCTTTTGGTAGCAAACAGGGTTTGCAGCGCTCCTTGTAGATAGGGTTTGCAGCGCTCCTTCAAGAAATTTATGCTTAAAACAATCTCTACACTGCATAATGTTCGTCTTATAATGGATTGCTATTTGAAAAAAGAAATGCATTGAATTTGGTTGATGAGTTTGAATTTGAATAAGTGTGTAGAAGCTATTGTATTCAATGTTATGATACGTAGAATTGAACTTAGTTGTTGAGAATTGAATTTGATTAAATGCGTATAAGCTATTGTATTCGATTGATGTGATTTACCAATCTCATTTTTTTTATGTAAACTAGTTTAATTTTAATTTTTGAATAAATAATCTCACTTTTTCTATGTAAACTGGTTTAATTTAATTTTTTTATTAAATAATTGTCTGGATGGGGACCCTGATACCATTATGTGTTTGTGCAAGTGCAAGTGGATGTGATAGCAAGTATGGGAGAATGTGACAGCAAGTGGGGGGGATGTGATAGCAAGTATGGGAGAATGTGTGATTAACAGCCCTTTGGGATTGGGGTGGGGTGTGTTTATGGTAGCTTAGGTACCAATAGTTGTGCATAAAAGTATGTGAATATGACCAGTTTGACTTTATTTAATGTCCAAATGGGTGGTTTTTTATAAACATGACATATTGTAATAAAAACAATAAAGTGTATATTTAAATTGGAAGTTCTCATATTTGTATCAAGTTGGCTTGAAAATGCAAGTGGAAGAGCATGTGTATTAGTTTTTTGCAATGGTAAATTACTCATGCAGTTGTGAACATGTATTGGTGCATGTGTGCTAATTTACTAGGTATTCTTTTTACATGTAATGGTTCTTTTTGAAAAATTTATTAGAGGTTAGGGTGCACAAAAACATAGCGGTTATTGGGGCGTGGGCGGCTACTGGCTCCTCTCCCTTAATATCTCCTTTTGACTATGACATACATTAACTCTATGTCATAATGATTTTTGGTTATGAAATGACAACAGAATATTAAGGATATTTAATTGCTTTGATTTGAAAAGGAAGGGAGATGCAGTTACCACTGGGCCCATTGCACTGCATACCTACCTCGTGTTGAAATTAGTGTTTATAGGCGAAGTAAAAATGAGATCTCGCACAATCAATGTCCTTTTTAAAAGTATAAATTTGCCTTGTGAATGAAGGTTGTAATAAAATTTCAGACAAATAATCATTTTGTGAATTTATATTAGAATTGTATTATTAAAGAGACTTTTGGCTGTTTTTTTTTTCTTAGCCCTGTTCTGTTGTGGCAGCTTATTATTCTTTGTAGGTGTATTCTATCTTTGTATTCTTACTTCTTTGAATCAATAAAAAATAATAATAAAAGTTTGAATAATAATATACATTGTTATATATTGGTTAGTTACTATTATCATTAAATTTTTGAAATGTTTAATAAATGTTAATAATGTAATTAATATATTAATAATAAAATTTATATTAAATTATTGATTATAAAAATTAATATAAATAATTATATTCTATTATAATATTATATTATAGTATAATCAAATATTGATTATAATATATTGATAAGTATTATAAATATTAAATTATTGATTATAAAAGTAATATAAATATAATTATATTGTATTTATATTTATATTAATAGGGTGATTTTCTAATGTGAGATTTTTAGGATTGAAAGTTGCTACAAAATATAGTTTATGAGCTAATTAAAATAATAGATTTTGTTTATTGTACCCAATCACATTGGTGACAAATATAACACAATGTGAACAACCTCTAAACTTAGAGTTTGTACAAATACATCCTACCACATACAAAATATAATGTAGTGAATTTCCTAGTTGTCTGAGCTCATACAATGTATATAAGGAATAGGTTGGCAGTGGAATTTACTTATATACTATAGGTGAAGCTATTATTCTTATCAAATTTTTTTGAGATGATTAGATTATTTGAAATTCCTACAATATATATAAGGAATAGGTTGGCAGTGGAATTTACTTATATACTATAGGTGAAGCTATTATTCTTATCAAATTTTTTTGACATGATTAGATTATTTGAAATTCCTGCACAATGGTTTATATTTTGATACCTTTTACTTTAGAATTATTTTGATACCTTTTATTCTACTTTAGAATTGTTTTATTTTATTTACATTGTTCACTTTATTTTTATTTTTATTTGAAGAGTTATTTTAATCTATTTAGGAGTTGTTTTATTTGTTTGATCTGTTTTTAATTTTGATTTTATTTTTAATATTCTTTCAATATATAAGTGTTTCTTTATAATTTAATTTTTTTTTTAATTTTAATAATTATATAACTTTTGTCAGGATGGTGGTGATGCCTTCTTTGATGTCAGGTTCTAGTGCTACTGCAATTTGGGTGACCTTAGGATCTTCTTATGTTTCAAATTTGATGTCTATATCCTCTTCAACTAAGAGAGGTGAGCCATCCTATAATTGAGCATGTGCTAATGGAAGATGAAATTCTTCATCAAGGAGCTCTTCAAGTGTGTCAACATCTTTTGAATTATTTAAATCTATGAAAGGTGTCTTCTTATTTTTCTACATGTGTGGCATCCAAAGTGCCTCAAAACTAAGGGGGTCTTCTTGTTCCCCAAAATAGGTGGACATGTTTAGCATGACTACAAAGCCTTTTTTATGATCGCTAGGCAAGATGTGGTCTTGAAGATTCATAAGTTCCATGATGGCCTCTCATTCTAAAAGATGTCAAGTTACATAGGGTCACATTGGTCCCAGTCAATGAGCTTAGGCTATTAAAGGTCTAAAGAGATGGTGATGATGGAAGCTTTGTGGAAGAGATTAGTGGTGGCAAGATCTTTGTATGGACCTGTAAGTATGAAAGAGATGCATTGGCCTACATGTTATTCTGATGTTGATCTATAGTCTTAATCATGTACATGTAAGAATGAAATATATGTCTCAGGAGCTTCTCTCTTGGTGACACATTTTTATTGGTTTTCTCTTTATTTGTACCTCCCTAACCTCCAAGCTAAATTGTAAGGTCATGCATGTTTTCTTGTTAACCACCTAACCATGTTCAACATATCATTCCTATCACTTGCTAGCTCTGACGACATGACTAATCCACTTCACAAGAGGGGAAATTCATTTTCCCTGGGATATTTTCAATCATTCAATCCTCTAGAATCATATAATTGACCTTCTGAAGCCCTCTGTGCCCTTAAATCACATCTCCATACTATCCTTTTTAGATCACCCCTTATGTCTTCTTGGTCTTCTTCAGTGACCCTACAGTTGAAGTGTGGTCTCCAAGGGTGACCTATCCTGCTAAAAGAGGTGACCCACTTCCTAGATGTCCTATCCCTTGTTTCAAGCCTCCAAAACCATTTTCAACCTTCCAAGGCCACTCTCCCACTTTCAAACAACCTATCCAAACCATCCCTCCTAGGTCACCCCTTATGTCTTCCTAGTCTCCCTGGGTGACCTTGTAGTTAAAGTGTGGTCTCCAAGGGTGACCTACCTTGGTAAAAGGGGTGACCCACTTCTTGAAAGGGGCGACTCTATCATGTTTTCCATGAATTTTTTCTTCCATTTTTAGCCTAGTTTTGCGTCATTTTTGGCTCTTGATGGCAAGCTACCTCATGCACAACTCATTGTCCTCTCCCCCTAACTATTTCTAGACTCTCAATCAGTCTATTCTTGTTTAGTGGAAAAATGTGGGATCAAGGTAGTTACCAAAAACCAAATCAAGCCCCACACTTTCTCTTGCTAAACATTAGGGAAGTAAGAAATAAGCTCGGGGTAAGCTAATGATTTCATAGGTTCCCTTCTTCTGCTAATTATAACTGAGTAAATGTTTTGATTATACTTTCACAAGCTTATATCATTTACTAAGCATGAAACCCTAAATTATCAATCAGACTGTAACAATTTGATTTCTGACATAGATACAGACAAACATATTACATAAACATAGAGTAAGAGGTATAGAGGTATAGAGAATGTGTAGCCAAAAAATGGAGTCCGGTTAGAGTAGGGCTCTAGTCCCTGTGTCCTGAAAGTTTCCAATTGTTGGAATTTTTTGTACTAGGTATTGAGTAATCTCTAGAGGTTCCCAGATCCTGAAGAAAATGCTCGGATGGATGCGGGTGCGAGTCCTTGTGTCCCGAAAGTTTTGCAATCCTAAATTTTGAAATTCTATGATGATTGTGTCTGCAATATCCATCTTCCTATCAGTCCTTTCTGCCAGATCTTTTCATATGCTACCTATACATGCAAAAGGAGGAGAAAGATGATTATGGCTATATAGGAGCTTGCCTCAGTCAAGCCTTGTTTTCAATATTCCTAACTTAACAATATCTAATGACAAAGATTTACAGATGTGTGTGCTCATCTAACAAGTGTGTATGCAGAAAATACAAAACCCTAGATGACTCAAGCATTAAGGAAAGATCAACACTTTTCTTCACTCGATGAAAGAAACACAACTTCACCTCAAGGAGATGTGAACAATGAAGACTTGTAGAACAAGAAGGCGAGGTAGCCATATCTGCGGAGGATTCCCAAGCTCGTGTTGGAGGCTTCAACCCTTCTCTCGATCATACAAAAGGTTGTTCAAACCCTAGGAAGAGCAATATAGTATCTAATCTTGATTCCTAATCTCCATCGAATATCTCCATTATAGCAAATTCAAATAACTTCAAAGAGCTTCAACAAGTCGCTAATCCTCAATGGCAATTTTGGCTTAAAATCTTGCATGTAGATTGAGTGTGATAAAATGATTTTCAAATGTCTTTAAATATCTAACCTTAGAAATTCAAACGCTTAGAATAATGTGTCGACATCGCATGAAAATGAAATTTGAAATCGAAATCTCGAGGTGCACGGTAGGAACTGACTCCCTGTTGAGATTCAAAACACCAAAAAATAGGGCAGGACAAGGGCGCGGGCGCCCCTGTCCAGGCCCTGATTTTTCTATTAGGTCTATACCAAGGAGGTCAGGGATGTCCAAAATCCAAAGTCCTTTTTCAGGTTCAGTCACTCATTATCTCATAATTTGATATTTCTTCAGTTAGACATAGGTCAATCAGGGTTTGGGAAGGCCAAAAATAAATAGGTTGAAAGTGTTAGGATAAGCTATGCAGGTAGCTATCTTAGGATCAAGATGTCTAAGAGCTAATCACAAGAATCAAAGAAGATCAACATAATAGAATAATATTCTATGCACAAGATAATGAGATGATACAATATAATACAATGAGAGGCCTTGGTTATAAAGACCAAGGTTGAGAGCTAAGATGTTGTAGTCATGTGACAAGTGTCACATTCCTATTACATGTGACAACTAGAGGATAGGATGCCAACTAGATCACATGTGTAGGATAAGACAACTATCAACAGCTAGCAACAACTAGACACAACTAGAAACATCTAGTAGACTCACTAAGTCAACTTAACATGTGAACATGTGTGTGAGTATTATTTAACTAATAAATAGTTAAATAATATGAATTATCCACACAACAAGGGTTAAATCAGATAGGTAATAACCTTGTTCACACCAACACCCCCCCTTAAGTGCAACTTAGGGAGGAACAAACAAATGCAAATATGCAAAGATGCAAATATGGGTCCCGGCAACAAGGCCATGTTAGGTACCCATGTACAGAAGATCTCTCACAGGTGGAGAAAAGGAGAAAATGTCATGGGAAAATCTCATCTCCAAAAGAGAAAAACATGCAAAGAAAGCATGAAAAAGTGAAGGAAGGAAGGAGGACTCAACATGAACCCCCAACGACTACTTCCATCACAAAGATACAAAAGATATCCCCCCATAGGAGATAAAATAAGGACTAAGAAGCCCCACAAAGGATGTCCCAAAAAGATTAGGAACATGAAGATGAACATGAAGAACTCTACCGAAGCACAAAAAAGCTACAAACAACTACCGAAGAACCGCTACACTACTGAAAAACCTTCACTGAAAAGAGGATGAAGATCAAGATCAAAGAGACAAATTTGCATGAGTGACCCCAATGACACTACTCAACCAAATAGTTGAAGATGCAAATGACACATCAATCTGTATGAGTGACCCCAACAACACTACTCAACCAATGTGATAGTTGAAAATACAGGTGCCAATAGTCTCAAGAAATCTGATCATCTGAATAATGTAGAAGGTTGCCTCCACAAACTGAAATGCAAGAGTGTCTATATGGTATGTGTTCCATCTCACCTAAATGCATGGGTAACCAGCGACTACATCCGCCTAGTATATAGGACCAAAAACTGGATACATAGTTCACTCCAAGCAAAACCAAGGAAGCATTAACACAAGTAGTATGATACCCCCCATAATGCTAACAAGGGAGAGGTATGGCAACTCCACTGAAACTGTGTGTCACAATGTAGTGCAGGAAGGTGAAGAAGCAACATCAGAAGATGCACAAAGTAGTACCTACAACTAATAAAGGTTGTGCAATTAACAAGGCACACATGTATGAGGTTGAAAATGTTGTCGTGGAGGGACACTCACCAAATAGGATTGTGATGGAAAATAACAAGGCACTAACACAACCCCCCATGGCACTTTATAAGTAGTGTGAGTATAAAAAATGGCACAATATGATGTGCAAGATCCCCAAACTACAAGTACAATATGTGGCACTTTATTTCAATGCATTTACAAGTTAATAAGTGCATTCAATGGATACATGCAATGTCCGAACCAAGGATGGAATGAGTTGATGTCATGAGGTGGACAATGAAGACATAGACCGTGCATGCCTCAAAAAAATGACAAAAACTACAAAAGAATGAACCCCCATATCAAATAATGTTGCAAAATATGCCCCCCCAAAAAGAAATACAAGTTTAAGTACAATGTTGTCAATGTGGAAGCCTAAATCGAATGTTTATAACATATGGTGATTTTACAAATTTTCAAAAATTGGCTTGCCAAAACAAAAAATGACATATACCATCGTATTTCTTGCATTTTTTTGATCAATTTAAAAAAAAAAATTTGCTCAATTTTGACATCGCGGGAAAAAGATATGCCTTGTCAAAAAATGTCGAAAAAGTCAAGAAAATATGACATTCGGAGGCAAATTCTAGAAAAACATAGAAAACTGAAGAAAAATCACCTACACCATGACGAAGTACTTGGAACCACCTTTCTAACGACTATAAGAACGCAAAAATATGGCTCCCCGAGTGCAAGTTGTGGTAAAAAGAAAATTTCCCCCTCCTTGTCAAACTTTGCAATAAAAATAGACTACCTGTCCCATTTTGGGATAGGCTGTCCCGTTCCGGGACAGATTGTCCGGTTTCATGACAAGCTATCCTAGGCAGACAGGGAGGCTGACTAGAGCACTGAGGTTGAATGGTGATCTGTAAAGTAAATGTCCAACACCCTTGACCCATGAGTCTATGAGCTGGATCGTCCAAGTGTGCCACAGACTGAGTCCCAGAAAGCAAGGATGCAGTCTGCAGTGATCTTAGTATAGAGTAGCCAACAAAGATCTGCCTGACTAACTCTAGACAATCTACTAGCTCTAATACCATGTTAGGATAAGATATGGAGGTAGCTATCACAAGATCAAGATGTCTAAGAGCTAATCACAAGAATCAAAGAAGATCAACATGATAGAATAATATTCTATACACAAGATAATGAGATGACACAATATAATACAATGATAGGCCTTGGTTATAAAGACCAAGGTCAAGAGCTAAGATGTTTTAATCATGTGACAAGTGTCACATTCCTATTACATTTGACAACTAGAGGATAGGATGCCAAATAGATCACATGCGTAGGATAAGACAACTATCAACACTTAGCAACAATTAGACACAACTAGAAACATCTAGTAGACTCACTAAGTCAACTTAACATGTGAACATGTGTGTGAGTATTATTTAACTAATAAATAATTAAATAATATGAATTATCCACACAAGGGTTAAACCGGATAGGTAATAGCCCTGTTCACTAAGAGAGGCCATAAGGGGCATTGTTTTACTTATCTGTAGGTCTCCACATAACGAGATCTTGACCGCAGAAGACTTAAAATTGGTGTCGCTTCCTTGTTTGAGTGGTAGTCTTTGTAAACTACCGACACCTTGTTCAAAACAACGACGGTCTGTAGCCTTAACTGTGGACCTCTATCTACGGTTTCTTAAACCTTTAAATTGTGAGCTGTACGATTTGAGTTTTAATTTTTAGGTTGTAAGTTTTGAGTTTGAGATCTTAAATTTTATTTTTTACTCAGCGGGCAGGGGTTAATCGCCCCAAAAATTTAATTTCTTTTTGCCTTCGCATGACCCCCGGTCACATGGGTGACCAGGGGTGGGGCTAATCTAAGCTGCCAGCTTCAAATAGCTAAACACTAGGAAACAGTCTTATGTGACCAACTTCTTCTAACCATTAGTGGTTTGTTTCAAACTGCCAGTTTGCTTTGTGCTCTCCACATGCCTTGGGAGGGGCATTTTTTTTCTTTTCATCATAACAGGAGCATACGATGTCAAAATCATGCGCAAAAGGACTCGTTGGAAAGATGACTGGATGAAATTTGCAGCTATATAGGTTTTATCAGGTGATTGTGTTATTTTTTAAGGGTTTTTATCAGTCAAAGTCAAACTTGCATTTAAACTTCAAACGAGCATATCTTGAGCAAAATTGATCCAATTTCGATAATTTTTTTTAAAGTGCATGAAATCTTCTAAATTTTCTGTTTATGTAATCTATTTTGCTATATCAGGTCATCTTAATTAGAATTTTTTAGATTTCATCTTTTTCACATAATGGTCTTCTTTACAAGTTTACTTGTTTATTTTTGGAATTGGTGACTTGTAGGTGAATCAAAGGAGCTGGAGTAGCATTTGGATCAATCACAATAGCAACTAGGAAAGCAAAACCAATCAGGTGCACACATTCCATCTTTCATCTCTAATCATTGTTTGTAAACACACTGAAATTTGGGGCTTAAAAGGAACAACTTGTTTGATCACACACTTGAATTTGGGCTCTAAAACAAATCATTGTCTTCATCACATATCAAACATTAAGTTAAAATGAACAAGTGTCTTCCTATACATTTGGCTTTGGATCTAAAAAGAACAAGTGCTTGAATTGTTTACCACACATCTCATTTTCTAAGGGGAGATTAACAACTGCGAGTGTGAATCAAGTGTACCCTCACTTGGTTTACTTTTGTCTCCCTATCTAGGAGGCCTACTTGGAGACACACCACTCCAAGGGATGACCTCAATCATGGTGTGAATCAAAAGACACCCTCCTTTGGGAGTTGAAATCTTGACGTTCTTGGCTAAGCCCCAAAGAACTTTATACCTTTGGGAAGTGAAGGTGAAGGGTGGGTTACCCCTTTCTCCTGGCTGTGTGGCAGGATTTCTCTTTCATTGCATTCCCTAGTCAACCTTGTGCAAACTAGCTTAAGACCTAATTGGCCATACCCACTTGACTAGTCTTTAGGCTTGTTGACATGTCTTCAAGTGTGTGCTTAATCATCACATTTAATACTGAAAGATAAATTTATCATTGTGTTTGGTGTGTGTGTTTATGTATTTACATGTGAGATCTTGTGTTTGATATTGCCCAAGTCAAACTTCCAATAAACTCGTGAGAAATTGTATTGTTCAATGCAGGAGGACAATTTCTGACATAACAATTCTTAACTTCCAATCAATCTATTTTTATCTCTCA
Source organism: Cunninghamia lanceolata (assembly GCA_027924645.1). NCBI lineage: Eukaryota > Viridiplantae > Streptophyta > Pinopsida > Cupressales > Cupressaceae > Cunninghamia > Cunninghamia lanceolata. The sequence goes on from BSBN01001285.1 coordinate 3,830,426, forward strand.
ATCACTCATGTGTTATCTCCATTTTTCTTCTATGATCTACTCTCCAACCATTTTTCACTCCAAATCAAAAGCCAGATCACTCATCAATCAATTTTGTTAACTCCCCAATCACCACCACCTTTGGTGTGGATTCCAAGTTAATAAATACCCCTTACCCCTTCATTATTTTCAAGGTTGGGAATGATCTTCTCATCTTCACAATATTTTTCAAGCTTCTTCACAAGCCTTTGAGCCTCTTGGTTTATTTATTTAGTTTTAGTTTTTGCAAAGCTTCAAATCTTTCCCTTAGGAGGAAAATTCATCATTATATTTTACTTTCTTTTTGCTTTGCATTTGGTTGTCTCCATAGCATTTTTATGCTCATTGCAAGATTTTGTGTGCCTTTTTCTTTCATTCATAGCTTCATAGCTCAATAAATTACCACTTCATAGAATCCATATGCTCAAATCCATTGCCTTTGTCCAATTTTTATAACTTCTAAGCTCATTTCTATTCACTTTTATCATCATTTTGTCCCTATTTCCAAGAGGAGACCTCATTGTTGCAAAGGAAGGAATGGTTGTCAAAAGGACTTCTAAGGACTCATGCCAGGCATTGTTGCTTGATTCAAATAGGTTCCTTTATGTTTTGAAGCAGTAATTAGATCAAAATTTGCTCTTGGGAAAGTAACTCAATGTTTTCTCTTCCCTTGATAGGAAAATTTAGTTCTTTTCTTTATTAGAGTAATTTTTGCATTGCAATTACTTAGTTTAGTTTCAATTTCCTTAGATTAATTTCCTATCATTTCTTTTAGATTAGTTTTTATTTTCAATTCCATTAGATTACAAATAAAAAATTATCCAACAAAATAGAAAAAAATAGTTTAGTTTACATTTGAAAAAATCATTTAGTCTTGCATTCATTTTCAATTTCTTAGATAATTAGATCACATTCAAATTTGGAGAAAAGGAACTAAAATTGTATTGCATTCATCAAAAAGACCAAAAACATTAGAAAACACATCAAAAAGCAAAAAAATATCAAGTCAAAACCCTCAATTCTATCACGAGGTCAACATAGTCAACACATATTTTGGAGAACTTGATGTGAAGAAAAAATCCTTTTGGGATGGGTTCTTTTGCATTTTTACACATTTCTTCCATTCCACTTTCATCTTTCATTTCCATATTCATCTCATTCATTCTATGGTGTTTCCTGCACCCCCAATCTAGGAAAAAATCACACAAATTTTAGGGGAATGTCCCCTCTAATTAAATTATCACACCTTTAGATTCAATAGCTTCAATTTGAAGTCAATTAGACTCTAAAGATCCCCACAACTTCAACCAAATCAAAACATGCTAAGTGTCCAGTCTCAGACCCACCAACAAGACCGACCCATAATAATCCATAGGAAAATAATCACCTAAATGGACAACGAGGTGAGCCATCGAAAGAAGATCTTACAACAAGCTCGAGAGGCACAAACAGTCCTCTACATAACACATGAAGATAAAAGATCTACTGCATCTCAAGTGTCATTAGAAAGAATAAATGGGGTCATTCAAACCCCAACATAAAGCAATCCATTGCAAGGTGGAAAAACACAAAGAATAGAGTAAGTCTCCCTCACAAATCTTATAGCAACCTTGGTCCAGCAAATGAGGACGCTTGAGGCTAAAAGTGCTGAACAATATTGCCAAAAGAAAATTGAGGAAAGGCCTAGGGTACAAGGAAATACTTTTGTTGACAAAATAAAATCAAACCAAGGAGAAATCCAAAACTCCCCCATATAAGCTTCCCATGACATAAGTAGTAATGTATTCATGCCTCCTTGTCCTTCATTATTATATATGACAAGTTTCAACCAAATAAGTAGGATTCCTATGACACAAAATCAACCACAAACAATCCCACCCAATTTTTAGAACATAAACATGATACCATTTGGTTATCCAACTTTTTTAGGATATCAAAAACTTGGCATACCCTTTCAACAAGTATAATAAACTCCACCTGAAGGGATAATGTTTGGAGGAACAAGACCCTCTACACATAACTCTCTCTTAGGAACATACTGCGCGTATTTAAATAAGTCTCTTGACTACAACATTTATCATGTCATACTAGTACATCCTCTCCCTAAGCTTCCAAAATTTAAAGGAGAAGGCGATCCCAACTCTCATATCAAGATCTACATCACAATAGTGCGATAACTCCTTCCTTGGGATGGGGTAGTAGTAAAAAAATTTCCAAATACTTTGGAGGGTATCACTTTGGATTAGTACTATCCACTTCTAGAAGCATTAATCCACTCTTTTAGGAAAATGATCGATCAATTTGTGGTTACCTTTAACATAAACAAATTGGTCAAAATAGGAATATGAAAATTTTTAACAATCAAATAAGAAACCAATGAGTCAGTTGCACACTTTATCACAAGATGGAGGAAAGTTCTCTATTCTTCAACTAGTGCACCAAACATGGATCATAAGGAACTTTATGATATCTTCTTACACACTCTTAAAATAATGACATGATAAACAAGTCCAAAAACTCCCTTATAAATCATACAAAGAAGCACTTGAAAGTGCTCTTAGAATTAACCAAGTTGCTATTGATAGTGGAAGAAGGGAGTATGATGTCAATGGAAGGTTGATAAATCATGATAGCAATAAAAAATATTTGACAAACACCCAAAACATAGATGGGTCAAAAAACACTTCACCATCTGGAAACAACAATAATTGTGATTAAAACAATCATACAAATTTGGGGAACAAAAATGTCAACAACTATCCCTTGAGAATCAACAAGCAGTCATACAACAATCATCATAAACCTCAAAATTACAATAATGATAAATACTATTCATTTCACAAGAGAAGGGGGCATGCTATCAAGTCATGATGGGAGTACCATCGCATCATATCAAACCTCCTAGAAGATCAACCATTCATGGACACATTCTCATAAGATGAATGAAATAGTCCCAAGAACTGTCAAAATGCCTTTGATCAAAACACCTTAAGCCTTGTGGAATTAGATAAAGATCTAGATGTTCATACTACCCATAGACCAAAACAGCTAGATGACACCCCTAGTTATTCCAAATTTTCTCACATGTTAGAACTTCTCATGAGTTCTCCTATGCACAAGAATGCTCTCCTCAATGCCTTAGATCTAGGCCATCAAGTTCAAAACACTCCAATTAAAAGTGTTCTTCTTTGACATTTTATTTTAAAAAGTTACCCTCAGATGACATAGCTAAATAGGGTGATCTCCCCCTCCACCTAATAGTCAAAGTTCGGGACTATTCCATCAAACGTGTAATGATCAATGATGGGTTTGCAATCAACATAGTCTCTTTCTCTCTTCTTCAAAGAATGGTTTATGATGAAACTCAAATCACACAAGAAAATTCCATCCTTAGAATTCACAATAACCCAAGCATCTGAACCATAGGTAAGGTCAATCTTCAAATCACATTGGGTCCCAAAACTCTCCCCGTTGATTTTCACATCATCAATGAAGAAACCACTTACAACATGATCCTAGGGAGACCTTGGATCCCTAGGATGAGGCCCATTTTCTCCATATTATTTCAAGAAATACACTTCACACATGGGAAAAACCCACATCATCAAAGGAGACCTCAATCCTTTCAATCTTTATAGATTTGAACAAGCCAAAAAGAAGGAAAAGGCCATGGAAACCACCAATGACTCAAGAATAAAAACTCTTGAAAATGAAAGGACATCTAAACAAATTGAAAACATAACTAAGACCTCAAAATGTGTAGGGGAGGGGGCAATAGGAGAATTCCTCTTCAATCCTTACTCAACAAAGTCATGCTCCATTCAACTTAGCATCCATTAATATTGAGTTAGATATGAGCATTCATATAGTCAAGACCACCACTAAGAAAAAAGGAGAACAAGAACCCATATAGAAATTAGGAGATTCAACACCAATTCCAGTTGCCCCTCAAAAGTTCAAAACAAACATTGAAACTCAACAACAATAGAAAATGACAATGCTAGGGGGTAAATTGTCAAATGATGAAATATGTGAGTGCACAAAAATGTTGGCAAGAGACACTGCTGTAGTATGTTGTCATTGATGGCAACAAGGTCTAACTGATGACAACTAGATGCAATTGATGGTAACAAAGTCCAAACAGGTCAGACAAGGCATAAGAGATTTAGTCCGGAGGAAGACACTTAGAAAATAGGCTAAGTATGGGAAGAATAGGATAGGACAACACAGAGACATGGCCCGCATTCCTCCACCATTGAATGGATCCAGCTGTAGTTTGAGTATGTTGTAGATGCTTATAATGCCTACCTAAATCCATAGATTTAGCTCTTGAAGTTATCCAGAGCATCAGATTCAAGTTCATCATTACCGATTAATAGTTTGATATTGCATTCTTAGTGACAGAGAAATTTTAGAGGTCCGCACTTTGTCAGGATTGAACATCAGGTCATACGGTTCTAAATGTACTCTAAGGGATGTAAAATCAATCATTTTTGGATCCTCATGTGGTTCGCATTGGGAGTTGTGCATGACAGTTGTGGAGAATACAGTGTTCTTAATGAATTAGCCGACAGTAGAAGGTAGATTTCCTTACGGATCAAAGATATGTTTTGGATCAATGTCTTAAGTGGTTAAATGTTTTGTATGAACCTATATGAACATGCTTGTGCAAGGATTTGGGTCCGCATAGCATATAGTGCATTGGATTGAGCTGACAAGCTACATCCTTCAATGTACATGTTTCATATTTTTAATGCTGACCTGATTATGGATCAAATCATGATGCGGATATATAAGAGTGAAGAATTTTGGTTGAGGCAATTATGATGTGGGTGTGATTGATGCGAGCATGAGAATAATAGAGTAGAGATAGAAGATCAGTGATGATGAAGACTCAGGATTCAGTATTCAATTGCTAAATGACTACACCCTAGCATACTGATAGATGCTTTTGCAGTATTCATATTTCTTATATAATTTCACTTGTACTTGGTAGTGAGCCATCTTCATTAAGGTAGTGAGAAACCATTAGGGTTTAATAGCCCTCATTGTAATCTTTCTAGGTTTAGGGTTGAGGCAATGAGCCTGCTAGACTGATAGGCTACAAAATTAGTCTCTTTTATGACACTTTTTATACTTCAAAGATTCCTTTCATAACATCCTTTAAGACATTTATCCATGTTTGCACTATGATATGTTGACCTTCTTTATGCTTTTAAGACATGAACTTATAATATTAATATGGAATGTGATGATCATATTATCTAATGAATGAATTAGATATGGATATGTATAAAAGTATAAATGAAATGTTTTTATGGTTAGTCGTGGAAAATGCTTGTGGTATATGTTTTGGGAACTAATTCTATCTGCAAAATTGGACATGTCACAATGGATCGAGCATTTGTAGCAGGTTGTCAACAAAGGAGTTAATAGAAGCATGAGTTTCAATGCCAAGAATGCAGAGACAGCTGAAGACAATTATGGAGCATCATGGATAGTAATAAATTAAGGAGTGGATTTCTTTCAAATATGATTATGGACATTGTTCATGCATCATACTTCTAATTTAATTTGAATTCTTCTTCTTATAGTTAGTTAGAATAAGAATGTGATCTTGACTCCACGACCTAGTATCTAGGCACGGTAGATGATCAGAGTTAGTTGATTAATAAATAAGACTCTCTCTCCACTTTTGTATAGTAAGAGGAAGATGAGATATATAAGGTAGCAGAGTTAAGTTGTAGATAGTTCAGTTATCATTTCCTTTTCTATGTGTAAAGACTCAAGCATGTTACATTTATGGAATACAATCTGGATATGACAGAAAAGATTTTGTTGCTGAACAATTTGATATGAGTTGATTATGTGCATGGAATAAGTTAAGCTTTGATATGTGTTACAAAGATACGTAGGATCTGGATTAGATTTGTTTTCAGTTAAGGAAGACAATCTCTTGAGCTGGCCACTCAAGGTACTGATTCTCTCCTTGTTTATTTCATTTCAATTAATGTTGATTTATTAGTTTTCTGTTAGCCGTAATTTGAATTCAAGTTAGTGTTATGTTTTGATTAAATAGATATAGTTCATGAGCGGATGCGTATTAGTGTGTTTACAAATCCTCTGGAGGTCAGCAGTTAGTCATTTCATTCTTGTCGAGTCATTAAGTTAATTCTACAGTTTCCTTGTTGTAATAGTTATCCACAGACCTTGCTGTAGGTACCTGTAGCAACTAGATTTATAGTTCTTTTCACTATTTTGTAATTCTGTTAATTCCAGCAAAGTAGATTTGTCTATTTAAAGGTTAAGATAGAATGATTTAGGAACCATATGAGCCCTGAAGGCATATACTTTGCAAGTACCATCTTAATCTTATGCTCCTTGGTCGGTAATTCAATGTAGGAATGCATAGTGATAGAGTGGATTGTTCAGATAGGTTTTCCCCCTGAATTAGTTATGTCTACAACACATTAATCTTCCTCTAAATTTTTGGCACTGTTGCCGGGGATGGTGCTAACTTCTTAGGCTCATCTTTGTTTTTACATGTTTTCATAATCTAAATTTTCTTGATTCCAGCATTAGAGTTAATCAAAACACCTTTCAGGAAACACCAAAAAATACACTGACATTATGCAGGACCATTGGATTATAAAGCCAAAAATATTGTATGCGGAGGCAAAGAGATAGCTGATGTGGATTCCTTCCTTCAAGTTCACCAGATAGCGAAGAAGCAGCTGACCTTATCAATTATACAGTGGAAGGTGCCGAAGAGGAATTTCCACTGACATCTTCCTTTGCATCTTCACCAGCTTCTTCCACATCCTCAGGAAGAACTTTCAGAACCATGGCAGATGAAGTAGAGCATCCTCTGGGACAAGCTCCATTTGAATTCCCTATACCAAACCTAGCACAGGTAGCTACTCTAAAAAATATACCACCATCTGCATTGCCTGTTTTCTATGGATTGGTTATTGAAGACCCTGACACTTTCCTATTCAAGTTTGATGTTTTGTGTAGAAGTTATGATTATACCACTGATCCTTATAGACTCAAGCTATTCCCTGCTACCCTAAAGGATGCTTCTTTAAGATGGTTTATGGGACTGGGAAAAGATGCCATTCCAGATAGGGATACCATGAAGAAAAAATTCCTGACAAAATACAAAGATTACTAGTGAGGACATGATAGGAAGAAAGATGACATATTTAGGATGTCACAGAAGGAGGATGAACGACTAGAGGACTATGTGGAGAGATTCCAATTTGCCTTGAAGAAAAACCCTCAGAATCAGTTGTTTGAAGAATCATTAAAGCTGGTCTTTTTAAGAGGAGTCAATGATGATTGCATGGATGCCCTAAATCTCATTGGGACAGGAGACATCTCCCAACTACCCTTTGAAGATATTTGTACATCTTACAGAAATTATTCAAGGACCTTCACAAGAAGACCAAGGGATAGAGCAACCATTGCAGGCAAGGCAACCAATGGAGTTTCACAAGTGGAGATTAGCAATCTGCTGTCCAACATGAAGGAAGACATTATAAGTCATAAGGCTACTCAGCTGGACACCCTCCACATTAAAAAGAAACAAGAAGAGACAGATGCAATGCTCACTGAATACTGCCCAAGCTGTAGACAAAGGAAGGCCAACTATAAATGTAAAAGGGTATCCAGTATCCAGCAGGAGAAGATTGAAATGTCAGAGCTTCAACCATTTGAAGGTGACGATGGGCAACTATTCTTTATTTCTCAATGAAGACCTTGACAACAAAGGCAAGGTATGCCCCCTGATCCACTCAATTATAATTCATCTTTTCCTACTGCCAATCAAAATTTTTTTGCTTGCAATAACCAGCCTTAGCCTGCTAATCCAAATGCTTGGTAAAACCCACCATGGTCTACTCCACCTTTAGGGTGGAACCAACAGCAACAATGGCCTCAGTAGCCTTTCCAAGGCCCTACCTATAACCCCCAATGGCCTACTTAGCAACAACAATGGCAACCTCAATGGAACAAGGGCCAATCATGGCAGCCAAACTCCCAGTTTCAGCAACCCTTGCTTCCACCTCAGCCATAGTAGGAAGCCATCATGCCTCCACCAGCACCTCCAAATCAACCTCCTAGACCTACCCAAATTCCTGCCTAACCTGCACCTAACCCTAACAACAAGCTTGTTCAATAGGCTTATACTAGAGGTGATGCAGTACCCCACTTATGGAGTAGAGGTAAGTAATGTTCACCTCAGATCAGGGAAACACCTTGCAGGTCCTTCATCCCCCCAAATCATGGAACTGAAGGATGGAGAACCCATGGAGAAAGCCTTAGATGAATCACCTTTAGATCATGAACCTGTTCTAGAACCTCAATCTATATCAAACCCTAAGCCTCCTTTCCTTGAGCGCTTGGTTATCCAAAAATAGCCAGAACAACCTACCAATGACCTTATAAGACAATTGCAAGATATAAACATAAAGATACCCTTGATTCATGCCATCAAAGATATTCCTATCTACACTAAGACAATCAGGGATCTCTGTATCAAGAAACCAGGGAGAAAAAGAGTAGATCCAAAAATAGTCCATGTCTTAGGTAACCTTGCAGACATCATGCTAGGAAATATCACTGTTCCTAAGTATACTGATCTAGGAAGTCTAGTGGTCGATGTCAAGATCAATGGAGCCCTAATCAAGAATACCTTAATAGACTTGGGTGCCGCAATCAATGTCACGACTAAGGACACAGTGCAAATGTTGCAATTAACCAATCTTAGATCTACTCAGACTGTCCTGCAATTAGCTGATAGGTCCATAGTAAAATCTAAAGGTATCATTGAAGACTTAGTCATTGCATTAGATTCCTAGGAGTATCCTACTGATTTCATTGTATTACAACCTAAGGTCAATCTTGCTAGTTACCCTCTTATACTAGGCAAACCATGGCTTGCTACAACTGATGCATTTATAGGTTGCCGATTAGGAAACATGATTATATCTAATGGAACCATTACCAAGAAATTGGTGTTGTATCAACCAGCTCAACCGTGCCATGAACTGGAGCAACCTATTTGGCCTATTCTAGAAGAGGAGGATAGTTATTCTTTGCAAACCTTGATGACCATTGAACGTGGCCCTTTGTTGGATATCCAAGATGAAGATGAGTTACTGGCTCACATTATCCAAAATGACTGTGGGAGGCACCCACAATAGCAAGACTACCTGTCCTATCTGTAAGATCCCCTAAGCAGTAAAATACCTAGTAGCTCCATAGAAGAAATCTCCCAATTGTTTCATGTCTTACTACCCCAGCAGCATCTACCAATCTTTCCTAGCCTTGATGTGTCTTCCATTCAACCAATGACTAAACCATTAGAGATACAGCTTGGAAAGATGTTGACTATCAATAATGCCTTGACTAAAGAATAGGAGAAATCCCTTCACAATGTCCTATAGTTCAATTCAACAGCCTTTGCATGGGATTACAGTGATATGAAAGGCATTGACCCAAATCTATGCATGCACAAGATCTACATTGATACTGATTTTAGACCTATCAAGTAGCAACAAAGACGTATGAACCCTGCTCTAAGGGACATAGTCAAGGCTAAGCTTCAAAAAATTTTGGATGCAGGTTTTATTTACCCCATTTTAGATAGTGAATGGGTTTCACCATTGGTGATAGTTCCTAAAAAGGGTGGCAAGTGGAGAGTTTGTGTTGACTATAGAGAGCTCAACACTGCCACCAGAAAAGATCACTTTCCATTGCACTTTATTGACCAAGTCCTAGATTCTTTGGCAGGGAAGAAGTACTTCTCATTTCTTGATGGTTTTAGCAAATATAATCAGATCAAGATTGCTCCAGAAGATCAGGATAAAACCACATTTACCTATCCCTGGGGGACCTATGCCTACTTTATTTTGCCATTTGGACTATGCAATGCTCTAGCTACTTTTCAAAGGGCAGTCCTTAGTATTTTTGCTGATTTCACCCATGATAGCATGGAGATCTATATGGATGACTTCACCACCTATGAGGAGGCATTTGACGAGGCTTTGCAAAATCTTGAAAAAGTCTTGAAAAGATGCACAGAGCACAATTTGTCCTTTAAGTAATGAAAAGTGTTTTATGATGATAACCGAAGGAGTGGTGTTGGGACATTTCATTTCATCTATAGGTATCCAAGTTGACCCAAAGAAGATAGAAATAATCTCTACACTACATATTCCACAAAAATTGAAGGTTGCTAGAAGTTTCCTTGGGCATGCAGGTTATTATAAAAGGTTTATTCAAGATTTTAGCAAAATTGTTGCTCCCTTATTTGCACTTCTATCTAAGGATATTTGATGAGGAGACAAACTCCCTCTATAACCCTAACATACAATTGCAAATGTATGTACATGCATTTGTCAACATGCATGGTCCCTTGTATATACATGCATTCTTTATCGGCACCAAATTCTCCTTCACTCGCTTACTAAAGCAATACTGTAGCAGTTGCATGTTTATCGCATACATACGGGCTTGTATCTCTTAGCATACAATCAGACTAACATACAATTGGCTTTGTATGTACAAGCCCTCCTTTGCCCTTAACTTGCCTCTCGGCAAGACCTTACCTATCGGCCGCTGGGTGTAATATCCCCCCGATCGCCTACCTCAGACCGATGCATACTCTGACCTTGTTGACCATCGGCCACACTTCCTCTATCGGCAAATTCCTTACCACTCCTACCGATTGTTATCCTCTCGTCGATCGATATTCATTTTTTGGTTGCTTATCGGTAACAGTTACACCATCGGCTCCTATTGTCGAAGTCTCCCCGACTTGTGTTGTCACACCGACACCTTCGTCCACTCGATGGCTTGCAATGTATGTCCAACATACATACAACGTCCACACTTCTTACTCCCATACAACAACTAATGTATGCTTTCACATACATACAACCATGACTTTACCAACTACTCCACCAACCCGTCGAACAACCCTTATATGTGCATCGACATACAACACACTATTGACTCTGCCGAACACTTATCCATTGTATGCATGTATGTGAAGCGATGTATGTTTCAACATACAAACTAAACATACAACCCGCGATATGCAATTGATAGATACTCACAGACTGTCTCGTCCATACAACTGCAGTATACACACAAACTGTCTCTGACATACAAAAAACATATACTCATCAATTGTATAAACTGATGTACAATTGCGATGTACATTCAACACATACAAACCCACCAGATACAATTGACGGATACACAGGAACTGTCTGCACATGCAATAGGGGTATACACACAAATTGAACCCGACATACAAAAGCGATATACATAGGAATTATATATCCAATATGATTTTAGCTTTGCATCTTCATAACATGCATTCTCGACCTGTTTTCTCACCTGATACATTAGCGATGGACAAGTGCAACATACGCATAACATGCGAATGCGATATACACAGGGATTGTATATCTTGCATACAAAAGCGATATATACACAAATTGTATCTTTCTTGCAACCCATGGATTTTCACTTTTTCAGCCATTTTTCACTTAGCGACTGTTTCGATTTGCTTTTCCTTCAATCATGCAGCCCTCTGCACTTTAACAATCTAGCACACAGCCATGCTAGAATCCTTTAACGCATTCCTTGCCCAATCCTGCAAGCATTAACACAGACAAACAGAAAAACCAAATGAAACCCTAAACTAATATATACAACCATTCCATTGATTCAAAGAATCAACCAGTGGAATGGATAAACGAATCCATCCAACCTCATTACAGAAAATCAATTACACAATGGATTCAAATGCAACAGAATCTTGTTATTATGCTTCTTCAGAAATACGATTACAGATGCTCTGTTTACAATTCCACAACTGAAATAAACTAAACTGACTACTAACTCTCTATGTGTTTTTTGATTTGTCCCTGGTGAAGTATTTATCTACTCACAAAGAGTAGTACTGACTTGTCTCCAAGCGGCTGGGAGAGCTAACTACCTCCATCGATCCAAACAAACTTAACTGTCCTAACAAACTACAGATCAACAAATGATCTTGGAACTTACAACTTGATCCTAAATACAACTAACTAAACATGCATTGGTCCAAACTGACCTTATTACATTTAATGTCCATTTAGGACTTTATTGAAAACATAAAACTAAGCATAAAATAACTAAATGCCTCATGCAGGCCACTGTGGGTTAGGTGCACCTGCACCATACTCCCTGATTTGAAAAGAACTCATGTCCCATGAGTTAAGTCTTTGACTGAATCCACCTGTATCCTCTACTGTTAGATAGCTGCCCCACGATCTCTGTACCGCAACCTGCTGCCATGGAGGCAAATACTCATGCCTAACACTATAGGCTCTTCTCATACATACTCTATGTTTGCCAGTCATTTTGTCCATCCCCTCTCTTTGAATAGCTGGGTGAATAACCTTGGTAATTGCTTCTTCAGCTGCTGTAAAATCTGGTTTCCTTTCAACTCTTATAGGACAAACAATAGTCCCTACTATGACAACATCCTTGTCATTCCACTCAACTTGTTGTTTGCAAACCTGTTTCTGAACCTGCTGCTGATCTCTGTCAGTCAGAACTGAAATCTTCTTCAAACTGTTGTCCTTAACAACTTCTTTCCTTGCAGTATCCTCAACTGCCTTTATGCCTGTGGCTGTAGGCATCTTCACAAATTCTTTCTTTCCCACTAATATGATTTTGGCTGCCTTCTGTGCTGCAGCTTCTTCCTGCAATGGTTGCATTACAAAAGTCCTCCCATCTTTCTTGAAAGAATAGGTATTAGCATACCCATCATACAGTGCTCTTCTGCCAAATTTCCATGGCCTACCCAATAGTAGGTGACAACATTCCATGGGCAATATGTCACACAAAACCCTATCTTGATATTCTCCAATCTGAAAATCAACATATGCCTGTTCATATACTAAAAGTGATTAACTATCACTTACCCAAGATGCTTTGTAAGGATTTTGATGTGGAATGCTTTCTAGTTTTAGTTTATCTACCATTTCCTGAGATACCATAAAATCTGTTGAACCAGAATCTATTACTACCTTGCATACTTTTCCTTTGCTTTTGCATTTAATCTTGAACAAGTTCTTCCTTTGCCTCAGGTCTTGCTGCTGAGATGTCAACAATGTCCTTCTGATCATCAAACTTTCTCCTATTTCTAATTCCAAATTTACTCCAGGAGATGTCAAACTCCCCTCATGCTCTTGCACAATTTGAACTCTCTTTTCACTTCTTCTATCACTTCCACTTGATGTAGCACCAATCTTTTCAGGACACTTGAAGGATGGATGTCCATATTCACCACAAGTGTAACACTTCCTAGAAAATGTAGTAGAACCTCTACCACCTCCAAATCTACCTCTTGTACCTTTCCATCCACCTCTAAAATCATATTGTTCTTGTCCTTTACCAATGTCTTCTTGACTCTCATTGACTTGTCTTGTCATAGGAGCTAATCCTCTTCCTCTTACATTGCTGCCTCTACCTCTCATGGACTTATCTTGCCTTCTGTTGATCTTTTCCTCAATCCTGATTGCCATTTGATAACAATCTTCTACACTCCTAGGGTTAGCCAAAACTAACTCATCTTGTATGTTCAATCTCAAACCAGCCAAATATCTAGCAACCTTTTCTATCTCATTCTCATGATGACTAGACCTCATGCTCAACTTGTAAAACATCTCAGTGTATGCCTTCACATCCATTTCCTTTTGCCTTAAAAATTGCAGCTTCTTAAACATTTGAATTTCATAATCTTTGGGCAGAAATTTACCTTTGATCCTTGCTACCATCTTATCCCATGAAGTGATCTTTGACTTTCCTTGTTTCCTTCTCTCAGATTGTACATAATCCCACCATACCAAAGCATGACCTCCTAACTTGGTCTTTGCAATCTTCACCTTCTGATCCTTAGCAAAATCTTCACATTCAAAGTGATTATCCAATGCAGCAATCCAATCAAGTACTTCTTCTTCATTCAAACTACCTGTGTACCTTGGAACATCAATCTTTACCTTAGGCTCGTCACTCTGAACTGCCTTTAATAGTTTTACAAACCTCTAATCTTTAGGGTTTAATTCCTCATCTTCCTCTTCAAATTCTTCATCAGCATCATCTTCTTTGTCTGATTCACTGTCTTCTACTTCTCTTTTCTTGTTCATCTCCAAGGCTGCAAGCCTTGCTTGAAGTGCTTCAGCAAGGTCCTTCATCTTCCTCATCTCTCTAGCATGTCTTTCCTTCATCTCCTGCAACTCTCTTGCAGTACCATTTCCTTTTGGAGGCATCTTGTCAACCTCTCACTTCTCTACCTCTGTCTTCTTAGTGACAGAATCACCGCACAAATAGCCCAGTCCTTTTGCTGAGCCCTGATACCAAAATGATGAGGAGACAAACTCCCTCTATAACCCTAACATACAATTGCAAATGTATGTACATGCATTTGTCAACATGCATGGTCCCTTGTATATACATGCGTTCTTTATTGCCACCAAATTCTCCTTCACTCGCTTACTGTAGCAATACTGCAGCAGTTGTATGTTTATCGCATACATACGGGCTTGTATCTCCTAGCATACAATCAGACTAACATACAATTGGCTTTGTATGTACAATCCCTCCTTCGTCCTTAACTTGCCTCTCGGCAAGACCTTACCTATCGGCCGCTGGGTGTAATGTCCCCCCGATCGCCTACCTCAGACCGATGCATACTCTGACCTTGTTGACCATTGGCCACACTTCCTCTGTCGGTTGATTCCTTACCACTCCTGCAAATCATTATCCTCTCGCAGATCGATATTCATTTTTTGGTTGCGTATCGGCAACAGTTACACCATCAGCTCCTATTGTCAAAGTCTCCCCAACTTGTGTTGTCACACTGACACCTTCGTCCACTCGATGGCTTGCAATGTAAGTCCAACATACATACAACGTCCACACTTCTTACTCCCATACAACAACTAATGTATGCTTTCGCATACATACAACTGTGACTTTACCAACTACTCCACCAACCTGTCGAACAACCCTTGTATGTGCATCGATGTACAACACACTATTGACTCTGCCGAACACTTATCCATTGTATGCATGTATGTGAACTGATGTATGTTTCAACATACAAACTAAACATACAACCCACGATATGCAATTGACAGATACTCATAGACTGTCTCGTCCATACAACTGCAGTATACACACAAACTATCTCTGATATACAAAAGACATATACTCATCAATTGTATAACCCAATGTACAATTGTGATGTACATTCAACACATACAAACCCGCCAGATACAATTGACGGATACACAGGAACTGTCTGCACATGCAATAGGGGTATACACATAAATTAAACCCGACATACAAAAGTGATATACACAAGAATTGTATATCCAATATGATTTTTACTTTGCATCTTCATAACATGCATTCTCGACCTGTTTTCTCACCTGATACATTAGCGATGGACAAATGCGACATACACATAACATGCGAATGCGATATACATAGGGATTGTGTATCTCGTATATAAAAGTGATATATACACAAATTATATCTTTCTTGCAACCTGCAGATTTTCACTGTTTTCAGCCATTTTTCACTTAGCGACTGATTCGATCTACTCTTCCTTCAATCATGCAGCCCTCTGCACTTTAACAATCTAGCACAAAACCATGCTAGAATCCTTTAACGCATTCCTTACCTGATCCTGCAAGCATTAACACAGACAAACAAAAAAACCAAATGAAACCCTAAACTAATATATACAACCATTCCACCGATTCAGAGAATCAACCGGTGGAATGGATAAACGAATCCATCCAACCTCAGTACAGAAAATCAATTACACAATGGATTCAAATGCAACAGAATCTTGTTATTATGCTTCTTCAGAAATACGATTACAGATGCTCTGTTTACAATTCCACAACTGAACTAAACTAAACTAACTACTAACTCTCTATATGTTTTTTGATTTGTCCCTGGTGAAGTATTTATCTACTCACAAAGAGTAGTACTGACTTGTCTCCAAGCGGCTGGGAGAGCTAACTACCTCCATCGATCCAAACAAACTTAACTGTCCTAACAAATTACAGATTAGCAAATGATCTTGGAACTTACAACTTGATCCTAAATACAACTAACTAAACATGCATTGGTCCAAACTGACCTTATTACATTTAATGTCCATTTAGGACTTTATTGAAAATAGAAAACTAAGCATAAAATAACTAAATGCCTCATGGAGGCCACTGTGGGTTAGGTGCACCTGCACCATACTCCCTGATTTGAAAAGAACTCATGTCCCATGAGTTAAGTCTTTGATTGAATCCACCTGTATCCTCTACTGTCAGATAGCTGCCCCACGATCTCTGTACTGCAACCTGCTGCCATGGAGGCAAATACTCATGCCTAACACTATAGGCTCTTCTCATACATACTCTGTGTTTGCCAATCATTCTGTCCATCCCCTCTGTTTGAATAGCTGGGTGAATAACCTTGGTAATTGCTTCTTCAGTTGCTATAAAATCTTGTTTCCTTTCAACTCTTATAGGACAAACAATAGTCCCTACTATGACAACATCCTTGTCATTCCACTCAACTTGTTGTTGTTTGCAAACCTATTTCTGAACTTGTTGCTGATCTCTGTCAATCAGAACTGAAATCTTCTTCGAATTGTTGTCCTTAACAACTTCTTTCCCTGCAGTATCCTCAAGTGCCTTTATGCCTGCGGTTGTAGGCATCTTCACAAACTCTTTCTTTCCCACTAATATGATTTTGGCTGCTTTCTGTGCTGCAACTTCTTCTTGTAATGGTTGCATTACAAAAGTCCTCCCATCTTTCTTGAAAGAATAGGTATTAGCATACCCATCATACAGTGCTCTTTTGTCAAATTGCCATGGCCTACCTAATAGTAGGTGACAACATTCCATGGGCAATATGTCACACAAAACCCTATCTTGATATTCTCCAATCTGAAAATCAACATATGCCTGTTCATATACTAAAAGTGATTGTCTATCACTTACCCAAGATGCTTTGTAAGGATTTTGATGTGGAATGCTTCCCAGTTTCAATTTATCTACCATTTCCTGAGATACCATATTATCTGTTGAACCAGAATCTATTACTACCTTGCATACGTTTCCTTTGCTTTTGCATTTAATCTTGAACAAGTTCTTCCTTTGCCTCAAGTCTTGCTGCTGAGATGTCAACAATGTCCTTCTGATCATCAAACTTTCTCCCGTTTCTGATTCCAAATTTACTCCAGGAGATGTCAGACTCCCCTCATGCTCTTGCACAATTTGAACTCTCTTTTCACTTCTTCTGTCACTTCCACTTGATGTAGCACCAATCTTTTTAGGACACTTGAAGGATGGAGGTCCATATTCACCACATGTGTAACACTTCCCAGAAAATGTAGTAGAACCTCTACCACCTCCAAATCTACCTCTTGTACCTTTCCATCCACCTCTGAAATTAGATTGTTCTTGTCCTTTACCAATGTCTTCTTGACTCTCATTGACTTGTCTTGTCATAGGAGCTGATCCTCTTCCTCTTAAGTTGTTGCCTCTACCTCTCATGGACTTATCTTGCCTTCTGTTCATGTTTTCCTCAATCTTGATTGTCATTTGATAATAATCTTCTACACTCCTAGGGTTAGCCAAAACTAACTCATCTTGTATGTTCAATCTCAAACTAGCCAAATATCTAGCAACCTTTTCTATCTCATTCTCATGATGACCAGACCTCATGCTCAACTTGTAAAACATCTCAGTGTATGCTTTCACATCCATTTCCTTTTGCCTTAAAAATTGCAGCTTCTTAAACATCTGAATTTCATAATCTTTGGGCAGAAATTTACCTTTGATCCTTGCCACCATCTTATCCCATGAAGTGATCTTTGACTTTCCTTATTTCCTTCTCTCGGATTGTACATAATCCCACCATACCAAAGCATGACCTCCTAACTTGGTCTTTGCAATCTTCAACTTCTGATCCTCAACAACATCTTCACATTCAAAGTGATTATCCAATGCAGCAATCCAATCAAGTACTTCTTCATTCAAACTACCTGTGTACCTTAGAACATCAATCTTTACCTTAGGATTGTCACTTTGAACTGCCTTTAACAGTTTTACAAACCTCTAATCTTCAGGGTTTAATTCCTCATCTTCCTCTTCAAATTCTTCATTAGCATCATCTTCTTTGTCTGATTCACTGTCTTCTACTTCTCTTTTCTTGTTCATCTCCAAGGCTGCAAGCCTTGCTTGAAGTGCTTCAGCAAGCTCCTTCATCTTCCTCATCTCTCTGGCATGCCTTTCCTTCATCTCTTGCAACTCTCTTGTAGTACCATTTCCTTTCAAAGGCATCTTGTCAACCTCTCACTTCTCTACCTCTGTCTTCTTAGTGACAAAATCACCACACAAACAACCCAGTCCTTTTGCTGAGCTCTAATACCAATATGATGAGGAGACAAACTCCCTCTATAACCCTAACATACAATTGCAAATGTATGTACATGCATTTGTCAACATGCATGGTCCCTTGTATCGACATGCGTTCTTTATCGCCACCAAATTCTCCTTCACCCGCTTACTGTAGCAATACTGTAGTAGTTGTATGTTTATCGCATACATATGGGCTTGTATCTCTTAGCATACAATCAGACTAACATACAATTGGCTTTGTATGTACAATCCCTCCCTCGTCCTTAACTTGCCTCTCGGCAAGACCTTACCTATCGGCCGCTGGGTGTAATGTCCCCCCGATCGCCTACCTCAGACCGATGCATACTCTGACCTTGTTGACCATCGGCCACACTTCCTCTGTCGGTGAATTCCTTACCAATCCTGCCGATTGTTATGCTCCCGCTGATCGATATTCATTTTTTGGTTGCCTATCGGCAACAGTTACACCATCGGCTCCTATTGTCGAAGTCTCCCCGACTTGTGTTGTCACACCGACACCTTCGTCCACTCGATGGCTTGCAATGTATGTCCAACATACATACAATGTCCACACTTCTTACTCCCATACAACAACTAATGTATGCTTTCACATACATACAACCATGACTTTACCAACTACTCCACCAACCCTTTGAACAACCCTTGTATGTGCATCGACATACAACACACTATTGACTCTGCCAAACACTTATCCATTGTATGCATGTATGTGAACCGATGTATGTTTCAACATACAAACTAAACATACAACCCGCGATATGCAATTGACAGATACTCACAGACTGTCTCGTCCATACAACTACAGTATACACACAAACTATCTCCGACATACAAAATACATATACTCATCAATTGTATAACCTGATGTACAATTGCAATGTACATTCAACACATACAAACCCGCCAGATACAATTGACGGATACACAGGAACTGTCTGCACATGCAATAGGGGTATACACATAAATTGAACCTGACATACAAAAGCGATATACACAGGAATTGTATATCCAATATGATTTTATCTTTGCATCTTCATAACATGCATTCTCGACCTATTTTCTCACCTGATACATTAGCGATGGACAAATGCGACATACACATAGCATGCGAATGCGATATACACAAGGATTGTATATCTCACATATAAAAGTGATATATACACAAATTGTATCTTTCTTGCAACCTGCGGATTTTCACTGTTTTTTGCCATTTTTCACTTAGCGACTGATTCGATTTGCTTTTCCTTCAATCGTGCAGCCCTCTACACTTTAACAATCTAGCACACAACCATGCTTGAATCCTTTAACGCATTCCTTGCCTGATCCTGCAAGCGTTAACACAGAAAAACAAAAAAACCAAACGAAACCCTAAACTAATATATACAACCATTCCATCGATTCATAGAATCAACCGGTGGAATGGATAAAAGAATGCATCCAACCTCAGTACAGAAAATCAATTACACAATGGATTCAAATGCAACAGAATCTTTTTATTATGCTTCTTTAGAAATATGATTACAGATGCTCTATTTACAATTCGACAACTAAACTAAACTGAACTGACTACTAACTCTCTATATGTTTTTCGATCTGTCCCTGGTGAAGTATTTATCTACTCACAAAGAGTAGTACTGACTTGTCTCTAAGCGGCTGGGAGAGCTAACTACCTCCATCGATCCAAACAAACTTAATTATCCTAACAAACTACAGATTAGCAAATGATCTTGGAACTTACAACTTGATCCTAAATACAACTAACTAAACATGCATTGGTCCAAACTAACCTTATTAGATTTAACGTCCATTTAGGACTTTATTGAAAATAGAAAACTAAGCATAAAATAACTAAATGCCTCATGGAGGCCACTATGGGTTAGGTGCACCTGCACCAATATTGAATTTGTTTGGACACTTGAATGTCGACATTCTTTTGAAAAATTGAAAGCAGCCCTGACACAGGCTCCAGTTTTGAGAGGTCCAAATTGGAAACTACCCTTTCATATTCACACCGATGCATCAGATTTTGCCATTGGGGCAGTTTTAGGCCAGCAAGAAGGCAACAAGGAATATGCAATTTACTACATCAATAAAAACTTATAAGGAGCTGAGATGAACTATATAGTAACAGAGAAAGAAATGTTGGCTGTTGTTTATGCCATCAACAAGTTCAGACACTACATAACCGGCTACAAAGTATTCATTCATACTAATCACACAACCATTAGATATCTGATGAACAAACCAATAGTGGGTAGCAGGCTGGTCAGATGGTTATTATTATTTCAAGAATTTGATATCACAATTGTTGACAAGTCCGGTAAGGCTAATGTGGTGGCTGACTTTTTATCAAGATTTCCCACTCAATCCTCAAATGGTGTGGTTGATGATTCCTTTCCTGATGAGCATCTATTTTCTCTCACTATACACACACCATGGTATGCAGACATAGTAAATTACTTGAGTATAAGGCAGATTCCAGGACATTTTTCACCATGAGAAAGGAGACAACTTGTTGACAAATGCTTTCCTTACTCTTGGATTTCCAGTTTTCTCTTCTATATTGGACCAGACAACATCATGAGAAGATGCATTAGAGTAGATGAAGTGTTTGATATCATGAAGGCTTGTCATGATGAACCATGTGGGGGACACTTTGAAGCAAAAAGGACAGCCTTCAAAATTTTGACAACAGGGTATTATTGGCCAACACTTCACAAGGATGCTATCAAATATACTAGAGGCTGTGATAGGTGTCAAAGGATGGGCAGACCAACTAAAAGCGATGAAATGCCACTGCAACAACAAATCTCCTTAGCTCCTTTTGACAAGTGGGGACTGGACTTTGTTGGTCCTATTTCTCCAACCTCCAATAATAAGGAGTATATTCTGGTATGTACTGATTACCTTACAAAATGGGTTGAGGTCAAAGCATTGCGGTTTGCCAAAGATGGTAATGTAGCTAAATTCTTATATGAGGACATTTTCACCAGATATGGTGTGCGAAGGGAAATAGTAACAGATCAAGGTCCTCAGTTTACCTCTGATTTAATCACAAAGTTAGTGGAGGAATATCAAATAAGGCATAAAAAGTCTACCCCTTATCATCCTCAAGCCAATGGACAGGTTGAGGTAACCAACAGAGAACTGGAAAACATCCTGACCAAAATAGTACAACTCCATAGGTGCGACTGGGTTACTAGGTTGCCAGAGGTTGTTTGGGCCTATAGAAACACCTGGAAAACCACCACAGGGTTTACCCCATATGAATCGATTTATGGAAAAACAGTAGTCCTCCCAATTGAATTTGAAGATAAAACACTATAGATAGTTGTTGAGCTTGGGATGGATTTGACAGTCGCACAACAAGATAGGCTTCAACATCTTAATGCTTTGGATGAAATAAGGCTAGAGGCACTCCACCATACTGAAGTTGTCTAGAAATAAAGGGTCAAATGGCATGACAGTCATATCAAGAACAAAGAATTTATAGCTAGTGATTGGGCACTTTTATATGACTCCAGGTATAAAGATTTCAAGGGCAAGCTCCAATCTAGGTGGCTTGGACCCTACAAAATCCTGTAAGTTTTCCCAAATGGATCAATTCAGTTGCAAACTATAGATGAGGTCCGATTTTCACTCTTGGTAAATGGTCATAGGCTAAAGTTGTATAAGAAGCCATTATAGAAGGAAGACTTTATTGTTTCCTTAGCTACTGCATATGTCACTTCTGGCACTCTTGATGAGGATACTATGACACCAGTTGATACAACGTCAGAAGATGATCCACACGGGCTACCTTGTGATGCAGAGGTTGAGTTGGAATACTCAACCCTTGTAGCTACGGCATAATTTCTATTTCTTGCCAAACACATGCACACACAACACCACATGCACACACCACACCTTTACAATGATGTTTACATTCTTCAGCTAGGACCTGTTTACATTCTTTAGCTGGGACCTGTTTACATTCTTCAGCTGGGACTTGTTACCACTTTTAGCTGGGAGCTATTACTTCTGCATTGGTTCTGATCACTATCATATCTGCACTTTGGAATACTGCTGCAAGCACCTGTAGCAACTGTAAATATCTTCAATCCAATGTACCGCCACCCCACTCAATCCGTACACTACACATTGTTTCATTACCATGCCGGTACCTCACACACCGAATTTCAAGCAAATCAATCAAATCACACATGCTGACGTGCCACCTCACCATTTCATCCACATGCATCACCTTATAGTTCTAGCAAATTAATTGCATCATACACAATCTCTTCTTTCAAAGATTGCTCCCACATTTCTTTCCGAGGCATTGTTCCAAAGGTAACTTTTCATGATTACTGTTAAATTTCTTTTTTATGCATTTATCATTAGCCATGTTTACTTCATGCATGCAATAATATTTCAAAACATTCTAGTTAATAATTGCAACTTCCTACCACTTCCTTTGCCACATGAGTAAGGTCACTTCACATTTAGTTAGGGGGAAGGGTTGTCATTCTTGATTTTCTCAACTGGTTTTTAAATGAGTTGTCATCCCTGTGTATTGTGTAAAGAAACTAGTAAAGAGCTACCTTCCTAATATCTTTGCTTAAGTCAAATTGAGTTAACCTTGAGCATTAAGAGGAATTATAGAGAGGAATGAATAGGGGTTAAGTCTAACAAGGTGGCAAAGTGGAATTATACAGAGGATTATAGACATGGGAGGTGACTTAGTAAAGAGAGAGCCATCTGTGCACAAGAAAATTCTTGAAGATGTGTTAGTTCTACTGCTCTTCACTAGAGTAGGATGGCTTGAGTACTTCTTAAAATTGACAGAGTATGACAATGATATGTCCACAGAATTTGCAATTACATTGCAAAATGACAAAGCAATAGTGAAAGGATTAATGGTTGATACTTCTGAGGTAGCTATAGCCCAAGTGACTAGACTACCACACACTGGGTCAGAATACCCAGCCCAAGCTGATGCAGCCGCTGCCAGAGAAGAATTCTGTGAGTGAGGTGAACATTTAGACTCAACAACTCAAGGTACAAAATGCCTATCTCTACCATTTTTCTGGGGCAAATGTACTACCTATATTATCAAGTATTTCACTTGCGATGGGAGGTATAATATGTTGTACATTGTGCCCTTTAAATTGTTGAACCATCTTCATCATGAGAAATTGGTGAATGTTCTGAACTACCTCTACAACTTCCTAAAGAGAATGGCTTCGGAATACCAAAAGAAGCCAACAGATACTTTGGTGTCTCATCATTATTTAATTACGCTATTGGTTAAGAGGAGTTTGCGGATACAATACCCACAAATTGATTGGGAGGCCTTTAAGAATTGTGTTGATATTTCCACCTTGTTGGAGCAACCTCGTGAGGAGGAAGAAGAACCCCCATACAATGCTGAACCTGAAGATGAACCTGTTCATGAAGAGCCACAGGAGGAAAATCTCCCTAACAATAGACATGAAGAAATAGGGGAACCTTCATTCTCTCCTCCTGAACATGTGACCCCAGAACTTGTAAGCAAGAAAGGGAAGAAGAAGAAGGCAGGAAGGGATATCAGCACATAAAAGACAAAAATGAAAAAGAAAAGAAAAAATGTCAATGCAAGGGAACCAAAGGAGAAACAAAAAGGGAAAGGTAAAAAGCAAATGAAAAGGGATGTTGAACAAGAAACCACTATTGAATAAGAAACCACTATCTCGAGGAGATCAGGCAGATTGAGGAAACAGACAACTGAAGAAAAGATCATTGAGTAGGGACAAGATTCTGAGGAAAAGGGAAATGCTCTTGGAAATGTTCCTATTGATATACTTGAAGATGATATATCTGCAAACAAGGATGATGAGAATGTTTCTTCAAAGAAGAAAAGGTATGTTTCTTCTTCTGACCCTGACTCAGAAGACCCATTTATTGCCAAAAAGATGAGAAAAGCAACCCCTGGTAGCCCTATTAAAGAAATTTTTAATGCTTTTGATAACAATGATAGTGGTGATGTCAATTTTGGTCAAAGAAATGAATTGTTAGAAGAAAGAGACCTCTGAAAAGAACTTCAAGAGGCACTTAACAAAATCAAAACCCTGGGGGATCAGGTAAAGAAGTATGAAGAGAGGGAGACAGAAAACGAAAAGAGAATACATGAATTAGAGGAAAGGATTCAGACACAGAATCAAGGGTCTAAATTGGACTTGTTAGCACAATTGGATGTTAGCAAGATCAGCTCAGATGAGGAGAAGGAACCCCCTTCATTTTTTCCTGAGGTAAGAACTCCAACATGCCATACTAGTGTTTCATTGGGTTTTGAGTTGCTGAAAGTCACTAATAGGTCAAAACAAGATGCAGAGAATTGGGATAAAGAAAAGAAAAACTTTAATGAAATAATTGAGAACCAGAATCTTGAAATTAAGAAATTAGAGGCAAAGATGGCAGGCATAATTGACAGGGCAATGGGAATCATTGAATGCAGACCACCTTCAAGGGTTTATGCATTATTTTTAAAGGAGAAATTTCTTAGTTTTGAATTCAATAGATTTGTTAATGACCAACCAACTCTACAGTCTAGACACAATTTCTTCAGTTATTTTCAAGAGGTTAGTCTAGAACAACAAGATCAGCTATGTGAGTTCTGTTTGGACAACTACCTAATGGAGGAAGATAAAGAATGGAATCCCTCCATAAATGTTGGAGATTTATAGCTGAGGGTAGTAATATCATACCTAAATAATGAAAAGTTGAGAGGAGAATTAATGGATAGGTATGAAGAATATGAGAAGAAGGTATCACTACAAATAAAAAAAGAGGCACTTAAACCTGAAGATATCCTTACAAAATGGTACAGACTTCTCTCTCATAAGAGCCTAGGAAAAATCATCATGGATTTAAGAATAAGGGATCACAGAAGGATACAGAGAATGACAGGATGCATGTTACAAGGTTGTGTTAGATATGTGCAAAGCAGATGGATCAGTTTGACACCTACTCTTCAATGGAAAGAACCTCATTCCTTACACAAGTTTATGAACATGTCTGAAAGATTACACAGGTACATTCAAATTTTAGAGAACAGAGGTGTGACATGGTTGCCTCTCACCTACCATCCACCTCTACTCTTATATCCAGTTACATACTGGACAGGAGAAAAGGAAGAGGAATGCAGGACTGCAAAAACTATCAGACTACAAAGACTTTCAGAGTACAATGGGTTGTATTTGAAATAGGGTGAGGGTGTCAGGATAGTTATGGAATTGAGGCAAATAGTTTTACATTATAATTCATTCTCCTAGGTACTTGTTTGAGTAATTTTGCTTGAGGGCAAGCAAAAGGTTAGTTGGGGGGAATGATGGGCTACAAAATTAATCTCTTTTATGACACTTTTTATACTTCAAAGACTCCTTTCATAACATCCTTTAAGACATTTATCCATGTTTGCACTATGATATTTTGACCTTCTTTATGCTTTTAAGACCTAAACTTATAATATTAATATAGAATGTGATGATCATATTATCTAATGAATGAATTAGATATGGATATGTATAAAAGTATAAATGAGATGTTTTTTATGGTTAGTCATGGAAAATGCTTGTGGTAAATGTTTTGGGAACTAATTCTATGTGTAGAATTGGACGTGTCACAATGGATCGAGCATTTGTAGCAGGTTGCAGACAAAGGAGTTAATAGAAGTATGAGTTTCAACACCAAGAATGCAGAGACAACTGAAGACAATTATGGAGCATCATGGATAGTAATAAATTAAGGAGTGGATTTGTTTCAAATATGATTATGGATGTTGTTCATGCATCAGAATTCTAATTTGATTTGAATTCTTCTTCTTATAGTCAGTTAGAATAAGAATGTGATCTTGACTCCACGACCTAGTATCTAGGCACAATAGATGATCAGAGTCAGTTAATTAATAAATAAGACTTTCTCTCCACTTTTGTATAGTAAGGGGAAGATGAGATATATAAGGTAGCAGAGTTAAGTTGTAGATAGTTCAGTTATCATTTCCTTTTCTATGTGTAAAGACTCAAGCATGTTACATTTTTGGAATACAATCTAGATATGACAAAAAATGCTTCATTGCTGAACAATTTGATATGAGTTGATTCTGTGCATGGAATAAGTTAAGCTTTGATATGTGTTACAAAGATACAAAGGATTTGGATTAGATTTGTTTTCAGTTAAGGAAAATAGTCTCTTGAGCTGGCCACTCAAGGTACTGATTCTCTCCTTGTTTATTTTATTTCAATTAATGTTCATTTATTAGTTTTTTGTTAGCTGTAATTTGAATTCAAGTTAGTGTTATGTTTTGATTAAATAGATATAGTTCATGAATGGATGCGTATTAGTGTGTTTACAAATCCTCTGGAGGTCAGTAGTTAGTCATTTCATTCTTGTCGAGTCATTAAGTTAATCTACAGTTTCCTTGTTGTAATAGTTATCCACAGACCTTGTTGTAGGTACCCGTAGCAACTAGATTTATAGTTGTTTTCACTATTTTGTAATTCTATTAATTCCAGCAAAGTAGGTTTGTCTATTTAAAGGTTAAGATAGAATGATTTAGGAACCATATGAGCCCTGAAGGCATATACTTTGCAAGTACCATCATAAGCTTACACTCCTTGGTCGATAATTCAATGTAGGAATGCATAGTGATAGAGTGGACTGTTTAGATACGTTTTCCCCCTGAATTAGTTAAGTCTACAACACATTAATCTTCCTCTACATAGACCTAGTTGTACTTCATGGCAGTGAGCCAGCATGTTCTAGGCCTGTGGAGTGACCAAGCCTGAACATCACCATTTGTAAAAGATTGCAATATATATTGAGAGCTAATCCTCTCCGTGGTTTTTCCCTTTCTTGGGTTTTCCACGTAAAAATCTGGTGTCTATGTGTCATGTTTAAGTGGCTTGTATTTTTGTGGTTACTTTGCTTTCTGATTATTAAAGTTGGTATTTGGTTTAGTTGTTTAAATTTTAGAATACTGATTCACCCCCCTCTCAGTATTCATCAAAAACTTCTCATTAAATTCAAAGAAATTTTCACACAAAGCCTAAGAATGGCCTTGTAAAGACTTTCAAATGATGGATATCAAACAACTAGGTCAATAGAAATAGAAAAAATGCAATGAGAAGGTCATCCCAAAGCCATTCAAAGTCAGGGACCTTGTACTTAGAATCTACAATCTAATCAATAAAGGATGAAAATTAAGACCGGATTGGATGGGTTCATATGTAGTTAAGGAAGATGTCAAAGATGACACTTACCTCTTGTGCACTATTGAAGGAGAAGAGTTTCATATCTAAAACTCCATAAAAGTCTGAAAAGCATAAAAAAAAATTAAAAAAAAAAATACAAAAAATACAAAAGTCCAGAAAAGAACAAAAACATGCATTTTTCACTATGTTCACCATGTACTTGTTACTGATACACTCTTGTTTGATTTTTTTCCCTAGAAAGGAGTTTAAGGTTGCCTAGGTATATATTGACCCTCTTAGTCTT
This sequence comes from Cunninghamia lanceolata, assembly GCA_027924645.1. Classification (NCBI taxonomy): domain Eukaryota; kingdom Viridiplantae; phylum Streptophyta; class Pinopsida; order Cupressales; family Cupressaceae; genus Cunninghamia; species Cunninghamia lanceolata. The sequence goes on from BSBN01001285.1 coordinate 3,858,478, forward strand.
TGAGATTCCCTAAAACCATCTTCACCATCAGTCATTCCCCTTTACATTGCCAACAAATTCAAAATAAAGTCAATCTCTTAGCTTCATACTTATCTTGGTCTTAACAAATCATGATGTCAAGCCTAAGCAAAGTATTCAAACCTACAATACTCAATAGAATCTTGCAAGTAGACCTCCCCTATTTCTCCTTAGAAAAAGGGAAGCCTGATTGAATAATGAAAGCTCTTGGTGGTGTCCAACCCCTTATCTTTTTTGGTGAAAAATATTAAGGGGATCAGAACTCTGCAAGAAGTAATAAAAAAAATAAGAGTACAAAAAAAGGAGAGATTATAAAAAAATTCAAAAGCAAAAAAAAGGGACAAAAAAAGAGAGTGCAAAGAGAAGAATTAGAGAATCAGGAAAAGATATTGCAAAATATAAAAAAAAAGAGAGAAGAAACAAAAAGAGAAAAAAAGAGAAAAAAATGGAAAGAGAAGATCACTGATGTCCATACTCTCATGTGGAGATAAGTCTAATCTCGAAGCTATGAGGATGGCATCTATTAGAGAAAATAAAAAAATATAGGTACAAAGCACACACATGCACTAGCTGTGTAAAACCAAGTGTCTAACTATTTTTAGGACCATCTTTTTCTTTGGAGCCTTTCCTTTACCCTAGGTCTATCTTGTTGGCCATCTCTAATCTAAGTCTAGAAGGTACTAATAAAATTTATTACTAGTCTAAATTGAAAATAGGTCAAAGTGTTTTGTTTAGATAAGGATCAATATTTATCCTTTTTCAAAGCTAAATTTAGAAGTCAAGTTCTATTTTCTTCTCGTTCCCACCTAAGTCCCTAATAAAATTTCATCCCAATAGTTTAGTAGGTCTTCCTATACTTGGTCAACTTGCAGTCCCCTAGGTCAAAAATCCTACTAAAGAGTAGTCATAGTGTTTGTTCCATTTGCATACATATTATCAAAAAATCAAAGCAATAGCTTATGCCATAGCTCATGGCATGCTTAGAAGTAGAAGATGTGTCACATTTGCATCCACATATGTTTTGCATCATTAAATTTTGTGTTACATCTTATTCATTTCAAAAGGACAAAAACATAACATAATCATTGTTTAGTCATTCATATGTAAATCATAGAGTATAAATATTAAAATTATAAACTATCCATGTGCACAAAAGCTAAACAAAGTAACATGTTGATTACAATCATATGTAGAAATTAATCGATCGAAGTCATCATATATAGTGCATGCATATCAAATGTCTAAGTACATGTTACTCCAGCAACAAATTTTGAAAGACTAAACATAGTGCACTCAAGCATTCAAATCTCCCCATGCAAGGGAGAAAATCAAAAATCAACTCAGTTAGGTTCTGTTAGACCTCAAAGACAACTTTGACTAATGTCCAACCTTCGAGGCTCTTGCTTTGAGATCTCCTCTGACTATCCACTACATTAGAATCTATATGAATCCTATGGGAATAAGAAGGAATCCATCTAGGAACTCATGAGGGAGATGAACCCATTGAAGGTTTCCTAAGTCCATGAAGGTTTCCTATGAACCCCTAGATGAAACATCTCCTAAAGTAAGGCATTCTCATCTTCTAGTATACCAATCCTAGCTCTCTAAGAAATAATCTCATAACCTACATGATAAGTAGGTTCCATGATATCTATGTGACAACCTGCTGAAGAAGGCATGTGAGAATCAACAAGAAGAACCTCTCTCAATCAACCAGTGAAAGGGACCAATACATCTAGGGAAGGATTGTGAAAAGGTCCCTTCATCCATCAACAATACCTATGAGGAAACAATAGAGATAAGAGAATTTTAATTCAAGAGTTAAATCCAAATCATTTTCCAAAGAGATCAAATGTGACAAAGAAAGGAGTAGGTTAGTGTGGTACTCATGTGGATCACCCAATTTCCATGAGGGATCACTAAGTCTCATATCCTCCTCTTGTAACTTTGAAATAAGAGCTTGTCCATATCTAGGTGGATCCTCAACTGGCATTGCCTCCTCATCCTCAAGAATCTTGGCATCTCCTCCAAAGGCCACCTCACCACCCTTCTCTTCATTAGGATCATAGTTCCAATTTGTGGAATTGTCAATCTCCTCCAAAAAGTCTTTGAGATTGACGAGCCCTCACCCAATTGATGAGCCCTCAACCATTTGTGACCAACCTCACAAATTGATCTTATGATTGGGACCCCAAGAACTAGTGGAATGCACATAAGTGCCTATTGATGGTCTTTTGGTGCTTGAGGGCTTGCACCTCACATGTACACTACCTGGGACTATCGACAATGGAAAGAAGGGTTGAGGGCAGCAAAACCAACATAGTTTTTCAATCTTTGGACGAGGGTCGATTCCCTGGCTTCCAAGCTTACGACAATTCCTTAAGAAAAGGAAAAAAGGAAATAGAAAGGAATAAACTAAAATACTAAACTATAAAAGGCCATAAGCTAGAAAAATTGTCCATGCACTTAGTGCATAAGTAATTGACTGATGACAACATAGTCAATAAGGATCGTTATAATTTAATCAGATGATAAGCAATATTACACAGGCAAGACACAATGATTTAGAACTACAAGAATTATAGATTCATTGTTCAAGATCATGATATTACTTATGAATGGAATGAAAACAAAACATGTGGTCCAAAGACACAGTCATAAAGATCGCTTATCTCTAACTACACAAAAGAGGGGGAGAAAACTTTCTCTTTTCACATTAGGCCAGAGTTTGGCTCCACTATAAATAGAAAGGCCTTTGTTTTTTCTAACAAACCACCCTACTTTATATATATAAAAAAGGAACAAGTATCACCATTAAGGCAACAACTGACCTCAATTAAGGGAAATTAATGGAGGTGCACACAATGTTTAAAGTAATCCAATCCTCATTAATTTTCTTGTGCGTTTAATTTTTATGAAGATCTGGCACACTTTGAGTGTTGCCCCTTTGTAGGAAGTAATGGCCATTACTTCAGCAGCAGAGATAATTTTATCTTTTTGATTTGATTATTGTTATCACCTAAAATTGCACCCTTTTGTTGAAGCTTTGACAATTCCAACAATTTCAGAGTAACATGGGATTAGTCTCAAGATGTTAGACCTTGCAGTTGAGACCAAACATCCAAAGAAGGTTGGTTCCTCTTTCCGAGCTTAAGGCTCAAAGAATTAAACTAAATCTATGCTAATGATCACCAAGGAAAAGGGAGAGGAGACTGAAATTAAAAGGAAGGTGATACACCAAGATTTAGGGGGGTTAGTTGGGACTGACATAACACAACAATGACCTCAAATACTGACAGAGACTCACACAGACTTACAACTTTAACAGAGACTCGAATAGAAAACTATAACTAATAGAGGGACCATTTTATCCACAGAATGAGTTACAAACTTCAAATAAACACAGAGAAAAAGCATAAGAGAGGTAAAATGTTAGTGATTATATTGATCATGAAGGCTAAATAGCCATTACAAAAGGAAGATAACTTTTTACAGAAGAGTAGACACAAAATAACCATCTACATTCATTGGTAAACCATTATCAGAGACATCCAAGGCTCAACTTTGAGCATAATGTATCATATTTGACTAGTTCTTACAGATGCACTAGAAGGCCTATGACAACAAATTATCTGGCCAGCATAATAGCCCAGAAGAACAACTAACAACAACAACAACCTTTTTTACATCTTTCTTGCATGTATATATAGCATTTTGAATTCATTTTGTAACAATAGGCATTGAAAATCAGTCAACTTACCCTGCCTGGGTGCCCATGCTGTATTTAATTTTTGGCTCAGAATCCCTATCAAAACCTACAAATTTGAAATGGTGGCCATGCTCTGACAGGCCTACAAAGTACAGAGGAAGATTGCCCACATGCAGGGGTGTTAGTTACATTGAAGAAGGAACGTCTGAAATCCTTCTATGTACCAGAAAAATCCATTTTGTCCCTTCTAGTACAATCACATTGAAGGATTTAACTATTTCAACTGGCTAATTCTGGCCTTTCTATAATACCTGTACTTCAGGTGATAAATTCCTTTTGCAACAACAGATAATTGTGTCCTTCAAGCTTTTACAACACTTTAAAATATTTAAATTTCTTCAACTATTCTAAAGAATTATAACATATTCCATCAGTTTCATCATTCTAGCCTTTTATTCTGCCTTATCAGAAAAATCCTATTTTCAGAACCATTTTTCCTTTGTTTTTGCCTTATCGGTAAAATCTTACTTTTAAGAACTAGGCTTTCTTTCTTCCCTTTCTTTGTTATCGGCGATTCCTAGATTTTATGAACTCTTCTTGGTTCATATTTTTCTCCCTTTGTTGGTGAAGTTCCATTTTTTGAACTTCGCCTTGCTTTTCTATCTTCTTTGGTTCTCCTTTCTTTCCTTATCAACGAATCTTCAAAAACACAAACCACACTTGCTTGTTGCCTTGTCTTTTTTTCTTTGTCAGCAAAATTCTTGTTTCCAGAACCATTTTGCCTTCACTTTTTCCTTCAGCTGGCAAAATCCCATTTTTCAGAACCATTTCTTCTTTATCAATGAAGTCTCCTTGCCTTGAACCAAGTATTCCTTCGCCCCTTCTCCTTATCAGCAAATCTGCAATTTTGCAAACCACTGAGCCTTAGCCAATTTCCTTCTTCCTTCTTCTTTGCCTTGTCGGCAAACCTTGGGAATTCGAACTAGTTAGCAGGTTCGACATTTTGCCGACTACTTGACTTCCCTTTGCAGCCGACTTCTTACTTTTTCTTTCCCCTACCTTAGCTTTTCCCCTTCGCCTCTACCTTAGCTACTTCTTCCTACCTTCATTGCTTTGTCACTTGCTGCCGCTTTGCCCCTTCAGTCGGCAAACAAGCGAATCGGTGAATAGGTGAACTGCCGAACCGCTAAACCAAAGGTTCGCCAAACTGAAAATTTGCCAACTATGGCAAAACAAGGACAAAAACCTAGAATTTTTTTGGGGATTTTTTTGGGATTTTTTAAGGGGAATTCATTCTTCCATTTAGGCTCTCTCAGATTGGATTTTTCTAATGGAAGGAGGGATTTCTGGGATATTTTGGGATTGGGCAAAATATGACAACAATTACACTACCTGTCTTATCCGTAAAAATCCTCCCTTTGGCTTTTAGCTTTGAAGTGGGCCCCTCATTCTATTTACTATTGGGAACCATTACATGAGGGAGATGATCTGGAAAATCGTAGGGTTGATGGGGTTTTACAACCTGACTTCCTAAACTCTTAACATAAACACCCACGATGATTCTACGTAGCCATTACCTTTTGTTTCTACTATTGCTTGGGTCTCACCTTGGAGAATCTTTTACTTTATTGATGACATTAATTGCTATGCTGAGTTGGGCCAATGGCATGTTCTCAAGAACTTCCTTTGTATCTTGTCAATTGCTATTTCTATAAGTCGTCTGATGAGCTTTCCCAAAAGTTAATCTAACAGTGTGGGATATCATGAACTCATGGCCAATGGTGTGAATATTAGCCTTTCACGTGATTATCATGCCATATAAGAAAGTGTCCAAAGCATAGAAGCGGGAAAACAAATGGATTATAATATAAAAAACTAGAAAACTATAACATTCCTTTGGGGACAAACATAGAAAGACTGAAATAACATTTCAAGCACTTGTAATGGAAAATCCACTATAGTTTTGGTGACTCGTAGGGGCTCTTTTCTAAAAGAGCATTGATCCCAAAAAAATTTAAATAATACATTCATGTTAGGATTAAGGTGCCATCAACCTTGTAAATCCTATGTAATTTATTATTGTTATTATTGTTTGTAAATCACCCATAAGGGATGAAAGGTTTCACCAACAATAATCTTATTTCAAGTGCATGTTTATATCCAGTACCCGACGCTAATTCATTCATGACAGGGGGTCACAGGGGGGTTTCCACCCTGTGAGGGGTCCGGGGGCTGCATGCCCCAATGGGGGTTCAGGGGCAGTGCCCCTGAAACCACATTTAATTTATATTTTATCATTGTAAATCTGGACCGTTTGTCATTAGGTCATAGATATGATGGTCAATATTATGTTAGTTTTCTTGCTCTATAAGGCAACCCCCTCTTATAAGGATATTTGTACTATGTTTTTTTAGCAGAGTTGAGAGTAATAGGCGCTTTTGGATTGAAGACTAAAGAAGAGGAAGTGCATGTATTGTAATCTCATATTTGAAGATAATACAACTTGGAGCCTCTTTTCTTGGTGAAGTTTTTTACCCAAAAGGGTTTTCTCCACGTTACATATTGTTTTATGTGTTCAATTCTTAATGCATGTTATTTTTGTGTGGTGGCTTTTATTTCTATTGCAATCTCCACTCATTCTACATTATTTAGAGGACATTAATAAGGTTTGAATCAGATTTCTGTTGTGTGGTTTGCACCTTCATTTCTAACAACTCATTGGGCATCAAAGTCATATTCAAAATTTTAACGACAAAATAACAAAAAGCCCTGAGGCTTTAATAAAATAAAAGATCTATTTTTATGAAAGTTTATAACTTTTGTAAACAAGAAAATAAAAGTTGAAGCTCCTCTGCAGTTGGAATCTCAATTCATGTTAGCAGTATGAAGCACCTTTCCAATTCCAAAGTTGGTTAGTATGAGATGTTTTGTAATTGCTCCATGTTGAGTTTCATTTGAGTCTCAAGACTGGCCCAATTTTTAACCAACTGTAACCCTTCTTGTACTGGTAATGCTTTAGGAACCTCAGAGTTATCCTATGTCACTTTCTATAACTGCACCCTATAACTACTTCAATGTCAGTGAGTTCCTGATTCTCCTTCCAAGGGGAAGGTATTCTCTTCTCTACCATCATAGTGATCTTTTGCTTGATTTTCTGAACCCTTTTAACCACAACCCTAAGTTGCTCTTTGCATATGTTAATAACCTGTTTGATCTCCAGTATGTCATTTAATTTCTAAGCCACCTCATTGCTATCCTAAATTCATATTGATATCAGTCTAGAGGAGTGGGCCTCATACAGAATATTGAGGTATGTTGATGCTTTTTCTTCAACATGAGTAATGATCGCTTTGGTAGCTTCTATCTTTATACTTACCTCAATACTTTTCGTTTCAGCTAACTCTATATGTTGAAATGCTGAGAACGATGACTCCATGCTTGTCTGAATGGATTGCCAAAACATCTTCCTTAAATCCCTTATCATTTCTTGGCCATGTGATAGCTTCTCCATCTATTTTACATGATCCATATGAATCATGATTTCATGTTTGGCTCTTTGTAGCTGAGTTTCTAAATCTACCTCTACATTTGTTAAACTTTTTATCCTTTACTCATTTGTCTCCATTTGAGTTTGATACTTTTGCAAACTATATTCATGTTCTATTACTTTTTCTTTCAATGTAGTCAATTCTATTGTATATGCACAATTCTTAGATACTTCATCAATAAATTCTTATTCATAATCATCTTCTAGTTTACAAATGAAGTCCTAAACATGCTTATATATGCATTCCCGCTTTAATTTCATAATTCAAACTTAAGATGTTGGTAAGGAACATCTTTAATGGTAACTTTATCGACATTAAAATTTGGGACCCGACCAAAATAGGACAGGGCAAGGGCGCGGGTGCCCTTGTCTTGGGATCTATTTTGGGATAGGGTTAAGCTCTGTAATGTCCCCTATGTCCCATTTATCATGGGTTTCAGGGCATTTTGTCTTGAGATTCATTTCTAACATGCATGATGAAAAATTAAGGGACCCGGGAGCTAAACTTAGGAGTTAAAAGTTCTAGGGGGACATTTTACGACATAACACATCTAAAGGACAATCTCCAAACTCAAATTTTTTGTTTCCAATCTCCTATCAGAATTTCCACCATGATCACATTGTTGTTCCTTCCAGGCCATTGTTGCCAACCTCTTCTTAAATCCAATAGTTGAATTGGGATTAGCCTCATATTTCTTTTGGTAAAATGTATCATACGCATGGAATTGTTGAGGGGGAAATGGCAGTTTTGGAGGAGGCTGCAAACAAGACCAATCATCCAGATACTTTGAATGTCCACCATCCTCAAGGTTTATCTTCTTTTCAATAAGGTGGGGAACATACACAAATTTCTTAGCTCCATGATTTTATTTTTTTGTAAAAAACTTGTGATTGCATAAATAGGATAAAAAACCATTGGTCTTGAAGCAGATATAGCTACAATTATTTCAGCTTTTGGTTAAGCACACAGCTTGCTACTCTCCTCCTTTTTAGGACTATACATTCACACGTTTGGGGAAGTCTATAGTAAGATGTCTTACCCCTTCTATTTCCATATGCAATAGCAAGTATATCAAGTTGCCTTAAATATTCAAGTACAAAAACTCTAAGGGTGACATATTTTGGAAGCTTGTATTTCTTACCTGTATATCCATATAGCCTAATAGTTGTGCTATCATGGGTTCTTAAAAATTATAGAAGACGCTAGAAGTCTTGGAAGGGGAATTCCTTTGATTAAATTGATTGTGGGTTGTAGGCACTACTCTATAAACAAATAGAAGCAAGAGGTCCTATGGAGGTATAGAATCCACACAGTTGCTGGGTCATAGCCTTCTAGTGTATGACACATTTTGGGTTTCAAATGTGGATACAAATGATAACATTGATGCAATATCATATACATTAGAAGAGAAGGGTATTTAAAAGTATTCATGGTTGAGAAATTGACTAGTTGTAAATGGATTTTCTCCTCCAGAAGTGGGGTAAAATCAAAACTCAAAGGGGCTCTTTTTGGTGTGTTCTTCAAAATCTCTAATATAGCTAGGTGCTCTGAACCTACTGTCTTGTCATCCTTTCCATGATACCATACTGTACACTTCCTTCTCAGTTTCCTTTTTGAATTGCCACAATTGCACTTGATTTTGTTGGGTCTGCCTATTAGCTTGTGCTAGGTTTAGGTCTCCTATGAATTTTTCACGATTATTGAGACGTTCCCAATATTGTAGCAAGTCATTAGCAATGCCACATCAGTTTCCTTGTGGAATCTCTAGCATTTTTCTTATATTTTACGTAAATATTACACAAACACATCATTTTTTCCTATTATTGTTCTTGAAGAAGTCTCATATTGCTCAGCACATACAACAATAATTTCAAAGCAAAGGTGGACAATAGGGACTAAGTGTCTAGGGAGAGAAGAAGTCTAGACCCTATCTATACATTTATCTGTTGTTTGGCCACCTAAATCCTCAACCCTCTTTTTTCTCTGTGGAATGTTGCCTCTTTTAAGTGACTGAGGTTTTTATATAATTTTGTATCACAAACTAAATCTACATCATCTTGAACTTTATCATCTATAGTATGTGAAAAGGGACAAGAAGAGGAAACTTTCCTTATTGAGTGGTTGGGGTGTGTTTTTGTGAATGAAGAATATGGTAAATCTAGTGTTGGGATGTCCAATCTTCCACTGGTTGTGTTAGCATGTGCCTCAAAAAAAAATTCATTAGGTCCCTGGTCTATGCCTCTATGTTGTCTAAATTCTTTTCACCCATTGTTGATAACCAATCTAAGAAAGCTTAAATGGGTTTTCCTTGGTCTTTTCCATATTGTGGTGACTGTTTACCTTCTCCATGCCTTTGCCATGTCTCATTATTGCCAAAAATCCCATAAAATTCCATGTTGTGTGCTTTCAACGTCTTTTCTAGTGTTTTGAGATTTTTCTACTTTTTGAAATCCTTCCAGACCCCTTCGATTTTCGTGCTCTATTTGGAGGGTCAGAACATTTTTTTTTTCAGATGAACTCAAAGATGGAGGCTCAGTATGTAATCCAACATCACCCTGACTCTTTTGTTTCAAAATTCTAGCACTTCAAAAATTTCAAGTTTTTTAGGCATGTCCTAGGGGATTTTGGGCCCCCCTAGGGATCTCAGAACTTTTCTCCTCGCTCAATTTGGAGGCTTAGATCTTGGAATTTTCTGGTGAATTCAATGGCTATGGACTATTGACGCCCCTTTGCATCTATTTGGACCTCTGATCAAGTGTTTGACTCATTTTGGTTTTTTCATGTTTTCTAAAATCCTTTCGGACCCTCTCAATTTCCATGGTATGTTTGAGGGGTCAAAACTCAATATTTTCTGATTTCAGATATTTGGGCTATGTTCATCATGTTCTATCGAATGGACTTTTTAATTCAAAGCTTTTGGCCATTTTCAAAATTTTGGGATTTCTAGGCATTTTGGAATATCATGATTTCTGAGGACATTTGCATTTTTTCAAAAAATCCATAAGTTCCTGGTGCTTCCAAGTTTCTCATTCCCCATGGGGTACCCCATTTTGGCCTAAGTGTTCGGGTCCATTTTTGGAAGTTTGGAATTGCACTTTTCAAAATATCCCTAGGGGTCTCAGGCCCCGTGAGGATTTTTGGATATCCCTGGGGGATTTCACCCCCCTAAGGATTTTTGGAAGTCCATTTTTGGATATCCCTTGGGGATTTCACCCCCTTGAGGATTTTTGGATATCGTTTTTTGGTAGTCCATTTTTTGATGTCCCTGGGGGAATTTGAGCCCCTTGAGGATTTTTGGATATCCTTTTTTGGAAGTCATTTTTGGATGTCCCTATGAGATCTTGGCCCCCCTCAGGATTTTGGGACCAAAATACTCAGATGTTCAAATTTTTAGGATGCAATAGGACAATCCAACGACTCTCTGGATTGCCATTAATGATTATTTTGGAGCCCAATGGTGTAGTAGGTGAGCTCTATATGCTCCAGGACTCTTGTGGACCCTTCCATGATGAGTTTTTTGTACCAAAGCATGGGCATACACTCTAAATTTGTAGAGTTTTCTGGTACAACCCATATGGTTGTATTGGAGGTAGCATGGTCACCCAGTTTGATTTTCAAAGGTCAAACCCTTCCTTCTAGGGCTCTATGATGGATTGAACAAGATATTTAAGGGATTTTGCATTCACTTTGCAAAGGATGGAAAATTTTGTTTTGCATAGCGGAATAGAGAAAAAGATGAAAACTTTGTATAAAACCTAGGGTTTCTTCCAATTGCTAGTATAGAGCATTTTGAACTATAAAGATTTCTAGATTTCCCTTCAAGGGCAATGAAAGGGTATTGTAAGCTCTGAAAAATGAATTAAAATGCAGTTTATGCATCATTCCAAGTGTCTCAAGAATTCTGTGAAGTTTTTATGATTTGACAAGTTATCTTTATCACATTTGCTAATATGAATGATCATCATGGTTAGTTTGTTCAGTGAATTGTAAACATCTTTATAATGATTTTGTGAAGATATCTTTCCATGAGAATTTGTGTAATTCTTGGACTATTTATGGATCATTGAAGAATGCTTGGATTTGTGTTTTGTTTATCTTCTGGTTGTTTGTTTATTGCATAGAGCCTAGCTTATTTGGCAGAATCTCAACTACAGTCTTCATTACTGCTTTGATTAAGCATTAAAATCTGGTTACCTAGATGCCCCCTTTGTTTAGAAGTTCAGACTCTACTACCCTAACTAGAATAGACACTAATATGCTCCTGCTTAAAATCTCCTTTTCCTTCACACAATCAAACACAACATAAAACTTAAAATTATCATTTTAATTGTGTTACCAGTCCTACCCACATCCATGACTAGATGTATGCTATTGCACTAGGGGCTATCATAGCATCATTTCAAGTCATCTACATGGTTGTGTCTCTATTTTGCAAAAAGGTGTAATACCTCTTAATCATCAAACCATCATACAGGTTGCTTAGTGACAAATTTAGGAGTCCCCATGCTTTGGGTACGGTTTGATTTTGGGTTTTTTATATTGTTGTTGTAAATTTATCTTCTTTACACCTTAGGGAATACCCCCTTGGATTGATAGAACCGGAAGAAGAAGTTAGGTCTTACCCACCTTATGAAAGTTGGCCTTAGTTTGTGATTTTTGTCTTGAGTTTGACACCCCCTGGCACTCAAGAATTGATCGACTTTAGGGATTAAAGGAGCATCAACTTTGAGCACCAACAAAATTGGCACCATTGTTGGGGACATGATTGAAATATTGGTTGTTGTTCTAAGTCTTTTGCTATTAAAGATAATCTGTCTCTTCCCAAGTGAAGAGTGGTGACTATGTTTGATCATAGTGCAACACACTATAAAAGAAAGACATCTGATATGGAAAGAGGAAAGAATATAAGGAACTCACAACAACTGGGTGATATGGCATCACATTCGGGAAGGTAACATACTACTTGGAAAGCTGCAAGCAAAGGTATGCCTTTTGTATACAATTCTCAAAAAGATAATACTGGTTTCTAGGGAAAATGATGCACATGTAGATCAATATCCATATTCTTCAGATTATTTAGGTGATAGAATTGGTAAATCAGATAGAAGAAATTAGAAAAATGAGTATGGCATGCCTAGGGATTCACTAAACATGGCTGTACATAATAGAAGAACAACACTAGATGCACAACCTGAAGATTTGGATAGTCCAAATCTTGCAAACAGAAGAAGTACAAGGATGGGATCAAGATCTCATTCTCCTACTTCTGCACATGGGACTAAAATTGATCAAGAGGCTCCAATTTATGATGTTGATGTTCCAACACAGGTAGAAATTGAGTGTGTAGAGAATGGGATTGATGAAAGATTGAATTTGCTAGATCATCTCAGGCAGAGACATAGTGAACTGCAAGAGAAAATTGATTTTCAACAAGCTCAATTGGCACAAAATGTACAACACAATTAGCCTCAGTATCACAATGTTCCTAATCAACCAACACATAATCAACAACCTAATTAGCCACTTAATCAGCAAGGTGGTAACCAACAAAATGTAAGAGCTCCTAATAGGAGGCATGCTCAGAGGTTCCCTCCACCAAGACATCCATTAGGAATGGAAAGATACAGACAATTAGACTTCTATGGTATCTCAGATTACCCAAATCCCATTCCAAATGAAATCAAAGGTAAAGTCCCTAAATTTCAAGGCAATAATGCTATCACTGGTGAAGAACACCTCAAAAAATTCATTAATGCGACTGATGAATATGAAATTAAGGATGTCATGATGAAGTTGTTTGTGCAGTCACTAGAGGAGAGTGTAAAGGAATGATATAAAATCCTACTAGATAGCAACATTGATTCATGGGATGAATTCATGAGGCCCGGTATTTAGAGTGCAATATGGAGATAGAGTAGATCCTAAATTTGCAATACTAAGTTCACAACAATCAAAAAAGGAGTAAATGAGACAGTTGTTGAATTCAACAATAGGTTTGTCATGATAATGAGGAAAGTGCCTCCCAATGTAAGGCCTAATGAACCCATGTGTTTAGTTATGTATTGTGGAGCATTTGATGCAAAGTTAGGATATTGTCTCATGACAAAAATCCTCAAACCCTCAAGGAAGCCTATGCCATGGAAATCAACATAGAAAGTAACATGAGGGCATTTGGTAAACATGTGAAAAGGGTTGATGTCAAGATTCTGAGGCTAGATGCGAAGGAGCCTGCGAATCACAGAGATTAAAAACAAGACAATATAACACAACAAATGAATAAAATTGACCCGATGTATTGGCCTCAAAGGCAAGCATAAATAAGAGGAGTTGAGGTACTCGAATTCCATGAATTAAGGACATGACTCCTCAATCATGGAGTGGTGGCGAATAACCTCCCACAAAGGTAGCATGAGGTGTCAAAGACAAGTTGACACCTCTCAAACACTCCTAACTACCTTGACAACTCACAAATGACAAGTGTCAAGTCGCCCAAGTAGGCTTAAAGCCTATGTGTATGACAAATATACACTAACACCCCCTTCAAGCATAACTTAGGTGGGGACAAAAGAAATGGGTCCCGACTACTAGCCTGGTGAGGTACTCATGTACAATGAAAGAAAATGAGTCCCGGCCATGAAGCCTGATAAGGTACTCATGTACAATGCAACTCTCTAAAAAATGGAGTAAGATAGAAAAGCTTGTGGGAAAAAACTATCCTCCAAAAGGAGAGATTATATAGGTGAAGAAGCACTACTTCTTTCACTAAGTACAATATAAGATTTCCCCCATAGGAGAGAAAATGATAGAAGGTATATGAGACCCCCCCATAATACATGTCCTGCTGTAGTGATGCTGAATAGTTGAAAAGGATGCAGATGTAGATCCAAGAATGCCGAACAATGTTCCTTTCCTTGGGAAGAAAAGAAACCACCTGAAGATGCATGATATCTTCCCATGCAATAAGATGTATGTATGATCTTGAATCATGTTAAAGCTAATCCAAGGATGATGGTGCCCATGCTGATGCCTTCAAAGAGTGCTTAGGTGTCCCCATGTCGATGCCGAAGGATGTCATAATCAAATCAGGGGCATGCACAATAGATGAGGATGATGACAATCCAGAACCATGTGTAGGACAATGTAGAACATGAATATACAAAGTGGATAATGTTGATGTAGCTTCATCGAAACTATCATTGAAGAGAAGACTAATGTCCTCAATGTGTGCTTCCATGTCAACAATGCGGGACTCTACAAACAAACAAGTGATGTCAGGTAGAAATCTGTCCCAATCAGCAATGCTAGGAAGACTAATATCCTATTGCAAAGAAGCACTAGAATCTTTCAAAGAAGCAACTCTAGAATCTAATGAAGCAACAGTAGGAGTGATGACTTATTCTATGTCACTGGAACATTTTGTTTCTGTATCATGATTAGGGATGTGAGTTGTGATCAAAGCAAAATCATGTGGGAATGGAGAAACATTCGAGTCTCCATATATCTTCCAAATTTTGATTCATAATGCATGTGGACAGTCAATATCCATGATGGCATACAAAGCATCATCTAGAATATGTAAAGTGATTAATCCAACAATGTGATCACGATGATTAAACCACTTAGCCTTCTGAGATTGTTTACCAGGTTTAGGGACAAGTCCATACAGATGAGGTATGAGATTATGGAACCTAAGGTGTTTCAGGATGCCTTCACACCAGGACTTATAGTTTCCCTTGTTTAGGTTGATTACATATGAGTGAGTTTCATATCCCATGATTAGAACAAGTTAATTCATCTAGACAAAAGAAATCAACACATTAGCACCTTAGATTAGGTGACCCCCCTAGTTTTGGCACTTTATAAGTTGAGTGTGTGAAGTAAGACAAAATGGAATTCAAACAGACGCTTTATAAAAATAGTGGAATTTTGAATCCAAAAGATGCGTCTTGAAAAATCATGCACATTTGTAAAAAACAAAACTCAATTTCGAGTTATCATTTGCAAGATATGCAATTTTTACTTTTTCACCTTCATACATTTAAATGTCTAGCTATTACAAGGGTTAAGAACAATTAATCCCTTGTAGACATGATATTTGCACAGTCCATAATATGAGTGTGTAGTTTCTGGATCATAGAGTGTGATTCGAAACGTTGATAGAAAAAAAACAAAACACAGTGTTTCTAGAAACTACACACTCAAATTAATCCCTTCCCAAAACAATTTTGCCCTTAATATTAAATGACCCCCTTATTTTGTTTTTTTGTAATATTACATGTGCTTTTTAGTATAACTATAAAAAACTTTGCAAAATAAAAACAAAATACATTTTAGATGCCCAAAATTACAAAGCCCTAATTAGGGCACGGGCAGAATAGGGCAAAAAGTCCAACAATATGGTAGAGAAATCAAAACCAGGGGTTAGAAATTTTTGCCATTTTGTAAATGAACAATTGCTACCATAATGTAGATTGAATTTGACAGTCGTCTGAGCAAATGTCCTCAAAATCCAGTCGCTACCCTCCAAATCCAATCGATGCCTTTTGATGGGCATTCATTCTGGGCTTTGAGCAAAATCACCCTTGCTGGGCATCCCTTGGCGTCGCCTTTGCTGGGCGTTCTGCAGGCTTCTGTGGCCTGGGATATGCCTTTCGCGCCTTGGGATATGCCTTTGATGGTATCCTTGTTGGGCGAGTTCGAGCCATCCTTCCTAGCTGGCCGCCAACTCCCTTTGCATGTCGTGCTTGCTTAGCTGGGCGTCTTTGCCCTTGCAGACCATGTTGAACTTGCCTGGGCGTTTAGATGTGAGCACCCCTGTTTTCTACACGCCTGAGCATTTTGCCTTGGCTTTGGTTGGGATCCGACCATCTCTATAGGGCGTTGCTCCCCTTTTACTCTGCCAACGTTGCCCGTTCAACACAGAAAAACAGTAGTAACTCACAATAATAAACAAACACAAAAAAATGGCCTCACGGATTTTCACTGTTGGGTGTGATTCCAATGCCTAATGCTGTCGACTGGGGACAATTTAAAACCACTGATTATGGCCTGCAGTAATCTCTGAATGCTCTGATAGCATGAAGGAGCCTGCGGATCACAGAGATTAAAAACAAGCACAATAGATGTATTGGCCTCAAAGGAAAGCATAAATAAGAGGAGTTGAGGTACCCAAATTCCATGAATTAAGGACAGGACTCCTCAATCATGGAGTGGTACCGGATAACCTCCCACAAAGATAGCATGAGGTGTCAAAGACAAGTTGACACCTCTCAAACACTCCTAACTACCTTGACAACTCACAAATGACAGGTGTCAAGTGTATGACAAATATACACTGACAAGATGCAACAACCTCAAGTAAACCCCTCACTATTGATGACAAATTGGACAAGCTTATGGGCGTGATGAAAGAATTGTCCTATAGAGTTGCAAGGAATGAGAAGGGTCTACCTCCTAACAATATTGCTACTCAATTCAATGAGGGACAGAGGTTACATGACAGGGCTTACAATTATGATTGGTCAAACAGGTCAAGAAATGTAGACAAGCAGGATGCTCCAAGACATGGAAATGTAAAGACACAGGAAAAAGATACCCTTGATCCTCTAAGGAAAAATTATGTGAATCAACAAGATGATGCTTTATGGTGTGAGGTGTGTTTCATGCCTCATGATCCTAAAAATTGTGTTGTTGCAGTTAGGGTAGCAAAAGATGGTGATTATCCAGATGATTGAGCTACAAGCTATTATGAAGAAGCTAATATAAATCAGTTTGATGATTTTGAAGAATATGAGTTCTTTCAAAATGATTTTGATGATCATAAAAAAGCAATATGAAGTTCCTATCCAAGATTTCCAAAATCTTAAAGAACTTATGCAAAAGAGGTACAAAAAGACAAGACCTTCAAAAGAAGACATCAAAGCCTTCATTGATGTTGTTGTTCTGCAGGTTCAAAGTAATTATCAGCTTAGAAGTAGGCAAGTAAATTCACATAGTATTGACAAAAATGTCATCACCTAAGGTTCCTAATGTGTCTATTGATAAATAGAAGCAAAAGACAAAGGATGAAGTTGGAAATAATAGTGTAGTAGATAAGAATGCAAGCAAAAAGGCTAGCTCAAAAGATGAAGCCTCCAGTACAGGATGTCCTAGTGAAAATGAAGTACATTCCCAAGAACAAGAATGTCAAAGTCCCATTTGTTGAGCTTCAAAATCCTAAGGGGGCAAATGCTGGTGACAGGAATAATTCGGTGACAAAGGATTCTCAAGTGGGATAACCTACAAATGAAGCAAATTAGGTAATTCCTTTCATTCCTGATACTCATGTTGTAACTGTGCATGTGTCCACTCCTCTACCTAGTTATGCGCCCATTGATATGGCCCTATGTTTCAATCAAATGAAAGTTGTGGTTCCAATTTCTGAGATGCTTAGAATTCCAAAACACAAGGATAGGGCTCTTCAATATTTCAATACCCCTATTGGTATTGAAAGTCACATAAATCTCATAGATGACCATGAGAAGAAAATTGAAGAGGAGGTCATTGAAGAGATACTTGAGGTTTACCTTGGAAATACATCTATGCCTGACCCAACTAAGATTGACCTTTTTCACACCTCCCTGTTGATAAATGGATGGCTGGTGCACAATTGCATGTTAGATTCCAGTGCATCAAGTAATGTGATGCCTCTAGAGATTATGAAATTGTTGGGATTGCATATATCCAAAGCTTATGGTAGATGTTTTATAATGGACTATAGAGAAGTAACAATTGTTGGAATTGTCAAGGGAGTAGATATCTAACTTGTTCCATACCTTGGTAAGTGTTTGTTGATGGACATAATCATTGTTGATTGTCCAACCAAATGGGGTATGTTGTCAATAAAATGGGTAGCTTCAGTAGGTGGCAACACACAAATGGATCTATCTTATGCCACCATACCTATTGAGGAAAAAGATGTCAAGTTGAATAGAGAGAAGAAGATGAACTGCATTGTTAAGGATCCAAAAAAACCAAAGAACGAAGTATGCTATGAGGATAGTGAGCTAGATAATATTAATGCAATGTTTGATGACAATGTTCACAACTACATTGACTTGACCTACTGTCCAACAACATCATGTCTAAATGGTAATGATTTATGGAAAACGTACTTTGATGGTGCTTGTTCACAGGAAGCAAATGGGGCAGGCATTGTGTTAATCTCTCCAGATCGCACACAACACAAGTTCGATTTCAAACTAAATTTTGAGTGCACTAACAATGTAGCACAATATGAAGCTTTGCTTCTAGGATTAAACATTGCTACCAGATATAAAATTAAATGCTTCAATGTCTTTGGTGATTTGGAAATGGTTGTATCCCAAGTTAGAAGTGCATACACAGCCAAGGAGAAAAGGTTAAAGATGCACATGAATACAATTTGGGACAACATAGAGTTATTTGATGCTTTTGACATCAAATGGTTGGATAGAAATGAAAACACTACAGTTGATGCCCTTGTTGTCATGGCATACAAGTTTGATGTGTCCTTGTCATCCCCTCAGTGCACATATAGTGTTGAAATCTTCACTAGGTCTAGCATCTTAGATAATATCTATGAATGGCAAGTTTTCAAAAATGATCAGTAGATATATGAATTCATGAACTGTGTTGGTGAGTTTGATAATCAGCAAATAGGTTGGAATTCAATGGTGGAAGTGGAAGATGGAAAAGAATCCATATTTGGGAATGAATTCATTTAACTCTAGACTAACGCCATCCTAAGAGGACTAGTTTCTCTTGAAAGGATGTTTGATGGTAATGACTGTTATTGTACACTCAAAAACATGACTCGATGGCTTGGGGCAGTTGAGTCAGCTTTGACGTGCACATGGACCCCTCTCCTTGCCATGGGGTGAACCTCCATGTCACTCTCACTCTCATTGAAGTATCCAATCGAGAGGAGGCAAGACACGGGGGCGATTTGGCTCGCTTGAGAGTTGGACTTCATGGAGAGTGGTCGACCGGTCTTGGGGCCTTTCTTGTGTGTTTGTTATGATGTGGTGTTCTATGACCATTGTTGTTAAAATAAATATATGACCTGAAGGGTCACTAGTCACCATTCTTTTGTTAGGATTTCTAAGGTTCCAATGTAGTGTGGGTTGACTGTTGTTGATACTTCTTTCAAGTTGGCATTGTTGTTCAAATTGTTGGATAATAGCCTATATTTGGAATGTCCTTAACCTTTCTTCTTGTTGTTGAATTGTTAGTTGGTCTTGTTGTGGTCTAGGGTGGATCTCCTCTATCTCTTCGAGGATTGCCTTCACCCACTCGCCTCTAAGTCTAGGGCACATTTGTGAGCCCAAACCAAGAGAGATAGTTAAAGCTAACCTTGTTTTGACCTAGGGTTTCGACTTAGGGTTTGTTTGACCTAAAGTTTGAATTTGGGTTGATTTTGTGTCAACCTTGTTTTGACCTAGGGTTTCGACTTAGGGTTTGTTTGACCTAAAGTTTGAATTTGGGTTGATTTTGTGTCAACCTTGTGTTAGAATCAAGGATTTGTGAAATCTCTATGATGCTAATGTTTTTGGATGCATGTAAGCCTATATGAGTGCAAAACTATTTTTTTTTGTGTTTTTTTCTATTTATGGAAATGAAAGTGCTTTTTTCTATTCTAGTAATTAAAATGTGAATGCAATCTATTATGAAGTTACCTAATGCAATTGAATCTATGTTTTTGGTTTGGTTTTTTGAATATGTGGAACAATTACTCTAGGAAAGGGAAATTGCTTTGAAATGAATCTAATCTATGAACTTTTGAAAGTAAACTACTTTAATAATGCAAGATCTACTTAGCATATCAAGAAAAAAGCAACATGCATTTACTATTTCCAAGATAAAAGTTTGATTATCTAATTACTATGAAATAAAAATCATGAAGGAACCTGAAACAAAGAGATGCATGAGCCTCCACTACCCTTAGAAATCCTTGTATGGAAACTTCTTATCCTTTTGTAGCAGCAGGGTGATCCTCTTGGCAACAATAAGAAGGGGATGCAAAAGAAGCTTTTGGAAGCTTGAATGAGAGCTCAATTGTGAGCTTGTGAGCACCATGGCTTGTGATGTGGATAGTGTATCAATGCTAAATGAGTTTTTAGCAAAGCTAGATGATACAACAATAAAAATCAAAAGGCTCGGATGTCCTGTGTGAGCATATGGATGCTTGATTGGAGAGCAATAACCTGTAAGAACTGTGTGCACAGATGAAATTGCCTCCCTTTTTACTTGAGGGAGGGAGTATTTATAGGTTTGAAGAAGGCATGAGAGGTGGAGAGGATGAAGAGTTAACTCTCTTTGATTGATGAGTTAACTTAGAAGACACAAGAGTGATATGGGATAAAATTGGAGTGATCTAACCAATATAGCTTATCACTCAAGAAGAAATGGAGTTAAGAGAATGCATGGGTTGATAACTAAAGATAAAAATGAACTAAATATGCATGGGTGGGTGAATGAAATAGTTAACTCTATCTTTGGGATAAAATTCCATGCAAACAAAAGCAAAATGGGTGAAAATAGAGCTATTTTTGGTCAAAAACTCGAGTTTGATCGTGGCTGGAAAAGACGGTAGGGTCACCACCTAGTCGCCCCTTTCACTAGTTAGGATCACATAGGGGTGATCCATGGACGACCCTCAAAGGAGGGGTCCTAGGTGAAAGTGCGGGATGGGAGATGAAAGAGGAGGAGAAAAGAAGGTGATGTACCTCTAGAAATTGATCAAACAGGAGTCAAAAACCAAATTGTCACCATTAACGACAAACCCGTCTCTCTTGAGTCTCTAGGTATCTCCATCAAAGACTGACAGTTTACCCTCAAGTGGTGTTCACAACTATACTTTCCTCCATCTAACTCAAGCATCTTCTAATTTTTTGTTTATAGACTTGTCATTGACTCATTTAAAAAAAATAAAAGAAATAAAATAAAACTCTTGACTGGTGAACGGGTTAAAGTTGACGATCTTATTTTTATAATTTTATAATTTAAAAAAAAAATAGTCAAAGACTATTTTTCTTTTGTGGTTGTTAAATTATTGATGAAGTTTCACTATCTTTAAAATATATACACATACTTTTATAAGAAAAATGTTCATCAGTGTATACTAGCAATCACACCTTAGTGTGCAATGGGTATGTCAAGGAATGTTGTAGAAAGTTTTAAGTTACATGGGCAAAGTATCAATGGGAATTGAGAAGTTCTTAGAATTGGGAAGAAAACAAGAAGAGATTGTTGCTCATAGAAAATATAATTTTTTATCCAACATGTCACTTAATCTAAGGTTACAAATACATCTTAAATTTTTAGCAAGTTGCTTAGATTTATTAAGCAATTTTAAAGTAAAACCAACTGAATTTTAGATATTAATGTCTACTATTTAAAAAAAATATGGTTTATTTAGAATTTCCCAAAGAAATAAATTAAAATCAAATATCCAAAAGTGAAAGGAGGATTTGCTTTATTTACACAAGTATGCTTGTCCATATTTTTAGAAGCCTATATTATGTGTAGGATCCAAGACATGTGATTCTATTTGAGTCAAGTTTCAAAATCTTATCCTTATCATTCTTGTATGTGCAATTTGCATGCAAGAATAAATAAGTCAATTGTTTGCCCACATGCTCAAGTTTAGAAAAAACATCTCTTGAATAAACTTAATATTTTTAAAGTCGAAGGAATGCACACCATTTTTGAGGTCTCTAGATCATTCTCATATCATCTACTAATATAAATATCACATATTAAGTTATATAATTATAATAATATAAGTAAATTAAGGAAGGCAATAATAATTATTATATATAAGAATATTTCAAATAATTATAAGGTCTAATTTATAGAAGTAATTAAAATAATAGTACTTACAATAAATTCATGTAAACAAAATTTAATCAAATAAAAACAACTAAAATTTGGATGAGCTTAATTGAACAAACATATCTCAATGTGTAAGAGTCCACCTTTGAATCCTCTAATTTGGGTGGTACACTTATTAGGATCTTCTTAAAACATACCCTTCTCACAAAGACATCCTTTAGAAAGACTTCTTGAATATTTTCATTCAACCATTTGTACAACCCACTAAGCTTGCCTCCATGATTGAAACTATACAAGATATTTCTTTCTCTCCATCTAAAATTTCATCTCTTTCAATTATTTAGGAAGTGCAAAAGATATATGAGGACAAATTTAAATATATATTTGTCATTTTTAATAGATTATATCTTTTGCATAACATTCATATTAGGAAAATAACGCTTATCCTTTGTTGGAAAAATAAAGGTCAATCACTTCTTATTTGGGTTTTTATCATGCATTTTCAAAATAATTTCCCATTAATTATTTAAATATAAAATTATATATATATATAATAGAATTATAATTAAACAATAAATATATAAATATTATATAAATAAATTTTGTATATTATAAGGAATTCATGACACCCAAAAGAATTTTGTAGGGTGAGTTTAACATTTGCAAATAATGAGTTAGGTCTAAATAAACTTGCATAGATTGAACATCTAAAAAGGATGTTAGAGTAAAGATTTTGATTCAACAATCCTATTATTAAAAACATTCAATCACAAAATTTTGGCTTCTAAGAGAGTTTCTTTTTTAAAATCATAGGTATGTCATTGTGAGATGACCAAATGGACTTGGTAGTTATATAGCCCAACAAAAAATGATTTGTAGGTACTTGCTAGTGCCATGCAAACCATTTTACAGGAGTAATATTGATCTATAAGAATTAGGAAAATAAAACTTGAATAGTAATTTGGATCAAGGGATCATACAAGAAAGAAATCTCTCTCTGAATAAAAAAATGTCACCTCGATGAATAGATGTACGTAGAAGGTTTCTAGGAATTAATGGCACATTACTGCGTCTTTCCTTGGGTATAAATTTCTTGCTTCAAATTCCCAAGAAAATTTGATTTGTCATCAAGGTTTATGTGTAATTACAACTAGATTTGATCGAAGAATGATCCTAAATTAATGTCCTTGGGCTCCAAAATCTACACACAAAGAAAAAACCATGGGATGAAACCATAGAGAAAACTTAAAATATTAAACACCTAATTTATATTCCAAAGCAAAATAAGTCATTTAAGAAAAAATAATTCATGATTCTTGGGGATCCATATCTAATTTATGTCATGATTATACTTGTTATTTTCTTTCCAAATTAACTTGAGTGTTTCCTAGTTGAAATTTGTACCTGTTTATCTTTCTCAAGGATTGAATCTATTAAAATAAAGAAAAAAGAGTGACTTTCAATTAGTCAGTTCATATGAACAATCCAAAGATGACTTATTCCTCTCTCTCTCTCTCTGTTTCCCTCTCTATCTAATTCTCTTAGTATCTCCATCCCTTCCCCCTTCTCTCTTTTTGTATATATGTATGTATATATCCCTTCCTTCATGGGATCAATCCAGACAAAGATGTGATACCAAACGTGGATCTGAAAATCAAAAGTCATGGCCAACACCTTGACAATTGAGATTGAGAAGTTTAGTATAATTGTTTCACTCAATTTTATACCAACAACAATGGATCAATATGAATAAGAGAAGTTGGATAGAAGAGATAGATCTACTATTAGGTTGTGTCTTTCTGATTCCAAACATTGGTAAGAATTTATGACTAGAAGTGTCTTGTTAATAAGTTCATTTTTAAAAGAAATTTGTATTATTTAATGACGAATGAAGGAGACTTTGTAATGAAACACTTAAATTCTTTCCATGTAGTAGGAAGTTAACTTGCTTCCATAGATCTATAAATGGAAGAAGAGGAAAAATGTATCACTTTGATTTGTTCAAATTATAGGTTACCATATGTTTGTTTTGAAGCCTTTTTATCTAAAGCCCAGATTAATATCCTTTCTTTGTTATCTATAATTGGGGGTGCAGAAGTTGCTTTGCATCTGAAAATAGGTGGAAGGCCTTATAATAATCTAACAAGCAACAACATGTACACAAGGGATGGGTTAGATGGGAAGCATTCCTCTATTTTCTATGAATTTTTATGGTTTGTGAATTATGTAAGGTATGCAATGCATTCAAGTGTAACTTGACAAAATAATGAAACCTTCATTTTATACTAATATGGACTTCAATATATTATAAGTTCCTTATTTTTCATAGCCAAGTTCCCACCTAAATTGAAGAGGCTACCAAAAACAAGTTTTGAAAATTATGGACATTATTATTATTTTGATTCTATGTAGCAAATTTGTTTGCACAATCAACATGGGACTAATTGCAAGTATGGATGTTTCCAATTGTAGACCCGTATGGTATTCTAGTAATGATTTTTTTTAGCATGGGATTAATTGTAGACTTGGATGTTTCCAATTACAATCCTAAGGTTATTAGTTTGACTAGTCATGTTAACCATGGTTTCCTTTTGCAAGGATTGAATGAAAGCATAGGGGAAGCAAAAATAAATAAATTTCATAAAAGAAAACACTTAGATTTAGAAAAGGATTACTATGAAACCCATCACAAGAAACCATTTCATAACATAAAGCTCAAAGATAGTATGTGTTCCAAAGGGTTTTTTGTAGAAAATAAAGATATAATTTTTTGTTTACCACACCATGTTAAAGGATTGGTTGGATTTGGAGTTCCATATCACCTTGTGGGTCGGCAAGACCGCCATACTTTTACTTTGAATATGTGTATATAATGCTAAAGGGTGTATGGGAAAATCATATCCTTATTTATGTATGATGTTGAACAAAAATTTATGGATTTAAAGTACCTTTCAAATTCAAGTAGAAAACATGGGTACATGTAAAACCTTCCTATCAATAATTATTTTCAAGTATTACCTTTACCACCCATGAAAATTGAAGAGACCTTCCTGAAACACACAATCATTGGTCATCATGGGATTGTAGAACCAAGCTTAATTGCATAAACATAGTGGCAAAAGTTGTACCACTGTGTGATAGACTCGGGGTTCGGTCAAGAATTCTAATAGAAAACCCTACATTAAAGATTAGGGTATGGTACTTTACAATGTAAAAAGTGGAGCTTGGTATGGGTTGGTCTAGATCATCTAGCTCCATTAGAGCCTCATGAAATGGTACTTTAACAAAATAAAGAGAGATAAGATCTTATGTCATTATCTAGCATTCAAAGAGCTTTGTGGTATTTAATAAATCCCAAGAACCAGAACTTGTGGTTGTCCATAGTCAACACTTCAATATACTATTAGTACTATAAAATTATATCAAAATCAATTAATTATAAAATATTTAAATATACAATTAAAAATAAGTTATTAAATTAATTCTCTAAAGATTAAAAAGTCATTATAATTAACTTTTAAATTATACCAAATATCATTTTATCCACTTCTAATCTGATATTGTCCATCACAACTTTTAGTTTCTATCTTAATCTCTATTTTAAATAGAGTTTCTTTTTCCTTTTTGATTTCAAATGATTCTTTCAAGAAATCCAATGCTTTTATACCTTATTCTTTTTCTTCCCTTATGCCAACTTTATTGGAAAGTGATTTTGCCAAATTACCAATGGAAAATTGCTCTTCTAACATCTTCATTTGTTGCCTTGACATATGCTCTTGATGTTGGCCCAACCATTGTTGATTTTATTTCACTCCTTTGATGTGGCTTTTTAATGCAATCTCTTATGCATTCAGTCCCTCCATATGGGATTTTTGTGCTCTCACCATTGTCATACAAACACTCACTTCCATAATCCATAAAGATAAAACCATTCTAACACCAAAATAATCTACAAACTTTCAACTTAATAGACTTTAAGAATCACAAAATTATTTCTAGTATTCCACTTGCTCCAACAACTAACAATATTTTAAAGAGGTATGAACTTTGTAGAAAATAACAAAAAAACATGCTTGAAAATAAATGAATAAACATAAATAACTCAAGAATTTACCCTAGAAACCCTTGAGGAGAAAACCAACTTTACTAGAGGAAAACACTTATATAACTTTAATGTAATTAATGAAAGAATAAATGCAAATGGATACAATAATGGTTTTTTCCTACTACTCAATCTAGCCTCAACAAACTAAGAACAATTGAGTTTTCCAATTTCTCTTAATTACAATACTCAAATATTTCTTCTTGTGCCAAAAACTACATATAAATAAATAATACAAATATAACATAAAAAATTATTTAACTTCTAACAACCAGTTCCTCTCTAAAAGAATATGTCATACCTCATGTACCAACCACAATACACATACTATTACTACAACACTACAAAGGGTACACATATGTACAAAGGCTACACATATGCATGTACTTATGTACACTACACATATTATTTAAAAAAAGAGCTCTCTTCTTGAGATGATGTAATATTTTTTATTTTCAATATATGGGAGTTGTCCCCTTAGTAGTACTTATGTATCAATATACATACATATATAAAGATTTCACACCACTAGGTTTCTTCTTAGGCCTTGAAAATAATATGTATGTACAAAGGCTACACCTATGTATAAAGGTATTGTTTACTTAACATAGGTAATATGTATGTATGTATCTACCTCATGGTTGGTAGATAGGTATTACATACATACTATTACTACAACACTAATATGAGATAGGTACATACATACATACATAAACATATATTGATACATAAGTACTACTAAGGGGACAACTCCCATATATTGAAGATAAAAAAAATATTACATCATCTCAAGAAGAGAGATCTTTGTTTAAATTCCATCCTTTCATATCCTTAGGTGTATACACTTTGAAATCTCGATTCACTTGTGGAGGTGACAAGATAGTGTGTGATGCCCAGTCAAAAAGTCAAAAAAATCCATATTATTGTGGACTAGGTCTTCCCTAAACAATCGGATAGATTCTATGGTGTTTGTGTTTTTCCTTGCCACTACGATGTTGAAGACCCCATTGAGCCTTCATTTGGCCACTTTTTGAAGGAAGAAATCACCTGAATGGCATTGCCATGAAAAGGTGTCTTAATGAAGCTATGGGCGAACAATTTTGCCTAATGCTTCCTTCACATCACCAATACAATATTTGTCAAAAGATCTTCCATAATCTTCCCATCATGGATGTGTTCTTGAGCAAAACACTATGATTCAATGACCTATTTGATGGCCTTGACCACCTCATCCAATTCTATGTTGAAGAGCATGCATAGTTGTTATACATTTGCATTCACATTCAATTGTCATACATTGAACCAATTGTGTGGATACTAGATTTCTTTTCCTGTATTTAAAGGGATCAACCTATGGATCCCCAGTCTTCAAAGCATGTTGAACCTGTGATCCTTAGTACTCTCTAATAGAATCCCAAGACCATCACCATTATTTTTCCCCATATGGTAGATTTTCTACAGATATGGAGAATTATCCTCCATATTTAGCTTCCATCATTTGCTACGTGTTTATTCTTTTCTTCCTCAGTTATCCTACTTCAATCCTTTCAATCTGCACTTTGATTAAATAGTTTGATTGCCTCCCTCTGATCAACATATTGGTTATGTGATGCCCCGTCATGTAACCCTAGAGAGTTAGACTAACAAGAGCAAAATTTACAGAATTTTTTTTTTGAAGCAAGTAAATGCATTAACATTAGATAAAGTTGACACTATTCACCACATTTAAATAAAATGAATAGGTAAGACCTCTAGGGAACATAACTGCATCAGATAAACATAAACTCATAATAACTCATATCAATACAAGTAATATACCTTATGGTACCATAGAAAAGGGTTACATCATTTATTTGCAGATATGAATAATTACAAAGGTTCTAATACAATATTACATGTTCGATCTCATCAGTTTACAATATACAACAAGATTATACAATTTTGAAGGTATATTACAGCTTTGAGGATGCAGTACAAATATGGAATTGGAAACACTTCTGCATTGATCACGAACTAGGACGACTAAGAATAACCAATGGATTAAGCTCTTCCACCCAACCATGTGGAACCCTGAGGTCCACCCCCCGAGCTAGGAGATAACAATGAGGTTCCACTAAGTCAAGGGATATAAGAAACAGATACACACATGACACAGACAACACAGGTCATCAAGACTACATAAATCATCAAGGCAAGACAATACTCCAGAGGCAACAACAAAAGATAAAAAGGAAGTAACTAGACTGCAGTAGGGACAGTGTCATCGCATGTTCCTAGCATGGGTTATCTAGGCTATCTCTCTCTAGAAATCGGCCCCCATCTATGGTTATCCTGGTAGCCTCTCTCTAGGCACCGGCCCCATAGGGTGACACATGCAGATCTGACACATCCTTTCATGGAGACAAGGAGGTCGACCTTGCCAACCAGGGCTTCTCATCCCATCCTTAGCCTATGAGAGCACTCAAGGCATAGGTGAGGCATCATACCTATCTTGTTATGTGAATTACTACCCAACCCACCTAGATAATTTTTTAAGTTATCAGTTAATTACAACTTCTATGGGGTTATCAAGGTAGCCACTTTGGGCACTGGCCCCACCATGAAAACCACTCTCCTACATGCAACTAGCAACCCCTAACCAACATCCAGAAACCAAATAAATGACATGCATGGATAAGGGACTGGTAAGGCATCTAACCTTTTCACAAACCAATACATTACAAAGACCATTTTAAATCCAAAATTTCAACCACAAAACTTTCCCCTATCCATTTTAGAATCTCAAATAAAACATTTAAAATGACAAGACACAATGTTAAACTGGAACTCAAGTAACCTAGCCTCTGGAGTCGGGTAAATTGAACACAATACATAACCATTTCCCGATATAGCCATCAAGGTTTAAATGACTTGACATTTAATAACCATGACATCTCATTAAAACAATATGACTAAGGATAAAACAATAACTAATTTCATCCTTACTACATGTCAATATTAACTGACAAATAAATTAAAAGATCATAGAAATATACCTATATTAACTCAATTATATCACCCTTCGAACATTATTATCTATGACAACAATATGAATATAGAGTTATCCTTCTAGCTAACATTAATTCAAATTATTTAAATACTAATATGTTTACTATGACAACTAGAACAATTAACTCTTAACATTATAGTTTAAATCATAAATAATCTAATGTAATATTACTATTGTCTTCACATTTTCTTTATGGAAAAAAATAGCATCTCTATATACTTTTCCTAAACTTACTAATGCCCTTGTGATTTACCTATTAATATCTAAGGTAAAATTTCATGACAATGAAATAATAATAATCCCAGATTACAAATTTAGACACTAAAAATTTAATTACCCACATTCTAATTTTAAGAGATAGAATAGAATCTACCTAAAGCTAATTTAGTTTAATAACCTTTCTAAGAATTACTTCCTTATATTTAGGGACTTGCTATTTACATTTCCTAGTTTATGAAAACAAGTTTATCTATTCATTTTCAACTACAATAAAATTGCCTTTAGAAGAACTAAACCTATTTTTTAGCTTTCACATTTAAACACTTCACATATTTGAGAAGATCAGCTACAAACAAGACAGCCATTGGGCAAAAATTTGTAGAGGTTTTCATGTTACAGGGCCAACATGTAGCAGCGTACGGTGGCGTTGGATGAGAAGAGGAGGAATAAACACATAAATCCCAAGACAAAGCAGTTTTAATCTGCACCTTAGACAATTTCAGAGAAATGATAATTTCAGGGAGGCCATACGACCAGCGTACGATGTTGCCAGGAAAGGAGGATGAATTGATGCTTTTAGATCAGGCATTGAAAATAGGTTACCATGTTCTTATACCCTGCTGGCAATATTCTTCAGAGGAGGGCAAAATATGAGGTTGTACGACGGTGCTAAGAGGAATAGTTGCTTACAGATTTCCATTTGGCAAAATCACCCCAGTTTGACATTGATATATATAGCCTGGCAAAATTAAATACATGAGGGTGGATAAGCTTAGTCAGAGGTAAGATTTTGATGAGGTCTAAATGAAGTTCCATTTCAATGCATGGCTTGGAAATAAGGAAACCTCATTTTCTGGCAACAGAGTCTGCAGGGTAAACCCTTGAATGACACTGAAAGAAACAAAATTGATAGGGTCTGATAAAGGTCTGCCTAGAGCAATTTCAAATGATCTATTTGTTTGATATAAAAGAAGTTTGCAGATTTCACATATGGATCACAGAGGTTCCATCAAGATGAAAGAAGAGAATCAACTTAAATTTTCTCAAGCACTTAGGCGACAAGGCAAAATTATGAGGTTCAAAGTTACAGGAAACTTGGCTTCAGATGGCGATAGGAAAATAGGAATTCCACCAAAATAAAGAGACAAGTTCAAATACCCACAAGAGATTCAACATGGATTTAAACTAATTTATCTGAATTGCTACAGAAAATACAAGTAAGCATACCCAGAATTTCGATCCAAGGCTTCAAATTCTTCAGCTTCCTCAAGTTCTTCCTCCATTTCTCATAACAATTTTTCTCCAATTTTCTATTTATCCTCTTCAGAACAATTCCCTACTCAAAATAAAAACCCCCAGAAACAAAAATAGCCAAGTCTCATAAATTCCCAATACCACAAATCCATTACAGAAAATCCCACTACCCTGAAAGCAATTAATTTTTACTTTCCAGAGAGATTCTCCAAGTCTGGAATCTTATTCAACAACTCAAAAGAAATAATTTATTGACTAATATTATTTTTTTGTAATTACCATATACTTTTTTAACAATATTAAATACTTATGACTCATATTCTATTAAAATCATTAAAATAGTTAATTTTATCTTTATTAAAATTTACTCACACAATATTCCTAATTTCACATTAATAATCTACAATAGTGAAAATACTTTTATATATTAACTTGTTAATAACCTTATTATAATAATGAATTCATTAATGCAAACACATTGGCATAATAAGCAAAACTCGACAATAACTCTACATACCACACGATGACCAAAACCCTAAGGCAAGGACCAAAGAGTGACATCCAGACTCACGACCACAACTGAAGATGGAAAATGACTTAGGGAAACCCCATGTTATCTCCCATCAACGTTATCCATTGGTGCAAGGGCATGCTTAGACCTGCTAAGTCAGGTGGAGTCGATGCCTGGTACCTGTAACTTGCATCAAAATAATATGTTGCATTCAAGTATTTACATCTATAGCACACACATAGAGTTAGGGATTCACAGTGTAGTAGGGTGCTTAGAATGAACAATACTAAACTGTCCCTCTCTGAAAGCATGACAATAACATAAACACCTCTAACTATAAATCAAATACCAACAAATCACATAAAGCATGATAATATCTAACCATTACTGATCATGTCAATCACATAATAAACTAGAATATCAATAATGTCATCATAAAACTCATAACACATGTCAAAACCACATTAGTCAAACATAGTCCATCATGATCATAATAAGCATAAACCATAAGTCTAATAACTCAAATGTCTCAAAATTATCAAAGTGCAATATAAAACTATCAACTATCACAAGCCAAAATGAGGGGCATTACAGGTTAGCCAAATAGTCGATAGCTTTGTTGGCTTCTCTATATATGTGTGCCAAGGTGTACTCTATATTGTCAAGGACATTCCATATTAAATGACTCCACTTTTGAAGTTTTCAATTGTTTGTGGTTTTTGTGTGATGACATTGTTGCAGATCAATGAATCCCCTTCAATGTCCACACACTAAATTTCCTTTTCTTCACACAATTTGAGACCTTCGTAAAGTGCTTCCAATTCTACCTCATTATTGGTACCATGTTTGAACTTCTTGAATAGATCCCAAATGAGGATTCCCACCTCATCCATGATGATGCAACCTACACCTAAGGCCCCAAGATTGCCTCTTGAGGCCTTGTCAAAAATTGAGTTTCAATCTTCCTTTTGGGGGGGTGTCCATTTAGCCATTTTCATTTTCTTTGTCGAGGTGGAGTTATTATCATTTTTGAAATGCACATTAGAACTTTTAGGAAAGGCCAGTTTTTCATAGTTTGGTCATCCCAACTAGTAAAGGTGGGCCTCCTCACCTCCCTGACTTTGAGATTTAAAGATTTGCAGACTCTTATTTTAATCTTCTTGAGGATTTCCTTTGTATTGCACTCTTTATCATTAAATATCCTCCTCTTGTGTTCTTTCTAGATTTTCCAAATTAGCATTGAAGGGCTAGTAATCCATAGTTTGGACCATAAAGCTTTGTTGTAAAGATGCATCCAACCTTGAAAAAATTGAACAAATCATATTGGTGAGCACTCACCCAGCCTTTCTTGTCAATTAACCAATACTAGCACTATGTCAAAAAGGAGCAATTTAATAAGAGGTGATCTATTATTTCTTATTTACATTCACATAGAGGACACCTTGAAGGGCCAGAAATCCCTATAGAATGGAGCCAGTCACTTGTGAGAATCTTCTTGTACAATGCAGTATTGGTGAAAGTGCCAACCTTCAATAAGACCATGATATTACAACACAAATCCTTTGGCCACGAGGGGGTAGTATTAGAAAAGTTTTGGATTTGATATCTAATCTTTATCGAGTACTCACTTGATTTTGTGTCGCACCAAATGATATGATCCTGCTTCAAGCTTAGGGAGATTTTTTGCTTCTCCAGTTCCTTTATCAATATAGATTTGGTCTTATTGCTTATAGAAACAAAAAGCAAGTCTTGCCACTCCCAGTGGATACCTAGTTCATCTCTCCTCTCCATAACATAATCCATAACCTTTTCTCCTCATATGTCTTCCATGAGTCATTCAACTTACTTAAAACCTCTATATCCTCTAGTGGAATATGGTCATTCCATGACTCTAACCAGAAATTGGTCAAACGTCCATTATGAATCAACCATGAAAGATGATTTTTTATGATTAGGCAACATTCCATCATAAATTTTCAAATGTGGGATCCATTTGGTGAATTAGAAATAGTGAGAATCCTACTAGGGTTGTTAATGTCCAAGTATTTGTTTTGTAAAATTTTGCACCATGGAACCTCTAGGTTTGAGAACATCTTCCAAGCCATTTTTTCTCCAAGAGCAATGTTGTGTTGTGACAACACTCTAATTCTGGCTTCACCATCACTTTTAGTTTGTCTCACCATATCCTAATGTACCAATGGGATTCTTTTGGCCTCATTAGAGTCATCCCATAGAAATATTTTAAGTATCCCATTCAAGTTTGATGTTGCTTTTTTGGTTAGTTAGAGACTTGACATAAGGTATATTGGAATCGCAGCTAAAATCACTTTTATCATCAGCATACAACCTACCAAAGAAATCCACCTCCCTTTCCAAGATTCCACCTTTGATTTGTAGTTCTCTAGTGTATTATTCTACAGATTGGTTCTTAATACTCCTTTGAAGAGTGAGACTCCCAAGTACTTACTCAAAAAGGAGTTAATGTTAAAGCCCAAAAAATCTAAAATTCCTATTCTATTTCTCTTTTGGTGTGAAAGAAAAAGATTTTTGATTTGTCATTATTGATAATTTGGTTTGAAGTTGAAATGTATTTAATTAATGTATCCTTGATTTCTCTAGCTTCCTCCATATTTGCTTCCCCATATATGATAGTATTACATGTGAATTATTGATGAGTAATTGAATCAATATTCTGAGCAACCTAAACACCTTTCCACCAAACTTGAGAGATTTTGAATTTGATTACCTTGCCTAACAATTCCATTGCTATGACAAATAGAAAGGGTGACATGGGATCTCCTTATCATAGACAGTTGGAGATTTCAAAGAATCCACATGGAGAGCCATTGATTAGGATGGAGAATCTAACTAAGGAGATGTAGTTGTCTATCCATCACATCCATTCTTCTCTAA
The DNA here is from genome assembly GCA_027924645.1 of Cunninghamia lanceolata. Classification (NCBI taxonomy): domain Eukaryota; kingdom Viridiplantae; phylum Streptophyta; class Pinopsida; order Cupressales; family Cupressaceae; genus Cunninghamia; species Cunninghamia lanceolata. The sequence goes on from BSBN01001285.1 coordinate 3,892,654, forward strand.
AACCAAATCCCTACAATATCCTCATCAAAAATAGCCAACTTACCCTATCATAATCCTTGCTAATGCCCATCTTTACCATCATACATTTCTAATTCATTTTCACTATGGAATGAATTATTTCATGAGCAATTATGATTCCATATGTTATATTCCTACTAAGAATGAACCCACTTTGCTCCAGGGAGATGATGTTCAGTAGAAGGGATTTGAATTTGTTAGCAATCACTTTAGATTTGATCTTATAAATTGTGTTGCAAGGGGAGATAGGATGGTAATCAACAAAATAAGTGCATTCCAACTTCTTTGAAATTAGTACAATGAGGGTCTTATTTAGGTCCTTTAATATTTTTGTTGTTTTTAAGAATCCTCCACAAGCACCCAAACCTCCTTAATGATGATGTGCCACCTTTTTTTGTAGAAGATTGTTGAAAAGCCATCGAGCCCTAGAGCCTTATCCAAGTGAAATTGGAATGCCAAAAGTTTCACCTCTTCTTCTGATATTGGTGCCATCAACATCTTGTTCTCTACATCAGATATGATATTTGGGTTATTGTTGAGGAGGGAATTCATTTTGAGCACCTCTACAACACCAGTCAGTGCAAGAAGGTTCTTGAAGAGTTATACAACTTCATTTTGAATGTCTTCACCAGTGCTTAGCTAGAGTCCATTTGTAGAAATGATGGAATTGATCCTATTCTAGAATCTTCTAATCTTTTTTTGTATTGTGAAATTTTTTTGTGTTCAAGTCTCCATCCACAAGCCATGTCTCCTGTAATCTAGATTTCCAAAATATGTCCTCTCTACTAAGCACCTCTACATGTTGGGCCATGAGATCTTTTTCTTTTAGATAATCTACTTGGAACAATCCTTGTGAGATGACATTTTTGTTAAGATGTTCCATTTATTACTCTATTCAAACTTTTTCTTTGAAGATGTTCTTGAAAGAAGTCTTGCTTCATTCCTTGAGTTTCCCTTTGATGAAGCTAAGTTTTTTCATGAATTTGACCATCTTGGTGTTGTTGTTTGGTGCCATCTCCCACCATGAATGAATCAAATCCAGAAGATATTCCCTTCTAAATAACATCCTTTCAAATTTCAAGTAGCTACATGAAGGTTATTTGTCTTCCCATATTTTTAGCTCTATCAGAAAGTGATTAGAGCTAGAGGCTAGCTGGATGTGTGATTCAAGCATATTGTCAAAGTTCAACCACTTAGAAGAATATATAAACTTGTCCAAACTTTTTGATATGTTTGAGAAGCCTTCACTCTTGTTTGTCCATGTGTATATACCATTCTTCAAGGAAACATCTAATAGATCCACGTCCCCAACAAATCTTTGGAAGTCCTTTTGTGTTTGAGATTCTTATGAGAGACCACCACTTTTCTCATTTGGGTTTAAGATTGCATTGAAATCACTACCCAGGATGATTTTCTCATGATGATGTGACATAATTAATATTTTCAACTCCTTCTAGAGAATAGCTTTATTCCATTTCTTTTCGACCATAAATATTAAACAAAAGAAAGGATAAGTTGGAGTGTAAGCTCCTTACCTTACACAGTAACTAGTTTGAAGCAAAATTAATGAAATCAATTGATGTGTGAAAGGGATTCTACAAGATTCCAAGTCCACCAGACACTCCAACTTCTTCAACACAAAGCCCCTTCTAACCTTTGCAATTTTTTATGAATGTGTTTTCTTATGGGAGTTTTAATTTAGTTTCTTGCAGGAGAATGATATCGACCAACATAATTTCCAAATGGTGCTTGGTCATGCGCCACTTGTTAGGGGTATTTAAGCCCCTAACATTCCATGAAACTATCCTCACTGCTCTCTAAGGAAGGGGTTTCCTCCCTTATATCTCAACATGTACTCCATGATATTTGATTGGACTTTCTCAAGCACCGCCTCTTCTCTCCTTTGTTTGTTTGATTTCGCACCCCATTTTTTCCTGAACCATAGTTTATGTTTAGTATCTTGGAAGCTAATTGACTGATGCATCGGGGATCAAGGATGTCAATCTCGTCTAAATCCTCATTATCAAGGTTTTTCCATTGGTCCATTTCTTCCTCCCCTTCTTCTTTGAAGGGTGTTGCATCTTATAATGGCTCCATAAATGAAACAATTGCCATCACTAAAGATTCCCCATGTTCAATAGAGTTGAAGCCTCCCTATGTACTTGTCTCCTCCAACTTGCTCTTTTCCTTATCATTTAGTGTTTTCTTCTCCACCTAGTGATGCACCACATTCTTGGTTACCTTTTTTGGGTAGTCATTCTCTGAGTGATCTTGGATTTTGTAGTTTAGGTGATAGTGTTTTTACACTTCCACTTCCACTGCTTGGTTCCAAATACCCATTGGAGAAGATAAAGAGATTTCCTTTAGGATTGTGTGGATGGTGACAATTTGAATTCTTTCATAAAGATATGAATTCCTTTTCAAATTTTCATCATCCACCTCAATTGTGACACCAAGACTATTTCCAATTTTGCAAAGCCTCTCCTTTTACCAATATTCAAGTAGTAGATTATAGCATTAAATCCATACTAGGTCGATAGGTGTGATACATTCCATCAAGTTGATTTTTGGTGTCCATTTTTTAATGTGAAACATCACATCCTGCAATCTCAATGGACCTTGTTGAAGAGCAAGATCCCACTTCTCTTCATTCTCAAAGGTGACAATAAAAAACCCTTTTAGGAGAAAGATTGGCCAAGAACATGAATCCTAGGAATTGAAGACCCAATCATGGATTCAATTCCTTGAGAACCTTCCTCCATAAAATCTTGCAATAATGGCCCGATCCTTCAACAAAGAAACAATGCCATTTTCTATAAAATCTATGTTGATCGAGCAATTGGCCTTTTTCCTATTTACTTCCTTGTGCAATTGATGATCATCCCTTACCCCTAGAAATCATTTCTTTTTTCAGCCGTGAGCCATTTTATTATGTATGTATGTATGTATACATACATACATACATACATACATATACACACACACATATATGTATGTATATACATATATATAGAACTACAATAGTAAATATGTATTTATTTGCTTGTTCTATACATGACACACTCTTGAGAAAGATGTATGACTACTATCTTCTGATCTAACTATTGCTTTGTACCTATCTATCGACCTAAGTTAATGTTATAGATATGTGTATATATATTTTGTGTCATGAAGGCTAAGAATCGTTATGGAAGTTAAACCTTTTCCATGTGTGACAAATCATCTCTTAGTGGTTAGGTGGTGTAGCTAGTAGGTACATGATGTGCTTGCAAATGACTTGGCATAGTGCAAACCTCAAGGGTGCCACTTTGATTACTATGGTGACTAGATGGTTTAATGTTCAAAGTGTAATTATCAAAATAACATGGTGATGACTAGTGTTAGCCTTTCAAGTTTAACCTAAAAATGTGTCAAACCTTGTTGAAGTCATGGTAAAAATTGCAGAAGGCTTGGCAAAAGTATTGTCACTGCCAAGTCCAATCTTGTGTAGAGTATTATGCGCCACTACTACAATGTGTGTGATGTCTGCAAAGCTAGATGGATGATCCTAGCATTACCACAAGCATATGGAAGGTTCTCTAGTGTACCTAAGACCATGAGATGTGTTATGATAATTACCACAAGCCATGAGAATGGTCTTACCATTACCACAAGAAACCACTATTGGTAGATCCTCTTAGATCACTCACCACTTCTTCTAAAGTAATAGTCCTAATTGTATGAAGTCTAAGAAGTAGGTGTGGAACCTTGAATTCTAATTATTTATAAATTAACCATTTAGCTTGTTGTGGGAGCTAACTTGCTATAATGACTCTGTACACAAGCATAGAATAGTTTTGTGTAAACATGGTTTCTAGAATCCAATTTGTATTTGTAGCTATAGGTCATGCATCAATTAGCAGTGAAGTGTGGAAAGCTAAGTATGTGTAGTTGTATTGGCACAATATTTTTTGGAGTTATCATAGTATTTTTTTACCATGGGATCACTTTAGGATTCCAATATGTCTTACTACTCACTAATTTAACTATGTTGTAAGGATTGATATCAAACATACACTTGTAAAGTTCTATACATCTCTAGATGTCCACGGAGTACATTATAGACCTCAAAAACACAAAGTAACTACTACTTACAAGGATTAGTAACATATGAAAAAGTGGAATTAGAGAGTGGGAGGGAGAGAGGGAGAGAGATAAAAAGAGAAAGAGAGGGAGGGAGAGAGGCAAAAAGAGGGAGGATGGAGATATAGGGGAGAGAGGGAGAGAGAGAGGGAGGATGGAGAGATAGAGAGATAGAGGGATCGATAGATAGAGATATAGAGAGGGAGAGAGGGGGTGAGATATAGAGATAGATAGAGAGAGATCTAGATGAAGATGGAGAGATATATAAAGAGATAGAGATAGCGAGAGTGGAGGATATCTATATGGAGATAGAGAGATGTGGGGAGATAGATAGAGATAGAGAGGGGGAGAGGAAGTGATCGAGAGATACAGAGATAGAGAGAGATAGAGATGGAGAGGGATGGAGAGAGAATTAGAGAGGGGTAGATTGAGAGATTAGATAGATAGATAGAGAGATTAGAAAGTGTACCAATTTGGTATACAAAAAAGTGACATGCTCACATTATGTTTAAATTGCCATAATGTGATCACATTTAGGCTTGGTGAATACCTAATTATTCTACAAATACAAGTAACTAAAATCTACATGCACATAGAAGCCTAATTAGTCTACAAAATCTATGTGAGTTTCTATAAAAGGAACTAAAATAATCAAATACTTGAGTAAGAAAATTTATTGAAAAGTTAAATAAAAATATACAAGACCTTTGATTTTCAATTACCTTTGAGCTAGAGAGAGCTCTGTAGGTGTTCGAGGGTTTGTGAATCCTCCATGAACATCCAATAGAGATCTCTTCCTACCTTGGAATTCTCTATTCGTGAACATCTACTGCATTAGTGCATATTGGATCTCTTTTGATGGCATAAGACTGTTAGCTATGGTGTACATTTGTTCATGTTTCTTGGTCTAGTTTTATGTGTTCCTTTAAAATAGGCTTGTATAAATTTTTGAATTCAAACAATAGTTTTTCCCACCTGGGAAGCACATGTCATCGATCTGGCAGGTTCATTTCCTTATGCTTAGGGGCCACCTAAGGAAGTACTCCTTGCGTGCCTTAGCAGTTATTGCTAGGTCAGAAGGAATTTATGGACATTCCAGAGGGTTCTAATATAAATGATGGTTTTGATGAGAATAGTAAAACTTACAGAGAAGCAGTACAGGGTGACAATGCTGAAACACCACTCCAAGATGCAGGGTTAGAGGTCCATAATCCACTCGAAGGCCTCATTGGAGTCGTTAGCGATGGAGAGGAGAGGAGTGAGGGAGGAGGAAGGCAAAAATGTGAGGATCCCTACTTGCCTAGGAAACTTCTTGTCACGACCCCTAATTTCAATAATTAATTTTACTTATTAATTATGATATTTTATTAAGAATAATTAATATTTATTTATAGTTTCAAGTTAGTGGAGCTAATTTTAGATTTGTTTATGAAATTATGATATAAGTTATAAAGTGAATAAAATTTAGTAGTGAGGTCTTGACATGGTTTAGTTAACTGATTTAAATTAATTATTCTTGTGTGTTGTGGGGAATAAGAGCTATTTTATCATTATTTTGGAAAAATTAAGACCATAGGTCAATCACATATGGGTAGGGTACTTGTTTATTCATAAAAATTATGTTTTAGAGTCATTTTAATGTATTTTTAGTGCACAAGAAAATGGGTGACGAAATTGGAAGTGGTAGAGTCTTCTTCTCTCAAAGAGTCTTAGAGAATTCAATTTATCAATAAAAGAAATAAAAGGAAATCCAGAATCACATTTCTTAAAGAAGAAATGAATGCCACAAGCAAGAAGATGAATACAAGGAGTCATTGGAGCCCAAAAGAAGAATATGAATGTAATGCCCCTCATCCCGTCGTCCATCAGATTGATGTTTGCTTAGACTTTATGATAGTGTCTTAGACCGTAGATGATGGATTTCTTGTTATCTTGTTACTTCATTATGGACCTAATCAGTACAGTAATGATTGTTGATGTTGGATTCTGTTATTTTATGCTTTAGAATTTGATAAATAAACTAGATGTTACAGATGTTTTGATGTTAATTGCGATATAGGATTGTAAGAGGATTGAATGTTTTATGTTGTTGATAATATCAGATACCTTGTTCAACATAGTTAATCATTTATTCATAAACGTGAATGGAATAGTGTCGTATTACTCGCCCTCGAGTACCCTACACCACTGCGATTTCCATTCACTATAGGACTGCATGTGGATATATATATTTTGTAATGTTTAACCGTGCATTGTTGCAGGAATGCAGGTACTAGGCATCGACTCCACCTGATTATCAGGTCTAAGCGTGCCTTCGCCAATGGATTAGTTGTTTGGAGTTAACGTGAGGTCCCATGTCAGTGTGGTCTGGTTGTCAGTTTATCCTTTTGGTCATTGTCTGTCATTCGATCATGATTTGTGGACAAGTAATATTGCACCTTGGAGTCTAACTAGGTTAGAAAGTGTCTAAGTGTGCAAGGTGTCGTTGTGCATTAAATAGAAGTATATTACGGAAAGTATAATGTTGATAATTAAATGTATTGATAAAAGATAATATTGGGTATAATGTCGATAATTGTTGATTATTGTTGTAAATAAATTATTATTTTATTAGAAGTATAGTTGTTAAATAAAGATTGTAAGAAATTTTGTATTATTTAATATAATATTATTTGCAATAAATATTTAAATAAATAAAATAGTTGTAAGTTATGTTGTAATTAGTAATTTACAACTAAATTAATAAAATAAATTAATATATAGTTGTACAATTATAGATTGTTGTAATGTTATAACTTTATTAAATGCAATATGGTTGGTCGGCTCTAAAGTAATTAAATGTTGTCAGAATTGTGTGTTAATATTTAAAAAGGAATAACCTCTTGGGATTATTAAATTAAATAAAAGTATATTTTTAGAAGGGAGATGCACGGGATCACGTGCCGAGTCCTTGGTAGATGAGACAAATTGTGTTATAAAAGAAAAGGCTTGTTGAGGCAAGGAGGGGCATTATAGGTGAAAGAAGAAGACTGGAGAAGAAGCTTGGTCTGCAGCAGTGGGAACAGCTTCCTCGATTTGACGCCGTAGCCAGGTTCCTTTAAATGCATAATTCCTTTCCTCTGAATTTTGAATCTGTGGGTGTTGATTGTTTCCTTGATTCTAAATGGTCTTGGTCGAATTTGTGCTTCAAGAGATATTTCAATTTGCAATTAAGCTATTTTCTGTGTCCCTCCGATGTTTTTAACCGAGTGCCAATTGTCTTTATTTCCAATTCTTAGTTTATATATTAAGGAAATTTTCGGGCCTTACATCCCCGTCCAGCCTTTGCTGACCTTGTATCCGTTCCTCTTTTAACGGATTTCCTCTCCATGAAAGGATAGCAGGTGAGAAGAAGAAAGAGGATGGAGGATCTTCACCTAAACACAAAACACACATATATTCATGAATGTCATTAATTACCACCAATTTCTCCTGTCTTGTACCTCCACACACAGGTCAGCTATATCTGTCTCTAACATTGGAATTCCGCATGCTTTGTTGGACTATTTTTCTATTCGATTGGAGCATAATTCGATCATCTTGTAATGCGTTGTGAGGTATGTAACATTACCAGAATAAAAAAAATAGAATAGCGTAAGGTGGAGCTAATTTCCTGTCAGAATATTGCATGAAACGGTGTACATGCACTCCAAGCTCTCTGAAATGAATCTGCACCTTACACGTTTGGAAATTTGACCAAATTGGGTGTGCGTTGGTCATAGTTTAGGGCTCCAGGATCTGCAAAGATTGCAGAGGATGTGCCTCATCATTGGGTTTTAGTCAAGTGCACGAGGATTGGATTTCGGAGATACCCAATTGAATACTTGTTTTGTTGGAATGTGAAAGGGATTGTCGAGGAACCCATAGTTATCTAGGCTGGAATTTTGAATCCTCCGGGACTAATTAAGTCTCTCGTGGATTTTGCGTCTCCCAGAAGTATATTGGAGATATAATGGGGGGATTTTGAAGGGGGCGTGAGTGTGATGGTAGTTATAGATAGGAGTCTGAGTTCGATTTGAAGTTGTAGCTACTCTGGCAGCATTTTTTTTTAATGTTCTATAGAGATCCCAGAGGTGGGGACTCGCACCATTCTAAATTGGATTCGTGGCTGATACGTTGTAGGGCGCACTTTGATTTGACTTGCTGTTATTAATGCAGAGAAGAAATTGAATTGAGATGCTATTGTGAATTGTCACCAATATGGAATTCATATTGCAAAGACTAATAGCAATTGGGACGGGTTTGTCTACAGACAATCTCAATGGGTGTCTACTTGCAATTTTATCCAGTGCTTTTATAGGGGCAAGCTTTATTATCAAGAAAAAAGGCCTGGAACGTGCTGGGGCAACAGGAGCTCAAGCAGAAATTCAAAAGAATATGCGAGAAGACGATGATAAAGAAGAGGTGCATGTATCTGATGGAGGAGATATTGAAGGAAAACCCCAATGTGTGCGCCTACATGGCATCGTCGTTGGATGCTAGGCAGGTCAATTGAAAGATTCGATTTGCAACACAAGCCGAACAATACACTGTGACGATAGTTGTCATACTTAGGGAATATACAACGATCTCACAGTTGGTAATCGTGATCAATCTGTGCAGACTCAATAGTTACCTCTGAAAACCTAGTAATAACAATATTATGTCTTTAGAATGCCCCATCTTAACAGAACAACATTCTTTCATGCCAGCACCTCAATCTCAGTGTAATTTGGTCCTCTCTGATGTCAAATTTTCTGAGCCTGGGGCCAACTATATGTCTTGACATTACTTTTCTAATTTCACATATATTGAGTTTCTATTTATTTCTATTGTGATTATCATTTTTGTGCATATGATGCATGAAGTTTGGTGTCTTTCTAAAGTTATGCTCCTACTTTCATAACTTTTTTTACATGATAGTTTTCCTGCCTTGATAGATATTGTTCCAACATGATTTATGTCAAACTTGTTAATGGAGCTTGGGAACAACATAAGCATTCTTCATAAATACTTGTATGTGGGAAGTTATAATTTATCAAGAACCACTCGACTAATTTCCCATGAAATGTTCCCTGACTACCTTAGAATAATCGCCACTTTCAAAGAAGTCGAAACAACTCACAAACTAGTTATAAAGAAACCATCTTCATATGGAGTAACAAAAGTAAGAGGCTGACCTTAGTGATGGAATAAATTCAGATTTAATTACTTTAATAGGATGAGGTGCGTTCAAAATACAATAGTAAGTATACAAATTGCATGGACAAAAGCAGCGATTAGCATGGAATGATTTGTATTCGTTATTCATGGTGAAAGATAAATATTAACTTAAAGAAGAGAAGCCGACTCCCATATAACACAATAGAGGATGCGATTTTATTTATAGGGGATGTTGACTTGTGAATAAAGATTACTAATAAGACAAAGTCTTAGTTATTCAATACATACCAAGACATGATCCTTTACTCTCATTGTCTCTCGACATGTAGGCTATTGTTGTGCATTCAGTTATCCACAACATCAACAATGCGAATAGTTAATCCATAATTTCGTAATTCCATTTGATCTCATTTAGGAGTTGTTCTCTTTTTAGGAGTTGTGACTTCAATTTTTCTTGGAAGCATTTACCAGAAAACTGTAATGCCTTGGGGACGAACATAGTTGATACATCTATCAAGTTTTGACAGCGTGAGAATGACCAGTCTCGATCTTCTTCTTAGACAGATTTAAATCATCTTTGATTAAAACATTTCAGAGACATCGTTATGATGAAGAAATCCAAGCATATTAAACTGTTATCTGATTGAGGTCAAGAATTGTTAAAGGATCATATCATGTGGTAGAAGAGATTTTGAAACAAATTGTCAAAATTTACATTGGGTTATGTTGATAAGTATAATAGGGTATGTCTAATTTACTTATACTAAAAGTAGGATATAGTGTTTTAGAGGCATTGTTGAATAACTGATTGTCATATTGAATTCATTTACAATGTTCATTTAATGTTCTTTGGATGAAAAATATTTACTATCTTTTATTCCATTGAATTTATTATTATTGTTATTGTTAATATTATTATTATTTATGTTTTGTTTAATATTATTATTATTATTATTTCAAAAGTATAGTTGCCAAATAAAATTGGGGATTTAGAATAATGTTGTCATTATGTATTTGATTAAAAGAAAATCGTTGTGATTATATATTATGATTAATGAAATTTGATTTAGATTGACATTGGTTTTAATATGGTTTCTTCATTTTGTTAAGATAATGGATTAAAGATTAGGTATATGATTATTGTATTGGAAATTTGATTAAAGTTATTAGATAATTGGTTAGTGTGAATTGAATGGTCAAGTGTTACTTGTCGAGGGTTCATTTCCAGAGGCCAAGGTTGTTGTGTTCAACTTCATGTAATGTGTTGATAAGTGTCCTGAGTTATTGAAGTCATGTATAAGGAATTTGGTTATGGCATTGTGAAAGAATGTAAATATTCTAAATGCATCATGATGTGTAGAAAGGCTCTTCATGAATGTTGTGATTTATCTATTTATTTTTTTGGGATGTTGTGTTGGATTAGGCAATGGGGAGACGTCAGTATTCATGAAAAAGTATTTTTCTTATGAGTTACTTCATTGGAAGCCATGGAAAATGTATTAAGAGTATGTCCTTGTAATTGAGATGATATGCAAGAAGGTGAATGCTTTGCATTATTACATGTATATGTTCATATCAGAATAATGGTTATGCAAGATGGTTAATGCCTTGCATGGTTCATGTATCATCATTGTCATGATGATGTTTGCTATATTGTTGAGTAGGGTCTTCTAGATGCAGGTAGGGGAGTGGCTTTCAACATGGGGCCGGCGCCCAAAGTGGCAGTCAGGATAACCCGTTGGAAGTAGATTAATCAAGTGATAACCTAAATAATGAATTAGGGGGTTGGGTAGTTAAGCACACTAAACAAGATAAGTGGATGCCTCACTCATGGCTCAAGTGCTTGTTTAGGCTTGAGATGAGATGAGAAGGCCTGGAATGGCAAGATCAACTACCTTGTCCTCATGAAAGGTATGTTGATTCCGCATGAGCGTTGTATGGGGGCCGGGAGTCGGGAGAGGCTACCAGGACAACCCAAGATGGGGGCCGGGGCCTAAGAAGGCTTGCCAAGACAACCCATGACAAGCCATGTGATGACACTTCTCCCTACTGCAGCCTAGCATTCCCTAGTTGTACTCTCCCCATTCGTTATGTGTTGCCTTTGGATGTTAAGTTGTGTTGTGTTGTTTATGTTATTGCCATATGTTGTATTGGCGTTTGATCGTCCTTTGTTCATGTTAGTCTTGTCTACCTGACTGTTATTATTTGGGACCTCATGTTAACTCCTAGCTCGGGGGGTGGACCTTAGGGTTCCACATGGTCGGGTGGAAGAGCTATTTTATCCATTGGTTATTCTTGTCAAAGTTCATATGCAGAAAAGGATTTGTTCCAGTTGTACTTGTACCAGTGATGAAGATGTATGTGTATAATCATGTGCCAGATTTGTGTAACAGATCAACCATAGTGTATGTGATTCTGAAGTAGTCTGAAAATGGCAATGTAATGATGTCATGATGTACCTATGTGTAAGGTAAGCATTTCAGTTATGTACTTAATTATGTAGATTGTATTACATTATTTGACAACGTGTAATGAATTGTGCTTTGGATTCAGATCAGTTACTGATGAATGTTAAATTATGTTAGTTGAATTGTTAAGTAATGCAGCTTTGAATCCTTAGAGAATATGTCGTAGTTAGTTATATTAACATTACTTGTTATCTTAATCATTTAAAAAAAAAAAAAAATTTCCTGATTCATGTAGCATAATTGTGTATTTCTTTAAGGTGTTCAAGGTGGGCGTTACAATGAAACTTGGAAAAAGGAGATATTATAAGGAGATGGAAGTTTGGCTTCAAGAAGGGGTGGAAATCAAGAGAAGAGCTGAGGTTTATTTCTGATTTTTGTAGGTCATCAAGAGGATGTTTGTAGCTGATGTTGAAGAATTCTTGAAGGAAATTACAACCATTTTGATGAGGCAAAGAAAACATACATCCATGGTGACTTGTTAGATGAAAAAATTCTGAATTTCATGAGGGCAAAATAATCCTAGGTAGAAGAAAGGAAGTAGTCAACTAAATAATATGGAAGCTCTCACATTAAGGAATCTTGGAGTTTTCTTCAAATGCATTTGGAGGTATTATTCATTAATTAAATCCTTGAGGTATTTCCTTGAAAACTCACCATTATTTATGTTAAAGTTATTCTAAAAATTCTTTCAAGAAAACTTGTTGTCTCATAAAATTAATCTAATCATATGAATTAGTTTATAAAAAGGTTTTTGGGTTTTGAGAATCATGTTTTCAGCTTTCGGAAACATATTATGTTTTTTAATTTTGTTAAGTATTTTGAAAGTTATCGCATTTTTACCACTGCTGTAGAAAAGATTGAAAAATCTAGTGTTTTGTTGGTAGTTTACTTTGTTATAAATGAATTATTCTCATTACATAAATGTGTTAGATGAATTCTCATATTTTCTTTCTTGGAATGGGTATGAATAGATAATCTTTCATATATTTAGTTGTATCCAAAAATTAGATTGAATCAAGAATATTCTTGTAGGGCAAGAAGGTCAAATTAAATCCTTATGTTGATTAGTTTATAAAAACAATTGTTAAATCATATATATATATATATATATATATATATATATATATATATATATATATATATATTGCACTATATTTAAAATATCAAAATTAAAGCGAATATATATATATATATTGCACTATATTTAAAATATCAAATTAAAGCAAATAAAAGATCTTTAATCTTTTAGTATTTCTATCATTTATTATAATATAGGGAATACCTTTGAGTAATCAATTCATTCTCGATTTATAGTCAAGTTTGGGGTAAATCAAGATTTGAGGGAAAGGGATGATTGCATTAAACACTACCTCCTCATCTTATAGAAATTTTCTAATTGTTTTCTGGGTTTTATTCCCCTTATTCTTACCTTTCCAAAACATTTTGAATTTTAGAACTTCATTAAGAAATAAGAAAGTTATGATAGATTTACTATTGGCTAGTTTTTCATGTTAAGGCTATTTCTATTCAATTAATTCATTTTTCCAATCATCTAGAATGTTTTGTCAACAATTGAAATTGATTTATATAGGTTAATAATTGAAAATAAGAATATCATTTAAGTAATTAGAGTAAATTATTTTCTTAGAATCTTTAATGTGTAACTAAGCCATGTATGAGAGAATAGAACTCTTGAGATACTTGTGCATTGTTCTTTGGAATTGGAGGTTTTCTTATTGAATGGAAAATTTAGTAGGCTTTTCATGAATTACCTTAATCTATATTTTACTTGTGTTTGGATAATATAAATGTAGATTAGAATTTAGGAATGAGGCTAAAACTTTAAATTATAGTATAGATGAGGATGAGAGAATTATCAAAGAAAGTGTGTTTCACATCAATATCCAAGAATGGTTGGAATACTTTTGTTGTTATAACTTCCCTATTTTACTTGTAAGGAATATTTATAAATTTAATTGTTGCATGCACTTTTTAGAACTTGAATAATTTAATCAGCATATGGAACAATATGGATGTGTATATGAATTGATTTATTGACTCTAGAAAATATTATATGATGAACTAGATCCCTTGTGAGTTAAAGTATCTAAGTCAACCTTATGGTTACAAGACTAGTTACTCTGAACTACGAAGTCTCTGTGACGTGTATACATAGGCAAGGCCATCAAGGATGAGCCCCTGAGACATTAGGTTAGCCCCTTAGGGCCTGTAAGTTCGTCATTTTGTGCATTGATATCTAATATGTTGTTCATTGATTTTGCGGGACTAATGTTTATATCTAGTTGTTCAGATTCATGCCGAAAGATTTGTGCAGTTATGAAGACAAGTATTATATGAATGGTGTAGGTAACTAAACAATCTGAAGGTGATTATTAGTTATCCTGTAAATTGTACTTCTCTCTCTCTCTATCGAGTTTATTGGATTAGATGCAGAGTGTTTTCATGTTTATTGTTGATGTGATATTCTTGTATAAGCCTATATGGATGAGTATTGTAAAGGAACGGTCCTATTTCATTGCACTTATTGATTCACTGATGCATGGAATCTTATTTGAATATATATTAATGAAATTTGTTTCATGACTTGTGTTATTTGTACTATTTTATAAGAATAATTTAATTTTATTTTAGCTATTTTGGGATGGTTGTTACATGTGGTATCAGAGCACCAGGCTGCAACACTTGGGAGCTTTGGGGTAAAAGTACTAGTGTGAAACATGGATGATTTACATTGTAGAAATAATTAAGATGATTTTGATTATAAGATATTTTAAAAGAACTAATGTTTTATTAAGATGTATTGCAGGAAGAGAGGATCAATTATTTGTTTTATGAAAAGAAATGCAAAGAGTTTTAATAAAAAAGGAAAAGTGAGTTATATTTCATAAAAGAAAGAATTACCATCTTCTCTAATTGAAATCTTTTGGAGTTGAGGAGTGGAAGGCTGAAAGGTTAATGAGCTGACCAGGCATGAACAATCAAGGTATGATAATATTTATATTATAACATGATCATTAATGAAAGAATTGTAGTATAATTGGGTAATAATTTGATTGAGGAAATGAACTATGTTAGTCTCTTTGGTTACTTGAATAAATTTTAGTGATAATATTGCAAATGATAATGATGGTCAAATAGATGAATGGGTGTGGGAGAAATAAGGAATTGATATTATGAATTTTGGGAATTACTGGAGTTTTTCTTTCAAGAGAGTTTGCTGATATGATATTGGAGTTACTTAAATCTT
The DNA here is from genome assembly GCA_027924645.1 of Cunninghamia lanceolata. Taxonomy (NCBI): domain Eukaryota; kingdom Viridiplantae; phylum Streptophyta; class Pinopsida; order Cupressales; family Cupressaceae; genus Cunninghamia; species Cunninghamia lanceolata. The sequence continues at coordinate 3,907,711 of BSBN01001285.1, forward strand.
AAACTTCCATAAGAGAATCTCTTTCTCTTATTTTCTTACTGGAAGATTGTGAAATTCAATGTTTCTTTAATAATTGTAAATTGTTTATTGTTATTGGGCAAGAAAATATTTTATTTGTATATTTTACAAGGATACCATATGCTATAGAAAATAAGTTCTAAAAAAAAATTGTATTTTTGGATATTGATAATGCCTTTGAAAAAAAATCTTGTTCATAAAAAGTTTATGAAAGAAATTGTGTAAGTTGCAAAGATATCAAAAGAGTTATAGGACAGGGTGGAGAAAAGAGGGAAGTATTAAAAAATTCTGAAACAGATTCTTGGAAAGATCAAGAAAAGTTAGAGGGTAAAGGCTGAAAGAATTTGCAAAAGGGATTCAAATATTGAGAAAAGAGGTAAGAAGTTTGTTGTCTATTTTGTTGTTTTTCTCATATTAATAATGGAATTCAATGATTTATTATGATATTAACATTATTTTCTTTGTGTGAGCCATTGATATTGCTCTGTGTGAGCTATTGGGAGATATTGTACTCTGTGTGAGCTATTGAATGGTGATAAGGGAGCTACAAAAGTGATAAGGGAGCTACATTATGAAAAAAGGGAGTTTTCTAAACTTTGATTACTCATAATTGTTGAATGTTATAACTGCATAAATTTCATGGTCTATTTCTTTTGTGGTATATGTTGGAGCTCCATGTGGTTTGAGGCCACCACATTCCCCTCCTCCCCTTAGGTGGCTCTTTTGAAGTCACGTAGTAATTGAGATATTCAGTTTTGTGAGAAGACTTAAAATTTTTATTTTTGTATTTGTTTTAGAGAGTCAACAGTTTGAAGATTTATTAAAATATTTGGTTGTTTATTGTCCTTTTTGCCTCAAGGACTATTCTATTAAGGATTTTGGTTTTGATTTGAATTATTGCGTTTCTATTAAATAATTTGTTTTTATATGAAGTTTTATTTATTGTTTTTTGATTTTTTATTTGAAATCTTTACTCATTGGAACTTCTATATTTTGAGGCTTTATTGTTGCTGGCTTGAGTGAAGTAATGTGAATTGTGTAGATTGTCCTGATAGGTTGTATAGGGGAGAGACGCCTTAGGGAATGTATATTGTAAAATTGTGTAAGGTCTAATTTATAGCATTATCGTTATATCTAGCACTAATCATTTCAATCTCATTAAAAGTATATATAATGAATGAAACTGATATTTGTGATGTTTTGCAATGAATATGATTATCAGTAATTTATATTGATGCTTCTATAACAAGTAATGAAGAAATTTTTGTATAAGCATTGTTATGTTGGTTGGTTGTTTTGTGTGAGCTATGATTACTCTACATGAGCTATAGTTACTTTATGTCAGCTATGATTGCTCAGTGTGAGCTATGGTTGCTCTGTGTGAGCTATGATTGCTACAAGTTGTTGGATCAATAGAGGAAGGTATATGGAGAGCCAAGGTAAGAATGATTGATATGTTGAATCATGTATGCTTGATTGTTATTAGTGAGAGTACTTATACATATGTACTATATGAGAATGATACTTTTCTGGTGCAAGTAACACACTGTGCAGTAATACACTTCTAATGCTTTGTGCAAATGATGCATCTGTATGAAATTGTTTCCTTAATACACTTATCATAGTTATTATATTTATACTTGAATGAGAAATGTTCACTAACTTATCCTAATGTGAGTGATGCATATGTCATATTATTGTTGTCCTTGTGTGAGTGAGGCACTAGAATGAGTTATTGATTCCTTTGTGTGGATAAAGCATTTGAGTAATGATTACATTCATAATTTGTGTGTGAGATACACCTTTTATACTCATTGTGTTTTGGATTGAGTAATGATCATATAATTATATTATTGCAATTTATGCATATTTCATATCTTGTGCGAGAGATGCACTTACCATATTTATTGAACAAAAATTTGAGCGATAAATGCTCATTGTGTGCGATGCATTTACCATATTTTGTGCGAGAGAGGCACTACAAGTAAATTATGTATTTGTATCCTGTGCGAGTTATGCACCAAAGGATTCATGCTTTCTTATTAGTCATTTTATGTGCACTAGTGCAAGTTATGCACTATCATATTTATTTGGTCTATATTTTATGCAATTTGAAATAGACTATTCTTGTTGACTGTATGTGGTAAAGCATACCTTCCGGGACAAGATGCCGAATGTGGGCTCCCAGAGATGGTAATTTACTTTTTCTAAATTACCATTTTTGTTAGTTAATGCTTTGGTAAAAGCGAGATGTACCATTGAAATAGATGAAATAAAAAGTCTAGATTTATGTTATATGTCTCTGCCACATCCTGCATGCCAGATATATGTCATTTGAGTTAGGAATACATATAGGCATCAACCATGCATTGAGATTTTCCCTCTTGCCATTTATTTTAGGTTTCTAGGTGCATTATGCAGGGCCAAGTATTCTTCGAGTTAGGAAGAATACCGGGGAAGTGTTACGCTTCATGGTTGGGTGGAAAAAGCACCTTAACCATGGTACATTTGAATCTCTTTATGTAATTTAGAAAATGCATTTTATCATGTATTGAACCTTTGATGATAAGGTATGTAATTGAACTTCTCTCTGTATGAACTAAGGTTGCATTTGAGAAATTGTAAAGATTATACATTCTGGACATCTCTATAAATAGAAATTTTCTCATAGATTGAGATTTACTTTTCATTGTTTAGTGAATGATTGTATTAGTATTGAGATCATGATGACCTTCTTACTTCTGACCTTTCTAATCATGTTGATGATCTTTTGTATGATGAAAACTTGTTGATCTTCTTATCTTTTATATTGAACAAGTTGAAGGCCTTATTGATATTTCTGTTGTTGAGACTTTTGATTGCCAATGATGATAACAAGTAGTATGGGATGCTTGTTTTTCATCATAAGGGCAATTGTTCAGCCGTCTCATGCGAGTAGACATGTTGACAAAATGAACATAATTGTTTTATATTATGAGAATGTTTGGGATATGAATAAGATTTTAAGAAGAAATGAATTAGTTTGCATGCTTTTACTTGTTTAAGGATAATTGACAAAGTAGTGACATGCTAATGATATGTGCAAGTGAATGAATATTAGATAGAGGAATTTTGCTGTATGAACAAACAGGTGCTTGGAGCAAACAATACATTTGTCAGGCGGGCCAATTTTGACATTGAGGTAAAACAAAATTAAAGAGGTATGAAATCTTATCATAAGTTAAGTTGATTTGATCGTCGAGACGATGATTCTTTTAAGAGGGAACGGATGTCATGACCCCTAATTTCAATAATTAATTTTACTTATTAATTATGATATTTTATTGAGAATAATTAGTATTTATTTATAGTTTCAAGTTAGTGGAGCTAATTTTAGATTTGTTTATGAAATTATGATATAAGTTATAAAGAGAATAGAATTTAGTAGTAAGGTCTTGATATGGTTTAGTTAATTGATTTAAATTAATTATTCTTGTGTCTTGTGGGGAATAAGAGCTATTTTATCATTATTTTGGAAAAATTAAGACCATAGGTCAATCACCTATGGGTAGGGTACTTGTTTATTCATAAAAATTATGTTTTAGAATTGTTTTAATGCATTTTTAGTGCACAAGAAAATGGGTGACGAAATTGGAAGTGGTAGAGTCTTCTTCTCTTGAAGAGTCTTAGAGAATTCAAGACATCAAGAAAAGAAATAAAAGAAAATCCAAGAATCACATTTCTTAAAGAAGAAACGAATGCCACAAGAAAGAAGAGGAATACAAGGAGTCATTGGAGCCCAAAAGAAGAATATGAAACTTAGAAAAAGCAGATATTATAAGGAGATGGATGTTTGGCTTCAAGAAGGGGTGGCAATCAAGAGAAGAGTCGAGGTTTATTTCTAATTTTTGCAGGTCATCAAGAGGACGTTCATAGTTGATGTTGAAGAATTCTTGAAGGAAATTACAACAATTTTGATGAGGCAAAGAAAACATACATCCACGGTGACTTGATAGATGAAAAAATTCTAAATTTCATGAGGGCAAAATAATCCTAGGTAGAAGAAAGGAAGCACTCAACTAAATAATATGGAAGCTCTCACATTGAGGAATCTTGGAGATTTCTTCAAATGTGTTTGAAGGTATTCTTTATTAATTAAATCTTTGAGGTATTTCCTTGAAAACTCACCATTATTTATGTTAAAGTTATTCTAAAAATTCTTTTAAGAAAACTTGTTGTTGTCTCATGAAATTAATCTTATCATATGAATTATTTTATAAAAAGGTTTCTGGGTTTTGAGAATCATGTTTTCAGCTTTCTGAAACATATTACGTTTTTTAAGTTTGTTAAGTATTTTGAAAGTTATCGCATTTTTACCACTGCTATAGAAAAGATTGAAAATCTAGTGTTTTGTTGGTAGTTTACTTTGTTGGAAATGAATTATTCTCATTACATAAGTGTGTTAGATGAATTCTCATATTTTCTTTCTTGGAATGGGTATGAATAGATAATCTTTCATATATTTAGTTGTACCAAAAATTAGATTGAATCAAGAATATTCTTGTTGTGCAAGAAGGTCAAATTTAATCCTTATGTTGATTAGTTTATAAAAACAATTGTTAAATCATATATATATATATAGTACTATATTTGAAATATCAAAATTAAAGCAACTAAAAGATATTTAATCTTATTCACAGAAGAAACTCAATGGGCAAATTTACTTCTACGGACTCGATGACATACCTGAGTTATGCCACAACTACCACAAGATTTTTGGTTTGCAATTGACCATAGATCCCTTCCTCTCTTTTCCACCCTTCTCAATTTCTCCCCCAAAACTCCTAAGAAATCCCCCAAATATGCATTTTTCCCAACGTAAAAATAGCCAAAATGTGACAAAATGAGGAGGTCTTTTTTAGAAGACCTTTGCGCTCTCAACAAAGTTTGCTTGCTGAAGCAAATAGGGCAAGAAGGTGCTTCTCCTTTCAGAAGTCTTCAGGGTTAGGGTTTCATCATTCTTTTGGAAATGATGTGTAGTTTCCTTCTTCCTTCTAGCATGATAATGGTAATGGTAATGGTTTTCAGAACAACAGAGGGCTTTTTGCAAATACATTTTTTGCAAAAAATCGAGATGGGGTTTCAAGAAAGGTGGAAAATGGAAGCAGAATTCATTAGGTTTGGAGGGAAAAGCGAGTTTCCCATAAAATGAAATCTCATGAAGGAACTACTATTACTAATGTTAAGGTCTCTGCAGATATTGTTAATATTCAAATACCAAAAGATTTGGTGAATCCATATATTCAAGATCTTGCAACAAGGGCAATTATTGGTAAGGTTTGGAATTTGAAACTTAATTATGATAATTTTGTTAATTGGATTAGGGTTTCATGGAAAGGGGTTTCTGATGTTTTTTTCCTACATAAGGATTTAAGTGTTTTTACGGTAATTTTTGAAAATGGTTTTTTTCACGATGAAACCCTAAAACAAAAATTGTGGTTTTATCAAGGTAAAGGGATTTGTATTAAGAAGTGGGAGCCTAATTTTGATCCCATTAAACCTAATATGAATTTTGTCCCCTTTTGGATGTCATTGCCAAATCTACCCCTTGAATACAAAGATCTCAATATTATTGAATTTTGTGCAAAGAAAATTTGGTTTTTTTTATTAAACATGATATGTCTAATTTTCAAAAACCTGAATTGCCAGTACGGTTTTCTATAATTTTAAATACTTTGTATCCATTCCCTAAATTTCTAGAATTTCAATCTAAATTTGGGTCTTGGAGACAAACGGTTGCTTTTGAAGACCCTATGATAATGGAAAAGCTAGAGCTTTTTGAGTCTAAATGGGCCTGTGAGGATTTGGAAAATGACAAAATTGCACGGGAAGATCTTGATTCTGTCAATCCTAGGGAAGCATCTATAAGTCATTTGGTCAATTCCTCCAGTCTAGATGAGGGACAAGATTATGTTAATGATCCAGACGAGGAATTTTCTTTTGATCTTGATTTTGGTAAAAGGGAGGAATCAGATTCCCCTAATTTTTTTCATAATGAAAAAGTGAGAAAGAATTTATTTTCATCTTTTAACAAGGAGGAAGATTCTTGTTTATCAGATGGCAAACAACATGATGCTTCAAATTTGGTTAATTTTTCTTTTTCTGAGGAGGAAGCAAAAGCTTTTATTGATAAGACTATTCATAAAGTTGCTTCTGATCTTATTGATAAAATTACGGATGAGGTAATTGCAGAAGAATCACATGAAGATGTAGGAGAGGGTGTCTCTCTTAATAATAATGCTTCTAAATCAAGTTTGGTAATTGATAAACAGTTAAATACAAAGAAATAGGATTGGAAGGTCCTGTTAGGTGATGGGATTGGTAATGAGGTTTTTAACCCTGATCAAAACTTCTCTTTTCCTCAATCTATCCCTTAGACTCCTCCTAATGCTAGTGAGGTGTTTGATTTTGCTGCAAAATTGTCCATCTCTCAAACTTCTAGTCAGGATTCTCCTACATAATCTAGGTCTATATCTCCTTCCAAGAGAGGCTGAAAACCAAAATCATTTAAAACTTAGGAAGAAATTAAGGTTGGGTTACAGGCTACCCTTGAAACCTGTTTGAGATTGGGGAGAGTGAGAAACTCTCCCCGGGAACAATGAAGATCCTATCCTGGAATGTTAGGGGCATTAATGCCCCTAACAAAAGATGCTTGGTAAAGTGTCAATTAGATTCTGCAGGTATGGACATTATCTTACTTCAGGAGACAAAGTTATCTCAAACTCAAGCTGAAAATATTTTTCCAAATTGGTATAAATGGAAGTTTCTCCATTCTCCTTCTCAGGAGGTGTCAGGGGGTCTAGTTATTCTATGGGATGGTAAATGTTGTGATGCAGATCTTATTTGTTCCACTCAAAATTTTTTATTGGTTAAAATAAACTCCCCTTTCCTAAAATTTTGGTTATTTAATGTTTATGGACCAATTTCGACAAATGACAAAAAATGGTTCTAGGATATTCTGACTGCACTTCTTGAAAATTTATTTGGAGAAAAAGTTATCTTAGGGGGAGATTTTAATGCTATCACTTGTTTATCTAAAAAATTGGGAGGGATTTGTCCCCCTCAGAGGGTAATTGATGATTTTACCGATTTTATTTCAGACAATGTGTTGGTGGATAGCCCTTTATTAAATGGGAATTTCACTTGGTCTAATAGGAGAAAGGATTTTTTAAATATTGCAGAAAGATTGGATAGATTTTTGTTCTCTCCTGATTGGTGTTTTGATACTAAAATATCTGGTACCTATGTTCTTCCCTTTTCTGCTTCAGATCATTTTCCCATTTCTCTTCACCTGGACATGGATATGATTAAAAAGAAATATAGATCTTCTTTTAAGTTTCAAGCTATGTGGTTTAGAGATTGTAGTTTCTTACCTTTATTAGAAACTTGGTGAAAGAATGCCCCTTTTGTGAAAGGTTCTCACATGTTTTGGCTCAATGAGAAGTTAAAATTCATAAGAAACAAAATTAAGGAACGGAATAAAATTTCTTTTGGTAATATTTTTTCTCAAAAAGCTGCTCTGCAGTCTCAATTAGAATAGATGAATGAAGTCATTATAAAAAATGGTTGGATATTACTTCTTTTGAATATGTTAAATCTCTTCAATCTAACTTGGAGGAGGTTTTAGCTAGAGAAGAAACATTTTGGAGACAGAAATCGAGGGAGACTTGGCTTAGAGAAGGAGAGTGTAATACTAAATTTTTTCATGTTTCAGCTATGGTAAGAAGACATAAGAATTCTATTTGTGCAATTAAAGACCCTATGGGGAATATTTTGCAAGATGATGTTCTTATTCAAAAAGGAGTTAGTTTTTTTCAAAAGATTCTTTCAAAAGAAAATATTAAGGTCCCACCTTCGACTGTCCTTAAAGTTCTAAATCATATTCCACCTTTGATTTCACAACAAGACAATATGGAATTGATGAAACAATTTTCTTTAGAAGAAATTAAGGCAGTGGTTTTTTCTTTAGATCCAGATAAATCTCCTGGTCCGGATGGTTTTACTCCACTTTTCTTTCAAAAGTGTTGGGACTTTGTAGGTAAAGATATATGGTTCACTGTAGAAGAAGCTTGTAGGAATCGTACTATTTTAAAAGAGATTAACTCTACCTTCATTGCCTTAATCCCTAAAGTTGCTACTCCTTTTGCTGATTTTAGACCCATTTCTCTTTGTAATACTTTGTATAAAATCATTTCTAAAGCAATTACTTTAAGACTTGTTGTTTTCATTCCAAAAATTATGTCTGAAGAGCAAGGAGGTTTTGTCCCAGGTAAGGAAACATCTGAAGGTGCATTGGTGGCACATGAGGTTCTGCATTCAATTCATGATCATAAACTTTCTGCTATGTTGGTTAAATTAGATATGTTAAAAGCTTATGATAGAGTATCTTGGGATTTTTTGTTTCAAGTTCTTCTTAAGTTTGGTTTCTCTCCTAAGTGGTGTAAGTGGATTACTTCTTGCGTTTCTCGTTCAAGCTTTTCAGTTTTGATTAATGGTTCCCAGTCTAATTTCTTCAAATCCTCTCAAGGGATAAGGCAAGGTGATGCTTTGTCCCCTTTTCTTTTTATAATTATGGCAGAAGGTTTGAGCAGATTAATTTTGAGGCAAAATTCCATGGGAAATTGGAAAGGGATTAAAATTCCTAGATTTCCTTTTGCTATTACTCATGCTTTATTTGCAGATGACACTCTTCTGTTTGGTTAACCTATGTTGTCAGAAGCTAAACATATGAAGGATGTAATTTTAAAGTATTATTTAGTATTGGGTTAGAAAGTAAATCAGGAGAAATCTATTTTTTTTTCTTTTTTACTTCTTCATTAGTTCAAGAAAGGGTTGCAAAATATCTGGGTTTTAAGGTGGATATCCTCCCTTCTAGATATTTGGGGATTCCTCGTTTCTCGGGTTCAATTAAAAATATGTTTTGGGATAAACTTATTAAAAGTATCAAGTCCAAAATCTCTTCATGGAAGGGCAAATGGTTAACTTTGGCGGACAAAATCCTTATGATTAAATCAGTTTTGTCGGTAGTGCCTGTGTATATGCTTTCAGTGCTGATGGTGCCCAAGTCCATCCTTTCTTGTCTCGTTAATATCTTGAGGAAATTCATGTGGAATGGTTCTAACTTGAATGGAAGAAAGATTCCTCTAATTTCTTGGGATAAAATTTGTATTCTGAAGCAGAAGGGAGGATCTGGGATCCATAACATTGAAGCTCACAATAAGGCTCTTGGAGCCAAGTTGGTTTGGAGTTTGTATGGAAAGCTAGACTCTAAATGGGGAAAAATTATGCTAGCTAAATATCTAGATTCATCTTCACCTGAAAGAATCTTCACTATTCTTAATCCAAAGATGGGTTCTCAAATTTGGAATTTTTTATTAAAATGTAGAGAGGTGATTTCCCCTTTTTTATCTTGGATTATCTAGGATGGAAATTCAACCCTTTTTTGGGATGATTCTTGGAATAGTTATCAGCCGCTGTCTAATTTTGAAGGTCTTCAAGATATTAAGTTATTTTTGTGTCAAGTTTGGGGAACAAAAGTTAAAGATTATATTGTGGTTGATTCAGATTCGGTTATTAATAAAGTTAGTTGGAGAAATTTTGATGATTTTCTGATTCCTTTAGAACAGAAGGTCTTGCTTAGGAATCTCTTGAAGGAGAAGAATTTTTATATTAGGAGGAAGGGATAAACTTATTTGGGTCCCCTCAAAGTCTGGTCGGTATATAGTTAAGCAAGGATACCTAAGCATCATTAGTAAGGAGTCTAATTCAGTTTCTGATTGGCCTTATAAGCTTTGTTGGAGCGGTCCTTGCTTGCCTAAGGTAGGGGCTTTTTCTTGGTTAGCTTTGAATTATAGAATCCTTACTAGTGATAGGTTAGTCAGGCTTGGGGTCGCTAATTCTTTCTTTTGTCCTTTTTGTTCTAAAGTAGAGGAATCTGTGGATCATTTACTGCTAAATTGTCACTTCTCTTCAAAAGTCTGGTATTGGTTAATCTCAAAATTGTGTTGGCAGGGCCCCTTCCTTTCTCTCTCCATCAAGTTTTTCAAAGCTGGCCTATCTTGTTCACAAATTCTACCTTCTCTACTTTGTGGTTGGTCTCGCCGAGTATTGTGATTTGGATTTTGTGGCTAGAGAGAAATAGCAGAGTTTTTAGAAAAACTAATAACTCTTTTGATGCAATTATTGTAAAAATTGAGAAAATGATTTTGGAAGTAGTCTCAGCTTCTCTTCTATTCAGAAAGGCAGGTTCTCTAGTTTTTACTTCTTGGGATGATCTAATGTTAAAAAGATGGAAATTTTTATCTTTGCCTAATTCAAATTGCTTTAACATGGGAAACAAGATAGATAGGTCCTCCATTAAGTGGATCCCTCTGCCTGTTTCTTTTGTAAAATTAAATTTTGATGGTGTGAGTAGGGGTAATCCTAGTGACTCTAGTGTTGGTTGTGTTTTAAGAGATCATAATGGTTCAGTTTTAAGAGCTTTATCAGTTAAGCTTGGTTTGTGTTCAAATAACGAGGCAGAGGCTTTGGCATTAATAGCAGGTTTAAATCTTGCATTAAAATGTGAAATTTCAAATATTATTGTGGAAGGGGACTCTTTGAATATTATAAGGGCATTTCTTCTTAAGTCATCTCCAAGCTGGAAAATTGATTACTTTTTACAATTTGGAAGGAATTTGCTTGATCATTTTCAATCATTTAAAATAGTCCATACATATAGGGAAGGTAATTTGTTAGCAGATTTTTTAGCTAATTATGCCTTTTGCATTAATGATTCTATTAAAGAGTGGGATTCAAACTCTTTGTTATTGATCCCCAAAATTAATTGCATTTTAGCTAAGGAAAGGCCTGACTAACTTGTTTTGCATAGTATGAAGTATTTAGAAGAAGATAAATTAAAAGAGTATTCTGTTTAGCTACCAAAACTAGAATCATCTCTATCCCGTGGTTTCGTTCTGACAGCTGACATTGTCCCTTGGTCTAAGGATAGTTTCATCTGGTGTGTAGTACTTCTGTTTTAATTTTGCATGCAAGGTGGCAGTTCTTGCTTAACGGTATATCTTATCATGAATGATTTTATTCATTGTATTTTGAAGGAACTCTCCTTTATATTCATGTCATCTGCCATCTCTTGTAAGTTTCAAAATTACTCTGCTTTAGTTTTCCTAATCTATTTTATTCTCTAGATTCAAGAATTTTTGTTAATGTATGGGCTCTATCCAGCGAAACAAAAGAATTCTCTTGCCAATTCAGAATTGGGAGCGGCCATCTTTAGGTCTCCTCAATCCGAACTCCATGCAGGAAGTCCTTAAGACTTATGAAGATATTGTTGAAAGAGCCATTATACAAGTTTGTGGTCAACAAGTTTTGCATTTCCCTAGAACTTTATATCTGTCCCAAGCGGTGTCACATTTCCTTTCAAATGCTATGGATTTATTGTAAAGTTTCGATCTGGTAAGGAATCTGGGCTTCTATTTGTCCAAGATATTCATTTTCTAGTGAATGTTTTTAATGAAGTTGTTGAGGATTACGATTTGTATACAGGTACTGCTCTTGTGGGTGGTTTGTTTGATCGCAGGGATCTTTTCCACTGACCTGCTCTTCATTGCCTCTTCAATGCTTTGCTGCATGGACTTCAAAATAACTGTGTTATGTCTTTTCATAATTCTGTCCATTGCCATAGGAGAGAACTGGGGAGATAGTGGATGATGCTACAGAGGTGTTTAATGCATGTCCTTTCTTCTGCATTACATTCCTCCTCCACTACCTCCTCCTCCTCCTCAGCTGGAAGAAGAGAAGATTCCTTGCCACCAGGGTTTTATTGTTCAAGGATTGCAAGATGATAACTGATAGTTATGGTTTTTGTTTGGGTACTTTTTGTTTTCGTTATATTTGGACTGTATCAGTTGTAATTTTTGAAATAGCATCTTATTGTTAAAGATGTTAATCATGTAATGTTCATAGCCATAGACTTTTCTTGGTTGACTCATCTTTTTGAGTCATTTTTGTAATAGCTATGTTTTTAAAAGGCTACAACCGGAGGTTTTCTTTGCCTGATTCTTTCCTGCCGGTATGCCTTATTGAATCAGGCTATTTGTAATTTCTCTTTTATATTTAATATAATTTTAGTGGCTTTGCCACTTTTTCTCAAAAAAAAAAGATTTTTAATCTTTTAGTATTTCTATCATTTATTATAATATAGGGAAAACTTTTGAGTAATCAATTCATTCTCGATTTATAATCAAGTTTGGGGTAAATCAAGATTTGGGGGAAAGGGATGATTGTAGTAAACACCACCTCCTCATCTTATAGAAATTTTCTAATTGTTTTTTGGGTTGTATTCCCCTTATTCTTACCTTTCCAAAACATTTTGAATTTTAGAATTTCATTAAGAAATTAGAAAGTTATGATAGATTTACTACTGGCTGGTTTTTCATGTTAAGGCTATTTCTATTCAATTAATTCATTTTCCCAATCATCTAGAATGTTTTTTCAACAATTGAAATTAATTTATATAGGGTAATAATTGAAAATAAGAATCTCATTTAAGTAAGTAGAGTAAATTATTTTCTTAGAATCTTTAATGTGTAACTAAGCCATGTATGAGAGAATAGAACTCTTCAGATACTTGTGCATTGTTCTTTGGAATTGGAGGTTTTCTTATTGAATGGAAAATTTAGTAGGCTTTGCATGAATTACCTTAAGCTATATATTACTTGTGTTTAGATAATATAAATGTAGATTAAAATTTAGGAATGAGGCTAAAACTTTAAATTATAATATAGATGAGGACGAGAGAATTATCAAAGAAAGTGTGTTTCTTATCAATATCCAAGAATGGTTGGAATATTTTTGTTGTTATAACTTCCCTATTTTACCTGTAAGGAATATTTATAAATTTAATTGTTGCATACACTTTTTAGAACTTGAATAATTTAATCAGCATATGGAACAATATGGATGTGTATATTAATTGATTTATTGACTCTAGAAAATATTATGTGATGAACTAGATCCCTTGTGAGTTAAAGTATCTAAGTCAACCTTATGGTTACAAGACTAGTTACTCTGAACTACGAAGTCTCTATGATGCGTATACGTAGGCAAGGCCATCATGGATGAGCCCCCGAGACATTAGGTTGGCCCCTTAGGGCTTGTAGGTTCGTCATTTTGTCCATTGATAGCTAATATGTTGTTCATTGATTTTATAGGACTAATGTTTATATCTAGTTGTGTAGATTCATGCCGAAAGATTTATGTAATTATGAAGACAAGTATTATATGAATGGTGTAGGTAACTGAACAATCTGAAGGTGATTATTAGTTATCCTGTAAATTGTACTTCTCTCTCTTTGTCGAGTTTAATGGATCAGATGCAGAGTGTTTTCATGTTTATTATTGATGTGATATTCTTGTATAAGCCTACATGGATGAATATTATAAAGGCATGGTCCTATTTCATTGCACTTATTGATTCACTGATGCATGGAATTTTATTTGAATATATATTAATGAAATTTGTTTCATGACTTGTGTTATTTGTACTATTTTATAAGAATAATGTTATTTTATTTTAGCTATTTGGGATGGATGTTACACTTCTATTAATCCCTAATCTTGACACACAGAAAGCAATAAGATCTGAACAAATTAGATTGGAAAATGTCATAGTTTTCTTTGCTTGTTTAAATATTGATAAACTTCCTTCCAGAATATTTTTTAACAATTGGCTTACTTTGGTTTGGGGAAAAAATTTGGGGATCCAGTTTTCCTTCTATAGGATGATTCAAAATGGGTTATTTGTCATCTTCTTACGAACACATAATATGCAGAATAAGGTTTTAGATAGGAACTATTGGAATATTGGACAAACCCTCTTTAAGGCCTTCCCTTGGGCCCTAAAGACCACATACAAAGAGATAATGTTTTGCTCGTACCGAAATGGATTCTTATAAAAAATGTATGGGAACAAATGTGGAGATTTTTTCCCTAGATGATTGACCCAATTGGAAAAGTATTGAAAATAGATGAGACCAGGGTAACTCTACCCCATATGAATGTTAGGGTTCTGATGGCCCTAAAAATAGGTGTTTAAATTCCTAAGACTATTGAAATTTGTTAGAATAATAATAGGATTATATGCGATATAATAGGGTTGGGGGGTTTAAACTCTTATTTTCTATGTAAAATAGAAGGCCACCAAAAAAAGGACTGTCTAGTGATAAATAGAAGAAGAAATAGAGAGGGTGTGAATTTTGAAACTAATGAAGCCAATAGGTACCTAGGGGAAGGGAGTAGTAAAATTAACGAACTCTCCTCTCATAATGACAACTTTGTATCCACACCTGCAATGGCTAAACATGTTGAATTGAACCCAGACCTTAGGATGGAAGACTTGTCTATTGGAGGTAGTGATAGAGATACTCAACTTGAGGCTAGTCTAGGTGGAGAAACCCTTGCAAGTTTTTCAAATAGAGAAGAACCAATTGCTAGCAAAGATAATTTGAGGAATGAGGAAACAGTGAGTGAAGATATCAATAATGGGGTAGAAGAATGCCGAGCAGTGAACACTAACCCTAACTTGGTCTCCTTAGAGGGGAAAGATGTTCCTATCTTTGAAAACCCATGTTTTGAGGACACAATAAAAGTTGGGTCTCCTGGGGAGAGCCTCAAGGAAATGGGGGTTAATCCTAACCTTCCTTTAAGCAGTGAAACTTTGAAAATTAGGAACCAAATAAAAGCCTTTGGTAATGAAAATAGAACTATTGGACATAAAAAATTGCCCAGGAATTGGCATTAGATAAAATTAGAGAAAGAATGGTTCAAGAACAAAGAAAAAAGCCTGAAATATTGAAAGAAAAGTTCCAAAACAAGAAAACAGTAGATCCCAAAGGGGTAGCCGTAGATAAGTCTAGAATAAGTTTTGAAAATGATACAGAGGAAAGTGATTCCAGTCAAACAAATAATGTTGATGAAATACTTGTTGGGAAGAACAAAGAGGTCAATAACAAAAAATAAGATGAGGTTAAGAAAAGGAAGTAGGTTAGTAGAACTAATAGTTCTTAGACCAAGGAAAAAAGGAAAAGAAGACTAAATCCCCAAATGTTTTGATAGGCTATATAATGGGAATAAATTTAATTGCACCTGAATAATAAAATGATGAAATAACTTTATTGTTATAGCTGGAATATTAGAGGACTTGAATCCCCTGACAGGAAATACAGTCATCCTGCACATAGTACCCTTAAGTGCATCCCGCACATAGTATTTTTCACCATGCTCCCACATGGGATTGAACTCTTTTACACAATGTTCTTTTTTTCAGCCAATCGATTTTCTCCACATGGTAGTCCTAAATTTATCTAACATAATCTTTATATTTCCTCCTTATTATTAGGACAATCTTGCAAGCTAATTTTGCACTTGCCCATCCACTTGTTGTTTTGCTTCATCCATGTCTTCTTCCTATGGTCTAATCTCTCCCCCACCACCATTTTGGGCTAGCTATACTTATCCATATTTTCCACCTTTTTAAAGTAGATTAGCAGTCTTATTATCATTGATGCCTCCATCGAGAAAGTTCCTGCTTCAACTAAAAGGATCTCATAGGGGACTGTTGATTTGACTTTAAAAATGTTAGTGATAAGGTGTTTTTGAATTATTTCTAATTGTTTCCACTTGTGATTTAACATGCTACTCCCTAAACCTCACACCCATAAAGGACAACTGGTGTGACTAGCAAACCAAAAAGAGTTTTCTTTGTTTTCCAATCCCAAAGTTTAGCTTTCCTACACCTATTCTAAAGCAAGTAAGAGGCTCTCCACCCACCTAGAATCCTTTTCCCTCTACAAGTCTCCCAGCTGAGCCTATTGTGAAAATCAATTCCCAGGTACTTGTATTCTTCCACTATCTCCAATGTGTTACCTTCAAAAATAAAATTAACCTATTGCTTCTTCCTTTTTAATGAGAAAATCATGACCTTGGTCTTGTTGGTATTCACTTACATCCCGGCCTCTTGGAAAAAGAGCTCTAAAGCCTTTAAATGTGCATTCAAACCATTGGTTGTTTTTGCCATTAAGATAAGATCACCAGCATACAAAGTAACTGCACAACATAACTTGACAGATGTATGCCTTCTCTCCATTAGTTTTGTTTAACCACTCTTCAAGTTTAAGAATATATAAACCAAATAGGGTGGGGGATAGGGGAAACCCCAGTTTGACTCCAATGTCACTACCAGAGCATTTAGACATACCCTCTCTAGTTCTAGTTTTAGCCATGTCTTGCTCATAAACCTTATACACTACCACCCAATAATCATCTGGAATCCTAAGCTCCTCCATCCTGCTCCAAAGTTTGTCCCTAGGAACTATATCAAAGGGTTTTTTAAAATCAACAAAGCAACAGAAAGCTTCTCCCCGTTGGGTGTCCCAAACTTTCTCAATGAAGTATCTAAGATTCATGCAGTGATCAATGGTAGAGTGCTTTGGCCTAAAGCCATCCTTCACTTTTCCTCCTTTTTCCCTCTTTTTCAACCCAGCTACTAATCTTGCACTCTATCATGCTCTCAAAAATTTTTCCAAGAAGAGGATTAACCATAATAGTGTGTTAATTATAGGGTTTATTCATATCCCCACTTTTAAAAAGAGGAATAACAACACCAAGTGTCCACTCTACCAGAAAGCTAGCTTGTGTGATGCAGTTAAAGATTCGTTTGATGTGTGGAGTAAGGAGATCATCCCTCCACTTAAAAATTCAGCAATCCCATCAATGTCCTGCGCTTTACCACAAGCTAATTTCTTTATACCCTGCTTGATATCTTCTACTGAGAAGAGCTCAGCTGACATGTTAATTATGGGAGGGTTATCTTTCACTTGTTTCCCACTCATACAAGAGCTTCACATACTCTAACCGTTAGGTACCTATGATTATTTTCTATTTGTTTTATCTTTTGTTACAACTCTCTCCAAAAGCCTTTAGAGTTGTGCTTACCCATAGATATTAATTCTTTCCTTCTTGAGATCACATATCTCTCTTTTATGGATTTTATCAACTACCCATATCCTTTCTTTTTGTCTTTGTTAGTCTTCTTCTCTTTAAGGGATCTTTTTGTAGCCTTGTACTCTTCGTCAAATTAGTGTTTGTGATTAAAAGAGCGTACAACATACAGTGAAAGAAAATTTTGGTTTGCCAGCATCCAAATAATGGAAAACTGGAAAAGACATACTAATTACGTAGTCAAACGACCTGCAAATGAAAAATTAGTGAAGACATACCAAAGCGGGAAGGAAAAACTAGTGAGTGGGAAAAAATAGAGATGGTCATGATTAATTCAATCGTCTGCCTCCTCCTCCATGGCTCTCAGCTGTCGATGACCAAAGTCAGGCGTCCCTCTCATATAGGTAGGGCCTAAATTTCACAGTCAACCCTACATGTCAAGAAATTTCTTTTATGACAGATATCCATTCAAAGGTGTCATTAAATTACTATGACATATCTTAGTATAAGTCAAATTATATATAAATCAAATATATATATCATAATTCTATATAAATTTTGAAAATTTGTCCAAAATCTCTCCTTTCATGTGATACGATCTTTTTAAAATGTTGATTGTATTTTATGGTAAAAATGCCTAAATATTGTTGCATATAGGAACTTCCGAAATAAATAATCAATCCTTCTAGAATAGATATAATTTCTTCATGTAGATAAGATGCTTCTAGAATATGTATAACATGTTGTATATATTTAAAAATTAAGAATAATTAATCATTCCTTCTAGAAGAGATATAATTTCTTTATGTAGATAAGATGCTTCTAGAATAGGTATAACATATTATATATTTAATAAAAATTAAAAATAATTAATCATTCTTTCTAGAATAGGTATAATTTCTTTATATAAATAAGACGCTTCTAGAATAGTATAACATATTGTATATATTTAAAAATTAAAAATAACTAGCATATATCTATATTTAAAAAATATATCTAAAATACGCCGAGAGATATCCTTCTCGAGGTGCCTATTCCACCTGTGTGGTAAATTGATTAAAAAATAGGTGCTTGGAGAAGGATATCTCTCAGCGTATTTTAGATATATTTTTTAAATATAGATATGTTAGTTTTATTTTATTTTCTACATAATAAAATTTAATTTATTTCTTTTTCAGTGGCTCATGTTTTATAAAAATAGAGTGTGGTGAAGTAATATTTTATAACATTATATTTTATTAGGTTTCATTTTATTACATATAAAATAATACTATTTTAGGGGTTAAAATTTAGGGTTTAAAATTACTTGTAATATTAATTTTATTTTATAAATTTATGACTTTATAAATTTAGTTCTAGAAAAATCTTGGTTAAAAGTGAGGACCCATGAATTCTAAACCCCATAAATTTACAATAAATAATGTTTGATTGGGTTACTATGTGTATATATTTTTAGGGTTTCGTTGATTGTTGATTTTTCCTCTTCTTATTTTTATTTTCTGCTTGTGGCTATGAAATTCATACCTATGATTTTCGTTGATTGTTGATTTTAGTGATTTTATTTTTGGTCTTCTTCGGAGACTTTCAAACATTTATGTTTTATATATGTTTTAATTATTAATGTTGCATTTGTTGGCTATTATTTTTTTAATATTTTTAAAGTTGTTTTTCTTAACACGCTCACGCCATTTCACCCTATGCTGCCACTGTAGTTACGTCGCTTGACGTAATTAATCATTTCGTCTAGAAGAGGTATAATTTCTTTATGTAGATAAGATACAAAAGTGTTATTTGACTTAATTAATCCTTCTAGAATAGGTATAATTTATTTATGTAGATAAGATACAAAAGTGTTATTTGACTTAATCAATCCTTCTAGAATAGGTATAATTTATTTATGTAAATAAGATACAAAAGTGTTATTTGACTTAATCAAGCCTTCTAGAATAGGTATAATTTCTTTATGCAGATAAGATACAAAAGTGTTATTTGACTTAATCATTCCTTATAGAATAGGTATAATTTATTTATGTAGATAAGATACAAAAGTGTTATTTGACTTAATCAATCCTTCTAAATAGGTATAATTTCTTTATGTAGATAAGATACAAAAGTGTTATTTGACTTAATCAATCCTTCTAGAATAGGTATATTTTCTTTATGTAGATAAGATGCTTCTAGAATAGTATAACATATTATATATATTTAAAAATTAAAAATAATTAATCATTCCTTCTAGAAGAGGTATAATTTATTTATGTAGGTAAGATGTTTCTAGAATAGGTATAACATATTGTATATATTTAATAAAAAATAAAAATAATTAATCATTCCTTATGAAATAGTTATAATTTCTTTATGTAGATAAGATACAAAGTGTTATTTGACTTAATCAATCTTTTTAGAATAGGTATAATTTCTTTATGTAGATAAGATACAAAAGTGTTATTGACTTAATCAATCCTTCTAGAATAGGTATAATTTCTTTATGTAGTTAAGATATAAAAGTGTTATTTGACTTAATCAATCCTTCTAGAATAGGTATAATTTCTTTGTGTAGATAAGATACAAAAGTGTTATTTGACTTAATCAATCCTTCTAGAATAGGTATAATTTATTTATGTAGATAAGATGCTTCTACAATAGTATAACATATTGTATATATGTAAAATTTAAAAATAATTAATCATTCCTTCTAGAGAAGAGGTATAATTTCTTTATGTAGATAAGATGCTTATAGAATAGGTATAACATATTGTATATATTTGTTGGGTGAACATTTTGTTATCAGCTAACTAAGAACAAAATGGTTATATCAACCACAATAAAATGAGATTAAATCTCTCCTCTTAGAAAGGGGAGACTCCCTTCTTATTGCTAATTAAATCAACTAGTAATTAAACTGACTATGTACACTACAACTATCCATAGGGGTGTCTCCATTAGCATATTCTCTTCTTTCAAAATAAGGGAAACAAATTACAATAATGACCTTGATGATTACAGAAAGTAATAAACTAAATAACACCAGTTGGAGCAATAATGGTTGATACACAATTTCTTTTAAATGTAGGAATAACATGAATGATACCAGAAAATGACAGTAACTAGAAAATCTACAAAAGCATAAATTCTTTTGCCACTTTCCACAATAGTTCCAAAGATAACAAAATGATATGTGTTGTAGCCCAAAGTCTCTCAATGCATATCACAATAAGATTGCACAAACAATGGCAATAACTTCTAGCTCAATGACTTCAAGTTATTCCCTAAATATGATTCCAAAAGTAACAAGTGCAGCAAGTTGTAGCTCAGAGTCTATCAACAAACAACACCAATTTGAAGAAGTCTCATAAGATTCCATTGCTAAAGCCACTAGACTAAGATGCGAGGGCAATTGTCACAAAAACAGATCAAGGTGTAGGATCCAGAGGGTTTGAAGAAATTATTCTGTGAAGGGGAGAAGCCAGTCAAAATGTAAAGAGGGTTCGAATGTGAGAGCCTGGTCAACCCTTGGGACCATGTTTGTTATCTCTTAATGAAGTTCATCACTCTTGAAGGTCACTATAGCTATTACCATTACCACTTTACCCTCCTTAATCATTTTTTTCATAAGGTTTTAGTGAACTTCCCTTTCTATTTGCTCTCCTTAGAGTCCTTTGTCATGCTAACCAAGAAATCCCATGAGAACAACCCTGAGGTGACGGTGGTCCCTTTGTATCAAGGATTAATCCTAAGGCTTTATCACTTTCACCTTGCTTTATACCCTGTTAAGCTGATTAGAGCTTGCCTTATAGAGGACAGTATGGAGGAGGACCTCGAGGATCAATCCTGCTTAGTGTTAAATTTAGAATGCCCAACAAAAATAAATCTTTTAGCCCTATTGACAAAGACCTTTTTTCCCCTGGGCCCTCCCAGAATCTTGTTGAGATTCCTGAACCCCATCCCCCCCAAAAAGAAAACCCACATATCCATCTCCTTTGGGCGGGGCTCGACTGACTTGACCTTAGGGGGCACCACTGGGTCCCATGTCCAAGCACATAAGGTTGTGGCCAAGGGCCTTTGTGGACTGAAGAATGACCCTTCTTTTGTAGGAGGTAAAAATTATAAAGGTAGCCAAGATGATCAACCCTCCACCGAGAAGGGAAGCAAAAAGAAGGGCAAGAAAGGTGACGGGGGTGTGAAGAATGTTGAGCAGGTTGTGGAAGAGGGGATGGACAAGTCCCATGAGCAGGGAGAAGCTATTATGGCCAAGGTGAAGGAGGCTACTGAGGGAAAAGGTAATACTACTAGGAGACCAAGTATTCTTAGATCCAGTAGACTTGCTGGGGGGAAGACCCCTGTTTTAAAAATTGTGGACAATTCCTCTAATTCTGACCCTGAGGATCTAAAGGAGGAAATTGAGATTAAGGTTGTGAAGTCAACTCTAGAGCAGGAGGGTGCGAGTCATTTCAACTCGATGAACAACTCCTACTATGATATTGAATAGGAGGATGTGGAGATTCTTAAAACCCCGAAGAAAGAGATTGACAATGCCAGGGAAGGATATATCAATAATCATCTTAAGAAGGAATTAAGTGAAGTTAGAACTAATCTTCTTATTGTGGAGAACAAAGTCAAGGTGTTGGCGTCCATGTGCCTGAAGGTGATTCACAATGCGACAATTACTTTTACCATTCTTTAGGATGACCACCAGGACGAGGTTGTCAAAGATGCGAAGACTAAGAATAAGGAGGAGCTAATGGAGTTCTTGAAAGAAGATTGGAATGTGTTTCTTGATTAGTTCTTGCTTTAGGTTTTGTTTCTGGACTTGGTTCTATTTTTATACTGTTATGTTTATCAGCTGTTAATTAGTTGTTTTTGTGCTATTTTTCATCACTGGCCTATTTTGTTGCCCGTGGGACTTTTGTTAAACAAAAAACACTGCAGATCCATAAGAATATAGCTAACAATTGTGGTACAAAGTCTACAAGTTCTCAACCAAATTCATACACAATACATATAGCTCCAAATGCAATATGATAACACAAAGTTTATCAATATCAAATCTCATTTTCCCTTCAAAAATGAAATAACATGTGACTCATAAACCAACTTCAAGATAATATGACAAGAGAGACATAAGAACAGTCTTACATACAACAAATGTGCTCCAAAACAAAGGTTGGAGAAAATCTGCTTCTTTTATTGATCAATTCTTGCATTCAACACAAAGATTCAAGTATGCTTCTCAAAATGGGCAGCATTTTGCTTCAAAAGATTAAAGGTCTTTGTACAAAGAACTCCCTCATATATATAGAGGAGAGTTGAGAGCTAATCTAGGAAAAGTAAATCTAAATTTGACTTCTTCAACAAAAGAGTCCACATTGATTTAGGACTTCTCTGTTTTTACATGTAATTACATTTTTAAAAATGACATGTCAAATATCAGGCACTAATTAAATAAAGCATGAAAATACTAAAAATTAAAACAAGGCACATTTAGCCTTCTCCACCATCCTTCTCCATAAAATCTTCATACTTCTTCATGATTGATTAAACTTCATCATTATTCGGTCCTAAAGTATGTTTGGAGATGGAAAGGACTCTTGTGATTGAATCTTTGACAGTGTTACAAGATTTCTCGTGCCTTCCCAAAAACATCTTGAGGTTCTCCAAGGTTAACTGCATATCCACCAAATTGTCCATCGAAGCCAATGAAAAGGCTTGATCTTCAAACTCTTTCTGGATCATGTTGTTAAATTCTTGAACCATTTCATCTAAGGAAAGAAATTTTTTATTGTCATCAAGTAACTTACAATGAAGCTCTTCAATCTTGTTGACAATATTCAAATCATTGTCTTCACTAACTTCTCGAGCACTTTGCAAGTCTTTGATCAATTCTTTGATGACGCTTACCTTGTGTATCATGATTTCTTTAACCTCCACAAATATTTCTCTATTGGGAATGATCCCTATTTCCACCAATGCACCCAATTTGAGCCTCTTCATCTTGGTCCAAGCTTGTGAATTGTTTTCTATATCTTGCATACATAAGAAACGAGAAAAGAAAGCATCATTAACTCTTCTAAAATGATGAGTTCCTCCATCAAGAGTTATATGAGGATAGTATTTGTATATTGGAATTAACCTCCTATATCCTTCTGATGTTAACCTAGGAAAATTCCTCATTACAGTAGCAACATATACAAGGTATGATGTCATGTAGAACTTTAGTGAATTTTATACCTTTGTCAGTTGATCATGAAGTGCATCACTGATATGTAGTCCCCAAAATATCTGTTGTTTCTTTCTCATTATGATTTTGACGTAAAAATCTATCCATTCATGAAAGGCAGATGAAGTAGGTAAACCTCTCACCCTACTGAGAAGAGTGATCAAATCACTTACTTCTTCAATGAAGTCACTATGTGGAAAGTTCTTAGGCCATCTTGAAATATTTGGCCTTGGGTTCTTTAACCACCTACTGTTAATCACCTTTTTAGTAGTATTTGGATCTTTCTCATATTCTTCTTGTGCATAGTCAAAAGTGATATATGCATATGTTTCAGTATGAGGACACAAGAAAGCTTTGTCAAGAAATTCTACATCTAGCCTCATAACCACATTTTCATTAGAGTCCTTGACCCTTTGGTCATCCCTATTGTAATGTGCTGCAACTTGGAGGACAAACTCAGGATTATGTGTAGCCATAGGAAATGCAACTACCATTTAAATGTTGCTCTCAACTATACACTTCATGCCATTACTCAGTGGTTGCCGTTGGGTCCTTTCCACAAATTTGGACATATTAACATGCCTAATCTCAGTATCCTTTATCTCATCAATGGTTGAGGTCACCGAAAAAACTCCCTGATATTTGTACTTCATTGTTTTTGCTTTGCTTGGAGAAGAATCTGACATTTGAAGAACAACTGACAAGTGACTATATCCTTGTTGGAATGTGGATGTGAAAATCTTGAAATGCGTGCACAAGAAACTGTAATACAAAGTTTAGGGTTTTGCAGTGTTAGGAAAACTTGCATGATTGGAAATTGCAATAGCGGGGAAATTTTGAGAAATTGAATGAGCTAGGAGGGCTTAAGTGCAATGAGGGCAAAAAATAGAGCGAAAGAGGGCAATTGGGCAAAAAGTAAAAATTTCCCACTATTAACAAAATTTACAAAGTGGGAGTAATGGTGCTAATTTTTAGCGTTTATGGATGGTGGAAGGTGTAGTGTAATTGCATTGAATTTTAGCCCCTTTGCATGATTAAGGTGCAAAAAGGTTTGCAAAGTCAGCAAATTTTGCTGACATTGCAAATGGGTAAAAAGTTGCAAGTGATTGCAAGGTTGGCAAAATTTGTCGACTTTGCAAAAAAGGTAAAGCTTTTGTAAAGGATCGCAAGGTCAGAAAATTTTGCCGATCTTGCAAGTGAAGTTCTTGCAAAGTAATGTAAGGTTGGTGAACAATTTTGACCTTACAAGGGGCAAAAACATCCTAAGGACCTACCTACACAATTCAAACTTGGGTGTATGGTCAATGAATTTCACAGACCCTACACTAGTGGGATGACATGAAGCTTAAGTGGTATCCAAAAAAACTCCAACTAAGTTTTCTTACTTCAAATGCAAAGGTGATAAAATTTGCCACCATTGTATGGGGATATATACTTAAGCTAATGAATCAGTGGTGAAAACTGCTGACTTATTAGTTGATTCAAGGATGACCAATCAGTGAAAACCACCGACTGATCCATGAAAGGAAGACTGATCTCAAAACTCAAAGCCCCTCTAGGTTTAACACATGACAAACAACTAACAATGAAACAGGGGCTAGGGATAGGAAACTAGGGTTTAGTTGTTTTTAGACAACAGGAACAAAACATAAATTACAAGATTTAAACAAACAAAAACCACATTTCAATAAACCCTAGTAACAAACAAAACAATCTAAAATGAAAAACAAACACAATACAATCACAAAACATCTAAAATGTAAGTAAACAAGAATGGAAAGAAAGAACATGCCTAGTAATAATGGTGAAAAACAGCGAAACCTTAGCTTAAATCGCTTGCCAAATCTACTCAAAGGTCGCACACTAGAAAACTCAGGAGCTCTTCAGACACGTAGAGGAATTAGGAGGGTGAGAGAGGGGAATAACAATAAAAATGAAAACAAAACGAACTTAAAAACCCCCAAATCGCCATTAAAACATTGCATTTATGACAACTCATGTCAACTAGAAGTTGCAAGGTCGGTGAATTTCGTGGCTGATGCAACTTAGTGAATTATATGCAAGGTCACTGAATTTTTTCGACCTTACATCTTTTAGTTTTGCATTAAGATGCAAGGGTGCTAAAATTCAGTGCTCCTGCATGAGTGGAAAATTTCCTAACTTTCGAAAGTGAAATTTACAACTTGGTTTTATTTTGCAAATTTTGACGAACCAAAAAAGGTTAACACACAGAATGACGTTCCAAGGCTAGGGGATCACACATGAGGGAAAATGTGATTCACCTTATTTTACGTTCTTAGAGTATGTGGGCTACAAAATAGACAAGTTTTGTAGGGGTTATCCCACGAATTGAGCGTAGCTGAATTTGAGGATAACAATATTTAATAAAAATTAAAAATAATTAATCATTCCTTCTAGAATAGGTATAATTTTTTCTGTAGATAAGATACAAAAGTGTTATTTGACTTAATCAATCCTTCTAGAATAGGTATAATTTCTTTATGTAGATAAGATGTACAAAAGTGTTATTTGACTTAATCAATCCTTCTAGAATAGGTATAATTTCTTTGTGAAGATAACATACAAAAGTGTTATTTGAGTTAATCAATCCTTCTAGAATAGGTATAATTTATTTGTGTAGATAAGATACAAAAGTGTTATTTGACTTAATCAATCCTTCTAGAATAGGTATACTTTCTTTGTGTAGATAAGATACAAAAGTGTTATTTGACTTAATCAATCCTTCTAGAATATGTATAATTTCTTTGTGTAGATAAGATACAAAAGTGTTATTTGACTTAATCAATCCTTCTAGAATAGGTATAATTTCTTTATGTAGATAATATACAATTTAGTGTTATTTGACTTAATCAATCCTTCTAGAATAGGTATAATTTCTTTATGTAGATAAGATACAAAAGTTTTATTTGACTTAATCAATCTTTCTAGAATAGGTATAATTTATTTATGTAGATAAGATACAAAAGTTTTATTTGACTTAATCAATCCTTCTAGAATAGGTATAATTTCTTTATGTAGATAAGATACAAAAGCGTTATTTAACTTAATCAATCCTTCTAGAATAGGTATAATTTATTTATGTAGATAAGATACAAAAGTGTTATTTGACTTAATCAACCCTTCTAGAATAGGTATAATTTCTTTATGTAGATAAGATACAAAAGTGTCATTTGACTTAATTTGTGATGCCCCGTCATGCAACCCTATAGTGTTAGACTAAAAGTGCAAAATTACAGAGAATATTTTTTTTGAAAGCAATAAATTGCATTATAAGTAATCCAAAGATATCAAAATACACAGCACAAAGGGAAATGCACTTCTAACAACCCTAGGGCAACATAACTGCATCAATGAATATAAAGCAAAACCACATAAGTGATAAACATTAAACTACTGTATTAGATAAAAATAACTCTTACAATAGCAAGATAGTTTGATTACAAAGTCTCAGTACAAGTTTACAAGACTGATCTCATCAGTTTACAAATGAGTACAAAAGAAAGTATACAACATCACTGAACACGGAAAAGCAATCTAGAACTGGGACATCTCTGCACAAGGCTCAAACTGAATCTCCAAGAAGACCAATGGATAGCTCTGCCACCCAACCATGTGGAACCCTGAGGTCCACCCCACCCAGCTAGGAGATAACATTAAGGCTCCACTAGGTCAAAGTTACAACAAAGAAACAACATTAAGATACAGACTCCTTACAGACATACATGATAACAAGACTACACAGAAATGACAGCAATTCACTAGACAAATCAAACATCCAACCAAGATCCAACAAGAAGCCAAGACTATACTCCAGAGGTAACAACCAAATAAAGAGGAAGTAACTGAGTTGTGTAAAGAGAGTGTCATCGCATGGTCCTAGCATGGGTTACCTAGGCTATCTATCACCAGAAGCCAGCCCACATCTAGGGTTACCCTGGAAGCCCCTCTCTAGGCACCGGCCCCATAAAGTGACACATGCGGAGCCAACAGGTCCTCTCATGGAGACAAGGAGGTCGGCCTTGCCAACTAGGCCTTCTCATCCCATCCTTAGGCTACGAGAGCACTCAAGGCATGGGTGAGGTATCTTACTTATCTTGTTAAGTATTTTGCTACTCCAACCCTCCTAAAAGTTATTAAGTTTCCACTTGCTCATAACTTCCATGGGGTTACCCAGGCGGCCTCTCACTAGGCACCGGCCCCACCATGGAAGCCACTCCCTTAGCAAACTTTGATCAGTCAACCAAACCACAACATGCAAAGATAAGATACAAAATAATTTCTAACCATTACTTATGCCATTCACTTTCCCTCAACAATACAAGAACCATTGCATTGACATGCCACCATCTAAACCAAAGATCATGACACCACACCTCTGGAGCCAGGTACAAACCAATGAAAAAGTATCCATTAACCGACAATGACAATGCTTTCGCGTCTTAATACCAAGTACACATGAAATCTTTCAAGCATAAACTCCACCCCCAAAATAATCACAATGACCCTAGAACAAGCATAAAGGTATGACCAGGACGACAACAAGAAAAAGAGATTCACTATGCTCTTTCTTTAATTGCGAGATTAAATATAAGGCTTTTACTTTCGCAAATGGAATTTTCTAGTATACGAATGTAACAATTCCAAACAACACAAGGCATAAATTCTTATCTATTAATTTCATGACTACCATTCTCTAGTAAAACATCTATAAGTGATTATTATAATAAACTTTCATTGACATTAACCCAACTACAAAATTTAGTTAACCAACTATAAATATAATTTATTTGTCTAAAGGTAAAACAAACCAAGGTGTATATATACCAAACCAGGATTATTGACTACGGTTCTCTAATTTACACTTTCTAATTTAAAAAAAAAAACTACAAATAAGATAATAACTTCCTGATGATCCATAAACTATTTCCATTCCAATCACTACTAACAGCAAATTTATTTCCTTTCCCATAAACAAAATTAACTATCTATCAAATTAAAATTTCAAACAAACACTACAATATGAACATATTTCGTATTAACATAGTTACCATCAACATTTAATTAGCTATAATTCCTTGACAAACGAATACAATACCACTCTTTTATGCTATAAGAATCGCTTCTAATCTACCTTCTAAAACCATAATTTCTAGACAATGAACGTAAATCGCAAAACTGAACATATGCCATATAACATTTCACAGTTTACAACTTTGAATACCAACATTATAACTTAATTTACTAATTCAAAGTGTCCTAAAATAGTATGAACAAAATTGTATTTAGTGAGCATACTATTCAATTCACATGACCAACTTGCATCTTTTAAAACAACATTATATAAAAATGTTAAATTTACAAGATCACGAATCTATACAACTAGAAGAAATCTAATATATATATATATATATATATATATATATATATATATATATATATATATATATATATATATATATATATATATATATATATATATATATATCTTTTAACTTCTCATTATGCAAGAAGGTATTAGTTTATCTCGAATAATATTTAATTCAGGTTTAAACCAATATTTACTTGGTTATCAATCCCATTATAATACAATACACCAAAAAAATTCACTTCAATTATTATTTATTTGCTTACAAGGCATAGCTAAACAAGTTTATCACCTACAACATAACTAACAAATTAATATTACATGAATACAAAAGTGAGGCCTAAACTGAATGAAAATAGCTCTAAATCCATAACCATCAGTTACCCAAACTTATAAACTTTAAAAGAAAGAATTTTCTATCATCCAAACAAGAGTTTCAAAGGAAACTTTCCAAATCCATATCTACAAAACTCCATACTACCTCACCCACACTAGCCAGGGCAACTAAGACATAGAGATCAATCAAGAGTCTGGTCTTCTTTATAGAATGAGAAGCATGAGAGACATAGTGATAGAAGGTTTCAACATAACCAGTGACTCTCATGCTAGACAGAGAAATCGGAATAGGTAAGGACAAGATTAAGTAATGTTAATTTCATTTAATGAATTTCTGGCACAACACAGGTTACAGAGACGACAAGGAGGGAGCTGGAATTACCAGAAATTATGGACTTTAGGAGGTTTAAGAAACATAAGATTTCAATCAGCAAAAGTCAAAGAGGAAATGGTACGGTGGCCCATAGAGAGGTAGAAAATTTACCAAGAATAAATCGCTCAACCCCAATCAAGCACCGTACGGTCAACAAGGAGAAAAGAGAAGAATTTTAGCCAACCAAGAAATACAGATGGGTATCTCACGTCGTACAACCTAGGTAACAATTGAGGTTTCTTTCACAATTTTTAGCAACAATATTTGAAGACTCCCAGGAGGTACGGCCGTACGGCCACTTGGGAGAAGGAAACTCCAAAAAGAGACATTTTTTCTAGCATAAATTGATTTGGCATAGATCAACCGAAGATGATGGAGTGAAATCTAGCATATTTAAGGGTTTAAGAGGTGAAAGCCCAACAAAAGGGTAAACTGTATGATAGCATTCCAATTACAATTTCATTCAACAGATTGCTAAAATCTCATCTTCCAAAATTGGGCTCTAAAATTCAAGGTTGGCTAAACAAATTGATCGAAAGAGGGCAACATGAGAAGTAGAATCTGTAGAACAATTTCAAATGATACATAACTTTGATGAGTTTTACAAATATCATAAGTGGATCGATGGAGATCCTACCAGACAACGAAGGTTAAAGCATTTTCATCCATCAAAATGCAATACCCAAGATGAAGGTGGTCAGGCAACTTCACAGAATTCAGAATGATTATTCTACAACATAATTTAAATTCCAATCCATAGAAGTTACAAATTTCACACACACAGGGTAATTTCAATCTACAGAATTTACAAATTTCACACAGAGAGTAATTTCAATCTACAGAATTTTACAAATTTCACACACACAGAGTAATTTCAATCTACAAAATTTTACAAATTTCACACAGAGAGTCAACATACCTAAAAATTCAGTCCCCTTCCGATTCTCTCTGTTTCTTGAAACCAATATCTCCGTTCTTTTTCCAACTGCCTCCCGAACAAACTCCTTTTTCCTCTAAAATGATTCCACTCATAAAATCAAAGCAGACATGCATCCGTTACCCAACAACCCACTCTTCTGAGAAAATTCAATAAATTACTATAACAAGAGATCCCAAATGCCCCAATTTCAAATTTGCCAACTCAAGGCATTTATTTCACATATCAAAATTATTCTATACAAAATATACACTAATAATTACTCGTAACTCCAATTTATGAAAAAAATACTCTTGGGTAGCAAATAATTAATTCTAGATTATTATAAGATTTAGCCAAGGTATCAATCTAAGTTCTAAGCCAAACAATAAAATTCAATAGGCATAATAGGAGCATTATCATTAAAGTATTTTCCAACTACTCATGAACAAAATTAACACAACTCGACTATATACCACAACACAAGATTACCAACATACTAAGCAAGGACCAAGCGTTACAACACAACTCGAGACCACAACAGAAAACAAGGACTGACCTAGTGGAATATACCTCACATTATCTCCCATCACTGATACCCATTGGTGCAAGAACCCGCTCAAACCTGCTATATTAGGTGAAGTCAAGGTTTGGTACTTGCAGCCTGCATCCAAACAACTGGTTGTATACGATCAAATACATATATGTCTGCACACGGAGAGTCAAAGAATCACGGTGCAGCAGGGTACTCGAAGCGAGTAATGCTGCACCGTCCCTACTCTTAAACAAGATTATAATCACAGCATTTAAAATCAGATATCAACTAATCTAATAAAAGTGCAAATATTAATCCATTACTAATCGTGTCCAACATATCATAACTAAAGTAATACTAATGTCATCATAACTCATAACACATGTCTAAATATATCCATCGAACATAGTCCATCAAGGTCAAAGTGAACAAAACCATAACATACTAATCCAAATATCTTGAAACTGTAAAAATGCAATGAAAGACTATCAACTGTTTCAGAACTGTCAGAGAGAAATATGAAACTAACATCTATCACAAGCTAAAAAGCGAGGGGCATTACATACTCAATGTTTCTAAAATAGGTATAATTTCTTTATGTAGATAAGATACGAAAGTGTTATTTGACTTAATCAATCCTTCTAGAATAGGTATAATTTCTTTATCTAGATAAGATACAAAAGTGTTATTTGACTTAATCAATCCTTCTAGAATAGGTATAATTTCTTTATGTAAATAAGATACAAAAGTGGTATTTGAATTAATCAATCCTTCTAGAATAGGTATAATTTCTTTATGTAGATAAGATACAAAAGTGTTATTTGACTTAATCAATCCTTCTAGACTAGCTAAATTTCTTTATGTAGATAAGATGCTTCTAGAGTAGTATAACATATTGTATATATTTAAAAATTAAGAATAATTAATCATTCCTTCTAGAAGAGGTATAATTTCTTTATGTAGATAAGATGCTTCTAGAATAGGTATAACATATTGTATATATTTAACAAAAATTAAAAATAATTAATCATTCCTTCTAGAAGAGTTATAAATTCTTTATGTAGATAAGATGCTTGTAGAATAGGTATAACATATTGTATATATTTAATAAAAATTAAAAATAATTAATCATTCCTTCTAGAATAGGTATAATTTATTTATGTAGATAAGATGCTTCTAGAATAGTATAACATATTGTGTATATTTAAAAATTAAAAATAATTTATCACTCCTTCTCGAAGAGGTATAATTTCTTTATGTAGATAAGATGCTTCTAGAATAGGTATAACATATTGTATATATTTAATAAAAATTAAAAATAATTAATCATTCCTTCTAGAATAGGTATTATTTTTTTATTTAGATAAGATACAAAAGTCTTATTTGACTGTTTAACTATTAAAATAATAATATTTAAATAAAATGCTCTTAAAAACTTCTACCATTGTTGATATTTTTGAAGTGCTCAGGCTTCTTGTCAAACAAATGCCAGTCTCTAATCACCCCTTCTAAATGCACATATTACCATGCAAGTTTTTTTTTTTAACTTTCAATGCAAAAATCTAACTGTTTGACTATTAAAAATAATAATATTTAAATAAAATGCTCTTAAAAACTTCATTCTAGAATACGTATAATTTATTTATATAGATAAGATACAAAAGTCTAATTTGACTGTTTGACTATTAAAAATAATAATATTTAAATAAAATGCTCTTAAAAACTTCTACCATTGTTGATATTTTTGAAGCAGGCATCTTGTCAAACAAGTGTCTGTCTCTGATCACCCCTTCTAAATGCACATATTACGCTGCTTTTCTTTTCCATTCACCAGATTTTATTCAGTGAAAACACTCACTTTTCTTTTCCATTCGTTGGATTTTCTTCAGTCAAAACACTCGCTAGTATATTATGCATTTTCTATTCTTTACTCTTCATTTCACACACCCCCAATGTGGAGTGCCATGTGTATTGGCTCTACCAAGACTCAAAGTTCAAGGGTTTTGGTTGTGAAACACTCATTGTAAGAACAGTAAAGCACAGGAACAAACAACACGTCGATTGTAAATAGAATAGGGGCACATGTTAACTTTTTCAGCTCTAATAGTATAATATTAATACTGATTTGAGTGTTCATAAATATGCAGATCTGAATGGGATGATATTTTAGATATATGGACAGGTGGATAACACATTCTTGGGTTGGTCAGATTTTAGTTGTCACCTACATTTCCACCGCCCAAATTACCACTGCCCATTTTGTCTTTAAATACCACTACCCATTTTGTCTTTAAATACAACACAGATTGTAGTCATTGATAACTTTTCTTGCAAAGGACCTCGAATTATTAGGATTTTTTAATGGGACTTTTCTTAAAGACAAAACAATGAAGGGTGTTGAAGATTGCTCTAAGAGGTTCCATCTTTTAGCATAGGCCAGCGGTCTATTTTATAAGACTTCTTTTGTCTAATCAGGGGTGAGTCACAGTGTGTCCATTTTGTTGCAGAAGTAGATCAGATTTTGGTGCTCATCAAGATGTCTTTATATTGTCCTTTTTAGTAGTTGTTATGCTTCATACAGTACTTTGAGGATGTACAACGAGGGTTTTATTTTACTATCAATGAAATTTGAATTTAATTGAGACCTCTCAAATTTTATTTGTTGTGTTTCTTATTATTAATATGCCATGAATGTTTTTATGTAACATGATTTCATTTAATTGATCGGTTTGTTTATCCTGCAATTTTTGACAATTTTTAAAATTTCCTTGTGAATTATGGGTTATGGCATGTACCATGTTAGCTAGGATTTGACAGTTGTATGCAGCATTGGTGGTTTAATTATTGCTAGGTTTTCTTAAATCTAAGATTTCTTTTTAGTGGAAATAAACTTAAAATTTTTCAGATTCAGTATTTACTAGAGGGGGTTCAATGGGAGGATTTGTGTAGGGTTTTAGAGATAGGGATTTTTGTTATGAATTGTCCTCATTGCTTGGAGTTAAGGCTTACATGCAAGATTTGTGGCCATTTATCAAATATTAGATTTTGTCTTCCTTTATTATAACTGCTTATAACCTATAATGGTGTAGACATTAAGGTTTGTGGGCACATGGTGAATCTCTCAAGGTGGATTTGCATTTTTAAAAATTACATGAATAGTTATGTTATAAGAAGAAAGGAATTAGCTAAAATTTGAAGGGTGAAATTATCTGCATTATTTATTTTGGCATCTTCATTCAAAATCATTCTTTATTATTAATCATTACAGATTAACAAATAATTCTTGTGTCTTTTCAAAATAGATTCACCACAGTTTTACAAATTGGACATGTGTATGATACCTATCTAGGATACTATTGCTAGATGTAAACTCTTGTATTTTTTTAAATTATCATGCTATGGTCTGTGTTCAAAATGAAGTTACCTATTATGCATTGAATTCTAATGATTTATGACATCAATAATATAACATGGTGGTCTTTTATTCTTGGTTTGGTTTACAAACAATAAAGTTAAGATCATGCAATAATATTATTTTTTGTTTGTACTACCTTCATGTCTATGTAATAATAATAATTTTAAGCCAACCATCCCCTCACCCCTTGGTATGAAGGAGAGGGCATGGACTATATCTATGAATAGATAGTTAGATAAATAAATCAATTGTGACATGTACATTGAATACAATTTTCAATGTGTATAAGATATAAGATGTCCATTGCCTACTTGTTATACTCATAGGATAAGGAAAGTTTCTATATAGTAGAGTTAAACTCAAGGTTCATATTTAACCTCCTTTTTTTAATAGTATAATATTGGCTTCAAAGATTCTATCTTTAAATGAGTGAATCAGATAGACAACCATTGAGCTAAGATAACTGCTTAGAATACCATATCAAAGATAAGTCTTCAAATCTTTCATTTTTAATGAGACAATCAAACAAAGAGCCATCAAGCTTAGATATCCATTTAGCATGCTATACCAAAGACAGGTCTTCAAAGCTTCTTTTGTGAATGAGAAAATCAAATAGAGTGATATCGCAGCCTTAGACATGGCCATTTGCATGCTATGTTAGCCCACTTGAACCGTATTTAAACCTTGACAATGTGCCATTGTTTCTTTTAAGTGATGCCTTTTTGTATGCAATAAAACATACGTGAATTTTTCATGTTCTTTGAATTTTCTGTTACGACTCAGAGAATTTTTTCTTGAATTGACATCATATTTCAACACCTCAATGAGAAAACCCCTAAGTGTCTAGACAAATAGGACCTAGGGGGACTACTTGAGATGACCCCTACCCAAAATAGGGGGGAAGACTTGGGCACCCGCGCCCTAGTCCTGCCCTATTTTAGGGTAGTCCCAATTTTTGGGTGTTGGCTTGTGACTGTTATTTGGGTCCTATGCCAACACGGTAAGTTTGAATTACAAAATTCTTGGCGGGAGTGTTTGTAGTTGAATATAAAAGCATGTTTAGGTATTCATTTGTAAACTAGAGAATCAATAGATTTCAATTAGATGATTACTAGCAAGCTATTGTGTTCTCAAGGTGATTCAAGGCTTTCATTATGTTGCAAGAGCAGATTTGTGTTGTCTATGTGTTTGTGTTTGCAGATTTGAGCATCCATTTCCTCATGGAATGAAGAGCATCTTCCTCTCATGAGATCTTCACTACAAGGTGATATTTATTGTGTTTGTGATCATTGTTCATTTGATTTTTGCCTCTACCTCACAAGGGCATGCACTCTCTATCTGACAAAGGTGTTTGGAAGACTTAAGTGTCCTTCTGAGGCTTGACTGAGGCAAGCTCCTAAACACCACAACCCCCTCCCAAAGTTTTATGATTGCAAGTTACAGGTTGATGATGCATATAGTGAAGTTGCAGGAGGGCATATTGGAGTGTCAAAATTGCAGATCAGTGAAGAAAAGGACACCCTAGACTTGGGCACCTGCTCCATAGTCCCCAAAGTTTCGTGATGGGAAAATCTCTAAAATAGCAGAAATGGGTTACAGATTGAGTTTCTAGATCTTGATAAAAAGTAGGGCCTTGGATTTGGGTGCCTGCTCTTGTGTCCCTGACTTTTCTACCTCAAAACCCCAAAAATAGGTGCACAGTAATTTGTAATTTTACATCTCTCTGCAAAAGCATTTTCTGTTATTCATCAGTTTATTATCGTATTTGCAAAATTAGGGTTTTGATGGATAATTGAGCATAAGAGAAGGAAAATTGATAATCAGATACCCTAATCCAAATTTTCCTACATTTGTAAGTGACCAAGGCCCTGATAGTGCTCTGCCACTCGATCCGAAGGTCCTTGAATGTAATAGGGTGAAAGGAGGATTCAAACACTAAACTGAAACAATCCAATTTTTACCCTAAACATTTTGGTGAACCTGTGTTTTTGGACTTAATTGCAAGTTTATGAGTGTTTTTCTTTAGATTTGGGTTAATTTCTTTCATTCATATAGTTATTCATCTTATTGCATTGAGAAAATTTGAAAAAATTTGAAAAATTTGAAAAATTTGAAAAAATTACATTTTAGGGTTACTAATTTGCATCAATTCATTCTAATTTTTCCTAATTTATGATTTTTGAATAAGATATGATATAAACTACATAAAATTACAAAAATTCAATAATTTGCATTGCATTTTCATCATATAATTGCTAGGGTTTTTTAGAAATTTTCATATAACCTAGTAATTCCAAAATCTAGGGTTAGTAGGCAAAATCTTCTTTCAAATTTTTATACTGATTTTAGAGACTCATTCAAAATTGCATTTGTCTATAGTCTAGCATTTTAGTGTGAATTTGCATTAAATTTCAAATATTTGCATTTTTACATAGAAAATTTCAACAAAAAACTAGCAATTTTCATGCATTTTCATTAAATTTGCGCTTGCATTTTTCATCCTAGGGTGCGGAATTCATTTTCAGATATGAGTACAATTCATTTTAATCATAAATCAGACTTCAAAACATTCATATAACATTTTTTGTCAAAATCTCAAACCTAGGGCTTGAAAAACATTGATTTTCACTAGATTTGGCCTTATTGACCCCTTAGATTTGCACTATAGGTGTGTTGTGAAGAATATTTTTACATTAATTTTATTTTATCAAGGTAATCATTTTCTTCCCCTCCTAAAAATCTTCACAACACCCTTTTATCGGGCTCTTGTATTGAAAATTTGGTGAAAAGCTACACATTTTTGCTATTTTTTCCTTAGGGTTTGACCTAGTTAGCACTTCAAGTGTGTTGTGAAAAATTTTATGGATTGAGGTGACTGATACCATTTCTATTATTTGATTCACCTCCTAAAATTCATTACAACACCCTTTTGGCTAGGTCTTGGAAGTGAAAAATCGTGAAAAAGTGCCTATTTTTTGCTATATTTTCACTAAGGTTTGACCTTAAGTGGCACTAAAAGTATGTTGTGATGGATATTTTGACATTAAGTGGCTGTTATCACTGATATATTTCTCTATCCATCATCATTTTCCTCACAACACCCTTTGTCATGCCCCTTTGTATCAAGATTTGGTGGAAAAAAATTGCATATTTTGACATATTTCACTATATTTTGACCTATCGTCATCTTAGATTTGCATCAAGAGTGTGTTGTGAAGGATATTATTGGTGTTTTGGACTGATATCAGACATATAATTTTATGTCCCTGATCAAAATCCTTACAACACCTTTGCTTTCACTCATTTGCATTGACAAAGTACAAAAAATCAAACATTTTAGGTCATTTTTACATATAGTTTGGCACTTGTCGTCGGCATAACTTTTGAAAAAAATTTAAAATGTGATTTTGCATCTCATTATAACATCTTCATGTTTTAAATATTTGCATTAGTATATCCTATATTTTGAAAATTTCTCTAATTTCACTAATGAGAATCCTCATGTTCTAGAACACAGCTTATATTAGTGGTATTGATGCTTCTATGTGTTCTACATATGAGTTGCAATTACTTTGTTATACACATGATTTTAGTAGATTCAATTTACTCATAGGGGCATATCCTTTGATATTAGAATATTTAACTAAATTCATCTCTAGGAATACTCATGAAAACACTGATAATGATTCCATAGAACATTCAAGAACCTTAGATGAGAAGACTAGGGATAGCTTTAGTAATTCCATTGCTCTCCCTGGCCAAGATGAAGCATTAGTGAATGAAGATCTCCTTTTAACAAGGAACATTCCATGGGTAGACAATGAGCTTTCATCTAACAACTCTATCATAATGCACCAAACCTCTATGGATCATCCTACCAACCTTGTTCCTTTAGTTGATTGTTCACACACCTTGGATTTCACTAAGGAAGAGAAGACCTTTAATGTCCCTTCTTTGTTTGAATATTCAAGTCATTTGGACATCACTAAGGATGTAGCACTAGTGGATAAAGAGAAGTCTCTTAGATTAAATCCCTCAAGGATGGATGTTGAGATCACTCAAAATAATTTTCTTCTCCCACCACCTAAGAGGATAGAGCATATGTGTACTAATGAACTTCAACAAGAACACATTCCACCTAACATTGAGACAAACCAAGAAGCATTTAAG
Source organism: Cunninghamia lanceolata (assembly GCA_027924645.1). Classification (NCBI taxonomy): domain Eukaryota; kingdom Viridiplantae; phylum Streptophyta; class Pinopsida; order Cupressales; family Cupressaceae; genus Cunninghamia; species Cunninghamia lanceolata. The sequence goes on from BSBN01001285.1 coordinate 3,946,114, forward strand.
AATGAACAAAAGAATAATGACAATGACTTGGCAATTATACCTTATGTTTGGGAAGACGACAATTATTTTCTTGATGACAAGACTTAGCACGAAGATCCTACAGGTAAGTATCTCTAACTCTTTATTTCTCTCATGATGTGCTTCCTTCGTGATGTGTTATGTGTTGTTTAGGCCTCCTGGGATGACCTCGGATTCTCCTGTAAGGTTCATGATACCAAGAGACCGCCTCTGTTGTGATCTTCTTCTATTTGTATCATCATTCTTCTATATTGACTCTCTCTCTCTCTGATTTCATCATTGTGTGTTGTGTCTTACGAACATAGCATTGTGGTTGGTGACTTGGGGGCACCCTCCTATGTAACTGTCCCTAAGATACTTGTTTCTCCTCTCTTATTTATTGTTTCCCTTCCTTTAGTATTTCTATCTAGAAAGCGAATGACGACAAACATTTATACTAATGCGGACCTAGTGTCCCTTTCACGAGAAATAAAAAATTGGACTTAGTTCCTAATATGATGATGGGGTTGTATATTTTATCCAACGCTTGGCTAGTGGAAGCACTCATGCTTTCTGCATAGTGACTATGATGATGTTCTATCTCATTTACAAACCTTAACAATACTGCTAGTCTACGCACCTTTGTTTGTCTTTGAATCTAGCCTTGGTGGTACTCAATTTAGAGAGCTTCATGATATAGCCCCACGGTTATCCTCGAACTCCAAATTCGTAGTATAACCTTGGCTCTTTGTGTGGTTAATCATATGCATTGATGTTGTTGTTTATCATGATGTTGTAGACACTAACATGTTTCTTGCAAGTATGTGTTTGTGGGAACATTTGGTGATTGTAAAGTACATGTCACCTCCGGAGGGCATGGGATTTGTGAAAGTCTGTGTTCCCTTGTGTGTTTTCTTCCTACCTTAACATGCTTGATATCGATACATGATATCAACCACCTTAAGGTGGGGGCATATATAAGGTAAGGTGTCTATTGTAGATGTTAGCTATGTTCTTGTCCTCAGATGCAGCTTAAAGACTAGCTCAATGAGTGCTTCCTGCATCCTAAGTTTGTTTGCAATCAATCAATCAATCATGTAAGCCCTTTGTGGAGGCGAGATATCGCGTATATCCTTTTTATCTTAAGTCCTCTGCGGAGGCGGGGATGGTGTATTTCTCAGAGCAGATTGCATCATCCTTGATGGTGTCAGATTGTCATTGATGTCAAAAAGGTCTTGCAGGATCTTGGGTTGATCTTAGTAAACATCTAAAGGTCACTAATCATGAGGTTATACTTCAAAAGATAAGGACTTGCTTCATATGTGTGTTCAGATTTATCAAGAGTTGTATATATTCACATGATGTTGTTGCTCATATTATGGATTTTAGATTTGTGGAGTCAGTTTGAAAATACATGATCATATGGATTGGTATGATTGGTTAGGTAAAGAAAAGAATGTTGCTTTAAGGATATCAATTGTGTTTGTGCAAAGTCTTCTTGAATAGATCCTCAAGATTGAGTTACATCAGGACGTTAGTGATGTGTTGAGGATAGTCATGTGCTTCAGATGTTGATCATATAGGAGTTCAAATGGTTTACATGCATGTTCATATTCAAGCAATGTTGACACAAGTTGATCATGTTCTTGCCTTATTTGTTGTTGAACAATGTTGACACAGGTTGATCATGTTCTTGCCTTACTTGTTCTTGAATCAGGACTTCATAATGCTTAGCAGGTGTTCAACTTATCATGATAGAAAACTATATCATTTGGTCGCTTTCACCTCAAGTGTTCATAGGAGTTTATGACAGGAGATAAGTTGGTTTTATTATGTTGCTTTCACACTCAAGTGTCCACAAGACAAGGTTGTGCATGTATTGATGTTGGTTTTTTGTTTTCATACAAGACATCAAGTTTTGAAGTCATCTTACTTGTATATCAGAGGTATATTTAGCAGACATGTGAGGAATCCTATTAATTAAAATTCTTGAAAGTTAAAATCATTAAGAAACTTGATTTCAAGGCATTCATCAGCTCCTCTCTGCCTGTCATACAATGTATGCACTTTTGTTATAATAGGTTGTTGACTTATTATAGCAGGTGATGTCACTTAAAGTGACCTGTCAAAGGGTGGCAAGAATGTTATAAAAATTGGCCCCTTCACATGTCTTCACCGCTATCAGCAGTATCTCCTTTTGGTTAGTGAGCGCCAAATCTCATCGACAGTCCTATTCAAATATGCAAAAGCGCGCGCTCAAGGAAATCAATGACTCTTATTTAAACCTTGCTCCTCACCTAGTGCATATTACTTGATGGTCTGTGAAATGTCATTTGCTTTATTTAAAGCTCTTTAAGGCTATACTTAGCATGTTCTAGGAGGCAGTTTTTTTGAGTTTTTTTAGGAATTCGTTTTGGGAAGATTTTTTCTTAACCTGTGGCATCTAAAGGATGGTGATTTATTCTTTTTTTAAAGGCATCTTTTTGAATGGAAGATTAATGCCCTTTTGATGAGCTATACCTTCTAATTTTTTCATTCCAAATAAAGATGGATTATGAGAGTGAGGTCCGTAGAAAGAAGGTTTTTATTTTTGGGCAGAATGTTTAATGCTTTTCTCTCTTGTTCTCATGATAAGTTTAAAAAGAGATAGTGAAGAAGATGAAAGGTTTAATATTTTGATGACATTGGAGAATAAATTATTAAAGGAATATGAAAAGATTTTGCAGATGGATTTTTGTGAGAAGATTCAAAGATTTTTGGAGAAATGGTTTATTTTCTTTGTAGGTGAAAGATCATAAGCAGAGAGATTTTTGGCAGAGATTTTTGCAGAGAAGGAGAATTAATTTTTAGATGGAAGATGAAAATGAAAAGACTGAATATTTAGTTTGAAAGAGATTTTATTTTCTCCTACAAGGCACTGATTGAAATGTCAGAGAAAATGAAAGGTTGTGAAAAATGAGGGCCAGAAAAATGTGTTGGGGTTTTTAGTGAATAGATATCATTTTATGAAAATGATATTTGCAAAGGAGGAGATTGATTATTTTTATAAAGAGATTTTATTTTTTCTCTTTCAAGGGTAGATTAAAATTTATTGTTGAAGATATTCAATTTAAATAAGATGAATTTTTACAGGTGGAGCTATTTATTTTAGAAAATGAAAGGTTTTTGAAAAGAGGAAAATAAAAGTTTGCTTTGAAGATGAAAGGACATTTTTGTATTTCTTATAAATATTGGTTTTGCAGATACACTGTGTGTGTGAGTGATGTTGTGCAGATCAACATGCAGAAATGAAGACATTTTCTACAAGATCCTTTTGAAAAGAAAACATAGATTTATCATATATTGTTATGTGTATCAATATGAAAAATTGAAGACAACTTGAATGATACAGAATGAACCGAATCAAGAAAGAAGACAATATGCAATTGAATATGTTGAGATAATCTAAATCAGATGAATGAATTGATTGAGCATTAGATGCAGGATTGAAGACATACACACGGAGAAATTACACATGAAGTTTGTATTATGCAGAGATGGGATATTGAATTGAATGGAAATAGAGTAACCCTCTAAATTCTTGGTTTTAGTTTGATTATGCATTAGGGGTTGGTGCTCCTTGAAGTTGGTGCTTCTAAATATTGTAATCAGTGAGATTTTTCATAAAGCCAGTGAGGCAGTTTTGGAGTGGTTTTTCTACCCCTGGAGGCTTTTCCACTCATGCAAATTTGTGTTATGTTGCATATTGTTTTCATCTAAATGTGTGTATGTTAATACTTTGCTCATAAGTTTTTGTTCTCTTTCTTCATTCTCAGTTATGTGCATATGTTTATCAATGATATCTTTCTCCTTATGCTTTGAAAGTTAAAGTTTACAAAAAGATTTGAAAATTCACACAACACTGATTCACCCCCCCTCTCAATGTTGTTCTTGACTCTTACAATCCTGTCATTTTCAAAAGTCCTCTATGGAGGTAGGGAGTGGTTCTATGACTAACTCAACCCTTAAGCGTGTCTTCGGTGATTGTTGTGGTGAAGCGCAATTGTAGGTGTGTGCTTGTAATGTTCCTGAGATGGTGTTGAACCTAGAAATAGGGACACTCCATTGCTTGTCTGTCATGTTTTCTCCGTGTCTTTAAGTTTGTGTGTTTGGCGTGGTTACTTTGTTTGGCATGTTTGTTGCCCCATATGCAGTCTGAAGACTAGAGCGATGAGTGCTTCCTACATTTTGGGAGGTTTTGTTTGTCTTGCGTGTGTGTTGCCCCATATATGCAGTCTAAAGACCAACGCGATGAGTGCTTCCTACATTATGGGAGGTTTGTTTACTTTCCAGTACTTGCATCTGTATTTCATATATATGATAAAAAGAAAAGAAAAAGAATCATGCCTGTCTTCCATGCATCAATGTGTCTCCTATGCATTTGCTATCTTCTCCATGTTCTACATGACTGTAACTATCTTCTTCATGTTTTGCATGCCTGTTACTATTTTCTATGTGATTGGCATGTCTTCTCCGTGCTTGGTGTGTTTGTTGTGTTTGCTACCATACTTTAATGCATGTATTAGCCTTGTGTTTATACATACATTAAAGTGGGGGCTAAATGTAACGTTGAAAAATGTCCCCTTGGGGGCTTTTCCCTCTTTAGGTTTAGCTCCCAGGTCTCTTGTGTGCATTTAGGACATTTTACATCATATTTCAACACCCCAATGAGAAAACCCCTAAGTGTCTGGACAAATAGGACCTAGGGGGACTACTTGAGATGACCCCTACCCAAAATAGGGGGGAGGACTTGGGAGTCCAAGCCCTAGTCTTGCCCTATTTTGGGGTAGTCCCAATTTTGGGTGTTGTCTTGTGACCGTTATTTGGGTCCTATGCCAACACAGTAAGTTTGAATTACGAATTCTTGGCGGGAGTGTTTGTAGTTGCATATGAAAGCATGTTTGGGCATTCATTTGTAAACTAGAGGATCAATAGATTTCAATTAGATGATTACTAGCAAGCTATTGTGTTCTCAAGGTGATTCAAGGCTTTTCATTGTGTTGCAAGAGCGTATTTGTGTTGTCTATGTGTTTGTGTTTGTAGATTTGAGCATCCATTTCCTCATGGAATGAAGAGCATCTTCCTCTCATGAGATCTTCACTACAAGGTGATATTTATTGTGCTTGTGATCATTGTTCATTTAGTTTTTGCCTCTGCCTTACAAGGGCACACACTCTCTATCTGAAAAAGGTGTTTGGAAAACTTAAGTGTCCTTCTGGGGCTTAACAGAGGCAAGCTCCTAAACACCACAACCCCCTCCCAAATTTTTATGATTGCAGGTTACAGGTTGATGATGTAGACAAAGTGAAGTTGCAGGAGGGCATATTGGAGTGTCAGAATTGTAGATTAGTGAAGAAAAGGTCACCCTAGACTTGGGTGCCTGCTCCCTAGTCCCCAAATTTCTATGACGGGAAAATCTCTGAAACAATAGAAACAGGTTACAGACTGAGTTTCTAGATCCTGACAAAAAGCAGGGCCTTGGACTTGGGCGCCCACTCCTGTGTCCCTGACTTTTCTGCCTCGGAACCCTGAAAATAGGTGCATAGTAATTTGTAATTTTACATCTCCGCAGAAGCATTTTTTGTTATTCATCAGTTTATTGCCATATTTGCATAATTAGGGTTTTGATGGATAATTAAGCATAAGAGAAGGAAAATTGATAATCAAATACCCTAATCCAAATTTCCCTACATTTGTAAGTGACCAAGGACCTGATAGTGCTCTGCCACTCGACTTGAAGGTCCTTGAATGTAATAGGGTCAAAGGAGGATTCAAACACTAAACTAAAACAATCCAATTTTTACCCTAAATAGGGTTACTTCTACTAAATGACTATTTTCTAACCCTTGTATTAAAAAAAATTGTATGGAGTGAAACACATGACTTCTTTGTATAGACAAATTTGTTGTTATCAATGCCCATCTATTGAAAAAAATGTTTTTATTTTGATAGAACCATGTTGAGAGGTCTGAAAATCTCTTCTATCAATTAAATTCTCATGGGATGATTTTATAATATTGTTATTAAAAAAATCATCAAGCTCACTGGGAATTTGGGACTTGCACTTTTACCTAGATTTGATTGTAATTTGTACCCAAGTATTTAATCCAATTTTAGTATTGTCTACTTTGTCTTCTTTCCCAGGATTTGAGCCTTGAGCTTGATTATCATATCTGTGATGTTTTCACCAATAAAGCTCATTTTTTTTACAGGTTTAAAAATATTGTTAATTTTATATAGATTTTTTATTTTTTTTAAATTGTTCAATGTTATAGGGGTTGGGTGTTATATTTTTAATTTTTACGTTAGGATTATTTTTTATTGTATAAATCTCATGTTAGGACTGGGAAAGAGTCTTTTTTAGTTGATTGATGTTTTGGCAACATGGTCTGGTATTAGGTTATATTAGATGGGGTGTGATTAAGGTGCTTCAAAATTCATGTCAATTCATTTTAGTATTTATCTTACTGCAAAATTTATTGGAGATTCTATCTAAATATAGGGTATTTTCCTCTTCATCCAACGATTATAAATCATTTTAGAATTTATCTTACTACAGAATTTGTTGGAGATTTTATCTAAATATAGGGTATTTTCTTCTTGATCTAGGGATAATCTATAATCCTTATTGCAAACAGATAATTAATATCATTTTGGTAAAAAAATTAAGCATAATCCATCATAACAGGATGATCATTACCATCTGGGAACATATTAACCTCATGGAAATGTGAAACACAAATGACATTGTACAGATGTAAATGATAAATGCATATTTTGAATGTGAGGCTTCTTTTTATTTTATTGGACCTGCTATAAACCAACTAGAATGCAATCTTTGCCTATTAGGATAGACTAAGCTCCATAGATTGTATCCACCATGAAAGAAAAAGTAACCTTGATACCATGTAGTCATAAAATATTAAATCACATTAATTTATGAATCTTACAAACACATGTTTGTTGGTTATCTTCTCTAGGACTTGAGAAAATTGAATATATCTTGCATGGACTGAGCAATGTAGATGGGAAATGTGTGTATATAATTTTCCTCCTAATATTCTTGTCCTTCACACAAACTGCATTGCATCTTTCTCCTTGGAAAGATAAACTAAACCATTTTAGTGTATTAGGCATTCTCTAAGATCTTCAGAAGCAAGAGATACCTTCATCTTGTCTACTAGAACATGATGATTGGTATTTTATAAATTCTTAAATCACCATTGTAAACATTATTTATGGCAAGTGACAATACAATAGGGGTTTAGTGCCATTTACATAACATCACTCATCTTATAAGGATTGGTTTTGTGTACTTTTGGAATACAGTAGGGGTTTAGTGCCATTTACATAACATCATTCATCTTATGAGGATTAGTTTTGTGTACTTTCAGATTTCCTTGTTAATCTGAAGAGCATGCCAACAAATTGTAGATATTGACAATTAAAGAAAAACCCATAGGAAACACCCATGCTTCAATCTATCCATCACACTTTAGACTATGTTTGTGTTGTTACCCTTGTTGCATTCAAAGAAATTGGGCACAAGCACTACAACCCCAACAATAGTAGAAGCTATATGTTTGCCATGTTCATGGTTGTATTGAGGAATTTTATTCCAAGGTTTCATTAATACAATTTTATCATGCCACCTACCTCCTACAATGCCAAAATCAGTTGAAATCCACATTTATGTAGCTAGAGGGAGGATGCATTATTGAAAACAATTATCACAACCTTGAATGGAAGTGAAAAATACTTTGTTGCAGGTAGTATATTTCTACTCACACACTCTCACACAAGCATACACATACACATATAAACACTCTTCAATGCAAAAACAAATAAGCATTGAACAAAGGGAATGGACCCCAAATCAAATGTCAACAAGCAGATACCACATCCACCTTGAGGGATAAATAAAATACCATTTATTCATTCATATAGTTCTAAATACAACTCCTAGGCATTTACATTTAACAACTCCCCTACCAAAATCAAAGACATTTGTAAACATAGAAATAAAAATCTCATATATACTCCTGTTGCAAGATTACATCTAATTTGTTGATATTTTCTTCATAACAAAGGAAGTGAGATTTAACTGTTTTATGTGGATTGTTGGCTGATTTTTTGTTTGAAAGATGGATGGAGAACCTCAATAACTCTTTGTGCAAGTTCAATAGTTCAATGTCAACAAGATAGTGTTTGTTGTAATTTTTTTGCTTACCCAATTTTTTTCCCTTTTTAAATTTCAATGAATTTTGTTAATTGTTTTTTTAAATATTTAAAAAAAAATCAAAATAAAATGTAAAATACATGGAAGAAGTTATAAAAATGAAACTCCAACTCCACTTTAATTTTCATTATAATGCAATATAAATTATTTTGAAAATTAAAACAACAATCTTATGTATATTAGGATGATAGGCAAATGTTATAGGGAAATTTATTCATGAAAATTTAATCTTTATAGTATGATTAAGTAGTTTTTTTTTATTTTTTATTTATTTTTTAATCATATAAATTTAACATGCAATGAACAATTAAATCATTGTTGGATTAGATCATATTTATATAGCATGCTTTGCCATGTGGTTCATGTCTAATCTTTTCTTCCTTTCAATTTAAATGCAACCTATAGGTTTTTATTTATAAAGCATTTTAAAGATATTTCAAAATTGTAAATAAAATATCACATTCTCACATAATTTTATTTTTAAAAAACATATAGACTATATGATAAAGAATTTTAATGCAGTGTCAGGATGGGAGTCTTACTAGACTACCAATTCCAGCAGTACACAAGTACTAAACAATTTGTCCACTATTTTATTCAAAGATATGAAACTATAGGAACATTAAATAATTAATTTTAACACCAGACTTGTTCACATCAATGAAGAGAAGATGTCTAGATTCTTGGATCATAACACAATTCCAATTCACTTACATCACTTATTATGCCTCCTCTGTTACCTGTATTGTTCCCCAAATAGCTAGAAACTCAATTCTCATTCCTCCAAATCAAACCCCCTTTGCTCTGTTTTGACAACACCTCTTCTTATTTTCTATTCTCTATATTTCCCTTTTATTATGGATAATCGAACCCCCTCACATTTTTTCTCTCTATAGTTTTATTTTTTTCCCTTGTTGTCCCATTGCCTCCCCTTCTTTTTTTATTGGTCTTCTTTTTTTGTTGTAAATCATTCCCCTACACAAACCCAATGAATGGGCTCCTTAGATGAATGACTCAACACTCAACAATGCAAACCAAAGTCAAATAGCTACAAGCATATTTACATCCCACACAGTCAAAGGAGGAGGAATTTTGATCATCTCACATGCCATACCCACGCCATCCAATGGTTCCATCAACTAAAAGATAAATTGCTATTATGTTAACGATCTAACATCATGCTACAGGCTGCGGATCCTTCAAGTGGAAAAGGTAAGTAGCTGTTATAATAATATTCCAATCTGTTGTGCTTCAGGCCACCAGGAAGACAATCGACCTTCATCTTGGACGTCCTCTGTTATATGTGTTTTGACATACAGAATTGTAAGAATCTTTCAATAAAAATCAAAATTAAAATAATGGCAACTACTCTCCATCACAGGAGCATGGATTAAATGTCCACAAACTTCACAATGGACAACTATGGTACTAATTCAAAATTACCAATATTTAAATAAAACCACAATGATCTCATCCAAGGTTTTGTCAATCATATCACAACGTGTATGAGACATTGCGACAACATACAAAAAACTACAATGGTCACTAGCACTCATGAACCAAAGATGGCACAAAATGAATACTAAGTAAAATCACTAGTAGCCGCGACAACACCAATATGCTGTAAAACATAAGTGAAACAACAAAATGAAAACCAACCCATAATTTAATCAAACATTTTTTTTGTAGGATAGCATATGAGCCCGGGTGCTCCTACATTAGATACACCGGGTAAGAAAATGCTTCATGAGTGCATAACTCATGAGCATTTCAACAAGTTTAGGATTGAAATCTCAAATTTTTCCAAATCTATAGCATTGACCCATGAAGCCTCATATGCTGATCAATTCTTCCAATGAACCAAATACTCCCAATATTCTTTTCCTCTTGTCCTCTTGGCTACACGAGAGTCAATGATTTTATCTACTTCTTCAACTTTCTTTGCTGGCTATTGCTAATCCCACTCACATGCATCTAGCAAATCTCAATGTACACTCCCATGTCCACATGTTTCTCCTTCAAAGTACTTGTACAAATCAGCAACATTAAATATTGGGGAAATATCAATACTGGTTGGAAGTTCCAGCGCATATGCATTTAATGAGAATTTCTGCACAATCTTACTATTGGCAAGAGACACTATTCTGGTATGGACTTGTATGTTGTCATTGATGGCAACAAGGGCAACAAGGCTCAGAGATCTTATCAGCATGATAAGAAGACATAACTCCGGAAGGTCACATTGGAATTCAGGTCCAATTGGCAGAAGTGGCTAAGTATGGGTATTTACAGAGTAAAGGACAGTCAATGAGTCAGTGTGCTTCTGCAGATGATGATCTGGTAATGCGGTTCAAGTATGATATTAGTAATTGTTTGGTGGTGGCATGTTCCAGAGATTAAGTCCTGACTTCCTCCAAAAGTCATTTGGAAGAATTATCTAAGTCCAGGTAAATAGAGGTATAGCAGAGACGGTGAACAAGGCACATTGTAATGGTCTGTATTCCTCCACAAGTGAATATTTTATTATGTAGTTTTAAAGTGTTGTAAACACTTGTATGAAATGTCAAATTCTAGAGTTGTGAGATCTGAAGTCCACCGAAAATATAGTTACAAGATGTTGAGTATCGGTATAGTGTTTGACAGAGCCTAAGTTCTAATGGTCTGCTTTTCTCCACAAGATGATATCATGCATTGCGATTCTAAGGGTAAGACTGAGAATGTGTGAATAGTCCTTGATGTGATTTTGGAATTGTTTTGAGATCCATAGTAAAAGTTGTAAGTCAGTAGATGAACCTGTTAAGCATGCTCTTAAGGAATAGGCAGACTGATGTGATAAATCATTATGTGGAAAAGAGATGGTGTTTGAAGGATCTATTTAGGTGATTGAATTATTAGAGACAACCTATATGAACATGTTTGGCTGAAGACTTGAGTCCACACAACATATAGTGCATTAGATTGAGCCGACAAGCTACATCTTTCTATGTACATGTTTCACTTCTTGGATGCTGACCTAATTATGGATCAAATCATGATGTAGATATATAAGAGTGATGAACTTTGGTTGAGGAGTGTGTGTGATTGATGTGAGCATACGAATAGTAGAGCAAAATTAGAAGATCAGCAGTAATGAAGACTTGGGATTCAGAATTTAGTTGCTAAATGACTACACCCTGGCATAGTGACAGATGCTTATGCAGTATTCAGTCTTCATGTGCAATTTGCTTTGTACTTGACAGTGAGATTTCTTCATCAAGATAGTGATCCTAGCAGTGAGCCTCTAATAGGGTTTAACAACCCTTATTGTAATCTTGATAGGTTTAGGGTTGAGGTAGTGAGCCTGCTAGACCTAGTTGTACTTCATGGCAGTGAGCCAGCATGTTCCAGGCCCATGGAGTGACCAAGCCTGAACATCATTATTCATAAAAATTGTAATATATATTTGAGAGCTAATCCTCTCCATGGTTTTTCCCATTTTGGGTTTTCCACATAAAAATCGTGGTGTCCATGTGTCATGTTTTTATGGTTGCTATTCATATGCATGTTGTGTCTTTGTTTAATTAATTTTGGGAAATGGTTGAAAGTTAAAGTGCATGAAAAGATTTTTAGAACATTGATTCACCCCCCTATCAGTGTTCCTAACATTCAACAATTGGAATCAGAGTAGGGTTCCTTGGAAAAAGTCTAATAGCTTAAGGAAGATCTGGGATAGTGTGATCATGGCAGCAAGAAGATTTGGAAATTATGAAAGCAACAAGCAACTAGAAGAAGCTCTTATGGATCTTGAAAATTCTGAAGTAGAAGTCAGGGATCTGAAAGAAAACTTGCAACAAGCCGATGAATGCATCTCAAGGCTAAAAGAGCAAGTCAAGGAATTCAAAGACAAATACAAAGAAGTTAATGATCAATTGATATCAGCAAATGAAGCCCTGAATCAATTGGAAGTAGAAGTTATAGAAAGAACAAGAGCAAAAGATGATCTAAATTTAATTGTGAAGAGCATATAAAAAGATTTTACAAAACTATAAAAATAAATTGTAAGTCTAAAAATAGACCTAGAAAAGGCCAAAAGCTTTGAAGAAAAATTCAAGATAAGTACTACAAAGCTTGATGAAATGATTGCTAGCCAGAAGAGTGCTGATGACAAGAAAGGTTTGGGATATGAGAAAGGAGAAAGTTCAAAATCTAGTCAAATAAACAATGAGTCAAGGAAAAACAAAGGATACCACTTTAGAAATTAAAGAAGAAGACCTAGAAGATCTCTGGTCAAACAACCAAATGCTCAGAGGTACCCATCCTTCAATGGTCATTGTTATAAATGCAGTAAGTATGGTCATAGGGCTACTTAGTGTAGAATTAGAATGAAACAAAATGTTCCATCCTTCTTTGGTAAATGTTTCAATTGCAAGATTGGCCATAAAGCAAATGAGTGCAGAAGTGTGTCAAGAAATATGCCAAACTACTCTAGGAATGGTCAATTCTTCAATGGCAAGTGCTTCACATGAAATAGATTTGGACACTTGGCTAATCAATGCAGATTAAGGATGAATTCATTCACAGGAAGAAATCAAGGACAAGGAAGCATTGTATGTTTCAATTGCAACAAATGTGGACATGTTGCAAGATTCTGCAAAAGCAAGAATATGAAGAGAAATTACTATGCTAAAGAAACAAAAATAAAGCAGAGGAATGATAAGGGAAAAGAAAAGGTTGATCCAATGAAAACTATGAATGAGATGACTATGATCTGGATTAAAAAGGATGTAAATGAGATTAAGGATGGATCCACACCAACATCTGGTGTAGACACTTCCTCTGGGAAGTAAATTGAGAGCTCTGGCTCAGAAGGAGCAGTGTTGAAAATCCAAATCCCCTAGCCAAAAAGTGGGTGTTAGAATCTGGCACGAAGGTGTATGATGAAATTTGATGTGACATATCTCTTAAAGGAAAAATTGGAAGAAAAAGGGTCAATGCACCATATTGTGGAATAATTCTAATCAACTATATTCTACAGGGAAGGGGTTTAACAGCTTTTTGGGAATGAGCATTTATGCCGACTTAGGTTAAGTCTTGCGAAGGATAAAAGGGAACTTGTTTGGTCTCAAAATAACTTTGTACTCAAAGCTATCAAGTATTCAGAGAGATTGGAGTAGACTTTAAGTAACGACAACCGAGATTTGAAGCGCTTGGATATATTTGGAGAAAGGAAACCCTAATTTGGCGAAACAAGGTACTTTTGTTCAAAACCTACTTGTGAATTTGTTAAAATTCTGAGATGGCATCACCACAATTTATTGATATTATTGAGCGACCTCGACCAAAATCCAAGAAACACCCATTCAAATCAACTGAAGTTGATCAGTTGGGTGCATTCTCAAAAATTCCTCATAGAGTCATGCATGCAGAGGATGTTAGGGCATATATTCCTATTGTCCTAGAGGAATTTGGTGATAGCAGGTTTACTGATCTCTACATAAAACACTTGAGCAATGAGAATCTCAATGTGAAGAATGAATATCAAGAATTGGAAGAAAAGAAATTTATTTAGTATTTGGAATTCCCAACATTTATGGAGGATGAATGGGTCCGGTATGTGTTAAGAAGGGTTCATGATGAATTCATATGGCTTGAGAGACCTTTCAACATTACAAAAGATGCTATAAGAGCAGTCACTAGATTATTCTCTACCGGATCAGTACCACTATTGAAATCCATGAAGAATGATACAATAATGGTAGCTACTGGAGCAAAATTTGATAAGAGAGCCTTGACAATAAATGATATTCAGGATCATGCTGTGAGATTTGCCTCAATGGTGATGGGATACAAAGTTTATTTCACCAACTGGGAAAGCTCTATTTCAGGCACGGCCATATACACAGCCTATCAAATGATTAAGGAAAATGCTGACTATGACATCTATGAATTGCTCCGACAGCTAGTAATGGATAACTTGAAGAAAACAAACGAAGGTAAATACCCCTTCAAATTTGGCACACTGATCATGTGTTTATTTTTCTATTTTATGCAAGAGTTGCCTAGTATGAAGAACATATTCTAGACCAATGATAAACTTGTTGCAATCCAAATTAGAAATTTGTTGAGTAGCATAGGCTCCATTGATGCACAAAATGTAGCCTTATGGGGTTATTTCAAAAACTTCCAAAGATCAATGCAAGCTAGGGAAAGAATCCCCAAAACAGTTTTTGAAAAATACAAGGATACAATCTGCTTTATTCTGACAAAAGATCAATGTTTGATGGAGGCCGTTGAGCCCAGAATGGTCTAGGTTATGCCTATGGGATATGAGGTAGATGGAGTTGTACTGGAAAATTATGCTGAATATATGCTAAGTAAACCCAGAGATCCCAATGAAGAAAGATTTGGGACCTATGAGGAACTATGTGCCAAAATCTTTGTTGAAGTGAGAAAACCTAAGATTTCTAACAAAATGAAGAAAGTGGCAGAAGAAATTGCCATAAAACATAGATTCACTAAGGAACAAGTCAAAGAAGCAAGAGAAAAAGGCCAAGTAGAAAGGGAAACAAGGGAAAAGAAAGGAAGTGAAAGAGTTAAGGTTCCGGATGAACCTAAAGAAAACAAAGAAAAAGCTCAAGTAACAAAGAGGTCTACCAGAAGCTCTACCTCTTCTTCCAGTCACACATCTACCAGCATAAAGGAATCTATAAAGAAGCCAATTGACAGAGGAGCAAAAAGATAGAAAACCAAAGGTAGAAGAATGTATGTAAGTATAAGTGGAAAAGATGACGAAGAGACCGAGTCTAACGAAAATGTCAAGAAAATGAAAATTGAGGCTACTAAAGCCTCTGAAAAGAAGAAACCTAGCAAAAGATAGAAGGTAGATGAGTCTCCAGCCACATTAACACTTGAAGATATACGAAAGTCTGCCACTATTGATGGAAACTTGAAACCCATGGCTGAATTTTATGATGATTAAAATGATGCTGACAAAAGGATTTTGGAAGAAGATATCATAGAGTATCTAAACATATACAATAGAGTTCTCATTGAGATCATTAGTGATCTCTCAGATATTGAACTCAGAGAACACACATTGATAAAATTATGTCCAGATATTACTCTAGAAGAAAAGGCCAAAATCTCCAAAGCACTTAACAATAAGTTCAGATCAAAGAAAAGAATGAATGCATTGATGATAGGAGAAGTTGACAAAGTTGTCAAGGAAACAGAGGAGGTCATTTTGGAAATACTAAAGAAATACAATATTTCTACTATCTATGACAATGAGGAAACAAAAGATGAAGACACATCTCTATTAGAGACAAGCCATGACCAAGGATCGGAATAGAGTGATCAAGTCCCTGACACAAACACATTGAATATGTTAGATCAAGGCAAAACTGAAATGGATCTGCCTCCTGAGCAACAGGCTGAGGATGAAGAGAATAGGGAATAGAGAAGGAGCCCTACACTAGAACAAAACACAAATCAACAAAAAAATATGGACATGGACCCTCTAGAATGAAGTCAAGAAGAAGTATCTGAGAGAAAGAGACACTGCAGATGTCTCAGTTGGTTCTGGTAGACAACAAATTGTAAATGAGTCTGAACGCCTTCAAGGTCCAATAAACTTGGCCTCATTGTTACCTATTCAAAAATTCAATCTAGTATCTATTGTTCAGGCCAAGGCACATGAAGAGATGATGAAATCACATGACCAAGATAGTAAATTGATCACTGATGCATCCATCATTCTAGAAAAGTTGATGTCAACATTTCAAAAGGATATCTTGTTATCCTCTACTGATCATCTCAAGGAGCTATTGAACTCTGTAAGTACACATTTTTAGTCTTTTGAAAAAATTGTAGAAGCAAAAGTTAGAAAAGAATTTGATGAAAGAAGACTAGTTGAGTTAAAGACTATGATAGCTCAAGACAAAACTCTATTAGATAATGAATTAAGGGAATACAAAGTGCCATTGAAGAAGCCACTAAAATATACAAATTTTATCTATCTTGGCCAAAAATTACAAAGGAATTAGAAGATAAGATCAAAGACTTGGAACTCAAACTGCTCAATATCTCTGAAACATATAATATAGTAGTTGGGTCAATAAATGCCAAAGAAACACAAGTTGCAAATATTCATAATGATTTGAACAATCTGATGAAGAAAAGGGGAGAAATCAAAGACAGGTAATGCTAGCTGAAAGGACTGATAAGTCCAAAAATTGATTCCATGACCAATTTGGTAGATGAGGCCTTGAAATCTCAAGCACTAATTGATACACCATTAGATGTCCAGAAGGAAGAGAAGTTAGTATTTTTGATGAATGGCCACATCCATATTCTAGAAAGTGCAAGGAATAGATGGAACAGAGAGATAGCTCTGATAAAGACTATCTATAGTGACATTTTACCTCTAGTCACGAATTAAGATGAAGATTGTATTTGTAAATATGTGGCAGAGTACACCAAGTTTTTGAAGTTTTGAATTTTTTTTTGGTTTTGGATTACACCCTTTGCCATTGATGTCAAAGGGGGAGAAGAAGATCAGTGAAAAATGGATAAACATCTCATGGGGAGTAGAGAATGAAGTATATATAGTAAGGGGGAGTAGTCAAGCATTTTTTCACTAAGTGTTGCCATCAATGCCAAAGGGGGAGATTGTTGGCAAGAGACACTACTCTGGTATGGAATTGTATGTTGTCATTAATGAAAACAAGGGCAACAAGGCTTAGAGATCTTATCAGTACGACAAGAAGACATAACTCCGGAAGGTCACATTGGAATTCAGGTCCGGTTGGCAGAAGTGGCTAAGAATGGGTATTTATAGAGTAAAGGACAATCAGTGGGTCAGTGTGCTTCCACAGATGATTATCTGGTAATGCGGTTCAGGTATGATGTTAGTAATTGTTTGGTGGTGTCATGCTCTAGAGATTAAGTCCTAACTTCCTCTGGAAGTCATTTGGAAGAATTGTCTAATAGTAGACATGGGTTTTCCATAGTCCATGATAATAAGTAGTGAGTGCTTCTGGATACAATTGTGTATGTTTTTGAATCAACGTTTCGGATCATGCTCAATGATGATGGATCATTGAGCATGATCCAAAACATTGATTCAAAAACATACACAGTTGTATCCAAAAGCACTCACTACTTAGAATTATCTAAGCCTAGGTAAACAAAGGTATAGCAAAGATGGTGAACAGGGCACATTGTAATGGTCCACATTCCTCCGCAAGTGAATATTTTGTTATGCAATTTTAAGGTGTTGTAAAAACTTGTATGAAATGTCTAATTCTAGAGTTGTGACATCTGAATTCCACCGGAAAGATAGTTACAAGCTGTTGAGTATTGATACAGTGTTTGACAAAGTCTGACAGAAACAGAGTCTGAGTTCTAATGGTCCACTTTTCTCCGCAAGATGATATCATGCCTTGCAGTTCTAAGGGTAATATTGGGAATGTGTGAAGAGTCCTTGATGTGATTTTGGAGGTGTTTTGAGATCTGCAGTAAAAGTTGTAAGTTAGTAGAACCTGTTAAGCATGCTCTTAAGGAACAAGATGACTAATGTGATAAATCATAGTGTGGAAAAGAGACAGTGTTTGAAGGATCTATTTAGGTGATTGAATGATTAGAGCTGACCTATATGAGCACATTTGGCCAAAGACTTGGGTCCGCACAACATATAGTGCATTGGATTGAGCTGACAAGCTTCATCTTTCTATGTACATGTTTCACTTCTTGGATGCCGACCTGATTATGGATCAAATCATGATGTGGATATATAAGAGCAATGAATTTTAGTTGAGGAGTGTGTGTGATTGATGTGAGCATACAAATACCAGAGCAGAATTAGAAGATCAATAGTAATGAAGACTTGGGATTCAGAATTCAATTGCTAAATGACTACACCCTGGCATAGTGGCAGATGCTTATGCAGTATTTAGTCTTCATGTGCAATTTTCTTTGTACTTGATAGTGAGCTTTCTTCATCAATGCAGTGACCCTAAATAGGGTTTAATAGCCCTTATTGTAATCTTGATAGGTTTAGGGTTGAGGCAGTGAGCCTACTAGACCTAGTTGTACTTCATGGCAGTGAGCCAGCATGTTCCAGGCCTGTGGAGTGACCAAGCTTGAACATCATTATTTGTAAAAATTGCAATATATATTCGAGAGCTAATCCTCTCCATCGTTTTTCCCATTTTGGGTTTTCCACGTAAAAATCTTGGTGTCCATGTGTCATGTTTTTATGGTTTTTGTTCATATGCGTGTTGTGTCTTTGTTTAATTAATTTTGGGAAATGGTTGAAAGTTAAAGTGCATGAAAAGATTTTTAGAACATTGATTCACCCCCCTCTCAGTGTTCCTGACATTCAACACTTACATGGGCCTATCTTCTTCAACTTCAACTTATTATAAGTTCCTTGTGGGAACCTCTCCTTCCTCAAGTGTGCCATCACCAACTCTCCAATCTAAAACTCTTGCTCTCATCGATGTATATCAGTATACTCTTTGTACTTGATGACACTCCTCTCCAAATTTTTCTTCACTTCTTTGTGCAAATCATGGATACACTCTGCAAAGTCTTCCAATACAACACTTTTTCTACCCAAATATGCATTATCCCTCAATTCATCCACTCCTCTAGGGTTGTACCCATATACAATTTGAAATGGACTCTTACCCACACTTCGATTGACTGAGTTATTGTAGGAAAATTCAACGTGTGCCAATGTCAAATACCATTGAGTTGGTTTGTCACCCACCAATCATCTAAAAAATTTTCCCAAACTTTGATTCACAACTTCAGTTTGACCATCAGTTTGTGGATGGTAGGCTGAACTAAACCCAAATTATGTTCCCATTTTTTTCCACAAGGTGTGCCAAAAATGACCAACAAATTTGGTATCCCGGTCTAAAATAATACTCTTCGGCAAGCCATGCAATCTAACTACTTTGAAAAACAAAGTAGCTATGTGGGAAGCATCATTGTACTTTTGACATGAAATACAGTGTACTTTTGACATGAAATACAGTGAGCCATCTTAGAGAATCTATGCACCACAAACAAAAATAGAATCACTACCTCTTTGTGTTTGCGATAGCCCCAAAACAAAGTCCATGCTTATGTGTTCCCACGGTCTTTCTGGTATGGGCAATGGCTAATACAAACTTGTATTTTGCCTCACCCCCTTTGCATATTGACACACTCTATAACCTTTCACCATCATCTTTACATTTGCACTCATACCCGGCTAATAATAACTCTCATTCAACTATGTTAGAGTTTTGTCCACTCCAAAATGACCACTCAAACCACCACTATGTTTCTCCATTATCAAATTTTCCCTCATTGAACCATGAGGTATACACAATCTCTTCCCCTTGAACAACAAAGCTTCTTGCACAAAATACTCCATCCATGGAGTTTTATCCCTCTCCAAAGGATTATTACACGTTGTCCAAGCCTCTTTGAAATCAGCATCATCTTCATACAAATCCCACATAGAGTCAAAGCCAACAACATTTATTCTCATTTCATTCAACAACAAATATCTCTGACTTAATGCATCAGCCACTGTATTTGATTTCCCACTTCTATGTTTCAATACAAATGAATAACTTTGAAGAAATTCAACCCACTTTACATGCTTTTGACGAAGCTTACCTTGGTTGTTTATAAACTACAGTGCATGATGATCAGTGTACAAAACAAACTCCTTAGGTAGCAAGTAATGTCACCACTTCTTAAGAGCTTGGATAATGGCATAGAATTCTTGATCATACACGGAGTACTTCATTTTTTCCTCATTTAATTTCTCATTGAAATATGCTATTGGTCTGCCCTCTTGACTCAAGACTCCTATTGCTGTTCCACTTGCATCACAATCAACTTGGAACACTTTACTAAAATCAGGGAGTGCTAAAATTACCTTCAAATTTTTGAAACTTCGCTTAGCTGCATCTGTCCACACAAATTCCCCCCTATTAACCTTCATAGTTTCTGCAATAGGAACACAAATCCCACTGAAATTTCTTATGAACTTCCTATAGAAGCTCTCTAGTCCATGGAAAAATTTTGCTTCAAACATACTCCTTGGCGAAGGCCAATCTACAATTGCTTTTACCTTTTCCGGATCCACTTTCAGACCACTTCCAGAAATAAGAAAAACCCAAATACACTAACTCTTCTTTCATGAAGCTGCACTTTTTCATATTCACTAACAACTTCTCCTCCTTGAGTCTTTGCAAAACTATCCTAACATGTTCCAAGTGCTCTTCTTTTGTTTTACTAAAAACCAAAATATCATCCAAATACACAATGACAAACTTACCAAGGAATGGTTTTAGCACTTTGTTCATTAGCCTCATGAAGGTACTTAGCACATTTGTCAAGCCAAATGGTATCACCATCCATTCATACAATTCATCCTTTATTTTGAAAGTGGTCTTCTACTCATCTCCCTCTCTTATGCAAATTTCATGGTACCCTCTCTTCAAGTCAATCTTGGTGAAGTATTTAGCTCCACTCAAATAATCCATCATATCATCCATTCTTGGCAAGGGAAACTGGTACTTGATGGTTATCTTGTTTATGGCTCCTGATGCTGTACATATCCTCCATTCACCATCCTTCTTTGGTGTCAATACCACTAGAACAACACATGGACTCAAACTCTCCCTAATCAGCCCCTTATCTAACAACTATTGATCTTGCCTATTTATTTCTACATTCTCCACAGGTGTCATTCTATATGGTTCTTTTTGGGCAAACTTGCACTGGGAATTAAATACAAACAATGACTTATGTTCCTCATTGGTGGCAATCCATTGGGTAGTTCCTTCATCATTATGTCATCATATTCCTCCAAAAATTTCTGAATTTCCTTTGGTATTTTATCATTTTCTTTCTCTGTCCCAACCGCTGCAATCTTTGGTACTATAGAAAAACATATTCCTCCTTCCTTCAAATCTTTCAAAAATTGCTTACCAAAAACAAAACAAACCTTAGAGCTACTTCCCACTTCTTCATTTTTTTCTTGAATTGGATTTACTGTGTATTCTTTTCCATCTTTTGTGATTCAGTATGTGTTTGTCCAACCATCATGAACAGCTCTTCGATCAAAATGTCAAGGCCTTCCCAAAAGTAGATGGCATGCATCCATTAGCATCACATCAAACATTATTTCATCAATATATGTTACATCCCCTTTTTGGATTCAGTTTTACTACTTACTTTTGTTAATTACATGAATAGAGTAGACATGTGAATATGTTTATGACTATGGAAACGATGTTATTATTAAAAAAAAAATGAACTTTATGAATCATGGATTTGTCACCTGAGTATGATCAATCTGATGTTATGAATTAAAAATGTCTTTACAATATGAAAATAAAAAGATATGATGTAAATATGCTTCGACCCAATTTTTGGTACTCTGACCACAAATTGTATGTGAGATTGTTTTGACAGGAACAGGTGAAATAGGCTCTCCATGAAACAAGAAGAGAGAAAGTATCTTTAGGAAGGGGAGAATAGACCCTGGAATACCCATGGGAGTTTGTTACTAAGCACGAACAACAGGTAGTTAAAACCTAGATGTTTTGAGGTAAGAATTGCTTTTGATTAAGTCAATTAGCAAAGTGACTATCAAGGATTCTGTGATTAGGCCCTTTTTTCTTATGTCATTGTGGAGGAATGATGTAGTTTGTCTAGATGTCGATGTCAAGACAAGTTTGGTCGATTGACATTCATATCGTGAGATGTGCTATGTTAAGGTAGTCAACGTAAAAACATCTTCAGTAGTTCGTAATGGGGGAGCTAAGACTCAACCCCAAGAGGTTGACTGTATGCTTCATCTCCGTAGACATGAAGTTGCCCCAAACATCATCACCATCATAATGCCTTATGTGTGTGCAATGTAAATGTAGTCAATTTCAATGTGGCATCATTGTTAAAGGGACTTCGGTAACGTCCTGAGTCCGTATGAACACCAAGTGTTTTATCGTCAATTTTGTTTGTAACAATAAGAAATAAATAAAATATTTTATGTCCTCTGTAATCATCTTGGGCAAGATGAAGATTATCGAGTAATAATATTAAACTGAAGAAACTGTTAAAGGTTACTATTTTATAGTGCCACTATGTCCCATATATGGCAATCATTTATAATAAGCCATTAAAGGTGGAAAAAGGTTGTAAGTCGTACATTTTTCATATTGTGATGTTATTTCATTGCCCTCCATCGACAAAACTTAGGAGGTTACCAAACGATAATGTCTTATCAATTAGCAACCCACCACCTTACCAACCACATCAACCTATCATGTAGTTTAATCGAAGCCTTTTCTAAACTTAGAAACCATTTTTTTCTGACATCATGGTGAAAGGAGAGTCTTCTTTGAGCCGCGGATAAGCCCAAGAAGTAGTTAGGGTTTTCAATAGTTATTTTCTTTCTTTTCTTGGGAGGTATTAGGAAGTGTTTGAGAGTTTTGAGTGAGAAAAAAAAGTATAGGGAGGGCAATCAGAAAACAACACTAACGATGGGAATGAAGAGAGGAAGATAGCTCAGGAGTAATCTCAAGAGAATGAGCAGGCGTCAGTGTCCGACTGTGCAAGGAGATAGAATGCTCAAAGGCAACTAAATGTTATAGGTTAATTCATCTTCCATTCTCTGTAATCGTTTCAACTGAAACTTACCTAAGAGAATGACTTGAAAGATTCTTTAATGATACTCTTTATTTTCAAAAACATCAATGAAAGATACATGCATACCATTTTAACATTCATTGTCAACTTAATACCTCTGGTCTGAAACATAGGTTTTAATATCTGAATTCATCATCATCATATTGTTATTATCTGCAATCTTTTTCTTATCATTATCAGATATAGTAAGGTTTGGCGTCATAAATTAAGACCAAGTGATGACTTGATTGAAACATCCTTCCATTAACCTCTGTTATGGGGAATGATTCCACTCATAGGAAAGTCTCGAGCAACTCCAAGAGAATAAGATTGCCAGAGGAGCATGTTTGATTCGAGACCGAATGAGCTGTACCCTTATATCACCTTGAGAAATGTGAGTTGAGGATCCCTATGAATTCATTACTGATAGCTACATCTTACTGACTCAAAATTTTAAGTGGTCATTAGAGTAATAGAAATACGATGCTATTGGAACTCTATGTATACCAATGAATTCACTTCAATGTGGTGCATAAAGAAATTATTATCTTACTCATTTTCACATGCGGTATCAACTTGTCCAATACTCTATTAGTGTTAGACCCTGATAACAGCTTAAAACTTGAAAACCAGTATCATGTTATTCATCTTGTGTCAAGATAAACATTCTAGCTAGAAGGGAAGTATGGTCGAAGGTCTAATCTGTGGGTCTCCTCAGCAACTATTAAAAACATATCAAAAGCCATTTCTCAACCCCATCAATGAAAATAACTCTGGAAGTTCTTTAGATCGAATTAAACTATACTGTCATACTTAAAAGACTTGGCAAGCTAGAAAAGCTAAATGGAAATCAAAATTATAAGTTGTAGGATTGCAACCTTTTCAAGTCGAGCTTAGGTTGGTGAACGTATTGATAGAGTCGTCACAACGCTAATCACCAATAAACCCTTTGGCCAAGGTAATGCACTTGTCTCTAGTGCATTTAAAGTTCACTATGATTGGAGGGTGTAACTTGTGGATGGTCACGCTGGACTAGAGGGGATCTAGGGGATGCGTGAAAGCAAGTTACAAAAATCACAACACCAGTGCTCAGATGGCAAACTCCATTTGGTCATCCTAAGTCTATCCTCCTTGAGCAGGGTAGGGCCACTTCTGGTTAGGAAGGTGTGCGGGAGACCGACTGTCTATGGTTGGAGGTTACGCTCCTCGAAGATACTTTCTCATCCATTCTCTAGAGACATGCCAAGGCTTGAATTGTGATGGTCGACAATCGAGATGCAGTGAAATGAGTAAGTTTCTAATTTTGTTATATTTCTTATGAATGAGTACATCCTTTATTGAAACATCAAAAATAGATTAGATCCTATGTTCTTCATGGTGTTAACATAAATATTAAATAGTCAATGATTGTATTGTTATAAATATATATATATATATATATATATAAACCACCTTTACCTTAGGAAATTTACTTTACGGTCAAATATTGAAAATCATTAGTTGATTTAGAGATTGGATATTACAATATATCTCCCAATCTGAAAACTCACAAGGCATTGCTCACGTACTGTCAAATTATGATCTTTTTGCAACCATGAAACTTGGTATGGGCTAGGATGTTTCAATCTTTTTAATTTCAAATTTTTCACCATCTCTTTAGATACAATGTTATCCATGCTACCACCGTCCACTATCACTTTGCAACACTTGCCACCCGCTTTGCATCTTGTTCTAAACAAGTTTCTTCTTTGTATTGGCTTCAACTTCTCCTTTTCGAGATTGATCAAAATCCTTTTGAGCATGAGAGACTCTCCATACTCAGGCCCTTCTCCATGATTTGGTGCAGCCATACTTCCATTTTTAGCCTACGCTAGGTGAATTCTTGTTTCCTTTCCTTTGCCATTATTTTGTTGTATTTGTGGGCACTCAAATGTTCTATGCCCTTGCTCACCATATTGGAAGCATGTGCCTCCAAACCCTCTTCCTCTACCTCTACCAAAGTATCCTCTACCATAGAAATAATCTCCTCTTCCTCTAGAAGATTCTCCTCTTCCTTTATTTTCTTGCATACCCGCATAAGATGAACTTGCCTCATCTTGTTTATTTTTGAAGCTTCTACCACTATTGTTTTGGCCTCTTCCTCTTGAAAATCTGCCCCTACCATGGGAATTATGTTGTTGTTTTCTTGCAAGTTTCTCTTTCTCTTTCAAGGCATATTGATATGCCTATTCTACACTATTTACCCGCAACATGCTCATATCATCTTGAATGGAATTATGGAGACCATTTACATACCTTAATACTTTTTCCATGTCATCATCCACATGTCGATCTCGGATGCTCAATCAATAGAAATCCTCAGTGTATTCTTGCACATTCTTCTCTCCTTGTTTCAAGTTTTGCAGCCTCTTGAATAAATTCAACTGGTAATCTACTAGAAATTTTTTTACTTTCATCTTTGTCATCACTCTCTCCCATGTCTTGATTTTCTCTTTGCCTTTTCACCTTCTTTCAAGCTACACATGCTCCCACCACATGGAAGCATGTCCCTTCAACTTTGAACCAGCATATTTCACTCTTTTTGGATCCTCAATTAACTCTATGTCAAAGTATTTCTCTATTTTAGATATCCAATCAAATATCTCTTCCATATTCAAAGTACCATTGAAACTTGGGGGATCTAATCTATGCTTGCTATAAAGCCTCGCCATTGCTTTCAAAAACATGCTTTCCACTTCATCTCTATTATCATCTTCCACATCAAATTTGAATGTTATTTCTTTAGCCTCATCATCGCTAACATCCACCACTGGAATTCCTCTTCGTTGCATCAATTCTATGGCTTCCATCCTTGCTCCTATTTTGTCTTCCAAGCCTCTTATCATTTCTCTAAAGACCTCTTGGTCTGCCATTCGTGGTCCTCTTTGTCCACCATGCCCACTTTGTGCAATTTTCATAACCCTCTGTAATTGTGGCCTTCCTTGTCCTCTCACACACTTACAACAATCTTCTAGGGTTCTTCTCTGACACAACACTCAACTTGGCTTTGATATCAAATAATACAGTCTTAGGATGGGAGTCTTCCCAGACTACCAATCCTAGTAGCACACACATACTAAACAATTTATCCACTATTTTATTCAATGATATGAAACTACAAGAACATTAAATAATTAATTTCAACACCAGACTTGTTCACATCAATCAAGAGAAGATGTCTAGATTCTTACTCAAATTGTGATCACAACACAATTCCAATTCACTTACATCACTTATTATGCCTAGTCTATTTCTCAGCATATAATTCCTCTATTCCCTGTATTGTTCTCCAAACAGCTAGAAACTCAATTCTCATTCCTCCAAATCAAACCCCCTTTTCTCTATTTTGAGAACACCTCTTCTTATTTTCTATTCTCTGTATTTCCCTTTTGTTATGGATAATCAAACCCCCTCACATTTTTTTCTCTCTGTAGTTTTTTTTTTTCCCCTTGTCTGATCGCCTCCCCTTCTTTTTTTTATTGGTCTTCTTTTTTTGTTGTAAATCATTCCTCTACACAAACCCAACGAATGGGCTCCTTAGATGAATGACTCAATACTCAGCAATGCAAACTGAAGTCAAATAGTTACAAGCATATTTACATCCCACGCAGTCAAAGAAGGAGGAATTTTGATCATCTCACATGCTATACCCATGCCATCGAATGGTTCCATGGGCTAAAAGATAAATTGCTATTATGTTAACAATCTAACATCATGCTACAAGTTGTGGGTCCTTCAAGTGGAAAAGGTAAGTAGCTGTTATAATAATATTCCAATCTGCTGTGCTTTAGGCTGCTAGGAAGACTATCGACCTTCATCTTGGACATCCTCTATTATGTCTGTTTTGACATATAGAATTGTATGAAGCTTTCAATAAAAATAAAAATTAAAATAATGGCAACTCCTCTCCATCACAGAAGCATGGATTAAATGTCCACAAACTTCACAATGGACAACTATGGTACTAATTCAAAATTACCAATATTGAAATAAAACCACAACAATCTCATCCAAGGTTTTTTCAACCATATCACAACGTGTATGAGACATTGTGACAACATACAAAAATCTACAATGGTCACCAACACTCATGAACCAAAGATGACGCAAAATGAATACTAAGCAAAATCACCAGTAGCCACGACAACACCAATACGTCGTAAAACATAAGTGAAACAACAAAATGAAAACCAAACCAAAATTTAATCAAACTTTCTTTCTGTTTGATGCAGGATAGCATGTGAGCTCGGATGCTCCTGCATCAAATTTGTTCTTTAATTCAATTTTAATGCTTCGTAAAAATTGCTTGTTTAGTTATTCTCAGACCTAGGGTATTAACTATATATGTTAATATTTAATTCTATGAATAATATTCTTATTAGCCAATAAGTTTTTATTGAAAAAGTTAAGTCCAAAATATATAGGTAGCTTTGTCTCACGTATTTATATTTAGATCAAACATTTTATTTTTAATTGAAGTATTAAGTCAAAATTTTATGAAACATTGTTTAGTCTAATGTTCTATGCTCTTCACTACCATCTCTTTTTTATCAAGTCAACTTTCTTTCAACAAAATCCTAAAAGAACTATATTTATCTATAGGTATTCTTCTAAAGTTTCAAAATATTTTAATAAATAATCACTTTTAACCAAAGTGTACTAAGACTATGGAATTTTTAAAGTTCAATTCATGTTGACAAAATAATCAATAATCTTGTAATCCTTTCTATTTAATAGTTATTTCAATTTTATATATAGAAAAATAAGTTTATAATATATCATACTCATGTGAAGTATAACTTTTAATCTAAGGCAATTGCAAATACTCTCACTCTCCTCATATAGTCCAATCTAAGAAATAGTTAGTAAAATTTACCTTAGTGAAACTTGATATATGACTACTCCCACCAACTCCTCATAATATTGGAGTTTTAACATCCGCCTATTCATCATCAAATTGTCATTTTAAAATTACCATTGATATATATGACAAAAAAATATGCATGTAGTGTATTTACTAGTTTGTTACAAATTATATACTTGTGGACTCAACACAGTTGCATAACCATGTGTTGGAGGCCCAAAAAATGTAAAATGAGTACTTTGACCCTAGAATTTCATAATACATACAATTTTTTACATTAATTTTTATTCATAATAGATTAATAAAGTTAATTATAGATTTCAAAAGGAAATATAATACATTACAAAACCTTATTGAAAATTACTTGTCGGTCAATGCTAAAGGCCATATCCAAAAACACATATGTCATTACCATATTATCTAATATGGATACATATCACACTCTTGGCCCTATGTAGCATACACCTGAAACTGTGGAGTATCTTCTCTAAGTATCATCAGCATCCTCAGACCCATAATCACAAGTAGCTCTATAGGCATGACAAATGCGTGGCTATTGTCAATGCCTAGGAGGCTCACCCTTATCACCCTATGAAAGAAACTTACTAGTAATAAGGTTTGTTTGAGGGTGTTGATAGATTGTAGAATATCCACTCCAACACTCTCCTTCATAGTAGAAGAGATTGTGATATGCTAAATAGATGGCCTAGCTAGGGGTCTCACTATGTGTTCTTAGACACGACGTGCCCCCTCTCTATCTTGTGCAAAGTCTTTGTCTTTGCCCTAGAAATTGTGCATATCAAAAGAATTTAGAATATCATTGAGGAAAAACTCACAATAGAGTTTCCTTAAGAAATATAGGGGCACCTCATTTTTTTTGCATAGAGGATGGTTGAAAACCATCCACCACCTATCCCAAAAATTATCTCATATTCCTCGGTGTCAACATTGATGAATAGGGAATCTTTTGCAACTTCCATGCATGGGCTCATTAATTTTTGGATCAATAAATAATGTACATAAATCAAATTTTAATCTATTTTCTTATCCTTGACTTGTTGATATGAAGATGTTGTACATTAATACTATCATGCATTCTCTCAATGATTTGACCATGTGTTTATTTAGCCACTAACTAAATCTATATGAGAAATTATAGATTCCAAGGATGTCGTCAGGGCTCTCCTATGTGTGCTCATTGCATTTGAGATTTTTAATGTTTCAACCAATTCTTGAAGTTTTTTGGTTTTCTTCAGTCTGCCTTAATATATTGTCTTATCTCATAAGGATGCCACAAAATTGATGGAGTTTAGGGAGGGTCAGGTTGTGCCTATTCCTTACCAATTTTTTCCTCATGCACTCAATTCAGTGAATCAAGGTTTGAAGCTATTGGAGGTTTTTATTTGATGAAAATTTAAAAAGTGAATCAAAAAAATTGAAAAACAAATGTTTCATATTCAAAACTAAAAACACTAAAATCTTACCTTGTGGATCTTGCAAACCTCATGGAGCTTATGGACATCATGGCAGCATGGTGTTGGTTTTGAATTTACTTCAATTGGCATAAAACATGCTTGCAAGAAAAACTCTATCATGTTTTGAAGACAATGTGAAGAAAATAACCCACAACAATTTTTTTTTTTGCTTTTATATTTTTAAAACATGAGCTTGTTATAATGCAATTGCATTATAACCTATTTGGACCAAAAAAGATTGGCCACTTTTTGGTCCCCCATCTTTGTGCACACGCCCTTATGTATAGGAATATTAGTGGATAAGAATAAAATAATGTGAAATGTGTAGGAATGTTTAAATAATGTCTATCCAACATACATCATGGACCCATAGTGTATCGTGAATGCATGGATGCATTTGATTATAGTTCACTAATTTTTATGCATAGCAACTAACAAAATTCTCATCCACTGATAAACTAACTGACCAAATGGATCCACTATATATTCAATGGCCTAATTTACTTCAGACTCTCAGCTTTAATAGTTTTAGATTTTCAAGTCCATAACATCATGCAGACCCAAAATTATTCAATATTCTGTTGATTTAATGTTTTGCATCCATCACTTAAGTCATTTTTGAAGTTCAAACCCAAGATGTCCAGCAAAGTTTGGTTTAGTGGTGTTTTCACATTGGTTTAATGGTGGTTTAGCAGTTCTTTTACATTGAGAATATTAAAACAACTACTCAAAATATTCAATCATCACCTAAGAATATTTTTTTAATTTCATAATAATAATACAATAAGCTCATCAACAGCTTGAATCCTCATAGGACTTAGTCATTTACATCAAGGTCAAAAAGGCCACAATTAATATCTTGACAAAAATATACAATGTATGTCTAGAAACTTCCTCATACAAAAGTGAGAAAGAGAGAGAGCATCATTGGAGGATTTTACTGCCCATCCATGAATCTTATGCTTCCCCGATTTTCTCCGACTAGAGAAACCCAACCCTACAAGAAGGGCCTAGCAATCTAAAACTAGAAAGCGTGATGGAATTCAGTGTAGCATGATATCTCTAAAATTTTAGGCGTGTATAAAATACAAATGTACATATATCATTATATGGCAAAGAGCAAAATAAATCAAATAAGTAGTTATTACTAAATTTGATTACACAAGCCTTGGCCAAAGCATCTTTTTAAGTTGATGATAGTAGGTAGACTAGAAGAAGTAACCTACCCTTCTTTGTAATCCCATATTCGACACACATCCTCATACAAACATAAATCTAATCTAATGTTCATATTACCAACCCAAAAGAAAATTATAAATCAATTCCACTGGTTAACAATAGTTAAAGGTGTTCCCAAAAAATTAATGTTTACTAAATCAATAAATACAAAGCTAAGAGACCTGTTGTCAATAGTTCAAGCTTGATAATGAACACTAATCTAACATTAATTACAATATACAATAAGAATATTATTAAAGAGTATAGAAGGAACTCATTTTGTAGGTATCTAGAAACGTACATATCATATTGTGAACTTGATATGATTAAGATATTATTTATTTTCACTGGATTAATTTTAAACTTATATACTTTGTTCATATCGATTCAAAGTTCAAAATAGAACAATGTTAACACATAAGTTTAAATCAATGGATGGCATGATTCAACAAGTGAAAGTTGCAAAAAGAATTATTCATTAGGAAGCAGAGATAATAAGACTGCATTAACACGAGAATTCAAGAGATGATTATAATAACCGACAGGTAAGTTAAGCATGTTCTAATTTTAACACATATCATTCAAGTCACACTAAGTTCAATTTTGTACATTGATAATATTATATAAACAAATTGATGAATTCAAGGTTCTAAGAATAGATGCCAATATAAAAGAAATAGATTACTCAGATATAAAGACCACAAATGCAGGAAGAACTTTAGATAAGGATTAGAAAATCCTTGAGATATGGTAAGAAACCATTGATTAATAGATAGGGTCAACAGAATTAAGAATGGAGAAGATTAAGATAAGAGATATTTCAACAAGTATGCAGGTTAATAATATAGAGAGCATGATATTGTCTTTAACTTAACACCAAAGATCGTAAGAATCCATCAATACTGAAGGATACAATTTTGAGACTTTTAAAAAACAAGGATTAACATGAATACCAACCACACAATGATACAAGAAGAAAAAATACATTTTCATAACTTTTCAAAGGCATTAGTTATGTTTGGTTCAAAATGAGGATAGAAGAATGAATCACTAATGAACTAATGGAGATAACTTCTAGTTATAAAAGTAATCTCACAGGAATCAAATCACCCAAAGAAATATAGATAGAATGAAATAACGATCGTAGATATTGAATACATCTTGTTGGAGTTTTTTCCCAATTGGATGCTTCTTCCCAGTTATCCCTACAAGGTATCCATCATTGATCAATCGGATTTCCAGGCCAGGGCCAACATTACAGGAGATAGACTCTATAAATATCTCCTCTTCTTCTTTTGGCTCTGCAGAACCAAGGGGGGTATTCCCTATTCAACATCCATGAGATTAACACATGAACCTACTGGGATGTTGACACAAAGCAGATAAATCCTCCTTTATGCAGACCAGAACTGTGAAATAAGTGCAAAGGGGCTAGCTTTGGGCTTATGCTCAGTTGTGAATCAGAGGATTTTGGTCCTAAAACTACTTCTAAAGTCCTAAAGGTTTGTATTTGAAGTTTGAATTTGTTTTTGTATTTGGATGCAAGAAAGGGACTTTGGGTTGTAACCTCAATACAAGACCAGACTGGTGCCTATTTGGGGCTCGGAGTCAATAGACATACACATGTGAATGAATATCATAAACTTGAATCATTAATTGGGTTTCAAGGGGAGATTTTTAGTGTCTGCCTTACAGATACTTCCTAGAACTGAGTATTTAGTCATTCATACTTAGTGATATCCCTATTGCAACATACCTTTCTCATAGCTTAACTTAGAACATTTAATTTGTTCCTTGAACAAAGGTAAGAGATTAATCAATCAACATAGAAAATCTGTGTTCCTGAATCCCAAATAACCCTTAGCTATTAAGATTCAAAAGAAAAGATGCCCACAACTTGGAGACAAATGACCAACACATGCAACAAAGTATTTCTCATATAAAACAACATGAAACTAGTAAATTTATGCATAAAACCTACAACATGTGATTCATAAACTCACAAGGCACAAAACAGAGCCACCACCAAGAATGTATATTATTTCATAGTTCTGGTCTACATAAAGGAGGATTTATCTGCTTTGTGTCAACATCCCAGTAGGTTCATGTGTATATCTCATAGATGTTGAATAGGGAATACCCCCCTTGGTTCTGCAGAGCCAAAAGAAGAAGAGGAGATATGTGTAGAGTCTATCTCCTGTACTGTTGGCCCCTGGCCTAGAAATCCCATTGATCAATGATGGCTACCTTGTAAGGATAACTGGGAAGAAGCATCCGGTTGGGAAAGAACTCCAACACATCTCAAGGCATTAAAAAAGAAGATGTGAAATAATATAAGTGAATATTGCCATAAAAATGGCAAACACAAGAATCATACATAGAAAATATCCCATGTAACAATGTAAACTTATCAATGGCAATGGTTTTAGGTATGCAATGAAGGATTTTTTAAAGAATAATAATAATAGGTGCCTTAAGGTAGTGCAAGAAATTTTGGTTTAAGAGACAAATTCACAAGTTATTCAAGTCTAACTAAGGAGGTGCCTCAGCAAAGTCAAGTGATAATTTTAGCCAAATGAAGTAGTTGCAAGTGCTGAGAATAATAAGGCTTTGGGAGTTTTTTGTGGTTGACTCTATAAGTCAACATTCATATGCAAATCTACAGGCACCAAGGAACACATTCGTAGATGCAAATGATTGATGCAAGTTGGAGAAATTTTCTTCAAAGATGAAGGAAACTGGGTATTTCATAGTTAAGACATTACTAGATGTCATGGAAAAGGGAAAATAACATTTGCCTGATACAAAAGTAAAAGTGGAATAAAACATACATATTGTTGACAAAACTATGCATAAAATGTAGTCTTGTGATTTGCATATGAATGCATAGTGTATACAATTGGGAGTGAACTATCCTAAACAAGTCAAAGTGAATTCAACCTATTCAATTCACAACTCATTTCAACCTCAAGATTAGACTAAAGAACTATGCAAGTAACTATCCTAATTGCACCCTAATTGATCATGCAAAGCTCTTGATATGTCCTAATTGTTATGATTTATGCTAATTGCTAAAGGATGTTAGTGCTCAAAGGGGCAGTTTCATTGCATTCAAGAATTTATTGTTGAAAATGGATGGGGAGGTCTCAATTTATAGATTTTTGGAGGTGAAAATGGAGGGCTAGGATTGAATTGGAAGATCAAGGGCTCACATTGCTTGATGATCGTCAAGCAAGGAGAATTAGACATGTGTCACAAGGAGGTTGGGTGAGAAGGATGCTTCAAGATTCAAGGGAAGATCAATGAACAAAATTGAATGGTTGAATGGATGGATGGCTAGGATGAGGCAGTTGTATGACACGTAAGGACTCATTTATGAAAATGTATGGCTTGGATTTTGTGAGAATTTTAAATTTGGCATGAGAGAAAACATGGAATTTAAAATTAGATAAATAGTGGAGGAATAGTGCCATATGGAGTTTTAAATTTCATGAATAGTGACACTTGTAATTGGTGAGAAGAAAATAGGACAAATGGAACTATTTGGAAGATTTTCCCATACTTCCAAAGTACTACTTCTTGTGTACATGCATGTACATTGAATGACAAGTGGACTTATGGAACCATGGGAAGATGTAATTGTAGGTTAATTTTAATTAACCCATGTGCGCATGATTAGGAGGAAAATAATGATGATTACTACAAGTAATCAAAAGTGCACAAAATAGGGAATTAAATAAATATATTTATTTATTTAATTTTTGGGAGTGCACATGAGCCATAGTCTTTTGTTTAAAAAAAATTGAACTATAGTAGAAGAAATTAATTTTTGGCAATGGGGAAAGGCGAAGAAATATTAATTAAATAATTATAAATTATTTAATTGACATGTGTGTCAGGTAGAATAGTGGGAATTATCATATCTGGAAAGGTTAAATAGTGTGCAGATAATAGATGAAAGTGGTTGTGACCATTTTCAGGTGTCTACATTTTGCCCCTCTTTGATATGGCATCATTATTGTTGGGGGTTTATGGGATATCAAAGACTATCTAGATGATGTGTATGCCCCAGTCAGCTGATGTGAGAAGAAAGGATGGTGAGGTGATGCCCCTCAAGAGATCAGTGAAAAAAAGAAAATTTTTCCATTGATGTCTCGAAAGAGGAAGAAGGGGTACATGAGGAGAGAAAAGTGGAAAAAGGATGGAAGAGGAAGAAAGGATAGGATTAGGGGGGAGAAAATGGG
The DNA here is from genome assembly GCA_027924645.1 of Cunninghamia lanceolata. Taxonomy (NCBI): domain Eukaryota; kingdom Viridiplantae; phylum Streptophyta; class Pinopsida; order Cupressales; family Cupressaceae; genus Cunninghamia; species Cunninghamia lanceolata. The sequence continues at coordinate 3,980,908 of BSBN01001285.1, forward strand.
GACAAGGAATGAAAATCAGGGCTTAGAGGAAGAAATGAGGGTTTCAAGGGATACATATAAAGGTATGGGGGCCTATCCTTCTCATTTGTCTTATTACTAATTGTAAAGTTATGATTAGAGAAGAAAAAGATAAGTGAGAGAAGATGGCATGAATCCCACAAGGGGAGCACCGAGCGGAGCAAGTGCGGGAGTATCTACATCTTGCGGCGGATGGCAACCTGGTAAGTTCTCTAATGACAATTTGTGATTTTGATTTGAGGTAGATGGGCACAATAAATGCTAGGTTAAATTGGGTAAAGGAGAGGCGCTAAAGTAGGTGGTTTAACACCCAAGGGTCATGTTTAACACCCCAACGAGAGGGTTTAGCACCTAGACCTACATTAGCACCCAGTTTAGAGATCAACGCTAAGGCAAGGCGGTTTAGTGCCTAGGGTTGCAAGGATGAAGGGGGTGGTTTAGTGCCTAAACTAGATTGTTTAGCACCTAAAATGGTGGATTTAGCACCAAATGGGGTTTAATGTCTGCTATGGCAATTAGCACTAAGAGGGTGAGGATTAGCGCCTACAGATTGGGCGCTAAAAGATAGACTACTGCTTAGATGAAGGGTTTAGTGCCAAAAATGGTGAATTCAGCACTTAGGATAGAATAGCACCTAGTCTGGCGATTAACGCCTAGACTAGAGGATTAGCAGTGAAAATGAGGGGTGTAGCACCTGGCACAGATTAGTGCCTAGGTGTCAGGGATTAGCGTTGAGTTTGAATTAGTGCCTAGGAGGTAGGGATTAGTACCTAGAAGATAAAGGGGACTAAATGAAGTGCATTGGAATGTGTGCAGGATGATGAGGATGTTCTACAGTCGCGTGAGCAATGACTGCTTACATAGGTGTTGAAGGATCAACTAGATTCCATAGATAGATTCTTCTTGCAGTTGATGGGACTGAGGTGGATCACAGAGATGTCGGTGATTCAAGCACATAGAGCTATGATGATAGCCCTGGTTGAGAGGTGGCAGTTAGAGCAATGTGCTTTCCTGTTGCCCATAGGAGAGATGACGATCACTCTCAAGGATGTATGGAGGATTCTACAGATCCCCATACATGGGGAGAGGGTTGTATATGACCATGGATGAGGAGCTTGGTTTGTGGAGGAGGTATTTTCCCCAATGGTGGTTCCATTCGATGTGAGGAGGACGAAGATGAGATATGCTTAAGTGATGGGCAAGTTATACACACTGCCCTTGTTCGTGGCAGGGATTATTGCAAGGACACTAGTATCGAATAGAAGGTCTAGGGGGTTTCCAGTGGGATAAGGGATGGTGCTGCTAAGGATGTTCAAGGATGGGGTGGTCTATGCATGGGGGTCATGCGTACTGGCGCACTTGTATCATGATATGGATGCGGTGGTTTATAGATGAGGAGCCAATTTGGGATGTGGGGTGATGTTGCTGCACATCTGGGTTTGGGAGCACATCACCATCACCAAGCCTGTGATAGTGAGGGACTAGCAAAGGAGTCACCCATTTGCTTTTACCTATGGTAGGGTGCTACAACATTATAGGTTGGGAGACTTGGGATATTGGAGGAGGGTCATAGATGATATTCAGTCAGTGATCTGGAGGCCTTGGTGAGAGTGTGAGATGTGGACATATGATCCCATCACTATCATATGTCTCTCAGCCTCAGTACCTGATGGGACGTACCAAGCATATCATTCATAGATACATGCCAGATCAGGTAGCCAGATAGTTTGGGATTACCCAGGGCATACCACAGGAGCAGGCTATATTTCTGCGGATTCAAGAAGAGGCACCGCAGTGGAGTGCATCAGTCGACCCATGATCAGTTATAGATGATTTTGATGGATTACAACCTAGGGCATGGGACCTAAGGCCCGATGTAGTAGATGCATGGACCACTGCTTTATATGACCAGTGGTGCACCCAGGATAGGTTGAATCAATTGACCATGCCACTAGGCCAGGCAGTCGTAGCAGTGGGATAGGTAGTATGAGAAGATGGTGATGATGGAGAGGGGGAGGAGGAGGAGGTGGTGGAGATTATTGAGATGGATGTCCATGATGATGAGGACGATGGAGGAGATGGAGATGGTGATGGCAGTACAGTAGTAGAGGTTGTGACGTTGTAGGGATAGGTGTAGTAGTTACATGCATAGGTAGCGCAGCTACAATGGCAGCTAACACAGGCATAGGGTGATGGGAAGGTTGCTCAAGTATAGGCCCAAGTATTACAGTTGTAGGGACAAGTGAATCAATACCAATAGGAGCATGATCAGGTGTGCCTGGCACTAGGGCCAAGGATGGCCAATATGTTTAGATTAGTGCAGCAACATGCCTATGAGGCTGGAAGGGAGGCTCAGCACTACAAGACATTGTATGAGCATCTAGTTTTGGTGGGACAAAGGGAGATCTTTCGAAGTTGATAAAGGGCTTCAAGATTGAGGAGGACTGGCCAGTCAGAGAGGTCATTGTAGTAGCCTTTACAAGCATAGGCACTAGTACCTGGATAGGCCAGATTGTAGGTCATGGGACCATTGCCAAAGAGAGGAGCAGAGTTGTCCCATTCAAGTACATCAGCGAGGAAAAATTCCACCTAGGGGCTGTAAACTCTAATTTTTTATTGTATATATGTATTTTTACGGTTCATATGAACCCTTGTATCATGGACTCTATTGATGTGTTTTATCTATGTTTATGGATTATGATGTGGATTATGATGTTGATTATGTATGTTATGATTCATGATGTGGATTATGTATGTTATGATTTATGTATGTATGTATGTTATGGATGTGGATATACGATATGATTGGGTGATTTGCAAGATATAGATGTATGTTATGGATTTTTGATATGCAGGATGATATTCATGATGTGATGGATGTATGATATGATTGATGATGTATTTGATATGTAGGATGACATGGTTTACGATGTATGACATGGATCATGATGGATGTATGATATGATTTATGTATGAATGTTTGATATGCAAGATGGTATGGGTTATGTATGCATGTTATGCAAGACATGGATGTATGTTATGGATTTGTGATGTATGATTGGTTGATATGCAAGATGTTTAGTTATGACATGGGTTTTGATGTTATGGATATATGTTATGATGTATGAAATGCAGATGGATAATGAAATGAACTAATGGTAATGAGATGGATGTGTGATGTTTAGATTAATAACATATATTAAATGGATTAACATAAATGGATGGATAAACTAATGAGTATAAATGGATAAATGATATGTATGGATAAAATGGACATTTATGGGTGGTAATGACATGGGTGAATTAATAGATTAATGTACATGATAGGTGATAATGAACATAATGAATTAATGATTTAAAATGTAAAGTAAGTGGATTAGGAAATAAATGATAATGCAATGAACAAATGATGACATTATGAACTAATAATGATAACACGTATGCATGAATGCAATGATAATGAAATGGACTAGTGAACTAGATGAAATGAAAAGAGATGAATGATAATGTAATGAACTAATGGAATGCAAATGGGTAATAAAATGGATAGGATCTAATGAAAGTGGATACTAATGGGATGGAACATGTAATGAACTAGTAACTAATGCAAATAGGTCACTGATGATTATGGAATGGAATGCAAATGGACTAATCATAATGTAAAATGATAACGAAAGGGATATATTTGATATATGATGTTGGAATGAATTAATGGAAATGATAATGTCATGAAATGCAAATGGATAATGAACATATGTCTAGGTTTATAAACATATATTATGAATGATAATGGTACATGAATGGAATGCAAATGAGACGGATAATGAACATATGTTTAGATTACTTAAAATATATTATGAATGATAATAGGATATGAATGGAGGAATGCAAATGAGCATCTGGATAATGAAAGGGAATGCTATGGATGAATTGGATGTAAATGATAAATTGATATATGGTGAGATTTGTTGATCATGATACCTAGGGCCTAAAAAAGGTCAGGAGGAGTGGTCAAGGAGGGGGGAAAGAGGATAATAGATGGACAAATTGAATAAGTGGGATGATAGAAGAAAATAAGTGGGGGAAAGATGAAGACCTTTTTGATGAAACTTGGAGCAACATATGAGATGAGAAGTGATGATAGGAGGGTATATGGATAAAGGAGATTTTTGAATGTATTAGAAATTATGCTAAAATTATGAGCACTTATATTGATATAGCATGAGATGTTATGCATCAAGGTATAAGGAACCATGGTGACAATGTATTACATGCATTGGACTTGACTCTACAAATAATAGGATGATCCCACACATGCCCAAGATAGTACAACCTTTTCTAAGCAAACAAAGGAGGACTTAGAGCATGAGCCCTTAGTGCACAAAAGGTATGAGGAACCTTAGATGCAAAAGGAAACTATTATGCAGGAACCGATCCTAGCATTCACAAGAGAACATCCCACAATCATGGCATACAAAAGCAATGGCAATGCCCCATACTAGATTTTTTTCCACATACCACGATATAGGAAGATCAAGGTAGTTTTGAAGCAATCAGAGAATGGAACAAAAGATGAAATCAATAACCAAAAGACCAACTGACCAAATAGACAGCCATTATATCTCTTGCCAAGATGTGTGTAGATTGAGGATTCTAGCTATTGTAGGAAGGACACATCCATAAGCTAGGGATTGATGGATGACTGGGATAAATTGAATGATGGGCAAAGAGATAAATAGGCCATAAGTTGCGGTTGAGGTTGATTTTGTTGTCTATGATTTGGGTGAGAGTGTGATGCTTTGATAGTATTCTTAGCAAGCATGTTGCGATGATGTCAAGTGTGATCGACAAGCTCAAGTAATAGGGACCATCCAAGTGGGGATTGGATGGGTGGCATCTTGTGTACCTGAGTACTGGATATGTCCTTCATATTCCAGACTGCTTGCATACCTTGTATCCGTGGGATCAAGGCACACTAGGATGGGGGTTGTGATGTATGTAGTTTTGATAACTTGATGAATAGGAATATGGGGATGGGATAATGTAGATGGATTGAGAAGATGGAAGCATTAGTTTTCATACTATACCATGGTATTAAAATCATATATAGGAGGAATAGGATGGGGATGTGATAATAGGAGGATGGTGGAAGGATAAGGTGTTGAGGATAACCATCTGGGTGGCATGGTGGTGGTACAAAGATGTGATGTGATAAAACCATGAGATGGATCGGGGGATGAGTGATGTTGGTGGATAATGGGGGAGTGTCAGAGTGTGAAGGTCGATCGCCTATGTGAGTTCTACTTTGCTGTTACTCACTATCTTTAAAAACTGAGGAAGATAGGGGGAGTGTGGGAGCTCAGATAGGGGGATAGCTGATGGGGGGAGTGGGAAGTTGGTGAAATAGGTGGGTGACTTGTTGGAGGTGTAAAGACATGATGTGATAAAATCACAAGATGGACCAGGGGATGAGTAATGTTGGTGGATGATGGGGGAGTGTTGGAGTGTGAAGGTGGATCAGGTGTGTGAGTTCTACTTTTCTGTTACTCACTATCTTTAAAAAGTGAGGAAGATAGGGGGAGTGTGGTAGATAGGGGAATAGCCGATGGGGGAGGGGAAAGTTAGTGAAATGGGTTGGTGTCTTGTAAGAGGTGCAAAGACGTGATGTGATAAAATCACAAGATGGACTAGGAGAGGTTAGGATGATGTGGAAGGTTGGGTGGGTGGTAAAGGGGGAATCTAGGTATGCGGATCAATTGTGGGGGTGATTTATGTTTTTTTGTTACTCAGTCTCTTGTGGGACACATACAAGATGGTGATGGAAGGATTCATACATTATGAACTGTGGTGAGGGATTCATATTTTTGGGAATGATGAAGCTCATATTTATGGAATGATGAAATCTTTGATATCAAGGATGACCTAGGAAGTGGTGAATAGTGGATGGAGTGAGTTGAGATGATAATGCAATTAATGAATGATGGATCCAGTTTGAAACTATACATGACTCCTGCGAGTAGGTTTTCATCATGGCACTTGTCCAAGGTGCCACGAGAAGTAGTTTTCACCTAAGGACAAATTATTTCTCTTTACTTTTTTGCTTTTCAATTTTTTGACATTTTTTTATTTTTCATTTAGACTAAAGATTTGGGGTATCCAGTAGCCCAGCTATGGAACCACTTTAGATGGATGATATTCATAGGCTCTTCAAGCTCTTCTCCTTCAAGAGTGGAAAGGCGATATGCTTTTGAACTATATTTAGCTATGACCACATAGGGACCCAACCAATTAGGTTCAAATTTCCCCTTCTTGTCTCATTCTAAGAGATTCCTTTGATTTTCTTTTAGGACCAGGTCACTTACTACAAATTCTCTGGCACAAATTTTCTTGTTATAAGATTTTCAAAGCCAGTCCTAGTCTGCTTCCAGATGATTCAAGGCATTGAGGTGTCATTCATCCAATAGCTCTAACTCTTAGAGGCGTGCAACATGGTAATCTTCTTTAGTGATGATATCACGCAACGAGATGCGCAAGGAGGGCAATTCGATCTCAATTGGTAAGATAGCTTTGGCTCCAAAGACGAGTGAGTATGGAGTGGCTCTAGTAGGTGTGGGATTCTACTGTGGTAGGCCTAGAGGTCAGGGTGGATATGGAGGTGCCAGTCATGACCAGTTTCATTAACAACTTTCTTGAGGATTTTGAGCAAGGTTTTATTAGTTGCCTCAACTTAGCCATTCCCTTGGGGGTAATATGGAGTGGACCAATGGTGTTGATGTTGATATTTTGTCATTGATGTCAAAGTTGGATGGTAAAGCAGTGCATACAAGAAAAGAATGAAACACTAAGTTATTGTGTTTTGCCTTTAGTTGGCAAAAATGGCCAATTTTGAACTCTGTGTATTTTACCTTTGTCAGCAAAAATGGCCAATTCAAAACTCTTTGTATTTTGCCTTTTGTTGGAAAAATAATGTTATCAGTAAAGTTCTCATTTTGAGAACTAGTTCTCAAGTTCTATTTTTTGCCAATTTACTTACAATGTAAAAGGAGGCTTCCCAAAGCTTAAGTTGAGAAGGCAATCAGTAAACTTTGTCTTTCTTGAACTGTTAGAAAGTTCAGTGTTTAGCCAATAAGCCGACTAGCCAATATGGCATAGGAAGGAAAAGTTAAAGACTTAGAAGAAAGTGTTGAAGAAAAAGACTTAGTCAGGAGAATGACTTTGTCGCAAAGAAGTTGATTTCTTGAACTAGGTTGGAAGTTCAACATTTCGCCGATTCGCCGACAGGGTGACAAGTGGCTCTCAAAATCAAAGGTTCATTGTTTGACCAGTTCACTGATAGAGAGAAAGAGTTGAAGAAAAAGGCTTAGTTGGGAGAATGACTTAGTCAAGGAAGTTCATTTTTCTTAAACTAGTTTGGCAGTTCAGATATTCTCTGATTTGTTAACTAGGCAATAAAGGGATCATAGAAGCAAAGTTTGTGGTTTGTGACTTTTGTCGATATAATGGCTAAATCAGACAAAGGAAAAGTTTGTGGTTTGAAGGATTTACCGATAGAAGCCAAAAAGCAAGAGCAAGGCAAAGTTCACAATTTAGAGAATTTGTTGATAGAAGGCAAAAAGTGATAAAGAAGGAAAGTTCGTAGAAAGAATAGTTTTATGATAAAGTAGACATACACCAATGTTTTAAGAAAGAGATTTTCACTGATAAGGTGGAAATAGACTGAGGTTCAGGAAAGATGATTTTCGCCGATAAAGGGTTAGAACTCAGTATTCGCAAAAGGTGACTTTTGCTGATAAAGGGAACAAAGGCGATAGTTTGAAGAAAGTAGATATCATCGATAAGAAGGATAAAGAAGATCAAAGGGCAACGTTCAGAAAAGTAAGAAATCACCAATAAAGGGCGAAGGGTCAAAAGTTTGAAGAAATGAACTTTTGCCGATAGAAGCAATAAAAGCCAATGTTTGAGAAATGGTAAAAGGGTCGTTAGAAAAGAAAATCAATAATGTGTTTAAAGGGCTAGATCAATTAAGTTTTCGTTGGGTAGATCTATTGTGTTTGTTGATGTTTCTAGTTTTCCCAACATGTTACTATTTTTGCATCTACCATAGCTTAGATGTTTTTCTGTTGGTGATTCAGTTTCTTCTTTGCATAGAGTTGTTATGGACTCGTTATGCAGTTTCTTCTAAGCAAAATATTATTTAGAATTTGTTGTGTAGTTTCTTCTCAACAAAGTGTTAAACACAAAGAATACTGAGAGGGGGGGTGAATCAGTATTCTATAAAACTTTTCTTTCACAAATTCATTAATCCATTTACCAAATTCAATAACATGAAAGCAAAATAAACATAAGAAGAGCAGCCACAATGTCATAACACATAGACACTAGGATTTTTACATGGAAAACCCAAAAAGGGAAAAACCACAATGAGTGTTAGCTCACAATATATTATGATATCAAAATTGAATTACATGAAGGCTCACTGCCCAAGGACTCAATGTCTAAAGAAGTGCTCACTGCCAAAAAAATGAGAAGAGAAGATATAGAAAGGTTGGCTCACTGCCAAGATAAGACTGCTACAAATGCATCTACAAAATGTTGAAGTGCAATTCCATTAATAGCTCAGTATACAGATTCAAAAGTCTTTATTATGTCCGCCCTTCTTTTCTGCTCTGCTTCACATATTCTCTGTTCTTCTGTCCTTATTGTTCCTTTCTGATCACAAGATTGCCTCAGATTGCTTATACATTGAATTCACACGTTTTCACACACTTTAACACCTTCAATACTGAAATCTATCAAGTATATATATCTGCAACATGAATTATCCCAAAACTAAGTCGACATGCAAAATATGAAACTTGTATACCAAAGTTGTACCTTGTCGGCTTAATCCTTTGCACAAATAGCAATGAGAACCCATACAATCATTTGAGAAACCTCATATAGGTCTAGACCTATTATTGAACCACTTAGAATAATGATCTAAACATTATCTCCTTATCGCACATCAATCCAACTATGTGCCGGCCTTAACCCAAAATGCACGCTTAAACCTTATGGTCTGTCATATCATAACTTCTAGTGTGGACCATATGAGACTTCAAAATTCACATCAGACATTCATTAGACATCACTAATGATACCTTCAGAACTGCAGGTCATAATATTCTTGTGTGGTGATATGCAGATCTCAGAACTGTTACCTCTACCTTAGTAAAACACTGTCAAACTGATTGCCGAAACTTGGAAGCTTGTAGATGATCTTCTGGTGGACTTTAGATGCTACAAATCTAGAATTAGATAGTTAACATATGTGTTTACAACACCTTCAAATCACATATTGAAATAATTAATAATGGAGGAATGCGGAGTGAATTACTCAAGTGTTCTACATTGTTCTTCGTTGTACTCTACTTACTAGACTTAGGCAATTTACAACATAACTTTTCAAGATTGTCAAGACATGAATACTAGAACATAACATCATCAAATGATTGTGTACAACACACTAGAATTGCATTACAAGATCTTCATTTGCGGAGGAGTACTAACTGGATTTCTATCCCTAGATCAATGTGTTGCCAATACTTAGTCAATATGGCTAAGTCAATCTTACCGAACCAAAATACTACACACATCTTTGTCTCAGGAGTTGTCTTCAAACATGTTATGTTGTTTCCATCAATGACAACATTAAATCTTCAACATATCAATAGTGTCTCTTGACTATGTTGCCAACAATCTCCCCCTTTGGCATTGATGGCAACACTTAGTGAAAAATGTTTATTTGCTCCCCCTTACTATGTACACTCTATTTTTCTTCTTTACTTAAGATGTTTGGCGATTTTTCACTGGATCTTCATGTCCCCCTTTGACATCAATGGCAAAGGTGTATGTACAAGGGTAAGCGCAGGAAGATGGGGGGCCAAAAAGGGGTCTTAAGTGGCCACTTTTTTTTTGAAATCAGGAAATACTGGCCTTGGATGAGAAATTGAGCATAGTTACACTCAAAATTTGGAGATGCAACCAAAACAATGTTTGTAGTGCTCCGAGTCTACTTTCTAAACTACTATTATTTTTTGAAAATGGCATAGATTAAGGGGTTCAAAAGAGGGAGCCACAGAAATTGGTGTTGTTTCTGTCAAAAAAACATAACATAGCATGTTTTGTGGCTCCCTCAAAAGGTCAACTTTTTTTTGATATTTTTAAAATCGCTTTAGTGAGAAATTAGCTAATAGCATGTAGTTTATGCCTGATTTTTCTGATAATTATTTGATGAATATTTGATTTTTTACTAATTTTCAAAGTGGACACATCCTAAAAAACAGAATTTTGGCCGTGCTACCCCTATAAATTTTGAAAACTAATCGAAAATCATTTTTTTCTTTTTTTAATATTTGTAGAATGGAGTCTAGTTTCTAAATATGTAATTTTTTTGAAATTTCAATGAATAGTTAATTTACAATGAAAAAAAGACCAAACAGTGGTTTTTGCCCAAAAACAGACACAAACAAAAAAAATTAAAGATGAAAGGCTTAACGTTGTTAAAATGTGAAAAAAATTACATCGTCAGATAGCTAAGAGAAAGCCTAACATTACCCAGGTGTTTGATTTGTTTGACCTTGAAACACGTGCAAATCTGAGGGTTAGCACGAACAAAATTATCTAAAATCTTGAAGAATATGGAAAAACACGTCTGTTACTGTTCATAAGGCACTCCAAGCCTTTGGGTTGGAAATCCAAAGCAAATCCCAAGCCCAAGGCTTGGGATTCCCAAAGCAAGACATAACGCGAGCGCGTTATAACGCGCTTGCGTTATTATTTTCTTTGCATTTTTCCTTTTCAACAAAAGTTTGTGTTGTTTTTCATGTTTTAAATAACGCGAGCGCGTTATGTTAAACTTAAATTTTTTTATGTTTAAGACTATTAATCATGTATGTAGGTATGCCTATATGTATGTATGTATGCCTATATGTATGTATGTATCTATGTATGCCTATATGTATGTATGTATAGTGTTGACGGTAGAGGAGGGTAGAGATGGGAGTGAGCCAGATAAGGGAGGAGAGGGGTGGATAAGGATTGAGTGATTAAGGTTTAAGGTTAAGGGTTGAGCATTTAGGGATAGGATTTGGAGCTTAGGGATAAGGGATTAGAGTTTAGGACCTTAAGGGATTAGGGTTTAGGGTTGAGGCTTTAGGGATAGCATTTAGGGTTAAGGGCCGAGGGATTAGAGTTAAGGTAGACTGTTGAGGGTAGAGGGATTACGGATAGGGTTTAGAGTTGAAAATTTAGGGTTGAGGGATTAGGGTTTAAGGTATAGTTTAGTAGTTCTTGTGGATAGAGCCAGTAAACAATGGGAGATTATTTGCTTGTTTCATAACAATATACCTCCCCTAAGTGTGGGGTGCACAGCAAGAAACATAGATGTACCCCAATGCAAAGCTTTTCTCATAATGATCATCCTTCTAATTTCAACTATTAATTACTCACTGTGGATGTACCATATGCAAAGCTTTTCTCATAGTGTGTACACCTATTGGCATAATGAACCCCAAATGGGCCAAAAAAACATGCCATATAACATTACTAACATTACAAAAGTTCATAGCCATTTTTCTGACATATTCTTGCAACTCAAATATCTTTAAGAGAAGAGTGTCAAAAATGATGGGTTTAACAACCTAACATAAGGCAAAGTAGTTTTGTTGGGTTTAGGGATAGGGTTTAGGGTTTAGGGTTGAGGGATTAGGGTTTAGGGATTATGGTTTAAGGTATAGTGTTGAGGGTTGAGGGTTTAGGGATATGATTTAGGGTTGAGGGATTAGGGTTTAGGGTTGACGGATTAGGGTTTAGGGTTGACAGATTAGGGTTTAATGTTGAGAGTTGAGGGTTGAGAGTTGAGGGTTTAGGGATAGGGTTGATGGTCAAGGGATTAGGGTTAAAGTAGAGTGTTGAGGGTAGAGGGATTAGGGATAGGGTTTAGGGTTGAAGGTTTAACGATTGAGGGTTAAGGGATTGGGGTTTAAAATATAGTGTTGAGCATCAAGGGTTTATGGATAGGTTTTAGGGTTTAATTTTTAAGGGTTGAGGGTTGAGGGATAGTGTTTAGGGTTTAGGGATAAGGGATTAGGGTTTAAGGTATAGTGTCGAGGGTTGAGGGTTTAGGAATAGGGATAGAGTTTAGGGTTTAGGGATGAGGGATTAGGGTTGAGGGTTGAGGTATTAGGGTTGAGGGTTGAGGGATTAGGGTTTAAGGTATAGTTTCAAGGGTTGAGGGTTTATTAATAGTGTTTAGGGTTGAGGGTTGATGGATTAGGTTTTAGGGTTGATGGATTAGGGTTTAAGGTATAGTGTTGAGTGTTGAGGGTTTAGGGTTGACAGATTAGGGTTTAGGGTTGGCGGATTAGTGTTTAATGTCAAGGTTAGGGTTAGAGTGTCGAGGGTAAAGGGATTAGGGATAGGGTTTAGGGTTGAAGGTTTAAGAATTGAGGGTTGAGGCTTTAGGGATGAGGGTTTAAGGCTTAAGATATAGTGTCAAGTGTTGAGGGTATAGGGATAGGGTTTAAGTTTTAAGGGTTAAGGGATAGGGATTAGGGTTTAAGGTATAGTGTTGAGGGTTGATGGTTTAGGGATAGGGTTTAGGTTTGAGGGATTAGGGTTTACGGTTGATGAATTAGGGTTTAATGTTTAGAGTTGAGTGTTGAGGGTTGAGGGTTGAGGGTTGAGGTTGAGGTTGAGGGATAGGGTTAATGGTCAAGGGATTAGGGTTAAATAAGAGTGTCGAGGGTAGAGGGATTAGGGTTTAAGGTATAGTATTGAGCCTTTTGAGGGTCTAGGAATAGGGATAGCATTTAGGGTTTAGGGATGAGGGATTCAAGTTGAGGGATGACAGATGACGGATTAGGGTAGAGGGTTGAGGGATTAGGGTTTAGGGACAAGGTTTAGGGTTAGGGTTGAGGGATTAGGGTTTAAGATATAGTGTTGAGGGTTTAGGGATAGGGTTTAGGGTTGAGGTTTTAGGGTTTAGGGTTGAGGGATTATGGTTTAAGGTATAGTGTTGAGGGTTGAGGGTTTAGGATTAGGGTTTAGGGTTGACGGATTAGGGTTTAGGGTTGACAGATTAGGGTTTAATGTTGAGAGTTGAGGGTTGAGGGTTGAGGGTTTAGGGATAGGGTTGATGGTCAAGGGATTAGGGTTAAAGTAGAGTGTTGAGGGTAGAGGGATTAGGGATAGGGTTTAGGGTTGAAGGTTTAACGATTGAGGGTTGAGGCTTTAGGGCTGAGGGTTAAGGGATTGGGGTTTAAAATATAGTGTTGAGCGTCAAGGGTTTATGGATAGGTTTTAGGGTTTAATTTTTAAGGGTTAAGGGTTGAGGGATAGTGTTTAGGGTTTAGGGATAAGGGATTAGGGTTTAAGGTATAGTGTCGAGGGTTGAGGGTTTAGGAATAGGGATAGAGTTTAGGGTTTAGGGATGAGGGATTAGGGTTGAGGGTTGAGGTATTAGGGTTGAGGGTTGAGGGATTAGGGTTTAAAGTATAGTGTCAAGGGTTGAGGGTTTATTAATAGTGTTTAGGGTTGAGGGTTGATGGATTAGGTTTTAGGGTTGATGGATTAGGGTTTAAGGTATAGTGTTGAGGGTTGAGGGTTTGGGGTTGACAGATTAGGGTTTAGGGTTGACAGATTAGTGTTTAATGTCAAGGTTAGGGTTAGAGTGTCGAGGGTAGAGGGATTAGGGATAGGGTTTAGGGTTGAAGGTTTAAGAATTAAGGGTTGAGGCTTTGGGGATGAGGGTTTAAGGCTTAAGATATAGTGTCAAGTGTTGAGGGTATAGGGATAGGGTTTAAGTTTTAAGGGTTAAGGGATAGGGATTAGGGTTTAAGGTATGGTGTTGAGGGTTGATGATTTAGGGATAGGGTTTAGGTTTGAGGGATTATGGTTTACGGTTGATGAATTAGGGTTTAATGTTTAGAGTTGAGTGTTGAGGGTTGACAGTTGACGGTTGAGGGTTGAGGTTGAGGGATAGGGTTAATGGTCAAGGGATTAGGGTTAAATAAGAGTGTCGAGGGTAGAGGGATTAGGGTTTAAGGTATAGTATCAAGCCTGTTGAGGGTCTAGGAATAGGGATAGCATTTAGGGTTTAGGGATGAGGGATTAGAGTTGAGGGACGACGGATTAGGGTTGAGGGTTGAGGGATTAGGGTTTAGGGACAAGGTTTAGGGTTAGGGTTGAGGGATTAGGGTTTAAGGTATAGTGTTGAGGGTTTAGGGATAGGGTTTAGGGTTTAGGGTTGAGGGATTATGGTTTAAGGTATAGTGTTGAGGGTTTAGGGTTTAGGGATAGGATTTAGGGTTGAGGGATTAGGGTTTAGGGTTGACGAATTAGGGTTTAGGGTTGACAGATTAGAGTTTAATGTTGAGAGTTGAGGGTTGAGGGTTGAGGGTTTAGGGATAGGGTTGATGGTCAAGGGATTAGGGTTAAAGTAGAGTGTTGAGGGTAGAGGGATTAGGGATAGGGTTTAGGGTTGAAGGTTTAACGATTGAGGGTTGAGGCTTTATGGCTGAGGGTTAAGGGATTGGGGTTTAAAATATAGGGTTGAGCATCGAGGGTTTATGGATAGGTTTTAGGGTTTAATTTTTAAGGGTTAAGGGTTGAGGGATAGTGTTTAGGGTTTAGGGATAAGGGATTAGGGTTTAAGGTATAGTATCAAGGGTTGAGGGTTTAGGAATAGGGATAGAGTTTAGGGTTTGGGGATGAGGGATTAGGGTTGAGGGTTGAGGTATTAGGGTTGAGGGTTGAGGGATTAGGGTTTAAGGTATAGTGTCAAGGGTTGAGGGTTTATTAATAGTGTTTAGGGTTGAGGGTTGATGGATTAGGTTTTAGGGTTGATGGATTAGGGTTTAAGGTATAGTGTTGAGGGTTGAGGATTTAGGGTTGACAGATTAGGGTTTAGGGTTGACAGATTAGTGTTTAATGTCAAGGTTAGGGTTAGAGTGTCGAGGGTAGAGGGATTAGGGATAGGGTTTAGGGTTGAAGGTTTAAGAATTGAGGGTTGAGGCTTTAGGGATGAGGGTTTAAGGCTTAAGATATAGTGTCAAGTGTTGAGGGTATAGGGATAGGGTTTAAGTTTTAAGGGTTAAGGGATAGGGATTAGGGTTTAAGGTATAGTGTTGAGGGTTGATGATTTAGGGATAGGGTTTAGGTTTGAGGGATTAGGGTTTACGGTTGATGAATTAGGGTTTAATGTTTAGAGTTGAGTGTTGAGGGTTGAGGGTTGACAGTTGAGGGTTGAGGTTGAGGGATAGGGTTAATGGTCAAGGGATTAGGGTTAAATAAGAGTGTCGAGGGTAGAGGGATTAGGGTTTAAGGTATAGTATTGAGCCTGTTGAGGGTCTAGGAATAGGGATAGCATTTAGGGTTTAGGGATGAGGGATTAGAGTTGAGGGATGACGGATGACGGATTAAGGTTGAGGGTTGAGGGATTAGGGTTTAGGGACAAGGTTTAGGGTTCAGGTTGAGGGATTAGGGTTTAAAGTATAGTGTTGAGGGTTTAGGGATAGGGTTTAGGGTTGAGGGATTAGAGTGAAGGGTTGAGGGATTAGGATTTGATGTTGAGGGTTGAGGGTTTAGGGTTTAGGGTTTAGGGTTAGGGTTGAGAGTTGAGGGATCACAATTAAGGGTTGAGGGATTAGGGTTTGACGTCGAGGGTTGAGGGTTGAGGTTTGAGGGTCAAGGGTTTAGGGATAGGGTTGAGGTTCAAGGGATTAGGGTTAAAGTAGAGTGTGGAGGGTGTAAGGATTAGGGATAGGGTTGGAGGGTTTAGGGATAAGGGATTAGGGTTTAAGGTATAGTATCGAGTCTGTTGAGGGTTTAGGAATAGGGATAGCATTTAGGGTTTAGGGATGAGGGATTAGAGTTGAGGGATGATGGATTAGGTTTGAGGGTTGAGGGATTAGGGTTTAGGGATAAGGTTTAGGGTTGAGGGTTGAGGGATTAGGGTTTAAGGTATAGTTTTGAGCATTAGGGTTTAGGATTAGAGTTTAGGGTTGACAGATTAGCATTTAATGTCAAGGTTAGGGTTAGAGTGTCAAGGGTAGAGGGATTAGGGATAGGGTTTAGGGTTGAAGGTTTAAGGATTAAGGGTTGAGGCTTTAAGGATAAGGGTTTAAGGCTTAAGATATAGTGTCAAGTGTTGAGGGTGTAGGGATAGAGTTTAAGTTTTAAGGGTTAAGGGTTGAGGGATAGGGATTAGGGTTTAAGGTATAGTGTTGAGGGTTGATGGTTTAGGGATAGGGTTTAGGTTTGAGGGATTAGGGTTTAGGGTTGATGAATTAGGGTTTAATGTTGAGAGTTGAGGGTTGAGGTTTGAGGGTTGAGGTTGAGGGATAGGGTTAATGGTCAACGGATTAGGGTTAAATAAGAGTGTCAAGGGTAGAGGGATTAGGGTTTAAGGTATAGTATCGAGCCTATTGAGGGTCTAGGAATAGGGATAGCGTTTAGGGTTTATGGATGAGGGATTAGAGTTAAGGGATGACGGATGATGGATTAGGGTTGAGGGTTGACGGATTAGGGTTTAGGGACAAGGTTTAGGGTTAGGGTTAAGGGATTAGGGTTTAAGGTATAGTGTTGAGGGTTTAGGGATAGGGTTTAGGGTTGAGGGATTAGAGTGAAGGGTTGAGGGTTTAGTGTTTAGGCTTTAGGGTTAGGGTTGAGAGTTGAGGGATCAGAGTTAAGGGTTGAGGGATTAGGGTTTGATGTCGAGGGTTAAGGGTTGAGGTTCGAGGGTCAAGGGTTCAAGGGATTAGGGTTAAAGTAGAGTGTGGAGGGTGTAAGGATTAGGGATAGGGTTGGAGGGTTTAGGGATAAGGGATTAGGGTTTAAGGTATAGTATCGAGTCTGTTGAGGGTTTAGGAATAGGGATAGCATTTAGGGTTTAGGGATGAGGGATTAGAGTTGAGGGATTATGGATTAGGGTTGAGGGTTGAGGGATTAGGGTTCAGGGTTTAAGGGGGAGGTATATTGTTATGAAATAGGCAAATAATCTCCCATTGTTTACTGGCTCTATCCACAAGAACTACTAAACTATACCTTAAACCCTAATCCCTCAACCCTAAACTTTCAACCCTAAACCCTATCCCTAATCCCTCTACCCTCAACACTCTACCTTAACCCTAATCCCTCTACCCTTAACCCTAAATGCTATCCCTAAAGCCTCAACCCTAAACCCTAATCCCTCAAGGTCCTAAACTCTAATCCCTTATCCCTAAACTCTAAATCCTATCCCTAAATGCTCAACCCTTAACCTTAAACCTTAATCACTCAATCCTTATCCACCCCTCTCCTCCCCTATCTGGCTCACTCCCATCTCTACCCTCCTCTACCCTCGACACTATACATACATACATATAGGCATACATAGATACATACATACATATAGGCATACATACATACATACATACATACATACATATAGGCATACATACATACATGATTAATAGCCTTAAACATAAAAAAATTTAAGTTTAACATAACGCGCTCGCGTTATTTAAAACATGAAAAACAACACAAACTTTTGTGGAGAAGGAAAAATGCAAAGAAAAGAATAACGCGCGCACGTTATAACGCGCTCACGTTATAACGCGCTCGCATTTTGACCTTTTTTTTTTTTAAATTAATTTGGCCACTTTTTGGCCCCCCATCTTCTTGCACTTACCCACAAGTAACAAAATTGTATTGCAAAACTATTATACTTAGTCGCATATGTACAGGTGTAATCAAAAGCTTACTAACTAAAAAGTGGAGAGGATGTCTGAGTATATGACTTTCAATTGAGCTAAATCTCCTTCCCATTTGGTCTTGGCATTGTTCAAAATTTGAATGTTTCCATTTACTTGAAACACCAACTCTTTTGCCTTATTAACAATTGTAGGCACATCAGTTATTCCCTTTATCCTTACTGCCTCTACTCACAGACCAATCATAGAATCAAGCTTGTTTCTCATACTTGGCACATTCTGCTCTAGGTGGCCTTTTTCTTACTCTATACACTATTTATTTGTGGATGAATGTTTTATATTTCTGACCTTTTGTTTGAGATGGAGTCGATTGTTGGGTCAAAGGTTTCTGAGATTTGTAGCAGTTTAAGCTCTAATTTGTCTATTTTCTCCTTCAATTCTTTTGTTGACTTACCCCAAGATAGACAAAACTTGTATTTATCACTAGCATCCTTAATGGTAGTCTCTATACTCTTGATGCTATTATTTAACAAAATTGCATCTTTGGCTAACTTATCCTTTAGCTCAATTAGCCTCTTATCACTGATCTCTGCTCTAACCTTAGTATTTGCTGCTATTTCAAAGAATTCAAAATGAGTTTTCACAGAGTTTATCAAGCCTTTGAGCTGATTAGTTGATGACAATGATGTATCCTTTCTATATGTAGGCATCAACTTCTCCAAAATACTAGATGCTTCTTCGATGAGCTCACTGTCTTAGATGTGAGACCTTGGAATTTCTTCTTGAGATTTTGGTTGGACAATTGATACTAGTTTGAATTTTTGCAAAGGAGACATTGAGACCAATTTTATTGGTCCTTGCAGAAACTCAGGTGCATCCAACACTTGTGTTTTTTGTTGCTTTTCCAAAAATTCCTTGATAGAATTTACTGGATCCTATGAGGCAGTAGTGTCTCTTGCCATACCAGACACTTCTTCTTCTTCATTCTACTCTAGTGGTTCAAGATCCATAGCTTCTTGTTCATCAATGTTTTGTTCTGGAGAGGGGCTCTTCTTAGCTTGTTCATTTTCTTGATCATTGGCTTTACTTTGCTCTATAGTCTTTTCCTTGTTTTTCTTGATCATCAGTTTGCTAATCTAGGGGAGGACTTATCCTTGTTTGGTCTTTTTTAGCTTTGTCTTGACCATTAGTAATAGGGGCTTGATCAGATGCAGAGGTTTGATCATCTTCTTTCTCCTTTATCTCTTCATCTTTTCTTGGGCTTACCTGAGGAGTCTTGCTTTGATCCAAGTCTTTCTCAAAGTTAACTTTCAAAAGGGAAGAATCCTCACAAACATTTTGTTCTTCTTTGTCATAAATGTTTGGGATGTTAAGATCTCTTGGGATGTTAAGATCTCTTGGGATATCAAGTATTTCTTGTTATATATCCTTCGCAAATTTTTCTGTATCCCCAAACATTAGAGTGTTGATCCTCTTCTTTATCTCAATTTTATCTCCAAGAATCTTGAAGACTTTGGATCTCTCCTTAGGAGTCACATCCGGACATAGTTTCAACAAAGTATTTTCTCTTGTCTCCAAGTATTTTGCCATTGCTACTTCCTTCTTGGCAGAGATTATACTTGCAAGGGTGTCAGGGAGATCTATAATTACTTCAATAAGAGCTCTATTGTACATCTCCAAATATCTGATTACATCAGTCTCAATGATGTATTTATCTGCATCATCATATTCATCATACAGTTGTGCTATGGGTTTTAGATTTCCATCTTCTATTATAGCCTTCAAGACATCTTCCAAATTTATTGTTGCTTCTCCTTTCTTAGGTTCATCTTGCCTTGGCTTTTTCTTAATTCTGCCCTTATCGGAGGGCTTATCATTTTTGCTCCTAGAGGATTTAGTAGCCTTAGCTTTCATTTTCTTCACTTCTTCATCTATCTCAATTTCCTCATCATCAACACTTGTACTCACATGTGTCCTTTTGGCTTTGGTATTCATTCTTTTGTGCCTTTTATTAGTGGGTTTTTTTGCAGGTGCTTCCACAGAGGATGTGGGACCGGAGGATGTAGATGTAGTTTGTGAAGTTAATGCTCTTGTTCCCTTCTTTGTTACTACAGGCTCCTTCTCTTTCCTCTCAGACTCTTCTGAAGCCTTTTCAAGCTCACCTTGCTTCATTTTTTCAACTGCCCTAGTTGTTTCAATCCTTGCTCTTGTTTTAGCAATCTCTTCTTTAGTGAGTCCTATGCTCTGGGCATATTCCTCTACCAATTTCTTCATCTTTTTCTGAGTTTTTGGGTTTCTTAGTTCAACATGCACTTTCACAAATAGTTCCTCATAGGTACCAAATCTTGGCTCATTGGTGTCCCTGGGTTTGATCAACATGAGCTCAGCATAACCATCTAGTATATTCTCAGCCACTTCATAGCCCATTGGAAGGACCCAGACTGTCCTAGGTTTAATAGCCTCCATCATGCATTGATCTTTGTTTATAATAAAACATATATCATTCTTGTATTTCTCAACTATCTTCTCTAGTATTCTATGCCTAGATTGCATTGTCTTTTGAAAATTCTTGAAGTAGCCCCACAGGGATGCATTCTGTGCATCTTGGCTTCCTATGCTATTCAAGTGGTTTCTAATTCCTTAGAGTTGGTGCTCTTAAATATTGTAATTGATGGTTTCATTTGTGAGGCTGGATTAGGATGGTAGTTCCTAGCAGCATTCTCTCACCCTGGTTTTTCCCACACTGGGTTTTCCATGTATATCTAGTGTTAATGTGTGCATTCTTTTTTAGTGTTGATATTTCTGCATTGAAAGTTAATTTTATTTGACTACTAGAGGGTTGAAGTTTTATGTTTTATTCACCTACTGATTCACCTCCTCTTAGTAGATTGTGTGTGTTCTAACAATTGGTATCAAAGCCAAGTTCCTTGAAGAGGCTTAACAACTAAAGGTTGATCTAGGAGATCGAACACATGTCTAGTAAAGACTGATCTCACTCAAATAAAGCACCATTGTTTGATGGAACAAATTATGTATTTTGGAGCATAAGGATGGAAACTTACCTAATCTCAATAGGGTATGATGTATGGCAATCTATTCTAGATGGTTATACTGCTCCTCAAACTCCTCCAATGGACTAGGTGGGTAAGGAGGAATGTGAGAATAATGCTTAGGCCAAGAATACAATTCTATGTGGTTTAGCTAACTTTGAATTTGTGAAAGTAATGCAATGCAAGGACCTACAAAACAAATATGGGTGAAGCTTCAAAGCATATATGAAGGAGATACAAAGGTGAAACAAGCCAAGATGCGAACCTTTAAATCAAGATTTGAAAGCCTGAAAATGAGAGGAAGAAAAGATTGTTGATAACCTACTCAGAGATGATAAAGTTGTGAATGCTATGATAGGATTGATGAAGTAAAAGAGCAAGTGATTGTTCAGAAGGTTTTGAGATCTCTACCAACTAGGTATGATGCTAAAGTCTTTGCTATAGAAGAAGTAAAAGATCTTGATAAGATAATTGTTGATGAGCTACATGATATTTTTACTGCCTATGAAATGAGGACAATTGGTACTGAGAGCTCCAAGAGAGAAGTTGCATTTAAGGCATCAAAGAAAGAAAATAATAAAGAACCTAAATTTGAGATAGATGTGGAAGAGGCCAACTTCGTAAGAAGATTGAGGGGAGGATCTAGAAAGTATAGAGGTAAGTTACCTTTCAAATGCTTTAATTGTGGAAAGGTTGGTCACTTTGTTGCAAAATGTCCATCTGTAGGAAAAGATAAAAGTGATGAACATGATAGCAAGAATAGTAACATAGTTTTATCCAAAGAAGAAGAACTTTTAGAAGAACTATCTGAAGAATTTTTAGAAGAACAAAAAAATCCTTTACATAAAATGTGACTATGATTCCTCTAAAGAAAGTTTCGATTCAGAAGACAACAATGAAGGTTGTTCTGAGGCTAAAGATGATGAATTCATGTTTATGACAGTAGAGTCTACTGTTAAAGATCAGAACATTACTGATCTGGGAGACCCTGAGAATGAAGAAGAAGGTGAAGTAGATTTAGAAGGAGAGATAGTATGTGCTTTACAAGAAATTGAGAAACTTAGGAAGAAAAACTCAAAATTGTAGCTGCAAATCCAAGAAGATATGGTGTTTGAGAAACTTGTAGAATCAAAAGTGTTGATTGTTGAGTCGAAGACACAAGTAGAAGAAGCCAGAAGAATAGAAAAGGTTACAAAATCTGAATTGAAAACTAAATCAGAAGAGTGTCTAAAGCTAGAATCTAAAGTGATATCTCTAAGAAAAGAATTAGAAAAGGCTAAGGATAAGATTGGCCTAAGTCTAAAATTTGATAAGAGCAGTAGCATGCTTGATGAGATGATCAACAATCAGAGATTTCCAAAGAGCATGGCTAGTCTAGGATTTGAAGAAGGTCAACATTCAAAGAAGGAAGATGATGGCTTCACAAAAGTTAGAGATCTAGAGGAGAAAAGATTCAAAGGACCCCCTCCTACAAAATACTCTAATAAAATCAGGTTTCCTCAATCCTTTTATGGTTATTTCTATTCATGTACTCAATATGGTAATAGGGTTGTTAGTTGTAGAATTATTCCTAGGAGAAGAATTGATTTCATTTGCAAAAATTCTTTTGCACCTCTAGGAGATTTAAGAATAGTTTGTTACAAATGCAACAACTACGCTCACATTGCAAAATATTGTAGAACAAATTTTGTAAAATCTAACAAACTAGAAAGAAAGGAGAATGTTCTACTAAGAAGGATAATGTACCAGACTCTCTTGGACCAATAAGGAGATGACAACTATGAAAGTATGGAAGAAGAAGAAAGATGATCAAGAGAAAGAAGAGTCTCTAATAGTGCAAATTGCATTTCATGCCAAGAGACAGAATCCATGGGTGATAGATAGTGGTTGTTCTAGTCACATGATAGGAGATAAAAGTAAGTTTCTATGCCTACAAGATTGGAATGGAGGTTTAGTCAAGTTTGGTGAAAATACATCTGCCAAGATAGTTGGTAAAGGAACTCTCTATATTGATGGAAAATCAAAGACACAAAATGTCTACTATGTGGAAGGACTGAAACACAATTTGTTGAGTGTGAGTCAGATGTGTGATAATGGATACAGTCTAACCTTTAATGCAGAAGGTTGTCACAAATCAAGAAAGCAAGTTTTGGGATGTTAGTGGCTGAAGCAAGAAGAACAGACAATAATCTTTAGATCATCTCAAATAGATGCATGGTAAAGGTTGTTTGATGGGATAGACTGATGAAAGCTGGTTGTGGCACAGAAGATTGGGACACATCAATTTTGACAACATTGTGAAGGTAAGCTCAAAAGGGGCAACTAGGTATATACCTAAAATCATCAAGCCAGAAAATACTATATGTAAGGAATGTCAGCATGGGAAACAAACAAGGTCTAGTTTCAAAACAAAATAATATTCTACTTCAAAATCTTTGGAGTTTGTACATACATATCTAAGTGGTCCAACCAGGATACAAGGAGTAGAAGGTGAGAGATATTTCATGTTGTTTGTTGATGATTTCTCAAGAATGACATGGGTAACCTTTCTTAAGGATAAATCAGAAGCTTTTGAGAGATTTAAGATGTTTAGGTCTATGGTTGAGAAGGAGAGTGGTCTGACACTTAAATGCTTAAGATTAGACAGAGGAGGAGAATTCACCTCAAATGAATTTGTGGAATACTACGAAAGACATGACATAAAAAGATAATATTCTCCACCTAGAACTCCACAATAGAATGGAGTTGTGGAAAGTAAAAATAGGACAATAAAATAGATGGCAAGAACTATGTTAAATGAGGCAAAGTTACTTGATGTCTACTGGAGAGATGTTGTACACACAACAATGTATATCTTGAACAAAGTGCAACTAAGAATAAATACTGTTAAGACACCGTATGAATTATGGTATGGCAGATCTACATCAGTGAAATACTTCAAGGTGTTTGGTAGCAGATGCTACATCAGAAGGGATGAAGATGACATTGGAAGCTTCGATTCTAGATGTGATGAAGGTATTTTTTTGGGATACTCTAGCAAATCCAAAGCGTATAAGTGCTACAACAAGTGACTACACCGAATTATAGAAAGTGCTAGCATCAAGGTAGATGAGGATCAACAACATCTAACACACAACAAGGACAGCTACTTAGAAGAACCAGTTATAATAGAAGAAAGAGATATAATTGCTGCTAAATAAGAACCTGAACGGATAAGAGGTAAAGCACCCACTTGATATGTTGAAAAAGAATATCCTAAACGATAGATAATAGGAGACAAAAATGAAGGTGTTCAAACTAGAAGAAGGTTGGCTAAATCAAATGAACAAGTAAGTTTCTCATTACTATCTAAGATTGAACCTAAAACATTTACTGATGCTAGTAAGGATGAAGGATGGATCAATGCAATGGATGAATAGCTAAATCAAATAGAGAAAAATCAGACTTGGGAATTGGTTCCAAGACCTGTAGATAATAATGTGATAGGCACAAAATGGGTGTTTAAAAATAAGTTGAATGAAGATGGAAAAGTTGTGAGAAAGAAGGCATGATTGGTTTGTAAAGGATATGCACAAGTTGAAGGCATAGGTTTTGAAGAAACCTTTGCACCTATTGTAAGATTGGAAGCCATTAGAATGTTTCTAGCATTCTTTGTTTATAAGAATTTCAAAGTTTACCAAATGGATGTCAAATCTACATTTCTGAATGGTAATCTTAATGAAGAGATTTACATTGAGCAACCTGAAGGATTTTAGTTGTCAGAGAAAGAAGGTTATGTTTACAGATTGAAAAAAACATTGTATGGTCTGAAATAGGCCCCTAGGGCTTGGTATTCTAAACTGGACAATTACCTCCAGCAGCAAGGATTCAGAAGAGGATGTGTAGAAAATAACTTGTACTTCAAATCAGAAGGTGAGCACATGTTGATTGTTGTTGTTTATGTTGATGACATTATTTCTGGTCGTAGTGATGACAAGATGTGCAAGGAATTTGTTGATCAGATGCAGAAAGAGTTTGAAATGTCCATTCTTGGAGATTTCTTTCTTTCTTGGTTTACAAATATCACAAAAGACTAAGGAATATTTATATCTCAAACAAAATATGCACAAGAGATGCTTAAGAAGTTCAAGATGGAAGACTGTAATCCTGTGAGTACCCCCATGATGACGGGATGCAAATTGAGCAAGAATGATGAATCACCATATTCAGATCAGACTCTATATAGATCAATGATAGGTATCTTGTTGTACATAACAACATCCAGAACAGATATCATGCAAGCAATTTGCATGGTGGCTAGATTTCAAGATGCTCCTAAGGAATTGCATGTTCAAGTTGTGAAGAGAATCTTCAGATTTGTGAAAGGTACTGAGGATTATGGATTATGGTATCCTTAAAATAATGATTTTACCTTGACAACATATACAGATGCTAATTAGGTAAGAAGTGCTAATGACAGAAGAAGCAACAGTGGTGGAGCTTTCTTCCTTGGTGATAGGTTAGTATCTTGGCTCAGCAAAAAGCAAGATTCAGTGATATTGCCCACTGTTGAAGCAGATTATGTTGCTGTTGTGTCATGTTGTACACAAGTTTTATGAATGAACACTACAACAGAAGAGGCAATTAGTGCCTAAAATAGCCCCAGAATTTAGTGCATTTGAGTCCATGAATTGGACACTTCTGTCGGCGCAAAACTCAGCGCCCAATAGCATCTCACTATTGCACCGAGTTTAGCGCCAAGTTTAGCGTTGATTATAACGCCGAGTTTTGTACCAGGGTTAGCACTGAGTTTAGTGCTAGATTTTAGTGCCAGCTTTAACACTAGATTTAGCACCAAATTTTGTTGCTTCTAGTTTGGCTTCCAATTTTGCTTCTGATTTTGCTTCTTGTGTTGCTTCCGGTTTTGCTTTTGGTTTCACTTCTAGTTTTGCTTCTAGTTTTGCTTCCAATTTTGCTTCTAGTTTTGCTTCCATTTTTTCTTCCATTGTTACTTCTAGTTTTGTTTCTGGGTTGGCTTCCGCTTTTGCTTCCAGTTTTGCTTCCAAATTTACTTCTGGTTTTGCTTCCGATTTCACTTCTAGTTTGCTTCCAAGTTTGCTTCCAATTTTGCTTCTAGTTTTGCTTCCAGTTTTGCTTCCAGTTTTGCTTCCAATTTTGCTTCCAATTTTTCTTCCACTTTTGCTTCCACTTTTGCTTCCAATTTTGCTTCCAGTTTTGCTTCAAATTTTGCTTCTAGTTTCACTTCCAATTTTGCTTCCGATTTTACTTCCAGTTTGGATTACAATTTTGCATCCGATTTTGCTTCCAATTTTGCTTCCATTTTTGTGTCTTTTGTTGCTTCTAAAAATGCTTATTGTTTTGCTTACATTTTTTTAATTTAATATGTTTTATTTCAATTTAATTAGTTAAATATATCATGCCTCTTAAATAACTGATATGATTATAAAGTAAGTAATTTAATTATTTAACTCATATGATTAAATAACAAGATAATTATTATAACATGATCATCATCTATAATTAAAACAAGTGAGTCAAATATCTATAATTTAATTGAATTTGACAACATCCATCCTGAGAAGTAAATTAAAATCATCATACGTAATAAATATCCATCCAAAAATCATCGACCACTTTCAATATATATAAATTGACAAGTCAATACGGATAAAATCATCATCATATATAACTAAAACAAATGAAAGTCAAATATGCCAGTAGATCAATAACATTTCTAAATGATACATGTACAAATGATATAAGTAAAAATGATAAATTACATAACTCAAAATGATACAAGTCAAGATGATACATGTCCAAATTATATAAGTCAAAATGATACATAAATTTATGATACAACTCATTAATATGGCACTGCAGGCCGTGAAAATGATACATATGATAGCTAGTGACTATGAAAAGAGGCATCTTAACGATATATCAACAATGATCCATGATGCAGTCTATATGATCATGAATGTCACTGGCTACTATGAGCAACTACCTCATCATCATCATCATCATCACCATCGTGATCATCATCATCATCACCATCGTCATCATCATCATCATCGTCATCGGCCTCAGTGTCTTCTATATCTATGTCATCATCATCCTCTGCCATGTGATCTATACCAGAACCAACATAATCTAGATCTCTATCATGAGGATCATCTTGATCTTTTGGAAGACTCGTGTTCTAAAAAAAAACATTTAAAATGAAAAGTTATTATTTATTTCATGCAATAATTTACTTTTCTGTTATATATCTAATATTATAACATATGAAACGAAACCATAATCATATTACATCGTATCAAAGTGCACATACCATAATAAAATTTTAAAAAAGTTACAGCTAATATGTCATTCCAATGATGTAAAACATGCAACAATTCTAATAAAGTTAGTAAAGATCATAAGAAAAATTGTTATAAAGTTAACTATCAACTATAAATTCTATTACATAACCTTAAGTGCTACAAATTGCTTGGTTGAAAGATCCCATTTTGACACAGGCAAGGAGGATGGTGGCAAAGGTTGTGGAATTTGGCTTTACACCAGCCAATTGCATTTGCTTTAAAATTTATGAAGCCTTTTCAACAAATCCATTTTGTCCATATCTTGCAGTCCTTGCAGTCCATGAGACCACATTTCTTGGAGGCATTTTGTCAAACAGTTCTCGTGCCTTGTCTATGCTTCCACATTTTGCATACATGTCTAACAGGGTAGTTGCAACTACAACATCTGACAAAATTCCTCTATCCTTTATGTATTGTTGGATGTCCATACCCTATTCCAAAGCTCCCATTTTGACACAGGTAGGGAGGATGCTAGCAAAGGTTGTGGAATTTGGCTTTACACTAGCCAATTGCATTTGCTTTAAAATTTCTAAAGCCTTTTCAACAAATCCATTTTGTGCATATCCTGCAGTCATTGCAATCCATGAGACCACATTTCTTTGAGGCATTCTGTCAAATAGTTCATGTGCCTTGTCTATGTTTCCACATTTTGCATACATGTCTAACAGGGCAGTTGCAACTACAACATCCAACAAAATTCCTCTATCCTTTATGTATTAATGGATGTCCATACCCTATTCCAAAGCTCCCATTTTGACACAAGCAAGGAGGATGTTGGCAAATGTTGTGGAATTTGGCTTTACACCAGCTAATTGCATTTTCTTTAAAATTTCTAAAGCCTTTTCAACAAATCCATTTTGTGCATATCCTACAGTCATTGCAGTCCATGAGACCACATTTCTTTGAGGCATTCTATCAAACAGTTCACGTGCCTTGTCTATGCTTCCACATTTTGCATACATGTCTAACAAGGCAGTTGCAACTACAACATCTAACAAAATTCCTCTATCCTTTATGTATTGATGGATGTACATACCCTATTCCAAAGCTCCCATTTTGACACAGGCAGGGAGGATGGTGGCAAAGGCTATGGAATTTGGCTTTACACTAGCCAATTGCATTTGCTTTAAAATTTCTGAAGCCTTTTCAACAAATCCATTTTGTGCATACCCTGTAGTCATTGCAGTTCATGAGACCACATTTCTTTGAGGCATTCTGTCAAACAATTCGCGTGCCTTGTCTATGCTTCCATATTTTGCATACATGTCTAACAAGGCAGTTGCAACTATAACATCTGACAAAATTCCTCTATACTTTATGTATTGATGGATGTCCATACCCTATTCCAAAGCTCCCATTTTGACATAGGCAGGGAGGATGGTGGCAAAGGTTGTGGAATTTGTCTTTCAAACAACTCATACTCATAGAGTCATGGTTTTAGGTCACGTATGTTATGGTAACAACAAGGGATTCCAACTATGGTTACAATAGCTAAGACTGCCCTCATTTGTGACCGTAACAAGGTTCTTGGACAACACTATCTTGCTCTTCACACTGGGTACTATATAGGCCAAGATTGGGTTGAAGAAATCACTTGATGGTTACATATATAGTGATACCACACCCTAATACCCCATGCATTCTAAATAGATTGAGATTTATACAATACTCAACCAAGATGAAATTGTATCACTGTACCACACTTAACTATGACAATCCTTTCTTGACAACAATTTGTAATCTTTAGACTATTGCCAGGATACTTGCCACAAATAAATATTAGGTCAATGACACAAGACTTTTAAACAAAAACCATAATCCCAACTCTATATCCATCCCCTTGACAGTCTCAAGGGCCACCTTGAGACAAAGAATGCTATTGTACTATTATGATAGTTATGATTGTCCTCCATCGTTTCATTGTGCATTTGAAACTTGAGATGAGGATTGGGGATGTTTCCATTTGTAAAAACATGGAAAATACTCATGGAAAGATCTTTAAAATAGGCATATTCAACTTCAGGCATTTCTGTAGACCCTAGGAAGGTGGATGTAAACTTAGTGACTTTAATTACCACCACAAAGACTATCCCCTGTGTGACTATGACAAGGTAACATTGTCATGCTCTTTATGACAATCCCTTCTCCATTAGGTGATGGCCTAATAACATTTATCTCCTTTGTGATTTCAATGCCTCTCTAATGCACTATCATAGGATTCTTGATAGTCCTTATGTATTAGTGAAGAAGGCTTCCAACAAATCCAAAAGGAGGGCTTAAGATTACAGACAAAGTCCTAGTCTTCATACCCTAGTCACATATCACCCCTCTAAGAAGACCTCAAGACAATTGCCCTTTAATACAGGAAGTTAATGTTGGCAAGAGACACTATATGGATTCATGGTTGTTGTCATTGATGGCAACAAAGGTCATCCCACATATCCGCAAGTCATGGTGTGTCTCTACCGGAAGTTAGAATAAAGATTGTTGTGGTCCGGTAAACAAGAACAGAGCATATGGCAAGGTCCGACAGATTGGTCCGGATCTCTCAGAGGAAGTGTCTTGGTGCAGTGCGGATTTGGGGAAGTCAAGAGGACTACCTTGAGTGGTATATTCCAAGGATTTAGCCTCCGGTGATGGACAAGGAAAAAGATATGAATAGTTGAGTACCGGATTCCTGAGAGACAGTGAAAACAGAGGAAGAACTGACTGACAGAGTATCAGACTACTTTCCGGATGTGTTACTGTTGATGATAAAGGTTGTGAAGGCATGAATCATGTTTGGCCGACATGATTAATGATATCTACAAGTATATGCTTGATCCGCATTGCTTGGTGAGCAAGGATTCAGCCGATAGAACAGAGTTTGTAAGAAACTAGACTGTTCCGGATGCCGACTAGAAAGGTGATGAAATTACTTGTGCGGATATATATAGAGGATGGATTTAGTTGTGAAGGGTGTGATTGTGTGAAGATATATGTGAATAAGTGTAGAACAGAGCAGAAGTAGCAAGAAAGATCCGGTATGTGAAAGGATAGCAGAATAAAGAACAGAGGAAAGATGAAGTGCAGCAGATCAGTGTACTGAGCCTAACCAGAACTGAACTCCAGCATATGCAGATGCTTCCAATCAGTTCAAGACTGTGATTCTTATCACTTTGTAGACAGTGTGTCTCCTTGTAGGCAGTGGGCCTCTTTGTGAGCAGTGTGCTCGGGCAGTGAGCCCTAATTGGCAAGTGCCATTTTTGTAATTTCCTATTCTTCTAACAGAGAATAATTTTTGGGTTAATCACCCCGTGGTTTTCTCCCTTAACAGGGTTTCCACGTCAAAAATACTGTGTCATGTGTTTCTTATTTCATGGTAACGTTTTTGTGTTTGATTCAATGCTGCATTAATTAATAAGAAAGTTCAAAAAGGGAAATAATTAGGATAACTGATTCACCCCCCCCTCTCAGTTATCAACAGTTAATGCAGTTTTAAAAGATAAAGTGAAAGAGGCCAAAGGACAAGAAAACTTAAGGCCTTAAGGGGTTTAAAGGAATAAAAATATAGGCTTGTAGACTCGACTTAAAACCCTAACCCTAGGTGGGTATCACCAGAACCCTTTAACTTGGCACTGCAAAACCTTATCCAATCTGATCATGGGAAGCCAAAATCAAGCATGTACACTCACATATGACAGATAAGTATGCCTACCAAGTGGTCTGACATAAAAATCAATAGGCTTTGAATTATAACCCTTCAAAGTAGGCCACTGAAGTATATTGTACAGGTGCATTTTTTAGTGCTGCAGTTAGATTTTTCATGATGGGAACCTAAATTTTTTGCAAAAAATTGTAGGAAATTTTAGGTTCCAACAAGTCCATTAGTAAACAAGGGTTTTCTATTCATTATTAGCCCGTTAAACTTAAGCATATGAGATAGCATGACACACACAAAATGTTGTGGATAATGACCACAAGATTAGGTTAATTGCAACCACTTTTTGTAAGCAAGCACAAGACTAGTATACTCATTATGATCCTAATGGTACCAAGAAGGGTCCCCAAAGATATAAGAGTAATCATTTGTCATCTAAGAGAAATCTTACACTTAAGGGCGCTCGAGCCAACAGATAAGCACTTTAGAACTCATCCTATGCATCAATAAACAACTCAACACAAGAATTTCAAATTGACATATTAACACAACAATATCCAACTAAGTTATTGAAAGTCAACTATTGATACCTCATTCTCCATCCATATTACAAAATCGGTCCACTTTTTGCTTTGTAACATTTCCTTTTCAAATTGGCTTGGATGCCGGCCATATTTCTCCTCCTATCAAAACATGGCACATGGACTAGTTAAACTAATTAATATGCAATCATTTACTTTTTCCTAGGAAATTTTAAAAAATATCATTTAACTTATTAAATATACTTACAAATGTACAGATCAAGGCCTATAAACCTTTCAGGCCACTGTGATGCGTGGCACGTAGTTTGTCAAGCCTAGCCTTGGAGGCCTTGTCCTAAAACATATACTAAGTCAATTTAACTATGCACAAATACAATTTAAAAATCATTTAATAAATTTGATATAATCTTATGAGCAAATTCTAATACCTTTGTACTCTCCTCACCAGACTTCCTTTGTGCATCAGACTTCTCATATGCTTTTACAAGCTCTTTCCATACTTTCAAACTTACATCAATTGGCCTTTTTTTGAGCCTTTACTCAGGAGGGAGTTTTTTTATCTTCTTTGTTTGGTTGCACCGAAATCTCTTGCAGTTTTGAGACATTCATAGCTTTATCTTCTTTACAGACCAACCTGTGCCAAATTCAGTCTCCATGTCTTGGATAATTGCTTTTTACAGGTGCATGGGTATCTTTGAGAATGGTAAATGTAGATGGTCTTTGAACCGTTGAAGGCATGATTCCTTAAACCTATTCACAAATATTTTTCAGGCATCCATCATTTAGACATCCCCTGAAACCACATCATATTCTATCTTGGTATCATAGGTACCAATGCAAGATGCAAAACATGGCGTGGTGAACAAAGAAGTCTGTGTCCCAGGAGTGGGTGGGACATTGGAAGCCTTTGTTCCCTGTTCCACATTCTTAGAGGTTATTTTTATTGATTTCCTCCTGGATCTTTTGCTCGATCCATGACTAGTTGGGGAATCAATTGATTCCCTTTGACACTGTTGATTTGGTTGTAATGTTTTAGGGGCTTTACCAGATCATTTTTCTATGTATCTGGCAAGCATTGTCAAGTCCACACTATCCAATTTGTTCACTGCCTCTACCCCCAATATGGAAGCCAATGCCTCTTTATCTTCGTCAGTCTCATGTTCCTATAAAATAAATTTCTTCTTTTAAATTTACAAATAAAAAACTAAAAACTAAAAATCAAAGAAACAATGGAAACATTTACAAATCTATAAATTGACGATGAATTACCTCATTGTGGCCAAAGTCTGCTCCCTTTGCTCTCTTCCCTCTATTGCTTGACATTTTGAGGTGACCTAGGGCAAATTATTTTCATTCAATCTATGGAGGCAAATGAAGTACACACTGCCAGGTATGAAAGTTTTCGTCAAAGTTTTATGTATTCCTCAAGGTTTTTGACCTTTACTTTGTAGAGCAAATCATGAAGTTGTTTTCCTATGAATCAATTGGTGCCTTGGGAGGGAATCTATAGTTCCTGGCCCAATTTTAGTTTTCTCACCCTCATCTCAAAAGCCCTATCTCCTCGTATTGTCTTGACCAACCTCTGTTTTAGTTTGCTCACCCTCATCTCAAAAGCCCTAATTTTAGTTTGCTCACAATCAACTTGCCTTAAAGCACTCGACTACTTTTTTAGGAAGGAAGCGAGAAAGTTGTGTTTAGAGAAAGGTATTGATGGTAATGATAAGCGAACCTGGGCATTGGGGTTTGAAAAATGTGTTCACTGCTCTCGGATGTAGAGGAAATAATGCAATATCTACAATTTTACCCTCCTCCTTTGCAACCACATGAGACTTGAACGATTCACCTGTAAACAAAACAATATTCACAACCCTTTCTTCACAATCCTCTCCATTTAATCAAAACAAAAATATATTTGGGAACAAAAATTTTTTATTGTAATTGTAACCTTCCCTATGGTGTCGAAAACTAAATCAAATTTCTCATCTCTTCGTGCGGCATTTTTCTCCTCTCTTCGTGCGGCGTTTTTCTCCTGTAATTATCAAATTTTTCATATATTAATTCAGGCGGGACTCCAACCCAAACACTTGATCTCCAAAAAAAAAATGAACACCAAAAATCAATAAAGTTTTTTTTTTGTTTTGGGGTATGTGCAGGCAGGAATTTTTTAAATTTTTTTGGATCTAGTAGTCAGCGCTATAGTCGAAGCAGTTAACGTCGACTTTAGCGCTGACTTTTAGGCCAAAATGTAATCTATTTGGGGTGCCAAAGGTGGTGCAAAGTGTGCCTAATTTAGCACCAATCAATGCAAAATGATGTATTTTGCTTGGAAGTTGATAAAAACATAACCTCACCAAATTTGGATTGTCCTTTTAATAAGTAACTAAATATTGTTTCCATGATAACATTTTGACTTCATGCTTCTCTTATGATTAGCTCAATAATGACTCACTCTTTCACGACCTTACACAGATGGTTGGTGACAATCCTTATGCAAGTGATATGGCTTTGGAAAAACCAAACAACTCTTCTCTTACTATCATGATGACATGATATTGGGACTATATTGGCAGCTTATGGAGTGTGCTTATGGTATTGTGATTTTCATTTCTATGTTCTCATTAACCTATTTTAGGTTGAAGCATGGTAACTAACCCACTAGATATTATGACAGTCATATAATGACTAGACAATCCTCTCCACTTTGACTATGACAGTCCTATGCATGGTGTTTTCTTCATGACAGTCCCCAATAATGCGAATTATTGATATTAGCTAGTTCAAATGGAATTTTGGATGGTGTAGTAAGTTATCCCTATGGCTCATGATAGTGCATGCCTTGGTTATGTCCTTGTGACATTACTCTCTAGATATCTCCTCTTTATAGTGACAAGGTTTCAAGAACATGACAACTTAGGTAAGGTATCAACTTGTCTCTTTAACCTCTGGGTTGTCATTTTTCAAGAATTGATCTCATTGAAATGCAAAGACAACATGTTATATATTAGATGAAAAGATCAAGGAGATGCATGTTATAGAGTATAAAACTCAAAAATCAAAGGTCTTTTTGGGCCTTTTTCCAACAATGTGAGCAAAATTCAAACTTTAAACATGTAGCAGAGGTACCATATGACTCATTCACATACATCACACATGTGGGACCACTAAGAAGGGAGGTAGGTGCTTAATATGAGCAATGCCAATTGCACATAATGTTTAAGTTCACTTCAACAGATATTTGGGGTTATGATAACTAATGGAGGGTTTTCTTTTCAAAGGAAACCATTAATTTTGGAGTGAAAGGTAATGGTGAAATATATAATGACCCTATAATTAAAGAATATCCAATGGCTAGGATTAACCTAACAAAGATCTAATGACATGATTTCAAAATTAACATCCAAATTATCCTTCCCTCCATCAAGAATTTAAAATTTTGATGCCAAAGACTCTTTGAGACTATTTTGAGGGTGCTATGATAGTTTTGAGGGTTTTATGGCCACTTGGAGAGATATAGATTGCCTTAAAATGACCCATAAAAGAAAAAGGAGAGTCAAATATGAAATCAATGTCTTTTCGATGTGAATTTTTAGTCATCTTGTAATCATAACATTTGAGCTCTAGTTGTCAAGATTCCACGTGTAAACTTTTTTTGAAGAGCAAAATGTTGCAATGTCCTATTTTATTTTTTATAGTGCATCTTAATGAAAAGCGAGTGTATTAACAAGATAAATTCAAGAATATTCTCTCGGTGCATAACTGTTATGTGACTATTGTCATTGTTGTGTATTACAGGATCCAGAGGAGGCATGGAGAGAGGACATGGACGGCATAGAACTACTAAATCGTAGAGAGGAAAGTGGGTGGAAATAGATATGACAACAAAATCTATAGATACAATAGAGGTAAGAAGAGAAAGCAACCTCAACCAAAGGAGGAAGGTGTTTATGAATTCACAAATGCTACAACATAGAAGAGATAGTCATTTTTTTGTCCACAAGTCCTCTGAGGTCAAACTTATTGGTTGAAAATGCACAAGAATGGTGATTAAATGTGATTCTATGATTGAGGGAAAAGTTTGAAAATTAGGATGGCCAAAACATGATATCAATATGTCAAATATATGACTAAAGTGAGGTTTTGTGTTGGATAGCATATTTGTTGAAATGATATAATTGGTGTACTAAACATTATTTACTATGTTGTGTGTTATAGGGGCCAGACGAGGCCATGGCAACAAATCGTGTCATATCAAATGAGGACACAACGGATGAAGCGGGAAATCAGGTACTCAAATCCAATTTCCTTAGGAAAAAATAATCTGATGGAATTTTGTGACACGTCCATCTTTTTTCACAGTATTATTAAAATTTATAATGTATTATCCAATCTTGACATAAATTAATGCATGTTGTTGATTATTTTAGATGGAGATTGGAGCAAATGCAAAGCCTGAGCATTCAACTAGAAAATAAAAAATATATGTACGTGGACATGGACCTAAAATTGTTAAATCACATAGATGATAGTGGGTGGAAGAGGATATGACAATGGATCCTGCAGAAACAACAAATGATTGCACTGAACAAGAGGTTGGTCAGGACTATAGTACAGGATGAATACTTTGAGAAAATTGTTGTTTGTGGTTGTTCTGTATGTCGTGGAAAGAAACAATTCAAACAAGCAATTGTACAAAGACATTACATATATGATGAGCTTCCAGTCGATAGTATGCCTCCTACAATTGATTCAAATCCAATAGGAATTGTGGTAAGGAATTTTCCAAATTGATATAAATAACATGTATACTTCATTTAAACATTGTTTTATATTATTTAAATAACTAATTTTTTTCTTAATGGATACTTGTAGGATAAAGTTCTTGGTTTAAATTTTCCTAGATCACCGACTTCCAGCCTAGAGGGCAATGATCATTTATCAAATGATACATCTAACAAAAATATGTGCCAATATACGAGCTCGGAAGATGAGGAATTGATGAAAACAAGCAACAGAACAAGAACCGGTTTAAAGATGCATAATTTGCTTAAAGACAAGGGGAAGGTGGATTACATACCCTATGAGAATGAATTTGATGGAGATGATGACTTGCCCCTGAGTTTGAGATCAATTTACAAAGAGACATTTGATCGTCAACTATATTGCACTTGGCCTAGTGATCAACAACTACCTATAATGTACGAGGTGTTTCAATTTTGGGGATACAGCTACATGATACGACCCTCCAATATTCATGGAGCAAATCTAGGCCTCTTTATTGTCCAAAATGTACATGTGGGATCTAAACATAGAAACAATTCAGAACAAACCACTAAGAGATTAATGCCATATTATGGTCCATCATATTACAATGCTGAATGGAGAAGGCTAGCAGAATATAAGCCTAGCATGTCAGCATATGGTCTAAATTTGAATATGTATACACATCATCTCCAATTGGAAAGTGGAAAAGAAATGAATAGAGGTCATCTTATGTATATAGATGGACGTGCATACACACACAAAAATATTGCAAGATTTATAAATAGTAGTAAGGGAAGGGACCCTACTATAAGACTGAATTTCAATTTGTTGAGGTTATAAATGATAAA
Source organism: Cunninghamia lanceolata (assembly GCA_027924645.1). Classification (NCBI taxonomy): domain Eukaryota; kingdom Viridiplantae; phylum Streptophyta; class Pinopsida; order Cupressales; family Cupressaceae; genus Cunninghamia; species Cunninghamia lanceolata. The sequence goes on from BSBN01001285.1 coordinate 4,017,861, forward strand.
GATGGAGATATGGAAAGAGAGGTTGATAGATTGATAATGGTTGAGGCTATTATGGACCTTACCATTGGGGATGAGTTATTGATTGATTACCACTTCTTAAAACACACTCCTGCACGAAAGAAGAGGGAAGAACAAGGTCTCCCTAAGGATGTTCCATTATTCAATAGTGAAAATGCAGGGTATGAAGAAGGATTGAATGAAATGCTTACAGATTTATTTGGGGATGAAAACAATGATGACAATAATGATCATATGGTTGATAGTAACAATGATAGTAGGGGTAATTACCACCAACGTAATGATGATGATAACAACCTTAAAGACTTCATCAAGCAAGCAACGAAGACACCCGTGTTCAAATCGGGTGCAAGTAGAACATCAAAATTGGCATGCACATTAATATTATTAGAAATCAAGTCACTATTTGGTTGGTCAGACAAAGGATTCACTACCCTACTGAAGTGAGTTGAAATCTATTTCTTACTTTGCAATTGTCAATTGGTGTACATAATTCGTAAACATTCATCAATTTTGTTTATATTTCTTTAAGGGGATTTTAAAACCATATATTGTATATAAATAGCCCTAGTGTAGATTTACATATCAAACACTTTCATCATAAGTCAAACATTCAATTGATTTAATCTCTGGTAATCTTACAGGGCACTAAAAACTAAAATATTCTTTGAAGATAATGTGTTGCCATCAACTTGCAAAGAGGCGCGTCTGTTGTTGGTTGAGTTGGGGATTGAATATAAGCAAATTCATTCATGTAAAAATGATTGCATTGTATATAGAGATGAATATCAAAACAAGGTAGAATGCCCTGTATGCAAAAAGAAGAGATATCATACAGATGTACAAGGTCCTATAGTTCCAAAGAAGGTTTTACGTCACATGTCAATTATATATAGACTTCAATGAATGTTTCATTGCAAGTCACTTGCACAATTGATAGACTGGCATGCAAAGAACAGGAGTAAAGATGGATTCATGTGAATTTCAGATGACTCTAAAGCAATGAAACACATAGAGGAAAAATAGACAAGAAAATTCAAAGATGAACCCCGTAGTATCGGGTTTGGTCCTACAATTGATGGAGTGTGCACATTCTCTTTCCTGAGCTCAAATTATAGTGTTTGGCCAGTCAGATTGATAGTATACAATATTCCCCCATGGATGAGTGTTAGAAAGGAGCACCTTATGTTGACTCTCATTGTTCCAGGAAAACATCAAGTTAAAAACATGGATGTTTATCTTGCGCCTTTTATTGATGAGATGCAACTGCTATGGAAAGGCATAAGAATGTATGGCATATCACATCCCCCATCAAATAGGTCCTTCATGTTGTACGGTGTGCTATGTTGGACTATTCATGATTTCCCAGGACATAGTGTTTGTTCTAGTAAGATAAAATATTTACGTATTTACACTCATAATTTATTTTCATCCCAACTTTCATACTTAGTTTTATACTTTTTTTTTATGTTATTAACATTACTTATTGAATTGCAGGGCTTCAAACAAAGGGGATATTTGCATGTCCAAGATGTGCAAAACAATTTCAAGGGCGGTATTCTAAAGATCTACATAAATTTATTTACGCAAACAATGGGGTTTTTCTACCACTATATCATAACTTTAGAAATCGCCTGAAGAATCAATTTGATGGAAAAGTTTAAAATAGATGCCCTCCCATGATTATGGGTCCAAGTGATTGGATTAAGAAGCATGAAGATGCTAAATTGAAAGGTTGGGAGGATTTTTTTGATCGGGGTGATTCAATTGAAGAACTAGAACATGTTGTAGTTAATATGCCAGAAGAGATGAAAAGGAAATCCATATTTGATGAGCTCCCTTATTGGAAGGTGTTAGAATCAAGATAGACAACTGAGAGGGGGGTGAATTAGTTGTTCAAAAACTTTCTTCCTATTAATCACTTAAATCCTTCTTATAATTCAACAGCATAATAATAAATCAATCATGGAAACTTAATGCAACAATTCAAGAGCAGCAACACATTAACACATATGACACCAAGATTTTAACGTGGAAAACCCGGTTAAGGGAAAACCACAGAATGACTAACCCAAGATTGTATTCTCTATTAAAAGAATAAGAAAAACAAATAACACATGCCAATTAGGGCTCACTGCCTGAGCACACTGCTCACAAGAGGCCCACTACCTACAGGAGACACACTATCTACAGAATAATAAATATTACATAGTTGAACTGAAGAATAGCATCTTCACCATGCTTGAGTCAGTTCCATTTAAGCTCAATACTTCTGCTCTGCTTTTTTCTTTGCTCCTCTCTACCACACACTCATCTCCACCAAGATACATTTGAAATGACTTCACAACTTATTTATACAAGACATTTGACTTTGGGATAATCATCCAAGTTGGCATACATTACAGAGCAAATACATAAATACAACATGACTAATTACAAAAAGAGTTCATGTGGATCAACACACTATCGGCTACACAGATCTGAGACTTCAATCTTCTTTGAGGAATATGCCATGCTTCAAAAAACATCTTCAAGATCATCCGCAAGATGTGTAACTCATCCGATCGACCAAACTTAGGAAGAACATCATCATCCGAAAGTAATTCTTCAATTACGAGCTCAATCTTCAATGCAGACCATCAACACAAACTAGACACAATCCAAAGACCTTCACAAGCTTGCTTGAATCACCAAGAACATCCACACTACTTCTGCTTACTGAAATCTTTCTCTCCTTCATCTGGAACCTCAAGAACATAGTCTATCATCACTGTCATATTGGAATAGATACTTGCGGACATCTAGACCATGAACCAATTGAGTTGTCAATTCACATTGACTTCCTAAAGACTCCACCAAAACTGTAGAACAAGATATTTCATTTCTAGATCTCACTAGACCTATTTGTGTCACTCTGTCACCTCTAAACATCTACCAGAACCAGTTTTACTCAAGTGGCCATAACTTCTTCAAATCTTCATGTGAACCTCTCAGATCTTTACTGGATCGTCTTAAGACACATATCTACAAACCCTTTTATGTGCATCCTCTAATCTTCATCTTGGCTGGGATCTTCACTTCACTTTCTTCACTATTCTTGATAGGACTAATTTTATCAATATCCTCAGCATACAACTCCTCCAATCCTTATCATCAATGCAACAGGAGTATGTTGACATCAATGACAACACCAATTAGGTCCATACTTGCAAAAATCTCCCCCTTTGTCATTGATGGAAACATATGATGTGAAAAACTATTTTAACCATCAAGACAAGAACTTCTCCTCACTGACTGACATAACTCCCCCTATCAACAACAACCATTCACATGTCTTCTCTTCCTTTACTGCTCCCCCTTTGATTAGCAACCACTTTTTGTTTTTCACGTCTTCTCTCCACCTTTGACATCAATGGCAAAGGGCACATACTTGCATCACTCAGAATCATACCAACTGCTCCCCCTAAGTAGTAGCTTCCCATCATCAATCTAGACCACAAGATATGATTGTTAGATCCACCAGACTAATGGACATTAGTGCACCTTAATTCAGAACCAGAGGGGTAATAACCCCTAACTTCTCCCTGAGATAATCAAAAGAGTCCTTAGGTAGAGGTTTAGTAAAAATATCTGCAATCTGATCCTTGGAAGGCATAAACTCTAATCTGACTTCATTCTTGTCCACTTGCTCTCTCAAAAAGTGAAACTTGATGGATATATGTTTTGTCTTTAAATGCAACACTTGATTTTTTGATATATTTATTGCACTTATCACACAAGATTGTGATAGGTTCCTCATACTCCACTCTAATGTCTCTTAGCATTTGCTTCATCCACAATACTTGAGTTCAACTACCTGCTGCTGCAATATATTCTACTTCTGTAGTGGACAGAGATATTGCCTCTTATTTTTTGCTTAGCCAAGAAACTAATCTTTTCCCCAAAAAGAATGCTCCACCACTGGTACTCTTCCGGTCATCCACATCTCCTGCCTAATCCGCATCTGTATATGCATGAAGAGAGAAATCATGATCTCTAGGATACCATAAACCATACTCAACTATCCCTTTTAGATATCTAAGAATCCTCTTGATTGCTATGACATGAGATTCTCTAGGATCAGCTTGGAATCTAGCAACAAGACCAACAGCATTCATAATGTCAGGTCTAGTTTGAGTGAGATACAGTAATCCTCCAATCATTGACCTGTACTTTTTCTTATCAGCCTTAGGAGAGTCATCATCTTTTCTCAATTTACATCCAGTTGCCATGGGAGTAGTCATTGGTTTTGAGTCTTCCATCCCAAATTTCTTCAACAATTCTTTCACATATTTGGTCTGCGAAATGAAGATTCCTTTCTTTGTTTGAATGATTTGTAAACCCAAGAAGAAATTCATTTCCCCAAACATGGACATCTCAAATTCACTTTTCATTTGATTTGCAAAAGTTTTGCACATACTATCTCTTCCTCCAAAAATGATATCATCAACAAACACTTCAAGAATTAAGATGTTTTCATGATCAATTTTGAAGTACAAGTTACTGTTAGTAATCTTCAAAAGATGCTTATCCAATCTTTCATACCACGCTCTTGGGGCTTATTTGAGTCCATACACTACTTTCTTCAACTTGCAAACCATATCACCATGATTAGACAATTGAAATCCATCCGGTTGCTCAATGTATACTTCTTCTTCCAAGTCACCATTCAGGAAGGCAGACTTGACATCCATCTGATATACTTTGAAGTCCTTGAAGGAAGAAAAGGCAAGAAATAATCTGACTGCTTCAATTCTTGCCACCGGAGTAAAAGTTTCTTCAAAATCAACTCCTTCTGCTTGGGAATAACCCTTGTAGACCAATCTGGCTTTGTTTCTGTGTACTTCACCATCTTCATTTAGTTTATTCTGGAAGACCCATTTGGTTCCAATCACATTTTTGTTTGTAGGTTTGGGAACAAGATCCCAAGTGTGATTTTTCTCAATTTGCATCAGCTCTTCCTTCATTGCTTTAGTCCAACTTTCATCATTGCATGCTTCATTCACTGTCTTTGGTTCAATCTTTGAAATCAGACAATACTCTTCTGAGTCTTGAGCAATCTTTCTTCTTGTTTGAACACCTTTTCTTTTATCACCTATGATCTGATCTTCAGAGTGATTCAGTCTTACATACCTGGGAATTTTGGGAATTTCTTGCACTTATATTTCTTGAATAGGTTCATTCAAACTTATCTCTTCTTCTCGATTCACCGAATTAGTTTGGATCTGAATTTCAGAAGGGGCTTGGACTTCTTGGACCAAAACATCATTCTGATCATCTTCATCATATTCATAAAACCTTGAGGGTTTGTCAATACCTTCATCAACCTTCACATTTGTACTTTCTATAATCTTTCTCAATCTCTTATTATAACACTGGTATGCTTTGCTTTGAGTAGAATAACACAAAATATTCCTTCATCACTTCTAGCATCAAATTTGCCAAGATCTTCATCTCTTTTAATGTAACATTTGCTACCAAAGACTCTGAAATACTTCATAGTGGGAGTGATACCAAACCAGAGTTCATAAGGGGTCTTACCAGTATTGCTTCTAATTTGTACTCAATTAAGAGTATAGACAGCAGTGCTTACAGTTTCTCTCCAGTAGATTTGAGGAACATTTGCTTCCATTCTCTAGAACATTTGCTTCCATTCTAGATGCTTCCTGGATGGTCCGGTTCTTTCTCTTCACTACTCCATTCTGCTGTGGAGTCCTTGGAGCAGACAACTATCCTTTTATCCCATGTTTCTCAAAAAAATCTATGAACTCTTTGTATGTGAATTCTCCACCTCTATCAGACCTAAGACATTTTATGTTTAATATAGTTTCATTCTCTACCATAGCTTTGAATATAAATTGAATTTCTCAATGACAGGGAGGGACTCTAGAACGTCAGTTCTACCTATCTTGAATCAATTCAAGACTCTGGACAACTCTAGCCTCTCTACCAATTCAAGTGCTCATGACATCTTTCTACACAAAAATGTCAACTAAATTCCTCAACTCTTTGCAGAGATGGAAAAATCTATCACTCTACTTGGTGTGGGACACATACCTTATCATCACTGCTTCCAAGATATTGCCTCAAGGGCACATACTTTTCTAAGCCCGTTGTCCACCCTTCTCTCTCTATTCAAGGGTCTTGATTGCTTGGTGCTCACTTTCTTCGCCTCTGTTTTCCACCCCTGCAAGTCTAATTTCCTACTTGTCTATCTAGTCGAACTCCTTACTGAGCTCGCCTAGAACAAGCATGCATTTCCTCTAGTCGACAATCCGACCACCCCACAAAAGAAAAACAAACAAAAAGCATGATTCTGCTTGATGGCCTCCATACTGTACAGAGGAACTTGAGGAACATCAATACAGAGTCATGGTTTGCAAAAGAGAAGAAAATTGTAGAAAAAGAAATAACTAATCTACTTCAGAATAACAAACTGAAAACTGTACAAAAATACACAAATTGATCGAACTGATGAATTGGATTTTATTCAAAACTGTTTCTTACATCAAAATGCTTCTCACAACCAAAATCTTTTTCCTCTTCTTCTTCTTCTCCTAAAGCCCTTACAGAAAGAATTCTACATTTTATAGTTATCCCATGTCTGTTATAGGACGCTTCAGTTTCCAGACCGGTTCGTATTCTAACTGCCCAGTTCAATTCTGCATTTTCTTGGTTGGCGGCAAGACTTACCATGATGTCTCTTCATCATACCTTATCAGAAAAACTGATTACTATCGGCATAAGTTAATCCTCGCTGCCTGATAGTTACTTTCTCACCGATGCCTTTGAATTTCGTAAACTTTCCATCGCCAAATAATGTCTATCGGTGAGACTTTTATCATCTCTCTCGATCATACTTCTTACGCTGATATAACTATTATCGGCTAGACCTTAAACATCGGTGTAGCTTTCTTTTCGCTCACCAATAACAATTCTCATGCCGATTCCAACTTCACCATTCCATATTGATGAACCTGTTGAACCATTGAACCTTGATGCGAGGTTCAACGGTGAGGTTCAATGGCGAGGTTCAACAGCGTAGTTCAACGGCGTGGTTCAACGGCGCGGTTCAATGGCGAGGTTCAACCCTTCAACAAAGTGACTAATGCATTCGGTTGAACCAATGCCGAACACCTTCAAACATACATTCTTTGACTTGTATTTCACTTGGGCCAATGGGCCGATCAAAAGTAAAGGCTTCTCCCACCAATGCATTTTAAGAAAACTAAAAAACTCCTAAAACAAAACCACATGCTGCAAACCCAAAATTGACAAATCAAAAAGGCTATGTATAGGCTGCATTGAGCCTTGGTGCTCTTGCACCATACTCCCCCTGTGCGGAAAGAAGCTAGGTCAACTCCGATGACAATGAGGCAACATCAATGCCCCTCTTTTTGAATTCTGACTCTGCAACCCAGGTAGCTTCTGCTTCAGGTAACTGCTTCCATTTGACCAAATGCTCCATGTAGACACCATGTCTGGTTTGCTTCTGTACTCTTGAATCTAGTATTCTCTCTACCTGTAGTTTGGGTTTTAGTGGCAAAGTCACATCTTTGACTGTCTGTTCCTTCTCTGAAATGGATCCATTTACTGCTGACTAAGGACCCCGGTATTGCACCAGGTCTTGAACATTAAATACTGGTGAGATTGCCAGGTCTTCTGGCAATTCAATCCTATATGCATTGTTACCATACTTGTTTAGGATTCTACAAGGACCAATTCTTCGCATTTGCAGTTTGGTTGGCATTCCCTTCTGCAGTCTGGTTTTGTTCAGGTGCACCATAACGAGATCACCAACTTCAAAATGGATGTCCTTCCTATGGGCATCTACTTTGTCCTTGATCTTCTGTGTGTTTTTTGTCAAGGTTTTCTTCACCTGTTCATGTACTTCATTCATGGATTGTGCAAAATCCTCTACATGACCACTTCTCTTCTCCGTGTTTCCCATATTCCTGAGCTCACATACACCTCTAGGGTGCATTCCATAGACTATTTTGAATGGACTCTTACCAGTAGTCCTATTCACACTATCATTATAGGCAAATTCTGCCTGAAGAATGACTTGATCCCAGCTCTACCCATATTCCTTGGTTATACATCTTAATAGGTTACCTAGTGTCATGTTTACCACCTCTGTCTGACCATCTGTTTGTGGATGGTATGCTGAGCCGAAAGATAAATTTGTCCCTAATCTCTGCCACAAAGTTTTCCAGAAATGCCCCATGAACTTAGCATTTCTGTCAGACACAATGCTTGCTGAAATTCCATGAATCCTTATCACTTCTCTGAAAAACAAGTGTGCTATATGACTAGCATCATGAGTCACTTTACAGGGAATGAAATGACTCATCTTGCTAAACCAGTCCACAACTACATATATACTATCATAACCAGTCTTAGTCTTAGGTAAACCAACTACAAAATCCATACTTACACATTCCCATGGCCTGGAAGGAATGGGCAAGGGTTGGTACAGTCCTGCATTTGAAGTGGTTCCCTTGGCCTTCTGACATACGATACACTGCTCTACATACCTTCTGATGTCTCTGTGCATCCTCGGCCAATAATAGAACCTTTGGACTAGCTCCAGTGGTTTGTTCAAACCAAAATGGCCACTCAGACTGCCATTGTGCTTCTCCTATATGAGATTTTCTCTCATAGATCCCCTTAGCACACATAATTGTCCACCTTTGAATAGCAATCCCTGCTGTAAGGTGAAATCTACAAACTCACTATGAAAGTGATTCTCAAAATCTTGACATACCTTGTATGCCTCAGCAAAGTCTTCATCATCTCTATAGAGATCCTTGAAGTCTTCAACTCCAATGCTCTTCAACTACACTTCCTGCACTATGAGCAACCTCCTGCTCAAAGCATCTACAACTTTGTTAAGCTGCCCCTTCTTATGCTTAATTATAAAAGTGTAGGATTGCAGGTACTCCATCCACTTGATATATCTGCTGCTCAACTTATCTTGTGAGTTCAAAAAACTCAGGGCTTGGTTATCTGTGTAGACAACAAATTCCTTAGGTAGGAGATAATGTCTCCACTTCCTAAGTGCTTGGACTAGAGCATACAACTCTAAGTCATACGAAGAGTACTTACTCTTTGCTTCATTCAGCCTCTCACTGAAAAAGGCTACAGGTCTGTCCTCTTGATTTACCACTGCTCCTATAGCTATGTTACTTGCATCACATTCAATAGTAAATAGCTTATCAAAACTAGGCAGCGATAGTACAGGTTGTGTTGCTACCTCTTTTTTCAACTGTTCAAAACTTCTATCTGCAGTTGGTGTCCATCTGAATTTTGCTTTCATTCCACCCTTAATTGTATCCAACATGGGTGCACATATTCCACTGAAATTTCTGATAAACTTTCTGTAAAACTGGGCTAAGCCATGGAAACTTCTCACCTTTGTGGCTACTCTGGGAGTAGGCCAGCTCAAGATTGCCTCTACCTTTGACTTGTCCATCTTCAATTCTCCCTGGGACACCACAAAACCAAGGTATACCAATTCCTGCTTCATGAATTCACACTTCTCTAGATTGATGGTTAGTTGTTCATCATGTAATTTTTGCAAAATAGTATTTACATGTTCTAGATGTTCTTCCTTGGTCTGACTAAAAATTAGAATATCATCTAGAAAAACAACTACGAATTTACCAATATAATCCTTTAGGACTTCTTTCATGAGCCTCATAAAGGTGCTAGGTGCATTTGATAGACCGAATGGCATAACAAGCCACTCATACAGTCCTTCTGTGGTCTTGAAGGCTGTCTTCCACTCGTTCCCTTCCTTGATTCTTATTTGGTGGTAACCACTCTTCAGGTCTATCTTGGTGAAGTAATTTGCTTTTCCAATACAGTCCATGAGATCTTCAATTCTGGGAATTGGAAATCTATACCTTATAGTTATTTTGTTTATGGCTCTGGTATCTGTGCATAATCTCCATGATCCTCCTTTCTTTGGTGCCAACACTGTGGGTACTGCACAAGGACTAATACTCTTCCTGATCAATCCTTGATCTAGCAACTCCTGCACTTGCCTAGAAATCTCTTTGTGCTAATCTAGAGTCATCTTGTAAGGTGCCTTGTTTGGCAAAGATGCCCCTAGAATCAGGTCTATTTGATGGCTTATTGCTCTCTGTGGAGGCAATGTGGCTGGTGTACCATCACTGATTATGCCTTTATACTTCTCCAGTATAGGCTGCACCTCTTTGGGAATCTCTATCTTCTTATCTTGTTGTCCTTCTTTTGGTTTTACTATGATGGCATAACCAATACCATCCTCCTTAAGAGTACTCAGAAACTATTTTCCACTCACAACCAAGATATTAGGACTCTTTGTCTGAACTGCATCTTCATCCTCCAATGACTGAATCTTATAGGTGACCCCATCCTTCTGAAAGGAATAGGCATTCTTCTCACCATCACGTATTGCCTTTCGATCATACTGCCATGGTCTGACCAATAAGAGATGGCATGCATCCATGGGTAGTATATCACATAATACCTTATCCTTATAGCCACCTATACTAAACTCTACCCAACTTTGTTCATTCACTACCACATGTTGACCCTTATTCAACCATGTGACTCTATATGGGTTTGCATGAGTTATTCTTTTCAAATTTAGTTTCTTAACCACCTCATCAGAAATAATATTATCAGTAGATCCTGAGTCTATGATAATTTTACATACCTTATTCAAAATCTTGCATTTGGTTCTAAATAGTGCTCTCCTCTGGCTTGGTTCAGACTTTACTGGTTCCATCATCAAGGTTCTCCTTATCATCAGGTTCTCTCCATCTTCTGAGTTCAAACTGACCTCAGGTGACTGGTTGTTGGATGCATTATCTTGGACATAGTGATTTCTCTTATCACCTCCTTGAGAAGAGGATGTGGCCTTTTCTAGACACCTATACGCTGGATAACCTAGATTACCATAGTTGTAACACTTCATGGTGGTGAAATAGGATCCTTTGTCTGATCCTCCTGACCTTCCTCTGTTAGATCCTCTTCCTCTATGGTTTCCTCTACCACTCGACTCCCCACTCTGCTCTGTGAGTTTTGATTCTGCTTGGGATCTATTGTTAGCATTCCTTCCACCAAAACTTCCTCTGTGTCCTCTGTTATCTCTGCCTCTTCCTCTTCCTCTGCTATTTGAGTCTTGTTTCCTCTTGTTCTTTTCCTCCACTTTCAGTGCTAGCTGATAGCATTTGTGCACTATTGTAGGACACAATAAACTGATTTCTTCTTGTATATTCCACTTCAGACTGTTAAGGTACCTTGCTACCTTTATGCTTTCATCCTCCATCACTTTGGACCTTAAGCATAGCTTTTGGAATTCTTCAGTGTATGCACTGACATCTAATTCCTTCTGTCTCAGATTCTGTCTCTTCCTGTGCAGCTGTATTTAATAATCTGCTGGCATATATGCTTCTTTGATTTTAGCTACCATTCCCTTCCAAGTAGCTATGGGCTTCTTATCTTCTTTTTCTCTTTCAGTCTGCACAAATTTCCACTAGGTTAAGGCAGCTCCCCTGAGTCTGGATTTGGCCACCTTTACTTTCTGTGCCTCGCTTACACCATCACATTCAAAATGATTTTCAAGTCCTTCTATCCAATCCATGACCAAATCTGGGTCCATTTTCCCACTAAAAAGTGGTACTCCTTCCAATGTTTTACCACTCATTGCTTTGAAATCTTTCAAGAATGGTTCTTCTTCCATCTTAGGATTAGGTGTGGGCTCTTCATCTTCTATAAACACCCCTTTTTCCTTGTTTACTTTTTACCTAACTTCTTTAGTCTTCTCCATCATTATACCCAATCTACTTTCCATTGCTGCCAATCTTTCCTGTAGGAGCCTATTCTCCTCTTCTTGATCCTCAACCTTCTTTGCTAACTCTGCATTAGTCACCATTTTCTTGGACAAACCTACAGACTCACTTAAACTCGGTGATGACATACAACTCTTCTATTCTAATCTAGGAATAACCCAAATCTTACTGCTCTGATACCATATTGATAGGGAGGGACTCTAGAATGTCAGTTCTACCTATCTTGAATCAATTCAAGACTCTGGACAACTCTAGCCTCTCTACCAATTCAAGTGCTCATGACATCTTTCTACACAAAAATGTCAACTAAATTCCTCAACTCTTTGTAGAGATGGAAAACTCTATCACTCTACTTGGTGTGGGACACATACCTTATCCTCACTGCTTCCAAGATACTGCCTCAAGGGCACATACTTTTCTGAGCCCGTTGTCCACTCTTCTCTCTCTGTTCAAGGGTCTTGACTGCTTGGTGCTCACTTTCTTCGCCTCTATTTTCCACCCCTGCAAGTCTAATTTCCTACTTGTCTATCTAGCCGGACTCCTTACTAAGCTTGCCTAGAACAAGCATGCATTTCCTCTAGTCGACAATCCGACCACCCCACAAAAGAAAACAAACAAAAAGCATGACTCTGCTTGATGGCCTCCATACTGTATAGGGGAACTTGAGGAACATCAATACAGAGTCATGGTTTGCAAAAGAGAACAAAATTGCAGAAAAAGAAATAACTAATCTACTTCAGAATAACAAACTAAAAACTGTACAAAAATACACAAATTGATCGAACTGATGAATTGGATTTTATTCAAAACTGTTTCTTACATCAAAATGCTTCTCACAACCAAAATCTTTTTCCTCTTCTTCTTCTTCTCCTAAACCCCTTACAGAAAGAATTCTACATTTTATAGTTATCCCATGTCCGTTATAGGACGCTTCAGTTTCCAGACCAGTTCATATTCTAACTGCCCAGTTCAATTCTGCATTTTCTTGGTTGGCGGCAAGACTTACCATGATGTCTCTCCATCATATCTTATCAGCAAAACTGATTACTATCAGCATAAGTTAATCCTCGCTGCCCGATAGTTACTTTCTCACCGATGCCTTTGAATTTCATAAACTTTCCATCGCCAAACAATGTCTATTGGTGAGACTTTTATCATCTCTCCCGATCATACTTCTTATGCTGATATAACTATTATTGGCTAGACCTTAACCATCGGTGTAGCTTTCTTTTCGCTCACCGATAATGATTCTCATGCCGATTCCAACTTCACCATTCCATATTGATGAACCTGTTGAACCATTGAACCTTGATGCGAGGTTCAACGGCGAGGTTCAACGGCGTGGTTCAATGGCACAGTTCAACGGCGAGGTTCAATGGCGAGGTTCAACCCTTCAACAAAGTGACCAATGCATTTGGTTGAACCAATGCCGAACACCTTCAAACATACATTCTTTGACTTGTATTTCACTTGGGCCAATGGGCCGATCAAAAGTAAAGGCTTCTCCCGCCAATGCATTTTAAGAAAACTAAAAAACTCCTAAAACAAAACCACATGTTGCAAACTCAAAATTGACAAATCAAAAAGGCTATGTATAGGCTGCATTGAGCTTTGGTGCTCCTGCACCACTCAAGAGCCTCAGATTTCTCTTTTAGAAAAGTCACCCACATCATCTGGGAGTGGTCATCAATTAATAACATGAAGTATCTATCACCTTGCAAACTCTTGATTCTTGCTAGACCATATAGATCAGTATGTACTAAGTCCAACAATCTAGTAGAAGACTGTTCCTTACTTTTGAATGTGACTCTGCTCTGCTTACCAACTGACATTCTTTGCACAAACTATTAGTAGGTTTCACCAGTCTTGGAAGATCTCTTACAGCCTGAGTGTTGCTTATCTTGATGATATTATCAAAATTCACATGACACATTCTCCTATGCCACAACCAACTCTAATCAATTTGAACAAATAAACAACTTTTACCAGTACTAGCCAAGTGGAAGATATTACCTTTTATTTGAGTACCGGATGCAATCTTTGTTCCAAAACTTTCAAAGATCTTACATTTTTCATTTTTGAATTGGAGATCACAGCCTTTGTCCACCAACTATCCAACACTGAGAAGATTGTGCTTCAGACCTTCAACATACAGTACATTACTGGTTTTGTTCTTTCCATCAAAAGAAATAGTTTCTCTACCTCTGTTCTTGCCATCAGAATTATCACCAAATTTTACCACTCCTTCATATCTTTCCAAATCTATGAACTTATTTTTGTCACCTGTCATATGGTGAGAGCATCCACTGTCAATGACCCAGTCATCCTTTTCTTCAACTTGGGCATCCAGAGCTCTTTCTATTTTATGATTGGCAAATTCAGAGGGCATTGGATCTTCTTCCTTGATGGCAATAAACACCCAGTCACTTTTGGATTTGTTTCTTGTCTCCGATTCATCATCTGTTACTCCTTCATCATCATTTTCATGAACATAGTAACATTTCTTTTGGAATCTTGATCTGTTTGGATTTGCTCTTGAAAATCTTTCCGGACACCTTGAGGCAAAATGACCAATCTTATTGCAGTTAAAACATTTGAAGGGCAATTTTCCTTCATACTTACCGGATCCTCTTGGCAGTCTTTTTGCAATAAGGGCTTCAAGTTGAGTAGTTTCTGCTTCATCTTCTTCCATATCTTTTCTTGCTTTTTCATACCATGATAATTTCTTTGAAGAGTTCTCTCTCAGATCAAATTTTTGTTTTCCTTTTACAGAGGCACTAGCTTTGAAAGCACATTCAGTCTTGGGGGGTGCATCTCCAAACTCGGCCAATTCAAATGCAGCTAATTTACCAACCAATTGATCTCTTGTGATATTTGAAAAAGATATGAATTCTTCAATAGCAGCAACCTTGTATTTGTAAGAAGCAGGTAGGGATCTGAGAACTTTGGCAATAATCTCATCTTCATCCAAGACTCCACCAGCAAATCTAATGCCACAAACAAGCTCATTTACTCTTGGCATAAATGTAGTGATATTTTCATCTTCACTCATCTTCAGGTTTTCAAATTTTCCTTTCAAACTCTGTAGCTTGGCACATTTAACATACTTGTCTCCTTCATGCAGAAGTTTCAGTTTTTCCCAAATCTCATATGCAGTATTTAGATCTATAACATTTGTCATCTCTAAATCAGATAAGACACTTAGAAGAGCTTCTTTAGCCCATGGATTGTTTTCAGCATGTCTGATTTCATCTATAGTCTTCAGACCATTCTGTGGAGGAACATACTTCTTTGAAGCCATGATCCAATATTACATTCTCGTACATTGCAAGTGACATTCCATGCGACTTTTCCAAAGAGTGAAATTGGTTCCATCAAACCTCGAACTATCCTTCTTGTAGGACAACATCCTGGATCTCCTCAAGCAGTTAAGCTCTTTTAGAGGAACTTAGCTCTGATACCAATTGTTAGAATCAAGACATACAACTGAGAGGGGGGGTGAATCATTTGTCCCAAAACTTTCTTCCTATTAATCACTTAAATCCTTCTTGTAATTTAGCAGCATAATAATAAATCAATCATGGAAACTTAATGCAACAATTCAAGAGTAGAAACACATTAACACATATGACACCAAGATTTTAACGTGGAAAACCCAGTTAAAGGAAAAACCACAGGGTGACTAATCCAAGAATGTATTCTTTGTTAAAAGAATAAGAAGAACAAATGGCATATGCTAATTAGGGCTCACTTCCTGAGCACACTGCTCACAAGAGGCCCACTGCCTACAGGAGACATACTATCTACAGAATAATAAATTTTACATACTTGAACTAAAGAATAACATCTTCACCATGCTTGAGTCAATTCCATTTAAGCTCAATACTTTTGTCCTGTCTTTCGCTCTACTCCTCTCTACCACACACTCATCTCCACCAAGATACATTTGAAATAACTTCACAACTTCTTATTTATACAAGACATTTGACTTTGGGATAATCATCCAAGTCGGCATAAATTACAGAGCAAATACATAAATACAACATGACTAATTACAAAAAGACTTCATGCGGATCAACACACTGTCGGCTACACAGATTTGAGACTTCAATCTTCTTTGAGGAACACACCATGCTTCACAGAACATCTTCAAGATCATCCGCAAGATGTGTTACTCATCCGGTCGGCCAAAGTTAGGAAGAACATCATCATCCGGAAGTAATTCTTCAATTACGAGCTCAATCTTCAATGCGAACCATCAACACAAACTGGACACAATCCAAAGACCTTCACAAGCTTGCCTAAATCACCAAGAACATCCACACTACTTCTGCTTACTGAAATCTTTCTCTCCTTCATCCAGAACATTAAGAACATAATTTGTCATCACTGTCATATTGGAATAGATGCTTGTGGACATCCAAACCACAAACCAATTGAGTTGTCAATTCACGTTGACTTCCTAAACACTCCACCAAATCCACAAAACAAGATATTTCATTTCTGGATCTCACCGGGCCTATCTGTGTCACTCTGTCACCTCTGAACATCTGCCAAAACCAATTTTATTCAAGAGGCCATAACTTCTTCAAATCTTCATGCGGACCTCCTAGATCTTTACTAGATCATCTTAAGACACATATCTACAATCCCTTTTATTCGCATCCTCTAATCTTCATCTTGGCTGGGATCTTCACCTCATTGTCTTCACTATTCTTGATAGGACTAATTTTCTCAATATCCTCAGCATACAACTCATCCAATCCTTATCATAAATGCAACAGGAATATGTTGACATCAATGACAACACTGATTAGGCCCATACTTGCAACAATCTCCCCCTTTGTCATTGATAGCAACATATGATGTGAAAAACTATTTTAACCATCAAGACAAGAACTTCTCCTCACTGACTAACATAACTCCCCCTATCAACAACAACCATTCACATGTCTTCTCTTCTTTTACTGCTCCCCCTTTGATCAGCAACCACTTTTTATTTTTCACATGTCTTCTCTCCCCCTTTGACATCAATGGCAAAGGGCACATACTTGCATCACTCAGAATCATACCAACTGCACCCCCTGAGTAGCATCTTCCCATGATCAATCTGGACCACAAGATATGACTGTGAGATCCAGCGGACTAATGCACATCAGTGCACCTTAATTCAGAACCAGAGGGGTAATAACCCCTAACTTCTCCTTGAGATCTCAAAAGAGTCCTTAGGTAGAGGTTTAGTAAAAATATTTGCAATCTGATCCTTGGAAGGCACAAACTCCAATCTAACTTCATTCTTGTTCACTGGCTCTCTCAAAAAGTGAAACTTGATGGATATATGTTTTGTCTTTGAATGCAACACCGAATTTTTTGATATATTTATTGCACTTGAATTATCACAGAAGATTGTGATAGGTTCCTCATACTCCACTCTGATGTCTCTTAGCATTTGCTTCATCCACAATACTTGAGTTCAACTACCTGCTGCTGCAATATATTCTACTTCTGCAGTGGACAGAGATATTGCCTCTTGTTTCTTGCTCATCCAAGAAACCAATCCTTTCCCTAAAAAGAATGCTCCACCACTGGTACTCTTCCAGTCATCCACATCTCTTGCCCAATCTGAGAGAAATATAAATCTCTAGGATACCATAAACCATACTCAACTGTCCCTTTTAGATATCTAAGAATCCTCTTGATTGCCATGACATGAGATTCTCTAGGATCAGCTTGGAATCTAGCAACAAGACCAACAGCATTCATAATGTCAATTCTAGTTTGAGTGAGATACAATAATCCTCCAATCATTGACCTGTACTTTTTCTGATCATCTTTAGGAGAGTCATCATCTTTGCTCAATTTACATCCGGTTGCCACGGGAGTACTCATTGGTTTTGAGTCTTCCATCCCAAATTTCTTCAACAATTCTTTCACATATTTGGTCTGTGAAATGAAGATTTCTTTCTTTGTTTGACTGATTTGCAGACCCAAGAAGAAATTCACTTCCCCAAACATGGACATCTCAAATTCACTTTTCATTTGATTTGCAAAAGTTTTGCACATACTATCTCTTCCTCCAAAAATGATATCATCAACAAACACTTCAACAATTAAGATGTTTTCATGATCAATTTTGAAGTACAAGTTACTGTCAGCAGTACCTTTGTTGAAACCAATCTTCAAAAGATGCTTATCCAATCTTTCATACCAAGCTCTTGGGGCTTGTTTGAGTCCATACAGTGCTTTCTTCAACTTGCAGACCATATCACCATGATCAAACAATTAAAATCCATCCGGTTTCTCAATGTATACTTCTTCTTCTAAGTCACCATTCAGGAAGGCAGACTTGACATCCATCTGATATACTTTGAAGTCCTTGAAGGCAGAGAAGGCAATAAATAATTTGACTACTTCAATTCTTGCCACTGAAGCAAAAGTTTCTTCAAAATCAACTCCTACTTGGGAATAACCCTTGCAGACCAATCTAGCTTTGTTTCTGTCTACTTCACCATCTTCATTTAGTTTATTCCAGAAGACCCATTTGGTTCCAATCACATTTTTGTTTCTAGGTCTGGGAACAAGATCCCAAGTGTGATTTTTCTCAATTTGCATCAGCTCTTCCTTCATTCCTTTAGTCCAACTTTCATCATTGCATGCTTCATTCATTGTCTTTGGTTCAATCTTTGAAATCAGACAATACTCTTCTGAGTCTTTAGCAATCTTTCTTCTTTTTTGAACACCTTTTCTTTTATCACCTATGATCTGATCTTCAGAGTGATTCAGTCTTAGATACCTGGGAATTTTGGGAATTTCTTGCACTTCTATTTCTTGAACAGGTTCACTCAAACTTATCTCTTCTTCCTGATTCACCAGATCAGTCTGGATCTGACTTTCAGAAAGGGCTTGGACTTCTTGGACCAAAACATCATTTTGATCATCTTCATCATATTCATAAAACCTTGAGGGTTTGTCAATACCTTCATCAACCTTAACATTTGTACTTTCTATAATCTTTCTCAATCTCTTGTTATAACACCGGTATGCTTTGCTTTGAGTAGAAAAACCCAAGAATATTCCTTCTTCACTTCTAGCATCAAATTTGCCAAGATCTTCATCTCTTTTAATGTAACATTTGCTACCAAAGACTCTAAAATACTTCACAGTGGGAGTGATGCCAAACCAGAGTTCATAAGGGGTCTTACCAGTATTGCTTCTAATTTGTACTCAATTAAGAGTAGAGATAGCAGTGCTTACAGCTTCTCTCCAGTAGGTCTGACGAACATTTGCTTCCATCATCATGGTTCTAGATGCTTCCTAAATTGTCTGGTTCTTTCTCTCCACTACTCCATTCTGCTGTGGAGTCCTTGGAGTAGACAACTATCTTTTTATCCCATGTTTCTCACAGAATTCTATGAACTCTCCAGATGTGAATTCTCCACCTCTATCAGACCTAAGACATTTTATGTTTAATCTAGTTTCATTCTCTACCATAGCTTTAAATATTTTGAATTTCTCAAGAGCCTCAGATTTCTCTTTCAGAAAAGTCCCCCACATCATCTGGGAGTGGTCATCAACTAATAAAATGAAGTATCTATCACCTTGCAAACTACTGATTCTTGGCGGATGACATAGATCAGTATGTACTAAGTCCAACAATCCGGTAGAAGATTGTTCCTTACTTTTGAATGTGACTCTGCTCTACTTATCCAACTGACATTCGTTGCACAAACTATTAGTAGGTTTCACCAATCTTGGAAGATCTCTTACAGCCTGAGTGTTGCTTATCTTGATGATATTATCAAAATTCACATGACACATTCTCCTATGCCACAACCAACTCTGATCAATTTGAACAAATAAACAACTTTTACCAGTACCAACAAATTGGAAGATATTACCTTTTGTTTGAGTACCGAATGCAATCTATGTTCCAGAATTTTCAAAGATCTTACATTTTTTATTTTTGAATCAGAGATCATAGCCTTTGTCCACCAACTATCCAACACTGAGAAGATTATGCTTCAGACCTTCAACATACAGTACATTACTGGTTTTGTTCTTTCCATCAAAAGAAATAGTCCCTCTACCTGATCTTGCCAGCAGAATTATCACTAAATTTTACCACTCCTCCATATCTTTCCAAATCTATGAACTTATTTTTGTCACCTGTCATATGGTGAGAGCATCCACTGTCAATGACCCAGTCATCCTTTTCTTCAACTTGGGCAGCCAGAGCTCTTTCTATTTTATGATTGGCAGATTCAGAGGGCATTGGATCTTCTTCCTTGATGGCAATAAACACCTAGTCACTTTTGGATTTGTTTCTTATCTCCGATTCATCATCTGTTACTCCTTCATCATCATTTTCATGAACATAGTAACATTTCTTTTGGAATCTTGATCTGTTTGGATTTGCTCTTGAAAATCTTTCCGGACACCTTGAGGCAAAATGACCAATCTTATTGCAGTTAAAACATTTGAAGGGCAATTTTCCTTCATACTTACCGGATCCTCTTGGCAGTCTTTTTGCAATAAGGGCTTCAAGTTGAGTAGTTTCTGCTTCATCTTCTTCCATATCTTTTCTTGCTTTTTCATACCATGATAGTTTCTTTGAAGAGTTCTCTCCCACATCAAACTTTTGTTTTTCTTTTACAGAGGCACTAGCTTTGAAAGCAAATTCAGTCTTGGGGGGTGCATCTCCAAACTTAGCCAATTCAAATGTAGCTAATTTACCAACCAATTGATCTCTTGTGATATTTGAAAAAGATTTGAATTCTTCAATAGCGGTAACCTTGTATTTGTAAGAAGTCGGTAGGGATCTAAGAACTTTGGCAACAATCTCATCTTCATCCAAGACTCCACCAGCACATCTAATACCACAAACAAGCTCATTTACTCTTGGCATAAATGTAGTGATATTTTCATCTTCACTCATCTTCAAGTTTTCAAATTTTCCTTTTAGACTCTGTAGCTTGGCACATTTAACATACTTGTCTCCTTCATGCAGAAGTTCTAGTTTTTCACAAATCTCATATGCAGTCTTTAGATCTATAACATTTGTCAGCTCTGAATTAGATAAGGCACTTAGAAGAGCTTCTTTAGCCTGCAGATTGTTTTCAGCATCTCTGATTTCATCTACGGTTCTTGGACCATTCTATGGAGGAGCATACTTCTTTGAAGCCATGATCCAATATTGCATTCCCATACATTGCAAGTGACATTCCATGTGACTTTTCCAAAGAGTGAAATTAGTTCCATCAAACCTCAGACTATCCTTCTTGTAGGATGACATCCTGGATCTCCTCAAGTAGTTAAGCTCTTTTAGAGGAACTTAGCATTGATAACAATTGTTAGAATCAAGACAGACAACTGAGAGGGGGGGTGAATTAGTTGTCCCAAAACTTTCTTCCTATTAATCACTTAAATCCTTCTTGTAATTCAGTAGCATAATAATAAATCAATCATGGAAACTTAAGAATTCAAGAGAAAAAGCACATTAACACATATGACACCAAGATTTTAACGTGGAAAACCCGGTTAAGGGAAAAACCACGAGGTAACTAACCCAAGATTGTATTATCTATTAAAAGAATAAGAAAAACAAATGGCACATGCCAATTAGGGCTCACTACCTGAGCACACTACTCACAAGAGGCCCACTGCCTACATGAGACACACTGTCTACAAAATAATAAATATTACATACTTGAACTGAAGAATAGCATCTTCACCATGCTTGAGTCAGTTCCATTTAAGCTCAATACTTCTGCTCTGCCTTTCACTCTACTCCTCTCTACCACACACTCATCTCCACTAAGATACATTTGAAATGAATTCACAACTTCTTATTTATACAAGACATTTGACTTTGGGATAATCATCCAAGTCGGCATACATTACAGAGCAAATACATAAATACAACATGACTAATTACAAAAAGACTTCACACAGATCAACACACTGTCGGCTATACAGATCTGAGACTTCAATCTTCTTTGAGGAACATGCCATGCTTCACAAAACATCTTCAAGATGATCCACACGATGTGTAACTCATCTAGTCAGCCAAAGTTAGGAAGAACATCATCATCCGGAAGTAATTCTTCAATTACAAGCTCAATCTTCAATACGGACCATCAACATGAATTGGACACAATCCAAAGACCTTCACAAGCTTGCCTGAATCACCAAGAACATCCACACTACTTCTGCTTACTGAAATCTTTCTCTCCTTCATCTGGAACCTCAAGAACATAGTCTTTCATCACTGTCATATTGGAATAGATGCTTGTGGACCTCTAGACCACTAACCAATTGAGTTGTCTATTCACATTGACTTCCTAAACACTCCACCAAATCTACAGAACAAGATATTTCATTTTTGGATCTCACCGGACCTATCTGTGTCACTCTGTCACCTCTGAACATCTACCAAAACTGGTTTTACTCAAGTGGCCATAACTTCTTCAAATCTTCATGCGGACCTCTTAGATCTTTATTGGATCATCTTAAGACACATATCTACAAACCCCTTTTATGCGCATCCTCTGATCTTCATCTTGGCTGGGATCTTCACCTCACTTTCTTCATTGTTCTTGATAGGACTAATTTTATCAATAGCCTCAGCATACAACTCATCCAATCCTTATCATTAATGCAACAGGAGTATGTTGACATTAATGACAACACCGTTAGGCCTATACTTGCAACAGAAGGATCTATTAATATATCACCTATTAGATCCTATGCACGTCTTCAAAAATGTCCCAGATTCTATATTTCGACATATATCAGGCAAAGATAAGGACACCTTGTCTTCAAGGAGAGATATTGCTCTTTTGTGTACCAAAATTGATAGAAAATATTTGTGGCTAAATAGAGAAAATGAAACATATGCAGAAGCTCCATGGATTTTGAAAAAAAAAAAGAGCTAGACCAACTAAAAAATGTCATCTGTTCAATAAGGACACCTACTTGCTATGGGTCATCATTGGCTAAAGATTTTACTATCGATGGACATATAACATGATTTAAAACACATGAATCATAATTTTATGAAGGTATTATATATCATTATTTAACATTTACTGGTAGCATTGATTAAGTACTAAATATATTTGATATCATTATGTTGTGTGAGAAAAAATTGCTAATGACCTTTTCATAAATGTGTTTCATAGCATATCATTCCATTGGCAATTAGGGGAGATTCATGTCTTACAGTTGACTTAAGGAATTCCATAAGTCGATTATTAGCATTTACAAGGTATGTGGTTAATGTGTGAGAGATATAGATATATTATATTGCATTTTAATTTTTGACTAAAAGTTCATACTAATTTACTATTCTTATATTAGTGGGTGACCTCCAAGGAGATCCACGAATGTGAAGTGCCAAAATGGAAGAAGGAAATTGCAGAAATTGTATGTGTATTTGATAAGGAGCTCCCTACAAGTTTCATGGACCTACAAGTCCATTTACTTATACACCTAGTCAATGACATTGAATTGGCGAGTGTCGTATCAACAAGGTGGATGTTTTTCTTTGAGAGGTATATGATAACTCTAAAAAGATATGTCTGACAAAAGGCACATCCAGAGGGTTGCATGGCTGAAGGGTATGTATTGAATGGAGCATTTTTTCTTCCTGTGTGAATTCCTTGGTAAGGATTTTGAAGATGGGGCCATGCTTCTAGGATGAAGAACGAGCATCAGATATTATTGATGGAGAAAAACCACAATCTAATGGTGTTCAAGTAGAAATTAGTAAGTAAATTCATGATCAGTGTGGTTTTTTTTCTTGCAATCATTAATTTACTCTATAATTTATTTGTCAAATTAACAGTATGACATTTGGAGTTTGAAATAAACATGTTCACATGTAATAGGTGTAGACGAAAGTGCTATACTCGACATTTCATTCTGTACCACATGGACTTTATGAACAAATGGATTGATCTGTATGATAAAAAGAGAGAATTGTTAGCAGCAAGGAGATAATTTAAGAGATCAAACCCAAGGAATACTCCACTTCTGACTGATCTGCTTGGGGAATGGGGCAAAGATTGCACACTAGAATGGGGTTACTGAACAAATTCAAAATCAAATAGAAGATGCAGTAATAGATTCAAACATAACAGAAGATGAAATCAACATGTCTAGAGGATGTGAAAGAAAGGTACAGTTGGAATTTTACAAAATGTTGTTTCCTTACAGCTTTGACACTATTAACTATTTTAATATTCGTCATTATATTTGTTTTCACTTAAATAAATGGTCTTTCATAGGTGAGGAAATATCTAGCAATGTGGGCATATGGTCAACATTATCGTGTAGAAAGTGTAGATGTAAAGAGACGATCCTTCAATTGTGGCATCATGGTTGACTTCAAGCAATCCAGTAGATCAAGCTCAAAAGATAAGAATATAATTGAAGGGAATCTACAATATGTTGGGAAAATACAAGAAATTATTGAGTTGGATTACCACTCTTTTAAATGTTGTATTTTTAAGTGTAGATGGTATGAAGCATTTGAGAGGACACGAAGACATGATACCCATAGTGGATTGTTTTCTATAGATTCCTCATGTTTCCTACCAGAGGATAAGGAGCCTTATGTTCTACCAATTCATTGTGAGCAGGTATTTCTTTAACTCAAATAAGAAGTGGTAGTGATTATTAATCTATTAATTCATAGTTTATTGCTAATATATACATGTGTTTATTAATCAATAAAATTGTTATACCATATGCCTAATATATGTATGTCATTCATGTGCATGTATTTTTCTATGAAGATATTTTGGACCCGAAATGGATATTTGTCATATTCTGATCCAAGATTAAGGCATGTATTTGATGATACATTAGTGGATACTGAGAAAAACAATGATGGCCAAGATAATGAGAGAGAGGGATTAGAGAACATCGAAGAAATTGACATCCATGATGATGTTGAAGATGGTTATGTTCAAGAACAAGAAGACAACAATCTAGAGTTGGATGATGTTATGGAAGACAACAATATGGATGGAAGACAAAATTATGATCCAAATACATCTGGTAACAAATATAGATGGTCTATAGTCAGATTTCAATGATGATGAAGATGATGGAGGTCAAGATGAGGATGATGATAATATTAAATACTTGAAAGAACATATGAACATTGAAACTGATACACTGGATGAAATTGTAGCAGACAATAAAGTTAATCACCAAGACTTCTAAATTTTTAGAGTTATTTGCAATCCATGTTTAAAAAGGATGATTAAATTGTTGGCAATAATGTTAATTAAATGGATTGTTCAATTGTTGATAAATTACCTATTGCAATATCCTTAAATTGTTCAATCTTTGGTATGAATTGTTGCAATAATGTTAATTAAATGGATTGATTGATGTTCTTCATAACTCGTTAATGGATAATCCTTATGTGATGGAAGTATTAAGTGATATAGGTCAAAGGATAAGCTCATCAAGTTCCTTAAATAGTGGGTGTTACCTTGTTTCACCAATGACAATTTACTTTCAAGTTTGCTGGTGACTTTAGAACAGATTAAGGAGCCTATGTAATTTTGTCAATTAAATCATCCACTTCACTTAACCCAAATCTGGCATATGATTTGGATTAATGTTTTCTATAAATATTTAAACCCTGCTCCTAAAACAGAAAAACAAATTTGGATTTTGAAAATATATACTGTAAGGGAATGATTTTCAAAGAGAAAGACTGGTGCCTGCCACATGAGGAATTTGTTTATCTTTAATTATTTTTCATATATATCCTTAATTGTATCTATGCCATGTTATCTTGTGATAAGTACTTGAGTAAGACCATCAATGAAATATGAAGTGGACATATTATCATCTATATTAGCTAATTGATTGCACAAATATTTCAATTTATCAACAATCTCATGCTTCTATTTATTTTCAACACTTTTAATAAAGACATCATGATCATAATATTCTTCTTCATCATTAGAATGCAACATGTGATTGTCATAGGAAGTAGGAGAAAGAGGTAGTCATGTTTGTAAGGTGAGGGTTTGACCTAGTACTTTGTTGAAGGGGACATAAGGCTCATAGATGTTTCTTAGGAATGCAAAATTAAAGGCATTGGGTTGTTTCCAACAAATGCAAACCACAAAATTCTCAAAATAAAAAATCAATCTTTTTTTATCCTAAACATAGGCATGGAAATTGCGAGTTCAAAAAAATGTAAGGAAATAAATCATACCCTATAATAGAAGATTTAAGTCCAATCCTAGATTTAATTAAACTTTAAAGTACAAGGAGTTGAGAGTAGAATAAAATATTGAGATATTAAGTAATTAAGATAGAGAAATGAAATAGTTGAGAAGAAATACAAAACTTATTTGATCTTTTTAGCATGATGTCAAATGTGAAGTGTGTGATTAACCAATGCATTATGAAAAAAGAATGAAAACTAGGATTTTCTACTAGAATAATGATCATGAGATTGTGGCAGTGATTAACTAATTTTTGCATTCCTTCTTCACTTGTCCTCTTTTTCCATATTTCCAAAACTTTACTCTTATCTTCCTAGGGATTCTAGATTTTCCTTTTGACTTGGATTGATAATTATACCATTCCCCTTTAGATCCACTTTTATCCTTGGGCCTTTGCGGAACATGCAAGGCATCCTTAGAACCTTCATCATTGAACTTTCTCCCATATCTCCATTAAGCATTGTAACAATAAAGGATTCCATAGTCACCTTTGCAACACTACCATTTATAACAAGCATTATGTTCTCCTAATTTTTGGGTAAAGAAAAAAGTGAGAAGATACATTTTGTCTTCCTCATCAAGTTTAACATTTATTGAACCTATTTGACTCAAAATCATATTAAAGGTGTCAAAATGTTCTACAGTAGAATATCCTTCCTTCATTTTTAATAATAGAAACATCTTTTGAGATATAACTTATTACTTCATAATTTTAGTTTGATAAATATCACCTATCCTCTTTTGTAATGTGAATACAGGGGTCTCTTTTGATTTGAATAACAAAGAAAAAGTAAATTGGAGACAACCAGATAAATTATTAGCAATCCAATTCAACAAACAAATGATAACCAAAAGTTGACCACCAGAGAATAGTAGCTTTTATATTGATTTTCTTCAAAGTACAGGCAGTGCAATATCTCTTTCAAAAAATCAAAATCCCAGATAGATTCTGAGCCATAAGGTCTTGGTTTCCTTTTATAAAGGAAGCAACAAGCTTCAGACCTTTCACATTTAAAATGGCTCTTTGTATTCCTAACCCTTGATATTACAATATTTGTCTTTTATAAGTCCAATTTAGATTTTCAAATATATTTGAATACATTTTGAAAACATGAAGAAAACATAAACAGACAAAAAGAGAGTGTTCAAGATGTGGTGGTGTTATTTAACGCCATCATATGGCTCATTGCTCTTCTGCACCTCAACCTGTACTGTTGATGATTCATCTCTAAGATATTTCTCCTCCCATTTATATATTGTAAAATCGCCAGGCCATTGGTAAGCCTGAATCTGAAGCAAGTTCTCCTGGTGATCTTTCCATCCTTTATCAAGCAAAGATCTAACATCCATCACAAATTTTGCATACCCAGCATCTAACGCAATTACTCGGTCCAATATCATGTTGAAACTAAGAATGCTGACATCTCCATCCTTCTTCAGTATGAAAGGAATAAATTTATGCTTGAATGTAGTAAAAGATTCAACCGTTGCTTGCATCTTTTGGCTTTCCCCATTCACATACTGTTATTCATCAATGATCATTTTGACTATTTTCTAGTGGGCTTCAA
This sequence comes from Cunninghamia lanceolata, assembly GCA_027924645.1. Classification (NCBI taxonomy): domain Eukaryota; kingdom Viridiplantae; phylum Streptophyta; class Pinopsida; order Cupressales; family Cupressaceae; genus Cunninghamia; species Cunninghamia lanceolata. The sequence goes on from BSBN01001285.1 coordinate 4,045,584, forward strand.
AGTTGTAGGGGCATCAAGATTCCTTTGCACTACTAAGCACATCGTAACCAAATTGTGATGATAGGGTTGCCATTTTTTAAACAACAAATCCAAAATAGAAAGTTTATCTTCAATTGCTCAATGGCTTGAGATAAAGAAGAGTAGCAATCATGCACACTCCCAAGCTTATCCACAACCAATTTTACTCTATGCTCCAAAATTTTCTCAAAATTTCAAAAACTTTCATCTTTGCCTCATTCTTTGTCATTTCATTTTGTTTATTCAAACTTTCAATTTACTTTTCAAATTTCAATCTTGTTGCATTAAATTCTTCAGTAGACATTGTGACATCACTGGCTATTTGTGGCACAAGGGGTTGATAGGGTACAATGGCTTGACCTTGAGAAGAATTCACAGCTTGCAATTGTTTCTTTAATTTCACATTTCAAAATACAATTTGTTTACTTCATCATTCATTACTTTCTGAGTTTGCTCATAATCTATTAGCCTTTGTTCTAACCTCTTCACAACAACATGAGTAAACATAGCAGTATGAACATTGAGAGCAGCTGCTTCTGTTTCTGATGTATCTTGTAAAGTCTTTACCACAGCTGTGCCTCTCATTTCTTGAACAATATCAAGCAATCTTGGTTTGCTCGTATTCTTCTAAGTAGTCCAAATTGCAAGGGTCTCTATCTTTGGATTAAAACCACATCCACTTATGCCATCTTCATAATCAATTCTGAAACAAGTTGTGGATCATCCTGACTTCTAACTTGGTCAAGCAAAAATACCCTTTTTCAATTCAAGGCCAGGGATGATGAGCATATTACTTTTCAACACCATTTGTCTTGCCTCCTCTAGACTCACATCTACTTTCAATTCTTTGAAAGTTTGTGTAATGATTTGATCATGTTGTATTTCATCAGCACCCATTTTATTTGTTGCAACTTTTTCATTATATTATTTCATTTTCATTTTCAGCCAGAAATCCTTAAACTCTAGAGTTTTGATGAAGTTGTCATCTTCTATGAACCTCATGGATGCTATAATCCTTTCATCCTCCTCCAACTCTGGTTTAGCTTGGGTTTGCTCACCCTTCCTAGCCTCAGGCTTATGTGCATCAATGGGTTGACCAACCAATGGCTGATCAACCTCTTGCTCATATCCCATGTGCCTCAAGATGTTAGCCACCTCATCAGTATCCCCCACCTCTTTAGTCATTTCATAGGAGACAAGTGGAGATACCTCTTCTATCCTCTGCTTCTTTGCTGGTGGTGATTCTGGGACCTGTGGATCTTGCACTGACATAACATCGGGAGTAGACTCGTGAATCTCAATCCCTATAGACCTTTTCATTGGAAGTTTAGTAGCCTTAGGAGGCTACTCTCAGATTTACCATAAATACTGTCAAAATTATCAATGATTGCATCAATTCTCTTCAAGGCTCTTTTTCTTCAACAAAGAATCCAAGAAATAGGGGATTCTACTTTTTCTTTTCATCTTCAATATTTTTCAAGATATCCCATTTTCTCTTCCTACTGTATACCTCATCAAAAGTGACAAGATTTCTTATCACATCCTCATCAAACAGGACCTGATGGGATATGGTCATTTAAGTCAGAATCAATTGTCTCACAAGATTCATATGACCCTTAGGGTCACAATTCCTCTCAATACCTAATTTCAAAGAATATTTCACCTTTAAAAAGGCTTGCAAATTTTCAAGGAGTGTCAGAGCCAATAGACCAATCACCAAAAATTGTAGCATCATGTAGAAATGTACCTTTCTTTTATCTTTTCATTAACTCCTTTTCCATCTATATCATTTGCCACATAAACTCCATGAATACAATTCTGTCTGATACAAATTTTGGCAATATGTGAGGTGGCTAGGGGCAACCATACACTCTAATTATAGTATGATCTAACATAAAAAACAATCAGCAAAATTACGGTTGTGGCCCTGCTCTAGTTTGTGTGCAAGTGACACAACATTACCCTGACTTCCTTAGTCAACCTAGGAAACCAGATACCAAGAGAATTCAATATCTTGACAACAAACAAATCATGAAATACAATGTAGTCACTATTCTGGCAACAGGAATCCCATTTATAACACCAAAAATGAGTCGACAATCTTTGTCCTTTCTCATCAACCATACTCGGATCCATTTTGCTTAACCATCTCCCTCTGTTCTGATACAGAATCAAGTGACACAATAAAGAATAGAATTTGAAATCTAAGGGGTTGCTTGTTCTCCTTCACACAGAAGAATCCTTCATGCAGTTTTTTCTCAATATGAGATGCAAAGTTGTATTCAGCATTCACCTCTGGATGTTGTATTTTCATAGCCATCATCATTAGGCTAGTTGACATTATTCCTTGTGCATCAATTCCCCAAAACTGGCATAGTGCAAAATAGGTTCTCTTGAAATATACAGCAAATTCTTCCATAGGGAAAGGCTCATAGCATTTGATGGAATCTCAATTTTTTTGTTGTTGGCCCCCCTTCTCATATATATTGGTAATTCATCTCTCCTAAGTGTTTTCCTTAGGCTTGTGTAATCTCATTCAAATCTCTACAAATCCACTTGAGTGAGAGCTTGCTTGTTCAACATAAAAACAATCAACAATTACATTCCTGTCTACTGTCACCAATGGAAATCCATTTGGCGTTCTAACTGTTTTAGTGGCAAGATGGTAAAATTGTCCTAGTTCCCTAATTAATTCCACATCCACAAATACAACGGGCACCACCAACTTTGCCAAATCTAATTTCCATGGATTTCCACTAGTCCCTCACCATCCCTTTTTGCATAAAAATACCAAAATAAATCCCACCCAGAGATAGGGATAGTAGCATCCCGACACCCTTCTGTTACATCTATGAACATCTTTGGACCCTTGTCTATGGACCAAGGCAATACTTCTAGTAGAGATTGTTGAAGTGGTCTTTTCTTGGGAACTACAGGCTCATCACCTTTACTAGTAGACTCAGACCTCTTGGGTGCCATGTTTAATGACTTGAACAGGCTAGGGTTTTTTCAAAATTCAACTTACTATACTAGCAACTAAAAAATAGAGTGAAAGAGCAAATGAACTTGACATGGCCAATTAATGTAAGTAGACATAGGAATAAGAGAACAGTATTTAAAATTAAAAATAAACCCATTCAAGAATGGATAAGAACAGGATTTGTATCTTCGGTCAACATCATAGTCAAATTGGGGAACTTTGCAAGTAGCAAAGATAGAACAGACTACAACCCCCTACTGTATAACACAAAAGCTTAGCCCCAGCCTTTTTTTAAAAGAGAAATTTTATATTAATAAAAGATGTAATTACAAGAACCCCCAGTACTAGCAACTAAAAAAATAGAGTGAAATATATGCCAACTTCTAATCAGAGAGTGCAAGAATGAACTTACCCAGTCAATTGTAGTTTGTAGAAAACACACTGAGCTGAGTTGTGCCTTCTCCAAGTTGTGAATTCTCTTAAATGAGAAAATTTCAAGAAATCTTTGAATCTTATTCAACCAAGGAGTTCATCAGATCGTCATTACTCTAGTTCATGCCACAAGATCATGAAATCTCAGCATTCAATTCCTTTCTCAAGATTTGATAGCAATTCTTGATAACTGCGACCCAGCATTGAATGTGCTTGCCATTTATTTCTTTTACCGCGTCGCCGCAAGGCTCGCCTAGACCGGCTGTGGGATAGTGGGGGCTTATAGCCACTACACTTCTATTTCATCCTTTACTGCCAAACCGCAAATGCTTAGATTGACCCCTGCAAGACCGCAGGAGATTATTACCTGATGACCATCTGTTTATCGCCCATCCGCAAATGTTATGAATGACCATCATGGGATAGTGGTGGCTTACAGCCACTACACTTTTATTTCATCCTTTACCGCCAGACCACAAATTCTTAGATTGACCCCTGTGGGACCGCGAGAAATTATTACCTGATGTCCTTCTGTTTAGTGCCCAACCGCAAATGTTATGAATGACCATCGCAAGATAGCAGTGGCTTACAGCCACTACTCTTCTATTTCATCCTTTACTACCAGACTGCAAATACTTAGATTGACCCCTGTCGGGACTACGGGAAATTATTACTTGATGTCCTTCTATTTACCGCCCAACCGCAAATGTTATGAATGACTATCATGGGACAGCGGGGGTGAAAACCCATTACATTCTCCTTTTGCTACTCTATCGCAGGCCTCGATTGAAACCCTTGTGGGGACACAGTAAGTTTTATTACCGCAATGCCACCAGTTACTTTTCAAACCTCCATGGACCGCGGGAAGAGACTAACACCGCAAGCATGAGATTAACACCGCCAAGCTGCAACCGTCAGATGAACTGTCCATGGGGTAGCGGTAGCTTCTTCATATCAACCGCTTCCTACTGCCAAGCCACAAACTATTCTTTTATGCTCTGTGGGAATGTGGTATGTGCCATATTTCATTCCTCTTGTTCCTGCATAACGCAAAAGATAATCAATTAACCTACGGGACAACGGTAATAAACAAAAACACTCATATAGTCAAAAATAGTCAAGATTGTTTCACAATGGCCATGATATATATGTATTTATTTAGTTGTGGGGGAATTTTGGGGGTGATTAATTTAATTAAATAAATGTGGATTTATTTAATTAAGGATGAGACTTTAGAGGAAGGGTTAATATTTAATTAATGTCAGAACGGTTAGATTTATTAATTAAATAGTGTGACTTATAAACTAATATTAGGAGGAATGATCAAAGTGGTTAATTAAATAAATATGATTTATTTAATTAACATTGTAAGAGGAGATGTGGGATAGATCTGGTGTGATGTTAGACCTTAGTAAGATTTAGGTGTCTACATTTCTAACAGTGCATTAGTTTTTGGGTCGATGAATAATGATCATAATTTATCTTTGGTAATTTTTTCCTTCACCATATCATGAGACAATTTTGAGGAACAAAATTGATGACAAATTTCTCTATGGGTTGCCCATGTATTTATTTTCCTTCACTATTAAGATAGATTGAATTAGGAATAGGAGAGCATCAAACAAGGATCAAATTAATGAGTGCAATCATGATTATGTTATTGGATTTCAAACTTGTCAACAAAGATACACTATCAAATTCCTAATGATGATTTTCATACACTTGCAAATTCTTAAGTCTAATGCACTTAAATATCGATCTCATCCTTCAAATTTTCAATAGGAAAATTCAATTTTCAAAAGGGTGAAAATAAGCAAGAAAATCAACACCATGTTGTTAATTTACAATCAACTTCAGATGTTATTTCATCTAATTCGCAAGGTGAACTAGTGAGGGACAATCCTATATTATCTATAGAATACATAAAGGAAAATAGATATGTAAACCAAAACACATTCAAATATAGAAGGGTTCTAACATATATGTCACTTCTATTCAAAATGAACAAAGGAAATATACACAAAGGTAAGATGAAAATTTGTTATATATACCTTGCTTTTACTCTACAAAATGTACAAAGTAGGCATTTGTTCAAGAATACCATCAGTTATTCTACATGTAGATGTTGAGAAATATCCAACATATTGTACGGTGCATTTCTTATATGGATGGGATGAGAAAAAATGTACTCAAACTTGTATGGTCATGCCAACTAGTAGATCATTATGGCATATTGTGGCGTACGTGGACATCATGACCATGTGTCAGATGCATATAGTACCAATTATATGATCATGTTTTGCAGTACAAATGTCATTAGGTGGCACATGTGTATGGAAGCAAACATGTGTTTTGTTGATGTTCCATGTGTCTAACTAGCCACCAACATGTGTAGCAATGTGTATAGCCAGACTATCTAGATCCTTAAAGATCTGTAAACCCCAAATAATGCCCCTAATAACCCTAAACCTAACCCCTAAACCATAAACCCTAAATAATGCCCCTTATAAGCCCTAATCCATCCCTAACCCGCCATAAACCCTAAACCCCTAAATCCTAAACCGTAACCCCTAAAACCTAAATAGTACTAAACCCAAGCAACCCTAAACCTCTATCTCCCTATCTCCCTATCTAGCCCTATCTCTATCATTCCTCTACCTCTCAATATCTCTCCCTATGTCTATGGTCATGTGCCTCACTCTCTATATCTCCTATTGGTCCCCTCTCTCTAAACACTAAACCCTAAATCTCTAAACCTTAACCCTAAACTATAAACCCTAAAGTACCCTAAATAATGCCCTAAACCCTAGTAAACTCTAAACCCTAAACTTGATCAATGCTAAACTCATAAACACTAAATAATTCCCCTAAACCCTGACTGCTAACCCCAAGCAACTCTTTGTCTTTGTCTCTCTCTCTCTAACCTATATATTATCTACCAGCTCCTAGCTAGTTAAATATTTTTCCTAG